>BSBN01000059.1:1392951-2785903 GCA_027924645.1 Cunninghamia lanceolata | reverse complement strand
AAAATATCCGTTTGTGGTTTAAAAAACCATTTTTGTAGTTTCAGGAACGAATATCCGTTCTAGAATATTCCCAAAATGGATATCCATTTTTGAAACTATAAAAATGGCTTTTTTTAATTCTTTTAATTGGTTCTTTCATTGTTTTCATTGGTGTGTGTCATGGTATGATGTCTCAAGGAATGGGAAGAAAGGATGGTGATTCATAAGATAATATGAAGAATGATGGTAGAGTGAATTAGCATTGTGGTAACTGTAGCATGTCATGGGGTGAATCATGCGTTAATATAGGTTGTGGAGTGAGAAAGGGGTGGTATGGGTATGGTTGAATGGAGTAATGAGGTGATTTAATTAGTTATGACCTAGGTGAAGTGATGGGTAAGGTGTCTTATGTGGGATTGCTAGAAAGTGTGATTGGTAATAGTGGGGATAGCTAAATGTCATCTTCTAAGGGTTCAAAGGTGAGGAAAGTGTAAGATGGGGATATGGGATAATCCATGGTTAATGATTATTCAAGGTAGAACTCCTTAAAATGATTATCAACGATGTGTCAATAGGGGGAATGAAGTGTATGAATGTACGTGTGGGAATGTGAGCTATGACATTGGATTGTATTGGATGAATAATAGAAAGTAGGGCACCTGTCTAGTTATAAAAGGAGCCAAATGATCAAATGATGTTTGGGAAAGGGCTTTTCTTAGGAAAGTAAGGATTTGGGTGAGGGTCTAGGGTTTGGTGGAGAAGAATTTATGGAAAATTGGAGGTTATTAAAATTGACATGAATAGAAGAAGTACAAGACATGGCTAAGGATAATGGTAGTCTCAAAATAGGATTAACTAGGACTATGATGATGAAGATGGAAAGAAAAGTCAACAACAATAGTATGATATAGGGATATGATTAGAAAAAAAGAGTACTACAACTAGCAAGAGGAAAGTGAGGACATAATGCAAAGTTAATATGGTATGAACTCTCTTGGAAGCTAACATGGACTATAAGGAAGATTGAACTAGTTGGATTGTTAGGCTCACCAAATGAAAGAACCTAAAGGTTAACCTTAATTAGGTAAGGTTATTTTTGAGTGTGGTTGTTTGTGCAACAATGTGTAAATTAATGTTACCTAAGGATAAATCTAACTATACTAACATGTTAATATGCATAGAGTTAGGACTAACATTAGACTAAAAACATGACAAACAATACAACTTGGACACATGTAGGACTTGGAAAATGGAAAAGAATAAGTAATTAAATGTGGAAAACAATGAAAAAGTGGTATTAGTTGCACCTATGTAGAGAAGTGGTCTTTATGAAAGATGCTTAGAATTATGCTCTATATCTATTTGTGAAGTTTGGAGGTGATTGGACCTAAAGGATATGACCCACCATATGTAAAATAGACTACCTAATGGGTATGTGCATGGAGAGAGAGAGAGAGAGAGAGAGAGAGAGAGAGAGAGAGAGAGAGAGAGAGAGAGAGAGAGAGAGAGAGAGAGAGAGAGAGAGAGAGAGAGAGAGAGAGAGAGAGAGAGAGAGAGAGAGAGAGAGAGAGAGAGAGAGAGAGAGAGAGAGATGAGAGAGAGAGAGAGAGAGAAGAGAGAGAGAGAGAGAGGAGAGAGAGAGAGAGAGAGAGAGAAGAGAGAAGAGAGAGAGAGAGAGAGAGAGAGAGAGAGAGACTAGTTTTCTTGTTTTCATCTCCTTCATCGATAAGGGAGAGGGAGAGATAGAGGGGAGATATAGAGAGATATAGGAATGATAGGGGAGAGAGGCAGATAGAGAGATAGGGAGAGATAGCTAGGTAGAGAGAGATAGAGAGGAGACAGATAGGGAGAGATAGAGGGGACATAGGGTAGAGATAGAGATAGAGAGTGAGAGATGTCTAGAGAGATAGGAGATAGATGAATGATAGGGGAGAGAGAGGCAAGAGATAGGGAGAGATAGATAGGTAGAGAGAGGAGATAGATTGGGAGATAGAGGAGACAGAGGGAGAGATAGGGAGATAAAGAGTGAGTGAGATGTTCAGAGAGATAGGGAGAGAGATTGAGAGGTAGAGGTATGATAGAGAGAGGGAGATAAGGGAGAGATACCCTAGAGATAGAGGTTTAGGGTTTAGGGGTTATGGGTTAGGGATTAGGGGCATTATTTAGGGTTGAGGGATTTATAGAGAGAGAGAGACTTATTTTGACATGCAATTGTAAACCCTGAATAATGCCCCTAAACCCTAACCCAAGCAACCCTAGAAACCTCTAAACCTTAAATAATTCCCCTAAACCCTAAACCCTAACCTCTAACCCCTAAACCATAAACCCTAAATAATGCCCCTAAGCCCTAACCCCTGAACCCTAAACCCCCTAAATCTAAACCCCAAACCACTAAACCCTAAACACTAAACCCAAGCAACCCTAAAACTCTATCTCCCTATCTCTATCATTCCTCTACCTCTTAATCTCGTTCCCTATGTCTCTGGCTATGTCCCCTCACTCTCTATATCTCCCTATTGGTCCTCTCTCTCTAAACACTAAATCCTAAACCTCTAAACCTTAACCCCTCAACCATAAACCCTAAACCTAAACCCTAAATAATGCCCCTAAACGTTAACCCCTAACCCCTAAACCCTAAATCCAATCAACTCTAAACCTCTATCTCCCTATCTCTATCATCCCTCTAACTCTCAATATCTCTCCCTATGTCCCTGGCCATGTGCCTCACTCTCTATCTCCCTATCTCTCTCCTCGGTCTCCTCTATGTCTCCCTATCATTCCTCTCTCTATAAACCCTAAACCCTAAACTTGAACCCCTAACCCCTAAACAATAAACCCTAAACACTAAATAATGCCCCTAAACCCTAAACCTAACCCTTAAACTTGAGAAACCCTAAACCTCTAAACCCTAAACCCCTAAACCCTAAACCCTAAACAAGTAACCCTAAGCCTCTATCTCCTTATCTCTCCCTATCTCTCTATCACCTTTGTCCCTCTACCTCTGAATCTCTCTCCCTATGTCTTTGGCCATGTCCCTCACACTCTATCTCTCTATCTCCCCCCAGTCTCCTCTATATCTCCCTATTGGTCCTCTATCCCTCTCTAAACCCTAAATCTCTAAACCTTAACCCCTAACCCAAAACCATAAACCCTAAACCCTAAATAATGCCCCTAAACCCAAGCAACCCTAAACCTCTATCTCCCTATCTCCCTATCTCCATCATCCCTCTACCTCTTAATCTCTCTCTATGTCTCTGGACATGTCTCTCACTCTCTATCTCCTATCTCTCCCTTCTATCTCCTCTATCTCTCCAATCTCTATTAATCCCCTCTCTCTATCTCTCTTTAAACCCTAAACCCCAAACCCCTAACCCTAAACCCTAAACTTGAGAAACCCTAAATCCTAAATAATTCCCCAAAACCCTAACCCTAAACTTGATTTAGGGTTTATTGTTTATTATTTAGGGGTTCGGTTTATTTAACGTTTAGGCTTTATTGTTTAGGGGTTAGGGTTTTAGTTAGAGGTTTAGGGTTTAGGGTTTGTAATGTCATAATTTAGGGTTTGTAATGTCTGATATATAATTCAAAAATTCATCATCAATTGCTAATTTGTATTGCATTTTCATTGTCCATTTGGTCAAAATTGCTTGAAATTGTGTGTTTTTATGAGACCTAGTTTGTGCATGAGCTAGGGTTGGTAGCTAAAATTTGGTTTCATATTTTACTACTATCCTTTACACTCTTTCAAGTATGATTTTGACCTGTATCATTCCATTTCATTGCATAATTTCATTTAGATCTCATACATAGGGTTTGAAACTTGCATTTTCACTAGGTTTTGCACTAGATTCCTCTCTAGGGTTGCATTCTAGGGGTGTTGTAGTAGATTTTGTGGCCTAGTGGATTTTTATTAGACATATTCCTCGATTCCCTCTCATAAATTCCTTACAACACCTTTTCATTTCATGATTGCATTGAAAATTTGATGAAAATTGCATGATTTAAGGTTTTTCACTAGCTTTCATTGCTTATCTTCACAAGACTACTCTACAGAGCGGTGGTTGTAACAGAATCTGTGACTTTATCAGACTTATATCAGACCCATTTACTGCTTCCCTCAGTAACATCCTTTACAACACCTTTTGTTTGACACTTTTGCATTGAAATTTGATCGAAAATTGCACGTTTTTAGGATTTTTCACTAGTTTGACTAGTCAACTCTCTACAAACACTCTAAAGGCGTGTTGTGTCTGATTTTTCTCACAAGGTGACTGATTACATGGTTATTATTTGATATCCATCATAAAATTTCACACAACACCCTTTTCTATCAGTTGTTTGCATGCTTTTATTGTTGAAAAATTGCATATTTTGCTTGATTTTTACTAGGGTTTGACTTGCAAACTTGTTAAAACTTGCATGGCATGCATGTTGTGAAGGATATTATTGATATAATTGACTTATATCCCTGAAATACTCTTCTGTACATCTTAAATTTCATTACAACACTCTTTATTTGGACATTTACATTCACATTTTGTGAAAAAATTGCATATTTTACATAATTTCACCAGTGTTTGGACTTACAATCATTTAGGATTGCATTCAAAAGTGTGTTGTGAATCATATCTTTGATTTAAAGGACTGATATTGCTGTTATTTACTGCTGCACCTCATAAATTTGATCACAGCACCTTTGCTTTACATAATTCGCATTGAAAAAAAAAAGCATAAAAATCTAGCATCTTTAGTTCATTTACATTCATATTTCGAGCATTTGATTGCTTGCATATTTCATGGATTCCTCTTGTTATTAAAAGGAGGCTTTATTTACATACTTCGAGATAGAGGTTTAGGGTTTCTTAGGTTTAGGGTTTAGGGGTTATAGGTTAGGGGTTTAGGGACATTATTTAGTGTCTAGGGGTTTTGAGAGAGAGAGGGAGAGGTTTAGGGTTGCTCAGGGTTAGGGGTTAGGGTTTAGGGGTTAGGGTTAGGGTTATGGGTTTAGGTTTAGAGAGAGATAGAGAGAGGGGATTGATAGAGATTGGAGAGATAGGGAGATAGAGAGTGAGAGACATGTATAGATACATAGAGAGATAGATTGAGAGGTAGAGGATGATAGAGATAGAGATAGGGATAGATAGGGGGATAAAGGTTTAGAGTTTCTTGGGTTTATGGTTTAGGGGGTTAGGGATTAGGGTTTAGGGGCATTATTTAGGGTTTAGGGTTTATGGTTTAGGGGGTATGGTATTAGGTTTTAGGGGCATTATTCTCTATCTCCCTATCTATCCCCTAGGTCTCTATATCTCCCTATTGGTCCTCTATCTCTCTCTAAACCCTAAACCCTAAACCTCTAAACCTTAACCCCTAACCCTAAAACCATTACCCTAAACCCTAAAAAATGCCACTAAAACCAAGCAACCTAAACCTCTATCTCCCTATCTCTCCCTATCTCCCTATCTCTATCATCCCTCTACTCTTAATCTCTCTCTATGTCTCTAGACATGTCTCTCACTCTCTATCTCCCTTTCTCTCCCTTTTGTCTCCTCTATCTCTCCAATCTCTATCAGTCATGTCTCTTTATCTCTCTTTAAACCCTAACCCTAAACTTGAGCAATGCTAAACTCATAAACCCTATATAATTCCCCTAAACCCTAACCCCTAACCCCAAGCAACTCTCTCTCTCTCTCTCTCTCTCTCTCTCCCCTCCATCTCCACCCTCTCTTCCTCTTCATCCCTATCTATCTTCCTTATCGACAAAGGCAAATGGGGGACAAGGGTTTTGATCATTGGACTAATTTGGGTATGTGCATGGAGAGAGAGAGAGAGAGAGAGAGAGAGAGAGAGAGAGAGAGAGAGAGAGAGAGAGAGAGAGAGAGAGAGAGAGAGAGAGAGAGAGAGAGAGAGAGAGAGAGAGAGAGAGAGAGAGAGAGAGAGAGAGAGAGAGAGAGAGCTGAGCCTGAGTGACAACTATCTTCAGTTTACATGTTCTAAGCAAGGAGGTACACTAGGTGCCCCCACACCATCATCTTAGAAATATTTCTACAAAGTATATTAGTGAAGATTGAATTAACATTGTTGTTCTCATTGATTATACCTAGCATCAATCCCTAAAGGTGTTGGTGTAGATCTTTGCTTAGTCACTAATGCTTCATCCTCATAAGGAAGAGCATATAAAGAGCGAAAAGTGGATTCAAGGGATGTCTCAATGATGTTTTTCTCTAAAGGATCCCTAGTATCACATGAATTGTCTTGATCAATTTCAGCCTTATGTGTCATAGAGAGAATGTTCATTTTATCATCATGAAATGAAGGATTGTCATTTTTTTCAATACTTTCCTCTTGGTTGTTCATGAAATTAGTAGATCATCCAATATCAAAGGGAACATACCCAAGATAGTAGAAAAATTTCAAATGAAGAATGGCATGTGTAGAATCTATCGTCATATCTTTGTTATAGATGGATCAATATTTGTTGCAGGACCCAAGGATTCATGTTGATGAATTTGCAAAAGGTCTCCGGGTCCCTAATGTATGTAATAAAGCTTCCATTTAATAACAAGAGGAATCCATGAAATATGCAAGCAATCAAATGCTCAGGGTTAGGGGTTAGGGTTTAGGGTTTAGGGGTTAGGGGTTAGGGTTAGGGTTATGGGTTTAGGGTTTAGAGAGAGATAGAGAGAGGGGACTGATAGAGATTGGAGAGATAGGGAGATAGAGAGTGAGAGACATGTACAGATACATAGAGAGAGAGATTGAGAGGTAGAGGGATGATAGAGATAGAGAGATAGGGATAGATAGGGGGATAAAGGTTTAGGTTTCTTGGGTTTATGTTTTAGGGGTTAGGGATTAGGGTTTAGGGGCATTATTTATGGTTTAGGGTTTATGGTTTAGGGGGTATGGGATTAGGGTTTAGGGGCATTATTCTATATCTCCGTATCTGTCCCCTCGGTCTCTATATCTCCCTATTGGTCCTCGGTCTCTCTCTAAACCCTAAACCTCTAAACCTCTATCTCTCTCTAAACCCTACACCCTAAACCTCTAAACCTTAACCCTAACCCTAAAACCATTAACCCTAAACCCTAAAAAATGCCACTAAAACCAAGCAATCCTAAACCTCTATCTCCCTATCTCTCCTTATCTCCCTATCTCTATCATCCCTCTACCTCTCAATCTCTCTCTATGTCTCTAGACATGTCTCTCACTCTCTATCTCCCTTTCTCTCCCCTTTGTCTCCTCTATCTCTCCCAATCTCTATCAGTCCCGTCTCTCTATCTCTCTTTAAACCCTAAACCCTAAACTTGAGCAATGCTAAACTCATAAAACCTATATAATTCCCCTAAACCCTAACCCCTAACCCCAAGCAACTCTCTCTCTCTCTCTCTCTCTCTCTCTCTATCTCTCCCTATCTCTCCCCTCCATCTCCACCCTCTCTTCCTCTTCATCCCTATCTATCTCCCTTATCGACAAAGCAAATGGGGGGAAAAGGGTTTTGATCATTGGGACTAATTTGGGTATGTGCATGGAAATGTAGAGAGAGAGAGAGAGAGAGAGAGAGAGAGAGAGAGAGAGAGAGAGAGAGAGAGAGAGAGAGAGAGAGAGAGAGAGAGAGAGAGAGAGAGAGAGAGAGAGATCTGAGCCTGGAGTGACAACTAATCTTTTGTTTTACATGTTCTTAGCAAGGAGGTACACTAAGTGCTCCCCGCACCATCATCTTAGAAATATTTCTACAAAGTATAATTAGTGAAGATTGAATTAACATTGTTGTTCTCTTGATTATACCCAGCATCAATCCCTAAAGGTGTTGGTGTTGGAGATCTTTGCTTAGTCACTAATGCTTCATCCTCATAAGGAAGAGCATATAAAGAGGGAAAGTGGATTCAAGGGATGTCTCAATGATGTTTTTCTCTAAAGGATCCCTAGTATCACATGGATTGTCTTGATCAATTTTAGCCTTATGTGTCATAGAGAGTGTTCATTTTATCATCATGAAATGAAGGATTGTCATTTTTTTCAATACTTTCCTCTTGTTTGTTCATGAAATTACTAAGATCATCCAATATCGAAGGGAACATACCCAAGATAGTAAGAAAATTTTCAAATTGAAGAATGGCATGTGTAGAATCTATCGTCATATCTTTGTTATGAATGGATCAATATTTGTTGCAGGACCCAAGGATTCATGTTGATGAATTTGTAAAAGGTCTCTGGGTCCCTAATGTATGTAAATAAAGCTTCCATTTAATAACAAGAGGAAACCATGAAATATGCAAGCAATCAAATGCTCAAAATATGAATGTAAATGAACTAAAGATGCTAGATTTTTATGCTTTTTTTTCAATGTGAATTATGTAAAGAAAAAGGTGTTGTGATCAAATTTATGAGGTGCAGAAGTAAATAACAGCAACATCAGTCTTTCAATCAGAGATATGCTTCACCAACACACTTTTGAATGCAATCCTAAATGATTGTAAGTCCAAAAACTAGTGAAATTATGCAAAAATATGCAATTTTTTTAGAAAATGTGAATGTAAATGTCCAAATAAAGAGTGTTGTAATGAAATTTAGATGTGTAGAAGAGTATGTCAAGGATATAAGTCAATTAGATCAATAATATCCTTCACAACATGCATGCCATGCAAGTTTAACAAGTGTGCAAGTCAAACCCTAGTAAAAATCAAGCAAAATATGCAATTTTTCACAATAAAAAGCATGCAAACAACTGATAGAAAGGGTGTTGTGTGAAATTTTATGATGGATATCAGATAATAACCATGTAATCAGTCACCTTGTGAGGAAAAATCAGACACAACATGCCTTTAGAGTGTTTGTAGAGAGTTGACTAGTCAAACCTAGTGAAAAACCCTAAAAACATGCAATTTTTGATCAAATTTCAATGCAAAAGTGTCAAACAAAAGGGTTGTAAAGGATGTGACTGAGGGCAGTAGTAAATAGGTCTGATATAAGTCTGATAAGTCACAAATTCTATTACAACACACTTGTAGAGTAGTCTTGTGAAGATAAGCAATGAAAAGCTAGTGAAAAAACCCTTAAATCATGCAATTTTCATCAATTTTATAATTATTTTATAAAAATATATTAATAACCAATTTTTATAAGGTTCCAGAAATGGATATCCATTTTGCAAAATGGATATCCATTTCTGGAACCTTGAAAATTATTTTCCCGCTCCACAAAATCGATATCTGTTATTTAAATAACGAATATCCGTTTTGCTTTGGTTTTGCCTTGTATTTAGGCTTGGGACTGTCATAGTTGACTTTCCTAAATTCTAACGTGTTTACTAGTTTCACTCTCTTCTTTGAACTTCCCCCTTCATGTTGACAATTTTTTTTTAATGCAAAATTGATAAAATGAAAAGGGTTTATAGAATACATTGTCAGCTTTCTAAAATATAAGATTTTCTTGATTATCATTTTATTAAATAATTATTAATAATTTTCTATATAGTGTGTGTCTAAAATCTTGATGGATACACTGATTGAGAAACATCCATAACTTTCAAACCGTTTCACCTTTTTTAGATCCGAAAGATGTGTCACACTCTATGCTCCGTTGGCTATAGGTTAATTTTTTTTGGATCGAGTTAGGTTGGCTGGACAATTACTTTTTAGTTTTTAAAAAAGTCACAGTAAAAAATCATAACTAATTATTTTATTGGAAAAAAAATTTAAAAAAATATGCGTCACATCTGGCATGAGTCCTCTACTTATTTTGAAAGTTAAAAAAAAAATATTTTTTTTGCTCATAGTTAGGTTGGCTGGACAGACACCCACTTTTTATTTTTTTCTGAAAATTTAATAGCTATTCATTGAAATATTCATTTTTTCTAAGTAAATTTAGTTTTTTAAAAAAAATAGTAGCTCATAAACTAGATTCAGTTCTCTACAAATTTCGTTCTTACATCTTTTCAAATTGTGTAGATAATCCATTCAAATTTCATATGAACTTGATTAAGTCTAATTTTTTGTATTTTCATTGCCACTTAGAGGTTAGTTTGGCCCATCATGATCCTGCACATACCCACATTTATGGTTTTGGTTAGTTTTTACATATATATATATAAATATACAATTAATATGTAAGATACTACCCTAATTTAAAACAAAAATAACATACAAGGATATGACAATGTTAGCTCAAATGCATAACCAATTAATTACCTCACACTTTCTAATCACCCAGATCTCAGGATGGGCAAGGTGAGAGCATACAATGATTGGCTTACAATGATCAACTATACAACAAGAACTACAATACGTCTGCTATGGCGGGCATCCACTTATCGTGGGGATTCACCACTGTCAGTGGGTTTAGAGCAATACAAAAGAAATACAAATTCATCCACTTGTTCAGTGGGAATACTCTACTTATTCAGTGGGTGAGAACAATAAAGAAAGATTCTTTCTCCACACTAGCGGTATACCGTCCAAGGATTAATATGTGAATTGCATTAAGATCACAATGAAGCAATTAGGTTGAAACCAATAGCACATCATATGAATCTAACAATGCCACCCCTGAAGATCAGAAAGAAGATCACAACCTACACATTTATCTCTACAAAATACATGTATTAGATTTCAAAATGGAGAGGATCAATACCCATGCTGGACTGGAATGAAGATGCACTCTAATGAACGTGTACAGCTAGTCTAAGATATCTCTTCTTACTAAAAATAGAACTTATATATCTTCCTTACTAAAAATAACATACAAGGATATGACAATGTTAGCTCAAATGCATAACCAACTAATTACCTCATCACTTTCTAATCACCCAGATCCCAGGATGGGCAAGGTGAGAGCATACAATGATCAACTATATAACAAGAACTACAAATTCATCTGCTGCGGCGGGCATCCACTTATCGTGGGGATTCACCACTGTCCAGTGGGTTTAGAGCAATACAAAAGAAATACAAATTCATCCACTTGTTTAGTGGGAATACTCACTTATTCAGTGGGTGAGAACAATAAAGAAAGATTCTTTCTCCACACTAGCAGTATACCATCCAAGGATTAATATGTGAATTGCATTAAGATCACAATGAAGCAATTAGGTTGATAACCAATGCACATCATATGAATCTAACAATGCCACCCCTGAAGATCATGAAAGAAGATCACACCCTACACATTTATCTCTACAAAATACATGTATTAGATTTCCAAAATGGACAGGATCAATACCCATGCTGGACTGGAATGAAGATGCTGTCTAATGAACGTGTACGGCTAGTCTAAGATATCTCTTCCTTACTAAAAATCAAAACTTATATATCTTCCACATATAATCCAAAACTGGTATCATCATCTACAAACACCTTAAAATATCAAACAACATTATCAACACTATACATGGATGACATCACAGAACCAATAATCTTTTGACAGAGCTATATGGAACACCAATATGGAAGTCTTGAGATAAATCCAAAGCACAACTAAAAACTCATGAACTCTGTCCCAAACTGATAGTCTTTACATATCATTTGATCTTCATGCAAGAATAATTGCCAAGGAAACCATATTTATTTTTAAATCAAAATCGTATCCCTCACAGAAAGTACAAAAATATGGAAAGAAGCTTTAATACACACACACCCATACTCATTCATTTCCACATCAAAAACTAATCTAAACTGAATAATATATTCCAAACAATATTCTGATCACTGAAACAACAAAGACATGTAGAGATATCATCAACATATATCAACTTTTCCTGAGTAGGGCTGTACGACCAGGAAGGTACGGACTATTCAATAGATATTTAAGACTGCCCAAAAATTTCCAAAATACTCTTAAAAGAGGCATGTTGATTAGACAAAAACATCACACATAGATTGAAATCATTTGATATCAACAATAAATTTCAATGAGCATCGACTTCCTGAGCATAGTATGGCCCTAGGAAGTATGACCAAGCAGATATAAACCTAAACACCTCAAAAAATAACTCAAAATCAACACCAAAAATCATCTAAACACAATGCATACTATCAAACTGATTTCACAACCAAGCTTCACAAAATATCTTGAATCCATTAAGCTCCATGTGATTTCTTGAGTGAAAACCACCAATACCAGCTAGGGTGGATATCTCACCACCGAAACTGATCTTCCTCAAGTGGGTTTCCATCCACAAGAAGGTACACTGATCATCTGGTTTGATCCCAGCAGCATAAAATTATCAAAAACCAAGCATGCCTCACAATGAGCTCTCACATCTCTTTTATAGGCATTTGGAGAGTTACACAAGAAATTAATTCTTTCTTGGAAATAATACTTTTTTCCTCAACTTATAATAAATCCATTTTAACTCCACTAAAGTGCCCAATTTTAAGTGCCTAGATAAAAGAATATGTTTTCCCCTTTTTAATGAGCTATAACACTTAATATTTTTTTAAAATTATTTTCACCTTAGGAACATAAGTGAAAGTAATAATTAAATAGCTCATTAAATCACTTGACTTTGTGAAAAATCCCAAACTTAGGCGAACTGGAAAATAAATCATACCACTGCCTTCTATGATGTTTGGGATGAAGAACGATGTCATCTGGTTGACTTACTATAATTAGACGGCTCCTCCAAGAATCTTGGAGAGCAAACTAGGAGCCCGATCAAACATTAGAAAGCATCACTGTGAACTTGAACATCCACTGAGCTCAATGCCAATGCAAAATTAGTCCATTCCCATCTGCAGACAGAACTGAGACCACTCTAAGAACATTGGAGTTCTCCCAAACAAGATGGATAGCCTCTGAGAGTCTAGGAACAAGCACAATGTGCATACAAATCTATGCACCTAAAAAGGGACATTACAGTCCTCCCCGCTCAAGATTGCTTGTCCTTAAGCAATACATGCCATCCAACAGAGAACCCTGTATGAATAACAATAATATGCCTGGATCCCAAGTTAACCTCAAGAATGTTCCACACCATTTCCGCTGCGCTACTTTGATATATCTGGCAACTGCACATTTGATACTTTGTATAATACTTTGAAACATTCTACTAATCACCCAACCTTTTGGATCCCAAACATCTATATCATCCTTAACCATGAAAGTGAATGAGTTGGCATCCTCCAACAAGTCATCAATACAATTCATCCAACCTGAAACAACTGCTGGGAACCAAAAACTGAAATGTTCCTCCAAGGAAGAACATAAATAAGCTTGAACACAAGTTGAAAGTAACTCCAAACAACCATGAATCACCTGATTTGCACCATCCAAAAGAGAAAAATTAGCTGAATAACTTTTCCTTTTCAACTAAACTCTTTTATCCCCTTCCAATGATGAGATAAAAACAACAAACAATTCAATCTTATGGCTGCAAAGATCTGAAATATTCTCATGAAAATCAGATTTTAGTGAGCAAATCTGAAATCTTTTGAGAACAATAAGAAATTTAGGCCATCTAAAATTAGAATATGTCAAAGTTATAACCAAAATTTCTCTCCAATCAATCATTATGTATGCAAATGACAACTTATGATGGCTGATAGAAGTAAGGACAACATCTTCATGATAGAAATTTAACTCCAAAATCATCCATAAAACAATCTTACCATCACCACTACCCTCCATAGAATCCTAAAAATAAACTCCATTATGAAAATAAGCCATCATTGAACTGAATTCATTGTATACTTGAACCTTATGCTCACCTTCAACAACTGAGGAAAACTTCCAATTGAAGAAGTTTTTGTGTAAAGTAAAATTCTATGAGTGCTCCTCACCCGGATCCCATATCCTGTTACTATCTTCTTCTGTGTTGCTATCATCAAATTGGTCTTTATCATTTAACACAAATAGAGGATTATCAAAAGCTAACTCAACTTCCATATCAAAAAGGGGGTTATCAAATGATTGGAAGTTGTTTTCATTTCCATGCTTTGATAGTGTTGGTTCTTTCTCTCTGGATTGGCAGAGGGTTTGCCAATCCCAATGCACAGGTAGATCTGGCCAACAAATATAAGAGGTTGCGTGAGCTACCTCCCTTTCACTTCTGGTTCTGCCACACCAAGGGGGTATCCCTATAGCTAAAGATTTGACTTTTGACTCACCCAATGACAGAAAGATTTAGCTTTACAGTAACAGGCAGAATACTCTCATTTTAGGACAAAGATTTGTATGATAGATCACAAGGTTGACAACTTTCTTGAACATATCTGACTTGTTATGGGTGAGAGTATGTAGGGGTCCTAATCCTACTCCTACAAACTAACAGGTTGGAAATATGAAATGATTTGTTTTTATGTTTTGGATGCAAGACAGGGGTTTTGGATCATAACTACTACACAAGAAACAGACCGGTGCCTATCTCAGGGCAAGGAGTCAACTAGACGTATATATAAGAATGATTTGCACTAGCATTCAAGTTTCAAGGGGTTAGGATTGGTATTTGCCTTACAAACACCACCCAAGACTAAGTATTTAGTTGTCCCTACTTACAAATATCCTAGCTGACATACATTCTTCTCCATACTTAGTCTAAAACACTTTAATCCACTCCTTGAGTGGAAGTTAGAGATTAAGCATGTGATACAGAAAACCTATATCCTAGAATCTGAGAAACCCTTAGCAACTAGATTCAAAAGAAGGGATGCATACAACAAATGGAGAGAAATAACTAAAACATGCAATCAAGCATTTTTCATATAAAACAATAATGAAACTGAACATACGTGCAAGGTGCACTTAGATGCAACTCATAAACTCCAAAAGAAATAGAACAACCCAGAAAATGCTTTGTTCTTTGCTATTTTTCCCCAAAAAATGCCCAAGTCTTCAACAACCTAAATGAGTAACACAATTTGCCTGTTATAGCAAGACTGTGTACTTAGCAATAATTACATGGTATTTCAAAATCCTACCAAATACATTGCACCATCAGTATGGCACCCAAAATATTCAATGCAACAGGGAGACAAAACGAAAGGAGCAAATGGAATTGGGAGATGTGTAGCCATCTGGAGATTTTCCTCACAATTTGGTAGTTGGCCAATCAATCAGACCCATACCCTTTTGCAATTCTGCCATTAATGGCCAAACCTATCGCGGCCTCTGGAAATGCAGCAGCTACATGCTTAGAAATTTTCCTGCCTGAAATGCGACTGTGGGTGCATAGGAAAATCCTCCCTTGAAACTTTAAAACATGGCCGTTGATTTCCCTTCTCTTGCCAAGATCAATGGCTTTGGTTCACGCTGACTAGTCATCGCCCAATGAAATTATGCCACGCAGGCACCTCGTGCCTCCATCACCGTGCATACATTTTGCCCTTTCCGCCTCTTGAAACATTCCAATGTATATGCAAATAAGATTGTATATACATACAATCGTAAACATACAAGGCGGACCCCAAACCATTATAGAACAAATTACAATTGCTATCGGGTCCGGGCCTTGCATCTCCCTTTTGCATGTCACTTTGTATATTGCATATACAAACGCAATATACATGCCGCAGACTCCAAATTTTATAAAGCACATTGAAAACATATTTGGGTTCGGGCCTTGCATCTTTCAACTTTGTACATAACCAATGTATGTCGCATATACAATGTGAACATACAAGCAAAACATACATACAAACAACGGGCTTCATTTTTTTATCAATCGGAATGTATGTTCACTTCAGATTCGGCTTGTATATTAGGAATGTATGTTCGATTGCATTTGCAACATACAATCGCAAATATATGCAATCAGTGGGCCCCACATGCTTTTTACTACTTTGACTTCAACCGGCCTTGTATATTTCTTTGTATTTCCACTTGTATGTCCGAATGTACATTGGGAACATACAATCCCAACATACAACCGTGGACTTCACCCTGTTTCACAAATATTGCAAACCTTTTGGCTGCGTCCACTTTGCACTTGTCTGCTTGCATAATTCTCTTGTATATGCCAATGTATGTCACATATACAAACAACTTGACATACAAGGAAAAAACCTTTGTATCTAACCTTCTTTGCACATTACCTTGTATGTCTGACTTGTAGGCCGAACACATACAATCCCCTTTGTATGTCTCTATTGTATGTACGCTTTGTATATCAAATATACATTCACTTTTTGCACATTGGCCTTATACATTACTTTGCATATCCTCCTTAAATGTCGCCAATGTACCTTTTGCTTGCATGTTTCCCTTTGTATCTAGCCGTTGCATGTCTAAACATACAACACAAATATACATGCAGACCTTCACATACAAGCAGGGAGTATTCCTAAAATCTGCGACAGATTCCTCAATGCATATACAAACCCGATATGCATGCAATTTTGAAGGCCGACATACTTGAAATTTTTTGGATTTTATGAAGAGTGCCTACAGATGAATATTTGAAACCTGAACCAGCAGCAGGCACCAACATTGGCTCTGTCTGGGGACGTATGCCTCTTGCAGGCATGACGAGAACCACATATCTCTAGGATGTAGACCAGTCCCTTATCCATTGGGCAACAGAGTCAAAGCTGCACCAACCTGCATCACAAATTACATTTTTAAAATACTTAGTGGCCCAAGGCCACCAAAAAGGAAAAACTAGAATTTTCCTTTATCAAAAACCCTGTTTTCTTTTGATTTCTTCAAATGAAGCCTGAAAACATTTTGCTGTCTACAGCACCCTATTTTGCAATTGGCTGTGCTGCTGCCCAATTTTCTTTCTTTAACAAATCTACAACAAGATTCATAAGCATTCACCATTCTCAGCAGTAGATTATCATGATCATATGAGTCACTGATGTTGCTTGGAAAAATAACAGACTCACATGAAACAAATGAATCCACATCAAAATTTTGCCCTTCTTCAAAAAATAAGAGCTCCTCTGTATCAAACAAACAATATTCAGGCACAAGCAACATCTCATAATCAAGATCATATTCATTTTTTAGAAACATTCATATATCCATCATCACTGTGCTCAGCAATTTTATCAATAAGGTCCACCTGGAATGTCTCAAGAGAAGGCATAAAAAACTCAGAATGAAACGCTTCACTGAAAGCTTCATTGTTACCCCTACAACCAACACTATCCCCAACTATATGAGCACACACGTCTGCAATTTGTCCATTCACATCTGAATAGTGACCCTGTTTCTCCTCTTCACCAATTCATTGTAGAGGTTGTCATAATCTTCAAGGAAGCATTCATGTTCAGCATCCATATATATTTCATCATCTAAAAAGCTCACATGTGCATCTGAATGCTGACAGTCACTAACATATTCACTGTCATCCCTTGAATCAACATCATCTATATTCAAAGTGAAGCTCTGCATATCCACTTTGTATAAATAATCAGGAATAATTGAGATATGCCTATTGCTGCAAGACACAACTTCATGTATATCTTTCATTTCATCATTTGAAGGGCATTTTGCATCTACAGGCTTGTCTTTTAGAGGCTGAGAACAATCTTTGTCTTCACCATTATAAGAGGTGCCTACATTTTCTACAACATCTTCTTCATGCTTATGCATCACATCATGACTACACATACTGTTCTGAAATATATTCCCCTCTACAAAATCATCTTTCAATGAACACACTGGGAAAGGTGAAATGTATTCACTTTGAAAACTGTTTTGAAAACTTGCAGTCATGAAACCTACTAGCATTCCATACTTCTGATTGTTTTCAATATCCATAGCAAATCTGTAGCCTGGTGAAGTGTAGCTGGTTCTTTATCTCTCAATAAATAACTCATTTTCTTATCAAATGCAGCCAAATAAATGGTCAAGCACAATGCATCATTGGGTCTCATATATTGAGGGATCTGCTTGAGCAACTTAATAAATCTAAGATTAAAGGCTGGAACCAGTTCCTCCTCTTCCTTTTGGATGTTCATGAAATGTATGATCAATGAGGCTAAATCAAATCTTTCACCAAACTGCTCTAGGAATGCAATTTCTAAATCTACCCATGAAGAGATTGAACAGACAGGCAGGTCTGAAAACCAAATCCTAGCATCATCCTCTAATGGCTGAACAAAAAGTCTCATTACTACATCTTCAGCCTCTACCTCATAATCTCCTATCACATTACAAAATTTTTGCAGATGTTTGTTTGCAGACTCAGAATTTAATCCACTATATTTCGGCAAACATTTTCTAATCTTATTGGGAATAACATTTGGGTAACCATATATTCCTTTGAATTTTAGAGCTTTATATCTTTCAAAAAAGAATGGTCTTCTTTGAGAGCACAACTAGGACTATTGCTCTATTTGAATCATTATTATTTTTTGAATCCAAAGAATGAATACCTGGAAATATGTTGCAACATTGATAGGTTCAATCAACAGAGTCGCCACCTCTCACAGAGAGGACAAAATATCAACAAGGCACTTTTGTTTTCTAGATTCAACACACCAGCAGAGCACCACATGGTCATCTTTTGGTCTTGTTGTAACAACCTCACCTGGGTCTTCTAAATCTTCAAATTGCTCAAATCCCCAGCGGAGTCACCACTTTTGTTGGTTCTTTCTCTCTAAATCGGCAGAGGGTTTGCTAGTTCCAATGCATAGGTAGATCTGGCCAACAAATACAAGAGGTTGCGTGAGCTGCCTCCCCTTCACTTTTGGTTCTGCTGCACCAAGGGGGGTATCCCTATAGCTAAAGATTTGACTTTTGACTCACCCAATGACAGAAAGATTTAGCTTTACAGTAACAAGTAGAATACTCTCATTTTAGGACCAAGATTTGTCTGATAGATCACAAGGTTGGCAACTTTCTTGAACATATCTGACTTGTTATGGGTGAGAGTATGTAGGAGTTCTAATCCTACTCTTACAAACTAACAGGTTGGAAATATGAAAGGATTTGTTTTTATGTTTTGGATGCAAGACAGGGGGTTTTGGATCATAACTACTACACAAGAAGCAGACCGTTGCCTATCTCAGGGCAAGGAGTCAACTAGACGTATATATAAGAATGAATTGCACTGGCATTCAAGTTTCAAGGGGTTAGGATTGGTATTTGCCTTACAAACACCACCCAAGACTGAGTATTTAGCTGTCCCTACTTACAAATATCCCAACTGACATACATTCTTCTCCATACTTAGTCTAAAACACTTTAATCCACTCCTTGAGTAGAAATTAGAGATTAAGCATGTGATATAGAAAACCTATATCCTAGAATGTGAGAAACCCTTAGCAACCAGTTTCAAAAGAAGGGAGGCATACAACAAATGGAGAGAAATAACTAAACACATGCAATCAAGCATTTTTCATATAAAACAACAATGAAACTGAACATACGTGCAAGGTGCACTCAGATGCAACTCATAAACTCCAAAAGAAATAGAACAACCCAGAAAATGCTCTGTTCTTTGCTATTTTTCCCCAAAAAATGCCCAAGTCTTCAATAACTTAAATGAGTAACACAGTTTCCCTGTTATAGCAAGACTGTGTACTTAGCAATAATTACATGGTATTTCAAAGTCATGCCAAATACATTGCTCCATAAGAATGGCACCCAAAATATTCAATGCAGCAGGGAGACAAAAGGAAAGGAGCAGGTGGAATCGGGAGATGTGCAGCCGCCTGGAGATTTTCCTCACAAATTTGGTAGTTGGCTAGTCAATCAGACCCATACCCCTTTGCAATTCTGCCATTAATGGCCAAACCTACCATGGCCTCTGGAAACGCAGCAACTGCGTGCTTAGAAATTTTCCTGCCTGAAATGCGACTGTGGGTGCATAGGAAAATCCTCCCTTGAAACTTTAAAACATGGCCGTTGATTTCCCTTCTCCTACCAAGATCAATGGCTTTGGTTCACGCTGACTAGTCATTGGCCAATGAAATTATGCCACGCAGGCACCCCGTGCCTCCATCCCTGTGCATACATTTTGCCCTTTCCACCTCTTGAAACATTTCAATGTATATGCAAATAAGATTGTATATACATACAATCGCAAACATACAAGGCAGACCCCAAACCATTATAGAACAAATTACAATCGCTATCAGGTCTGGGCCTTGCATCTCCCTTTTGCATGTCACTTTGTATATTGCATATACAAATGCAATATACATGCCGCAGATTCCAAATTTTATAAAGCACATTGAAAACATATTCGGGTCCAGGCCTTGCATCTTTCAACTTTGTACATAACCAATGTATGTCGCATATACAATGCGAACATACAAGCAAAACATACATACAAACAACGGGCTTCATCTTTTATCAATCAGAATGTATGTTCACTTTAGATCTGGCTTTTATATTAGGAATGTATGTTCGATTGCATGTGCAACATATAATCGCAAATATATGCAATCGGTGGGCCCCACATGCTTTTTACTACTTTGACTTCAACCGGCCTTGTATATTTCTTTGTATTTCCACTTGTATGTCCGAATGTACATTGGGAACATACAATCCCAACATACAACCGTGGACTTCACCCTGTTTCACAAATATTGCAAACCTTCTGGCCGTGTCCACTTTGCACCTGTCCGCTTGCATAATTCTCTTGTATATGCCAATGTATATCACATATACAAACAACTTGACGTACAAGGAAAAAAACTTTGTATCTAACCTTCTTTGCACATTACCTTGTATTTCTGACTTGTAGGCTGAACACATACAATCCCCTTTGTATGTCGCTATTGTATGTGCTCTTTATATATCAAATATACATTCACTTTTTGCACATCGGCCTTATACATTACTTTGCATATCCTCCTTGTATGCCGCCGATGTACCTTTTGCTTGCATGTTTCCCTTTGTATCTAGCCGTTGCATGTCTAAACATACAACACAAATATACATGCAAACCTTCACATACAAGCAGGGAATATTCCCAAAATCTGTGATAGATTCCTCAATGCATATACAAACCCGATATGCATGCAATTTTGAAGGCCGACAGACTTGAAATTTTTTAGATTTTGTGAAGAGTGCCTGCAGATGAATATTTGAAACCTAAACCAGCAGTAGGCACCAACAGATAGATCTTCATATTGCTCCTACTCTATATCTACATACTTAGGAAGTTGTCCTAAGTCAAAATCTTCTTGAATCAAATCAAGCTCTTCAATCACCAGCTTGATTTCGTTTGCCATTACAATATTTTCTTGCTCCCTTAATTGTTGTGCAACTTCAAGATGATTTTCCATTTCTAAGAGAGCCCTTTGAGTATACTCCAAAGAAGTCATAGTTGACTTAAGCTTAGATGTGAGCTTATCAACCTCTACCTCTTTTCCTCTCAATGCATCACTGGTATGATTAGCAAACTCAATGACATGATCACGACTAGGAAGCATATTCAAGTAATCTGATTTTAATGTTTCTAAAGCCCCTTTGACTACATGCCAATCATCAAGTGAAGATCCTTCTTCCATACCCTTTTGTCTCCTCACAACTTGTACCTTCCAAAAATGATCTTGAACAAACTTATGTGTGCTGTCCAAATGTGTTAAAGCTTGCACAATCTTGTCTTATGTGACTAACAACTGATTCTTAAGATCCAAACCAGCTTGATCAAAAGAAGTGGCATCACCAAACTCCATCATTAAGCCAACACTTTTGGCTGATTTAAGGCTTCCAACAAGCTCCTCTTCACCATGCTCAACAACTAAGCCCTCAGAAATTAAAATGGTCCTATAGCTGGCATAGGATATTCCCATGTGAAATCAACATTACCTTCCCCAAGATGATGAAAATGCTCAACATTAAGGGTTGTTCCCCAGTTTTCAACAGTTTTAATTTCTTTACCAGTTGTAACATCTTTATTTTTCATGTCTTCAACAAGGCATTCTGCTGGTAATATCACAAGCTTGCATGAAGAATTACCATCTAACATCTTGTTAATCATTTTCAGCTCTACTTCGAGAGAAAAGGAATCTTCAAAATCTTCAAACTCTTCATCAAATATAGGACTTGCAAATCTTCTCTTTCTTTTTTAAGGATTTCATTGATTTCAGTAGGAGAATTCCAACCTTCAATTTCATCCATTACCATTGGATTTCCAGCCATAACATTTGAAAATTCATCATAATCTTTTGTGTCTTCAAGGTCAACAAGATTCTCACAAGCTTCACTAACTTGCTCCAAAGTAAATGATTTGTCATCTCCATCAAACACATTAGAAATTTCTGATGTCAACTTTTTCCCATCACCTTGTTCCATCTTCATGCAATCATCCTCTTCCCATTGGGTGATCCCACAATAGTGGGTTACACTTTTTGGCCAAAGTTGACATTGAATGAACATTTTGAAAAAAATCTTCACTTTTGGACAACTATAGTTGCTAAACCGTGAGGAATTTGAAGATGATGTAAACTACTGATTTGTCACATTTTGTCTGTAGATTCTAAATATATATATTTTTAAATTTTTTGGAATTAAATTATATTTCCTTTTCCATCTCTTTCAATAACTAGTTTCTAACAGTATATAACATTTTTTAAGAGTGATGTGTACTCTGTAAAACATAACATTCTTTATATGAAGGATAAAATTCTATTTTTTTTGAATTTAGATTTTTAACTATGATATCGAGAGGATGCATTTGGTTTCATAATGTTTTATTAAATATTTTTCTTTTAATTAACTTTTGAAGTCAAACCAATTACAATTTAGACATAGGTGTACTATGTAAAACATAACTTTTTTTGTATGTATTGGAATTCAATTTTATTTTTTTTGTTGGAATAAGGACATCAATACCTAGAGGACATGTATTTTTAAAATTTTTTTTCTATATTTTCCTATTTTTTTGTATGTATGAAACAAAGACCTTGATGTTCATTAAAAAATCTATATTTACAAGAAATAAAAAATGAATATAATAATCAAATTAAATATATTTAAAATTATACTTTTTGGGAAACTTATAATAAGGAATACATACTTGCAAAACCTAAAATTTTAAATGAATTCATTTGATCCCCCAAAAGGTAAATCAAAAGTGGTTTTTTATCAGCATTTTGATAGGTGCAGAGGAGACTCCATGACAGGTATGGTTTCAAACTAGTGGGGTTCTATCCAAGGGAGTTTGATCTAAGGGGTTTTGATCAAACCCTATTCAATTACAATCCTTTAAATGAAACCTTTCAAGACTTAAATCATTATATTTTATAAAAATATGTGATTTCAGCAAAAATCAGGATGTCCCAGAAAGTGTAACCCATTATTGTGGCAGCACTCCATTTTAGCAATTTATAAGGTCTTAGTTTGTCTTCACATTGACTCAACACCATTTCAGCTAATACTTTTTCCATTGATAATGATTCTTGATCATTCTTCCTTAGATTAGCGAATAAAATAGACAAGAGTGGCTGAGATACCTCGTCACTCTCATTAATGATCAGGGACATAATGGCTTGCATGGCTATTATAACTTGGTCTTCATGAGAAATGCTAATGGTAGCAAAGAAATGGTGAAATAGTTACAAAATCTCTTCCTCACACCCCATATCTAGCATGATGTGAACCCAAAACCAAAATTTGCAACAATTCCAAGTATTGCATCTATCTTTACCAAGGAAGGACTTTCTATATTAGCCAATCCACTGAAACTTTCAATAATCCTTTGAAACATTTCCTTCATTATGGCTTTTCTATAAGGAACTTCAGAAGTGGTGATTCTTGTGATCTCACATAGACAAACAGTGACTGCGAGTCTTACGTCTTCATGAGGATGTTTCATCAGCTTAGGTTGAACCAAAGCAATCATTAATGGCTTCAAAGCCCACTTCAAATTCCTACACTCTGATTGTTTGACCTTGGTCAAATGGCTCTCAACTTCTCCCAACTTACTGAGGAGAGCATTCTTAGACATGTGCAACATCTCTAATTCATTTCCTAATGCAAATAGCAAGCTTCCCGCTACTCCTTTCTACAAATTTCTAGGTTGGTCAAATTTGAAAGAATCCTTGAAGTGCTTAGAAAGTGGACTTCTGCTTTGATCCTCTCTTGACACAGTCTTCCTCTGAGACAAAGTTTTATCCATCCTGATTGGTGAAGGTGAATTCATCAAGCCACTAAAACTATCTGACATGCAACTAGAAATTCTGAACATGCACTCTACACAAAGTTATCACCCAACAAGTTGGAAGGTAGAAACCATCTCTGATACCATTGTAAGATATTGCCCCTAATTTAAAAAAAATAACATACGAGGATATGACAATGTTAGCTCAAATGCATAACCAACTAATTTCCTCACACTTTCTAATCACCCAGATCCCAGGATGGGCAAGGTGAGAGCATACAATGATTGGCTTACAATGATCAAATATGCAACAAGAACTACAAATTCATCCACTGCGGTGGGCATCCACTTATTGTGGGGATTCACCACTATCTAGTGGGTATGAGAGCAATACAAAAAAAAAACAAAGTCATCCACTTGTTCAGTGGGAATACTCCACTTATTCAGTGGGTGAGAACAATAAAGAAAGATTCTTTCTCCACACTGGCGGTATACCATTCAAGGGTTAATATGTGAATTGCATTAAGATCACAATGAAGCAATTACAATGATAACCAATAGCACATCATATGAATCTAACAATGCCACCCTTGAAGATCATGAAAGAGGATCATACCTTGCACATTTATCTCTGCAAAATACATGTATTAGATTTCTAAAATGGAGAGGATCAATACCCATGCTGGACTGGAATGAAGATGTTGTCTAATGAACATGTACGGTTGGTCTAAGATATCTCTTCCTTACTAAAAATTAGAACTTATATATCTTCCATATGCAATCCAAAACTGATATCAATCATCTGCAAACACCTTAGAATATCAAACAACATTATCAACACTATACATGGATGACATCACATAGCCAATAATCTTCTGATAGAGCTGTACGAAACAACAATATGGAAGTCTTGAGATAAATCCAAATCACAACTAAAAACTCATGAACTCTGTCCCATACTGATAGTCTTTACATATCATTTGATCTTCATGCAAGAATAATTGTCAAGGAAACCATATTTATTTTAAAATCAAAATTGTACCCCTCATAGAAAGTATGGAAATCTGGAAAGAAGCTTTAATACCACACACCCATATTCATTTCCACATCAAAAACTAATCTAAACTGAATTATATATTCCAAACAATAATTCTGATCATTGAAACAACAGAGACATGCAGAGATATCATCGACATATATCAACTTTTCCTGAGTAGGGCCGTATGGCTAGGAAAGGTACAGACTGTTCAACAGATATTTAAAATTGCCCAAAAATTTCCAAAATACTCTTAAAAGAGGCATCTTGATTAGACAAAAACATCACACAGTTTGAAATCATTTGATATCAGCAATAAATTTCAATGAGCATCAACTTCCTGAGCATAGTACGGCTCTAGGAAGTACGACCAGGCAGATATAAACCCAAACACCTCAAAAAATAACTCAAAATCAACAAAAAAAATTATCTAAACACAATGCAATACTATCAAACTAATTTCACAACCAAGCTTCACAAAATATCTCGAATCCATTAAACTCCATGTGATTTCCTGAGTGAAAACCACCAATACCAGCTAGGGTGGATATCTCACCATCGAAATTGATCTTCCTTAAGTGGGTTTCTATCCACAAGAAGGTACATTGATCATTTGGTTTGATCCCAACAGTATAAAATTATCAAAAACCAAGCATGCCTCACAATGAGCTCTCACATCTCTTTTATAGGCACTTGGAGAGTTACACAAGAAATTAATTCTTTCTTGGAAATAATACTTTTTTCCTCAACTTATAATAAATCCATTTTAACTCCACTAAAGTGCCCATTTTTAGGTGCCTAGAAATAAGAATATGTTTTCCCCTTTTTAATGAGCTATGACACTTAATAATTTCTTTTAAATTATTTTCACCTTAGAAACATAAGTGAATAATAATTAAATAGCTCATTAAATCACCTGACTTTGTAGAAAATCCCAAACTTAGGCGAACTACAAAATAAATCATACCACTTCCTTCTATGACGTTTGGGATGAAGAACGATGTCATCTGGTTGACTTACTATAATTAGACGACTCCTCCAAGAATCTTGGAGAGAAAATCGAGAGTCTGATCAAACATCAGAAAGCATCATTGTGAACCTGAACATCCACTGAGTTCAATGCCAATGCAAAATTAGTCCATTCCCATCTACAGACAGAACTGAGACCACTCCAAGAAGATTGGAGTTCTCCCAAACAAGCTGGATAGCCTTTGAGATTCTAGGAACAAGCACAATGCGTACAAAAATCTATGCACCTAAAAAAGGGACATTACAATATATATATTTTTACCTTTTATAAACTGTCTCTAGTTTTTCTTCTCTTTGGTTATCCATCCTTATCTTTGTCTCTTTTAATTTTTTGATTCTTTTATTGTCATTTTTTCTCTCTTGGCTTCATTGTTCTTTCTCTTTATCTTTTATGTTTATGAGTGTTTTGTGTGTGGTGTCTTGGGGTGTTTGTTTTTTGCTTTCTTTATCTCTTGTAATTTATTGGCTCCCGCGCACCTCCTATTTAGAGTACCTAGTCTACAAATTACCTTTCTATTTCTCTCTTCTCTTGCTCTTTCTCCTAATGATGGATCATGGAGTTTGATCCGAAATGTTGAGGTATAAACTTGCACACAGTTAATTCCTGAAGTATTTAACTACATTCATTATGGACTGTGGAAATCTGATGTCTCTTATATACAACAAGTGTTAACAACAAAGAAGGATATATTGCAATCCTTGAACTGAACTTGAAATCCATCAAGAGGTACATTGTATGAACCATCTAACAAATTCCTAAGCAATCCAATTGAATTTAGGGATATGTATTGTAGGTAGGAAGAATGGCCCTTTTGAGTTCACGAGGGGTGAGTGGATGGGGTGTGCCCTCCCTCATGCTCTCATCAAGTCGGCCAAGTAGTGAGGGTGTGTAGCCCTTCCATGGTTGGGGTGTGTGGCCCTATCATGCATGGTTTAGGGTGTGTCGCCCTATCATGTTCTTGAGCCTAATCAAGTAGGGTGTGCCTCTTGAGCTTGATCAAGGAGGGTGTGCCTCCAAGGTGGACTGGTAGCTGCAAGTATTCCTAAAGAATTCATTATGGGATTGGCTTGAGGAATTGTGTTATGATGGATTGAACCAAATATTGATTATGCTATGATGATTTGATCTCATTAGTTATGTTATGAAGTATTGATCTCATTATTAATTATGCTATGATAGATGAATTTAATATAATGATGCTATGAACTAAATATTATCTTAATTTATTGATATTTAATATCTCTAATGTCCTTTTCTAGTAGTTATTATTGTATGCAAGTAAAGGAATTAGGACTATCCTAAAAAAGAACATTACACATTGAGAGGCTGTCAAGAAGAATGAAAAGACTCAAAGCTAACTTAACCATTCTCAAGACAAACAATAAAAACTAGTTCTACATTGAGTTGTAAGTAGTTAAATTGTCATTACAAAATTCTTGGTTTAAAAAAACCAAAACCAAAATGTTTTCAAACAAAGTTTGACCATCAAAGAAAAAGCAAGTTAAGACTTGCAGTCTTACTAGAAACGAGGCAGGGCCCCTCCATCCCATTCATTTCCATTTTTAATATGATACAACACCAAAACTGCTTTGTTATAGCCCAAAACATGCTTGGACTGATAGAGGGTAATTTTGGTTTATTCCAAAGAATTAGAATGATATAGCTCAGAAACAGGTCATTTCCCAAGCCTTTTCAATCACTTTGTGGCAATTTTGGGTTGCCACTCCACTGCAAATAAAAATAGTAAAGGCACCTAAAGGTGTTATCAAATGGTCCATAGCCACACATATTTATAGTCTTATCATTCAATAGTGCAATTTTTTTTCAAAGTTATTATATTTAGTACTTAGTGAACAAGGCTATAATTTTTTTTTGTATTGAAATAATGTGAAATTACAAATAAACATAATAGCAGAAAACAAATATGAAAACACGACTGCAGCAGAACCTTGCATGGACAACACCAAAATAGTGAAAATTGTGTTTGTCCACAAAGGCAAAGGTACATCAGATCAGAAAGGAAACAACCCTTAGCACAAAAGAAGCTCCAGCAATAAGACAGCCAACTGTCTCTGTAGCACCCAGTCACAGATGGAGAATAAGATTTATGTTGAGTACACCTATGAGGGGTAACAAAACTGAAGTACCTAGCAAGCCAAAAACATGTACAGGTGCTGAAATACTGTCCAAAGATTAAAACCAGGCACCCATGAAAAGATGTCCCTTCCATCATAAACCAACAACCAATCTAAAATCCTGCCACTAGGAATCATGAAGGAGAAGATTGATATTAAAGACAATAGAAATATTGTAGAAAAGACTCATCCCCAGAAGGAGAATACTGTGTCAGTGTAGAGTCAAATATATTCTGACAGTGACCTTCAATTTAATTCATTGGTGTAGAAATCTATCTTCAAGTTTTTTTTTAAACTCCCCTGAAGCTTATATGGCAGATAATCTTTTTTTAACTGGCATCTTGTCTTTTGTAGCTGTGACATTTGAAGCTGAATGTCTATTATCAAATATTTTTTCGCAACCTTCTTTACCTGTGCACATAAGGAATCAATTCAAAGAAACACATCAGAGTAAAGCCTTACAATTCCCACTTCCTTCGGATATATGGAGTTTGAAAAAACAATTGTACATCTACATTTCCAGATATGCATAAGTATAACTTGTTTGATAGAATTAGCAATTAAGCCCATGCCCAAAAGAGCTTCTTTCCAATTCAAATGATGTTAAAAAATAATAGGCAAATCATTAAAAACGACCTTCCATTGAATCTTAGCAAAATAACAGTCCCAAAAAATATGCTTCATACTTTCATGCAAATGACAAAAAGGGCATTTGGGTCCTTGGATCTTAAAACATTTTAACCTATTATCAATAGGCAGTTTGTAGTGAAGGATTTTCCAAGTCAAAATCTAAGCATCTGCATCCAATTTAGACTTCCAAATTTGTGCACTCAGTTTAAACTAAAATTTCTCATTAAATCTGCATTTCCACTTGAGATTCAGTCAAGGGTTAAGGAATAAACAAGGAAGAAGTTGATTGTATACTTTCTTCAAGGGAAAGGAAGTGAGATGATGATCTCATAACCATCGTCAGTCTTTAATAAAATTACAAACAACAAAGGTACACATTTTCATAGATAGTTCTAGAGGAACCAGTGAATGGACAAAGAAAAAAAATTGTTTATACTTATTGTTCAAACCCAAACGAGATTTAACAAACATGCCAAGGCACCCAATCCAACACATTGAAATCCCAAATATCACTAAATTGTTGAATCCCTTTTTTAAACAAAAAATATGCTTGCCTAGGACAACTCAAGGCTAGAGGTTGACCATGATATTTGATATGTCTATTCCACCAAATGGAAGATGAAGCAAAGTTGAATCCATGTTGGAGTGATGAATCCCTCCACTCAAGTAAATGACAAACATGTTGCCAAGCCTTCCAAGGAATTTGGAAGTGAGGTGAAGCTTTGATCTTGAAAAAGGAGGCAAGGAGAATCTTATCATGCCAATTAGTAGACTACCATTTGCCCTTAGCAGAAGAAGAATTAATGTGATGACGAACAAGAATTTTCCAAGGTTCCTCTCCATGGATCGCTATAATAATCCATTTAGCAGACAGACAAATTCCTTGTGTTTGTGGATCAATAAGTCCAAGACCTCCTTTGCACTTAGGTTGAATACAACGAGTCCAAGAAATGGCTTTACACCCAGCACTGCCATCCCATTTAGACCATAAAAATTGATGAATAATTTTGTTCAGATCTTCATAACTTTTGTTGGAAGGCATCCAACATGATGAGTAATAAACATGTGTGGCAATAAAAATTCTATTTGCAACTTGGATTTTACCAGCCAATAATAAAAAATTATTTCCCAGTTGAAAAGTTTGTTCTTGAGCCTTTCAATGAACCACTTCCACATATCAAAAAGGGAAACCCCTAGTCCAAAAGGAATTCCAAGGTACCTAGTGATCTCACCATGTTTGATTTGTCTCCATTCCCTAGGAATCCACTGAGGAATGGGCCTCACATGTACCATAGAAAATTCAATTTTGTTATGAGCAAATTGTGAACTTGAAACAAAACAATACAAATCCAAAATTTCCGTGGTGTTGTTGCTTTCTTCTTCAGAATTCCACAGAAACACCATGCTATCATCAACAAAATGTGAGTTAATAACCACACCATTTTGAGGAATTGATATTCTTTATAAGATTTAGTTGATTAACTTTTTGAAGCAGGTATCCCAAAGCATCAATAGCAAGAACATATAAAAAAGGTGCTAATGGGCAACCCTGTTTGATGGAACGTTGTAATGAAAATGCATCAGTCATGGACTTGTTAATTAAAATTTGGGCATTGACATCCTTAAATAACATTTGTACATTAGCCCAAATTTTAGGCCCAAAACCTAACCATTGCATCATTTTTAGAATAAAATTCTACCAAATTCTATCATAGGCCTTGTCAAAATATGCTCTATTAAGGCTACAAATATTTGTCTTTTAGCCATTTGATAGCACTTCTAATGTTGTCACTAGTTTTTAAAATGCATTGTTCTTAAAAATTAAAAGAAATGACAAAGAAACATAATATCACTCATAATCAAATATTTGTATCATGTGTGCATAATCTTCCATTCTTTTCTAGATTCATTTGGTATGTATTTAAAAAATATGTATTCCACTTGAATATGTGCAAACATGTAAATGAAGTTAATGTATTCTCTTGTGATTGAAATGAAAGATAGGAGTAATGTTAAAGTTGATCTTTCATGATGCCAAAACAAATTATAGGAAATAAAATCATTGAAAAATAAAACACACAATGGATTCCACTGCCATGTGTTGAAGATGCTTCATATTGTTAAAATTTCTGATTTTGGTGTAGCGATAGAGACTATAAACAAGATTATTATTACATTCATATTTATTAAAGAAAATTTTCCACTTAATATGTAATGAACTATTTATTTTAAAGGTTGCATATATTTGTATGTTGACAACTTAATAATAACAAGAGACGCATTGCGTCAAGTTCCTACCAAGGTTGAATGTTGAATTTAACTTTTTTGAATTGTTGGGGAAGAAGATTCTTAAACTATTTAGATTTTTTATTGGGATGTGTGTATTACAAAAAAAGAAAAAAAAAAGGATCTTGTCAAAGTAATCTTTTTTAGAAATAATAATAGTGATGTTATGAATGTTGTTGTAATAATTTTTTTAAGTATTGTTAGGTGTTGTAGAAATAAGGATTGAAACTTGCAAAATTGGGACAAACACCTACAAGCAATTCATCATTGTTCTCAATGTTTTTTGCTAAATTTGTCCATGTATAATTTAGACGATATAGCTTGCACCTTCTTTGTAGCTTGAACCAAAATCGTGTCTATTTGGAAGCTAGATCCCAATATCGAGAAGGAGAACATATTACTTTGAGTATTAGAAACATTCTAATTCATATATTATAAATTGTCCTAAATTATTAAATTTAAAAGTATAATATTGTCCTAATTATATATTATATAGGCTCTTAAATTATAAATTGTCCTAAATTATTAAATTTAAAAGTATAATATTGTCCTAATTATTTATTATATAGGCTCTTAAATTATTGACTCATTCATAGTACCATTTAAAAAACTATTAAATAATTTTGTTTAAGCTATTTGATTATAATTTTATTAACTTATCAATATTATATATAATATAGTTTAAAAGTACAAAATTGAATTTCTATTCTAAAATCCAAGTTTAAATAATAACTTAATTTACATGCCAAAAAAAATATAAATGTTTTAATTACTATTATTATTATTGCATACAAATACCGCATAATTAGTAACGTGTTTAATTAACACTAATTGCAGAAAGAAATGTCCTGAAATGTCCTCTTCCAATGATCACAACAGTGGTCATTTGGACATAAATCTTAGATTATATAAGATGGGCGGAGAAGAAGACCTAAGGAAGTTATGGAATTGAATAATTTCGAACGTCTTATCCATTGTCTCTATTTAATATTTAATGATTGTAATGATGGGAATCACATCTTTTTCCTTATGTTTTGCATCGATATGTTATTATTGTTATTAATTAAATACCGGCTAAAATTTTGCATTGATTATTTTCGTCAACAGTTAAATGAAAGGTACAGACCCCTGTTGTACAACTGGCCATGCCAACTTGATATTTATTATTACATTGAAGGTTTAAAATTCAATAAAATTTAAACAATAATTTTATTTTTTACCCTTACTGTTCATAGGATTAGCCAATAAGAAAGTAGATAAATGGTATTTATCAAATTATCAAACAAAAAAATTAATTATCAACTATAGGATGTTTATGAAATAAATTTAATCCTCAATGCTGATTGGTCAAATGGATAGTGAAAATTGCATCACATGGATGCATTAGTAATCCTGCCAAAGGCAGAAACTAATAATATATGATTGACATCACATGATGATTAGCATTAGAAAAGGGTGTTATGTAAGTACTGTGTTTGCCACTAATCCATTACATTCTTGTTTTGGTACATATTATGGATATTTTTTGTTGTTAAATGGAGCCTAATCAGACTCAGAGGTTAAATTTACCCCACTTTTATCAGCGCGGTTTCCCCCCAAATTATTTAACAGGGTCAAGTGGCAGCACCCCTTGCGGGGATTTGGGGGCAGCGCCCCCAAGACAGGGTCAAGGGGCAGTGCCCCTGGTGCGCTCCCTGTCACGATACAGGGTGGGGTCAAGGGGCAGCACCCCTGAAACCTCCAATGATTTTTTATTATTTTATTAAGGCGTCGAGAGTTATTTTTCTATTGGTTGACATAAAAAAACCCTTTTTTTGTAACCGACATAAGGCTTGATAAAAGCGGCTACGATTAGGGTTTCTGTTGATGTATTGTATCATTTTGCAGTGTTATTGAGTTGCAAGGATTGTTGGTTGTAATCGGTATGATTTACTGGATAATAATATTGGACTCTATTGGTGGATGTAGCCTGGGTTTGGGTGAACCACGTTAAAACTTGTCTCTCACTATTATTATTTCTGTGTATTTCCATTCCTCTATTTAATCTTTATTTGCATTTAATTGATATCTTTTGCATGCAATTCCTAACATTTTTATGACTAAAATTTTATATATTAATTTTGACAATTTGAATTGTAGAACAAGTAAAAATTTAAGAATTATTAAGAAAGTTCATATAATAAAGAGTTGTTGGCCTAAACAACATTTAGTTGGTGATACAGTTGTATGTATCTACCATGTTTTGATACGAACATTGTATAAAACATCTTGAATGAAGACATTGTAACACCGTGCACTATAACATTTGAAATGCACACTTTTGTTTTGTCCTTGCCCAAACTTACTATCCTAAAAACAAGAGTGGATATGAATAAAACTTTTTCTTGTAAACTCACTATTACTATACTTATGCTTAAAACTCACCTAATGTCATGGCCAAGACCGCAGTCCATGTGGTGGATGGTATATCTCATTTGGGAGATGTGCAGTCGTCACCTGCTTAGCAAAAATGGAAAATATAATTGCCTAGTCAATCTTTTTCATTTGTGAAATGCTTAAATGGGCTATTTAGTGAAAGAAGATGAAAGATTTTGATTTTTGATATACCAAAGCCAATGGTGGAATGATGTATTTCCACATCCTAAACATTTTGGAGATCTAATGTTGTTTGTATCGGGGTTGTATGTGGGTGACGAGATTGTGGCATTTAAGACATGAACAAATGCACAATTCTAAGGTGGTATTGTGGGCTGTTTTGAATCATTATGACTAAGACTGTTACTTTATAACTTCCATAAAATCTCAAAGCCTACAGCTATGGTGAAACAAGGTTATGAAAAGATAATGTCCAAATTTTTAGAGAGATATCGTCTGAATTGGTAACTACTCACTATGTGTTTAATGGTAGGCATTGGTTTTACATATTTCCTACTTAGTTGAATGGTGGTGCCTTACACCCTCTTAAATTGAATCCAATCTAATAAACCAAAGCCCCATACATGAGGATTCATTTATGCAATAATTGTTCCGTCAATATGAATTCGAACACTTTAGACTTTTATCTAAACTTGCCTCAAACATTAAATTCGTCAAATACTAAATGGGAGAGGAAAAGGACCATGTACCTGAAACATGATGTTCACTTTGAAAGGTCCCATGACTGTGATTGGGTTGACAAGGAAATGAAATTCCATAAATACTTCCACTACAACTGAGTCCACTCTACGAGCACCTTGCCATGCTACTAGAAATATCTATTACAACCACCTTACATTAATCAAGGGAAAATGCAATGAAATAAGTAGAGTAAAAGGGATATGTGGACCTTTAAATCTTTAGTGAATCCGTTGGCCTTGGCTCCATAAGCAAGGACATCAAAAATCTTGTAGCCATAGCTGTCATATCTCTTATATTTGCATTACATTATACTTTATGACTTACGTATATTCAAGTGTATGCTTTGTGACTTATGTATATCCAAGTGTATATTTTGCGATTTACCATGGGTTACATATATTCATATGATGTATACATGTATTCATATTGTGAGATTAATTGTTATACTTTCCCTATCATTTAACATATATATATAAGCTTAAGAAACTATTATTATTATAATATATGAATAAGTATATTACAATATATACTAACAATTAGGGAGTGATCCCTTTTAGAATCAGCCATGACAATAATACAATAATCATTATTGATGGCATGCGATTATTCAAGGTTACGATGGATAAATTAAAGGTTGTTATGAAACAACGATTCATATACCGAAAGAAATGTCCCTTTTGGGGACAACGATTAATGTAAAGTTGCACCCATTGATGGAAGAAAGGAATGAAGGTATAATGGGAGATTGATGGGCATTTGGGAAGGACCATGAATCAATCACCATTAATTAATCTAGGTTAATTATACTTATGTGTATGTATTCTATTAGATTAACTTAATTTAAGCCTAAGAAAAGTTAATTTTCTTTTGCACACTATTATTTATAGCTAAATATTATGACTAAATATATAAAATAAATTAAATTTAAATTATAAACTTTTAATATTTAATAACTTTGTTCACTACTGAAATAAACATATTAATTATAATTAAATTTACATGTTAACATACATTTACACTTAAATAACCTGGCTCCTACTTGATTTTGAAATGTATCCCCACTTACATTATTCTAATTATTAACATCACTATTGGCAAGAACTAGGTGTAGACTGAAGATTTGGGCTTTAGTCTCTTGAAAGTTGTGTTTATACCCTAGTGCACGAGCAGTAAGAGAAGGTTTATGACTCATTCAATAGACTACAAAAGGATTGAGTAAGATAACACAAGAAAAATTAAATAAATATAGCTACATACATAACGTCATTCGTACTTCATCAACTACTTCATATTCATTAGGTGACATGTCTAATAGTCCTTTATTTAATATGTAAATATCTCTAATACAATGTTCGATTATAATTTATCTTATATTGGATCATAATATCCTTCCTTGTCTATTTCTTACTTTCTACATTCCTCTCCTATATTTTCTATTGTCTACTATCTTTTTCCTTACTTTTCTATCCTATCTTCTTCTATTTGTATACAATCATAGGGAAATATGTCCTTTATCTTTGTGGTGCCTTTCGGATGTGTTGTGGGTTGGTTCCATGTGCCACATTTCACTTGTAGTATGTCTAGCTTGTTTTGTTCTCCATAGTTGGCTCTATCCAACCAACACCATCCCCCCTTTAAAGCCATGTCTTGTCTTCAAGGCATCCTAACTCTATTTGCCAAAAAGATAAGAAATTACGATATAGTTCAAGTCAATCTAGAAACCGTTGTTGGTGCAAAAATAAAAAATTATTAGGGTTCCTCTTTGTGGAAAAATGTTCTTATAGATCCCTTCAAATTGCACATAAGTGTTTTCTTATTGTTGAATCACTTACTATAGCAACTATATTTGCCCAATGATGGTCAGTAGGGTAGTTTATCCTTCTCTAATATTAGTTGGGATCCAAATACAATGTGCTAGTTTGAAACATTCATAGCCTTTTTTAGTAAGCCTATCATATGTGCCCACCATAGACTATTTCTCATAATTGTTTAATTTATTTCCACAAGCCTTCTCATTGATCATGCACTTGCTGGTATTAATTGTGAAGGGTTTCAATATGCACTTAGACATTTCCATCTAAATCCTTCATTGCATCATATGTAGTGGATGCTTGCATAATCTCATGCTCTATATTCTGCATCTAAAATTTTAGGTCATTAGTGGAGGTCGTCCATCTTAAGAAAAACTAATAGAGTGTATTGATATTATTCACAATGGTCTACATATTTTGGACCTTGACCTCTAGTTTGGTATGTATGCACCATATTTTTTTCTTATCTCCTCAGTATACCTTTTCTCTATTTTTTCTAATAGTTTTTGCTTGATGGCCTCCTAGTTTTAGATGCCTCGTCCTAGTTTTAGATAGATCAAGTAGCATCCCTCTATTAAATGCTTCCACTACTGGCCCAATACTATTAAAGTATCCCTACTAATTCGGTGATGGAAGTACTCAATGTTTTTTTTTTGAGAAAAGGTGTGATGCACCCATACTAGATATATATAAAAACCCAAATCAAAAAGTACAAAGGGGGCTCTAGAATGTGAAAAAGGCACAATTTCCATAAGAACAACCATGCTAACATGTAAGGAAGTGTCCAATAAAACAACAATTGAAGAAAGACGACTGATGAAGAGAGACATTGAAAAGAAAAAGGGTGATGAGTGATATGCCATAAAATGCACAACATGCACAATCACAAGAAACTCCCAAAGTGGCTAACTACTAGACTGGGTAGCCACACACACTTCTAACGAAGAATCATTAACAAGCCTCCCCAACAACATTTGCTAATTGACATGACATGAATTAATGAAAAAATCCATAGAGGATCTACCCATTGGGTCAGAAAGGACACCAATTTGTCACCAACATGATTGTCTAGGGATTACATATATGCTTGAAATCATTAATGCCAAGATATGAAACCATAACCTCAAACTCTACTAGCTTCACCACCCATCCCTCAACCTCATCCTTAGCCACCACTAGTCACGCTATCCACACCCAGTGCCTCCACCAAGGATGTTTCCATCTCCCTGCCAAATGTCAGCTCCACCACCAAGATCCCCACATCACCACCACCACCAAAGCTGCCAACAACACCTCAGCCAACCACCTCTCCTAACCACCAGTTCTTGAAACACCAACACTTTCCTTTGCATCACCACTGCTCGTAATCTAATATCATTGAACACCCAATCTCTAGGGTCTTTGCAAGGTTCAAGACCTTATATTGTCGTTGAACACCACCCATGCTTCCACAGATCTTGAACAATTTTGATTTCCTCCCATCTGCTAAAACAACGAGGGAAGATTTGCCATCAAAGGAGTAAAAAAAACAAAGTTAAAGCTTCAAGGTCCTCTAGAACTCAAAAGCTTGCAAATGGGCTAGAGTCCCACTAGCTCTGCCACCCACACCAGTACCTTCTCCTAGTCTGACACCATGCCCTCTCTGGCACTTCCACCAGTGCCATCTCTTGGCTCACCTCCACCACCAATGCTCGAAATAACACAATATAGTACCCTCTCTAGCACCTATAGCACATTAATCAAATGGAGGCCATCGCCTCAAGTGACCAAAAACCCTGATGTCTTCTACCAATTCCTCCACACTCCTTCCAAAATGCCATAGACATCCAAATCATCAACAAGAGCTAGGTCATGACTCACCTACATCTCCATGCCATCAAACCCAAAATGGGTTATGCACTTACTCACCCACCAGGTCTTACCATGTAACCACCTCCTCTAAGCCCGAAAATACCACAATCACTGACATTGCCACCAGTGTCATCATTCACACACCTCCAGGACCTCCACCTGTCAAAATCCACTCGAAAAACTACAAAAAAAGGCCAATGCCTTAGGTGGACAAATGGGTCATCCAAATCTTCAACCCTCGCCTCCACACCCTCTCCACACACTGCCATTGGTGACCAAAGCATTAACAAGGACCAAGACCCAAAACCACCACTGCTAATATCCCCTATTTGTTTACTTCCTTGATACTTGAATCCAAGCTTTCCTGCTCCTTCTCAGAGAAAACACCACCCAAGTTGCCCCTAGTACCTCCGTATTTCATCAAAATGGAAACCCATTCATCTAGGTCATTGTCACTGCTGCCATCTTCACCTTCCTCATCGCTCACCTTCAGTCCACTCCCACTCTCCGCCATGATGGAGTAGTCAATGTTATCCATGATATCAACATGTTTCTTTGAGATATCCTCTCTTGTAGTTGTGTGTAGTATATGTCTGAGTTGAAATATCTAAAGAGAGGAGATTTGTGTGACATCAAGCTAGGATCCTGAAGGTGATAAGAGGAGTATATGTAATGTGGCCATTGGTTGAATTTACCTCTACTCCACCAAAAAATCCTTAATTTTCTACATGAGATCAACCCGATAAGAGAGTGGTTAGGAAGGGAGAATTTTTTTAGCGGGAGAGATTTCTTCCATGCTTATTGATTTCTCCTTCTTTTATAAAATTTCTTTTTCTTGTCTATGATTGTTATGTTGTTTTGAACTGAATTTCTATAATTCACCTTATATTGATGCAATTCTACATGAGATTAATAAAAAACTAATTGAAGGCTTTGGGGGGCTGTGTATGAAATATGCATGTGAAATAAAATGGTTTTGTGCATCATTTATTCCTTGCCTAATCTCCTTAGACATATGCACCTCTTTGTGTTCCTAATTGAATGAAATATTGATCAAGAAAAGCTAGTTATTCAAGAGTTTGATCATCTCAAAGTCCTAAATGTAACTCTTAACTTAAATGACACTACAATTACACGTGAGAAAATAAATATCAATAAATGAATTTACCTACTACCTATGAGGGGCATCTAAGTCTAACCTCTCCATGATCCTTAGAGATGACATTATTTACCGACAATAATAAAATATTATTTTTTGATTTGCAAGGTGAACGTAACCTGATCCCAACACCTATAGTGTCCAAGGAAGTGGTGACAATTGACCCTAAAAGAGTGAAATCAATAGACCTTATCCCTTAGCTGAAGATAGTCAAAGGAGTGTGCAATCCTTCATTGGGAAGACCAAATTTGTTAGGAGGCTTGTTCCTAACTTTATAAAAAGACAAAGGCTGTTTAAAAGATTCTCAAGATGGGACAATCAATTAGCTAGGATGAAGAGTCACATAATTTTTTCTTAGAATTTAAAGATGCACTCAAGCAAGAAATAATATTGACAAGTCACAATTAATCAAATCCTTTTCAATTGTTCTCTTTTTCTTCCTTTTACACTATTGTTGTTGTTCTACTTTAGAAAAATGTTGAGGGGTATGAACATAGCATTGCCTTCTTTAGTGAATCATTACAAATGTTGAATTGAATTATTCCATTGTGGAAAAAGCATGTGTATGGTCTAGTTAAGGCTATTAAAAGTTTAGACCCTTTCTCGAAGGAGAAAAAATAATTACTTATATGCCTCATACTACTATGAGGGACATCTTTGTTTAGTCAAAAACTTTGGGAAAGAGGTGCAGATGGATTAGTAAGATCCATGAGCATGCCATGAAGGTGCAAACAATGAAATTGGTTAGAGGCCAAGGATTAGCCAAGATCATGGCTAATGTAAACATGGAAGCAATTGAAGCAAATGATGTCAGTCCTGATCTTACACCCCTTCCTTGTTTGTTGAAGAATGACCCATGGTATAAGGACATTTTTTCTATTTGTAAAACTTGAGTTGTCCTTTACGATTCAATGATAATTAGAAAAGGACCTTGAAGCTAGTATCCCAAAGGTATGTCCTAGTACAGGGTGAATTAATGTGGAGAAATTATTGTTATGTTTTGGTTGCATGGTTGAAGGTGTTTTTGCCACATAGAATGATTGTACCACCTTTATAATTGCCAAAATAATCTAATCATTATTTCTATAGGTTAAAATACATCTCATAGAGTTTGGTAGCAATTGTGGCAGTTGAACAACTTTAGAAAGAAGTTTCTGAGAGCCATAAATTTCACATATGGACTTGAAACAAGGTGCTTTTTTTAATCACACAAAATTTTTAGAGGAATCTAAACTTATACAAATATTCAAATTTGGTTTTCATACATGGCCATTGTTTTGGGCCCAATAATAAAATTGCATTTAAGAATCCAACCATTGTGTAGAATAATGCTAAAGAGTATAAAAATGGATATGTGCTTGAATTAGTGGTTCAAGAGTACAAGCACTTGTTGTGACTCTTTGAGTGAAAACAAAAATAAACCCTTAGTGAAGTTTCTAAAGTTTAGAAGATTAATGGAACGTGGTTCCCTAGAGTGCTTCATGCATGTGGTGAGAGATTGCTAAGCGTGAATAGAATTAACATAATATGCTATAAGACTATAATTCTCATACAATTGGTACATAATCAACAACAATAATGGTTAAAATAACATGTACTTTGTAAAAAGAAATATTAGTCATTATCCCGTCATAAACCTTTGGGACAAACTTACTCAGTTGGGTGCCATGCTCTTTGTTGTTTATAAAAAACATTGTAAGAGTTCACTTAAGAGCCATATATAAAGACTTAATATACTCTAAAAAGAATACTAGTGGTAAATTTAATGTGAATTACCCTAAAAAGACTTGCATATATGACCTATGACAAGACTAGTTAGCTAATCTAAACATCCTAAAATTATACATAAGTCAAACCCCTCACATAAAACTTTAAAACTATAAAAAATAATATAATTTTTTACTAGAATACTAAATTTAATAATTGTATAATAAATTCTAAAACCATAATAAACTTTAATTAAAAGATCGGATTTCCATCTTAAGAAACTCAACATAAATTTAGTTTATAACTACAATTTATACTTTAATATTTTATGGCTAACTAAATAATAATAAAATGTAAAAAAAATTATAAATTAAATTAATTTTTAATATTTAATAGCTTGCTTACTGTATCTGGATGCTTTTGGATTAAACTGTGTAATATTATTTTCTCTCAACGTTTCAGATCACACTACATGCTCCATCATCAGGAGAAAATAAAGTAGGAGATGAGAAATAGAATGGATAATTTGCAAACCAAGCATGATAAATAGAAAGAAATATAGGGAGTTGGCTCATCTAACCAAGCAATCAAAAATAAAAAAGTAACTAAAAATTAAAAAAAGATACAAAAAACAACTACCTTCAATATATATCTATGTGTGTTTGTGTGCACATAACCAAATGAACTTTAAAAGGAAACCAATAAGTAACCAGATAATAGCAGAGGTTACTAGAAAAGACAAAATTTGTGAATATACAGTAATAATGGGATAAAGAACAATGAATTAAAGAAGAGAACAAGCGACACCATCCTAGAAGAAAAAATAATCAAAACGAAGAAGAAAGAAAGAGCCCTAAAAGATAGAACAATCCAAACTAAAAAACTACAAAAAATAAAATAAATAAAAATGGATAGAAATCAATTATGTACAAAAAATGAAAACAAAGATTAGACCAAGGAATGAGAGGAAAAAGTACAAAGGAAGAAGAATGAAAGTCACAAGAGTGTAAATGCAAGACTAGGGGGCTGCAAGTGAATATACTATGCAAATGAATAAGCATGCACATCAAAATACCCACCTAAGAACAACAACACATGCTAATACATGCTAGCGCAAGTGAGCATATGCAAATGCGCAAAATTAGAAAACAAATGAGCATGAGTATATCTATAATACAAAATATAAATACAAATAAATGAGAAATAATAAGTTAGTCAATGTCTACCGGTACAAACCTACCTGCATAAAACGACCTAAAAGGATGCAAGTAAGGGTAAATATGTATGTGCAAAACACATATAAGAGCAAAAAGAATACACTAACAAACATCAAAACAAAAAGGGGAAGACTGGACAAGAGAAGACAACAAGCTCTCAAATGGTACAAAATCGACATAATAAGAAGAAAAGAGAACGAGAGAAGACATACTGGAAGACCCAACGAAGAAAAGAAAAAGAGGAAGAACAAGAAGGATTAAAAGGTAACAAAAAGGGGAACATTCAACAACAATGACCGACAAACAACTAAACAATTACAAATCTATCTAGCTATTATATATATATATATATATATATATATATATATATATATATATATATTCATATATTCTAAAAAGATTCAAAAGAGAAAACCAAAAAATCTAACAATTAAAAGGCAACTATATAAAAGAAAATTATAGACACGAGACTAAACCAAGCAAAGCCAGGAAGGGACTAACCAAGTAAAATCAATAAGAAACAAAAATTGTTGCACGAAAAGAGTACGAAGACCCCAAAAAGAAGAAGAGCTTAATCACAAAACGAACCAAATACGAGAGGGTTACAGAAGAAAGCTAAGGACTATAGACAAATTCACAAAAACATGAAAAAGGTATGTGTAAGAAGAATGACAGGGAGAGAATAAAATTCTAAGCCCCTAGAAACACGCTATATATATATGAAAAAACTAAGAATCTATCCAAGGGAAAATAAGAATCTACCAGTCTAGCTAACCACAAACGTAAACATGAATGTGAGTAGAGTTAATGCATATGCTCTAAAAAGTGCATGAGCAATCCAACATACAAACAAAGCTCAAGAGCCCATAATTAACTATAAAACAATAAAGGGGAGCCAGAAAAAAAGTGTATAAATGCGAAAGTATGCATATGAGTCCTAGTACAAAAAAGTATCTACTTGCATGCATAGGGAAAAAATTGTATAGGCCTAACAAATAAGTGAGCAACCATGAAAAAACTCACACATCCATAAAAAGAGAGAACAAGAAAGGACAACAAGTTCCCAAAAGGGGCCATGTATAACATAATCAGATGACACTAAAAGATATAGGAAGGAAAAACACAGACCCAAAGAAGAAAAGGGAAAGGAAAAAGAGCATAAAAGATCATAAGAAAGCAAGGAGAGGGACATGGAACAAAAAATTGAAAGACAATGGATAACCACCTGCAAAAAACCAAAGAGACTGAGATCAACGAGAGAAAGAAAGGCAACAAAAAGGAGACAAAAAACTAGGGGATAGGGGGCCCAAGCCCTTGGTGAGAAACCAGGGTCAAGAAGGAAAAAGACAAGAAGAGAGGGGACCAGGAATACTAGAGAAATGAGACTGACATGAAGATAGCAGGGAAGAGAAATGGGAGGGAAGGGGAAAAGAAGTGAAGCGAGGGAGAATTGACAAGGATGGAGGGCGAATACTAAGAAGAGGAATGGAGGAGAAGAAAAAGAGGTTAGGGTGGGGAGAGGGACAGGTTCACAAGGCAGGATAATAGGGGATTCCAAGCGAAACTTAATTTCCATCCATCACCACGATTGAGATTAGATGAGTGTTTGTTGATCTCAATAGCCTCTAAGTTTTCTCTTGAAGAAGTTGTCTTCACTAGCTAAAATTTGAGTGTTTTCTAAGCAGATGTGGTGTTTGGTTACTGTTGAGTGCTTTGCGAGGGCTAATTTGTTGACATGTTCATGCATGATGTCTGCACTATGCTCTTTGATCCTAGTGCTAAAGGACCGACCCGTCTCACCAATGTAGGGAGTGCCACATGAGTAGATGATCTTGTAGACACCAGAGTTAAGCAAGAGGTCTATGGGGTCTTTCAGGGAAGGGATCCAGTTTCTTAGAGTAGAAAAGGGTTTAAAGGTGCATTGGAGGCCCATCTTAAGAAGAATCTTAGAAATCTTGTTAGAAATGCCTTTGATGCAGGGAAGGGTGGCAACAAGGGGGTTGTCTTCCTTGGGTTTGGGGCTAAGGTGGGTCCTGGCTTGTTTGAAAGCTCTAAGAATGTGTTTTCTCTTGTATCCATTTAATTCAAAAACTTTGGTCAGGTGGGCAAGCTCATGGTCTAAATATTCATCATCACAAATACGAAAAGCCCTCATAGCCAAAGTTTTTAGGATAACCAACTTTTTGGGCGGGGTGGTAAGCTGATGAAGAGTGAAGATAAAGGTTGGTGTGGGTAGCCTTGCGGAAAACATGACGACCAATGCAGCCATCTAGTTTTTTGATGAGCAAAATATCAAGGAAGGGGGGCTTGTTATCAGTTTCATGTTCAATGGTAAAAGAGATGCAAGGAGCTATGCGGTTAAGGTGAGAGTGCAATTCTTTGAGTTTATCTGGGTCATGGGGCCAATAGATGTTGGTATCATCCACATAGTGTTTCGACCACTTTGGTTTGAGGGGAAAGGAATTGAGGGCCACATCTTCAAAATGCTCTATGAAGAGGTTGGCAACAATCGGGGAGAGGGGGGATCCCATGGAAACTCCATCCCACTGTTCATAGACAACTCCTTGGAATGTGAAAAAGGTTGATCGAAGGCAAAGTTTGACCAAGGTGGCAATCTCATCGTTGGTCTTACGTTTAATTATTTAGATGGAGTCAGGAATAGGAACCTTGGTGAAAAGGGACACCACATCGAAGCTGACAAAGAGGTCATTATCTTCAATCTTCTTATCTTTGATGAATTCTACAAAATGGGCATAATTCTTGATGAAAGAACTAGACTTACCCACAAGCATCGAGATTAATTTAGCCAAGTAGGCGGCAAGCTTGTTAGTGGGTGAGCCAATGGTGTCCACAAATGGGTGAAGAGGGATGCCGGCCTTGTGAATTTTAGGAACACCATAGATGCGGGAAGTAGACTCTTTGGAGGGTAAGAGACATTTTTTCATGGCATCATCAAAAGAGGAATGAGAGATGACAGTTCTAACTTTTCTCAAAATTTTGGAGACAGGGTTATGGGTCAAGATTTTGTAGCTACTACCATCAGAGAGGAGATCACGCATCTTGGAGATATAGTCATGCTTGTTCGTGATGACCATGGCATTAGCTTTGTCTGTCTAGTAATTATGAGGTCCTTGTTGCTCACTAAACTCTTGAAGGCCCGAAGTTTCGCTTTGGGAATATTGCACTTAGGCAGCTTAACATGCCTTAGTGCAACATCACAAACTTGCCTAATTTCCTCAGCAATATTCTTCGGGAGAGAACAAACAACATTCTTAATCTCAATTAAGAAATTAGTGTAGGGAATAGAGTCATAGGGTGATTGCAAAGCCCAAACCTCTTTTTAAAAAAATGAACAAGAAAGGATCTAAAGACACATTAGAAAGGTTGACAACTAATTTATTCTCCCAATCATGAAGAATGTCACAAAGGGGAACACGTGAAAGATGAGAGGAGAGAGGAAGAGTAGATTGGGGGGCCTTAGGGATCTAGGAAGAAATAAAGGATGTGGTCCCTGATATGTGAGAGGAATGTGAAGGAGGCAAGGAACCTGAGATATGAGAGGTATGAGGGCTGCCAACTATAGGGTTAGTTGGGGAGGAAAAATCCAAGACAGACGTGTGGATAGTTTGAGGAGGATGGCAAGGTGAACCAATGGGCAGCTGGGACGAAATGGAGTTGGTGGTGAAGGTATGGGTAGAACTTGAAAGGGAGATCAAATCACCATTAATGCTAGAATTGTTTGGCATGAAAGAACGTTGAGGAACGGTCAGGAGGAGTGGCATACCTGGACGACGGAGAAGTTGACCGTTGTGGCTTGCTTGCTGCTGGAGAATGGAGTTGGAGATACCAGAGAGTGGAGAAAAAATGTGGACAGACTCCTGAGAACCAACTCTATGCGCATGCCAAGAAGAGGCACTCACTAAGTCTGGTTGACCACCTGATGAGGGACTAGAAACATCAGAAGAAGGAGATCCAAATGAAGAGCCAGCATTAGATGTAAGACCACACTAAAGATTGAGGAAGGATGATAGGGGAGCCTGGTTGATGGAGTCGGGACCATCTAGTAGAAGAAGATGTAGCGGCATGGGATGGTTTGAGTTGATAGACGGACCATCAATTGCATTAATTATGGCTGGTTTAAACGTAAGTGGAGAAATGACACAGTTCTGTGGTCAAGCGAATAGAGTAGGCCACGTAGGTGATGGGGAAAGTGTAACAAAACCAGTATGCTAAGACGACGCAGTAGGAGAGATGGAGGCAGGTGACGACAGGATCACCGAGCAAGATGAGGAGCACGGCAACAAAGGCTGGAGGTCTGGGAAGAGTGAGATGTGGGATTCTCCCATAGAGTTATTGATAGAGTCTTTTGGAGAAGCTTGGTTTAGAGCGAAAGACTGCGCCTTGGCTAGACAAGAACCAGGAGAGCCATGTTGTACACAAGGAGGAGGAAAAGTAGGATGCCACTTGTTGACCATAGCAAAGAACTTTTTCTTTTGCCTTTTTTTGCATTTGATTTTGTGGCCCAAGGCTCTTGCTTGTGAGGAGGTATCCAAGAGGATCCAAAGGTCAGGTCGAAGAGAGGAAGCCAATTCGAGGTGCAAAGCATATAACCTCGTGAAACATGAAGCTGATAGACGACCTGGTAGATTGTAAAATAGATCTACGAAGAGAGAGACCAACTTGGTGGAAAATATGTTTGGTATGATGGCTCCATAAGTGATGGCAGATTTTGACAAAAGACGAGATTAAATGAGCATCTCTACATCTTTTTAGTAAGGCAAGGTCTGCAAACTTCTTGGACAGTTTGATTCTCCGCTTCTCCAGCTATTTACATTTGAAACATAATTCCCTCCCATGAAGGGTATCAATAATTGACATCAAATTTCCACAGTCCATAATAATGTATCTGGATGCTTCTAAATTAAACTGTGTAATATTGTTTTCTCTCAATGTTTTGGATCACACTACATGATCCATCATAAGGAGAAAAGAAAGTAGGAGATGAGAAATAGAATGGATAATTTGCAGACCAAGCAGGATAAATAGAAAGGGTAAGGAAAGTGGCACAAAGACCAATAGACCCATTAGGGAACAAAAAACAAATTAAGAACTCATTCACATGCATAAAGAAATATAGGGAGTTGGCTCATCCAACCAAGCAATCAAAAAATTAAAAAGTAACTAAAAATAAAAAAGATACAAAAAACAACTACCTTCAATTAAACAAACAAGAAAATGTGTGTGCGCGCGCGCACACACGCATAACCAAATGAACTTTAAAAGGAAACCAATAAGTAACCAGATAATAGCAGAGGTTACTAGCAAAGACAAAATTTGTGAATATGCAGTAATAATGTGACAAAGAACAGTGAATTAAAGAAGAGAACAAGGGACACCATCCTAGAAGAAAAAACAATCAAAACGAAGAAGAAAGAAAGAGCCCTAAAAATAGAACAATCCAAACTAAAAAACTACAAAAAAAAAAGGGATAGAAATCAATTACGTACAAAAAATGAAAACAGAGATTAGACCAAGGAATGAGAGGAAAAAATATAAAGGAAGAAGAATGAAAGTCACAAGAGTGTAAATGCAAGACTATTCAAATGAATAAGCATGCACATCAAAATACCCACCTAAGAACAACAACACATGCTAATACATGCTAGAGCAAGTGGACATAGGCAAATGTGCAAAATTAGAAAACAAATGAGCATGTGTATATCTATAATACAAAATATAAATACAAATAAATGAGAAATAATAAGTTAGTCAATGTCTACCAGTACAAAACTACATGCATAAAATGACCTAAAGGGATGTAAGTAGAGGTAAATATGTATGTGCAAAACACATATAAGAGCAAAAAGAATACACTAACAAACATCAATACAAAAAATAGTAGACTGGACAAGAGAAGACAACAAGCTCTCAAATGGTACAAAAATGACATAATAAGAAGAAAAGAGAACGAGAGAAGACATACTGGAAGACCCAACGAAGAAAAGAAAAAGAGGAAGGACAAGAAGGATTAAAAGGTAACAAAAAGGAGAACATTCAACAACAATGACAGACAGACAACTAAACAATTGGAAATCTATCTAGCTATTATATAAACATATTAACTAGCACTTGCACCTATAAGAGGTTCAAGGAATAAGCCGATAGGAACAATCGATGAGTTTAAACTCTTAACTGGTTTAATTTTTTGATGTTTTTGGTGGTTTAAACTCTTATCTGCATGTCATGCTCTGCCTAAAGACCATCTATTGTTATAAACAACTATTTTGTTCATGCCAAAACATGATTTACCTTGCTCATTTTGTTGTCAAAAGAAAGGTTTCTCAATTTAACGCCTCTGCATCTTGAGCAACTATATGCCATTATAGTATGTGCCCTTGGAGATCCATTTTTGCGTGGATATTGTGTAGAGATGTTGTAGGTCAAAGGCTCTGATCAGAGCATAACACTCCTTGCACTTGGTCTCCATAGTCTTCCATTTTCTATTTGATATCAAGATTTAATATGCATCTTGGAGATTTCTATATAGACTGTGTATTGTTTGTTGTTAGAAAGAGCTCAGGGATTGGTTGCCTATGGCAATCCACAAAACCTTGAGATAAGTATAATCTTGAAGAAGTTCTTTGTGTTTGTATTGATATATTTGACTAACTTTTGCATTGATGGGTGCAAGTCTGTCTCTTTTTCCTTCGTGAGGTTTCATGAGATCATACTACAGATCTACACATGATAACAGGCCATTAGACATCATTTCCTTGTGCCTTACACCATAGCCATGAATAGTCAACCTCTATTGGATATTGTCATAGGATCTATTCAGCCTAATGACATATAACTGTGATCCTTGATTGTTTCATCCTATTGAGGAAGGCAATTGGGAAGTGCTAAGACATTAAGGTTTGTGTTATATCATAAGGGTGCCATTGGGAATCTTGTAAGACAACAATCTTTGTTCAAGTAGGGAATATCATAAAGGGCAAAACGGTGACATCCATTAGGAGCAGTCATCATTAAAGGGTTGCCCTCTCCTCATGAATCCATCAGTGGCTCTTGATGACATGATATTGTTTAGTACACAAAAAGTCATAGGTAGAGAAATCCCCACTTAGAGAATGGTATAACTATCATTAGATCATGAATCTACTCTGAGGTCAAGGATAAAGCTGTTTCATTTAGAAACACTAAGCAGAGACTGTCACCAAATGAGGACAGTCCACTTCAATCAATGGGACAGTTTAGTGTTTAAGTGTTTTGGATTGACTAGATGGTGGTATCGAAAGAGCTTACTAATTGTAGTGCCCTAGGGGATGGTACCAATACAAGTTTGAAAAAAAATGTTCAAATATCAATGCTAAAAATAATCCTCTTATGACTGTTACATTCATGAAAAGGTATCTCATGAGTGAAGAGAACACCATGCTCAATCGTTCAGGATATGAACACTTTAAATGTTTATTGTTGTCAACACAATAGGAGGGACATTTCTGAGTCAATAGGTTGAAGACTGTCATGAGAACTGTCACAACTACAAGACAGTCTTGGTTATTGGCTCTACTACACAGCTCTTGTCATGAGAAGGGATCATGGAGACATTCCCATCCAGGTATGGTTGATATCAATGGTATAGTGATATCCTCACCACTGTACATAGCCATCTGAGCAAGTGACAATCATAAGTAGACACTTGTGTAGAAACATTGAACTACAAAAGAACACAATCCAGAAATGTTAGGACAGTCACAAAATCACCTAAGATAGTCATTTTTCATAAGATGTCCTAAACCCTAAAATCCTATATGAAATCATAGCCTTATGGAACATATAAAGGTTTTGAAGGGTAGTGCAGTAGCATTATGCAAAGGGCATGGGGTGTATTTAGGTTGATGGATGTTACATATTGAAATTTTAAAGCCCTCTCAGTGGACAATGATAGTGACAAAAGATAAGAACCCTACCACCGTTAATATAGGCTGCCCCAAGTCATTAGCATGATCAGAGATCAAGACTCACAGTCTTGCATAACAGTCCACAGAGAGTCTCAAGGTTGTCAAGAGCATAGTCTTTTGGATCTACCAAAACTATCCCAGCCTAACCAAGAATGTTGTAGTACTATTTCTCATTATTTTCTGTAACCATCTATCTCTTGATGTCTTGGGGGTTTCTTATTCTTTTTTGTGGTACTTGGAAATTATAAGGCTGGCTTAAAATGGGGATTATACAGGCCTAAGGGAATGGGGAAAATGTAGCATATGAGTGCTGCAGATTAGGAATGGATCTCGTCTATCTGTAATGGTTTGCGGGTGGTGGTGAATACCATGGTGCAACTGTTCCTGCTTCGTATGATGATGATGTTGTTGGGGAAGGATCGGGAGTTGGCTCATCGGGTCTATGAGATGGGGTGCTAGAAGATTTATCCATCTATGATTTTTGGGGGGTTTTTCAGGTGGATGATCTTTGTGGGCAGTGTTGATCTGGGCAGATATATAGGGGGTTGTAATCAACAGCCAACAAGAAGCAAAATTCAAATGGAAATTTGGAAAACAGGACATATCAAACCACTTATAAAAATTAAATATCAATGGAAAGCATACTCACATCTGTAGTTGTTTCTCTGTGTCCAGTTGCTTTTGTCTATGTCCTATGTCTGAAAAAAACCATTTTATTTACAGATTCGTGAGGTTATAAAAGGGGCCGGCAAATTAGTGTATAAAATCTATCAATCAACTCCGCATTTACTCCTAAATCTATGAAAGATCTCAGAAAATCTATATTCCATCGGATGACTGCTGGCAAGGCGTGAGAACATCATTATTAATCCCATTTAATTTTTTGGCAGCATTATTAACCACTTCCGGTGTAAATTTTACGGCGTGAGACAATTCCGAGCACTATCATGCTCACAACTAAAAGCCTATCGGCTAATTATTCTTAAAATAAACATATTAATTGTAATTATGGTGAAAGGTGTTCTAAGTGACAATTAAGTTCCTGCTTCATTTTAAAATGCATCTCCCACTTACCTTATTCTAGCTTAACAACGTCGCCATCGCTGTCGCTATCAGTGTCGCTTTGGTCTGCTTGCTTCTCCATGAGCGCAGAGCTCGGAATCTTCGGAGTTTGAAGCTCCATCTTCCCTTCCAGTATCCGCAACACTTGTTCCATGCTTGGCCTCACCTCTTCATCCCTTTCAATGCATAACAACCCTACAACACTTGCTCTTCTCACCTCTTCAATATCTGCCTCCTCTGCAACACCCTCCTCCACAATATTAATCGTCTTCCCCTGGTAAATTTGAGTTGCAGCCCACGCAGGAAAGTAATACATACTTGAATCTTGCACGTTTAAATCCAGACTTCTTCGCCCGGAAATGATTTCCAAGAACGTGATACCAAAACTGTATACATCAACCTTGGGAGTGATGGGAAGACCGGAGATCCACTCTGGAGCCAAATACCCTCTCGTTCCTCTCGTTGTGGTCAGTACGCGGCTGAAATCTCTACCCACAATCTTTGCCAACCCAAAATCTGCCAACTTCGGTGAAAAACTACCGTCCAGCAGAATGTTCTCGGGCTTTATATCACCATGAATGATGCGATATTTGCATTCCTCGTGGAGATAAACTAAACCTCGTGCAGTGCCTAAAGCGATCTGGAATCTGGTCTTCCAGTCGAGTACCTTCCGTTTACTTTTAGAATTACTAGTGAACAGTGAGGAATTTAGAGAGACATTGGGCATGTAATCATAAATCAGTAACCGTCTTGATCCTTCTGCACAAAACCCTCGAAGCCTGATCAAATTCTCATGTTGTATGTTTCCAAGACAACTGATTTCCGCTCGGAATTGCTTATCATCTTGTCTTGAACCTTCCAATTTCTTTACGGCCACAAGCGTACCGTCTGTTAGAGATCCTTTGAACACTGAGCCGAATCCTCCGCTCCCCAACTTAGACCTGAAATTCCTAGTTGCGATCTTCAACTCCTTGTAACTAAAAATTCTAAGAAAAAAGTTCGAGGAATTCTCATACCTCTCCATCGATCGTAGCCGATACCTCCGCCACATTAAAAATGAAAAGATACTCAAAGCAACGGTGAGAGCTAGAGCACTCACAATACTTGTTGTTTTGAGTTTGGAGAACGATTTATGAAACCTTGGGAGTGCAGAAGCAGCTACTCGAATGGAGACATTCCATCTGCTTTTTGATGGAGATTTGTGCATGTTTAGCAAATCTCCGGACCAGATTTTGCAGGGTCCTGAAGGCGAATTGAAAGCAAACGCAGTGCACGAGCAGTTGCGGAGGCAGGCTTTCTGGCAATCTTTCTTTGTGGGTGCAGGGTATGAAGAAGCTGAATCATCAGGCAATGTTACACCAGGGTCGATGAATTCGTCAGTGCTACCATGTTTGGCAATGCAGTTTAACGGGTTCTGCCGAACACAGCCACTGGACCACCACTCTTGCGAATCCCAGGCGTGGTTGTCTGTCGGGGTGAAGCCTTCTACGCAGCTGCAGAACTGAAGATTGTTGGAGTTGCAGCTTCCGTAAGCGCCACAGAAGCCATATACGGCGCATTGGTCTGTGGGCCGAGTCTTCATCATGTTCCATTTAGTGCCATCAAACGAAGCGTCTACTTGTATTCCTCCAGACTTAATTTGGATTAAACGTGGGATCGCATTCAACAATTTATAACTGAAATATAAGCCAGAGCAAGTAGTTTCAAAGCTGAGATTGAAGATGTGCCTATTTGTCATTTGTGGAATTCCAATGAAAGTGTTGCCATCCCAAGTTCCGCTCTCCCAATCCTGGACAGAATTGTTCCATGTTAGCACGAATTGTATAGCCCCAGATGGATCCGTGTGAAAGGAGAAAAGGCCAGGAGCGGGATCCACTGAGTTTTTCCAAGAGACTAGTTTCTGCTGTCCACCGAACCTCATCCCGGGCAACCAGGTATCTCCAGGATGGTCGAAACTCTGCCAAACAGTCTCTGATTTATTGCCATCGGTCATCATTAAAAAATTAACAGAATCTAATAGCACAGCGCGCGAGGCATTGTTCGATATGTTGACCGACCAAAGAGACGTTTGCTGTGCATCAAACAGTCCCAGATTACCTTCTTTTGACAGCTTCAAAACTCCAGGCCTGTTTTTCGCCGGACTCTCCCTATTAGCCACCCAAACGAACATCTTCTCTGGTATTTTGGCATACCAGATGCCGATATACCAGTTATTGCTTCCATTTGGGCTGAAAAATCCCAATGCAAATGTGCCATTCTTTGAAATTATTTTCTGATTTCCATTAAGCGAGGCGCCCAAGGAAAGAGAATCTCCCCTACCAGCATCTAACCCTTCAGCGAAAATTAGTACAGTTAGAGCGAAGATCATATATTCTGGTAGACCGTTCGTTCCCATTTCCGTATTGTTGGTCTTCATATTTATTGAGTTGATTGGAATATATAGTAGAAGTACAGCGTTACATTAAAATTCAAAGAAAAGCAGACGTCGTTTTTCTTAATATTAACAGAGAACTAAACAAACACATGTATGCCGGGGTCAAAGTCTCTTCTGTTCTTAACGTGTATGCTGGGTCAAAGCGATGCCGAGCATCTCATTAAAAGTCTCCTCTCTTAGTTTAGTTTCCTAAAAGCATTGAAGTGGATGATGTTTGAATAGTAGTTAGAATTAGTGATTAGGGGAGAAGAGAATTAAGACAAAGTCAAAGACTCATATTCTAAACCCAGGTATCAAAGTCAAAGACTCGTATTGTTTCTCTGTTCTTAACATGTTTTTAAAATTAAGATCAAGATTGTAGTTGTAACAAATTTATTAGATAATATAACAATAATCATAGAATTATATTACTGTGTAGGTTCACTGTAAACCTTACCCACAACAAGTAGTTTTTATAAAAAGAAATATTTAGTCTATTATATAATTGTGTGAGGTAAGTCAGGCAGACAGTAATCTAAGAGATTTCCAACTACAACAATATAAGTTAATGTTGATTCTCACAGCAGTAAAATATGCAATGGCATAAGATGAAAGACTTGAATAATGTAAAAGACGTGGTCCAAACAACACCTGAATGTATTGCCATCACATATTATTCATTTGGCTTGTAAATTTCAATGAAAGGGGAGAAAGAAGTTCTTTCAAATTGGTTGACAGTCATATTCAGCGTTGAATGCAATGGGCGGCCATTTCCAACAAGAAGCTCGTCCACTTATTTTTTCCTATCCATTCAGCGTTGAATGCAATTGCGCCACAAGCTCCATTTGATATTTGAACGCACCGTACACCAAGACACTATGATGCGGTGGACTTGTCGGTAGGGTGGGAAAGGATTTTCGTATTTGTTTCAATGCTTATCAACATAAAAAAACAATTTAATAAAAAGTGGTAAAATAAGATAATTTTAAACTCGTTTCCTCAAAATACAGTATATCTATTTGTATATATAGTTTAGCGAATTGAATCTGTTAAGGTAGTCTTTCTTTTTCTTATTTAAGAGTAGGCGAGGTAAGTTAATTTGAAGTTTGTTTGAGAAAAAGAAAACTAGCAATTCCATTTTTAATGGATATGTGCAAATTAGATTACCAAAAGATGATTAATAAGTATTTTTGTTGAATTGATTGGATTTGTTAATAGGTGAGATAAGTAAAAATCAAGGTTTATTTGGAAAAAAAAAAAAAAAAATTCTAGCAATTGCATTTCTGTTGGAGAGACAACAAAAAATTAGTTAGAAATATATTAGAATGGGAAATATAACCTTTAAAACTATTTACAACCCCTTACAATGTCATCAAATATTTTTATTGGAAAGATTCATTATTATACGATATTTTTTAATAAAATATTAAATTTTAATTGGATTTCATTTATGTAGTTTATAATCATTTAAAACTAGCAGTTGCACAATGTTTTCACACAACGGATTTGCCGATAGGCTATTAATAATGGAAGCAATAAACTGTGTAATAAAATATAGAAATAAAAATTCATACTTATATTGCAAGATGAGAAAATGACAATAGTGTTTTGTTTTTTGCAATGTACAATAAGCATTTTTAATTTATATTTAAAAAATATAGTAAATGTTCTTGGTATGAATAGGAGTAATACAAGGTTTATAGAATTTGGGTTTTCATCACTAACATAGGCGCTCTCTTGTATTATAGTATTTAAGGTAGTATCAAATGCATGTGTATTGAAGGATAAGACATTAGTATGATGTTGTAGATGATTACATAAGGTAGAGATATATTTATATTTTTAATACAGTAAAATCCATTTGAAGTTGTAGTGAGTTCTCCATGGTGGTGTGACAAAGTATGCAAATTATATCAGTAAAAGAAACATAATGCTTGGTGTTAGTAACCGCATCAAGCATAGAAGAATGCGAAGAATATGGATCATTTAGGTTTTTTCGTCAAAAAGTCATTTTTAATATTACCAATTGCTTAAATGCTAACATTACATATTGACCATCTTACAATACTAAATGCTATAGCTAATACAATCTCCTAGAGCTCATCTTAAGCCAAACAATTGTAATTGCATAAATAATAAATAAGAGATCGACAACACAATCACTCAAAAATATACTATACAAGAATAAATACAATTATATTAGAGACTATATATTATATATAAAATAAATTAATTAAGTTATAAATACTAAATATTAGCAGTATCTATTATGACACAAATTAACCAAATTTCAACATAATTGTTGGTTTTTCACTATGGTTTCTTAGTATTTATGTGTTTCTTTTGTTTAATTTTTTGTTACCATTATTTTTCTGTACCTATAACTTTAAGAGGATGGCTTTTGTACATTTCCATTGGATTCATATGTTTTGGAGTAGATTCTTAGCACCATGTTTGTCAAAGAGTGGAAAGCATTATTGAAACTTTAATTGTATATTGAAATGATTATTCTTCTCTAAATAGTGTCATTTTGAAAAGTGTCAGAAAGCTGTCCAGACCATATTGCATTATATGCTTGACCATGCTTGTTTTCTAGTGTATTTGTCTAGTTGCCTCCATTGTTTTGAGAGTGTCTTAAAATGTAATTTATAGCCTCTGAGTAATTTTCTCGTGTAGGAAAAACATTTATGCAAACAATCTTGACTCATTTTTATTCTAAATGATGAAATGCATCTAATTAGTTAGCATGACTAATCTTTTTCTCTATTCCTCTCTACAATCTCCTTCCCCTCTCTCTCCTACTTCCCTTCTGATGCAGAGTGCCCAGTGGAAAACCCACAAAATAGTTATTTCTACCAAAATCGGCAAGAGATCTCCATTGTCTCACCGAAACTGGTCCCCTCTTTCCTTGTCGGCCTGACCTACCTTGTCAGCCTGACCTACCTTGTTAGCGTCACTACCTTTTGTCTTCCTGATGGTTTCCTTCACACCGAAACCTTTATGTTCTTTAGTTTGTCAACATCGGCCAAATGTTATATCATTGGCCTCTTCTAGAAATATCACTCTGAAACTTATTGTCTCCCCAAAATCCCCATCGGCAACACATGAGCCTATTGGGAATCCTCAAACCCACCTCGCCGTTGGTTACACTTCAATCATCGGTAAACACTTAAAGACTATTGCTGAAACACCGATACATTTAGGTTGCATATACACTGCATGACCTGCTATAGTCGGTAACCCATTGTATCTTCTCCTGTTTCACTGATACGGTCGGTCATCACTTGTATCTAACTCAATGCACATTCGCAACATACATTTGTAACATACAACGTCGACATACGATTGCAGGATACACAAAATAATACTCGCATACAATTGCGATATACACATAGAATGTTCTGGACATACGTTTGCAGTATACACATAAAATGCACCTTTGGTGAAACAACATGGAAATAACGCCAATAATCTCCTCTACTTCATGCTTGTGCCATCCTTCCTGTGGTCTCAAACTTGTAGTCTAATGGTGATCACCATGCAAATCTACACTTCTCCTACACTATTAGGGTTAGAGTCATATTATACAAGTTTTCCAGGACCTATTCCATGAGAATCAGGGTCTTACATTCATGGAAAGGTCCAATAAGACATTGTCACTCTCAAAACAAAACAAGGACAGTTCACTGTTCTTTGTGCCAGTCAGAAAAGTAGAAGTAAAACTATCAAAACTGAAAGGAAATGCAATAAATAAATGAACTTTTTTGTTTATTGCAGTCAATTCGTACAACCCAAGTCTCTAATTACTCCACCTTATGCTCCCCAATCTCACATGACTGGTTTAATACTTTACTGTGTGGGTGGTAGTTACACCGGTGGGAATGCCAACCACTCTGCAACTGTCCACCACACAGTTACACATAATTTCTTGCCAGTAACAACATTCTTCAACTACCAGACATGACTAATTCAGACTCACACATGGCACTAAGGCCTTACAATTGGTCGCTTGGACCTTATGCAACACTGAAATATCAAAATGAACTACATAAACAAGAAATTAGCTAAATTATCTAGATGCCCCTGCACCAGAGGCACTATTGGCCCAAATTACATCATTTTTGGTCCTAGGGTCCTTGCCAATCACCTTGACCCTTACCACATGCCATAACTAGTTTTAAGATGCTCCAATTGACTTGATTAGCTCCATAGGATCCTCTCATGGTCATTAGTGTCTTCTTGTTCCAAGGTGTTCCTTTAGGTGCTCCTGCACCATACTCCCCAGCATGAAGAAAACTCTTGTCCCAAGAGTTATGTGATCTACTCCAAACATCTTTCCGTCTTTTTTAAGAGTCCTTCTGATTTGTGACAGGGAACATGAATTCTCCAAGGGTTATCCTCCTCCTTCTCCAACCTGCATGGCTCTTACAAAAACTGTTAGTATCATAAAACATGTTTTGGTGTCCTTACCTAGGACCCTGCTGCTTTAATGCTTCTGCTCTTCCCATCTTAAGGTTTTGACTTGTTCCTCTCTGTAATGTTTGTTGTTTGCCTTCCTTTTCCTGCCTCCTTATAGGGCAATCTGTTAGACTTAGGGCATACAAATGAGAGGGGGAGTGAATCAGTTGTCCAAAACTTTCTCCAATTTCACACTTAAATTTTCTTAGTGATTAGCAGTATATCAATCATAAAACATAATGCAATTAAATAGCAAGCAAAAACTCATCAACACATAAGACACCAAGATTTTGACGTGGAAAACTCAGTTAAGGAAAAAACCACGGGGTGATTAACCCAATATTGTATTTTCTTTTAGAAGAATAGAAAGAATAAAATGGCACATGTCAATTAGGGCTCACTGCCTGAGCACACTACTCACAAGAGGCTCACTGCCTACAAGAGACACACTGTCTACAAAGTAACAAGTATTACAGACTTGAACTAGAGAATAGCATCTTTACCATGCTTGGATCAGTTCCATTTAGGCCCAAAAACTTCTACTCCGTCTTTCACTCTTTTCTTCGCTACCACACTCTCATCTCCACAAGACACACTTTGGAATGACTTCACAATCCCTTATTTATACAAGACATCGACTTAGGAATAATCATCTAAGTCGGCAAACACCTACAAGAACATCCGCAAGACGTGTAATACACCCGGTCGGCCAGTCTCAGGAAGAACACCAATATCTGGTGGTTATTCTTCAAATACAAACTTTAACTTCAATGCGGACCACCAACATGAACTAGAAACGATCCACAGATCACCACAAGCTTTCTTGAATCACCAAGAACATCTGCACTTCATCTACTTACTGGAATCCTTCTCTTCTTCATCCGGAACCTCAAGAACATAGTCTGTCATCACTGTCACAAAGGAATAGGTTCTTTCAGACCTTCAAACCACGAACCAACCTACTTGACACTTCACAAGGATGTCCTCAACATTTCCACAATTCGTAGAATGGGATAATGCATTTCTAGATCTTACCGGACCTATCTATGTCACTCTGTCACCTCTGAACATTTGCCAGAACTGGTTCTACTTGAGCGACCATAACTTCTCCATATCTTCATGCGGACCTCTGAAAACTTACTGGAGAATCTCAAGACTTATATCTACAAACCCTTTAAACCGCATCCTCTGATCCTCAACCTATCTTGGACTTTTCCCTTGTTGTCATCACTATTCTTCACTGTTCCTGATTGAGACTAATTTTCTCAATATCCTTAGCACACAGCTCATCCAATCCTTCTCATTAATGCAACATGAGTATGTTGACATCAATGACAACATTGGTTAGACCCATACTTGCAACAATCTCCCCCTTTGTCATTGATGGCAACATATGATGTGAAAAACCATCAAGACAAGAACTTCTTCTTACTGTCACAACTCCCGCTATCAGCAACAACTATTCACATGTCTTCTCTTCCTTTACTGCTCCCCCTGTGATCATCAACCACTTGTTTTTCACATCTCTTCTCTCCCCCTTTGACATCAATGGCAAAGGGCTCATACTTGCAACTCTAATACTTCAGAATCATACTTGCTGCTCCCCTTGAGTAGCAACTCCCCATCATCAATCTGGATCACAAGATATGACTATGATATCCACTAGATTGATGCACATCAGTGCATCCTAGTTCATCACCGGAGGGGTAATAACCCCTAACTTCTCCCTGAGATACTCAAAAGAGTCCTTGAGAAGAGGTTTAGTAAAGATATTTGCAATCTGATCCTTGGAGGGCACAAACTCCAGTCTGACTTCATCCTTGTTCACTTGCTCTCTCAGAAAGTGAAACTTGATAGATATATGCTTAGTCTTAGAATGCAACACCGGATTCTTAGAAATATTTATTGCACTTGAATTATCACAGAAGATTGTGATAGGCTCCTCATACTCTACTTTAATATTTTTTAGCATCTACTTCATCCACAAAACTTGAGTGCAACTACCTACTGCTGCAATGTATTCTGCTTCAGTTGTAGACAGAGATATTGCCTCTTGTTTCTTGCTTAGCCAAGAAACCAATCTCTTTCCCAAAAAGAATGCTCCACCACTGGTACTCTTCCGGTCATCCACATCTCCTGCCCAATCTGCATTTGTATATGCATGAAGAGAGAAATCATGATCTCTAGGATACCACAACCCATACTCAACCGTCCCTTTTAGATATCTAAAAATCCTCTTGATTGCCATGACATGGGATTCTCTAGGATCAGCCTAGAATCTAGCAACGAGACCAACAACTTGCATAATATCTGGTCTAGTTTGAGTGAGATACAACAATCCTCCAATCATTGATCTGTACTTTGTTTGGTCTACCTTAGGAGAGTCATCATCTTTTCTCAACTTACATCTGGTTGCCATGGGAGTATTCATTGGCTTTGAATCTTCCATCCCAAATTTCCTCAACAATTCTTTCACATACTTGGTCTAAGAAATGAAGATTCCTTTCTTTGTTTGAGTAATTTGCAGACCCAAGAAGAAATTTATTTCACCAAGCATAGACATCTCAAACTCACTTTTCATTTGATTTGCAAAAGTTTTACACATACCATCTCTTCCTCCAAAGATGATATCATCAACAAATACTTCAATAATCAAGATGTTTTCATGATCAATTTTGAAACATAAGTTACTGTCAGCAGTACCTTTGTTGAAACCAATCTTCAAAAGATGCTTATCCAATCTTTCATACCAAGCTCTTGGGTCTTACTTTAATCCATACAGTGCCTTCTTCAACTTGCAGACCATATCACCATGATCAGATAATTGAAATCCATCTGGTTGCTCTATATACACTTCTTCTAAGTCACCGTTTAGAAAGGCAGACTTGACATCCATCTAATATACCTTGAAATCCTTAAAGGCAGCAAAGGTAAGAAATAATCTGACTACTTCAATTCTTGCCATCGGAGAAAAAGTTTCTTCAAAATCAATTCCTTCTATTTGAGAGTAACCTTTGCAGACCAATCTGGCTTTATTTCTAATTACTTCACCAATTTCATTTAGTTTGTTTCGGAAGACCCATTTGGTTCCAATCACATTCTTGTTTCTAGGTCTGGGAACAAGATCCCAAGTGTGATTTTTCTCTATTTACATTAGCTCTTCCTCCATTGCTTTAGTCCAGTTTTCATCATTGCAAGCTTCATTCACTGTCTTAGGTTCAATCTATGAAATACGACAATACTCTCTTGAATCTTGAGCAATTCTCCTTCTTGTTAGAACTCCTTTTTTTATCACCTATGATCTGATCTTTAGAGTGGTTCAGTCTTACATACTTGGGAACTTTAGGAATTTCTTGCACTTCTAATTCTTGATCAGGCTCATTGAGATTCATTTCTTCTTCTTGGTTTACCAGATTAGCTTGAATTTGACTGACAGATGAGGCTTGGGCTCCTTGAGTTAGAACACCACTCTGATCATTTTCATCATATTCATAAAACCTTGAGGGTTTCTCAATTCCCTCATCAACCTTCACATTTGTACTTTCTATCATCTTTCTCAGTCTTTTGTTATAACACCGGTATGCTTTGCTTTGAGTAGAGTAACCCAAGAATATTCCTTCATCACTTCTAGTATCAAACTTTTCTAGATCTTCATCTCTTTTAATGTAACATTTGCTACCAAAAACTCTGAAATACCTTACAATAGGAGTGATGCCAAACCAAAGTTCATAAGGAGTCTTACCAGTATTGCTTCTGATTTGAACTCGATTGAGAGTATAGACTACAGTGCTGACAACTTCTCTCCAATAGATATGAGGAACATTAGCTTCCATCATCATGGTCCTAGAAGCTTCTTGTATGGTCTGGTTCTTTATTTCCACTGCTCCATTCTGCTGTGGAGTCCTAGGAGCAGACAACTGTCTCTTTATTCCATGTTTCTCATAGAACTCTATGAACTCATCGGATGTGAATTCTCCACCTCTATCAGACATCAGACATTTCAACTTCAATCCGGTTTCATTCTCTACCATAGCCCTGAATATTTTGAATTTCTCAAAAGCTTCTGATTTCTCTTTCAAAAAAGTTACCCACATCATCCAGGAATAGTCATTAATTAGCAGCATGAAGTATCTATCACCTTGAATACTCCTGGTTCTTGCCAGACCACAAAGATCAGTGTGAACTAAGTCTAATAATCTGGTAGAAGACAGTTCCTTGCTTTTGAATGTGACTATGCTCAGCTTACCCAACTGACATTCCTTGCTTAAGCTGTTAGTAGGTTTCACCAATTTTGGAAGATCTCTTACAGCCTGAGTATTGCTTATCTTGATGATATTATCAAAATTCACATGACACATCCTTCTATGCCATAACCAACTCTGATCAACTTGAACAAATAAGTAGCTTTTACCAGTGCCAACCAAGTGGAAGATATTACCTTTAGTTTGAGCACCAGATGCAATCTCTATTCCAGAACTTTCAAAAATTTTGCATTTTCTATCCTTGAATTGGAGATCATAGCCTTTGTCCACCAACTGTCCAACATTGAGAAGATTGTGCTTCAAACCTTCAACATACAGTACATTACCAGTTTTGTTTCTTCCATCAAAAGAAATATTTCCTCTTCCTCTGATTCTTCCAGCAGAATTATCACCAAACTTCACCACTCCTCCTTCATACCTTTCCAAATCTATGAACTTATTTTTATCACCTGTCATATGGTGAGAGCAACCACTGTCAATGACCCAATCATCCTTTTCTTCAACTTGGGCAGCTAGGGCTCTTTCTACAACTTTATGATTGATAGATATAGAGGATATTGATTCTTCTTCCTTGATGGCAATAAACACCCATTCATTTCCTGATTTGTTTCTAGTCTCTGATTCATCATCTGTTACTCCTTCATTATCATCTTCTTTATGAACATAGTAACAATTCTTTTGGAACCTTAATCTGTTAGGATTTTGCCTTGAAAATCTTTCTAGACATTTTGAGACTAAATGACCAATCTTATTGTAGTTAAAACACTTGAAAGGCAATTTTCCTTCATACTTACAGGATCCTCTTAGTAGTCTCTTTGCAATGAGGGCTTCAAGTTGAGCAGTTTCTACTTCTTCTTCTTCTAGGTCTTTTCTTGCTTTTTCATACCATGATAGTTTCCTTGACGAGTTCTCTCCTAGATCAAACCTTTGTTTACCTTTCACAGAGGCACTAGCTTTAAATGTAGATTCAGTCTTGGGGGGATCATCTCCAAACTCAGTCATTTCAAATGCAACCAATTTGCCAGCCAATTGGTCTCTTGTGACAGTTGTATGGGCTCTGAATTCATCAATGGCAGCAACCTTGATTTTGTAAGAGGCGGGAAGGGATCTGAGAATTTTGCCAACAATCTCATTTTCATCCAAGACTCCACCAGTATTTCTAATTCCACAAACCAGCTCATTTACTCTTGGCATAAAAGTAGTAATATTTTCATCATCTCTCATCTTCAGTTTTTCAAATTTCCCTTGTAGACTCTGTAACCTTGCACATTTAACATATTGGTCTCCTTCATGCAAAAGTTCTAGTTTATTCCAAATCTCAAAGGCAGTTGGTAGGTCAATAATATTTGAGAGCTTTGAGTCAGATAATGTGCTTAGAGGAGCCTCTTTGGTCTATAGATTGTTTTCAGCATCTGTGATTTCATTTAGGGTTGTCAGACCACCTTGTGGAGGTACATACTATTTTGTAACCATGGACTAGTACGCCATTCCCATACATTGCAAGTGACATTTCATGCGACCTTTCCAAAGAGCAAAGTTGGTTCCATCAAACTTTGGACTATCCTTCTTGTAAGATGACATCCTAGATCTCCTCAAGCGGTTAAGCTCCTTTTAGAGGAATTTGGCTCTAATACTAATTGTTAGACTTAGGGCATTCAACTGAGAGGGGGGGTGAATCAGTTGTCTAAAACTTTCTCCAATTTCACACTTAAATCTTCTTAGTGATTAGCAGTATATCAATCATAAAACATAATGTAATTAAACAACAAGCAGAAACTCATCAACACATAAGACACCAAGATTTTGATGTGAAAAAACTAGTTAAGGGAAAAAACACGGGGTGATTAACCCAAGATTGTATTCTCTGTTAGAAGAATAGAAAGAACAAAATGACACATGCCGATTAGGGTTCACTACCCGAACACACTGCTCACAAGAGGCTCCATGCCTACAAGAGACACACTGTCTATAAAGTAACAAGTATTACAGACTTGAACTAGAGAATAGCATCTTTACCATGCTTAGATCAGTTCCATTTAGGTCCAAAAACTTCTCCTCTATCTTTCGCTCTTTTCTTCGCTACCACACTCTCATCTCCACAAGACACACTTTGGAATGACTTCACAATCCCTTATTTATACAAGACATTGACTTAGGAACAATCATTTAAGTCGGCAAACACCTACAAGAACATCCGCAAGACATGTAATACATCCGGTCGACTAGTCTCAGGAAGAACACCAATATCCGGTGGTTATTCTTCAAATACAAACTTTAAATTCAATGTGGACCACCAACATGAACTAGAAATGATCCACAGATCACCACAAGCTTTCCTGAATCACCAAGAACATCCGCACTTCATCTGCTTACTGGAATCCTTCTCTTCTTCATCCAGAACCTCAAGAACATAGTCTGTCATCACTGTCACAAAGGAATAGGTTCTTCCAGACCTTCAAACCACAAACCAATCTACTTGACACTTCACAAGGATGTCCTCAACACTTCTGCAAATCTGCAGAATGGGATAATGCATTTCTGGATCTTACCGAACCTATCTGTGTCACTCTGTCACCTCTGAACACCTGCCGGAACCAATTCTACTTGAGTGACCATAACTTCTTCATATCTTCATGTGAACCTCTAAAAACTTGATTGGAGAATCTCAAGACTTATATCTACAAACCCTTTAAACCGCATCCTCTGATCCTCAACCTATCTTGGACTTTTACCTTGTTGTCATCACTGTTCTTCACTGTTCTTGATTGAGACTAATTTACTCAATATCCTCAGCACACAGCTCATCCAATCCTTCTCATTAATGCAACATGAGTATGTTGACATCAATGACAACATCGGTTAGACCCATACTTACAACACAATCAATGTCCCCAAACTTGTTGTTCCTTAGGACTGTCATACACCTTCCTTTGCTGCAGCTGATCATGTTGCTTCCAACCAGTATTTACCGGCACATTCCACTGTAGTTTCTCTAAAAAACAAACAATAGCATGCTCCTTCTTGTCTTCACAAGGTTAAGATATTAGTTTAAACTTTTTACCATCTTTGTGCACCAAATAGCTATTAGTATAGCCATCATGAATTGTCCTTCTTAAATGTTGCCATGGTCTACCCAAAATTATATGCCCACATGTCATTGAAATAACATCACACATGATAGAATCATGATATGGACCAATTGAAAAATCAACATATGCCCTCTAACTAACCTTTACTTGTTGCTCCTAATTTACCCAAGTAGCTTTGTAAGGACTAGGATTTCAATCCCAATTTGTGTACCATATCCCAAGAAACTAAATTATCATGTGAACCTAAATCTATGATCAACTTACACATTTTTCCATGGCTTAAACAATTAGTTTTAAAAATGGATACCTGTGGTGCTTGCTGCACTTTGCCTTTTTCCACCATGAGAAATTCTCCATTTGTTTCTAGATGGGCTACTGCTAGTTCTTGGTCTTCTCTCTTTTCCTCTTCTTGTGCCAAGTGAACTCCTCTATCCTTGCTCTTATCAACATCATCCCACTTATGACATTTGAAAGATAGGTGTCCAACTTCATTGCAATGATAACATCTACCTGTGAACACTCCTCTACCTGATCCAAACCTACCTCCACCTCTATATCTACCTCTCTAATCTGCAAAAAACTCTTTGCCCTTCTCATTGCTCCTTTGTCCTTCATTAGTAGGTCTGCCCCTACGTCTATATCCTTTACCACTACCTCCTTGTCTTTCTTGCTTCCTCTTCACCTTCTCTTCAGCCCTTATGGCTAATTGAAAACATTCTCCAAGTGATTTTGGTATGCTCAAACCAATTTCATCTTGTAAGTTGTACCTAAGCCCATTAAGGTATCTTGCCACTTTCTCATCTTCATCTTCCAATCGACCCCTAATACTAAGCTTATGAAATTGTTCAGTATAGGACATAACATCCATGTCCTTTTGCTTCAAATTCTGCCTCATCCTCTTTGTCTGAATAGCATAATTAGATGGAAGAAACTGATCCTTCATCATATTCTTCATCCTACCCCAAGAAGTGATTTTTGTTCCACTTGTAGCCACTCTTTCTACTTGTACACTACTCCACCATGTAAGTGTTGTCCCTCTCAACTTTGTCTTTGCAAATTTAACCTTCTTCTCATCACTTATTTCCTCATACTCAAAGAAATTTTCAAGGGCATCTATCCACCCTAATACCTCTTCACTATCCATCTTCCCCTAATAGATAGGCAACTCTACGTTTGTCTTTGTTCCACTAGCTTGAACTGCCTTAAGCAATCTCAAAAATCTTCTTTCTTCAGGATCCAACTCATCCTCAAGAGGGTTCTCATCTACCTTCTCATATCCTCCATCATCTCCTTCTTGATCATCTTGTTCATCCCTTCTAGGATTCTTCTCCAATGCTTCCAACCTTGCCAAGATTGATGCATTCTCTCTTCTCACTTGTCTTAACTCTCTTTCTCTTATAGCATCCTATTCTCTTCTCTCCCTCAACTCTCTTTCTCTTGCCTCTAAGGCTTCTCTCAATTCATTATTCTCCCTAGCCATCTAATTCTTAGGGGGCATCTTCACAACTATCACCAACCCTTAATTCTTTCACAAGATCCTACTACTTCCTCAAGGACCTACTTGCTGCTCTGATACCACTATGATGCAGAGTGCCCAGTGGAAAATCCACAAAATAGTTATTTCTACCAAAATCAGCAAGAGATCTCCACTGTCTCATGGAAACTAGTCCCCTCTTTCCTTGTCGGCCTGACCTGCCTTGTCGGCCTCACTACCTTTTTATCTTCCCGACAGTTTCCTTCACACTGAAACCTTTATGTTCTTTGGTTTGTCAACATCGGCCAAACGTTATATCATCGGCCTCTTCTAGAAATATCACTCCAAAACTTATTGTCTCCCTAAAATCCCCATCGGCAACACACGACCCTATCGATAGTCCTCAAACCCACCTCGCCGTTGGTCAGACTTTAATCATCGGTAAACACTTAAAGACTTTTGCTGATACACTGATACATTAAACTTGCATATACACTACATGACGTACTATAGTTGGTAACCCATTGTATCTTCTCCCGTTTCACCGATACGGTCGGTCATCACTTGTATCTAACTCAATGCACATTCACAATGTACATTCGCAACATGCATTTGCAACATACAACCCTGACATATGATTACAGGATACACACAAAATGATACTCACATACAATTGTGATATACACACAGAATGTTCTCGACATACGTTTGCAGTATACACATAAAATGCACCTTCGGTGAAACATGGAAATAACGCCAATAATCTCCTCTACTTCACGCTTGTGCCATCCTTCCAATGGTCTCAAACTTGCATTCTAATGGTGATCACTATCCAAATCTACACTTCTCCTACACTATTAGGGTTAGTCATATTATACAAGTTGTCCAGGACCTATTCCATGAGAATTAAGGTCTTTCATTCATGGAAAGGTCCAATAAGACATTGTCACTCTCAAAACAAATCAAGGACAATTCACTGTTCTTTGTGCCAGTCAGAAAAGTAGAAGTAAAACTATCAAAACTGAAAGGAAATGCAAGAAATAAATGAACTTCTTTGTTTATTGCAGTTAATTCGTACAACCTAGGTCTCCAATTACTCCACCTTATGCTCCCCAATCTCATAGGATTGGTTTATAACTTCACTGTGTGGGTGGCAGTTGCACCGGTGGGAATGCCAACTGCTCTGCAACTGTCCACCACATGGTTACACATAATTTCTTGCTAGTTACAACATTTTTTGACTACCAGACATGATTAGTTCAGACTCACACATGGCACTAAGGCCTTACAATTGGTCGCTTGGACCTTATGGAACACTGAAATATCAAAATGAACTACATAAACAAGAAATTAGCTAAATTATCTAGGTGCCCCTGTACCAGAGGCACTATTGGGCCAAATTAAATCATTTTTGGTCCTAGGGTCCTTGCCAATCACCTTGACCCTTACCACATGCCATAACTAGTTTTAAGATGCTCCAATTGACTTGATTAGCTCCATAGGATCCTCTCATGGTCATTGGTGTCTTCTTATTCCAAGGTGTTCCTTTAGGTGCTCCTGCACCACCTTCTCTCCATCTCTTTCTATATCTCTATGTTTCTCTATCTTCCTCAAGTTTTGTCTTTCTCCTCCTCCTACTCCTCCTCCTCTTTCTCTATGTGTGTTTGTGTATTCATCTCTCTCTCTCTCTCTCTCTCTGTATCCTTTTATCTCTTCATCTCTCCCCTTCTCTCTTGCTTTACCTCTCTTTCTTTCTTCCTCTCTCTTTCATTCTCTCTATCTTTGTCTCTCTTTCTACATCTCTCTTCCTCTATCCTCCATGTCTTTATGTCACTTCCTCTCTCCTCCCCCTCTTTCTATATCTCTCTTTCTCTAGTCTCCCGTATGTCTCTCTATCTCACTTTTACATAATTTACATTATCTAAAATATGCTATTTAATAACAAATATAACTATATTAGATATTAGATATTATATATAAAATAAATATAATTAAATTATAAATAAATAATTTTATAATATAATAATATTTCAAAAATATATTAAATAATTTACATTATATAAAATATACTATACAATAATAAATATAATTATATTAGCGACTATATATTATATAAAATAAATATAATTATATTAGCGACTATATATTATATATAATAAATATAATTAAGTTATAAATATTAAATATATATATATATCTATTCGTCTATCTCTTTATATTATGTCTCTCTCTATATTCATCTATCTCTTTGTCTCTCCCCTTCTCTCTTCCTCTGCCTCTCTTTTTGTCTTCCTCTCTCTAGGTAAAAGCATAATAGTGTGTCACACTTTTAGATAAATAAATAGTTTCGAGCGGATCATTTATGCGTGATTTATTTATGCCCAGTTTTGTTACACTCAAAACCACGTTGCGCCTCTGTGGTGCCTACAAGGTTCTACATTTCTTGGCAAAACTTTATCGGGTAATACGTTTACTCCCGGCTCAGTTTCGGGTATAACCATAGAAAATAAAAATTAAAAAAGGCAAAAATGTCATTTTTGCCTAGATTGATACGATTTTGAAGTGTTTCGGCTGGAACCCACAACAACCAGCGAGCCCACAATGGCCAATGAGACCACAACAGCCAGCAAGCCTCTTTATTCAATTGCACTGTGCCACCTCCAGGTACTACATTGTTCCATCACTGTAACTCCACAACACCCATGTGCACAAATGGATATATAAACTATACCCACCTACACAGATGTGCATATACCCTAATTGTAATATACACAAGATTATCATGTATGCATGTTGGGAATGTTTCACAGAAATGAGATCTTTTTGTGAATGTGTTACAGAGAATGATTTTACATTTCCATCCCATAGAGGAAGAACACAAAACCCTAATTCTACTTCGCTATTTTGCAGACTGCAAAATCTTATATGAATTTTTACTATTTATTCAAAATCTCTACTTTCATATGATACAATCTTTTATCCTTCAATATGATACCTGGTCTTTTTTAAAATGACTACATATAGCTATACCTGGTCTTTTTAAAGAAATGTATAGTTGTATTTAGGCATTTTTACTATAAAATACAATTGAAATTTTAAAAATACTGTATCATATGAAAGGAGAGATTTTGGACAAACTATCAAAATTCATATAGGATAAAGGATATGTAACAACAGAATGTTGTTGAGGTATGGACAAAATCAAGACTAGAAGCAGTTTGTAGGGGCACGCCCTTGTTGAAGATTGTCTTCAATGGATAATCTTCTTAGCAAAATTATACTTTATCTTGATGCATTTGGCCATGATAATTATATGTTTCTTAGTGTTCAAAGATTCAAAATTGAAAGAACGTTAGCACTCGTTGGCTTGACTTCTGATCTGTACCTTACTGTAATTCAAGAATTAATGGGGATATTATATTCCTTATTCTATTTTTCATGATTTCTGAGGGTAACAATGTCATTTGAAAAGAAAAATAGTAGGGATTCCCTCTTAAAACTAGGGAAGAACTCGGTTTAATAGAACAATAGAGGAAATTATAGAGACAGACCAAAATGGAAGCAAAAACATGAATGTCTAAGCCACTTGAAGGTTGGGACAATAGGGAGGCTTTCATAGGAAACCAACAACATATTTCAAATAGGTTTCCAATTGAGAGTAAATAAAGTTTGAATGCATATCTCCCAATTTGTAGTAAGAAATTGGGTGGATAAGTTGTCCTTTGTGTTTGACAAAATGCATTTATTCCTTGGTTTCTTTGCATACATTTATCTCAAAATTTGACATGTTTTTATCTTTCATCGCATATGTCAAATTCATCCTTGACACACTTATGACTTTATGGATGCGAGTGTGCTCTTTATGGATGTGTTATTTTACCATTGTTATATTTTCTCTCCATTGGATATGTTGATGCTTACCCTCTCCTATTAGAGACGTTTATGGCATTTACCCACACACTTAATAATGATCCTCTTCCTTGTGATAACAATGAACATCTATTTAACAAAGTATTATTATGTGATTCTACCACACCCCTTTCACTTATGTATGACATTAGTATACCTCTTGATGATACATCCTTTAAATGTCATGTTATCCCTATGTCCATAGATTCATCTAATTTGAATGAATTGCCCTATTTCATACATCATGATGAGTATAGTGATGACCATTCTTCTATATTTATGGTGAATCTATGGATGCTTGTGATAGTCTTTTGCATAATTTTTTTCTACATGATAATAACTTATTCCTTGATTATAATTCATAATCTTCTCATTTACCCTTCATTAATACTTTGAAATGTCTCATCCTACATTAAATAAATATATTATGAGACTTAGTGATGAACTATTGCACAATGACTATGATGGATCTACCAATGCCACTTACATGTAAAGTCATTGACTTGCTAATTATAAAAATTTAGATGATATATTATTGATTAGTGAGTTTAGATTATACTTGAGTGGTAGAGCTTTACAAGGGTTTGATTCATCTTGCTTACTTTGTACACTTCCTTCATGAACGTGGCCCATGCTTTTATTGCATATATCTCTAGCCTTAATTCACATGAGGATAGTATGTACTTAGAAATGACTTCAAATGACTTATCATTTGATCCTAGAATCATCCTTCTATTCATATGGTCCATGTCTCTCCTATACGCTACTTTCATGCCGCCCTCAATTCACATGATCATAATTTAGTGGGGCATACACATCAAAGATTAGGAAGAGGACAAGATGTTAACTTACCAACACCAATTTTTCCATCTATTACACATGAAAATTGATATAAAATTTATAAATTAGTTAAATGGATATTAAATCTATAAATTAATACACTTATAAAAATTAATTAAATTTATAAAATTATTAATTAAATTGATATCAAATAATTAAATTTATATGAAATTTGATATAAAGGTTATAAATTAATTAAATCTAAGAAACTATTTAGTTAACTAATCTAATCTAATATTAGATCAATGGAATTCATAACTAAAGTATAAAATATAGTTATGAAAAATAAATATACAAGATCCATGAACATATCAAATAGATCAAATATGTAGCATATATGAATTTATATATAATGATCCTTAAAATTATGCAATGTTCATGTATCAAATATAAAAACACCATACAATATATAGATTCTCATCTCATAAATCTACAATGATAAGGTCTGCCTCCTAGAAGAGCAAGCTTTAGAGTGTAAACTGCTAGCCCCTGAGTGTTGGTGTGAACCATCCTTGTGTACATGTAAGCACATATGTATGTATGTAAATAACATGTAATTGAGTTTTAAATATTTATTACAAAAAAATAAAAAATGTACAAGTATTATATCACTTGTTGAACACTATCCTAATCTAAATCATGGTGATGTACAATGCCACTCTTTCTAATAGGAACATTCCCAAATAACCCTTGTCTCCACAAAAACACATGTTTTAAAAATTAGTAAAAGTTCAAAATATCTAGACATTTAATTATATACAAAAGGTCTTAATTTATACCTCTTTGCTTACAAGAGGATCATCATGGTGTTCCAGATCTTTGTAACATGGATCATATCTATCAACATTAGTATCAACAACATCATCTACTAAGTGTTACATGGAATCACCAAAAAGTGTATATATCGGTGTCCCCAACGAATCAACCAAACTCAAATGTGTAGAAGGCATGGTCTCCAACATCATATCTACATAGATTAAGATATTCTTAGAATGGCTAACTATATCATGTATGCCATGATTAGTAGATGTATAATCACCATGAGAACCTGAGGCAACTGAAATAATTAGTTGTAATTTTCCTAACAACATTATATGTGTGATAGGATTTCACTTTTGTCCATCCAAAAATCATTGAAAACCCCAAATATAGTCATTTGCATTTACTTGGTCTTCTCAAATTTACATTCATTTCAATAGGAAAAATCTATTTGTTGAAAATGGGAAATTTGAACTTTAATGTATTTCAATTCAAAAGGATAGCTTTTCCATTATAGAAATAGATTAGTGAGTTTTGTATTTACATTTATTTCAATAAAACTTGCATTTTTATTCAAGATCTGAAATCTAACTACGTTATTAGTTTAAAAATCTAAACTTGCTAGATGTATTTGAAATATGTGCACATACTTGAAACCTTCTTGCCTTGGTGTATGCTCAAATACCAACTTTGAACAACAGCTGCAAATGACAAATGATATGCGAATGAACAGAGTATCTGACATTCAAATAGATCTTATGAATATTATTATTTCTTACACTCAAGAACAATACATTCATCATATTCAATGCACGCTGGCAATGATATAGACATATATGCAAAAAGAGGAGCTTTTACAACACTATAAACTTGTTTGCATCACATTTTCTAATTCACTCAGATTAGCTTAAAGCTGCAAAGTGAAGAGCATGCTCTTCTTGACAAACTCCTAACAGAGTCGAGACTTAGACTCTTACTTTCTAAGACTTCACTCACCTAGAATTAGTTGAGAAATGAAGGCGGCTCTTTCACCTTTTATAGGAAGAGAGGGCGGATCTTTAACCTTATCTCTTGAATTCGATTTTAAAATCCGTCCATAGAAAGAGGACACGTAACAACTCCTTTTTGAAGAGTTACCCATATGAAGATAAGCATCTTCTGGTGGGTCCCAATAACTCATGAATAGAGAAAGGAGGGGACAGACAAGATAGGAAAAGAATCTACTTTTACATGTATTCTTTTTTATCATGAGAAGGTTAACTCATGCTTATTGTGAGGCACGTAAGATTTTCCCCTTTTACCGTGGAAGGGCCCACATCTATCTTTTGACATGAAGAGATAGATATCTTCAGTGGCCAACAAGCCTGGTCCACTAGCTGGTGCTCAGGTCTGAATCACTCGGAATACGTCTGGCGTACATTATACAACCTTCACAAGATTCACCAGGTGGATGCGTACAATCAGGTGCCCGGGTGTCAACAAGATTACCTGCTGCATCATAGGTTGGAACTCGTGGATCATCGGTTGGATCATACTCACAATTAGCACAAGTTTGATTGGAAGAATGTGGTATACATCCTATGTGTGCTTGATGTTCTAGTTCATTTTCCTTCCAGATGATACTCATGGTTTTCATCTTGTATGGACCATAAAACCCTTGGGAAATACTTTGTTGATCCATCCTGTCCATTTGGCAAGTCTTGGTATGAATCCAGATTGGCATTTTCTTGGAATGGAGGAATCTTAGTCTATTAGGAACATTCCAATGTTCAAAGACTAAAGAAGATCCATCAGGTCCATAAACTTGACAGAGGTGCCTGCTTATTGGGTTTTCATCAGGGGAACTAAATGTGAGTTTGAAAGTACAACCTGTGTAAGATGATGTCCTATTAAACTCCATATTATCTGCAGGTGGATATGGTCCTTGAAACAAGTCCCTGATTAAATTCTTTCCATGTTCCTCATTTAGCCATCGATCTGGTCTTTCTACTGGTGGATTGAGAAAGGAGACAGGAAGAACAAAGTCTCCACACCAATTCTGGAATATATGACCGACATCAGGATCAATAGGTTCTACTTCAGCTGAGAACTGAAAGAATGGTTTGTTAGTCCATAATCCTGAATATGTTAGCTGTTGCTTGGCCACTAACATTTTAAAATGATCATAAAGGAAATCATTAGCCATTTGGAAGCTATGGAGATTTCTTCTTTGGAAAGGATTTGTACTCCATTCTTGATAGCTTTCTTCATACCAATGGTGTTCCCTTATTCAGATTATCCGAACAATGCCAGATGGGTTGTGATTTGCTTCAGAAATAACTGGTTCTGAAGTGTGCCCTTCTCTAGACATGAAATCTACAAAAATATTTTCAACTCCAGGGAGGTGAATGAAATCAAACTCATAAGTACTTAATAACTGTGCCCACCTAAGGAGTCTTCCTCTAACAACTTTATTTTTTGATTCTTTTCTGAAGAATCCATACAGATTTTGCAGATCACTTTTCAAAAGAAATCACTTGTTAGCAATAAACACCTGAAATGCTTGGAAAGTATTGACAACAGCAAGGATTTCTTTGTGTGTACTGTGGTAGTCTATTTCACTGTTCTTGAAACTACCAGAGATATATCTAACAATCTCACCTTTGTCCTTGGGGTTGTGAGATGTTGTTTTCTGTTCTTTAAGAACACCAGCCCAGGCTCCTTCACTTGCATCAGTTTCTACTATCTTGAAACCATTACCTAGTAACTTTAATGGTGGTAGTTGAGAACATTTATGTTTGATTATTGAATTCAAAGCATCATGCTTAGCTGTCCATGGTGGTGGTGTTTTGCCCAGAAGTTTGTTGAGCTCAATTCTATCTTTAGCAAGCTTATAATAAAATCCTATTATGTAATTAACAAGACCCAAAAAGTGTTGTAATTCTTTTACATTGGTCACTACAAGATTGGAAATTTTATTTAGGATGTGGGGTTGTGCCTCCATTCTCCCCCCCAGAAGAAGCTTGATGCCAATAAAAACAATATGGTTTTGAGCAAAGTAAGATTTTGTGAGATTAACAACAAGCCCATGATGTTGGCAAATAGAAAGGAATTGGTGGAGGTGATTTAGGTGTTGAGGCATATCCTGGCTGAAGACAAGAATGTCATCAATATAGGGTTGGATGAACTTGGCATAAGGCCGAAAAATAATGTCCATTTTTTGCTGAAACATGGAAGGAGCAGTTTTGATACCGAATGGAAGGACGGTCCATTCATAGAGGCCTTGTGGTACTGAAAATGCTGTTTTGTAAAAGTCAGCACTTTTGAGACAAATTTGCCAAAACCCTTTTGTTAGATCAAATTTGGAATAAACATGACTACCTTGAATAGTTTGCCAAATATGATCCTTACCGGGAAGAGGATGTCTATTGTCAACAAGACAATCATTTAATGACTTATAATTTACAACTAGCTGTTTCTCAGGTAATTCCTTACTATTCTCATCAACCTTTGGAACATACATTGCATGACATGAGAATGGTGACTCAGAAGTTTGGATAATGCCTAGCTTTTCAAGCTCAACAACTTCTGTTCTACAAGTTAATGCTTCAGATGAACTCATTAAGAAGTAATTAGCTTTGGCTTTTGGTATGAGTTCATTACCTTGAGGATCTCGTTTGAGAGGGAGATCACATGTTAGGTTCCTTTGTTGCTTTTTCAAGTCTTTTGTGAGAACTGTGGCAGCAAAGGCACTTTTAATCTCATCTAGAGATTCTTGACCTGCATCCATTTGTTTGGCTAACCAAATAGCATTAACGGGTTTATTTTTCTTTTCCTTTTCTAACTTAGTTGTATAAGTTAGATCTTGATAAAGCCGTGGAAGCTGATACCTATTCTGAATTATAATAAAATCAGAATCAATGGTGAAAGGTGCCCATTGTTTAATAGCTTTGCTTCCTATTACACCATCATATCCATCTACCTCATATTAGACAAATGTTAGTGTATCCATAAAACCATCAAATCCAATTTGTAGGAACTTCACAAATTGCTGAACTATCACCCTTTTCAGAATTACCAAAGGTGATACTTGTGGTTCCTTCGATCCAGGCATCTCTAGGAAATGCATTGTATCTAGCAATATTTAAATCTGCTCCTGTATCAATTAGGAACGCCAAAGGGTAAGACATTATACCTAGAAAATGAATTGTCAGGATGACTCCTAGACATGAGGTAGTCATTTTGGTGCATTTGTAGGCTTTCATCTATCGATTGCTAGAACCTATTTCAAAAGTTACTTTGGGTTCTTCTTGTTCTTCGACAGCTTGGTGGATGAGAGGACTATAGGGCTTTTCTTCACAATACAGTTATTTTTCCTGAATGGATGCTTGAGCAGACAACTATATAGATCCAATTAAGTTAAATTGGTTAACAAATCTATCAAGTTCAGGAGATTTTTCCATTTCTTCAGTGAGATAGAAATTTTCCTCATCATCTATTTCTAAAATTTCTGCCTGAGCTTGAGCTACTACTTTTTCAAGAAAAGTTTTTCAGCTTCTCCTCCATATTCTTCTAGCCATGCTTCTTAGAGCAGGAGCATCATTGATAGACTGTTGATCAGGAGGTCCTGAGGGTCTTTGAGCTGAAGAACCTGGAGGCCAAGGTTCTCTTCTTTGTAATGGTTTATAACCATGCTGTTCTGGAATTCCAGATGAAGAGACAGATAAACCATATTGAAGAATAGGAGATCTTTGAACTGGGAGTTTAGGAGGCCTTTCTTCCTTTTGAAGGAGAAAATACTTTCTTGCTTTAAGTTGTTCCAACTTGTTGGTCAACTTTTTCCATGTTTCTTGACCCATGTCCATGTCATGGAGTCAGGATTCAGTTTGGACAATGTCTTCAATTACCTTGTCCAACTTTGCACGGGTGTCCCTTCGTAGCATTCTACAGAAGAAGGAGACTTCTGAATCTTCATCAAAAGATTGAACTTTTGTCATCAAGTTCACTTGAGCTTGCTCTGGAGCTGATGCATATTCCTCAAACTCTGATTCTGTTTCAGTCTCTGTGCTGGATAGTATAATATCTTCTGAGTCTGATGAGTAGTCATTGATGAATTCATATTCATCATCTTCTACACCTGCTTCTCGGGCAGCACGAACTTTACCTTTTTCTTTTTTCTTGTGTCTATCCAGGCATTTGTTTGCAAAGTGTTCACCCTTACAAATGTAGCAGGTAGGCTTCCATTTCTTGGAACCTTTTCTTTTCTTATCCCTTTTTCTAAAATATCCTTTCTTCTTGGGATACTTACTGAATTTCTTCTTTTTCTTCTTGTAGGATTTTTCTGGCTTATCACAATCATAAAAAGAAGATTTGCCTTTATTTGGGAATGGGTTTGAAGGCATTATTTGGTAGCATACAAAAGAGGATAGTAAAGGTTGTACCTTCTTTATTTCCTTCTTTGCTTTTCCTTCTTCACAGATTTCTTCATTGATCTGTGTAAGGAATTGAACTAACTGAGGAAAGGTTAGCTCTTTCATTTCTATATTTTCTATTACCAGATTCTCTAGAACTTTCTTGTGATAGAATTCTCCTATCACATTTTCAAAACTTTTAAGAAAAGTTGTGAACATAAAATCATGATTTTGTTCACGCCCTGACTGATAGAAATTCTGATGTTGAACCTCAGAATATTTTTTGAAATATTTGAGATCTTTGTATTTACCTTTTATGAATTTGTTGTAGGCCAACTTTTCTCTGGTATCTGTTCTACTGATGAACAGACGTGTCAACTAAGCACAGACTTGATCTGTACCTCTGCCTATTAGGCTTTCTCTGAAAGTGTCATCCAATCTGTCCCAGACACTTCATGCAACACCTGTCATAGTATTGAGAGCCTACTTGATTACTTGAGAGTCATCAGCATTAGCATTAGTGGATAAATAATTAGTTATCCAGGCTCACATAGCATCTATTCCTCTTATATTTTCTATATCCTCAAAATTATCAAAATTTACAAGGGGAGGTGTATCTACTTTCAGAGTTTGAATATTCTTAAAAGGATCAATAGGATTAGATCCATTGGGATTTGAACCATTACCACGAGCCATTTGGAACTTTCCTTTTGCTCGTTCCTCTGGAGTGGTTTCTCTAAGATTCCCTGTGGAGGGATCAAAAATCTTTTCAATTACAGGCTTTCTAACCTCAGTAGACAACTTTGGTCCTTCATACTGAGCCTGTAAATATCCCTTATGTCATGCCCACATTTTCCATGTGGTCTCAACATGTGTCACACGTGTCATCGCCACATCTGTCATGTGGTTATGACACGAACTATCAAAAATTTTCTCACATAACCCTAGAAACCCCCTCGCATGCATAAGCATGCTCGGTGGTGAAACGCCCAAGATTAAAATACTACAGTTGTCGGCGGGGTCCAAGTACAATTGCGTGCAACCAGACGCAAGCAGTCCAACAAGGGAGTCTCCTTGGCGCCATTAACGTCACTACAAGATTTATATTTTTGAGGTCCCTAACCCTAATTCTCGGTAGATTTCGACAGCATAACGCCTTACGGCATAAGTAGGAATTACTCGACACTAAACTACTTATGGAGTTCCCTGATAGGTTAACAACTTCCCACGACACCTTGTTCCTACTAAACTGACTCGTGATCTCCCTATTGCATCATTTTTCAACAAAGCACGTATGTCTGTCTCCTCTCTTGTTTCCTGAAACATACTCCCTCGACTTAGCATTCTCAACAAGGCAGTTCTTTTGCCCTCTCTTCCGTTTCTCTGGATTCTAATTTTGATTGTATTTTTATCGCGCTCACCTTAACTATTCCTCTGATGTTTTCGTTTGTTTATATTTCGGTCTCTCTCTTTTGGGTCTCTTCATTTTCTTTATGTTTATCCTGTCCTTTCTTCATATTCTACATCAATCAGAGTTATCACTGTATCTATTTCCTAACATCCTGATTTTTTCAAATCCTACAGACCGATTTACTACTTCGCTGGACTCGGTTTCCTGATTCTTTCCGATCTAGGATTCACCGTGTGTTAATTAAACCTATTCCTAAGCAAGTTAAGCGGAAGGATCTATCAACTTAGTTCTCTTATCCCATGTGGGAAATGTCGTGCATTTTCTCTTCTGTGTTTTCCAATGTTAGTTTTTCTTCTTCTTACTCTCTCACAGGTTTTCTTCTCTAGACGTTTACTAACTACAGTTGAGATTAAAATGGCCTCACATGGAATGTCTGTGATGGCTTCTTAAGTTTATTTCCAGTGACCTTTTAAACAAGGTGACGCATAATTTTTCCTCTTCATTTTCTTGGTTATCAAACTGCGTTGATAGTTAAACTTCTAAGAAACTCTTTCCGAAATGTTATAATCTTGTCCGTTATGCTTTCTCCTTAAGTTATAATTTTATTTTCTCTTATTATAGTAAGAGAAAAACAAATGGCCTCTCTAATAACTTATCAATTAAAATAATGTATGTATGTATCGATATATATATATATATATATATATATATATATATATATAAGATTATGTATATATATATAAGGTTATATATATATAAATAAATATATATACCAGCTTATGTCTCCTATCATTATAATTACTGTTGTTATTGTTACTATTATCTATTACTAATGCTAAAATTACATTTGTAAGTCCTTATTTTTATTAAATAGATATATATATATATATATATATATATATATATAGATATATATATATAAATGCTATTATTACTATTGAAATATATATATATTTTTTAATAAAATAGATAATACATATATATATATATATATAAATATAAATCTATATATATATATATAATTCATTGTTTATTTTAAAAGAGGCTCCCCTCTTTATAAAATATACTAACCAAAGATATTGTATCATATTGTATTTGAATTGTAATGTTGAACCCTAACTGAAATGTTTCCTTGAGTTTTATATGGCAGATTGAGGCAAGGCGGCGGCCATGGAAGAGGACGCAGGGGAGAGTGCAGTGGACCGGGAGTGGGGTGGCCGAAGCCACGTTGGGGCCGCAGGTGGAGGTCTGGCGGAGGGCTGCGGCAGCGCAGAGGGTGTGTGGTTCGGGCCGCGGGTGGAGGCCTGGCGGAGGCACGGCGGCAGCAGCGGCTGCGAAGGGGGAGCCACCGGTCAGGGTTTCGACAGGGGCAGAGCTGGCGGAGTGAGCGCCGCCGAAGGAGGCCGCGGATCTAAAGGTAGGCGGGGGTGTGGCGGCATACTGGCCGCGGGGTTGTAGCGGCACTCTGGCCGCGGGGTGTAGCGTGGGTAGCGGGGGTGTGGGGAGGGGGCGAAGCCCCCACCCACATCCCACGTAGTGGGGTGTGGGTGGGGGCTCCGCCCCCTCCCCACACCCTCCTTTGCATAGGGCCGGCGGTGGGGTTCAAACCCCACCGCCAATATGTATATATATATATATATTTTTTTTTTTTCTTTGTTTTTATTTGTTTATTCAAATAAAGTCCCTCTCTGTATATTTAAAACTCCTCCCTGTATTTTACAAAGTAAAAAAAAATAGCGAATACATAATTTGTATTCATTTAATTTTATTCAATTTTAAGAACTTAGTAATTAAATATATATATATATATATATCGATCTCTCATTTACACCATTTTTTTTTAAAACAATTGTATTAAGAGTTTTCTTTCGCAGGTAACTTAAAAATTTCAGAGAAAAGAAAACATAGAATCTAATTTATCTTCACTCACATCCTCATAAGATAATTAAATATTTCAAATGCAGAAACAAACAATAATTTTTTTCTTCCAAATGAGATCTACAATTACCGTTAATTTAAGAATTGATAAATTTAAGCACTAGTTCAGTTAATATCATCTAATACTTGGCATCGTAAATACAGGGAATTTAAACGTAAAATTCTTCAACTGCCATTTACAATTTAATTAAGAAATGTATAAGCAACTTACGGAGATTAAACTTCTTACTTTCAATGTTAAACGAGGAGTCTAATAAAATCGATAATTACATATATATATATATATATTTTCTTTCCTTACTTCACATTTGCTAATTTCAATTTAGTGCATAATAACTTCAAATAGAGAATGAAACAAAGTCATTCTAATTGCACTGGCTCACAACTACTTACAACTATAATATCTAGATGTTAACAAAATTCTTAATTTCCCTCAAACACCTCCAAACAAAATTATAATTCAACTTAAACACTTTTGTCAAGATCCACATACAATTTCACTTTTTAACAACATTTGCTCCAAATATACATAACTGTCTAAACTCACAACTAATGAACAACACTGAAAGGAAGAATTTTCTCTCCTTCCCAAAACAATAAATTATACAACTTCAGAGATTCCACAGAATGTAGCTCCATGAACAAAATACAGTGCTCCTCCAATTCCAACCACAAGCTTTAAAAGGAAACCTGCGTATCAAAGACAAACAAAGAAGAAAACACCACTCATATAGCTCTCCTCCCTTCCGTAGACCCGCAAGAGGGTCACCCCCGAGCTAAGGAGACCATACTCACACCTGGGTAAACTCAAGCAATCCACTTCACAATAGGAACAACAACAAACCCAAAGCACACAAACACCCATGGATAATATACACAACACGAAGCTCAACAACAGTGAGCTTCATAAGGGGCAGGAGAGTGGACACACTCGACTCCAGGGTGACACCCTTACAGATATTATAACCAATACAAATCTCTTGGCCTCAAACCAAGTTTGATCACAAAATTTCCCAAAGAATCTATATCTGACTCTCAAGTCAAGAACCGGTCTCAAATACAAGCCCTCAAGGCTTTCAACATCCCAAAAGAGAAAAAAAAATAGGTATGCACCCGAGGAGGATCACTCCTCCCCTACCCCAAACTTGATGAGCATTTCTCCCAAGTGGGAGAAGCTCTGTCAACAACCCGACAACAGATCCCACAGAAACAATTCTAAAACACAACAAAGAACATCTTTCACACACTTTTTCATGCAACATTCAGGTATACGAAAGAAAGGTAAAACCAAACCAACCTTACAAAGTCCTTCTGGAATGAAACTGTTGCAGAGTTCCACTAAGATCTCTTCCAACCTTAGCCACCAACTCCTTCTGCCTTTCCTCCTCACAAGCTAACTTTCCTATTCTGGCAATGAAAATAAAACTCTCAAAAAAAATCAACTCACTCCCTTCCCCTCCAAAAATGGAATTCAAATAATCCAAAACTCTCCAGTTTAGAGGAATGGGGAGGTGACACTTGTCACCTCCTCACCCTTCCCAAAAACCACTATTATGTCCCAAGGGATGAGTGTTGGCTTATGTCACTCACCCATCCCTAGAGTACTCCTTATCCCTCTCCTCATGTCATTTCTCTTACGCATGGGAGAAATAAAAGGAGTTAAAGGAGGAAAAGACAGGTGACCCATGCCTCTTCTCCCTTCCTCCAACATGGATGACCCCACAGCACATGGGGAATCTCACTAATGGTGAGGGTGACTTCAAGTCAATCACTCTATAATGGATGGGTTTGTAGTCATCTCATACCTTGGGAGTTGAAGAGGGATGGGTTGGGTGTTGGTACCACCCATCATGTCCCCCCCATACCTCCAATTTTCGCCACTTAACTTCAGGGGGTAGTTAAGATGACTTGATGGAGGTTACCCAAGGGTTACCCATGCCAAATGGGGCCCTGGACCCATGGGGTATAACCCAGGGTCAACTTTAACCCATTCTGGACAACCATGGTCAAGGTAAAGCACAAGAAAAGGCCTCCAAGATTTAAATAAAAGAAAAGAAATTCAAATTCAATCTTTTTACAACACAAATCATAAGTCAGTGTTACAAGAGGGTAGACCAACCCTTTTGACCTTATGAAAGACCACATTACGACACCATATCAAACACAGAGTGATCTTGGTTCCTTGGGGAACCAGATCGGCTTAACAGGGAATAACAATAACAAGGTGCGGAATGATCTCCAAAATCTGTGGTATGATTAGTAAATTCCTGCACACTAAATTGCAAGATCAGTTTCACATATAATCATCATAGCCGAAGCAACTTAAAAACATGCATTATCCTGACATAGTTCTAAATAGCATAAATGAAATCATATTACAATTTTCCATCATCACCTAATTAACTTTTCTGAAATGTAAACTTATCCAAACATCACCCAATTAGTTTTTCCATAAACAAAATAAAGTTTAATAGTTTAACAAGTCCGGGAACTACTATCCCACACATATAAAAAGTATCAATAACAGTAATGTAAATAGTCACAAGAACAGAAGTCAAAGGTGGTCCTCACACCTTAGCACTGGAAGGGAAATTCATTGTTTTCACAGTCTGTTGTTGCCTAACACTATGTACCACTGACTGAATAGCTGTGGACTCTTGATGTAGTTCAAACTGTATATTTGTAGATTCCTAAACTATGGAATCTCCTATTAGAAGTTGTGACTGTGCAATAGAATGAACTTCATTATAAACTTCATCTATTCTTTGGCCATTATGCTTTGTATGAATATTTGCTAAATTCATTTGTGAAGCAAGCACATCACAATCTAATTTTACTTCACTTCTGACTTTTTGCAGAAGTTCTCTTTGTTGTTCTAAAGACCATTGTTGAGCAACCCACCACATTTCTTCTTGACTTTTGAACTAATTATACTAGGCTTTGAGTTCTTGGAGGTATTTGTTAACAGAGGCCATCCACTGATCAGTGAGATGCTTTTCCAAGCGATCAAGAGTGGAGATAAGAGAATGGAAATTCTCTTGAGCACTAAGACAGGCCTTTTTAGCCTTGACTACTTCGATTTGATGCCAGATCTTCTTATCCTCAGCTACTAGCATTGATTTCCTAAGGCACATATTAGTCTAGTTGAGCAATTTTCTTGGCTGGAACCTTGGAGACTTTCGGCTACAGGAAATATATGAAGAGGCCAAAAGTCAGCTTTAAATGTACTAGTAGTGTCAAAAAGCATGAAATATTGAAAGAGAGGAATAACACCAAGTATAGGGCAAGGACCTACAGGAGTAGCTATGACTTTCTCATGGGTTTTTGTAATATCATGTTCAGGCATTATAGCTTGCTTAGCTGAAAACATACGGAAATGGCTGGTTCTGGAAGGATTAAAAACAAAAGAGCAGTGTTCACATTTATACATCCCATTGTCTAATTCAAAATGTAACTTATGGGAGCAGGAAGAGCTAGCAGATTTGGATGAAGCTGTGGAACTGCTAGGCTTAGAAATAGAAGGAATTTTAAATAAATCTTCAAAACCCTTAGCAGGTTGGAATCTTGCGCTGTGAGTGCACGGTAATGGAGACACAGATGGACTAAGTTGGTTGTAGTTAAAAACTCTCTCTATTCTCATCGAAGGACTACTACGTAAAGTAGGCTAGTTACTAGATGAGAATCTGATTACTACCTGATCATCTAATTCTTTAATTGAGATACCTCTCAATTGTGGTTGTTTTTCTTCTTCAGGTTGACCATCTTGTTCCTAAAGATCTAATACCCATTTTTCAAGCAACTTGATATTTTTATGATGGACTATCTTTGGTGCAGTTAACTGCGTGCTGTCATTAGTAGATTTCCAGATGGTTGACAGACCTTCTAAACCTTGTGCCTTTCTAGGATTTATCATCAAGGGCAGGATCTTGTTGTATAATCTATAGTGAATAAGAAAGGTAAGGGAATGGTCTATAGATTGCTTTTTCATATAAAGGTTCATGGTCTTGAAATTATATTCAAGAACATCTTGCAGATTACCATCTTTGAACAACAGCAAGGATTTCTTTGTGTGTACTATGGTAGTCTATTTCACTATTCTTGAAACTACCAGAGATATATCTAACAATCTCACCTTTGTCCTTGGGGTTGTGAGATGTTGTTTTCTATTCTCTAAGAACACCAGCTCAGGCTCCTTCACTTGCATCAGTTTCTACTATCTTGAAACCATTACCTGGTAGCTTTAATGGCGGCAGTTGAGAACATTTATGTTTGATTCTTGAAATCAAAGCATCGTGCTTAGCCTCTAATTTAATATAAATATGAACACGTAGGTTGTTTCATGTTTAATACTCCTCGTTGTGTCTTGATTTAATATAAATGTTTAGATTAATGTATTTAATTTTTAAATTTTAAATGTTTATATAGTTTTATAACTAATTTAAATGTGTAGATTGTTCATGTGTATTTAATTCTTAGATTTTAAATGTTGTTAGTTTTGTTAATTTAAATATAAAAATTGAATACATATAAATTCATTTTATAAATTAAATGTGTGTTCAAATTTTTTAAAATGCAGAAATTTGCATACATGGCATCTAACATGACGTCTCATGATAGTGATGGTCATAATAGTGTGCATAATAGTGGTGATGCACATAGTGTTAGGAGTGACTTATATGCTGCCACTCTTGATAGACTCAATAATGCTTTGACACATTTAGATCAGACGATCCACAATACACCAAACCTGTCTAATAGAGATAGGTTGTGGGGAGTAGAGTAGTGTTTGCCTGTATGATTGACATAGTCCAATCATATAGTCCCTATGATGATTTAAGTATTGAGGATTTTTATGTGTCACTTGCTAGCACTGTTACTGGGATAGTGAAATGGCCAGCAGTTAATAGGGTCATTTCATTGGATATGGTGCATAGTATGTTTCCACATTATCATAGACATGACAGAGTTTGGGGCTATTTTGTCACCAAGTGTATAGATGTTGTTGCTGCAACACTTATATATCCTAAGTGGTTAGTAGCACATCATAGATGGCCACACAATGATGAGTTGCCATTATATTTTTGCAAACAATTATTTGTTGTTGTTCATTTATGACTTGATGTTGACTTCACATCTATCCCTCGACATGCAGGATAGGGTTATGGGAGGTTTTTAGAGAAATTATGATGTCCTAATCAGGATCTACCTAAAAATAAGAGGGCATTAGTGGGTCCCAACCTTTTGGTACTTCCCAAAAGGTTGAATCTAGGACCATCAGCTGAGGTGGCAGTTACATCATCAAGACAGTGCATTTTTAAGAGTTTAGGTTCTACTGCCAATGACGTTGACCGCTTGGCATCAGATTGTGTTGGTAGATATAAGTTACATCCACACACCATCATAGGATCAGTTGATTCAACTTTCACCAATTATGATCCTTAGATATGTACTGACATAGTTTCACCACGTGATGTGGCATAGACTTTGGGAGAGAGTGCTTTACATAGATTGAGTACATGTCTAGTACATGATCTACTTTCTACTTAGTAGTTTGTTAGTTTAGAGTATGTGATCCCTCTTGAGACTGTGTCCACATTTGTTAGTCAGCGCAGTGATAAGAGAGAAACACATATGACTGACATAATGCCTTCACAGTAGAGTCCATCATAGCCTGATGCTGGTATTATGCCACCTTATACACCAAGATCATTCCATGGACTTTTGTTTGAGGATAACATTGCAATGACGCTTGATTCATTTGATCTTAGTGGGATTGGGAGGGTCATCCATGGAGCTACATAGGTTTCTTATGATGAGGTATACATTTTAAATTTTGTGTTTAATCTCTGGTGTAATTTATTTGTTAAATAAATAATTTATATATTTAAATTATAAAATTTAGTCTTGTGCATCATGCACATGTTGACTCTTATTTAATCAATCTTACATTAGGGTCCGACGAGAGAAGTGCTAGGACATGACATTGTGCAGCAGACAGTGGATGCAGTTGAGGTTGGATACGAGGTATTTAGTATTTAATTGTACATAATACTTGAACATGTACTTGAGATTCCTAATTTTTTAATATATATAAATTTAATTTAATAGAGATAATTTTTATGTTCAAGGATCTACACATTACTTAGATATTCATAGACGGATGGGATTAGATACACAGAGTTTAGGATAGGGCTTAGGATGAGGATTAGTAGAAGGATCAGTATAGGGCTTAGTTCAACATTTTAGTCTTGGGTTGAGTGAGGCCCGTTCTGCCCATAGGAGGTAGGAGTCATGATGTTGTGTGCAGTTAGATGTATTCATATTCTTTGTTATGTTTGCTCAAACTCTCAAGTGATGTTGCAGTTAGACTTGATGTTATATTGAGTTCACATGTTATATTGCAGTTAGACTTGATGCTATGTTATTGCATTTATGTATGTTACAGTTAGACTTTATGTTAAATTGAGTTTACATGTTACAATTAGACTTTATGTTATTTCATTATATATATGATATGTATATATGCACATTTAGATGTTTAGTTATATAGATCTGTATGGATGTTTTCCTTTGAATATACGAGTCTTGATTTTGATAAAATCTAGTTTTAACTTACAGTTTAAATGTGTATATATGTTTACTTATACATGCATATAAATTTACTTGTACATGTGACGAACTATTAATGATTGAGAAATGATGTCAACACCCTAGTCATTGATAGGAATAGTTTTTATAAAATATTTGGGAATGTATGGAAAAATAGATAAATTATGTTGTGTAATAACTTTTAAAAATGATGAATATTTTAATTTAATTTATATCTATTGAATCTTGTGAATTAAAATATATAGTTTTTTATAATATATAGTCTCTTATTGGATGTGTCCACTACATTGAATTTGATAGTTTTGTCACATGTTTTTATACTGCTAATAAAATTTAAGAAAACTTTGAATTATTCTTTTTTTTTTGGTTTATAATGACTTCTAATATATCATTGACAAGATTGTTCAAGTCTATATAACATGTTTTAAGAACTGGATATCTTTATATAAAGAAAGGCATATTGTAATTGTCCATAATTTTTGTAACAACTTCCTAGGTTTTTATAAAAATGTCTTCTAAAGGCTCCTTTAATTTAGAATTCTAAAAATATAAAATCGCATTCACAAATATAATTTAAGTCTAGTCATTCACATTCCAAAATTAAAACATTCTATTGTATTAATAACATCTAATAGACTATTTCTAACCATTATCCTCCAAATTTAACTCCAATATAGCTTTTGATCTATCAAAGTTGTATGTTAAGTTAATAATTGGTTGTCACATTCATTTAATCTAATTTTAGTAAAGGATTCTATGTATTTATTTATTTACAACAAACATTTAAGTACAATAATGCTTATAGCAAAAAATGAAAGGATGTAAACTTGATAATTCTGGAACTTCCTAGGTTTTTATAAAAATCCCTTCCTAAATGCTCCTTTAATTTAGAGTTCTAAAAATATAAAATCTCAATCATAAACATTATTAGTTCACAAAACCCACATTATTATTCCTTCCACATTATTACAACATTCACAATTGACACATACATACAATCTTGGATACTTTTATTGATGATTTATTAATGCATAACCTAAAATTTGTACAATGGTTATCTTTTTAATGCTTTACTAAACACAAAGCCCATTAGCTCAATAATGAGCAATAGGTTAAAAAAATTAATACATAGAATAATTCTTGGAAGAAACTTGAGCATAGACTTTTCCTAAGATTAACCCATACACAACCATACAACTTTATGCCAATAATGCATTATCCAATACAACCCTTCAAAAGTTTAAATAAACACATTTCAAACAACATAAAGAGTATTGGTTACATTACCAAATAATAAACCCCATCAGAGTCTTCAAACCAAGTGATAGACCTCATAAAACTCAACAAGCTAGAAACCAACATAAATGTTCATCGGGCTACTCAAAACAAAATCACCAGACTTACACACACAAGTCTCCTATCCACATACCAAGAAAAAAACCTAGATTAAAATAACAATAAATATCCTTAAATATCACTATCATACAAATAACAATAATCTAAATTCATATGAATCACTTTCAACACATACAAATAGTATAAATTGCACTCAACTTCTCTCTTGAACTCAATTCCAAAATTCAAAGTGCCCCACTATTTAGAGAACCCATACAAGAACAATTCATAAAATGATACACGTAAGTAGTGCTATTTCAACATTTTTGAGAATGAAGCAGAAGATGAAGATTAGATTTAAGTTTTGTCAGTATTTAGGTATGAGTGATACTAATTTTTTAAACTATAAAGAGTTAGCTACTACAATTCTCTTATAAATGTCATGCCAGGTTTGAGTTTATTTTGTTTGCTTGTATTTTGGCAGGGTTTTTGCCTCAATTACTATGTAGGTAGAGAGATTACATCATGAGATTTTGGGGACATATTTTTATACAAAATTGGAACATAAACTAGGTTTTGTAAATTGCATATATATACATGATCTAGCATATAAGTGTCTAGTTGAACAAATGAAATCAAAGATTAAATGAAAGTGAACTTAACAAATCCATGTCAAACATAAAAATGCAATTGGAATAGATGATTTAAAGGAATTTAGGCAAAATGTGAACTTTTTAAAAGTCACTAGATATATATCTATATGTGATCTAAGATTCAACAAATGAAATCAAAGATTCAAGTGAACTTAAAAGAATTCCATGTGTCCAACATAAAAATGCAATTGGAAATATAGATATGATTTTTAAAGGAATTTAAAGGCAAAATATATGATCTAAAGTCACTAGGTTTGGTATTGAAAGCATATATATGATCTAACATGTACATTATGAATTCCACATGGAACAAATTTAAATACAATTGGATAGAAATAAATGACCAAGCCTTTGAAAAAACCCATTCTAAATCATGTCACATGTCCAATCAATATTTTTTTTCTCAATAAGTGCTACCTATGGGGGTAGTTCCCTTTCTATTATATCCAGAAATAAACAAAAACGTGCTTAATAGCAATATGGTTCTACATCCTTATCTTAGGGTATCACATGCGCCACAACACACAAAGACAATCAGCTAGCTCGAATGCATGTTCTACTTGGGCAGGGGCTAAGAGATCACCATATTGTCTTACAAAATAAGAGAAAGTTTCCATGTTGTTCCATTCAATACCTTCCTGGTAAAGAGCCAATGCCTGAGCAGAAACTGATGGAGTTTTCTTCTTTTTGTTGACTAATGCAGCATAAAAAATGCCTCCAATCCAACCATGTGTGGGTCATTTGTTTAAGGAAGATATTGCCTTGCAACCTGCTTCTTTCTTATTCTCCTTTACCAAGGTGTTGCCATTATTTTGCCTCGTGCTTTCCTTCCAAGGATGAGGACACAGTTGGAGAGGAACTCTTCGTAGAAGAAGCCATCATGCACATGACCATCAGGCAGGTTGCTTTCTCCAATGACCTTCAGAATTACCTCTTCCACATAGTTAGCTTCGACATTGAACAGGCACTTGACCTACTCCATCTTGGTTTCCTTCGAAGGGCCTCTGTTGTTCCCGTGATCTCTATAGTCATCACCTTCCCGATCTTGCTCTTCCTCGCTCTCTGAGTCTTCTGAACTCTCAGAGTTGGGATCATTCCACAACTGGCAAATGCACTCACAATCCACCTCCATTTCTACAAATGAGGAACCAACCAACTTTTTGTCCTGATTTATCCTTGAACTAATTCTCAGGTAAGCCAACGATGCAGGTAAAGGACTGGGAAATCTTTTAAAATCTATCAGACTATCTTGCACTGACCTTGCTATCATTGCAGAGGGATGTTTGGCCATGGTTCACATGACTCTGTAATTATGGCATCCTCCTCCTATTCACATGCCCTATTCCCCACATAGTCCATCGCCGAATTTCCTTCTCAGTAAATATGTGATAAGGTGGTGTTGCCTAGTTCAGACATGGTATCCCAAATCGCCTCTGCCATATACTTTAGTTTCCAGTTATGAATTTGTCTAGAGTTTATGGAATTGATGCAAATGAGTGAATCTCCCTCAATATCAAGGTCCACTTAATGATATTCTTTACAGAGGCGAAGCCTATGGAGTAGAGCTGTGAATTCTACTTCATTGTTTGTACTTGCAGGATGTTTTTTTGAGAGATCCAATATGAGCTCCCCATGCTCATTCCTTATGATGACCCCAGCTCCTGAGGGCTTAGGATTGCCCTTCATTGCACCATCAAAATTCAATTTTAATCTACCTTTCGGCGGGGCAGTCCATTTAGTGAGAGTTCACTTCTTCCTGCTTTCTTCTGCTACTCTAGGATTGAAGCTTTGGGTTGGGAGCATGAGATCCAACCATCTTTTTATCATTTCCTCATCCCATCTAGCAAATGGTATCAGAGGTGTTCCTTCCAACCTTGCATTAACTAATTCACAGATGTCCACTTCCAGCTTTCTTAGGACTGCTTCCACATTTGACGCTTTATCCTTGAAGATCTTGTTATTTCGCTTGTGCCAAATATGCAAATCATGAGGGATGGACTAGCTAGCCATAGACCTTGCCATGTCAATTTCTAGCCTTTTGGCCATCCCTTAAAGGTATCCTCAAGGTTGTTAGGCATAGCACTGATCCATCTAAGTTTTCCCTGTAACCAAGCCTAGCATTCCAAAGCAAATGAGCATGTTGGAAGGAGGTGATCTCTTATCTCTTCAACTTCTCCACACATTACACACCTTGAGGGACCTTCTATACCCAGAGATTTTAGCCTTTCCCCAGTCAAAATTTGCCCATGAACTATAGTTCAAGAAAATGCTCCGGCTTTGGAGAGCGTCCACTTTCTCTAACATAAGGCTAAAGGCCAGTCATAATTTGTTTGAGGATTCTGCATGGCATATCTAAATTTAACTACATAATGTCCTAATTTGGACCCTGTCTAGAAGATTTTTTCTTCCTTCCTAAGGGGATGATCTTCCTTACTACAAGAGCTGCCTTAAGTTCATGCATTGCCTCATTGTTGAGTTGGAAAGTCAAGATTAGGTCCTAGTCCTAGTCTAAGCCTTTTATGTAGCTTGAATCTTTCCTACTGTAGCTTGAAGCAATCTTCCTCCAATGCTTTCTCAGCCCTAGGATTTTAGCCAAAGGTAGAAGACCTTTAATGGAGTCTTCCCACAAGTTTGTGTTTCTTCCATTGTGAATGATCCATGAAACATTGTCCGTTATGAGCCATCGACACTGTTGCATGAAGTTCCAGATGTACAAACCTCTAGGAGGATGGGGCATAGTCAAAATATGACTTGGTTCATCAGAATCCAAGTACCTTTTCCTGAGGATTCTACAGTATCTGGCTGTGGGATCCCTAAACATCAACCATACTAGTTTGGCCCCCAAGGCTATGTTCTTCTTCTCAATATTATGGAATCCTACTCCACCTTTTGATTTCCTCTTGCAAGCTAATTGCCTGCCAATCAATGGTATTCTCTTCATTTTATTGGCCCCTTCCCATAGAAACATTGTAAGGATTCCCTTGATCAAGATACAAGTTTTCTTAGTTGCCTGATTATTGCATTGCTGGTAAATGGGGATCATTGAGAGGACAACTTTTATCATCTATATTTTGCCTGACAACATGAGCCACCTTCCTTGCTAAGATGTAGCTTTAGATCTGCATTTTTGTTTGGTATCCTCCTATAGATAGGTGTGCATTGCTCCTTTGAATAGAGACACACCTAGGTAATTACTTGGAATCTCTACTTTCCTAAACCTAAGTATGGCCAAAATCTGCCTTTGCATCCTTTTACAAGTGTTGAAGAAAAATATATTTGATTTCTCATGGTTGATTATCTGACTAGAGGCTTCCTCATATTGCTATAGGAGTAAAGAAATTTTATTTGCTTCTCTCACCTGTGATGAGGCAAATAGGAGAGTGTCGTCGATAAATTACTGATGAGTGACCAAAGGGAAGTTGTTTGAAACAAGGATACCATTCCATCACCCTAAATTTGTCAGGTGCTGAATTCCCCTACCCAGAGCCTCTGCCATGATGACAAACAAAAATGGAGACATGGGATCGCCTTGCCTAAGGCCTCTTGTGGGCTCGAAGAATATGTAGGGGCTGCGATTGACTATAATTGATTAGTGCACCATGGAGAAGCATTAATATGTCCACTCTATCCAGCTCTTGTCGAAGACAAAATTTTCCATAATCTTCATCAGGAACCTCCAATTGACTCGATCGTAAGGTTTGCTCACATCTAATTTCAGAATCATGCTACTTTGATTTCTTGTTGTGATAGAATGCAACGTTTCATGTGTAGATATGTTGCTATCTACGATGTTTCTTCCTAGTGTAAAACCACTTTTTTCCTCAGATATGATGCTCGGTAGGATGTACTTAAGCTTGTTCGCCATCACTTTTGCTACTATTTTATAAATGGTATTGCACAAAGATATGAGTCGGAAGTCCTTGAAAGAAGTTGTATTTGTTTTCTTCGGGATTAGGGCTGTAAATGTGTTATTGATATCCTTAATCATCTTCCTTCCTTTTATTATGTCTTCAACTACCTTCCAAATGTTGCTTTCTAGAATGTCCTAGAACTCCTAGTAAAACCTTGCTAGAAAACTGTCAGGTCTCGAGGCTTTTTCAGGCACCAACTGGAAGGCTACAATTTTTAGTTCCTCTTTTGAGATGGGCCCAAGGAGTGATTCATTTTGTTCTTTAGTGACTATAGCTAGTATGAGATTCAAAAAGGTCTTTTGTTTCTATCTAGAAGTAGTTTCTAGATCTACCAGTAATCTTTGGAAATATTTAACTGCTTCTTCTTGGATATGCTCCTCTTCTATTATTTCTTTGCCTTCCTCTAAAATGATCATGGAAATTTGATTGTGATTTCTTCTCTATCTTGTAGAATTGTGGAAATATTTGTTGTTGAGATCACCTTCTTTCAACCATGTTTCCCATGACTTGGATCTCCAATAAATCTCCTCTCTGGCTAGGAGTTCTTGGTGAATCTTCATGAGCTCTTTTTCTTTTTCAAATTCAAATTCAGACATGCCATTGTTTAGTACTATTTGGTTTAGACTTTCCATTTCAGATTCAATTCACTCTTTTTCCTTTAAAATAATCTTAAAGGTTCGTTCATTCCATGTCCTTAAGTGCTCCTTCATTGCAATGAGTTTTTTTGCGATGATGAACATCTTCGAGCCTTTATGTACCTTTGTGTTTGTCCACCAAAACTTTATCTGATCTTTGAACGACTCATCTCTTAGCCACATTTTTTCAGACTTGAATGGGCATTGGGCTGGTTCTTTGTCTTCTTTTAATGCAATCATTACTAGGAAATGGTCGGAGCCAGAAATTGGAAGGATGTGTGATTCAATAGCAATTAGAAATGAGAACTAATTTGAGGAAACTGAAAACCTATCAAGTCTTTCTGCAATATTAGTGAAACCTTTTTGCCTGTTGGTCCAGGTGAATTCTCCATTCTTTAGAGCAACATCAACTAGGTTAGAGGCCTCCACAAAGTGTTTGAAGTCTTTTTGGCTTTGGCTAATATGTTGCATCCCACCTTTCTTCTCTGTGATAGACAGGACTGTATTGAAGTTGCCCCCTAAAACTAGAAGATCATCTATGTGATATTTGATCAGGTCTAAAATAAAGTTCCAAGTCTCCAATTTCTCTGAAGTTTTAGTCAGGCCATAGACATTCCATAGTATAAATTGTAGGTGTGTTTGTAAGTCTTCTACTGTCACTGCCATCGAATTGCTTGTTTCAGACAAAAGCTTAACATCCACTGTTCTACATTTCCAGAGAATGCAGAGACCTCCTGACGCACCTTTGGAGGGCTCCAAAAGGCCTTTCCATCCTTTGCATGATCTACAAAATTGTTCCCCATCCTCCTTGGATAATTTGGTTTCTTGAAGAAGGACCAGATCTACATCCGCAATCTGGAGATGATGCTTTAGCAAGCATTGCTTGTCAAGAGCATTAAGACCCCTAACATTCCAGCTGAGAATCTTCATTGATTCCCAAGGGATGTGGTCCCTCCACTAGTACTATTGATAAATTTGTTTAGGGTAGCTTTCCCTCCCTTGGATGCCTCTTCCTCTCTCCAGGTCTTGTTTGACTTTTTGCCCTTTCTCCTCCCCTTCATGCTTAGGTTAGGTTTTAAAATTGTGGCCGCTTCCCAACTTATGGATCTGACTTCTATTTCTCCAAACTCATCTCCATCATTGGATTCAAAATCCAACCACTCGAAATCATTTCCCACATTGATTCCCCTAGGGCATTGTTGACCTATTTTCCTCTGCTCAGAGTTAAACAAGTTCACCTTGTATTTTATTGAAAATCTTTAGAAAATTCCCATACAAGGCCTAAATCCTTCAAATATTTATGTTATACCTTGTTAAAATTTCTCAAAAGTCTCACTTTGAGAATCTTTGCAAGAAACCCAGAAAAACCCAGAAATCTTTTAACTTCAAGTGTTTTCTATCGCTGGGATTTCTTAGTTTCATGCTTGTATTTCAATATGCATTTTTGAATGTACATTCGCAATATACATTCACCAATGTATATTTGGAACATACATTCACAATATTCGCACATACAAGGCCGATATACAAGGCCAACATACAATTGAAACATACAAGGCCAGACATGCAAAGGCATTTGTATATCACCGACATACAAGAGGTGGGCCCGCGGGTATACAAAGGAGATTGTATGTGTTCTACATACAAGTGAGAATGTACAGTGGAATGTCTATCGGGTTGTATGTTCGCACATACAAGGCCAATATACAAGTCCAACATGCAAGGCCGATATACAAAGATAATATGCATCGGCTATAGTGAATATACAAAGGCTGAATGTGCAAATGATGGGGTCCATGATATACAAAGGCATTTGTATATCTGTGACATACAAAGAAAAGATACAAGTCAAATATACAAGGGCCGGGTCCAACAAATGTACATTTTTTGTGATTTTATGTTTGGACATACAAGCAAAGCATTCATTCCTAGCATACAAGATGAACCCGAAGGTATTTTTCAGAAATCTTTATAAAAGTTTGAAGTCTGGGTTGTATATTTGCAATTGTATATGGCAATATACAAGTCAAAGGTGCAAGGGAAGTATGCAAGGTGGACCTGACTTGAAGATCAAATTCTAGCATATCCAGGTGTCAAGTCCGCGGCTTGTATATATAAGTGCTTTGTATATTTACACATACAAAGAAATATACAAAGAGGAATGATACAAGTCGGACCTGACAATGCAATCAAATACAGCGAATGGTCATTTTGGGGTCCGCGGCTTGTATGTTTGCATATACAAAGGAGATACAACTGGTGGGGTCTACCAAGGCACAAGCACTTTGCATGTATCTTTTGCTTGTATGTTTGCTTGTATGTTTCGATATACAAGGGCAAGATACAAAGTTAACATACAATGGTGGGGCCCGCACATACAAAGGCGATTGTATGAATATACAATCTAAAATACAAGGAGGTGACATACTTTTGAACATACAAAGACATTTCATAGCTCGATATACAAAGCACCTGGCCTATTCAAAAGGAGTTGCAAAGAAGGTTTTAGATGGCGATTCAGGTAGCAAATTCAAGTGATATATACATAGGTGCAAAGTGATATATATAGGTAGTTGACCAAAACTTTGACTGCTTGTATCTCCTCCATTTTAACGAATTTCAACATGTTGCAAGAGGCAAAGATGCATGTTTTGTCCCCTCTTTCATTTGGCAGGGTTTTCAGGGGTTTTTGTCACTTTTCATTTTTCAGATCTGGATTTGCATGCTTTGGGTGAATGGACATCTCAGCAACCATTTTGAGTAGATGTAGATATTTCTTGCATTCATTACTACACAAAGATGAAGCTACTCGCATTGATGATAAAAAGATATCTCTCGACCGCCTTGTTTTAGATCGATGATGCAGCAGCTTTCATTAAAGACCAAAAATATCTTCTATCTGCCCAGTTCCAGATATTTGACGCCATAACTGATGCAGGTGGACAGTCATTCCAAGGAGATATTTTCAGATGCAACTCTTTGAGCAAATTTTGTAACCAACTTAGGGCATTTTTGGAATGCTATATATATGCATTCATAACTTGTAAACAGGGTTGGAAATTTTTTGAGCATTGAGGCTTTTCTGTTTCCAAACATAGCTTTCTGTTACTGTAACTTTGCCTTCCCATTAAATATATGCAAGTTATTTTTTCCTCTTTGGACTAAGTTTTAGTTTAGTGTGAATTTACATATGATTGCCTATGAATGTATCATTCCTTTCAATCATCTTGTTTCTCACCTCTGCTAGGATTAGTTGAATCTGTGTATGCCTATTTGCTGTATTTGGTTATGCTGTACATTTTTTCAGTACTGTGAGGGTTCTTTTATTAAACTTGGTGAATCACCCTTTGTTTTCAAGCTTTTTGTTTCATCCTTCATTTTCAAGCATTCCTTCTCCCTTTTCCTCTTAAGATTTAGTAGTTTTAGGTGATAACCAGTTAAGGAAGCTGACCTTCTCTGGAGGTCTGATCTCATTTAGCAAAGTCCCACACTTAGAGATCATTCCCATGTTACTCCAGATTGCTAAAGTTTCACAACTGCATCAAGCGTGCAAATCTGGGTGATAATAGGCATCTCACAGTAAGATGGTTCCTCTGTCCATAGTTTAAGAAAAATAATTTGGCTTCTTCCATGTCAATTCTAATTGTTCGTGATCCATACCCCATGGAGATGTTTATGGAGTTCAGAATGTCACTGATGGACACAATCGTCAACCTTGCATAAAGGTAAGAATCTCTATCCATGATGGTATTATCCATATCAATCAGCATGCCAATTGCCTTCCCAATTTTCCCCAGGCAAGCTTTTGACCAACATTTGAGTGGGAAGTTATACATCCTAATCCATGTGGGCGATTCATAGGGTTTTACCTTGCAAGGATCAAAGAGATGAGTTCATTCTTGGATGTATAATGTTGCTCCTTTGATTCTCCATTGGTTGCAAGAGAGGATTAAATCCTACTCTTCTTGACTCTGGAATAATACCATGAAAAATCCTTTTGCATAAACTTGATGGTGCTCAGCCATTTCCAGTTTTTGTAGATCTTGTCTGTTATTGTTTTCCTTGCAAATATTTTCCCTATGGGTCTCCTGATGATCGTGTATTTGCTAAGGATTTCCTGATCATGTTCCACCTCCTTGGTTAGGTCAATTTTGACTTGCACATTTACGTTCCTTTCTGCTAGGGTTTTTGAATTTGTCCTCTAAAATTTTGCAGACCACTTCCTCCTCACCATTTTTATTAATATTAACCATTTACATGTCCAATCAATATAGATATTTGGATAGATCTATAAAAAGTTTGAGTATATATATATATATATATATATATATATATATATATATATATATATATATATATATATATATATGTACATATATAAAAAAAACAACTTAAAGCTCTTGTTACATATAATCTGGATCCTCTCTAAGTCTAAAATCTTTTCACGATCTTCAATAGGTAACCTCCACTTTTGTTTGGCACATCCTCTTTTAGGTCAAGTTTCTAAATTTATTTTTGTTGCTATAACTAAGTGACTATAATGTAGAACCTTTTGCCTTGGCATATAATCAAGAAATATAATACCATGTCTGTCTATCTTTATTTGTTGATAATATGTGCCTTCAATAATGACTAATCCAATGAGATACTCTTGTCCATCACCATCTATCATCGATTCCACCGATTTGCTTTTTGGTTATGTACATCTTAGTAGATAGTAATCTACACCTTCCACATTGTCAGGATCTGCAACACCAGCGAAAATATCTCCTATACACACACCATGTAAAGTTTATGTTCAAATTGTAAATATATTTTTAATATATATAAATTTAAATATATATAAACATGCTTGAATCAAACTTACTTGTACATAGAATATATAAATCAATTTTAAGTTAATCAATTAAATACATACCTATAACAACTAAATCAGATACACATTTGTAATCAGCTGAATATAGAGGATCGTAGACATCGACATTATCATTTTCTTCAAAAGGAGGCATTGATATTAATTGTTTCATTTCCCATCGTGAAACATACCCATCTCTAATATTCGCACATTGAACAATATTTCTATTGTCCTCGACATAATCAACACAAAAAGATGATTTTTCTCTCACATTAATTACATAAAGCTTGCTACTTCCCGTTGTCATGATTTGATGCATGCTTCTAATACCATTAATTGTTTGACAATTAATAGCATTTGATCGATCAATATCTGTAAATTATGTAAGCATCCAAGTGATTAATTTATATATTTTTTAAATTTGAAAATTCAATTAAATCATGTGTACACACACTTTGAAATTCAAATTTAATAAATTTTGACTAGATATACCTCTAACTTCCCAAAAATACCATGTGTTGTATGAAAGGAAGCTAGGTGCGCAGAAATCACTTCCTACACTAATCTAATGAGGGAAGTAGAGTGTATATTTTTTTTATCCTTTACAGTTATAGTGTTAGTAACCCAACAATAGAGATATTACAGAAATACACATACACAGAGAATGTAGACAAAAGAGAGAGAGAGAGACAAGATATATCGTGGGGAAAACCTTTTTAGGTAAAAACCCCACACTCTAAAACTTGCACAATGTATTATCTAAACAATAACAATTTACAATACACATGCAATGCAAGTTCTTCCAAGAGTCTTCAAATGTCATTTCTAGATTGATTCCAGTAGCATAACAATACGTGTATAAACACTATGCAACTACAACTCCAAAACTCCACATTTTATAGAGATACAAGGTAAATTCTAGAAGCATCTTGGGATAGGCGTCCACCTTGGCCACATGGCCATTTTCGCACATCAAAGGACACTTGTTGAAGCTACAAATACACCTCTTACATCTATCATAACATGGTAGATTTGACTTCCCAAGATAGAGCGCTCCACTGCTAGAAATAGAATATGACAGATGCTCTTACGCATCTTACAACTGTCATAAATTTTAGCAACATGACAATCTTGCATGTTGTAAGAGAATCAGTCAAACAAGACTAAATATAGCATATTCCTCTTACAACATGTCATAGCCCAACTTAGGTGCCCAAAGATGCCTTTCTCTCATGTAAAGATACTCAACGACACTTGTCACCACTTGTCATAGGAATATTCAAACTTGGCTCTTATGCGTCATAGATTCTGTCATATGGAATATTGCCTTCCACAAACCACAAGATGCCGATGCATGGCATATTAGTGCCACCTCAAATGGGACTCCCAAATCCATGTAGGTTTGACTTGACCATCCAAGTCACATTCGAATTAAGATGACATGTCACCGTGCCACCTCAACTAAGTGATCAAACTGAATGTGCAAGTAATTACAAAATCAGCCAATAAATAAATATACAAATAAATAAATAATGTTAGGAATTTACAAATTCAAATCACATGACTAGAGATAAGAGTAAGTTTGTCAAATTGGAAAAGTATTCAATGGAGGACTAGTTAGATTTGGTGATGATGCAGCTGGTAAGATCTATGGAAAATGGTCAATTACTTTTGATGGCAAGCATTATACAGATGATGTTCTTTATGTCAAAGGCCTAAAGGATAATCTTCTAAGTGTTGGATAGATGTGTGACAAAGGATATAAGCTGATATTTAAATACAATGGAAATGAGATAAGAAAAACCTCCAAAACATTAATTGCTACTGGTAAGAAGACTCATGGTAATGTTTATCATTTGAAAGGTATTGATAGCCATTATTTGTTGGCTCAGACAAATGAATGCTGGATATGGCATAGGAGAATGTGTCATATTAACTTTAATAATCTAGTGAGAATAAGCTATGCTCAAGTGGTAAGAGACCTACCTAAGATTCTGAAGCCTCCTAATGCCATCTGTAAAGAATGTCAGTTTGAGAAGCAAACAAAGACAAGTTTTAAGAGTAAGGAACAATCCTCTACTAATCTATTGGAGCCGATGCATACAAACCTATGTGGTCCTACAAGAATAAGAAGTCTACAAGGTGACAAGTATTTCATGCTTCTTATTGATGATTATTCAAGAATGACTTGGGTTGCTTTCCTTAGAGAAAAATCAGAAGCCCTAGACAAGTTCAAGGCATTTAAAGCAATGGCTGAAAATGAAATAATTTTGAGAATCAAGTGTCTAAGATTTGACCGAGGTGGTGAGTTCAATTCAAATGAATTCAATGCTTTTTGTGAAGAACATGGGATAAAGAGACAATTGTCTACCCCTTGAACTCCTTAGCAAAATAGAGTAGTTGAAAGGAAGAATAGAATAGTTGAGGAAGTTGCTATAACAATGATTAAAGAAGTTGACCCTCCAAAATTTTATTGGAAAGAAGATATTCATATTGTTGTTTACATTCAAAACAAAGTACAAGTCAAAGCAAATGAAATAAAGACACCTTATGAGCTATGGTATGGAAGAACTCCTATCGTCATGTATTTCAAAGTTCTTAGAAGAAAATGTTATATCAGAAGAGATGAAGAATTGGGAATGTTTGATGCTAGATGTGATGAAGACATATTCCTTGGGTACTCTACTAAAAGCAAAGCCTACTAGTGCTATAACAAAAGACTAAGGAAGAATATTGAAACTATAAATGTGAAGGTAGATGAAGACATTCAGAAAGTCTCATAGCCAAATGGATACAAGTCAGATGGATCTGCTGATTTAGAGAAAGTTTGAGAAAGGACAAGGAAGTTAAAATTAAAGTACAAGTTGTTCCAGAAGAAGAAGCTCAAGTTGAGGAACAAGAATCTATGGAAAGATTTTCTAAAACCCCCAGGTATGTGCAAAGAAATCATTCTAAAAATCAAATTATTGGTGACAAGAGGAAATGAATATTGACAAGAAGAGGAGTTGCAGAAGAACATGCAGATCTCTACTTGATTTCAAAGGTTGAACCTAAAACAACTTCTAAAGCATGTAGAGATGAGCACTAGGTCAAGGCAATGGAAGAATAATTGATGCCAATTGAAAAGAACAAGACTCGAGAACTTGTTCCTAGGCCTACAAATAGGAATGTAATTGAAACAAAGTGGGTTTTTAGGAATTAGTTGAATGAGATTGGAGAAGTGGTAAGGAAAAAAGCTAGACTTATATGCAAAGGCTACTCACAAGTGGAAGGAATAGATTATGAAGAAATTTTTTCTTCAATAGCAAGAATGGAATCTATCATATTGTTTCGGGCTTATACAGCACATAAAGATTTTAAAGTGTACCAAATGGTTGTGAAATCTACTTTTCTAAATGGTGAGTTGGAAGAGGAAGTATATATAGAGCAACTGGATGGATTTCAGTTATCAAACAAACTAGATATTGTACACTCAAAATCATGACCTCGGTTGCCTGGGGAGCTATCAAGTCAGATTTTAGCACGCACACGGACCCTTTCCTCTTTGGCACGGGGAAATCCACCATGTCACTCCCACTCTCATGGAAGTAGCCAATCAAGAGGAGGCAAGACAATGCAGGAGTCTAGCTTGTTGGAGAGATGGACTTTGCAAAGAGGGGTCAGCACGTCCTGGGGCCTTTGTCATTGTGTGCTAATGTAAATATTTCATTTGATGACTGTTATTGAAGAGATAACCCTATAACCTTAAGGGTCACTAGTTACTCTACTCTTGTTGGGGTTTCTACTATTCCACCTCTGTGTGGGTAGCTTACTGTTACTTTCATTGGTTGCTTATTGTCTTTCAATTTGTTGGATGATTGCACATTGTATTTGAAGTTGTCTATGTTTCTAGTTGTTGTAAGACAAGCAAATCTTGTTGAGGTCTTGGATGAATTTCCTCAATCTCGTTGAGGACTGCCCTCACCCACTCACCTCTTAATCATGGGCACGTTCATGAGCCAAGACAAGGGATAGGTGCATGTGGGCTAACCTTGACTAGACATTAGGGTTTGACCTAGGGTTTAGTTGTGCATTTGACTTTTGTTGACCTTGTGATGTTATAAAGGGTTTGACTTTCATTCACCATGGTTGACCTTGTGATGATATCAAGGGTTTGCAATGTATCTAAACACCTAATGTTTTTTGATATTTTCTAGATTTTCATGCATACAGAGCTATATGAAGTACAAAATTGTTTTTGTTCTTTTTGGATATTTATGGAAATAAAGATGCTTTTTTAATCTAAGAAAGGAAATATGAATGCAATTTAGAATAAACTTAACCTAATGCAATTATTCTATGTTTTTAGGGTTTCTGAATGTTTTAAAACAATTAATATAGGAAAGGAAGTTGCAAGAAATGAATTTAAACTATGAATGAAAATTACTTATAAGATGCTAGATCTAACCTTTCTATCAAGGAAAAAGCAATTAATTACTAATCCCGCGAGAAATTTTGATTTTTCAATTACTAAAAATTGACAAAAGCATAGAGGAACCTAAAAATAGAGAAGATTTGTGTGACTCTGGACTACCCTCAAAAATCCTTGATGGTAACCTCGTATCCTCTTGAAGTAGTGAGAAGACCTCTTGATGACAAGACAACACAAAAAGGCAAAAGAATCTTGTAGAATCTTCAGAGATCTCAATGAGAGCTTTTGATGAGCACAATGGCATTGATTGAAATAGTGTAATGATGCTTGAAGAGCTTTATGTGAAATCTTGATGAATAATGAATAAATAAAAGACACCTTTGTCCTGTGTGAGCATGAGAATGCTGATTGAAGAGCAAAAACTTAGAACAAGTTGTGTGCACAATGAATTTACCTCCCTTTGTGCTTGAGGGAGGGGTATTTATAGGTTGGAAGAAGGGGATTGATATAGAAATTAACTCAATTGATTGAAGAGTTAACAAGGATTGATTAGGGAGTGAACTAGATTGATTACCTAGTGAACTCAATTAATTAGGGAGTGATAAATCAATAATATCTTATCACTGAAGAGGAATTGGAGTTGGAAGAATGCATGAGAGAGAATTATTTGTTAATTTTAGATCAAATGGAGCTAATTATGCATTTTTCAGTGCATGAAATAGTCAACTCCATATCAAGCATCAAAAATCATGCGAACTAGAAGAAAAATGGGCAAAAATGAAGCTATTTTGAGTGAGAAACTAGAGTTTTTCTACGGTTGGAAATGCGACAAGGTCGCCTAGGGGGGTCCTACTTTTTGAGGGTCTCTTGGTGGGAGATCTGGAAAGAAAGGGGTCTTAAAGGAAATACATGATGGGAGATGGTAGAGAAGATGAAAAGGAGGTGATCTGCCTTTAGAAATAGGTTAATCATGTGTAAGAATCTAAATCTCCACTTGCAACATAGGATCTCCTAGGGGGAGATCTAGAAATAATAGGGGAAGATTTGGATTAGTTGAGTCAAACTAAAAACCTAAAGTGGGAGATGGATAGGGAGGACCTCTACAAGGCTTCTAGGAGGTGGAGAGGATGAAAAATATAGGGGAAAGGAGAAAACTCACTTACAAGATGCTTACAAGACTTAGGAATAGGGTTGAAAGATCATAAAATGTAAATCAACAAGTGTCGCAAAAGTGTCGAAAAGCGTTGATGGCAAAGAGAGGAAAAACAACAAAGAAGAAACAAGACAAGATGAAAGAAGAGACACATCATCAAGAGGTTTGCTTCTTAGAGGACATTATTTCATGCTTACATATATGTGACAAGGATTAAAATCATCATATGGGTCCTCATGGAGGCTGTGCGTGATTTTTGTGCTTACATATTTGCCCCATTAGGGATGGTAGTCTACATGAAAGGTAGGTACTATTCTCGAACTAGGCCTTACCTGTTGTCAATTTTCCCGCAATTGTACCTACAATAACTAGTATTAGTCTGGCATTTAAAGATATCAAAATGAATAATGAAAATTGAAATGAGAACTTACCACATATTTTTCAAGTTTGACTAGTTGTTTTCTTTCATTGGTGAGACCTATAGGAATGAATGCACATAAAATGATGCACAAAAGATTCATAAAAGCAAAAAATGAATCTAAGAATGCAAAAAATAAACTAATCTAAGGGCAAACAAAAAATAAAATTAGAGAGATCAGAGTGAATCAGTGGAAAAATTGATCGTGTGAGTAGTCATTGAGAAGATATCATTGAGGAGATCACAAAGATGGCTACCTCTTCTTTAGCAATGGAAAATAGGGTATGCAAATAGTGAAAAACCCTTCTCTAAACCCTAGGTTGAATTTTTGTTGCAAGTATGTGCCTAATTGGTGTTGTCATTAATGTCAACATATCTGTGTTGTCATTGGTGTCAACTGTATCCTTATCTTTTGATTGATTAGAAGACTTATATGTTGAGGACATTGAGAAAATTAGCTCCTCCAGAAGAATCAGAAAGGAAACAGTGAATCATAGTGAAGACAATGAATTGCATATTGAAGAATAGTCCAGAAGATTGTTCTGTATTTCTTGTAGATTCAAGATCTTTGTCTGTAGACTGGAAGTTATTTAGAGGCATGTCTAAAGATGCTAAATCCTGAGTTTGTACCTTTGGTATGAAGAATTGAGTGAGTTACATTCACCAGAGTAAAACCTATTTTTTTTATTATTCATTGGTGACAGGGAGAAAGTAGTTTACTCCACATCCCTCTACATTAAAGTATTTTTCTCTGCAGTTCTAGAGGGAAGTCTGGGATAATGATAAGTTCCTACAACTATAATGGTTCATAGTTTGGTGATCCACAAGCTATCTTTCTTTTATTACAGTTGAATATAGTGATGTTCATGTGCTCTGGTGTGAAGAATCTAATGGATAAAGTGGTTAGAGTTTGTGTGGTTGCTCCTGGTATTACAACGTGCTTGTATATACCTCCTAATCATGTTCCTTCCTTTGCATTGGTCCATGTTAAGGAATTAAGATTGTGTTTGAAGATTATTCCCAAATAGCATAGTGTGTAACTAGTCTTAGCTGACTTGGTTAATTCCAGTGATTGCGGAGATCTATTGAAGATTGTAGAAGCATGTCGTGGCGTGGAAGATCATGTTTGAGTCCTAGCTAAGGTTTGGCGTGATCTGCATACATCTTTACTACATTTCTTTAACTAAATTTGTATTAGGTCAAGACCTATTTTGTAAATGTATGTAATGCCAACCTTGATGTACATTCCAAGGTTGATGAATGATATATATACTTGTAAATTGGTTGAGAAAAATATGTCCTTGAATGAAGATGTGAAGTTAAGTGAAGAAGAGTAGAAGGTAGAGAAGAGTAGAGGAAGAGTATTACACTTCAATAGAACTAAATTCAGGCATGGAGTAGATGCTATTATCTTAGTTCAAAATCCTTGCTAGTTAGCCACCCCTTAGTAGTGAGCCACCCCTTGGCAGTGAACCTTTTCTGGGTAGTGAACCTCTGATTTCTAGTATTGTTATAACTTATATATCTTATAGACTATGTGATGCCCCACCATGCAACCCTAGAGTGCTAGACTAACAAGTGACAAAATTATAGAAATATTTTTTTTTGAAACAAGGAAATGCATTATACAATAAATATAACTGCACTAATAATGTCATTAAATGAAATGAACAGCTAACACTTCTAGGGAACATAACCCCATCAGATAAAATTAAAACCATACAAGTGATCTGCATCTCAATGCAATAGAAGAATAATACATTATACATTAATAGACATGAATGATTACAAGTTTGAAAACAAGGTTACAAGACCAATTACATTAGTTTACAAATAGTACAATTATGAATGTATACTACAACTTGAAGATGTAGAGCAAACTAGAACTGGAACACTTCTACTTTGATCTCGAACCAAAGATTCAAGAAGACCAATGGATTACTCTACCTCCCAACCATGTGGAACCCTAAGGTCCACCCCTCTGAGCTAGGAGATAACAATGAGGTTCCACTAGGTCAAGGTTACAACCATGAACACAATAACAAGATCTAGACTCCATGCAGACAAAACAAGATAACAAGACTGCACAGACATGACAATACTTGCCAAAACAAGACAAATCAAAATATCAAGCTAAGTTCAACCATGAAGACAAGTCTGCACTCCAGAGGTAACAACAAAGATAAAGAGGAAGTAACTGGACTATGGTAAGGAGAGTGTCATCGCATGGTCCTAGCATGGGTTACCCATGCTATCTCTCACTAGAAGCTGACTCACATCTATGGTTACCCTGGTAGCCTCTCTCTAGGCACCTGCCCCATAAGATGACACATGCGGAGCAGACATGTCCTCTCATGAAGACAAGGAGGTTAGCCTTGCCAACCAAGCCTTCTCATCCCATCCTTAGCCTGCGAGAGCACTCAAGGCATGGGTGAGGTATCTTACTTATCTTGTTATGTGATTTAGTACCCCAACCCTCCTAAATAAGTTATTAAGTTATCACTTGCTTACAACTTCCATGGGATTACCTAGGCGGCCTCTCTGGCACTGGCCCCACCATGAAAGCCACTCTCCTAGCAATCTCTGACCAATCATCCCAAAACCAAAATACGCAAGGACAAGGGTTACAATAGATTCCAATCCAATACATATGCCATTCACTTGACCACAACAATATAAGTCCCCTTGTCCCTCTCAAAAATCAAACAATACATCATGAAACAATATGACACAAGTATCAAGTTGAATACCAAACGGTTAAGCCTCTAGAGTCGGTAATTGAATTCTTTACTAAGTTACCACAGTACCTTTCCCGATATGGAAACTAGGGTTCAATGACCATGACAATAATATAACATCAACAAGGGATAAAGAGAAAGAAAATAACTCAATACCATCCTTAATACAAGTTGATAAAATAAACAATTTTGTCCCAAGGATGACTTCACACTAATTCTGGATAAGGTTTGTGAAATTAAATCATTCCAATCAAACGGTAAAACAACATTACAACCTATACCCAAAATATTCTTACTTCCTTGCATTAACAACAAAAAAAGAACTCCAAAGCTTACAAGACACAAACCCACTCCAGAAGAATACAAGTTACACATTATTAAATTAAAATGATGACAATTTTCATTAAAATGACAACAATTTAAGGAATTACCTAGATTTAACTTGATTTCAATTATTATGAACAAAGCGTAATTTTTATCTAATCAACAACTTCTTCCTACAAACCTTAGTATAATCCAATACCAATTCCACACCTAAGATTTTAAAGCTCCAATACTATCCTACGCTACAATTTACCTAACACACTCAAGACAATTTGACCATTTAAAGCACCATAACCCTAATTGACTAAACAAAACAAAATTCAAATATATAAGCTTAATCATAATTTTCTAAATAAACAAGTTTAACTAAAAAAATCATTAAGCACGGTAATCATGTCTATCTAATGTCATATAAATGCAACTAAGAATCTACTTCCTAAAATAACGAAGATGTCAAAAGAACAAGGATAAAATTTTATTGAATTAAATCCTATTCTAATATCTTTTTACCCACCATAGTTAACTTTCTTATAAGAGCTTATAAAATGAACGTTATACTAAACACAAGGCCCTAAATATCATAACATTTGGGTTAAATAAAATAGATCACTATATGCTAATACATAGTGTTACCTACAAACATCAAGATTTATTTAAACTACAAACATCAACCTGCTATACTCGATGTGTTGAAGGCAACATTCATCATAAAGTAAACATTGGAAAAATTGATAGGGAAATGACTAAAGTCGACGGGAGGAACCTGAAGGAGAAATTGCTGTCAACCACAGTCTATCGGGAGCACGGAAGTGTTTATGCCTATGAGTCGACTAGAGCCAACCGACACCAAAGAAATATGATAACTTAACATTTTAACCTCTAAAGTCTAAGGTTTGACAACGGTTATGAGGACTAGTCATTACTGTCTAAAAAGACTCATCAAATGGTTGACTCTAGCAGAGCAAAGACAAGTACACTGTTGATAAGATTGGCATCTGTCGTCTATATTGCTGATGACACCCCATTCATGCACATAGAGACCGCTGATCTAAAATAGAACAAGGGAAGTTTCTAAGGCAACAAATTGTCCATCATCCAAAACATATAACACATCCTTTGCAGCGACCCAGGGCAAAGCAACAAGTTACAATGATGGAGTGTTGCACCAGAATAGGCTCAAGGGAAGACCAGAGGCACGACAAGTGAAGGTTCAAAGGATGCCACCACCGTGAGAAATGAAGGGAATAGGTTTAGCTTGCCATCCTCAGCCGATGGATAGTATGGGCCACAGAGGGAGAGAGAGACACGTCGAAACTAGGGTGAACTTGGTAGCAAATAACAGAGAGATCATAATGAAATTTGCTGCGACCTAAGCAAAATGAAACAATTGTCGACAGTTTTTGAGGTCTATGGTGAGGGTGACTGGCCAAGAGGTTTCTATTGGATCTGCAGAGAGCCAAAAGGGTTTAATAGAAGCCGTAGATTCTTCTTTTGAGAGTTTTAAATTGATCACCAAGAAATTGAACACAACCTTTGATGAGAACAACAGGGTTTCCCGAGACCAAGGTTCAACAAGATGCACATCAAGAAAAACCAACATGCAAGATGCACAATTGCTTGGTGAGAAAACAACAAGTAAATGAGGTTTTGGAGACAAAATAACAAGAACCCACCAGCTTAAAATGAACTGCAGGATGAAGATTACAGTTAAGTCCATCTGAGGAAGAGGTTTAGAGTTGCAGAGATGATTTGCAGGCTAAAAGTTTTGCCAAGTCTTTCCATAAGAGCAACCAACAAGAAGAAAGAAGTTTACAAAGGTGATAAGGGTGAATTATAGATCGATTCCATGCAAGAACAACTAGACAACAAAGAAATCTAATTCCTTAGAGCATAACAGAGACAAGAATAAAAAAATTCACAAGACACTAGTTCTATTCAGGCTCCAATGATTGAATCCTCTTTCAGAACTTCTCTCCTTCTTCTAAATCAATCCTCTAAATCATGCCTTCCAAAAATTCCCCTCAGAACAAAATAACCTTAGTCATAAATACCCACTCACACCAAATCCTCTCCCATGAATCCTCTTCACCAAAATTTTTAAATTTTTACTATTCACAGAGATTCCCCACTCTGGAATCATAAATGATAAGTAACTGCCATAACATTAATCTGCAAGAAGAAATTCAATACATAACTATAAATAATAATGAGTTAAAATGAAACTTTGACCCACATAAAATTTACAAACATAAGAATTGTTACTTGATTTTGCATTATAATTAATTTAAATAGCTTCCTCCAAGAATATTCCAACTTTACAACACAACAAAATACTATAATATTTGACAATAAAATGTTATAATATTATAGATCATTTACACAAACAAGAATACATATAGGCTGACTTAACAAGGACCCGATAATAAACTTGCAAACCACATGACGACCATCAACAGAAGGTTGAACTAACCTAGGGGATAAACCTCATGTTATCTCCATCAACATTATCCATGGTGTAGGGCTAAGACCTGCTAATACAGGTGGAATCGAGGCCTGGTAGCTGCAACCTGCATAAGAACAATAGGTTGTATACGATCAATTGCATAAATATCAAACACACACAGCTAGAGAATCATGACGTAGTAGGGCGTTCGAACCGAGTAGTACTACACCATCCCTATTTTGAAACAAAACTATAACCATTATATTTAAAATCAGATATCAATAAGTCGCATAAAACATGATAATATAAAACCATCACTAACCATGTCTATCTCATCATAACTAGAATAACAATAATGTCATCATAAATCATAACACATGTTAGAACTATAATAGTTGAACATAGTTTATCATGATCATAATAAGCATAAACCATAGGTCTAATAACTCAAATGTCTCAAAACTATCTAAATGCAATGGAAGAACTAACAACTATCTCAGAACTGCCAAAATGGTAATGTAAAACTAGAAATTGTCACAAGCCAAAAACGAGGGGGCATTACATCCTCTCCATTAGAGTCAGGATTACTCCTGGAAGCCTGCAAATAAGTAAGGGTATAACTCTCTCATCTTGGAAGCATCCTCCTAGGTAGCAGAAGTCTCGTCATTAGGATCCCACTGGACCCTGACCTACTCCACATCTCTGCCCCTGAGAGCAAGTCTCCTATGTTGTAGAATGTGTATGGACTCCAAAGCCAGCTGCCCACCCTCTACCCGTAGAGCAGTCCAATCAAGAACATGAGCAATATTTGGATAGTAAGGTCTAAGTACAGAAACATGAAACACATCATGGATGTGTGAAAGACTGGGCGGCAAAGCAAGATGATAAGTAATAGGACCGATCCTCTCCAACACCTCAAAAGGTCCAACATAGCGTGGTGCTAGCTTAGAGCCCTTTCTGTAACAGATCAAACTCTTTTGCGATCACACACACAAGAACACCCAATCTCCAACTGAAAACTGTCGATCAATCCTATGAGCATTTGTATACTTCTTCTGTCTGTCCTGAGCTGACACCAAATGCTCTAATCCTCTCGACCTGCTGCTCCATATCTCTAAGCATATCTGGACCAAGAAGAACTCTATCCTCAAGATGATCCCAACTCAGAGGGGTCCTACAAGGGCAACCATACAAAGCCTGAAATGGAGACATGCTAATAGAACTGTGATATCCATTATTATAAGCAAAATCCACCATGTACAAGGAATCCTCCCAATGGCTCTGCTGATCCATCACATACATCCTAAGCATATCCTCGAGAACCCAATTAACCCTCTCAGTCTGTCCATCAGTCTCAGGATGGTAAGCTGAACTAAAGTTTAGTTGTCTCCCCAAGGCATGCTACAAAGAAGTCCAAAGGGCAGAAGTGAACAATGGATCCCTATCGGAGATGATCCTACGAGGACTCCCTTGAAGTTTGACGATGTCCTCCATGAACACTTTGGCTACCGTAGTAGCATTGTAAGAAGAACGGATAGGAGAGAAGTGAGATACCTTCGTCAACCTATCCACAGTGACCATGATAGCATCATGTCGACGAGAGGATACCGACAAACAAACAATGAAGTATATCAAAATGATGTCCCACTTCCACTCTAGAATGAAATGAGGATACAAAAGACCTGCAGGGTGGTGATGCTCTGCCTTCACCCTCTAACACTCAAGACACCTCGACACAAAATCAGCAATATCCCGCTTCATGCCACTCCAAAAGTACAACTGATGCAGATTTGCATGCATCTTCTTGATACCTGGATGAGTAGAATAAGGTGCCCGATGCGCCTCTGACAACACTAGGATACGAAGACCCTCAGAACTAGGAACATAGATACAACCCAAATGTCATAAAAGACCATCTGAGTCAAGAGAGTAACCAGAGAAGATACCCTCTAAAGGTCTACCAGACTCAATCTCGGATCTCACCTCCTAGCACCAACTGTTGGTAGGAAGTGCTATGAGAATCTGACCTCTCAAATCAACTATGAGAGAGACCGTTAAGATCTCATGTCAACGACGACTAAGAGCATCTACTACCACATTCTCTTTTCCCTGAATATACTTGACCTCAAAGTCATACTCGCACAAGAACTCCATCCAACACCTCTACCTTGCATTCAAGTTTGGCTGTGTGAAAATATACTGCAAGCTATGATGATCACTATGCAGCTCAAACCGATGCCCTAAGAGAAAATGCCTCCACCTCACCAAGGCATGCACAACTATGGCTAAGTCCAGATCATGAGTGGGATAGTTTAATTCGTGATCCTTGATTTTGTGAGACTCATTGGCAATCACGTGACCATCCTGCATCAGAACTGCTCCTAAACCCTCCGAAGAAACATATGTACAAACAACAAAGTCCCTGGTAGGATCAGGAACTGTTAAAATAGGTGCATTGGTCAACTGCTCCTTAAGGGTCTAAAAAGCTACTTGACACTGTTCTGACCAAACAAACTTCTTCCCTTTCCTCTGAAGAGAAGTAATAGGATGAGCAATCTTTGAAAACCCCCTAACAAAATCATGATAGTAGCCTGGCAAACCCATAAAACTGCAGACCTCAGAAACATTAGTAGGTGTAGGCCAATCCATAATAGCTTGGATCTTTGGAAGATCCACCGCAATACCCTCTCCAGAGATGACATGTCCCAAATACTTCACCTTTGTTTGAAAGAATTCACATTTCGACAAATTAGCATAAAGTTGATTTTCTCTCAGACACTGCAACACCTAACACAAATGCTCCTCATGCTCCTCCATAGTCCTCGAATCAATATATCATCTAGAAATACAAGGACAAACCTGTCCAGATAAGTACAAAAAACACCATTCATCAGGCTCATGAAAACTAAAGGTGCATTCGTCAACCTGAATGGTACTACTGTGAACTCATAATGCCCATAACAGGTACAAAATACCATTTTGTGAATATTTGTCTCAAATATCTGCAATTGATGATATCCTGACTTAAGGTCAATTTTAGAGAACAACTTGGCTCCCTTAATCTGATCAAACAAATCATCGATCTGAGGCAAGGGGTATTTATTTCTCATTGTCACCTTTTTGAGCTATCGATAATCGATACACAATCGCAGAGATCCATCCTTCTTTTTCACAAAGATCACAGGTGCTACCCAAGGAGAGACACTAGGTCGAATGAATCCCTTGGCTAACAAATCCTCCAACTACAGTTGGAGCTCCTTAAGCTCCTGAGTGGTCATCCTGTATGGAGCTAGCTTGTGAGATGGTCTCTGCGCCAGGAACAAGATCAATCCTGAAGTTGATGTCATGCTTAAGTGGCATCCCTGGAGTCCTAGAAGGAAAAACATCAGCATACTCCCTCAATAGAGGATGATCATCAAGAGATTCCTCTTGACTCTCCTCCATCTCCAAGTCACTAACAGAAACTGCAAAAAGATAACATCCCTGACACATGCATCTCTTAAGCTGCATAGCGGAAATCATACATAGGGAAATAGGTCTCTGAACTCCTACAACCTCCACCTCTACACCAGAATCATCCACACATCTAACAGACTTATGCCGACAATCGATCACAGCCCGATGGGCCTCTAGCCAATCCATCTCCAAAATTATATCATATGAACCAAGGGGTAGGATGTGAAGGTCTACAGTAGTAGATAGAGAGCCAATCCCCAACTAACACCTGAGAACTAGAGACTCAACTACAATCTTAGCCCTGGAAGCTAACTCAACTTGCCACCTATCATCCTGCTTTGTTGCCACTAAGCCACAATACTCCACAAGAGAAGGAGATATGAATGAATCAGATGTACCGGAATCAAAAAGAACAGAAAAATCAATACCTTGCATGAAACTAGAAGTCTCCACCACAGTACCCTGATGCTTTGCCTAACGGTTATCCATCACTGCAAAGACTCTGAGTGATTTGCCTGCATCACCAACCATTGGCTCTGAAGCCGCCGGTCGATGTCCAAACCCTGAAGTACTCCTCTGAGGACACTGTCTAACAATATGGCCCTGTTGGCCACAAGAGAAGCACCTTGTGCCTCTACCAAAACCACGGCCATCCTAGAAAGCACTAGACTACTAGAAACTACCTCTGCTCACTATGGACTATGTACTTTGAACTGGCTGATCAAAGCGATTGTGCTTATTACGTTACCAAGACTAGTCTTTCTTAGACTGAAATCTATTACCTTGCTGAGGTTGATAATTCTTTAGTTTGGCCTAAGAGTGCTGCTGCCATCCACCCTTTGAGGGTGCATGTGATCCTGATACCTGAGTATGTCCACCACACAAACAAAAACCTAAAGAAGGTGCATTGCCAATATGCACACCCGTATCCCCACCAAGTGCCATAGCCAAATTCTCCTCCACTAACTGGGCTTTCTCCACTGCTACCTCCATAGACTTATGTTCTAATACACGAACCCCTCTGCTAATCCAGGCATTCAGGCCCCTGATAAAATGTTGTACCAACATAGACTCGTCATCTCTGATACCCGCATACTGCTTGAGCTCATAGAATCTATGCTCATACTGCTCAACTGACATGGCCATTTACCTCAGTTCATGGAACTCATTTGCACGACGCTGCCTCCAATGATCAGATAGAAAACAGGCTCTGAATCTCTCTAAGAACAACTCCCAAGACACAGTGCTAATGTCCAAGTGTAGCTTTTGCTCCTCTAACCACCACCAAGTTGAAGAAAACCCTCAAAGATGCAAAATAGCACATCTGGCTTTGGTGTTGCTGCCATAAGGATGCATGGCAAAACACCTGCCTAAATCTAATAACCAATTTTATACCTCTAGACCTCTACCAGCTCCATCAAAGGTGGGAGGGTGTGCCCTCAGTAGATCTCTCATATGGTTGGCTAGTGTGGCCTCTTGCTCAACTGTCAACTCTCTCTGCTTGGGTGATCTCTCTCCTTCCTGAGGCTCCAGCTGGTCTACCTCTTGACCCCCTCTAGCCTGGTCCCGACCTTCCGTATTCTGACCCCCACCTTCATGGGCACTCTCATTACGAGAACTGGGAGGAGGTGTACTGCCACCACCTCTCCCACAACCCCTACCTTTGCCATGACCATGACCCCTACCTCTAGGCATCTACCTACAACACCAAAAGATGGTTTATTACACAAAGAAAGGAAAACAACAAGGATGAAGTTAATTTATAGAGTTTAAGCACTAGGTCAAATAATGGGTTCAGTTATAACCAGAGTATCCAGTGTTTAAAAATGGCTCTGATACCAAATGTGATGCCCTGCCATGCAACCCTAGAGTGCTAGACTAACAAGTGACAAAATTATAGAAATATTTTTTTTCTGAAACAAGGAAATGCATTATACAATAAATATAACTGCACTAATAACTTCATTAAATGAAATGAATAGCTAACACTTCTAGGGAACATAACTGCATCAAATAAAATTAAAACTATACAAGTGATCTACATCTTAATACAACATAAGAATAATACATTATACATTAATAGAGATGAATGATTACAAGTTTCAAAACAAGGTTACAAGACCAATTACATCGGTTTACAAATAGTAAAATTATGAATGTATACTACAACTTGAAGATGTAGAGCAAACTGGAATTGGAGCACTTCTGCTCTGATCTCAAACCAAACATCTAAGAAGACCAATGGATAGCTCTGTCTCCCAACCATGTGGAACCCTGAGGTCCACCCCTCTGAGCTAGGAGATAACAATGAGGTTCCCCTAGGTCAAGGTTAAAACCATGAACACAATAACAAGATCTAGACTCCATGCAGACAAAACAAGATAACAAGACTGCACAGACATGACAGTACTCACCAAAACAAGATAAATCAAAACATCAAGCTAAGTAACTGGACTGTGGTAAGGAGAGTGTCATCGCATGGTCCTAGCATGGGTTACCCAGGCTATCTCTCACTAGAAGACAAGCCCCATCTATGGTTACCCTAGCAGCCTCTCTCTAGGCACTGACCCCATAGGGTGACACATGCGGAGCCAACATGTCCTCTCATGAAGACAAGGAGGTCGGCCTTGCCAACCAAGCCTTCTCATCCCATCCTTAGCCTGCGAGAGCACTCAAGGCATGGGTGAGCTATCTTACTTATCTTGTTATATAATTTACTACCCCAACCCTCCTAAATAATTTATTAAGTTATCACTTGCTTACAACTTCCATGGGGTTACCCAGGTGGCCTCTTTGGCACCAGCCCCACCATGAAAGCCACTCTCCTAGCAATTTCTGACCAATCATCCCAAAACCAAAATATGCAAGGACAAGGGTTGCAATAGATTCTGATCAAATACATATGCCATTTACTTGACCACAACAATATAAGTCCCCTTGTCCCCCTCAAAACTCAAACAATACATCATGAAATAGTATGACACAAGTATCAAGTTGAATACCGAATAGTTAAGCCTCTGGAGTCAGTAATTGAATTCTTTACTAAGTTACCACAGTACCTTTCCTGATATGGAAACTAGGTTTCAACGACCATGACAATAATATAAGGTCAACAAGGGATAAAGAAAAAGAAAATAACTCAATACCATCCTTAATACAAGTTGATAAAATAAACAATTTTGTCCCAAGGATGACTTCATACTAATTCTGGATAAGGTTTGCGAAATTAAATCATTCCAATCAAACGGTAAAACAAAATTACAACCTATACCCAAAATATTCTTACTTCCTTGCATTAACAACAAAAAAAGAACTCCAAAGCTTACAAGACACAAACCCACTCCAGAAGAATACAAGTTACACATTATTAAATTAAAACGACAACAATTTTTGTTAAAACGACAACAATTTAAGGAATTACCTAGATTTAACTTGATTCCAATTATTATGAACAAAGCATAATTTATATCTAATCAACAACTTCTTCCTACGGACCTTAGTATAATCCAACTACCAATTCCACACCTAAGATTTTAAAGCTCCAATACTATCATATGCTATAATTTACCTAACACACTCAAGACAATTTGATCATTTAAAGTACCATAACCCTAATCGACTAAACAAAACAAAATTCAAATATATAAGCTTAATCATGATTTTCTAAATAAACAAGTTTAACTAAAAAAATCATTAAGCACGGTAATCATGTCTATCTAATCTGTCATATAAATGCAACTAAGAATCTACTTCCTAAAATAACAAAGACGTCAAAAGAACAAGGATAAAATTTTATTGAATTAAATCCTATTCTAATATCTTTTTACCCACCATAGTTAACTTTCTTATAAGAGCTTATAAAATGAATGTTATACTAAACACAAGGCCCTAAATATCATAACATTTGGGTTAAATAAAATACATCGCTATATGTTAATACATAGTGTTACCTATGACCACTCTCCTTAACGCCTTGAAGGAAGTTTACGTAAAACAAAACTACAAGCCTATCTATACGAGACTAATTATCTTAGTAATAACTTATTAAAGGAATCTCCAAAATTCATATTCTAACTAACATTTATAATATCCTAACCTTAAACTCGTGAAGAGAACTTTGCCTCAATAATAGAAGTAATAATCTATACTAGAAGATTTATTTAAACTACAAACATCAACCTGCTATACTCGATGCATTGAAGGTAGCATTCATCATAAAGTAAGCATTGGAAAAGTCGATAGGGAAATGACTAAAGTCGACGGGAGGAACCCAAAGGAGAAATTATTGTCAACCACAGTCTATTGGGAGCATGGAAGTGTTTATGCCTATGAGTCGACTAGAGCCAACTGACGCCAAAGAAATATGATAACTTAACATTTTAACCTCTAAAGTATAAGGTTCAACAATGATTATGAAGGCCAGTCATTACTGTCTAAAAAGACTCATCAAACAGCTGACTCTGGTGGAGTGAAGACAAGCACACTATTGATAGAATTGGCATTTGTCGTCTATATTGCTAATGACACCCCATTCACACACATAGAGACCGCTGATCTAAAACAGAACAAGGGAAGTTTCTAAGGCAACAAATTGGCCATCATCCAAAATATATAACACATTCTTCACAACAACCCAGGGCAAAGCAACAAGTTACAACGATGGAGCGTTGCACTGGAATAGGCTCAAGGGAAGACTGGAGGCATGATAGGTGAAGGTTTGAAGGATGCCACCACCATGAGCAATGAAGGGAACAGGTTTAGCTTTCCATCCTCAGCTGATGGATAGTATGGGCCATAGAGGGAGAGAGAAACACGTTGAAACTAGGGTGAACTTGGTAGCAAACAATAGAGAGATCACAACAAAATTTGTAGCGACCCAAGCAAAACGAAACAACTATCGACACTCTCTGAGGTCTATGGTGAGGGCGACTAACCAAGAGGTTTCTATTGGAGCTACAGAGAGCCAAAAGGGTTCAATAGAAGCTGTAGATTCTTCTTTCGAGAGTTTTAAGTGGATCACTAAGAAATTGAACACAACCTTTAATGAGAACAAAAGGGTTTCCTAAGACCAAGGTTCAACAAGATGCACATCAGGAAAAATTGACATGCAAGAGGCGCAATTGCTTGATGAGAAAACAATAAGTAAATGAGGTTTTGAAGACAAAATAACAAGAACCCACCAGCTCAAAATGAATTGCAGAATGAAGATTACAATTAAGTCATCTAAGGAAGAGGTTTACGGTTGCAGAGATGATTTGCAGGCTAAAATGTTTACCAAGTCTTTCCATAAGAGCAACCAACAAGAAGCAAGAAGTTTACAAAGGGGACAAGGGTGAATTATAGATCGATTCCATGCATGAACAACTAGACAACAAAGAAATCTAATTCCTCAAAGCATAACAGAGACAAGAATATAGAAATTCACAAGACACACCCATTCTATTCACACTCCAACAATCGAATCCTCTTTTAGAACTTCTCTCCTTCTTCCAAATCAATCCTCCAAATCATGCCTTCCGAAAATTCCCCTCAGAACAAAATAACCTTAGTCATAAATACCCACTCACACCAAATCCTCTCTAGTGAATTATCTTCACTAGAATTTTTAAATTTTTACTATTCATGGAGATTCCCCACTCTGGAATCATAAATGACAACTAACCACCTTAACATTAATCCCTAAGAAGAAATTCAATACATAACTATAAATAATAATGAGTTAAAATGAAACTTTGACCCACATATAAAATTTACAAACATAAGAATTGTTACTTGATTTTGCATTATAATTAATTTAAATAGCTTCCTCCAAGAATATTCCAATTTTACGACACAACAAAATACTATAATATTTGACAATAAAATGTTATAATATTATAGATCATTTACGCAAACAAGAATACACATAGGCTGACCTAACAAGGACCCGATAATAAACTTACAAACCACATGACGACCATCAATAGAAGGTTGACCTGACCTAGGGGATAAACCTTGTGTTATCTCCATCAACATTATCCATGGTGTAGGGCCCGCTCAGACCTGCTAGGTCAGGTGGAGTCGAGGCCCGGTACCTGCAACCTGCATAATAACAATAGGTTGTATATAATCAATTGCATAAATATCAAACACACATAGAGTCAGAGAATCACGGCGTAGTAGGGTGCTCGAACCAAGTAGTGCTACACCATCCCTGCTCTGAAACAAAACTATAACCATTATATTTATAATTAGATATCAATAAGTCACATAAAACATGATAATATAAAACCATCACTAATCATGTCCATCTCATCATAACTAGAATAACAATAATGTCATCATAACTCATAACACATGTCAGAACTATAACAGTCGAACATAGTTTATCATGATCATAATAAGCATAAACCATAGGTCTAATAACTCAAATGTCTTAGAACTATTTAAATGCAATGGAAGAACTAACAATTGTCTCAGAACTACCAAAATGGTAATGTAAAACTAGCAACTATACATTAAATATTACAGGGTTTTCCACATAAAAATATGGCATCTCTTGTGTATGATCTTGCAATTGTGTTTATGTTTCTGATTTTATGCTTTCATGATTTAATCACAACAAATAGTGGACAAGTGTTTAACATTTTAAGATGTAGAATTAGTTAAAGATTATAGACAACTGATTCACTCCCCCCTCTCAGTTTTTTGGTTCATTTCAACAATTGGTATTAGAGCAAGGTTCCTCAAAGGTAAGGTTAACTGCTTGAGGCAGATCCAGGATGTTTGGCAAGAAGGAAAGTCCATGGTTTTATTAAAACTGGAGAAAGTTTCACATTTTCCATTAACCACCACTCACTTGTCCTCCACATTTTCTATACATTAATCGTGTGATTAATATAGATTGATAAAATTTGTGTGACAAGATCCATATTGTAGCCCATGATGACTAATGATTCCATAAATATGACATTTGAGATTACCATTTCCCTGCTCATAGTTGTGCAAAATGAGCAATTGATCCCTATCGGCAAGATCATATGCATGTCTTTCCAATCAAATAAGCCATAATCCTCTAATGGACATTTTCATTTATATCAGGAAGACCTAAATGGAGTTACACCGATCAAAGAACCCAAAAGTAACAATTTTGCAACAATTCGGAAGACTACATATTGTGTCATCGATAAAAAGATTATTGGCAAGAGAGATAAAGTCAGAGTGAAAATTTTAAACTACGTTGATTTCAAAAGTCATACCGATGGACATAAGTTTGGTAAGAAATATATGCACTCTCGCCGTTGAGTCGATGCACTAGTTGTATCAGTGTGACATATACCATCGAAATGGATTTTTTATATCTTTCTGACTATGCAAGTCACCCTAATGAGAAGGTATTAAAAAGTTTGGCGAGAGTCTCACCAATGTTTCCCATGAACAAAAGATATATGAAAACACTATCGGGGAGACTTAATGCATCGGAAGAACATTCTATTCTCTTAGCGATAGCAATTGTCAACCCAATGGCTATGAGGTAACTATTGCTCGATAGAAAAACACTTATCGATGTCCAAAAGGATCCTCAACAGTCAGGACCACGTTGATATCGAGTGAAATTCACAATGTCTCCCCAAAATGTTAAGAATAGAAAAACAAGAAAAAGGGATTTGTGCATGATTGATGAAAGTGTCAGGAAGTCTTCCTAATAAAATTAGAGAACTAAAAGGGTACTTCGCATCAGAAAGACATTAAGAGAGTCTTGGTGATCAGTTGAGAATGTATAAACAAAAGATGGTGCCTTAATGAATAGATAGATCATACTAAGATCAAAATAGTCTCTCTGATACAAAGATATTATATCACTCTAACATTTTTCAAATCCTGAGAAGCCCGCTGCATTCAATTCCAGGGGTCGACATTAATGGCCGCTTGAGCATGATCTTATACAAGCTGCTATGAATCACAATGAATTGAAATCAAAAGAAATCTTCAAGGGTTGCGGTGGAAGAGCAGGGAATTGACCAGGGGTTGAGAAACTCGTGACACCAAAGAAATACAAGTAAGCATACCAGACCTTCCTATTACTAATAAATTATAAGGTCAAATCCATTGTCTAGCATAAAGATAAAATGGAGGGTTCTGTTAAAACAAAAAGAAATCAGCAAACTGAAACTAGTCAAACCAAGGGCAAAAAGCAAAAGGTCGAAATAGGGAAAGGAGAAAAAACACAGGAATGAAAACTCAACCAAGACCTTATAGACCAATTACCTGATTCAAGACTGAAGGCTAGAATAATTGCACAACTAAGGGCTGACATGGAAAAATCAGAAGACAAGTATAAACATGTGGGAAATATATGGACCCCTATCAAGGGATAAAAATTATTTATGTTTCACTACTATCAGAGGAATAGGCTAGAACCTATCTGTAACCCTTGGAATCTTAACTTGGGGAAGTTGGTTGTCAAGGATGTCTTTGTAAATATGGATCTCCTAAAACTTCTAGCCTACCATTATAACCCCAACCTAAAAGCTATCTGTAACCTGCAAGGGGAACCATTTGTTCATGTGTCTAAAAATGCAGTATGTTAAGTCTTTGGCCTAGATGACACATGCAATACTCCCATTATCTATGAGGATGGATACCACTTATAAGGGATGGAGATTGCCACTGTATAGACCTAGAAAAGAGGGAAATTTAGTTCCACTTGATGAAGGTGATGGGCCTCATTTTCATGTTGATATATTTGAACCCTATATGAAATATACCTACTATTCAGTAGGATAGGTATTAGAAATAGAGGTTCCTTAATTCAAGTCCATATCTCCCATGGTCATCTCTATAGACATTCAATACCATCATGCGAGGACTTTTGATTATGCCTCACACATCTAGGGGAATTGTTTTTGGATTGATGGCCATTAAAAATGATACTCCCACAATGAGTTTCAAGAATTACTCCTCTTATGCGTATGGTGTTATATTATGGATAGGAGTTAGGGATGTGGCCAGAACAATTAAGAATTACACAATTGGATAAGGGGGGTCAGCCTCTACCAATACAATTATGGACTTCCATCTGGGATAGTAGGTTTGTAAATTCCTGTTATGTGCATTTTGAAGAATTCTTTGTTAAGACATTGTATAGAAGTTATGGTTATCCATGTAGTTATTCTTTATCAGATGAGATCAAAAAAAATTTTAAGGCCAAGGGATTTCAGTGGACCACTGACTATTAATCATAACTGGGGCGACTAGTATTGTTTTCTTGGCTCCACCATGATCAGAGTGTATGGCTTCGAAGATACACCATTTTTGTTACTTAAAATTGTACCAGATAGGATTGCATACCTAGAAATTGTCAGGTAGTTGGACTATTCAAATGTTATGAACTTGAGTGCCTATGATAAGAAATATTTCATGCCAAGCACATTATGTTTTGGAGATTTTATTGTGTTGTCAAGAGAAGGTTATGACCTTATTCATGACAAATTGTTGCATTTCAATTTGAGAAAAGCAATACCAAGAAAAGGGTTTGACCCTTAAGGTTTCATCGATCATGTAAGAAGGAAACAAAATCTAAGTGGATATATCCACATTCCATTTCCTCATGATGATGTTATCAGGAACATGGAGGAAGCAGAGGTTGAAATGGCCATTGATGAATACAATCAAGAAGTTGAAAAGAAGAGGAGAGAGACACAAGAGGTAGAGGTGTTATCCTCTAACAGTGAAGGATCCACAAATAAAAGATCCCAAGACCAGCCTGGCATAATCCCTAAATTTAGAATTGAAGAATATAGGCCTCCAGACAGGGAGTTAGAGATTGAGGAGATATTTGATATTGATGCCAGGTAGTTGGCTTACAAATCTTTTATCTCAGATGATCAATTCATTCAACCCTCAGAATTTAAATCTTTCATGTATAAGCATAAAGGCAAAGCAATTAGAGAATCAGTTTCAGATATCACACCGAATAATGTAAAATAGTTATTGAAAATGTTGAAAATAGATGTTGAAAAGGAAATAAAAGACATGACTCTAGAAAAGGGGATGAAACTCTTAGAAGAAGCTGGTGTAATGATTTTTCATGGTTTGGATTTGAAGTCTTCTTTGGGTTTTGATAGCTTTCTACATAATGACAGTGCCAAACATAAACTCAGTTTAGAAAGTGTGACATAGGTGTATACTAGATCACTATACAATCCTGATGAAGAATCTCTTATGATATGGGCCCTATACCCTCCACACCAGAAGCTTGCCATTATTGACACAGAAAAGGCATTTGGCCATGTGATGACACTAAAAGTGGGTGAGACTGATCTTATGGTTACTGCAGAGATTGGTGTTAATGTGGCTAACTTAAATAAAGTACAAATTCAAATGTTGATCCGAGAAAGAGACATGTATAAATTAAATTGTGAAAGAATACGTAAAGAAAATGATTTCCTAAGAGATTTGGTCCCTGCCAAGATGTTAACCCAAGGGTAAAGCTCCAAGACAATGGACAAGGGTGAAGCATTAGAGGTAAATACTTAGAGAGCCCAGGCCATATTCAATTCACTTTCTACAATATTCAAAAGAAGACATGCTAGCATGATGACGTGGATGAGAAAATTCTAGATTACCTATTCCAAAAATCAAACTACTCTCCAAGAGCATGAAAGGTTGGCTGATAGGATTCAAGAGAAACTCCAAGAAATTCAGAACAGAGACAATCTTGATGCTGAGGCCATTACCAATCCTAACGAATTCTTCAAAGCACACAAATTTTCATCAGGACCTTCGAGCAGAAGCTAAGGAATTCATTGATGCTTCCAGAGAAGGAGTGCCTGCATTATTCAATGATGATAAGAGTCTGAGAAGTCAGTAGGATTGGGTGAAGGAATGTTGATTGCTCCTACATAAAGCCTTGGAGGCTATGAAAAGTGAAGACCCAACATTAGAGGAGGCCTGTGCACATATGGAGAAAATGGTTACTATGGAGTTTGTTGCAAGGAATGCTGTGGAGTGTGCAGATACCTATTCAAGCCAAAAATACTTGGAACATGTTACTAAAATCCATTGATGGCTTATTAGAGCCTAATGATAATTTGTTTCAAAAGACACTCGTGAAGGGGTGCATCCTCTTTAAGAATATGGATATATAAGTTAGAGAAGTAGGAGTTAGAAGATCATCATTACCATTTCATTTTAGGTAGGGAATTAGTAAGAAGATAGATTGCATCCATCCCACCCATCCATTTTCATACTTCAAAAGACTTATGCAATTACTATAGATTATCTAAAACAATATAATGGAGTAGACTGATCTTATGTGGTGATCTATTTTCAGTGTTTAGTAGTTGTGTGGATTTATTTTGCTCATATGTTATTTAGCTGTCTCCAAAGTGGCTGTTTATGTTATTCAAATTAAGTGTGAAAATGGGTGAGTGAAGGATCATGATGGGCTAAATACTTCACCTAAGTGGTAATGTAAATGTGAAAAACATACTCAAGTAACTTCATGTCAAAAATTGAATGAGTTATCTACACAATCTAGAAATAAGGTAGTAATAAAACTTGTAATAAATTGAATGTGGTTTATGAGCTACTACTTTTTAAAATCTTTTTAAAAATAATTTGGTGAAAATTAGATATTTCATTGAAGCACTACTAAAATTTTTAGAAAAACGTAAAAAGTAGGTGTCATTTCGGCCAAGCTAAGTATGAGCAAAATATAATATTTTTCCTCCATGATTTAGATTTAAGTAAAGGACACATGAGTGGATGTGACTCATATTTTTTTGAATTTTTTAAGAAAATAAATAATTATTTATGAATGTTTTATTGTAAGTTTTTAAAAATATTAAAAATTAATTTTCTAGCTAACCTAACTTGGTCAAAAATATATGAAACTCAAAAAATTTAAATTTTAATGTATATCCAATAAATCCTAGAATGTGACAAATCTTTTGGATTTAAAAAAGGATTAATATGTTGAAAGTTATGGATGGTTTTCAATATGTATATCTATTAGGAAATTAGACATAGCGTATGTAGAAAATTAATAATAATTACCTATTAAAATTATTATGAAGCTTATATTATATTTTTAGAATCTTAATAGATTCCTCTATAAACCCTCTTCATTTGATTAAATTTAGTTACAAAAAAGTGTGTCAGCTTCAAGGATGAAATTGTGGAAAAATTCAGAATAACACTAAATGGGTGGTTTTGCAAGTTTCATTGGCAAGTTTTTAGACCCCCACTTGCCTAAATATGAGGTAATCCCAAGGCACTTTTGGAGGGAATCCATATTTGAGCTAGAAATATTAACACCCTTTCCAACCAAATCTAAATATTAGTCTAAATGTTAGCACTTTTTCATCCAGAATGCTTTTTCTCCATTGCCACTGTTTGGCCCATCATGATGTCACACTCACCCAAATACATTTGATTTGTCAATACACATTTGCTGTAATTATGTGATGTTGCTGATTGTTTCCTTTGTACAGAAGGATTAAATTACCTTTTGAGAAATCTAATTTGATTGGTTCCTATGTATGGATTAAGATCCTTTTAAATATATCATCTTAATTGGCTTCTCCTCACATTTGAATTAAAATCCTTTCATAACTTCATAGTAACAATAGGGGATATCACTGGAATCATTAAGAAGAATTCAAATGTATAAGGTACAGACATTCAAAAGTGCCCAACTATTAGAGTTAAGCTAAGAAATAAATTTGCCAATCCTACACCCTTGTCTCCATAATCATCATCTCTCCATTGACTCCATCCACCCAATAGATTAGGCACTGATCAATTTTAGAACTCTTTATACAAATTTAACTCATATCCTTCATACTTCAAGCTTTTATTAGGAGTTAGTAAGTAATCTTTGCAATTATCTCACACTTGTGTGCCATAGTGAGTAAAATTGCCAAAATTAGAATCCACTTAGATTTTAAATCTGCCTTATCGTTTAGGTGCACCCACCTAGGTCTAGCAGAACCTAAAGAGTAGGGGGTTTCCAATTACATAAACCCTATCTTCTTGACCAAAAATGTATCAAGAGACTAGCACCCTCTTGTGGTCTAAAACCAGTGTTTTTGAGACCCAACAAATTGGCGACTCTGCTGGGGACAACTTGAGAAAATCCAGTAGTAGGCCATCTTGCCTTATAGAGTCATTAAAATTTTCAAATTAGGTCTTCCAACAGAGATTCATAATTGTGAAATTTGCACTCCCCATCTGAGTCTACTCCAACAAATTAGCGACTCTGCTGGGGATTGAGCCCATTTTGAACTTTAGCCTTCAATCTTAGAGTTATCTCAAAGCATCATAACATATTTAAGGCTCTGCTGGGGAGAACTACAATCATTTTCCTACTTACAAAAAGGTAGGTGGCGACTCTAAAATTTTATGATTGATGAAATAGATATCATATCATAAAGGATAGATGATATACATCAGAGATATAGTATATCATCCAACATGAATGGAAGGAGATCTATGCATCAAGAAAGTCCCAAGAAAAACAATGTCAAGTGCATAGGCAAGCATGGACCTCCTCATGGAAAGAACAATACAAATAGGAGTGAAGTAGCACCCAAACAACCTGAAGACAATGTAAACACATCAGAATAGCCCTTTACAATATTTATCTCCCCAGTGTACAATGATGGTGGAAATCCCTCAACACCTCTTGAAAAAATCAATACAAATGATAACATCCTTAGTTATAGGGCATATTCTCAAGAAGCAACTGAATTTGAGGAAAGGATGAATGAAGAAAGGAGGAAGAAACAGGAAGAGTCTGATAAGGGATTTCTATCACAACAGAGAGAAGAAAACTAAGAGGGATCTATGGACCATATTGTTGATTTTGATGCTATGAGTAATCAAGAGATTGAAATACATTTGGAGTGGCAAAGACAATGGCTTAGGAGAAGACAATAGATGATACAAGACAACCATGAGATAAATTGACAAATGACACAATTAAAAATCCAAATAGAAAAACCTCCAAGATATGTCCCTCCACACAAACAAGGTAGTAATACCAATTCACATGGGATATCTTAGAATAAAACTACTCTGGGTACTTCAAGAATGCTCCATAATGCAGGAGGTAATTCAAGACAATATGTTCAACATAGTATGTCATTACAAAGACCCCAACCCCCTAATACTAGCAATATTCCCCAATATCACCCACCACCAAGTCATCATGACATCCCACAACATTAGCAACATATACCACCTCAGAATATACACCTTGACCAACATATACAACAAAATGCTTACCATTAGCCTCCATATGGATACCAATATTACCCCAATCAACCACATATGAATATGCCTCCACAAAACCTCACGAGTATATGTAGGCAATTTGATTTAACAAGATATCAATTATATCCATACCCTATAGACATCAACGAAGAAATATGGTCCCCAAATTCACTAGGAATAACGAGATATTAGCTGAAGAGCACATTAGGTATTTTAATGCATTTATACAAGACATCGGTATGGAGCATGAGGATGTAAACATAAGATTATTCATGATGTCCCTAACTAAGGATGCAAGGGATTGGTTTAATGGTTTACCAGATGCCTCAATTTTTTCTATAGCAGACTTCCATGACCAGTTCAAAGAATAATATGGAAATTAGTATGCCCCTGAATTTACCTTACATGAGCTAATAAGCATCCAGAAATACTAGAATGAGTCAGTATATGACTTCAATCAAAGATTCTCCAAATTGCACAATAAAATATGACATAGATCCAAATTGACTAATTCAACAGCTCTAAGTATCTATCTAAAGGATTTTGATCTAAAAACTGGGTATGAACTCAGGAATAAGGCTCCCACGACCTTGATAGAGGCACAAAAGGAAGCTATTAGTATTGAAAATAATAAGAAGGCTACATGGATGATTGGAAAAAGGGACATCCTTAGAATGCCCCAATAATCTAATAACCCTCAAAATAAGCAGGAATACCAGTATAGGAATGAAAGACCAAGGTTACACGATATGCCCTATAATACCAATTAGAAGGATGGAAGACCTTTAGAAAACAATAGAAAGCAGAATTATGGGAAAGACTCCTGATCCTCTTAGAAGAAATTGAACACATGTAGTGGAGAATAATCAATGGTTCTTGGTGTGTAATCTAGCTCACTCACCTGATTATTATACCTCTGATATTATACCTCTGATATCAATATGGGGAGACAACAAGTGTTTTTAGATCAAGAAGAAAATTATAAGGAAAATGTATGTGATCATAATGGGCCACTACAAAACCAATGGAGAAAACCAACCGAAGAAGAAAGAAAGGCTCTTACAATGGCTGCGGTGGCACAACAAAAAAGTAATTATAATATGAGAAATAGGACAGTCAATGCAGATCAAGGAAGACCTAGAAGTGTGTTCATAAAAGACCAGAGTCATAATAAGGACAATGTAAAAAATACATCTAAAGAGCCAGCTAAGACTGAACAAAGTAAGATAAAAGATAAAATACCAGGTGAAGAAAAGGGGTATAACAAAATAGAAAAAGCTGATCAAATAATGACTCCCTCATTTGACATAGCCCAAGTAGTATCCCAAGTCAAAATATCAGTGTCACTACTTGTAATGATGAAGGTAGATCAATATAGAAATATAGTGGTCAAGATGATTTTAGATGTACAAAAAAAGAAGGAAGAACCTGAAGTCAAAATAAACAATGTTCGACAAGAAATTGCTAAAATTCCAGAAGAGTATTTGGGTAGCACTTTAACAAGGAATCCCTCTCATGTGGATCCTTTATACACTACCTTGCTGATTAAAAACATGCTGGTGAGAAATTGTATGATTGATTCTGGGGCAACTATGAACATCATGCCAATAGCAGTCATGAAGTAGTTAGGAATGTGGGTTGACACCACATATGGAAAATGCTATGCAATGGACAATAGATCCATCCCATTCATGGGTATTATGAAGGATGTAGAGATAAGATTGGCTACCTACCCTGAAGCAGCATATAAGATTGACATCACTATAGTGGACATCCCACCCTATTATGGAATGTTGCTATCCAGAAAATGGACTGCAATAGCCAGAGGAAATGTTCAGTTGGATCTATCCTATGCCACTATACTAGTGGGAGAAAAAGAAATTAAGTTGTGCAGAGAACCAAGGTTTGAGAAGATCATAGAATGCATTGACCAGAATCAAGTAAATTTCTTCTATGATACAAACCTTGGTGCATTCAAAATTGAGAAAAGTCAACCAAAATTACAGAACATTGACCCAATACACCAACAAGCCCAAATTGATGAATGTGGTGTATGGAAAATATATTTTGATGGTGTGTGTAGTAAGGATGGTAATGGAGCAGGAGTATTGTTTATCTCACCAACTAGTAAAACTTTCAAGTACTCATTCCTGCTAACAATTGAGTGTACCAATAACATAGCAGAATATGAAGCTTTTCTCATTGGCTTGAACATTGCCATAAAGTACAAAATAAAATGCCTTGTTGTGTATGGGGATTCAAAATTGGTTATATCTCAGGTCAGAGAGAAGTATTCATCCAAGAACAAAAGATTGAAACAATATAGAAATGTTGTCTAGGATGATATTGAATTGTCTGATGCTTTCTCTATTAACTAGGTAGACAAATCAAAAAATATAATGGCAGACTTCCTAGAAAATGTAGCCTTGAAGAGGGATGATGTCACATTAGCAGGCATTACTGAAGTTGAGTTTAAAACTAGACCTGCAATCCCAGAAAATGTCTATAATTGGCAAGTTTTCAATGATGACACTGATTTGATTAAATTCTTACAATGCATTGACCAATATGAGGCCCAAGAGATTGATTTTAATGCATTTGTGGAGGAAGTAGATGGCAAGCAAACTTTGTTTGGTAAAGAAATCATCCATCTTAAGACTAACAAGATTCCTAAGGGGCTTGTGCCACTAGAAAGGGTGTTTGATGGACATGACCAAGCCCTTATGAAACATACACTAGTAAATAAGGAAGACCTTGAAGAAATTAACTTGGGCACTGAATTGGCACCAAAAAGGGTGTTTATTTGGAAAAAGATAAGACCTACAATTAGAAAAATGTTGATTGCTCTATTGAGAAAGTATAAGCATGTCTTTGCTTGGTCTTATGATGACCTTAAGGCATATACTGAGGATTTGCACCAGCATGAAATCCCACTCAAACCTAATGCAAAACCTTTTAGACAAAAATACAGACCCATAAACCCAACCTTGCAGCCCAAAATGCATGAAGAACTTGTGAAGCTTAGGGAGGGAGGTATCATTAAGCCTATTAGACATTCTATGTGGGTCTCCAACTTGGTGCTAGTCAGAAAAAAGAATGGTGACATAAGGTTATGCATAGATTTTAGAAATCTAAATATTTCATCCCTTACAGACAACTATCCACTTCCAAATATGGAGGCAATTCTACAAAAGGTCACAGGATGTGAGTTGTTATCAATGATGGATGGATTTTTGGGTTATAATCAGGTGAAAGTGAAAGAATCAGAACAATATAAAATTGCATTCACTACTCTTTGGGGCACATATGTATATGTTAGAATGCCATTTGGACTTACAAATGTTGGTGTAACTTTCCAGAGAGCCATGGATGTTGCTTTTGCTAAACTGATTAATGTTATAATGGTGGTTTATCAAGATGACCTCACTGCATACTCCAAGAAAGCAGAAGATCATGTTGATCATCTTGAAAAAATATTTGTCAAAGCTTTGGAATATGGTATTTCTTTGAATCCAAAGAAATGTCATTTTGTTGTGATAGAAGGCAAATTACTAGGACATATAGTGTCCAAAGATGGGGTTAAAATCGATCCGGAAAGAGTGGAAGCCATAGACAAGATCCCTATTCCTCAAATAGTTAAAGCCATCCAATCCTTCTTTGGGCAAATAAATTTCGTAAGAAGATTTATCCCAAACTTTGCTGAAATTGTCAAACCCATTTCAAAAATGTTGAAGAAGGGGGCTAAGATAGATTGGTCTATAGATGCACTAAATGCATTTGTAGCCATAAAGAGAGCAATTAAGGAGGCCCTAGTATTGAAATCCCATGATTTCAATAAGCCATTTCAAGTCTTCTCACTTACATCATACCATATTATTGTCATAGTAATGCTGCAAAAGAACGATGAGGGATATGAACAACCTATATCATTTTTTAGTCAATCCCTCCAAGGGGCAGAATTAAACTCTAATATTACAAAGAAATAGGCATATGCTTTGGTGTAAGTAGTGAAAGTTTTCAGAGCTTACCTAGTAGGGGCAAAAGTGATTGCATATGTTCCCAATGCTGTGGTTAAAGATGTGTTTGTACAAGCAGAAGTTACTGGGAGGAGATGTAGATAGATCAATAGAATCCAAGAGTTTAACATAGAGATCCAAATCACCAAATTAGTGAGAGGATAGGGTTTAGCTAAACTAATGGCTAAATCAAATATATAGGCTTCTCAAATTTACAATGTGGGAAAAGAAGTGATTGTGATTGCAAGCATTGAAAAAATAGCTTGGTACACTGACATAATATATTTCTTGAAAAATCAAAAATGCCCTGAACATTTGAATGACAATCAAAAGAGAACTTTGAAACTACATGCCTCTAAATATGTTTTCCTAGATGGTGATTTATATTGTAAGAATAGGGATGGGGTACTACTACTATGTTTGGATTAATCTTGGGTAAAAAGAATAATGAAAGAAATGCATGAAGGAGTTTATGCAAAACTACTGCCCATAAAATTTTAAGAGATGGTTATCACTAGCCGAGAGTTTTCAATGATGCATTCACATAAGTAAGGAAATGTGTAGCATGTCAAAAGTTCTTAAGAAAGATGAATTATCAGGGAGCACTGCCACTCAAGCCAATGCAAGTTGAGGCTCCTTTTTACCAATGGGGAATCAATTTTATTGAAGAGATAACAGAAAAATCTAGTGGAGGTCATAAGTGGATTTTGGTAGCAACTGATTAATTCATGAAATGGATAGAAGCCATCCCAACTAAACAAGCCACTAATAAGGTTGTAATTAATTTATTGATGGATAACATCATTACAAGATTTGGGACAACTGCCAGGATAATCACGGACAATGGAATGTGTTTCAGATCAGTTGAATTCAGAAAATTTTGATAATCATATGGTATTGTGATTTCATATGCCTCACCATACCATCCATAGGTGAATGTATAGGATGAGTCAAGTAATAAGAGTATCCTAAAAATTATTAAAAGGATTTTGTACAAAAATAAGAAGGCATGTGATTCTAAATTAAGGATGGTAGTATGGGCAGACAAAATCACTGTAAAGAAATCAACTTGAAAATCACCTTTTGAGCTAGTTTATGGAGCATAGGCTAGAATGCCCATGCAAAACCTACTACCTATATACAAATTTATACTTCAAGAAGATCTGGATGTCCCGGAACCAATGAAAGAAAGAATGGAACAGTTGGCAGAATTAGATGAGATCAGAAGATTGGCCCAAGAACAAAATACTAAGATGCAATCACAAATGAAGTATTTATTTGAAAAAAGGGAAAAGGATAGAATATTCAATGAAAATGATATGGCCCTACTATGGAATGCAAGGTGCCAAGATAAAGGGAAACATGGAAAGTTTGAAGCTCTTTGGATTGGGCCTTTTGTTATTACTGGCAAAGGAGGAGAAGATTCATATTATCTACAAAATATGTCAGGAGAAGATCAGAAATTGCCAGTGCATGGACAATTCTTGAAATGCTTCTTTTCTTACAAGCTTCCATGCACAATAGTCTAGGAAAAGGCCAAGAATTGCTAGTGCATGGACAATTCTCAAAGTTACCTTTTTACAATATGTTTTCCATGCACAATAGTATAGGATTTCATTCCATTTCCATTACTCATCCATACCAAATCCCACTTCAAATACATTCCAAGCTCCATACCATATGGTCTGCTTTTCAGAGATCTTTTTAGATTCTTGCAACGATCTCACGCTCATTCATCCCCAATCAAAGCCACTATTAGAACTGGAAAACGTTTCACATTTTCCATTAACCACCACTCACTTGTCCTCCACATTTTCCATACATTGATCTTATGATTAATACAGATTGATAAAATTTGTGTGACAAGATCTATATTGTAGCCCATGATGACTAATGATTTCATAAATATGACCTTTGAGTTTTGCATTTCCCTGCTCATAGTTGTGTAAAATGAGCAATTGATCCCTATTGTCAAGATCATATGCATGTCTTTCTGATCAAATAAGCCATAATCCTCTAATAGACATTTTCATTTATATCAGGAAGATCTAAATGGAGTTACTCCGATCAAAGAACTTAAAAGTAACAATTGTGCAACAATCGCAAAGACTACATATTGTGTCACCGATAAAAAGCTTATCGGCAAGAGAGATAAAGTCGGAGTGAAAATTTTAAACTACGTCGATCTCAAAAGTCATACCAATGGACATAAGTTTAGCAAGAGATATATGCACTCTCACCGATCAGTCGATGCACTAGTTGTATCGGCATGATATATACCATCAGAATGGATTTTTTATATCTTTCCGACTATGCAAGTCACCCCGATGAGAAGGTATTAAATTGTTCAGAGAGAGTCTCACCGATGTTTCCCATGAACAAAGGATATAAGAAGACACTATCGGGGAGACTTAATGCATCAGAAGAACACTTTATTCTCTTGATGATAGCAATTGTCAGCTCAATGGCTACGAGGTAACTATTGCTTGACAAGAAAACACTCGCCGATGTCCAAAAGGATCCTCAACAGTCAGGACCAAGTTGATATTGGGGTGAAATTCATAATGTCTCCCCAAAATGTTAAGAATATAAAAACAAGAAAAATGGATTTGTACATGATCGATGAAAGTGTCGGGAAGTCTTCCTGATAAAATCAGAGAACTAAAAGGGCACTTTACATCAGAAAGACATTAAGACAATCTTGGTGATTAGTTGAGAATGTAAAAACAAAAGATGGTGCCAAAATGAATAGATAGATTGGACTGAGATCAAAATAGTCTCTCTAATACAAAGATGTTGTATCGCTCTAACATTTTTTGAAGCCTGAGAGGCTTGCTTAATTCAATTCTAGGAGTTGACATTAACGGCTGCTTGAGCATGATCTTATACAAGCTGCTCTGAATCACAATGAATTCAAATCAAAAGAAATCTTCAAGGGTTGTTGTGGAAGAGTAGGGAATTGACCAGGGGCTGAGAAATTCGTGACGCCAAAGACATACAAGTAAGCATACTGGACCTTCATGTCACTGATAAACTATAAGGTCAAATCTATTGTCTAGCATAAAGATAAAATGGAGTGTTCTATTAAAACAAAAAGAAAGCAACAAACTAAACCTAGTCAAACTAAGGGCAAAAATCAAAAGGTCGAAATAGGGATAGGAGAAAAAACACACGAATGAAAACTCAACCAAGACCTTATAGACCAATTGCCTAGTTCAAGACCAAAGGCTAGAAGAACTGCACTACTAAGGGCTGACATGGAAAAATTAGAAGACAAGTATAAACATGTGGGAAACATATGGACCCCTATCAAGGGATACAAATTATTTATGTTTCACTACTATCAGAGGAATAGGTTGGAACCTGTCTGTAACCCTTGGACTCTTAACTTGGGGAAGTTGGTTGTCATAGATGTCTTTGTAAATATGGATCTCATAAAACTTCTGTCCTACCATTATAACCCCAACCTAAAATCCATTTGCAACCTGCAAGGGGAACCATTTGTTCTTGTGTCTAAAAATGTAGTATGTGAAGACTTTGGCCTAGATGACACATGCAATACTCCCATAATCTATGAGGATTTAGAAATGTAATATTTGAGGATGGATACCACTTATAAGGGATGGAGATTGCCACTGCATAGACCCCAAAAAGAGGGAAATTTAGTGCCACTCGAGGAAGGTGACGGGCCTCCTTTTTATGTTGATTTATTTGAACCCTATATGAAATATACCTACTATTCAGTAGGACAGGTATTAGGAACAGATGTTCTTGAATTCATGTCTATAGCTCCCATAGTCATCTATGCAGACATTCAATGCCATCATGTGAGGACTTTTGATTATGCCTCACACATCTCTAGGGGAATTGATTTAGGATTGGTGACTATCAAAAATGATTCTCGCATAATGAGTTTCAAGAATTACTCTTCTCTTATGCATATGGTGTTATATTATGGACATGAGTTAGGGATGTGGCTAGAACAATTAAGAATTACACAATTAGATAAGGGGGATCAGCCTCTACCCATATAATTATGGACTTCCATCTGGGATAGTAGGTTTGTAAATACCTATTATGTGTATTTTGAAGAATTCTTTGTTAAGACATTATACAGAAGTTATGGTTATCCATGTAGTTATTCTTTATCAGATGAGATCAAAAAGTTTTTAAGGCCTAGGGATTTTAGTGCAACACCGACTATCAATCATAACTGGGGCAATTGGTATTGTTTTATTGACTCTATCATGATCAGAGTGTATGGCTTCAAAGATACAACATTTTTATTACCTAAAACTATACCAGATAGGATTGCCTACCTAGAAATTGTAAGGTAGTTGGACTATTCAAATGTTATGAACTTGATTGCCTATGATAAGCAATCTTTCATGCCAAGCATATTATGTTTTAGAGATTTTGTTTTGTTGTTAAGAAAAGGTTATGACCTTATTCACAAAAAATTGTTACAGTTCAATTTGAGAAAAGCAATACGAAGAAAAGCATTCGACCATAAGGTTTCATTGATGAAGCAAGAAGGAAACAAAATCTGAGTGGGTATATCCACGTTCCATTTCCTCATGATGATGTTATCAGGAACATGGAGGAAGAAGAGGCTGAAATGACCATTGATGAATACAATCAAGAAGTTGAAAAGAAGAGGACAAAGACACAAGAGGTAGATGTATTATTCACTAACAATGAAGGAATTGCTAATAAAAGATCCCAAGACTAGCCTAGCATAATCCCTAAATTTAGAATTGAAGAATATAGGCCTCTAGATAGGGAGTTAGAGATTGAGAAGACATCTAATATTGATGTCAGGCAGTTGGATTACAAATATTTTATCTCAGATGATCAGTTCATTCAATCCCCAGAATTTAAATCTTTCCTATATAAGCATAAAGACAAAGTAATTAGATAATCAGTTCCAGATATCACACCGAATAATGAAAAATAGTTATTGAAAATGTTGAAAATTGATTTTGAAAAGGAAATAAAAGACATGACTCCAGAAAAGGGGAGGAAACTCTTAGAAGAAACTGGTGTAATGATTTTTCCTAGTTTGGATTTAAAGTCTTCTTTGGTTTTTGATGGCTTTCTACATAATGACAATGCCACACATAAACTCAATTTAGAAAGTGTGACAGAGGTGTATACTGGATCACTATACAATCCTGATGAAGAATCTCTTATGATATGGGCCTTATACCCTTCACATGAGAAGCTTGCCATTATTGACACAGAAAAGGCATTTGGCCATGTGATGACACTAAAAGTGGGTGAGACTGATCATGTGGTTACTGCAGAGATTGGTATTAATGTGGCTAAATTAAAGAAAGCACAAATTCAAAAGTTGGTCAGAGAAAGAGACATGTATAAATTAAATTGTGAAAGAATACATAAAGAAAATGATTTCCTAAGATATTCGTTCCCTACCAAGATGTTAACCCAAGGGGAAAGCTCCAAGACAATGGACAAGGGTGAAGCATTAGAGGTAAATACTCAGATAGCCCAAGACAAATTCAATGCACTTTCCACAGTATTCAAAAGGAGACATGCTAGCATGATGACGTAGATGAAAAAATTCTAGATTACCCATTCTAAAAATCAAACTGCTCTCCAAGAGCATGAAAGGTTGGTTGACAGGATTCAAGAGAAACTCCAAGAAATTTAGAACAGAGACAATCCTGATGCTGAGGACATTACCAATGCTAAGGACTTCTTCAGAGTACACATAGATTTTCATGAGGACCTTTGAATAGAAGCTAAAGAATTCATTGATGCTTCTAGAGAATGAGTGCCTGCATTATTCAATAATGATAAGAGTTTGAGAAGTCAGCAAGACTAGGCGAAGGAATGTCAATTGATCCTACATGAAGCCTTGGAGGCTGTGAAAAGTGAAGACCCAACATTAGAGGAGGCCTATGCACATGTGGAGAAAATGGTTACTATGGAGTTTTCTGCAAGGAATGTTGTGGAGTGTATAGATACCTATTCAAGTCAAAAATACTTGGATCATGTTACTAAAATCCATTTATGGCTTATTAGAGCCTAATGATAATTTGTTTATTGTTGATAAAATTCCAAAAGACACTTGTGAAGGGGTACATCCTCTTCAAGAATATGGATATATAAGTTAGAGAAGTAGGAGTTAGAAGATCATCATTACCATTTCATTTTAGGTAGGGCATTAGTAAGAAGATAGATTGCGTCCATCCCACCCATCCATTTTCATACTTCAAAAGACTTATGCAATTACTATATATTATCTAAAACAATATAATGGAGCAGATTGATCTTATGTGGTGATCTATTTTCAGTGTTCAGCAGTTGTGTGGATTTATTTTTCTCATATGTTATTTAGTTGTCTCCAAAGTGGTTGTTTATGTTATTCAAATTAAGTGTGAAAATACATTTGATTTGTCAATACACATTTGTTGTAATTGTGTGATGCTGCTGATTGGTTCCTGTGTGTAGAAGGATTAAATTACCTTTTTAGAAATCTAATTTGATTGGTTCCTATGTATGGATTAAAATCCTTTTAAATAGATCGTCTTAATTGGCTTCTCCTCAAATTTGAATTAAAATCATTTCACAACTTCACAATAACATAAGGGGATATCATTGGGATCATTAAAAAGAGTTCAAATAAATGATATACTTGCATGTCCTATAAGGTATAGACATTCAAAAGTGTCCAACTGTTAGAGTTAAGCTGAGAAATAAATCTGCCAATCCTACACCCCTGTCTCCATAATCATCATCTCTCCATTGACTCCATCCACCCAATAGATTAGGCACTGATCAATTTTAGAACTATTTATATAAATTTAACTCATATCCTTCATACTTCAATCTTTTATTAGGAGTTAGTAAGTAATCTTTGCAATTATCTCACACTTGTGTGCCATAGTGAGTAAAATTGCCCAAATCAGAATCCACTTAGATTTTAAATCTGCCTTATCATTTAGGTGCACCCACCTGGGTCTAACAGAACCTAAAGAGTAGGGGGTTTCCAATTACATAAACCCTGTCTTGTTGACCAAAAATGTATCAAGAGACTGGCACCCTCTTGTGGTCTAAAACCAACATTTTTGAGACCCAACAGGTTCAATGGAACAAATTATTCCATTTGGAAGATCCACATGCAAACCCATCTCATCTGCTTACCATTTTGATGTATGGAGACTAACCCAATTAAAGTATGAAGTACCAATGGATGGTCCTAAAACCATAGATAAGATCAAGGAGTATGAGTTGAATATCAAAGCTAAACATGCTCTACTGAATGCCCTATCTGACATAGACATGACAAAGATTATTGAGCTAGACACTGCTAATGAAATCTGGGAGAAGTTGAAGAACCTGTATGAAGGAGATGATACTGTGAAAAGTGCCAAGTTGCAAATATTGAAGAAGAAATATGAAAGTTTGAAGATGAGTGAAGATGAGAACATTTCATCCTATATGCAAGAGATTGATGAACTTGTATGTGGTATCAAAAGTGTGGGAGTTAAGATTGAAGATCCTGAAATTATGAATAAAATTCTGAGATCATTGCCTAAATCCTATTGTCATAAGGTGGCTACAATAGAAGAAATAATGACAGTGACAACAATTACAAAAGATCAGTTGCTTGGGAAGCTAACATCTTTTGAGATGAGGGAACTTAGTGATTCACTTCCTAAGATAGAGACTGCTTTCAAGGCTAGCACTTCACAAAGGCCTTCTAGAATTGATAAGTACAAGGTTGAAATAGATTATGAGCTTGAAGAAATGGAAGCTAATTTTGTCAGCACTCTACCTAGAGGTATTGGTAAGTTCAAATGCAAATTACCTTTCAAATGTTTTACTATGGTAAAATTGGTCATTATCCTTCTAGATGTCCTGAGAGAGTTCCAAAAAGGTCTGAGAATAGACCTAGGATTCCAAAGAAATGTTATTATGTTAAAGATTTTGATGATGGAGTAACCGATGATGAATTAGATAATGGCAATACTACTAGAAATTAATGCTTGTTCATTTCTATTAAAGAAGAACCTATATCTACCAATCCTTCTAGCTGTGTGAAGGAAGAAAAACTAGTGGAGGAAAGAGCCTTGGCTGTTCAGGTTGTGCAAGACAAAGATGAATGGGTTATTTATAGTGGATGCTCTCATCACATGATTGGTGACAAAAGTAATTTCATAAGTTTGGAAAGATACAATGGAGGACTGGTTAGGTTTGGTGATGATACAACTAGTAAGATTTGCGGAAAAGGATCTATTTCTTTTGATTGCAAGCATAACATTGATGATGTCTTATATGTGAAGAGATTAAAGCACAATGTTCTAAGTGTTGGTCAGATGTGTGGAAAAGGATATGATCTTAGATTCAAGTTCAATGGATGCAAGATCTTGGAAAGCTCTGGAACAGTGATTGCAACTGGTAAGAAGACAAGAGGTAACATTTATCATTTGGAAGGGACTAATGAATATTGTTTGTTGGCTCAGAATGATGAAAGTTGGTTGTGGCATAGAAGGTTGTGTCATATCAATTTTGATAAAATTGTAAAGATAAGTTCCACTTAGGCTATAAGAGATTTGCCCAAGCTTGTGAAGCTTGCTGATACATTGTGCAAGGAGTGCCAATTTGGAAAACAGACAAGAACAAGTTTCAAGAGCAAGGTGCAATCTATTGATGGATTACTAGAATTAGTGCATACAGATCTATGTGGACCTACCAGAGTAAGAAGTCTTCAAGGAGATAGGTATTTCATGTTGTTAATTGATGATTATTCTAGGATGTCTTGGGTTACCTTCTTAAAAGAAAAAGTAGAAGCCCTACAAAAGTTCAAAGCATTTAAGGCAATGGTTGAGAATGAGCTAGATTTGAAGATTAAATACTTGAGGTCTAATAGAGGTGGAGAGTTTACATCAAATGAGTTTAACTTCTTCTATGAGGAACAAGGGATAAAGAGACAATTATCTACTCCTAGGACTCCATAACAAAATGGAGTAGTTGAAAGGAAGAATATGACATTTAAAGAGGCTCCTAGAACAATGATGAAAGAGGTTGATCTACCAGAAGTATATTGGAGAGAGGCAATTCACACTGTTGTATACATCCTAAATAGAGTTCAAGTCAAAGGTAACAATTCTAAGACTCCTTATGAACTGTGGTATGGTAAAGTTCCTACTGTGAAATATTTCAAAGTTTTTGGCAGTAAGTGTTATATTAGAAGAGATGAAGATCTAGGTAAGTTTGATGCAAGATGTGATGAAGGTATCTTCCTTGGAAATTCCACCAAGAGAAAGGCCTACCGTTGCTACAATAATAGGTTGAAGAAGATCATTGAGAGTGCAAACGTCAAAGTTGATGAAAGCAAGGAAAAAGTATTAAGTGGATATGAATCTAATGAACCAGATGTTCTTGCAAACAAAATAGTAGTGCAGCATGAAGAAAACTTAGAAGAAGAAGAACAAGTTCCAAAAATCATTATTAAGACACCCAGGTATGTGAAGTTAAATCACTCTAAAGATCAAATTAGAGGAGATAAGAGTAAAGGAGTTTAGACCAGAAGAAGAGTTGCTGAAGAACATGTTAATTATTGTTCGATTTCTCAAGTGGAACCTAAAAATGTGAATGAAGCATGTAGTGATGAAAACTAGGTAAATGCTATAAAATAAGAATTAATGTAGATACAAAAGAGTTAGAGTTGGGATCTTGTCCTGAGACTAGCAGACAAAAATGTGATTGGTACCAAATGGGTCTTCAGGAACAAAATGAATGAGAATGGAAAAGTGGTAAGAAACAAAGCAAGGTTGGTATGCAAGGGATACTGTCAGGTTGAAGGAATAGATTTTAAGAAAACTTTTGCACCTATGGCAAGGAATGAAGCAATAAGAATGTTTCTAGCATTTGTAACCTACAAGGATTTCAAGGTATATTAGATGGATGTAAAGTCAGCATTCTTGAATGGAGAATTGAATGAAGAGGTCTACATTGAACAACTGGAAGGATTTCAATAATTTGATTAGGGTAACATGGTGTGTAGATTGAAGAAAGCATTGTATGGACTGTAACAAGTCCCCAGAGTCTAGTATGCAAGGTTAGATAAGCATTTGTTACAATTGGAATTCAGTAAAGGTATTGCAGATAGCAATCTCTATTTCAAAATCAATGATGAGCAAATCCTAATAGTTGAAGTCTTTTTTGATGACATTATCTTTGGAGGAAATGAAGGTATGTGCATGAAGTTTGATGGTGATATGCAAAGTGAATTTCAAATGTCTATGTTTGGTGAGATGAATTTCTTCTTAGGTCTGCAAATCAATCAATTAGATAAAAGTATCTTCATTTCTCAGTTTAAGTATTTGAAAGAGTTGTTGAAGAAGTTTGGGATGGAGGACTCCAAACCAATAAGCATGCCCATGGTGACTAGTTGCAAACTAAGAAAAAATGATGATTCACCTATGGTAGATCAGAAAAAGTATAGATCCATGATTGGAGGATTTCTTTATTTGACTCAAACCAAACCTGACATAATGTATGCAGTTTGTCTTTTGGAAAGATTTCAAGCATAGCCTAAAGAGTCACATGTGATGGCATTTAAGAGGATATTGAGATATTTGAAGGGCACACTAGAGAATGGCTTGTGGTATACAAAGGATAATGATTTCACCCTAAGAGCATACACAGATGCTGATTAGGATGGAGATATGGATGACAGGAAAAGTACTAGTGGAGGTGCATTCTTCTTGGGAAGAAAATTGGTTTCATGGTTGAGAAAGAAGAAAGACTCAATCTCCTTGTCCATTGTAGAAGTAGAGTACATTGTAGCAACATGTGATTCCACTCAAGTGTTATGGATGAAGTAGATATTAAAAGACATCAGAGTTGTGTATGAAGATCCAATTGTAATATTTTGTGACAATACAAGTGCCATAAACATATTGAAGAATCTGGTGATACACTCAAGGACAAAACACATATCCATAAGATATCATTTCTTGAGGGAAAAAGTGACAAAGAATGAAGTCAAGTTGGAGTATGTGTCTACAAAAGATCAGATTGTAGACATGATTATTAAGCCTCTTCCTAAGGATACTTTTGAGTATCTCAGAGAAAAGTTAGGGGTCATCACCCCTCCTGCTCTGAACTAAGGTGCACAGAAGTGCATTAATCCAGTGGTGCTTGAAGTTTCATTCTTCAAACCAGATTGATGATTTGGTAGCTACATCTTAGGGGGAGTAGCTATTGAGATCAGTAAGTATTGCAGTATTGTTGATAGGGGGAGTAATAAAGAAAGGTAAGGTTAGAGAAAAGTTTGGTTTTATCATAGCAGCAGAATCCAAGTATGTGCCCTTTGCCATTGATGCCAAAGGGGGAGAAAATTCATGTGAAAAACTTAGGTAGTAAAGAATTTAGATGTCTGAAGAGTAAGGGGAGAATCTTGTCTTGGTGGTAGTTACAGTTTTTCACACCATATGTTGCCATCAATGACACAGGGGGAGATTGTTACAAGTATGTTCCTAATCAGTGTTGTCATTGATGTCAATATATCTATGTTGTCATTGGTGTCAACTATATCCTTATCCTTTGATTGATTAGAAGCCTTATATGTTAAGGACATTGAGAAAATTAGCTCCTCCAGGAGAATCAGAAAGGAAACAATGAATCACAGTGAAGATAATGAATTGCATACTAAAGAATAGTGTAGAAGATTGCTCCACATTTCTTGTAGATTGAAGATCTTCGTCTATGGATTGGAATTTATTTAGAGGCATGTCTGAAGATGCTAAATCCTAAGTTTGTGCATCCAGTATGAAGAATTGAGTGAGTTACATTCACCAGAGTAAAACCTAACTTTTTTGATTATTAACTGGTGACAGGGATAAAGTATTTTACTCTGTATACCTCTGCATTAAAGTATTTTGCTCTGCAGTTCTAGAGACAAGTCTGGGATAATGATAAGTGCCTACAACTACAATGTTTCATGATTTAGTGATCCACAAGCTATCTTTCTTTTATGACAGTTGAATACAGTGAAGTTCATGTGCTCTAGTGTGAAGAATCTCATGGATAAAGTGGTTAGAGTTTGTGCAGTTACTCATGGTGATTACAACATGCTTGTGGATGCCTCTTGATCATGTTCCTATCTTTGAATTGATCTATGTTAAGGAATTGAGATCATGTTTGAAGATTATTCCTAGATAGCGTAGTGTGTAACCAGTCTTAACCGACTTGGTTAATTCCAGTGATTGTGGAGATTTATTGAAGATTGTAGAAGTGTGTCGTGGTGTGGAAGATCATGTTTGAGTCCTAGCTAAGGTATGGTGTGATCTGCATACATCTTTACTACATTTCTTTAGCTAAATTTGTATTAGGTCAAGACCTATTTTGTAAATTTATGTAATGCCGACCTTGATGTACATTCCAAGGTTGATGAATGATATATATACTTGTAAATTGGTCGAGGAAAATGTGTCCTTGAATGAAGATGTGAAGTTAAGTGAAGAAGAGTAGAAGGCAGAGCAAAGCAGAGGAAGAGTATTGCACTTCAATGGAATTGAATTCAGGCTTGGAGTAGATGCTATTATCTCAGTTCAAAATCCTTGGCAATGAGCCTTTTCTGGGTAGTGAGCCCTATTGGTAGTGAGCCTCTGATTTTTAGTATTATTATAACTTATATATCTTGTGGACTAACATCCACCATGGTTTTTCCATTAATAGGGTTTTCCATGTAAAAATCTAGTGTCTCTTGTGTATGATCCTGTAATTGTGTTTATGTTTCTAAGTTTATGCTTTCATGATTTAATCACAACAAACAATGGACAAGTGTTTAATATTCTAAGATGTAGAATTAGTTAAATATTTGAGACAACTAAGTCACCACCCTCTCAGTTGTCTAGTTCATTTCAATAATTTTATGAGAAAAAATCTCTTGAATTTGTCTATTTTTGGTGATTCTTCTTGTTGCATTGTATTTGTTTCATCATTTAGAGTAGGTCTAGTTTTCTATTTATTGAAATTGACTAAGAAATAGAGATTTTAGGGCATTTTTAGTTTTAGGGATCTCTACTTAGGGTTGCCCTTTTTTTAGGCAGGTCACCCGAGGGGAGATTTCTCTAACAATAGGGTCGTCTAGGTGGAGATCCTGCAAACAACAGGGTTGCCAGGGGAGATCCTGTTGACATATGGGTTGCCTGGGGTGTGACCCTATTGGGTAGATTCTTCTTGAAATTTGATGTTTTCTAACATTCATTTCACTCTGATTTGACTTAATTTGACTACTATATTTGCATGTTTATTACAATTTTGAAGGGTTATATACTTTTTTTTGTGTGAGATTTTCTGCAGTTTTTATGATTTTTAGGATTTTTGGGAGTTTACAAGATCTAATCTAAAGTCATTTTCTAATTTTTAGGACATGTGCATTCAATGGAATACTTGCCTAGAGAAAACATGGCTCTCAGAGATGTTTTCTTCATTGAGTGATGAGGATTGTGCTATTCTTAGGAGAGCAGGTTTAGCTATAGTTTACCATATGCCATTTGTTCACCCTATATCACACATATGTTGCGACATTGTGACCTACTGGGATGTGGGAATGATCACTTTCAAGTTCCCATAGGTTTCAGGAGAGTGGAATTTCACTCTGTTTGATGTTTATCATATCCTTGGAGTTCCTATGAGAGGACATCCTCTAATCCTACCTTCTAACGAGTCCTTTGAGGATAAGACATCTTGGGTATAGTTTATGGAGGTCAGTCACCCTGAGGACCAGACAGGAGTCCAACTTAATTTCATTCCATGACTTTACATTCCTCTCTTGAGGTGGTTCCTAATTGGTTTAATTGCATTGAGGCTATCTAGAGAGAAGGCCTTGGCTCGTTTGAGATGGTGCTCGGCACCGATCATATAGGGTCTTGAGCAGGGCAAGGTCTACGCTTGGGGGCTAGACATTTTGGTCATGGTATACAGGGACTTATATTGCATTGCACAACAAGGGGCTCTTGCTTTCAGATACTCTTCCTTGATTATGACTTGGATCTTTGAGCACATCAGGCCCTACCAAAAGCTTGTTCTGATTCCTGATAGATGACTACTGAGAGCTGCTAGATGGATGTAGATGGGCCATTTTGACACTTCTTTGTGCACTATGGCTACTCTTACAGATGAGGATATGATCTTTGATCCTTACCTTGATCCTTACCTTGATGGTGAGATTCGAGAGTACTTTCATGGGGTATCCAATGTTTCAGATCGTAATGGTCTAGTCAAGGCTCATTGCATTGAACATGTCTTAAAGAAGTTTGGTGAGGACCTCCCTGAGGATTTGTCCCCAGTGTCTACTTGTTATAGGTTCATTTAGGAGATGGGTGAGGTAGGTCAGAGGATAGTTATTTGGACTCCCTTGACTCCTGGAGTCTTCATTACCAGAGTTCCTAGATCTTCACGAGGAGGACAGAGGGGAGGGAGAGGGACTCCTTATTGAGCACTCATTGTAGTTAAGGACTCAAAGTGTATTGACGAGGACTATATTCCTAATGGTGATGATTCATCAGATGAGGACCTACCTGAGGATGCATCAGATGAGGGCCTTGATGGTATAGATGATGCAGATGATGCACCTAACATCCATGAGGGTCTGTTTGTGGTTCCTAGACCTCCTCATTCTGATGAGGTAATGCGATAATTTGACCCTGCTTGATAGCTTGATGATCCACATGTGTGTACTTTAGTTTATCATTTTGTGCACTTTTGTTATTTCTCTCTTTTCTTCCTTTTCATGAGGAACTAACACATCTTTCTCCTTTGGTTAACTTTATAGGTAATGTCAAAGAGTGGAGGTATTTTGTTCATGAGATTAATTTTGGCTTGGCTTCTCCCTTAACTAGATTGAGTCAAGATGGTCTTTTGGCTGATCCTGGTATGCCCCTGTTGTCAGACGACACACCGACATTTTTTCTCCTGTCTATCATGGATGTCAGATGAGTGCATACTTGAAGGTCGAGATTCATACCATTAAGGGTGAGAATATGGCTTATCTCAGTTTTGGATGATGGGATGCTAGTACAGCAGGGCCTTCACAATCACACGCTCATAGTAGGATGCCTCACTCCCATAGGTCTCATGGAGCACAAGTGGCACTCATAGGTAGAGGAGTAGAAGTTCTAATGGCTCTGTTGGAGGGAATCTACCTTAATATTACTTTTTCTCCTTTTAAAGTCATGTCCCCTTGCTTGGAGAGCCTCTTTTTCCCTTGAGAGCATATTTTCATAGCTCTTTGATATTCTCGTATAGGTAAACTTTGGATACGTCTATGAAAGTTCATCTTTTTATGGTTTTCATCTTATCAGATTTGTACTCATCTCTTGTGCATTTTTGGAGGTTTAAGAACTTTTTTATTATGATAATGATGACACATTTTTGTATATATTTTTTTTGTGGCATATATATGAGATGAAGTTTATCATGATATGCTAATGCAAGAACACAAGAAATGCTAAAATGAAACATTTACTTCTATTGAATGTCATGAGATATGACATTGAATTTATTGCTTTGAGACTCTTTTTCTGATTTTGGTATTCATGCAATGTGGAACAAATAATGTGACTACTCTTTAGTACGATTTTTAATCTAGGGGATTGCAAGTTATCCTGATATGAGAGACCTATTCAAGGCTATGAGATGGGGATTTAAAACTTAAGTGGGGAGTGGGAGTGAAATGGAGTGCTTCTAATTTTGGGCTTTGCTAAAGGCTAAACACTAATCCCTATCTAGATAAGACAAGCTGACAAGCTTTCAACATAGACAAGTAACAAATTGTTTTGATGTTTGCTAGACATAGATCATAGATGGCAAGCAAGATAGACCCGGGGTAAAGGATAAATGGGAAAGAACAAGGGTCCCTAGATACAAGATTATCCTAGAGATTATTAGACTCAACTTTTCTCAGCTAGTGCATGTGTGTGCTTTGTACCTTTCTTTCTCTGTTAGAATGTCACCCTTGAGGCTTCGAGCTTAGACTGATCTCCACCCAAGAGTATGGATATTCAACAATCTTCTCCCTTTCACTCTATTTTTCTTTTGTATCTCTCTCTCTTTTTTTTTTCTAAATTTCAATTTTTTTCTATTTTCTAGAATGCCTTGAATTTTCTCATTTTGTTTGGATTTTGACTTTTATGAAAATGAATGATTTTTGGAACTTTTGATATACAAGCTTGATCTCTCAATTCTCACTTTTCTTGACACTTATTTTGATCACTCATTTTTTTATTCACTCAAATTCTAGATTGCTTCCTTCAGATTTTTGATCCTCTTGGCATTTTTGGCTAGGAAAGATAAGGGGTTGAGCTCCACCTAAAGTTTTTGTAATCGAGTTGGACTTCTCTACTACTAAGGAAGAATTGGGAAGGTCTACTTGCAAGATTCCTTTGAACACTGTAGGTTTGAATACTGAATTTGTTTAGACCTAACATCTTGGCTCATTAAGACTGGGATCAGTGTAAAGCTAAGAACTAGGCTTTAATTAGAATCACTGGGAATGTGTAGGGACGTCAATTTTGTAACAGGTAACTTGTATAGTCACTTAAGGATAAAATCCAATTAAACAGGTTTCTGATAAATTTTTAATTTAATTTATGCTTGTAGATCTTATCTTGATAATTAAATGAATAGTGCCATTATCTAGTATTAAATACATTATTAGTTTCATTGTTGAAATTGGAAATCTACATCGGTATCCATAACAAGCTAAAATAATATTAAAATAGATTATTTAAAAGATATTTAAATAAAAAAAATATGTATTGTTCGTAAGATTTAGTTGTAAATTATAATAAGAGTTTATATTTTAAAGTTAAAATCAATTTTTGCTTTATTAAAACAACTAAAATTTTATGGTTTTTTATGCTTTATTTTATTATCTATGTGGGCAAGATTTTGTTATAAATAAATAAAAGGAATATAAATTACATGATTTTTTTTAAGGATCACCTAGATTTTTTTTTCATTTTTATTTCTTTTCAAGTTGTTGCTATGTTTAGACAAAAAACCATTAACATTAAACAAGAGAGTTTAGTTGGTACCAGAAAAGGAATGGAAGGGGGGAATTCGAATGCATTTTTATGGATGTGAGTAAAGTACCAATAGGTGATAGAGTGTTGTTGGATTCGTTTTAGGTGAAGCAAAATAGACTTCTTTATATTGAGCATAATCTAGGTAAGAGACTATTGTTGAATAAGCTTAATTTGTATGTTTTTATATCTATAAATTCTTTCATACACATGTTCTTGTAAATGATTAAATTGTACTTGAATGTGCCACTTTGAATAATGTATTGCATGAGAACATGTCTGTACGTACAATTCTCAATACTTTTCTAGATCTGCATTAGGCATGCATGGCTACTCATAAAATTATAACATTTAAATAGCTCCCAAGCCTTATCTAAGCTTTGTTTATTGCACATAAGATTGCAGTTCCAACTATATGTTGATGTAAAAATTCCTCAATGCTTTATACAATGAAGGTATTGATACCCTCATCCAAAGCTTCATTTTGTGCAACCAAGCTGCAAGGATGTTGAAAGAGGGGCAGAGTTAGCTTGTATTTTCACTAGTTGCATTTGCTTAAAGTTTCTAAGGATTTTCCATAAATCTATTTTACGCATATCTTGCAATCATTACACTCCATGAGATGAGATCTTGTTGAGACATTATGTCAAACAATTCACATGTCTTGTTTTTACTTCTGTAATTTACATGCATGGCTACCAGGGCACTTGCAGATTGAGTATCTAACGAAATCTATTTTCTGTTATGCTTTGATGGATGTTCTTACCCTTATCCAAACCATTAATTTGTGTTGAGGCATAAAAGATACTAGCAAAGGATGTGGAGTCTAGTTTATACTTGTTGATAGATTATGTTTCTTAAAGCCCTTGATTCAGAGTGTATCTTGCATTCATAGCATTTCATGATACCACTTTTCTTTAAGGCATTTCAATCAAATCATTCATGATTATGTGCATGCTTCTTCTTTTTACATACATAATTATCTTTAGCAAATCATTTTCTTTCATGTTGGTCTTAACTCTATATGCATGTCAATGAGGGAACTAGCTTATAAGTATTACAGTGGTATTATCTTTGGATATGGATACTTAATTTTTTTTTAAAAGTGTTATTCAACTTACCTTTTCTTTGAAATGTCTAGGTAGAAGTGTGCAGGTTTGGATTTAGCCTTCCTCCTGTCAATTTTCATTTGCTTGGTTTTAATTCCCTTTCAATAAGGTTCTTTTTCATTCATATCTCTCAATCATAGCACCCATTGAACCTTTGCCTTCTTATCTACCTGAAAAAGATATCCATGCAATTTTGGATTCTTATAGACACGAGCAAGGGAACTCGCTTATGGTTTTCGTTTTGTTTTTTTGTTTTTTTTAAAAGGTGGTAAATCACCCATACTATTAAAATATAAAGTTTATACAGAGATTCATAAAGCGTGATCATCAAAAATTATAGTCAAAGGCCCTAATCTGGCCAAAGAGGAGAAATCCTAGAAAGGAACAAAAGAGAAAGCTACCAAGACCACCAACCAAAGAAAATGCCATTGTAGACAGAGGAATAGCCAAAAACAAAACACGTAAACATGTCGCCACCACCACCACTGCTAATTGACGGGAAGCAGGAGATATCCCCAAAAACTATCGTCACCTCTAGCCACCCAAGCTAAAGAGAAACCAAACATAACAGTAACATGGAAAAAGGAACCACCATCACCTCTCCCCACCACAGGTCCTCAAAGACACCTTAGGTTGTTTCCCTAGCAACCAGGACTACATCTAGGTCCATCTGTTCTTCAAGAAAACCCACTTCACTCCGGTTGACCTCGTCACCTTCTTCAGGATCATCAAAAGCATCTCTAGGGATGTGAGGGGCTAAATCTAGGGCATTAATCCTTAGGAAGCGGATGCCTATAAAGGTTTCTTTGATACATTTTACATCTTTCTTGGAGAAGACAAAACAAAAGGCTGTGAGTTCTCTGTCAATAGACTCACTGGAGAGGGATTTGAGGGAAGATTAGAGCACACAGTAGATGGATTGGTGCGGAACCGAGTGTCTGAGAGTTTGGAGCTCAAACAATCCTCCAAAATTGGCATTACCCTAATCCATCTCATATCCTTCACCGCCTCCGCCCATCTATCCACATTATACAATTTTTTACTGAATAAACCAAAGGCCAATTTGTGCATGTACTCGGCATCCTAAATAAGATCCATAATATTAGAAAGGATCTAGGAAACAATGTCTGAATAGTTGAGGAGCCTCTCTAGATATCCCTTAATCCATCTATGTTTAGCAACGCAGCGGACCATGAATTGGACCAGCGTACCATTGCGTTCAATCAGTGATAAGAGATCTACCACCCTCACCTTGCCACGCACCTCAAGTTCCCCTTAGAGTGATGGAAAGAAAAGTCTTAAGTTAAGCCTGGTTTCCGCCATTAAGCACACCAAAGAGCATTTATTTGAACAATTATTAGAATGGATAACCATGTGTTATTTACAGATAGAAACCAAATAGAAAATGGCATTTTTTTATTAAGAAACAATAATTGTTTCTAATCTCCCATATTTAGAATTTTTTTAATCTATCTAAAATAGTCTGCCTAATAATTTTTAATTCATACGTAGTCCTACTCTATAAGATGTATATCTAGTTAAATATCAAGCTATAATTATGGATCCCTGCCTGTATATGATCAAAGAGAGAACCCTATCACAAAATTTAAAGGCCTTTTTCAAGCCTTCAAACAAGAATGTGGTGAACTTCCCTATTTTAGAATGTTATAACGTCTCTCAAGCACCTGCCTTGTAATTTGAAATCATGGTAAGGTAATTTTTTTTGCACAAGATTTATGCAAATGCATAATGAAATGGATTGATTTTCCAGCATTGATTCTTGCTTAACTAAAGTGGGTTTATGTATGTATATGTATTCAATTTTTGTTCATTGTAATTTTGTTACAACATTTACTATTTATTGTGAGTGATCCATCTATGTGTCTTAAGCCAGTTGTTGTATCTAATGTAAGATCATCACAAATTCTTCTCACTCATTGCTTTTGTTTAGTCAATTTATATAATGCGTCATATGAGATTCTTCTTTCATGTTATGGTTTTTGTGCTGAGGTTATCAAGGGGTTTTCATGCAGTTTAGGTTATGTTGAACAAGTACAAATTTGTTGTTCAACATGGTCTCAAAATAGTGAATAGAGATATTTTAGATGTGAATAAATTTCCTTGCAGCGTATTATGTATAGATAGGTTTGGAGGATGATAAGGGACCTGGGTAGATTCTTAATCTCTTAAATCATTTGTATTATGTATTTATTTAAGGAAATGGATTCTTGGTTTAAATTGATTGTAGGTTATGTACTTTTCTATTGAAGATTTGTCTTCCCTAGGAGTGTATTCAAAACAAATGATTAGAAATGATGAATTAAGTAGATTTGAATAAAAAGGCATATGTGATCTTGCATGCTCCAATGGATGTTGAATGTGTTGTCTTGTGGAAAAGAAAACTATCATCTATACAAGATGTATAGGTATGCATCAAAGTGTGATATAGAAGATAAATAGGAAGGGTATTAATTTCCCTTATTAAAGTGAGCTATAAGAGTAGAGTAGATATTGGATAAAGAAATACAATTGTTAGAGTGAGCTTCTTTCTTATCATGCATATTTCAATTAATTATGAATTAGTTATTGAAATGTTTGTTTCCTAAACATAAACAAGGTGTTATTGGGTCAACCTTGGGGATACAAAACCAAGTTTACTAAACTATGAAGGCTCTGTACTACGCATACATAGGAAAGGCCATCACTGATGATCCCTGGAGGCATTAGGTCAGCCCCTTAGGACCGTTAGGTTCATGTATTGATATCTGATATGTTATTTATAGACTTTGTGAAACTAATGATTATTTTGAGTTGTGTAGATTTAGACTCTTACATGTGCAGGGTATTGCTGCTAAGAAAGAATTTCTTCATCCTTGTAAACAGATGATCATGTGGTGTTATTGTAGTAGTGTATAACTGTGCAAGAAAAGTATAGATTTTGATTATCTTATAGGATGAATGAAACAAACTTATGTTAATGTGTAATATTATTAAATGTTGATCTTACTTATGGAATATCAATTTAAATAAATTGTATTAGGGTCTTTATGTTTTGAAGTTAAAGTTAACATTTGGTATTAAAAGTGTGATATTGATCTATGTTTCAAGGTTCCTACTCTAGTGTTACAGGTTGGGCATGACAGAATGAAAAGGGGATAATGGTGATTGTGAATAGTGGGGAATCTCTGGGTCCTGAAAGGATGACATATATCTAGGCAACATTAGACTCCTTACTGAAATGAAAATAGTATAAGAGCAAGTTACTAATAGTAATGCAAGATGAATAAATTGATATTGAAATGCAAGAAACAAATTGTTTTTGACATTTTCAATTTTTATGATTTTTTTTGTATTTTTATGTTTTATGATTTTATGTATTTTTAGACATAGTATTTATTGACGTGAAAGGCATTGACTATTTTACCAAATTCCTCTCCCTCCATTGTGTACAAGAGTTAGGCACCATTTTTGACATCTTCTATAACCATATAAGGGCCTTTCCAGTCTTCTGTGAAAGCTCTTCTTTATATTCTTTTTCTTATTCTTTGTGCTACCCCATCTCAAGACAAGTTCTCCTATTCTATAGGGTTTGTCATTTGATTCTATTGTTTCCAACTTAGGAGTTTCCCTTGGAAGTGTGAGGTGGAAAAAGTCTTAAAAGGATTTTTGATGGGAAGGGGTCCAATATAGGCCTCCATCAAATCATAATAACTCTGCTAGTAGGTCAAACTATTCTTGCATGTAGATTTTCACATCTTGTCTCTCTTGAATTCTTTACAAAAATTGGAAAAACTCAAGGGGAGTTTGTGGCTCCCTTTTCTCATTAGGAGGGACAAATCTTATACTTGTCCTCCCATTAGATTCTAGTCTTAAGTCCATGGAATATTTGATATAACTCCTTGGCAACTCAAAAATGGTAGGGTCATCAGTGCCAACTAACACTCTCATCTTCCATTCTTTGTGAAAAGTACCTTCACTTTCTTTGTCTTTGTCTAGAAGTCTTTCAATCATTTCAATTTGAACCTGAGGTGCTTTGCATTCACCTAGTTCATTTGATTGTACTGAGGCAGAAGTGGTCGGCTGCTCTTGTGGTTGGGATACTATAAGCATCCTTAGGAGCATTCCTATTATGATGGTAGATTCATTGTCCATGGAATGCATGTCTTCCATGGGTATCAAAGGTTTGTATGAGTCCTCTACTGGTGTGAGAGGCTCATATGACTCCATTTCTTGTGGTGTGTCAGGGACACCTGCTTCACTTAAGGGTGACAAAGGAGTGTAAATTTCTATTATGTCTTCCTTAGGATCTGAGAAAGTGTGCGGGTCTACATTTCTCGAATCTAATGTAGTGGTTTCAAACACCGGTCCTTCAGTTCTATGAGGTTTCTCCCCTATGAAAGGGAAGAGATTATAGGTAGGTTGAAAATTGATCATGAGCACCTCTAGAGGGAATTGGAGAGGTTCGTCCTATTCTATCCATTCCATGATCTTAATTGTTTTTTCCTTGGAAACAATTTCCTTTAGTTTCGACGATACCTCATTTTCTAGAATTTTCATCTTTGCAGTGTTTATGGTTTTCTTTGGAGTTTTTATTCTCTTGAGGCATATTGACTATGGTGTAGGATTAGGGATGATCAATTTATTGGTGGGGAGTTCATAGTCTATGGGAATACCTATACTCTTGTTTGTTGTGTTTGACTTCAACATGTTGAAAGGTTTTGGGTCCCCTTTTGCAACATACACCTTCCCCAAATGTAAGAATCGGGCTTCTTGAAATAACATTGATGGTACTGCTTTCATCCTATGGATCCATGGCCTCCGAAGGAGTAAATTGTATCCTATATCCTTTTTGATGATGTAGAATGTGGTAGGAATAGTTTTAGGTCCCAAATTCACTAGCAGGGTAATCTTACCTATCATGGTAGCTTTTAGATTATTGTACCCACTCAAATTATCTCATGAAGCGGTGATATTTGTGCATCCATAACCCATTCTCTCTATAGGGGAGAATGGAACTATGTTCATTATCAATTAAGGTTCTTTTAATGGAATTGTCATAGATCCAAACTTGTAAGTACAATACAGGGTCTCATTTCTTGGTTAGCTCGGCCTTGGAAGTCATTTACTTTGAGTTGAAGAAGAACCCTGGAACCTTGAGTTCTGAGTTTGGTGGGCTGATGTCATAGTCCACATGGTTGATTTGCTCACTAGGTGGTGGTGTAATTTGGTTGAGGTACTTTAACCCTATGGCTTTTAGTAATGCTGAGCGATGTGAAGGGGAATTACTGAGTAAGTCAATGAATGAAATATGAGCATATGTCTTGTTTAGGTCTTCAATAAGTTCATAGGGTCTGATCAAAGTGGATATTGGTTCCAATACCAAAATGACACTCTCATATACCTCAATTTGTTCATTTTCGTTCTCATGATCTTCCTCTTCTTCTTCGTTGTGTAGAATCTGGACTAATCCCATCATCCTAGCTTCACCTTTCCATCCTAGTTGTGGTAGGATGCTAGTGTTGTTACCTTAGGCTACTTCATTTTGATTTGATGTCTCTGCATCCTTATGCATGTTAAATGGGTCTTGATAGATTCTCATGTTTGCATTTTGTGGGGCTATTGGGGCTTGGGTTTGTCTTGTGTCCTTGTTATCTAGCATGACTTCCTACGGGTTCAAGAACATTTCTATGAACAACTGCTGTTGGTCTTCCCATAACCTCTCTATGAAGCAGTAATATTCTCTACACGATTTTGTGTTGTACCCCCTTGTTCTATGAAAAGAACAAAACTAATTGAACTCATATGAGGGTCTCTCATATCTTCCATTGTTTCCATTGTGATTCCAATTTTGGTAATTGTCCCTAGGGTAGTACCCATTATTTCTAGGTCGGTCAATCGCATTGACATTGGGAGGATAATAGTCTCTCCCATTGTAATCATCTCTTACTTTCTTGATAGGGGGTTGATCTGTCACCTCGTCTGTGGTTGCATTTCTATTATTTTTAAGAATTTTGATCGTAGGAGCATTACTCCTAGTAACTTCTCTTGTTAATTTTCCATTTGACCCATAGACCTTTTTGCCACTATCAATAGCAGCTTGATCTATCCTCAAAGCACTTTCCAATGCTTTTTCATATGATTTATAATGCAATTTCTAAACATCTTCTCTCATATCCTTGTTCAAGGCATGTACAAAAAGATTGCATAGTTCATGATGATCCATGTTTGGGGCACTAGTTGAGGAATAAAGGAATTGCCTCCATCAAGTGACAAAGTGGGCTACCGATTCATTTGATTCCTATTTCATGGCACGAGGAATTCTCTAATCCCTATTTTGATGATTTTGATCATGTCAAATGCCATGAAAAACTCTCTGATTAGTTGTCTAAATGAGTGAATTGAAGCCTCTGGAAAACAATCGTACTAATCCAGAGTTATTCCTTTGAGAATTTTTAGAAAGATTTTGGCAACAACCCCATCCCAATGGATGAGTTCTCTTATCATTGTGGTGTAGGCTTTAATGTGAGATTTTGAATCTCTCTCTCCTTTGAATTTTAGGAGATTAGGCAGTGGTTGAGGTAACTACACGTTCCTTATGTTTTGATCAAGAGGTTCTTTTAAATACTCAAGGTATATTTGGAGAAAGGTGCTTTGCAATTGAGGAGATGATAATAATCGTCCCCGCTGGAGGGTGTTGATACCCCACCATTTGATTTCCTAGATTTTTTAGCATGTTTTGAATGTTTTTTATTTTCACATATGTCATTACTTGCATTCCTTGAATAATAATTGAGGTAGGGGGGTTGAGATGCCCCTAGTCATGTTCAATTCAGATGTCATCATGGGATTTTTGTCTTCTTTCAAGAGTTGTTTCTTCTTCTTCTAGCGTTCTAATCCTTTGCACTAGAATTGTGATTAAGTTTGCAGGAGTGGCAACTCTAGGTGTTTTCTCGTTTCTAGGATTTTCTCTCCAAGTATTGTCATGATGGTATACTTCTTCTCGTGCAATATTTCCTTTTTTTTCTTCTTGCAAGGCTACTCTCAATGCCTCTTGAGCATCTTTCACTTCTGGCAAGTGTCTTTCTAATTGTTTGACTTCCTCATCGAGATGAGTACTTGATGTGCTTGTGGAAGGTTGATTGGGTCAATGTATTTCCGACCTTACACTCCTAGCTTTATGTGGTGCATTTGGTATGGTTGGATATTTTTCCCAAGCTGGGTTGTTAAAAGACAGAGAACGTCTAGATTCTCTCTATTCTCTTTGATCTTCTTCATAATTGGAGTCTTCGTAGTCATAGCAATTAGTGATTGGTGCATCTAGATGTGGCGACACATACCTATCAAAAGAAGGGGTTTATGATTCTCTTGAGGAAATATTCCCTTGGTTTAAATCAGGTTCCCTCATATTTGGAGGTGTCATGGACACCATAGAATAAATGGAATAGATGATGGCGAAGGTGACAGAAGATGAAGTGGCGGAAGTGGCTATGAAGAATAAAGTGAAAATGTTTTGAAGATTTTGTTTAATTTTTTTAAGCATTTGAATGTTTTTGAGATCCAAATAATGGGAACGTAAACTACAAACCAAAAGATTCTGTAATTCATGTCGAGTTCACCAAAATATGTATGCTCAAAATAATGACCTTAGTTGTTAGGGGTTGTTGGGTTAGATTTCAGTATGCACACAAACCATTATCCACCACATCACTCTTGCTCTTGTGGAAGTATCCAATTGAGAGGAGGTGAGACATGATGGGAGTCTGGCTCATTGGAGAGCTAGACTTCACGGAGAGGGGTTGGTACATCCTAGGGCCTTTGTCATTGTGTGCTAATATAAATGTTTTGTTTGATGATTGTTGTTGTAGAGATAACCCTATGACCCGAAGGGTCACTAGTTACTCTTCTCCTATTGGGGTTTCTACTATTCCACCTCTATGCGAGTAAGCTATTACTTTCATTTATGGCTTCTTGTCTTTCAATTTGTTGGATGATTACACATTGTATTTGAAGTTGTCTATGTTTCTAGTTGTTGTAAGAAAAGAGGATCTTGTTGAGGTCTTGGATGAATTTCCTCAATCTCACCAAGGACTACCCTCACCCACTCACCTCTTAATCCTGGGCACATTCGTGATCCAAGACAAGGGATAGGTGCATGTGGGCTAACCTTGACTAGCTTTAGGGTTTTACCTATGGTTTTCATTGATCTAGGGTTTAGTTGTGTGTTTGAATTTTGTTGACCTTGTGATGTTACCAAGGGTTTGGTTTTCATTGACTGTGGTTGACCTTGTGATGATATCAAGGGTTTATAATGTCTCTAAACACCTAATGTTTTTTTTTTCTATATTTTAATGCATGTAAAGCTATATGAAGTGCAAACTTGTTTTTGTGCTTTTTAGATATTTATGGAAATAAAGATGTTTTTTTTAATCTAAGAAAGGAAATATGAATGCAATTTAGAATGAACTTAACATAATGCAACTATTCTATGTTTATGGGGTTTTTGAATGTTTTAAAACAATTAATCTAGAAAAGGAAGTTGCAAGTAATTGAATTTAAACTATGAATGCAAATTACTTCTAAGATGCTAGATCTAACCATTCTATCAAGGAAAAAACAATAAATTACTAATCCCAAGAGCAATTAAATTTTCTAATTACTACAAATTGAAAAAAGCATAGAGGAACCTAAAAATAGAGAAGATTTGTGTGACTCCACTACCCTTAGAAATCCTTTATGGCAACCTATTATCCTCTTGAAGCAACGGGAAGACCTCTTGATGACAAGACAACACAGAGAAGTAAAAGAAGCTTGTAGAAGCTTTAGAGAGCTCAATGAGATCTTTTGATGAGAACAATGGCATTGATTGAAGTAGTGTAACGATGCTTGAAGAGATTTATGTGAAAGCTTGATGAGCAATGAACAAATAAAAGGCACCTTCATCCTATGTGAGCATGAGAATGCTGATTGGAGAGCAAAAAATTAGCAAAAGCTATGTGCACAATGAATTTTCCTCCCTTTGTGCTTGAGGGAGGGGGTATTTATAGGTTGGAAGAAGGGGACTGATTGAGAAGTTAACTCAATTGATTGAAGAGTTAACAAGGATTGATTAGGGAGTGAACTAGATTGATTACCTAGTCAACTCAATTAATTAGGGAGTGATAAATCAATAATATCTTATCAATGAAGAGGAATTGGAGTTGGAAGAATGCATGAGAGACAATGAGTTATTAATTTTAGATAAGATGGAATTAATTATGCATGTGTGGGTTTATGAAACAGTCAACTCCATATTAGGCATAAAAAATCATGCGAACTAGAAGAAAAATGGGTGAAAAAAAAAGTTATTTTGAGTGAGAAATTTGAGTTTTTCCATGGCTGGCAATGCAACAGGGTCACCCCTTTCACCAGTAGGGTCACCTGAGGGGAGATCCTACATTTTGAGGGTCACCTGGCAGGAGATCTGAAAAGAAAGGGGTCTAAGAGGAAATTCATGATGGGAGATTATAGAGAAGATGAAAAGTAGGTGATCTACCTTCAGAAATAAGACAATCATGTGCAAGAATCCAAATCTCCACTTGTAACATTGGAGCTTCTGAGGGAGATCTAGAAATAATAGGGGAGATTTGGATTGGTTGAGTGAAACTAAAACTTGAAAGTGGAAATGGATAGGGAGGACCTCTAGAAGGCTTCTAGGGGATGGAGAGGATGAAAACCATAGGGGAAAGGTGAAAACTCACCTACAAGATGCTTACAAGGCTTAGGAACAGGGTCAAAAGCTTAGAAAATGCAAATTGACAAGTTTCAGAAAAGTGTCAAAAAGTGTTGATGACAAAGAGAGAGGGAAAACAACAAAGAAGAAACAACACAAGATGAAAGAAGAGACACATCATCAAGAGGTTTGCTACTTAGAGGACATTATTTCATGCTTACATGTATGTGATAAGGATTAAAATCATCATAGGGGTCCTCGTGGAGGCTATGCGTGATTTTTGTGCTTACAGATATGGTATGTATATTGAAGAAGGCATTGTATGGAATGAATCAAGCTCCTAGAGATTAGTATGCAAGGATGAATAGGTATTTGTTGCAACAAGGATTCAATAAAGGGTCTATAGATAGTAAGCTATATATCAAAGTAAGTAAAGATCAAATCTTGATTATTGAAGTCTATGTAGATGATATAATCTTTGGTGGAAATGAAGGTATGTGTAAGAACTTTGCTGATGAGATGAAAAATGAATTTGAGATGTCAATGTGCGGTGAGATGAACTTCTTTCTTGGACTGCAAATTAATCAGACAAATAAGGGCATTTTCATTTCATAATCAAAATACATCAAGGAGTTGTTGAAGAAGTTTGGAATGGAAGAATCTAAACTGGTTTGTACTCCCATGACAATTGGTTGTAATCCCAACAAAGATGACGAATCCCCTAAGGCTGATCAAAGCATGTATAGGTCTATGATTGAAGGATTGATATACCTAACTACTACCACACCTAATATCATGCATGTAGTTTGTCTTGTGGCCAGATTTCAGGTAGATCCTAAAAAGTCACATGTTATGGCAGTAAAGAGGATTTTTAGGTACTTGAAAGGTACTTCTAATTATGGTTTCTGGTATCCCAAGAACAATACTTTTGACCTAAGTGCATACACAAATGCAGATTGGGCTAGATGTCTAGATGATAGGAAAAGTACAAATAGTGGAGTGTTCTTTCTTGGCGACAACACTATATCTTGGCAAAGTAAGAAGTAGGATTTAGTATCCTTATCTACTACAAAGGAAAAATACATTGCAATAGCATCATGTTGCACACAAGTGTTGTGGATGAGACAAACTCTGAAGGACATTCAAGTTGAGTATGAAGATCCAATTCCTATTTTCTATGATAGCACTAGTGCCATTAACATTTCAAAGAACCCAGTGGTGCATTCAAGGACAAAACACATTTCAATCAGATATCACTTTGTGAGAGAGAAAGTTGTAGAGAAAGAAGTGAAGCTTGAGTATGTGCCTACAAAAGATCAGATTACTGACATATTTACCAAAGCTCTTCCTAAGGACACATTTGAGTATCTCTAGGAGAAGTTAGGGGTTATTGCCCCTCCTTTGTTGAACTAGATACATAAGGAAGTGCATCAGTCTAGTATGGTTCAAGAGTCATTCTTTTTTGGACTGATGATGGAGTCTACCTCTTAGGGGGAGCTGGTAGTGATATTGAAGAATGTTGCAGACTAAAGGAAGCATTCAGAGCATTGATGTCAAAGGGGGGGACAGTTCATGTGAAAAAATTAGAGAAAAAGAGAGTTAAGATGTGTAAAGAGAAAGGGGGAGTTATGATGCAAAGTTGTGTCTTGATGGTAGAAAAAGTTTAATTTTTCACATCATATTTTGCCATCAATGACAAAGGGGGAGATTGTTGCAAGTATGTGCTAATCGGTGTTGTCATTGATGTCAAAATGTTTTTGTTGTCATTGGTGTCAATTGTGCTCTTGTTTTGTTACTTTATTGTGATGAGTTAGGTGCTTTGTATTGTGTTGTATAAGTGCTAAAGATGATAATAATATATTCCTAATATTGAATATCCAAGTGCTTTTGAGAAAATTTGGTTCATACTGAAGAGAGAGTTGTGAAGATGTATTCTAAGTTACAAGATACTGTTTGAGTTTTTTCTCCGCATGTCTTTTGTATTGAAGAGTAGAGTGTGATATTTGGATATGTTTTAGAGAAGTGTTTGAAGATGCTAAACCTAGAATTTGGTGGTTTGGATCACTGTGCAGTAGAAGTTCTATTCGCTAGTTTGAAGATTGTGTCTGGCAGCATTTGCAATGTGACATGGAGAAATATTTTGCTCTGCATTTCTCCACATTTTGGTTTTTGGTCTTGTGTTCTAGACTTATGTTTATAAGGTCCTTAGCTATCTTCATTCCAAAGGATTTGTGATTTGGTGCTCCGAAAAGCAAGTTATTGATTAGCAGAGTTTAACAATGTTTGTTCTAAGTAGTCTGTGATCTATCTTCAAGTGATATTTGTTGTCTTTAAGTGAGATCTATTGTAGATGGATTTGTCAACTCCTAGGTGATTTTATGTTGTTCATGGATGTATCCAAATCATGGTAGAGACTTGTGCTTGATTCGTAAGCAATGATTGAGCTTTTGGAAGCATATGTTTAAGCATTCTTAATGTTTGCACAAGTTAGGCTGACTTAGATGCTAACAGTCTTTGCAGATGTGGTTTGTGGATTGTAGAAGCATGTGAATATGTATTTGGGTTTGAGCTAAGCTATGAAGTGTTCTTCTTTCATTCATTTGCTTCACAATTTTGTTTAGGTCTAGACCTAGGGTAAGTGCAAGAAGATGGGGGGCCAAAAAGGGGTCTTAAGTGGTCACTTTTTTTCTACAATTAGGAAATGCTAGCCTTGGATGAGAAATTGAGCATAGTTACACTCAAAAATTTAAGATGTAATGAAAACAATGTTTGTCTAGTGCTCCGAGTCTACTTCCTAAACTACTATTTTTTTTAAAAATGGTATAGATTAAGGGGTTCAAAAGAGGGAGCCACAAAAATTGGTGTTGTTTCTGTCAAAAAACATAACATAGCATGTTTTGTGACTCCCTCAAAAGGTTAAATTTTTTTTGGTATTTTTAAAATCACTTTAGTGAGAAATTAGCTAACATCATGTAGTTTATGCTTGATTTTTCTGATAAGTTTTAAATGAATATTTGATTTTTTACTAATTTTCAAAGTGGACACATCCTGAAACACAAAATTTTGGCCATCCTACCCCTATAAATTTTGAAAACTAATTGAAAATCATTTTTTTTAATATGTGTAGAATGGAGTCTAGTTTCTAAAAATGCATTTTTTTTAAATTTCAATGAACGGTTAATTTACAATCAAAAAAAGACCGAACATTGGTTTTTGCCCAAAAATGGACTCACAAACAAAAGAAATTAAAGATGAAAGGCTTAACATTGTCAAAATGTGAAAAAATTACATCATTAAATAGCTAAGTGATAGCCTAACATTACCCAGGTGTTTGATTTGTTCGACCTTGAAACACGTGCAAATCTGAGGGTTAGCACAAATGAAATAATGTGAAATCTTGTAGAATATGCAAAAACACATCTTTGGACATTGGGAAGGCACTCCAAGCCTTTGGGTTGGAAATCCAAAGAAAATCCCAAGCCTAGGGCTTGGGATTCCCAAAGCAAAATATAATGCGACCACATTATAATACACTCACGTTATGTTTTGTTTTGCATTTTTCCCTTTTGGCAAAAGTTTGCCCGATGTTTGTCATGTTTGACATAACACGAGCGTGTTATAATGCACTCACATTATGTCTCCGTTGGAATGTTTTATGTTCAAGGTTATTAAGCATGTGTGTATGTATATGTGTATGTATGTATGTATGTATGACTTGATGTATGTATGTATGCCTATATGTATGTATGTATACTTATATGTATGTATGTATGTATATATGTATGCTTGTATGTATATATGTATGCTTGTATGTATGTATGTATGTATGTATGTATGTATGTATATATGTATGGATGTTTGTATGTATGTATGTATGTTGAAGGTTTAGGGTTGAGGGCTTAGGGATAAGGGATTAGGGTTTAAGGTATAGTGTCAAGGATTGAAGGTTTAGGAATAGGGATAGCATTTAGAGTTTAGGGTTGAGGGATTAGGGATTAGGGTTTAGGGTTGAGGGATTAAAGTTTAAGTTTAAGGGTTTAGGGTTGAGGGTTTAGGGATAGGGTTTAGCATTTAGGGATACTAGATTAGGGTTTAGGACCTTGAGGGATTAGGGTTTAGGGTTGAGGCTTTAGAGATAGTGTTTAGGGTTGAGGGATTAGGGTTGAGGGTTTAGGAATAGGGTTTAGAGTTTAGGGATAAGGGATTAGGGCTTAGGACCTTGAGGGATTAGGGTTTAGGGTTGAGGCTTTAGGGATAGCATTTAGGGTTGAGGAATTAGGGTTGAGGGTCGAGGGATTAGGGTAAAGGGATTAGGGATAGGGTTTATAGTTGAAGGTTTAGGGTTGAGGGATTAAGGTTTAGGGTTTAGGGTTTAGGGATAAGGGATTAGGGTTTAAGGTATAGTGTTAAGGGTTGAGGGTTTAGGAATAAGGATAGTGTTTAGGGTTTAGGGTTGATGGATTAGGCTTTAGGGTTTAGGGATAAGGGATTAGGGTTGAGGGATTAAGGTTTAGGGTTAAGGGTTGAGGGTTGAGGGTTTAAAGATATGGATTAGAGTTTAGAGATAAGGGATTACAGTTTAGAGTTGAGGCTTTACAGATAGCATTTAGGGTTGATGGATTAGAGTTGAGGGTTCAGGGATAGGGTTTAGAGTTTAGGGATAAGGGATTGGGGTTTAGGGTTTAGGGTTGAGGCTTTAGGGATAGAATTTAGGATTAAGGGATTAGGGTTGAGGGTTTAGAGAAAGGGTGTAGAGTTTAGGGATAAGGGATTATAGTTTAGAACCTTGAGGGATTAGGGTTTAGTGTTGAGGCTTTAGGGATAGCATTTAACCTTAAGGGATTAGGGTTGAGGGTCAAGGGATTAGGGTTAAGGTAGAGTGTTGATGGTAGAGGGATTAGGGATAGGGTTTAGGGTTGAGGGATTAGGGTTTATGGTTGAGGGTTTAGGGATAAGGGATTAGGGTTTAAGGTATAGTATCAAGGGTTGAAGGTTTAGGAATAGGGATAGCGTTTAGGGTTGAGGGATTAGGGTTTAGGGTTTAGGGTTGAGGGATTAAGGTTTAAGGTTGAGGGTTGAGGGTTTAGGGATAGGGTTTAGAGTTTAGAGATAAGGGATTAGGGATTAGGACCTTGAGGGGTTAGGGTTTAGGGTTGAGGCTTCAGGGATAGCGTTTAGAGTTGAGGGTCGAGGGATTAGGGTTAAGGTAGAGTGTTAAGGGTAGAGGGATTAGGGATAGGGTTTAGGGTTGAAGGTTTAGGGTTAAGAGATTAGGGTTTAGGGTTGAGGGATTAGGGTTTATGGTTTAGGGATAAGGGATTAAGGTTGAGAGTTGAGGGATTAAGGTTTAGGGTTGACAGATTAAGGTTTAAGGTTGAGGGTTGAGGGTTTAGGGATAGGGTTTAGAGTTTAGGGATAAGGGGTTAGGATTTAGGACCTTGAGGGATTAAGGTTTAGGGTTGAGGCTTTACAAATAGAATTTAGGGTTGAGGGATTAGGGTTGAGGGTTTAGGGATATGGTTTAGGGTTGAGGATTTATGGATAGCATTTAGAGTTGAGGGATTAGGGTTGAGGGTTTAAGGATAGGGTTTAGAGTTTAGGGATAAGGGATTAGGGTTTAGGACCTTGAGGGATTAGAGTTTAGGGTTGAGGCTTTAAGGATAGTGTTTAGGGTTGAGGGATTAGTGTTAAGGGTCAAGGGATTAGGGTTAAGGTAGAGTGTTGAGGGCAGAGGGATTAGGAATAGGGTTTAGGGTTGAAGGTTTAGGGATTATGGTTTAGGGTTGAGGGTTTAGGGATAAGGGATTAGGGTTTAATGTATAGTGTCAAGGGTTGAGGGTTTGGAAATAGGGATAGCATTTAGGGTTTAGGGTTGAGGGATTAGGGTTTAGGGTTTAGGGATAAGAGATTAGGGTTGTAGGTTGAGGGATTAAGGTTTAGGGTTGCGGGATTATAGTTTAAGGTTGAGGGTTGAGGATTGAGGGTTTAGGGATAGGATTTAGAGTTTAGGGATAAGGGATTAGGGTTTAAGACCTTGAGGGATTGAAGATCTTTCTTTGCAAATTGGAATTTATTTAAAGGCATGTCTAAAGATGCTAAATTAGAGTTTGAACCTCTTGTATGAAGAATTGAGTGAGTTTCATTCACCATAGTAAAACCTATTTTTTCTGATTATTCACTTTTGACAGAGAGAAAGCATTTTACTCCACATTCCTCTGCATTGAAGTATTTTGCTCTATGGTTCTAGAGGGAAGTCTAGGATGATGATAAGTGCCTACAATTGCACTAGTTCATGATTTGGTGGTCTGCAAGCTATCTTTCTTTTATGATAGTTGAATACAGTGAAGTTGATGTGATCTGGTGTGAAGAATCTCAATGATAAAGTTGTTAGAATTTGTGTGGTTGCTCTTGGTGATTAAAATGTGCTTGTGGATGCCTCCTGATCATGTTCTTGCCTTTACATTGGTCTGCATTAGGGAATTGAGACCATGGCTGAAGATTATCCCCATATAACATAGCGTGTAACTAGTAATTAGCTGATTTGGTTAGTTCCAGTGATTGCAGGGATCTATTGATGATTGTAGAAGCATGTTGTAGCATGGAAGATCATGTTTAAGTCCCAGATAAGGCATGATATGATTCACATACATCTTTACTACATTTCCTTAGCATATTTTTGTATTAGGCCAAGACCTATTTTGTAAATGTTTGTAATGCCGACCTTAGAGATTGTTACAATGGTTGATGAATGTAATGCTGACCTTAATGTGCATTCCAAGGTTGATGAATGATATATATACTTGTAATTGAGTCATGAAAAAGTAGTCCTTGTGAAAAAGATGTGAAGTTAAGTGAAGAATACAGAGCATAGCAGAGGAAGAGAATTGTGCTTCAATGGAACTGAATTTAGGCATGGAGTAGATGCTACTATCTTAGTTCAAATCTCTGGCAGTAAGCCACCCTTGGTAGTGAGCCTCTTTGAGTAGTGAGCTCCGGGCAGTGAGCCTTTGATTTTTGGTATTGTTCTTTACATAATAATCTTGTGGGTTAACCCCCACCATGGTTTTTCCATTTACAAGGTTTTCCACATAAAAATTTGGTGTCTATTGTGTATAATCTTGCAGTTGTGTTTAAATTCCTGATTCTATGTTGTCATGTTCTAATCATAATAATAGTAAATAAGTGGAAGATTTTTTAAGATGCTAAAATTGTTTAAGTTTTGTGACAACTGATTCACCCCCTAGAGTTGTCTTGTGCATTTCAACAATTGGTATCAAAGTCAAGTTCCTCAAAAGAAAGCTTGACTGCTTGAGGCTGATCCAAGATGTCGTATAAGAAGGAAAGTCTATGGTTCGATGGAACAAACTACTCTGTCTAGAAGATCCACATGAAAACCCATCTCCTTTGCTTGGGTTACAGTGTTTGGAAAATAATCGAAGACAAGTATGAAATATTGAAGAATGGTCTGCAACCTGAAGATGAGATCAAGCAATTTGAGTTGAATATAAAAGCCAAAGATGCCTTGGTAAATGCCCTATTTGACATCGAAGTAACAAGGATCATGGAGCTAGAAACTACTTATGAAATTTGGGATAAGATAAAGAATCTATATGAAAGAGATGAATTTGTGAAGAGTGCTGAGTTGCAAAGTTTGAAGGCAAAATATGAATGTTTGAAGATGAGCGAAGATGACAACATAACATCCTTCATGCAAAAGATTCACGAACTTGTGAGTAGTATTAAAAGTATGGGAGGAAAAATTGAGGTTATTGAAGTTGTGAACAAAATTCTTAGATCACTGCCTAAATCATATAGTCATAGGTGGCCGCAATTGAAGAAATAATGACAGTGACAAAGATTACAAAAGATCAGCTGCTCAGGAAGTTGACAACCTTTGAAATGAGAGAACTTGGTGATTCCCTTCCAAAGACAGAGACTACTTTCAAGGCTAGCACTTCAGAAAAAAACCCAGATCTGACAAGTACAAGGTGGAACCGGATTATGAGCTTGAAGAACTTGAAGCCAACTTTGTTAACAGTCTACCTAGAGGTACTGGTAAGTTCAAAGGAAAATTACCTTTTAAATGTTTTAGTTGTGGTAAAGTTGGTCATTATGCTTCTAGATGCCCCACAAGAGTTCCTAAGCCTAGACTTGATAGACCTAGGATTCCAAAGAAATGTTACTATGTTGAAGATCTTGATGATGATGGAGTATCAGATGGTGAACCAAATAATGCTAGTACTTTTGGTAATGAATGCTTGTTTATTGCTATTAAAGAAGAACCTATGTCTACTAATCCTACTAGCTGTGTGAAGGAAGAAAAACCGGTGGAAAGTGCCTTGGCTGTTCAAGTTGTTGAAGATAAAGATGAATGGGTTATTGATAGTGGATGCTCTCATCACATGACCAGTGACAAAAGTAAGTTTGTAAGTCTAGAAAGATATGATGGAGGACTGGTTAGGTTTGGAGATGACACAGCTAGTAAGATCTATGGAAAAGGATCTATTTCTTTTGATGGCAATCATAATATTGAAGATGTTTTGTATGTTAAAGGGTTAATGCACAATCTTTCAAGAATTGGTCAGATGTGTAACAAAGGTTATGATTTGAGATTCAAGGACAATGGATTCAAGATAATGGAAACCTTTGGAACAGTGATTGTAACTAGTAAAAAGACTAAAGGCAATATCTATCACCTAAAAGGAAATGATAAATATGGCTTGTTGGCTCCGACTGATGAAAGCTGGCTATGGCATAGAAGGATGTGTCACATGAATTTTGACAACATTGTGAAGATAAGTTCCACTCACGCTGTAAGAGATTTTCCCTAGCTTGTGAAGCCTACTAATACAGTGTGCAAGGAGTGCCAATTTGGAAAATAGACAAGAACAAGCTTCAAGAGCAAGGACCAATCTGTTGAAGGTCTACTAGAATTAGTGCATATACATCTATGTGGGCCTACTAGAGTAAGAAGTCTACAAGGAGATAGGTATTTCATGTTGTTAATTGATGACTATTCTAGAATGACTTGGGTTACCTTCTTAAAGGAAAAAGTAGAAGCCCTAGAAAAGTTCAAAGCATTCATGGCAATGGTTGAGAATGAGATAGATTTTAAGATCAAGTGCTTGAGGTCTGATAGAGGTGGAGAGTGTTGTTTTATCACTTCATGTTCGTTGTTTTATCACCCTGATGATAAGTGTTACATACCATTTGAGTATGCATTGCTTGATACATTCTGCATCCACTTGTTGCCGGATGCTAAAGGTTATCTGCGTAGGGGTGAAAATGACAAGCCAAATCAGAGGGTTGAATATGCAGATGACAAGATTTGTTTGTGGGTGGATCTCTGTAGTATCTCCAAGCTTGACCCAGTGCATGTAGATGAAAACAAGATATTTGACAAAGGGAGATACATGTTTTTCTTTTCTTGGTGGCCTTAGGCCATCAAGTGTGTTTGGTGATGCAGGTCGGTGTAGTATTTGACTCTGTGCCCAATGGATAAGGGACTGGTCTACATCCCAGAGATCTGGGGTTCTCGCTGCAGTCTTGCACCTGCACGTCCCCAATCAGAGCCACTGTTGGTGCCTGAATTCACTGGCGGTTATTTTAGCAATTTTCATGCAGGCACCTTCCCAAAAAATCCAAAAAAGTTCTAAGTCTTTGGGCCTCCTCAGCATGTTTTAACATCAGCATCATATTTTCTTTGGAGGAGGTCATCATCATCATATTTCCAGTTATCGCCGTGTTGCTTGCGAGGGTCATCATATTTTCTGCCTACATGATCTTTCGCGGGGTGATATTTTAACATCGGGTGATCTTGGTTAAGATCATCCTGATGATGTTGCTGCAAAGTCCTAAGTATGATCCAATCTTCATTGGGGTCATCATATTTGAACATCGGGTGATCTTAGTCAAGATCATCCTAATGTTGTTTTATCACTTCATGTTCGTTGTTTTATCACCCTGATGATGCTGACGTCATTCTTATGTCAGGGTGATATCTATTTCTTTGCCTATCTGCATCATGATATTTCCGAAGGAGGGGGTGATATTTTCATATTTGAATATCACCCAGATGTATGTTTGTTCTAGCATCATGATGATGCTGATATCAGGGAGATATCCGCCTGTCGGCTTCATGCATTATCCAGTGGGGGGTGATCATTTCAAATATCTGTCATATTCATATATCACCCCGATCTTATAGCGGAGCTACAGTGCAGCATGATATTTGTGCATCAGGATGATATTTCCAAATATTCGGTTATCTTCTGAATATCATCCTGATGCCGACATGTGGTGGTGACGTCATCAAGGTCCGGGGGGTCATATTTCTAACATTACTCATCTTATGAAGATCCCCCAATGTTGCGAATATGACGATGACATCATCCGGATATGAGGAGGTGCGCAGTAGGCAGATATGCTGATGATGTCAGTAGGATATGACGGTGACGTCATTAGGATGTTCATCGGCCAGACATTTGGTATCGGCAAAGCAGGAGGATCTTCCTCCGATGGATCAGGTTGTGTCGATGAAGGCGTTTATCATGCAGGTGATATTGCGATATGATGCTGACGTCAAGGTGATATTTCAAGCAACAAGATATCATGCTACTGGAGGATGATGATGAAGGTTTATACTAGTGTCGTCGGGAGCAAAAGCACCGACATCATATATGCTCGCGACCTAGTATATAAGGTGATGAGGAGGTTGCTGCGGGGTGCATGTGGGATAATTCGACCCTGCATATTTTCAAATATCATGACGATGTATTTTGGCGGGAAACTGTTGCGATGCACTGTTTGATGTTTTCCCAAGGCCGCGGGTTGGTGCGCCATTAATGGCGATTGTTGCAGAGGTATGGACGGATCTAGTACTTGATTGAAGATGTGGATCCCTAGGCGGTGGCGCAAGGCTCGAGGTTTCTTCCTGTCTCCTCCCCTACCTGCTGCATTCATGTTTGGGCGCCAATCTGGTAATGCGTTGAGCGCCATTTTTCTGATACTGTGTATTTGGCAGGATTTTTGGTCAACCATGTAATTAATTGCTGTGGTACACTTTCTGGCTGTTATAAGCAGACTGTGTTACCATTTTTCAGGTTGTTGAAAACTGGACATTTTAGCTCTGTAATAAGATACAACTAGTTTTGGTTGCTCTGTGCAGCAAAACTTGTGAGTTTATGTATCTCCTGTTGTACGTTTTGGCATGAATCCACTGATTTCATGGTTAATCTTATATGAATAATGCTATGTTTGCATGTGTTATGCTGATTCTGTCTCCAGTTTTGCATGTATCTTTCTTCCTGCAATAGGGATGCCATAAGTATCGACAGCTTAACACTCTGTATTGGGAGATATCTGTAAGGCAGGTATCATGTGTATCCCCCTGAAATCCAATTTTAGCTATTCATGCTGATCATTCACAGGTGTATGTCTACCGACTCCAAGCCCTGGATAGGCACCAATCTAGCTCTGTGTTGAGGTTATACACCAGGTCCAGGTTTGCATCCAAACACCATTTCAAACCATCTCTCCCTTCCATCTGTTAGTTGTAGGATTAGGAGTAGGAAACCCTTGCATGCTCTCATCCCTAACCAGACATATATGTCCAAGAACGTTGCCCACCTTGTGATCTATCATACAGATCTTGGTCCATACATGAGAGTATTCTGCCTGTTGTTGTCAAGTTAGATCTTTCTATCTTTGAGCTAGTCAAGGTTACATCTTGAGTTATAGGGATACCCCCCTTGGTGCGGCAGAACCAGAAGTGAAGGGGAGGAGCTCACGCAACCTCCTGTATTAGTTGGCTGAATCTGCTTGTGCATTAGAAGTGGCAAACCCTAATGCTGATTCAGAAGAAAAAACCAACAGAGAGTTAACATCAAATGAGTTCAACATTTTTTGTGAGGAACAAGGGATAAAGAGAGAATTATCTACACCTAGGACTCCACAAAAAAATGGAGTAGTGGAAAGGAAGAACATGACAGTTCAAGAGGTTGCTAGAACAATGATGAAGGAGGCTAATCTACCAGAAGTATATTGGAGAGAGGCAATTCACATTGTTGTATACATTCTAAACAGAGTTCAAGTCAAAGGTAATAGTTCCAAGACTCCTTATGAATTGTGGCATGCTAAAGTTCCCACTGTGAAATACTTCAAAGTTTTTGGTAATAAGTGTTATATCAAAAGAGATGAAGATCTAGGTAAGTTTGATGCAAGATGTGATGAAGGTATCTTCCTTGGATATTCTACCAAGAGAAAAGCCTACCAATGCTACAATAATAGGTTGAAGAAGATCTTTGAAAGTGTAAATATCAAAGTTGATGAAAGGAAAGAAAAGGTATCAAATTGATATGAATTAGATGAACCAGATGTTCCAGCAAGCAAATAAGTGGTACAACATGAAGAAAGTTCAGATGAAGAGGAATAAGCTCTAGAAATTATCACCAAGACACCAGGGTATGCAAAACTAAATCATCCTAAAGATCAAATCATAGGAGATAAGAGAAAATGAATTCTGACCAAAAGAAAAGCTGTAGAAGAACACGTAAATTTATGCTTGGTTTCCAAGATTAAACATAAGACTATGAATGAAGATTGCAATGATGAGAATTGGGTAAAGGCTATGAAAGAAGAACTAATATAGATATAAAAGAATCAGATTTGGGATCTTGTTCCTAGACTAGTAGATAAAAATGTAATTGGCACCAAGTGGGTCTTCAAGAATAAGATGAATTAGAATGATGAAGTGGTGAGAAACAAAGCAAGGTTGGTATGCAAAGGATACTCACAAGTTGAAGGAATAGATTTTGAGGAAACATTTGTACCTGTGGCAAGGAATGAAGCAATAAGAATGTTTTTAGCTTTTACAGTCTACAAGGATTTTAAGGTATACCAAATGGATGTAAAGTCTACATTCTTGAATGGAGAATTGGAAGAAGATGTCTATATTAAACAACTAGAAGGATTTCAATCATTAGATTAGGGTGACATGGTGTGCAAATTGAAGAAAGCATTATATGGACTAAAACAAGCCCCTAGGGCTTGGTATGCAAGATTGGATAAATATCTAATACAGTTAGGGTTCAGTAAGGGTACTACCGACATCAATCTCTATTTCAAGATCAATGATGAACAAATCCTAATTGTTGCAGTCTTTGTTGATGATATTATCTTTAGAGGCAATGAACCTGTATGTGCATGGTTTTTGCTGGGGAAATGCAAAATGAATTTGAAATGTCCATGTTTGGTGAGATGAATTTCTTTTTAGGTCTGCAAATTAATCAATCAGATAAAGGTATCTTCATTTCTCAGTCTAAGTATGTGAAAGAGTTGTTAAAGAAGTTTGGAATGGAGGAATCTAAACTAGTAAGCACTCCCATGGTAACTGGTTCTAAGTTGACCAAAAATGATGACTCACCTATGGCAGATGAAAAAAGGTATAGATCTATGATTGGAGGATTACTTTATCTAACCCAAACCAGACTTGACATAATGCATGCAGTTTGTCTTGTGGCAAGATTTCAAGAACCTAAAGAGTCACATGTGATGACATTCAAGAGAATACTAAGTTATTTGAAAGGTGCAATGGATTATGGTTTGTGGTATCCAAAAGATAATGATTTCACTCTCAGTGCATACACTGATGCAAATTGGGCCGAAGATGTGGATGATAGGAAAATTACAAGTGGAGGTGCATTCTTCTTGGGAAAAAGGCTGGTATCCTGTTTAAGCAAGAAACAAGACTCAATATCTCTATCTACTGCAGAAGCAGAGTAAATTGTAGTAGCATGTAGTTGCACTCAAGTGTTATGGATGAAGTAGACATTGAAGGACATTAGAGTTGTGTATGAAGATCCAATTGCAATCTTTTGTGACAATACAAGTGCCGTACATATATCAAAGAATCTAGTAATGCATTCAAGGACAACACAAATATCCATAAGATATCACTTTTTGAGAGAGAAAGTGACAGAGAATGAAATCAAGTTGAGTATGTATCTACAAAAGATTAGATTGCAGACATTTTCACCAAGCCTTTGCCTAATGATACTTTTGAGTATTTCAGAGAAAAGTTAGGGGTTATCACCCCTCCCATTCTAAACTAAGATGCACAAGAGTGAATTAGTGCGTTGGTGATTAGAATTCTACCTCTAGATTTGGATTGATGCTTGTAAGGGCTACTTCTCAGGGGGAGTAATCAGATGGAGAGAGTTTGGTTCAGGGCAGCAGAATGCAAGTATTTGTCCTTTTCCATTGATGTCAAAGGGGGAGAAAAATCATGTGAAAAAATTAAAGAGAAAGGAATGCAGATGTGTAAGAAGATAGGGGGAGAATCTTGTATTGATGGTAGTTATAGTTTTTCACATCATATGTTGTCATCAATGACAAAGGGGGAAATTGTTGTAAGTATGTGCCTAATTGGTGTTGTCATTGATGTCAACATATCTTTGTTGTCATTGGTGTCAACTATATCCTATTTTGTTATTTGTTTATAAGCCTTGTATATTGAGTACATTGACAAAATTAGTCCCTCTGGAAGAATTAGAAAAGAAACAGTGAATCATAGTGAAGACAGTGAGTTGTATAATGAAGAATAGTCTAGAAGATTGCTCCACATTTCTTGTAGATTGAAGATCTTTCTTTGTGGATTGGAATTTATCTAGAGGCATGTCTAAAGATGCTAAATCTTGAGTTTGATCCTCCAGTATGAATAATTGAGTGAGTTTCATTCACCAGAGTAAACCTGCTCTTCCTAATTATTCACTAGTGATAGAGAGAAAGCATTTTTCTTTGTATTCCTCCGCATTGAAGTATTTTGCTCTGCAGTTCTAGAGGGATGTCTGGGATGATGATAAGTGCCTACAACTGCACTAGTTCATGATTTAGTGGTCTGCAAGCTATCTTTCTTTTATGACAGTTGAAGACAGTGAAGTTCATGTGCTCCGGTGTGAAGAATCTCATTAATAAAGTTGTTAGAGTTTGTGTGGTTACTCCTAGTGATTACAACATGCTTTTGGATGCCTCCTGATCATGTTCCTACCTTTACATTGGTCTACATTAAGGAATTGATATCATTGCTGAAGATTATCCCTAGATAACGTAGCGTGTAACCAGTCTTAGCCGACTTGGTTAATTCCAATGATTGTGGAGATATATTGAAGATTGTAGAAGCGTGTTGTGGTATGAAAGATCATATTTGAGTCCCAGCTAAGGCATGGCATGATCTACATACAACTTTACTACATTTCCTTAGCATATTTTTGTATTAGGCTAAGACCTTTTTGGTAAACGTTTGTAATGCCGACCTTGGAGATTGTTCTGATGGTTGATGAATGTAATGCCAACCTTGAGGTACATTCCAAGGTTGATGAATGATATATATATATATATATATATATATACTTGTAATTGAGTTGTGAAAAAGTAGTCCTTGTGAAAATGATGTGAAGTTAAGTGAAGAAAGCAGAGCAGAGCAGAGGAAGAGAATTACACTTCATTGGAACTGAATTCAAGCATGGAGTAGATGCTACTATCTTAGTTCAAATCTCTAGTAGTGAGCCACCCTTTCTAGTGAGCCTCTTTGCGCAGTGAGCTCTGGGCAGTGAGCCTTTGATTTTTGGTATTGTGATTTACATAATAATCTTTTGGGTTAACCCCCACCGTGGTTTTTCCCTATACACAGTTTTCCACATAAAAATTTGGGGTCTATTGTGTATGATCTTGCAGTTGTGTTAGAATTCTTGATTCTAAGTTTTCATGTTCTAATCATAATAACAGTGAATAAGTGGAAGATGTTTTAAGATGGAAAAATTGTTTAAGTTTTGTGACAATTGATTCACCCCCCTCTCAGTTGTCTTGTGCATTTCAATAGGTTTAGGGTTGAGGCTTTAGGGATAGAGTTTAGGGTTGAGGGATTAGGGTTGAGGGTTGAGGGATTAGGGTTAAGGTAGAGTGTTAAGGGTAGAGGGATTAGGGATAGGGTTTAGGGTTGAAGGTTTAGGGTTTAGGGATTAGGGTTGAGGGTTGAGGGATAAGGGATTAGGGTTTAAGGTATAGTGTCGAGGGTTGAGGGTTTATGAATAGGGATAGTGTTTAGGGTTTAGGTTTGAGGGATTAGGGTTTAGGGTTGAGGGATTAAGGCTTAGGGTTGAGGGTTGATTGTTGAGAGTTCAGAGTTTAGGGATAAGGGATTAGGGTTTAGGACCTTGAGGGATAAGGGTTTAGGGTTTAGGGATCAGTGTTTAGTGTTTAGGGATAAGGAATTAGGGTTTAGGGTTGAGGGATTAAGGTTTAGGGTTGAGGGATTAAGGTTTAAGGTTGAGGGAGAGGTAGAGAGGTGAGGGGAGAGATAGGTGAGAGGTAGTGAGGTGAAAGGGGAGAGATAGAAGAAATACATGGAGAAATGGATAATAAGGATTTTTCTATAGCAAGACAAAACACGCTTGCGTTATAATGCCAGCACATTTTGAATTGCTATAGAAATGGTAAAAAGGCCTAGACCCTTGTGATCTAGGCCCACATACTCTATTTTCTTCTATTTATGCATGTGTTCCAACAAAACAAGGCATTTTCATGTTGTTGGGATGTTCACAGGCACATTTTTCACATTCTACCACCTTTGCATGAACTTTCCACTACCTTTTTCTTCTTTCCCAACTTAAGAAGGACGAAATAACATAGTTTTCACATCGAATTTGATATATATCAATTCAAGTTTCAATTTTTATAGTGTTGCAATGCTAATTTTGATTGAATTGTAGGAATTTAACATTATAGATTGGTTAATAGTATTGTTATTATTAGTTCTATTCGAGTGTTAAATTCAATTTAGTGTTGAAAAGGAAGAAAGTGGTGAAAAACTCAAATTATTGAGGAGTTTGATGCAAGAAGAAAAATACTACATAATTGGGTACTCTCTCCATTCGAATCTCCATTTTTTAGGAATGTCAAGTCTTTAAATGCATGTTATTTACATTTCCTTAATTCTATTTGAATTACTTTATCATGCTTTATCGTACATGTTTATATCACTTGTATAGTTTACATATTTTGTGTTTATATTAGTCTCACTTTTTTTATTTTATAGTTCATATGCCTTGTCTATGCTTCCACATTTTGCATACATGTCTTACATTTTGCATTTATAGTTCATCATAGTTCTTACTACCCAAATAGCTTAGTCATCACACACAAATGTCCTTATAATAGACTATGTTTTAAATCAGTTCATGGTATGCATAATAAAAGATATCTCAAAGGTCAACATTAATTAAAATAGACACAATCACGATCAAGAAAGCAGCCTACAATCTCACATGGTGCCATGTATATTTTTTTACACTTGGGCTCTTTAATAATTATGTGCAATAATGAATTAAACAAACCTTAACATACCGTGATGTCAAACTAAACAAGAATACATCCTTACAACATATAAATATACAATCCCTTAAGCATAATGAAATACTATTATCTTGTCATAACAAGTTAAAATACAAATGAATAGGTGCCAAGATCATACAAGTAAATCCCAAATAATCTTAATCCAATCATGATCCATGCTATGCTACATTATTCTTCATGTTGATAGTTCATACAAACCTTGTATACAAAATGTTTCCATTCCCATATCTATGACAATGTGCCAAGTTAAATACTTCAGTCACAACAAAGTGCAAAGTTCAACATGAGTGTCTCCATGAAAATCATAAGCCTTAAGGCTGATTCTCTTGGTTGTCATAACATGATAATGTGAAGATAAGGGACTGCTATCACACATTGGAAAATCAATCCTTACCTCATGCCCTAGTGTGATGTCTCCCGTGATCTCAATCATCTCTCCTTTCATGACTAGATGGTTATCAACAAGTGCTGGTCCACGAGATGTCTCCAAGTGAAAATCAAGTGTATCATGTGTCCTAAATTCTATCCCATGGTTGCAAGCTCAATCTTCATGTGTGAGGGGATGATCTCTATCCGCAAGTAAGTGTAGGTAGTTTGATGCCACTAGCACCAAGTCCTCCCCCACATCTTCAACCTTGTAATCAACATGAATTCCCATGTACTCTTCACTTGTAGCCTCAATAGGTGATTCTCCTTTGTCCTTATCCTTATAGGAATGAAGTGAACTTTGTACCATAATGCTTTGTACCTATTTTGGTTGAGTGACATTTACTCTTCTACATGATGATTATATGTACATTTTGTATGAAGGGTTGAATGACATATATTTCAGTTATTTGTATGAATTTATTTCTTAGGAACTAATATTTGTCTCTTTATCATGCTACAAATAAATTCTTCATCATGCCGAGGAAATGATCAAGAATTAAACCAACATAGGAAGAGATAGAAGCTAAGAATGCAAAGAAAGTAGCGGCTATGAGGGAACTTCGTGAGAAGAGGAAATTGGACATGATAAATGAAGACATGGCAATTGAAGAGTAACCACAACCATCAAAAAGAGATATGGTATTGGTGACACAAAGGGAACAAATGCAAAAACTTCATGCTATGAGAGATTTGAATACCGTAGTTTGAGACATGTCCTTTACTGCAAGTGAACATGTAGGGACACCATCTACCACATCTCAAGTTGAGATTACATCATCACTCACATGTGAGGAAGGAGGTACGCCATCATTCCCACCTCAACCTCAAAGTATTTCATCTATTCCATCTTCGATTGAAGGTATGCCATCTAGCCCATCTCATTTAAATATTGATGAAATTCCTAATGTTGAGATGAATTTACCTATCTTAACACCACCTAGAATTTTGCATAGAAAGCCAAAGTATTTGATTAATATTGATGTGAATATTTTGTAGCCAATGGAAGGTAAGATCCTGAAACACACTTGTAGAAGATATGCTCATAAGATTTGGAGATTGTTCTTTGAAAAGTTAAATGAGACTGCAAGATGTCAACTATTCGTTGAAATGATGCGAAGTATAAAGTATAGGTCCATCATGAAGATTCTTGGGTTGAGAATATCAGAGACTTCAAGTGAAAAATCTATTGTCAAGAATCTAATGGGTGCATATGAGAGTGTGGGTAACACCTCATGCACAAAAGATACTAATGCAACATGGCATGTCATTACACTGACTATAGTAAGTAGTCAAACAAGGAAATCTTGTCTCATTAGAAAGATGAGTGAAGCATTGAAAATTAATAGGAAAAGTTTATCAAGAGCCATTGGAAGGCACCAAAGAATTGAGGACACAAATGCCAATGAATTATGGGCATTCTCAGGGAGACTACCATGAAAAGATAAACCAATTGTTGAAGCATTGAGATCACTAATTGAAGACTTTTGGAAGAATTACAAAAGGGTGTCTCCAAATCAAAGGGATGTGGTAAGAAGGAGAATTAGTATTTAGAACCATGAGCCACATCTAAAGCATGGTCTTGTTTTGCACCCAAACATGCCAAAACAATTCAAGCTACATTGTACCGACGATATCCCTGAAGAGTCCAAAGTGTAAAAAGGCAACAATCTTTGACAAGCCATTACTCAGAAACCATGACACTTAGAAACATTCTGTCTAAGGAAATACAATCATGTAGAACCCCTTTACAATAACCTCTCTTAGTCTTTGATATCTCTAAGGTGTTTGTCCATGGTGAAAGGTTTTCTTCTACCCCAAAAATTGTGAAAAGGAGGTAGTGTAAAGCTGAAAAGGGGTGTAAATTTTATCCTTCTCTTGATGTGACCAAACTGATAGTTCCAACTCATCTAGATGGGTATGTTTAGGCTAGGCATGGTCCTATTTTGCACCCAAACATGCCAATACAGTTCAAGCTACATTGTACTGGCGATATCCCTAAAGAGTCCAAAGTGCAAAAAGGTAGCAATCTTTGATGAGCTATTACTCAAAAACTATGACACTTAGAAACATTCCATCTAAGGAAATGCAATAATATAGAATCGCTCTACAATAACCTCTCTCATTTTCTGTTATCTCTAAGGCATTTGCCTGTGGTGAAAGGTTTTCTGTTGCCTCAAAAATCATCAGAAGGAGGTAGTGTAAAGTTACAAAGGGGTGTAACTTTCATCCTGCTCCTGATGTGACCAAACTAATAGTTCCAACACATTTGGATGGGTATGTTTAGCCTAGGCATGGTCTTGGTTTGCACCCAAACATGTTGAAACAGTTCGAGCTACTTTGTACCGGTAATATCCCTAAAGAGTCTAAAGTGCAAAAAGGTAGAAACCTTTGACGAGATCTTACTCAAAAACCATGACATTAGAAACATTCTATCATAGGTAACATGATCATGTAGAACCCATATATAATAACCTCTCTCAATTTTTGATATCTCTGAGGCGTTTTCTCGTGGTGAAAGGTTATCTGCTGCCCCAAAAATCGTCAAAAGGAGGTAGTGTAAAGTTGCAAAGGGGTGTAACTTCCATCATGTCCCTAATGCAACCAAAATGATAGTTCCAACACATCTAGATGGGTATGTTTAGGCTAGGAATGGTCCTATTTTGTACCCAAACATGTCGAAATAGTTTGAGCTACATTATATCAGTGATATCTCTGAAGAGTCCAAAGTGCAAAAATGTAACAATCTTTGACAAGCTGTTACTCAGAAACAATGACACTTAGAAATATTCCATCTGAGGCAACGTGATCACATAGAACCCTCTACAATAACCTCTCTTAATTTTTTATATCTCTGAGGCGTTTGCCCATGGTTAAAGGTTTTATGCTGCCCCAAAAATCATTAGGAGCTAGTGTAAAGTTGCGAAGGGGTCTAACTTTCATCCTGCTCCTGATGAGACCAAACTAAGAATTACAACACATTTGAATAGGTATGTTTACACTAGACATGGTGTTGTTTTGCAGCCAAACATGCTGAAATAGTTTGAGCTATATTGTACTGGCAATATCCCTGAAGAGTCTAAAATGCAAAAGGCAGCAATCTTTGATGAGCTGTTACTTAGAAACCATGATATTTAGAAACATTCCATCTTAGGCAACATGATAATGTAGAACTCCTCTACAATAACCTCTCTCAATTTTTGATATCTCTGAGGCGTTTGTCAATGGTGAAAGGTTTTCTTCTGCCCTAAAAATCGTTAGGAGGTAATGTAAAGTTGCAAAGTGGTGTAACTTTCGTCTTTCTCCTGATGAAACCAAATTGATAGTTCCAACGCATCTAGATGGTTATTTTTAGGCTAGGAATGTTCCTATTTTGCACCCAAACATGCTAAAATAGTTCGAGCTACACTATACTGGTGATATCCCTGAACAGTCCAAAGTGCAAAAAGGTACTAATCTTTGACGAGTTGTTACTTAGAAATTGTGTCACTTAGAAACATTCCATCTAAGGCTATGGGATCACATAGGGTCCCTCTACAATAACCTCTCTCAGTTTTTTATATCTTCGAGGATTTTGCCTATGGTGAAAATTTTTCTACTGCCCCAAAAATGGTCAGATGCATGCATTGTAAACTTGCAAAGGGGTGTAACTTTCATTCTATTCCACATGTGGCCAAACTGACTATTCCAATGTGTTAGGATGGGTACATTTAGGCTAGGAATGGTCCTATTTCACACCCAAACATGCTGAAACAGTCTAAGCTACATTGTACTGGTGATATCCTCACACATTGCCTTTGCTAGAACTGTTATAGTCTTCAAATGTCAACATGCATCTTATGGATGTTAACATACTTGTTCTAGCAGTCAACATAGTCAACCCTTATCTTCTTCCACCTTTAGGTCACTATGTTATTAGGCTTGAACATAGACTTCTGTGATATTTGAAACCCTCTACACTTCATGGCTCTATCATTATGTAATGATCTACACTATCATTATGTAATGATCTACACTGCACCTATCTTGCTTATCATATTTCATAGCAATCTTGCAAAGAGTTGGGGTAGTGGTATGCAACCTTCTGCGAGATCAATACAACGTTGTAACAAGGCTTTCAAGCCTAACAAGTTTTTGGGTAGGGAATTGCTTTATGGAATTAGAGTCAATTTGGTAAATGTGATGACATGATACATATTAACATGGTGAGATGCAAAGTATACATTTATAAATTAACCACATTCTCAAAGGGATTGTTGATGACTTATGGAAGCATATAGCCCCAATGTTATGTTGCATACTCAAATTAGGTAAGACTCAATATACTCTCATAATCTTACCTTATATGCAAGAGGAATTAAATTTAACAACCACAATGGTCATCAGGTGCTCATAAGCATATGATTTTGACTATCTTATTCAAGACACCAAACATATTCTTTTCATCCTAATATGGTATAATAACAAGGAATTAAGAAATATTTTCAATTGAGAAACTCATAAAGAATATGGATTAGCATACCAAGGAGCAACCATAAGAACATCCTTTTGGAACATAAGGAATTGCAAATATCTATGTAACAACAATCAACTTCTTTTCAATATACCAACATGAGACATTTGTAGAGTATTATTTTGGTTATATGATGCACCGAAATTGGGCTAGAAAGACCAAATCATGGTATTATCATGCCTTCTGGTCACTAAAATAAAACAATGAGCACAAAGATGTTTCACAAGAGTTCGACAACATAGAATGCAATAATTACAAAACTACTAAAAAATGATGCATTGAAATAGCCAAAAAAATATGGTTTCATTTATGTAAAATGGGATTGATAGGGAAAACCATAGAAGGGGTTTTTATACATTTATTTTAGTCCTCATATAGTCCTTTATAATAATATTAAAACTTAAGCATATATGTACTCAAAATAAAATCATTTTACAAGCTCTACCACAAGTCCTTCATGAGTTTAATGGCCATAAAGGCCAATCTAAAATGAGTGTAGAGACCATTTAAAATCAAGGTATGGGGGTGTCCCATGCTAAAATTATCATATAAATATTATTGCAATATCCCCTTAGCCACTTGATAAATTAGATAGAGTTGTTTGTGAAACTATGAGACATGATCCTTAGTGTTGTGCAAATGGCACATGATCCAAAGGACTGTGTAAGATTTATAGGGTGTCTTTTGAGTTTCACAAAATGATTCCTATCACTATGTAAATTATGCATGGTGCAAGGAACCATGAACTTTGTGTTCGATTAAGTGGCATTGTTTAGGTGGCACGTGATGCAAGGACTTATGCATGAGGCTGTACATTGCTATGTGAGTGACTAAGGATAATATGTAATATTGCTTAATAGCATGTAGATCATGATGTGAACAAAAAAACTTGCTTTCCATTTATCCATTTAACCAATCTTACTTTCTCTATTTTCTCGAGCATGTCTAGTTTTGAGAGACTAAAACTTTCAACCCAAAACTCAAATTCTCTTATCATCAATTGGGATGGATTCTTTAATAATTAAACTTTAAAACCTAGAGGCACACAAAAATCATCTACACTACACCTATGCATATTACATAATGATCTACAAAATTGATTTGTATTAACCAAATATCCATATAGGCATACATCAATATCTGTCAATATAATTATAACATATATACAAAATAGCCATATAGGCCTACAAGAATTCCATATAGGCATATAATGTCAACTATATGGGATACAAAATATATGTCCACAAATGCCATATAGGCATACAACAAAGGAACACAATAAAAAGTCATTCCCCTCTGTCTGATGAAGAGAATAGATCATGAGCAGCCTTTGATCTTTGAGGGGATTGAGACATATATGAGGGTGGTCTACTATAAACCCAGGGGTTGCTCCTCCTATTTAGTTGTTCATGGATCTGTAGCTGTTACAATAAAAAGTCTAGACATTAATATATAGAAATGACATTATAAAAAATGAAACATTTAACAAAATAATCACTTACCGCTATCCAAAAATCTATCTCCTCATTTGCCTTAGTACCAGGATTAGGTTGTGGCCATGTCATGTCCTATAGAAACCATCTAGATAGAAATTAAACTTCAAATCAATAATCATTTGATTTTTTAAAAATAAACAACTATAACAATGAATGTAATTTGAAATTTACTAATCTGTCTCATACCCCTGTCAAAGGCATGGAGCTATGAATCGCAAAGGACACACCATGCTCCATTTCCCTATGAACATCGGGAGGTGTCTCCACAGCCTGCATCATCTAAAAATAAAACAACATTATTCAATTACAAAAACTATAATAGTGATGCAAGTCATGGATCCTAACATACACACACATTCACCTAAACATGGAAGTACACACAATAAATCACACAAGTCACATGCATATATATAAATTAGACAAAGATTGGTGACTATTGTGTGGTATAAGGGTCAACAAAGGAGGGACCATAGTAGCATCAAATTTTAGGTTTAAGAAGTCAGAGAGGGAGTGAAGGTGTTAGTTTAGGTTTAGGTTGGTGGTAGGGTGATGTAGGGTTGTGCTCAAATTTTTGTTTCTTTGGTAGTCATGGAGGTAGGACAATGCCTAAGATAGAGTTTGTGGCTTTATGGGGCAATGCCTAAACTAGAAATCACATAGACATTAGGTAAGGTTATGGGTTTATGGGAAGGGGGAATATCAAGGGTTTGTGGGATAATAGGAGGGAGGAAAGATACTAGATAGGAGAAGAAAAACCTTATTTTAAAAATTTCTTATCATTTTCTTTGTCTTGAGGTTTGTCAGGGGGTGGGTTGGAAGCAAACTAAGTCTGGGACGTCTACTAGGGGTATATTAGGAAATAGGTATTGTAGATATGGGTTGGTTAGTAGGTTGGGTGTAGTGTTGGGGGAGTTTCTTAGGCCTACTTTTAGAAGTGGATGGGGAAATGTCCTACACTTTTTTTTACTTTATCTTGGAGGGGTGTTAGAGGGGAGATAGAAGTCAATGAGGAAGGTGAAGTAGTAATAGATGGATATATGGTGGGGAAGATAGGGGCATAGCTAGTGGAGTAGGTGAAGTAATAGAAATAGGTTGTGGGGTTGGGGCAGCAATGTGTTTAGAGGCATAAGTTAGGTAAAGGTGAAAGATGGAATTAGTATGAGGTTGAGGTGGACCAGAATGGGTTGACAAAAAATAATCTAAGGAGAAGTGTCTTAAGGGAACAACTAGTTGGTATGGGCTATGAGAAATGGTGAAGACATTACCATCATGGGGAATTTTAGAGTCAACAAAGGAGGGACCTAAATGATGTTGGAGTTAATCATATGCTATATAAGATATCATAGGCTTATACCCCTCTCTGGTGTCATGTCCTAGGGTCTAATTGGTGGTAATTGGATGAGTTTATTAGAGATAATTTGTCAAAGAATAATGTAGAGGGGATCAACAAGATTTGGTAGACATGTATGGAAAATGTGATAGCATAGACAAGGCAGTGAGCTGTTTGAAAAGATGCCTCAAAGAAATGTGCTCTCATGGTGATGTCCTTGTCTATGCATCTACTTGTCATGGCATTCCATGAGACCACATTTCTTTGAGGCATTTTTTTCAAAGAACTATATTGTAATTGAAATTTTGTCATCTATCAACATCTAGTTATTAGTTATGCTTGATGTCTAGTAATGCTTTGAGTTTGAAAGATGTGCAATGAAATATAACCAACAATATGAATATAAAGTACAAAAATCTAGTAAGTACAATTCATTAATTAAACTATTTATTTTATTACCTCCATGAAGCTTTGAAGTCCACCACCAATGGAAGGTGTTGTTGTGAAATCTACAATATTAACCTATTCAACATCCAAAATCAAATACTAGAATACCATTCATATAACGATGCTATTCACATGTAATATTTATAATTGTTTACTAGTTACATATCTTGACAGTAGATGTCGTAGTGTAATATGTAGGTAGAGAACTGCTGAAAACTGCATCAATGCTATGACCCTAAAATTTCATTAAAATCATCAAACTAAATTAGTTAATCTTGCATTTTGAAAATGAAATTTAATAAATTAAATTCAATGAACTTTCTAGGATTTACCTGAGTATCAAGGCTGAAAGTCTCACTCAGGAGGGCATTTGTCATCACCATTTGTTCAGCTACAGATGTAGCCTGCACACCTGCATCCCAACTATTTGTGGGGTCATAACCACAAGCTGACTCGCAAGCTTGACAAGTATGGGGTGAAACCCTACTCGAACTCTCCCCCGGCCCATACTGTGCTACAGGACTGGCATGCTCTATGATGCTCTAGGTCAAGGCACTAATGGACTAAAGTGTCTTGACCTCAACACTCTCATTCACAACAGAACGGATAGACACATGCTCATGGACTAGTCTAGTGAGTACTCGTCTCACTGGCCACTGTGGGTCAACATGCACCCCTAGTCTATCCTGTGCTAACCCCCCACCTCTACCCTAGAACTCCCTCATATCAAAATAATTTGGCACTTTATTTTTGACAAACTTGTAGTAGAGTTTCCTCAAAAATATTGTGGGACCTCATTATTGTTGCATGGAGGATGGTCAAAAACCATCCACCACCTCTACCCAAAATTGTCCCTTATCACTTGGCTGTTGCACCAATAGACAGGGAACCTCTTGCATGTAAGGGTATAGGTTGATTTGTTCATGGATCTGTGAAAATAGAAAACAAATCTAATTTTGTAATTTGTTCATTTTTAACTTGTTCATAGGACAACTTATCTGCATAGAACTCTCTAAATTCTCTCCTCTTTTCTGACCAACTAGCGATTTGCTTGCTAATTGAATCTACATTTGATAACATAGATTCAAGAGATTGAGCAAGCGTGGATCTATGCAAGGTTGAAGTTCTAGGTTCTTTCAACCTTCCAATTATGTCCTCAATTTGTTTTTTATTGTTTTCAATTTTCCCCATTATATTTTCGTGCGTTCCAGGGGCATACTAAGGAATGAATGGAGGTGTTTGTTGTTGGGGTTGTTCTTCAGCAAGTATTTGCTATTCAGGTGATGGAGGATTTTGTGGATTTTTAGGAGGAGGAGGAGGTGCATTATCAATTCCTGTAAATTAAAGAAATTTAAATAAAAAAACTATTTGAACCTACCTATTTAGCAACAAATTCACACAAGACAGCAAATAAAACTTACTCCTTTAGCCTCCCCGACGTCGTGGTGGCATTTTGATGATGAATCAGTGACAAATTGTTGATGATATTCCCTTCAATAATGGAAATGTGCTCTCCTTTGTCTCCAAGTCATGGGTTTGCTGTGAAATGTTGTGAAATAATGAAATGAAATGCAAGTTTTTTTGATATAGAAGAGAATAACTACATTATGGCTTGGTGTTCCCAAGCCTTAGGCTTGACATCACCAAGCCATAATGTGCTCGCGTTATGGCTTACTTTTTAGAAAAAAAGTTGGCCACTTTTTTGCCCCCCAACTTTTTGCACCTACCTCCTAATTTGAATTATGTATGTTTTTCGACCTTGGAGATTGTTCAAAAGGTTGTATATTGTAAATGTTGACCTTGATGTATGATCCAAGGTTGATGATTGGTATAAATATATGTAATGAATTCATGTGTTTGAGTGGGGAATGTGAGGATGCATAGATAAGAGTGTGTGTGTGTTGTAAGAGCAATGAAGGTGAATTGTATTGTGCTTCAATGGAACTGAACTTAGGCATGTTGTAGATGCTATTATATCAGTTCAAGGTAGTGAGCCACTGCTCTAAGCAGTGAGCCAACCCTCGGCAGTGAGCCCTATTTTTAGTGAGCATTTCTTTGGACAATGAGTCCTTGGGAAGTGATCCCTCTTGTAGTTAGCCTCATTTATTTTTTGGTATTGTTACTACATTATATTGTGAGCTAATACTCACCATTATTTTTCTATTTTAGGGTTTTCCACATAAAAATCTAGTGTTCTGTGTGTATGGTGTTGATGTGTTTAAGTTTTATTTCTGCACTTTGGTGGTGTTCACCTAGGGTTAGGGTTCTGAATTTGAGTTTGCAGGCTTCTATGTTTATTCCTTCAAGCCCTTAGTGCCTCAGGTTAAGTTCTTCCTTGACCCACATGCATTGTTTTACTACCTTTTCCCATCGCACTCAAGAAAATGCTATGCTCTGAAATTTGCTCTGTGCATTGTAAAAACTATTGTATGTTTGTATGTACATGCAGGCCAGATGTGCAAGTGGTCGTGTGTGTTGGTGAGCTTGTGAAATCTCTGTCGGCTTTTGAAAAATGGTAAAAGGTTGGGTTATATGCATTTTTTGATGCATATCAAGTTGCATATATAAGTGGGAATCTTTCCCAGATCCCCAAGAATATTCGCTGCTTGTATATTAGGTTTGCTTGTATATCGAGCATGTACGTGCAAACATAGAGTGGCTATATACAAGGGAAAGGGTGCAAAATTGAATGTATGTTTGACATACATTGGAAACATACAAGTGGGAATCTATCACACATCCTAGGAATATTCCTGGTTTGTATATCAGCTACATACGAGGGGCCTTGTATATTCGGTAACATACAAAGCAGCAAGGATACAATTGGTGGGACCCACAAGTATATACAAATGAGTTTGTATATTCGACATACAAAGGGAAGATGCGGAGGTATTTGCATATACAAGGATTGACATACAAGCCAATTTACAAAAGAGGATATACAACCTGGACGCAGAGGAGGTATCAAATGCAGTGAATAAAATTTGAGGTCCGTGGGTTGTATAATAGTGCTTGTATATCCCGATATACAAGTCGATGTGCAATGAAAAGGATACAAGCCAGATTTCAAAATGTGGTATATTCTAATGCATAATGATTTGAAGTCCGCAGCTTGTATGTATGTGTGTGTTGTATATCGCTAATATACAAAGGAAAGAGATGCAAGCCAGACCTGAGTAGTTTTCCAATTTATTCTAAACTGGCATGGGGTCCGCATTGTATATTAAGTGGTGGCGATTGTATATGCATCCGTTCTTGCATATACAAGGGGCGAAATGGCTAAATAGGGATGGCAAAAAGTCAGTGATATGAACATGGAGTGCCTATGTGGCATGTAATCATTGGCTCTTTGGATTTTCTGTAGGTTTTTGGGCCGTTAGATCTCAACGATGGAGTCATGATTGATGACCGTGTTTTGAACCTTCTGTGCAAAAATTTTCCTATGCGTGTGCAGCAGTTTTGAGCAGGAAAACTTTAGATGTGTTCGTTGCTGCATCCCGCGGGTAGCTGAATCATTAATGGTGAAATGTAGAGGCAATGATGGATGGAGTGATAGGCCAGCTACCCGATTGTAGAAGAAAATCCTCAGGTGGCAGCATGGGGCTCGAGTTCAACCACTCCTAGCCGTTCTTTCTGCCTACTATATTAATTGTTTTGAGTGCCTATTCAAAAATGCATTGAATTTGGCAAAATTTTGATTTGCATTGTAAATTTTGCTGAATACACAGTCTGGGTATAAAAGGTAGACTGTGCTATTCTTTCAGTTGTTGAAAAATGGACAAATTTTGGTGTTGTGACACAATACAACTTCATTGGTGGCCCTGTTCTTGATGTATTGTGAGTTTATGAGTCTCATGTTGTATGTTTCATGCATGAATTCACTGGTTTCATGTTGTTTTATATGAGAAATGCTCTGTGCATGTGTTTAATCATTTGTCTCCAAGCTGTGGGCATCTTTTCTTTTGAATCAAGGTAACTAAGGGTTGTTAAGGTTTAGGAATATATCTTTTCTATATTGAATGTTTAATCTCCTACTTTTATTCAAGGAACAAATTAAATGTTTCAGGTTAATCATTGAGAAAATATGTTGCAGCAGGGATACCATTAAGTATGAATGACTAAGCACCTAGTTTTTGGGAAATATCTGTAAGGCGGGTGCTAAACAAACCCCTTTGAAATCTAGTCTTTAGTATATGTTTATGATGACCATTCACATGTGTATGTCTACCAACTCCAACCCCTGGATAGGCACCAATCTAGTCTTGTATTGAGGTTACACCCCAGGTCCTAGTTTTGCATCCAAATATAAAATCAAACTTAAATATTCAAAACCAAACCATTAGGACCTTAGAAGTAGTTTTAGGACCAAAATCCTCTATCTCACAACTGAACATAGGCCCAAAGCTAGCCCCTTTGCACTTATTTCACAGTTTTGGTCTGCATAAGAGAGGATTTATCTACTTTGTGTCAACATCCCAGCTAATTTGTAGATGCATTTCATAGATGTTGAATAGGGAATACCCCCCTTGGTTATGCAGAACCTAAAGAAGAAGAGGAGATATTTATAGAGTCTATCTCCTGTACTATTGGCCCTTGGCCCAGGAATCTTGTTGATCAATGATGGCTACTTTGTAGGGATAACTAGGAACAAGCATCCAGTCTGGGAAAATAACCAACAGATTTGGTGACTCTGTTGGGGACTTCTTTGTGAAAGAACCCTGATTTTAAAAGAAAACAATTCCTAGTTGTAGGTGGCGACTCTGAACAAATCTCCCAACTGGTAAAGTAAAAATTTGTATGCAAGGGAGAAGATCCCTGTGTAATCCTTTGTTTGAAGAGTTATCCATAAAAATGATGTACAGAGGAAAAGGGACTGTTCAAGCCAGTCGAGAGGGTTCTCCTAGAAGTAATGATAATATTTAGGACAATCCAGGATCTTCAGAGCGGACAATACCTTATTTTTCAAATACTAAGGCTGAAATCTAGAATGTATATGAAAGACAATAGGGTAGTGGATTGAGAATGAGGTCAAAGGTGTTTCAGGAACACCCTTTCCTTGATTCCCTTGATAGATTTGAAGAAGTTGAATCCCCAAGGGATGATAATGATGATCATAATGTAGTGAAACTATCCTCTTCTATGCCTGGAGAGGAGGAATTAGCTGAAGAAATTAAGAGTCTGAGAGCATAATTAGAATATCTGCAAGCAGTAAAAATTAGAGATGGCATGAGACAAAAAGTGCAAGCTCTTAGAACTGCTCAGAATGATTCAGTTCCCACCCTTGAAAATGTAAATGTGCTGAGGAACCAGCATAGAAATGAAGTGCAGGATCAGTATAATGATCAGGGACATAATATAGATAATGCTAGAGTACCATTAAATAATGTAAGAAATCAGAATGCAAATAGAAATGCCAATGTTATTTAGCCCGATAGATAGCCTATGCAGCTGGACAGATTCAGACAACTGGTTTTTGATGGCATTCCTGGTTACCCAAATTCTATTGACAAACATGTGAGGCCGCAAGTGCCAAAGTTTTCAGGAAACAACATTGTGTTAGGAGAAGACCATTTAAAAGCTTTTCAAAATATCATGGATAACTTTGAGGTTGAGCATGAGGATGTTTTTATGAAATTATTTATGCAATCCTTAGTTGATGAGGCTAGAGAATGGTACAAGGGTTTGCCTAATAGGAGTGTTTCATCATGGGAGGACTTCAGAAGAATTTTCAAAGAATAATATGGTGATAAAACTGATCCAAGTTTTTTCATTAATGAATTCACTGGTATCACCAAAGGATCAAATGAACAGGTTGCTGATTTCAATGCTAGATTGACTAAGGTGTTGAACAAATTGCCACATCACCTGAGGCCTAATGAACCTATGTGCATAGTGTTGTACATAAATTCTTTTGATGCCAAAACATCTTATGGATTAAGAGATAAAGGTCCTGCTAGCCTCAGAGATGCTTTCAAAAGAGCAACAAATATTGAAAATAATAGAAAAGCGTCTGGTAAGACAAACAAGAGAGATGATGTAAAATTTTTGCAAAATCCAAATACTAAATCTCAAAGTGTTCAAGGAAATGTATCACTTCTGAGGATAAATTAGATAAATTGACAACTATTGTCAAGGACTTGAGTTATAGAATGACTAAAAATGAAAATGGGATAGGTCCTGACAGGCAGGTTTACCAGAGGCAAGAAAGAAGACCATCATTACATGATATGCCATATAATACAAATTGGCATAATGGTAAACCAGTTCTTCCAAATAACAACCCTAGTCCTAGGGCTCAACATGTCAAGGAAACACCTGACCCTTTGAAGAAGGTAGTTAATAGTGTTAATGACACCCCATGGTGCATAATATGTCAGATGCCTCACTCACAATCACAATGTATGATTGCTCAGTCTCTATATAACAATGATGTGGCCTATGATGAATGCAATGAGCCACATTACATGAAAGATGACAATATCAATATGCTATCTACAAACAGGGAGTATCCTTCTCATGATGTTGATGCAAGCACAAATAATGAGATTCAAGTCTGCCAGCAGTTTCCCTGTGAGGAAGATGATGAGGATAATTATGCTTATGCTCAGGGCTCACACTTTTTACTGAATAACTTGAGGAGACCATCTAATAAAGAGATTAGAGCCTTCACAGCTGCAGTGGTTACTCAAGTCAAAAGCAATTACAATCTCAGGGGTAAAGCCCAGGTAAGTAACTCACATCAATCAGAGAATACTCTTGTGAACCAACCGGTGCACAGTCATAAAGGGATTGAAACACAAAAGAAGAAATGGAGCAATAATGAGCAAAGTTTTAAGGAAAAAATAGGTCATGATTCTGAAGGATCAAAAAATAGAATTCCCCAAGTTGAGGATCAAAACAAAAATTTTTAGATCAAAGATGACAGTCAGAGAGCCACAAAAATTAAAGTTGGATCATACCAAGATAAAAATAAAACTGTAGATCAGGCTATAACTATTATACAAAATTATGCTCCATTTGACATAACTCAAGTCTTATCCCAGGTAAAGATCTCTATTCCATTGATGGAGCTGATGAAAGTTGAAGAGTTTAGAAATAAAACATTGTCCCTAATTTCAGGAATACCCTATCAAACTAATCAGAATATTGAGACTCAGGGTAAGAAACAAGCATGTGTATTGATGACGATGAGGTCCCTGAAGTTTATTTGGGGATGACCATGACAAAATGTCCCTCACAGGTTGAGCCATTTTATGTCTCCCTTGTCATAAATGGAAAAGTGATGAAGAATTCTATGCTTCACTTAGGAGCCTCAACCAATATCATGTCTTTGGCCATTATGCAGCAAGTTGGGTTAAAGATAGATAAGGCATGTGGGAAATACTATGCCATGGATGCTAGAGAGGTACCAGTCATTAGAATTATGAAAGATGTAGATTTCAGACTGGCAGCATATCCTGAAAAAACCTACAAAATGAACATAACGGTTGTTGATATCAAGCCACAATATGGCATGTTGTTGTCAAGGAGATGGGCAGCGTTGATTGGTGGACGTATGCAACTAGATTTATCATATGCCATGATCCCAATGAATGGTAGGGATGTCAAATTGATTAAAGAAGAAAGGTCACTAGACACAGTCGAAGATCAGGAATCAGAGGAGCATATATGTTTTGTGGATACTGACTGTGATAATTTTAGAGTTGTCTCAGATGATAAAGGGGGTAAAGAGGGAGATATGTGCATTCAGGAGCTTGACCTATAGGGTCTATGGACCATGTATTTTGATGGAGCTTGTTCAAAGGAGGGCTCTGGTGCTGGAGTTGTGTTTCTGTCTCTAGCTAGTAAGCTTTTAAAATTCTCTTTCTTGCTAAAGTTTGCTTGCACAAATAATATTGCAGAGTATGAGGCTTTATTGCTGGGATTGAATTTTTATCTCAAGCATGGGATTAAGGTGTTAACAATGTTTGGAGACTTAGAGTTAATTGTTTCCTAGGTTAGAGATAAGTATGCATCACAGAATAAGAGGTTAAAGTAGTATAAACATGCTGTTTGGGATACAATTGAATTGTTTGATGCATTTTCAATAAATTGGATAGAGAGATCAAAAAATGTCAAGGCATATTTTTTAGCTAATGTAGCCATAAGGCCAGATGATGTTACTCTGTCAGATGTTACAAATGTTGAAGTCAAACTTAGACCTACAGTACCAAATAATATATGCAGCTGGCAGGTATTTGATGATGATAAGGATTTACTGAGATTTCTACATTGCATTGATGAGTATGAAAATTAGGAAATTGATTTCTAGAACTTTGTAGAAGTTGTGGAGGGGAAAGAAACTCTCTTAGGGAAGGAGGTAATTCAACTCAAGACAAATAAAATCCCTAGGGGACTGGTCACTTTAGAGAGAGCATTTGACAATAGGGACCAATTTGTTACAAAGGCATCTCCAACAAACAAGAATGACTTGGAGGAGATAAATTTGGGGACATCTCATGCCCCCAAAAAGGTATATATTGGCAAATGGCTTAAGCCACATATCAGGAGTATGCTGATTGCACTATTGAAAAAATATAAGCATGTTTTTGCCTGGTCATATGAGGACCTGACAGCTTATAGAGAGGATTTATTCCAACATGAAATCCCTTTCAAGCCTGGAGCTAAACCATTTAGACAAAAACAAAGACCTATCAACCCAACTTTAGCTCCAAAAATGCAAGAAGAGCTTATGAAGCTTAGGGAGGCTAGAATAATTATGCCCATCAGACACTCAACTTGGGTGTCCAACCTTGTCCCAGTCAGAAAGAAAAATGGTGACATAAGGCTTTGTGTGGACTTTAGAAATCTCAATGTATCTTCTTTGAAGGACAATTACCCATTGCCTAACATGGAAGCCATGTTGTAGAAGGTGACTGGCTGTGAACTTTTATCCATGATGGATGGATTTTCAAGGTACAATCAAGTGAAAGTAAAAGAATTAGAACAGTTTAAAACTGCCTTCACCACTCCATGGGGAACCTATGTATATGTGAGAATGCCATTTGGGCTAACAAATACAGGTGCCACATTTCAGAGGGCTATGGATGTTACTTTTGCAAGATTAATTGATTCAATCCTAGCTGTCTATCAGGATGATTTGACAACTTATTTAGAAAAGGAGGAGCAACACTGTATGCACTTAGAACAAATCTTTATTAGGGCATTGGAATATGGCATCTCACTCAACCCAAAGAAATGTGTTTTTGGGGTAGTGGAAGGAAAATTACTTGGTCACATTGTTTCCAAGGATGGAGTCAGGATCGATCCTGAAAGGGTGGCTGCAATTGACAAAATTCAGATCCCTAGAACAGTGAAAGGTGTTCTGTCCTTCTTTGGGAAAATTAATTTTGTTAGGAGATTTGTCCCTAACTTTGCAGAGACCACGAAAGATATCTCTAAAATGTTGAAGAAATGTGCAATTGTCAAATGGGAAGATGAAGCAACTGAGTCATTTCAGAACATCAAAGATGCTATAAAGATGGCTCCTGTGCTAAAGTCTCCTAATTTTTCAAAGCCATTTCAGCTGTTCTCATTTGCTTCTTTCCATACTATTGCTGCATGCTTACTACAGAAGAATGATGAAGGGTTTGAACAACCTATAGCTTTCTTTAGCAGGTCATTGCAGGCTGCTGAGTTGAAGTATGACATCATGGAGAAGCAGGCATATGCATTGGTTAGAGCAGTCAAAAGTTTTAGGCCATATTTGGTAGGCTCTTAGATAATTGCATATGTGCCTCATGCAGTAGTTAGAGATATCTTTACTCAACAGGAGGTAACTGGAAGAAGATGCAGATGGATAAACAAATTGCAAGAGTTCAACATTGAAATACAGATCACAAAATTGGTAAGAGGACAAGGTTTGGCAAAATTGATGACATAGTCAAATCTAGAGGCATGCCAAGTGAATTTAGTGCATAATGAAGTTGTAAATATGTTAGAATCTGAATGGTATAAGGACAACACATTATTTGTAGAATCTGAACTGTCCTTCCCATCTTAGTGACAATCAAAAGAGGACTTTGAAGCTACTTGCTATTAAATACATCATTGTTCAAGGAAAGTTGTATTAGAAAAATCCTAATGGTGTATTACTCAGATGTGTGAATGAGGATCAGGCTAAGGATATTCTAAGTGACATGCAGAATGGAGTGTGTGGTGGACACTATACTGCCCAAACAATAGCCCGCAAAATTCTCAGAGCTGGCTATTGGTGGCCAACTCTCTTCTTAGATGCACAAAGAATGGTAAGAAAAGGTGATCCTTGGCAAAGGTTCTTTGGAAAGCTAAAATATGAAAGTGCATTGCCCCTTAGGACTATAACTATAGAAGCTCTATTTCAGCAATGGGGAATTGATTTTATAGGGGAAATCTCAGAAAAATCAAGTGGAGGACATAAGTGGATTGAAGCCATTCCAACTAAAAAAGCTACAAGAAAAGTGGTGATGGATTTTATTTTAGAAAATATTGTTATCAGATTTGGAGTACCAGCCAAAGTGATCACAAATAATGCAATGTGCTTCAGGTCTGGTGAATTTATTAATTTTTGCAACAATTATGGAATAAATTTGTTACATGCATCACCATATCATCCACATGGAAATGGTCAAGCAGAGTCAAGCAACAAAAGCCTCATGAAAATTGTCAAAAGGATGGTAGGCAGAAACAAAAGGGGGTGGGTTTCAAAGCTAAAAATGGCATTATGGGCTAATAGAGTAACAGTGAAGAAAGCAACTGGAAGATCACCTTTTGAATTAGTGGATGGTGCAGCAGCTAAATTGCCTGTGAACAACCTCCTACCAGTTTATAAATTCATACAAGAAAGTGAGGAGGAGATTGAGGACTCAATGACTGAAAGAATAAATCAGTTGTTTGCAATGGATGAAATGAGAAGGGAGGCACAGAAAACAAACATCAAGAAATAGCAAAAGGTAAAATATTTGTTTGATAAAAAGGCTATAGAAAGACAGTTTTAGATAGATGATTTGGTCCTTGTATGGAATGCAAGGAACCAGGACAAGGGCAAGCATGGTAAATTTGAGCCCTTGTGGATGGGCTTGTACCAAATCAGCGACACTCATGGAGAAGATTCCTATTTTCTTCAGGCCCTAAGTGGTGAATTGTTGGAATTGTCTGTGCATGGTCAGTTCCTAAAACCCTTCTTCTCATAAATGCTTGTCTTGTGTGCACACTATAAATTAGATGTAAATATTATGTACATGCCTTGTATAGTCAGTCGTGTTTTGAGTTTTGTGTTTTGTTTGGTCCGCCCCAGAGTAGCTTGGTTCTCGTTGTAGTCTTGCGTCTGCATGTCCCCAGTCAGAGCCAAAGGTGGTGTTCACCTAGGGTTAGGGTTCTAAATTTGAGTTTGTAGGCTTCTATGTTTATTCCTTCAAGCCCTTAGTGCCTCAAGTTAAGTTGTTCCTCGACCCACATGCATTGTTTACCACCTTTTCCCATCGCACTCGAGAAAATGCTATGCTTTGAAATTTTCTCTGTACATTGTAAAATATGTCGTATGTTTGTATGTACATGCAGTCCAGATGTGCAAGTGGTCATGTGTATTGGCGGGCTTGTAAAATCTCTGTCAGCTTTTGAGAAATGCTAAAAGGTTGAGTTATATGCATTTTTTTATGCATATCAAGTTGTATATACAAGTGGGAATCTTTCACAGATTCTTGGGACTATTTGCTGCTTGTATATTAGGTCTGCTTGTATATCGGGCATGTATGTGCGAAGATATAGTGGCTATATACAAGGGAAAGGGTGCAAAATTGAATGTATGTTTGACATACATTAGAAACATACAAGTGGGAATCTATCGCACATCCCAGGAATATTCCCAGTTTGTATATCAGCTACATACGAGGGGGCTTGTATATTCAGTAACATACAAAGTAGCAAGGATACAATTGGTGGGGCCCGCAGGTATATAAAAATGAGTTTGTATATTCGGCATACAAAGGGAAGGTGTGGAGGTATTTGCATATACAAGGATTGACATACAAGCCAATATATAAAAGAGGATATACAACCCGGATGCGGAGGAGGTATCAAATGAGGTGAATGAAATTTGAGGTCCATGTGTTGTATAATAGTGCTTGTATATCCTGATATACAAGCCGATGTGCAATGAAAAGGATACAAGCTAGATTTCAAAAGGTGGTATATTCTGATGCATAATGGTTTGAAGTCCGTGGCTTGTATGTATGTGTGTGTTGTATATCGCTAATATACAAAGGAAAGAGATGCAAGCCAGACCTGAGTAGTTTTCCAATTTATTCTAAACTGGCATGGGGTCCTCTTTGTATATTAAGCGGTGGCGATTGTATATGCGTCTGTTCTTGCATATACAAGGGGCGAAATGGAAAAATAGGGATGGTGAAAAGTCAGTGATAGGAACATGGAGTGCCTATGTGGCACGTAATCATTGGCTCTTTGGCTTTTCTATAGGTTTTTTGGCCGTTAGATCTCAGTGATAGAGTCATGATCGATGGCCCTATTTTGAACCTTTTATTCCAAATTTTTCCTATGCATGTGCACTGGTTTTGAGTGGGAAAACTTCAGATGTGTTCGTTGCTGCATCCTGCAGGTAGCTGAATCATTAATGGCAAAATGTAGAGGCAATGATGGATGGAGTGACAGGCCAGCTACCTGATTGAAGAAGAAAATCCTCAGGTGGAAGCGTGGGGCTCGAGTTCAACCACTCCCAGCCTTTCTTTCTATCTACTACATTAATTATTTTGAGTGCTAATTCAAAAATGCATTGAATCTGGCAAAATTTTGATTTGCATTGTAAATTTTGCTAAATACACAGTCTGGGTATAAAAGGCAGACTATGCTATTCTTTCGGTTGTTGAAAACTGGACAAATTTTGGTGTTGTGACACAATACAACTTCATTGGTGGCCCTGTTCTTGATGTGTTGTGATTTTATGAGTCTCATGTTGTATGTTTCATGCATGAATTCACTAGTTTCATGCTATTTCATATGATAAATGCTCTGTGCATGTGTTTAATCATTTGTCCCCAAGTTGTGGGCATCTTTTCTTTTGAATCAAGATAACTAAGGGTTGTTAAGGTTTAGGAATATAGCTTTTCTATATTGAATGTTTAATCTCCTAATTTTGTTCAAGGAACAAATTAAATGTTTTAGGTTAATCATTGAGAAAATGTGTTGTAGCAGGGATACCATTAAGTATGAATGACTAAGCACCTAGTTTTTGGGAAATATCCGTAAGGCAGGTGCTAAACAAACCCCTTTGAAATCTAGTCTTTAGTATATGTTTATGCTGACCATTCACATGTGTATGTCTACTGACTCCAACCCCTGGATAGGCACCAATCTAGTCTTGTATTGAGGTTACACCCCAGGTCCTAGTTTTGCATCCAAATATAAAATCAAACTTAAATCTTCAAAACTAAACTATTAGGACCTTAGAAGTAGTTTTAGGACCAAAATCCTCTATCTCACAACTGAACATAGGCCCAAAGCTAGCCCCTTTGTACTTATTTCACAGTCTTGGTCTGCATAAGAGAGGATTTATCTGCTTTGTGTCAACATCCCAGCTAATTTGTAGATGCATTTCATAGATGTTGAATAGGGAATACCCCCCTTGGTTCTGTAGAGCCTAAAGAAGAAGAGGAGATATTTATAGACTCTATCTCCTGTACTGTTGGCCCCTGGCCCAGGAATCCTGTTGATCAATGATGGCTACTTTGTAGGGATAATTGGGAACAAGCATCCAGTTTGGAAAAAAAACCAACACACTTCATCCTTAATCTTCATAGTAGATTAAGGGATTAAAGTAATTGAATGTGAATGTGATCTTGTTTAAGAGAAGTTAAAGTTTTTGGCCACTTTTTGGCGTTCCAACTTTTTGCACCCACCCCCTAAATTTAATTATATATGTTTTCTGACCTTGGAGATTGTTCAAAAGGTTGTATTTTGTAAATGTTGACCTTGATGTATGATCCAAGGTTGATGATTGGTATAAATATATGTATTGAATTCATGTGTTTGAGTGGGCAATGTGAGGATGCATAGATAAGCGTGTGTGTGTTGTAAGAGAAATGAAGGTGAATTGTATTGTGCTTCAATGGAACTAAAGTCAGGCATGTTGTAGATGCCATTATATCAGTTCATGGTAGTGAGCCACTTCTCTAAGCAGTGAGCCAACCCTCGACAGTGAGCCACCCAATGGCAGTGAGCCCTATTGGCAGTGAGTATTTCTTTGGACAGTGGATCCTTGCGAAGTGATCCCTCTTGTAGTGAGCCTCATTTATTTTTTGGTATTGTTACTACATTATATTGTGAGCTAATACTCACCATTATTTTTCCATTTTAGGATTTTCCACATAAAATCTGGTGTTCTGTGTGTATAGTGTTGATGTGTTTAAGTTTTGTTTCTGCACTTCATGCTTAATCTTCGTAATAGATTAAAGGATTAAAGTAATTGAATGTGAATGTGATCTTGTTTAAGAGAAGTTAAAGTTTTTGGTACGACTGATTCACACCCCCCTCTCAGTTGTCTTGTTCCTTCAACAAGAACGTACTTAGCCTTCGTAAAAGATGGATGAGGAAAAGCCCCTAAAACATTACTATGTACAAGTTCCAAGACTTGTGTTGCCCTCTATGTGATTTTGTTGTCCCACCAATAGCACGTACTAGTGGTGGAGAGGGATCTCATCGTTGATATAGTCTCTACACCAACACCCCCCCACACGATAGAGCTGGATACAACCACATACTATGTGGGATTCATACTCACTACATATCAGTCGATAAGCTGAGGTTATGTGGACGAAGGGTCAAGGGCTCGAGGGACTCGAACTGATGACCTGTGCTCTAATACCATGTGTGATTTTTCTGTCACACCAAAAGCATGTACTAGTGGTGGAGAGGGATACAACAAAGGGGTATTAGTGTTGACATTTCATTTGGCTAGTTTCCCTCTCGCCATGGGCATTTTTTTACTAATTAGTGTTAGAAAAAAGGATCACTAAGGCATTGATGATCACAAATTTGAAGTAAATTGTAGCCATATGGCATGCAATTGCATTCCACACATGGATCTTGCAAGAATTGTAGGACTAGATCACTTTTAGTTGTATTGTATCAAGTGCACTTCCATTGAGTCATGTCCAGTATACTTTCTTATTTTTTTCTCTTTTGGGGGGTAATTTTTTTCCCATTGGGTTTTCTACCTTTCTCCACTTATGAGAGTTTTATTTGTACATGGGTACCTCACTAAGCCTTGTTGCTAGGACCCATCTTTTTCACCCACCTAAGTTGTGTGATTTTTCTGTCACACCAAAAGTACATACTAGTCGTGGAGAGGGATCTCATCATCAATATAGTTGCTATGCCAACACCCCCCACATGGTAGAGCTAGATACAACCATGTGCCATGCGGGATTCATACCCACTTCATACCAGTTGATAACCTGAGCTTACGCGGATGAAGGGTCAAGGGCTTGAGGGACTCAAACTGATGACCTGCACTCTGATACCATGTGTGATTTTTCTGTCACACCAAAAGCAAGTACTAGTGGTGGAGAGGGATCTCATCGTCAATATAGTCGCTACGCCAACACCATCCATGATTTTCGTTTGTCAAATTTTTCTTTGGGATGCTTCCCAAGGGCACAACCCTCACAAAGAACTTTAGAAAATTTAACTCTAAGAAACCCCATGACCATATTATGCTGAGATAGTTGCTCAAGGTAGAGGTAGCTAAGGTGGCCAAACCGCTCATGCAATAATTTACTAACTTGATTTGAATGAGTTAGAAATGATTTGGGAGAAATATCTATTGCAAAGTTGGAGAAGGTATATAATCTAGATTGGTGATTGGCCTCCCCTATAGCTTCAAATTTGTTGCTTTCCAATTCTTTGATCTCAACTAAATCTAGAGAGAAATGTACTCTCATGCCCTTCCCTAGATGAGTTATTTGATACATTGAAAGGAGATTATTTGATAGTGAAGGAACACTTAGAACATTTGAAAATGTTCCTCCTTCAACTTCAACAAATCCTCTCCCTTTGACCAAAGTTGGAGTATCATCACCTAAGGTGATTGAGGATAATATACAAAAGATGCATGAAAATTATACAGGTGAAGAAGTACTACTTCTTTCACTAAGTGCAATATAGAATTCCCTCTATAGGAGAGAAAATGATAGAAGGTCTATGAGATCCCCAATAGTACATTTCCTGCTACAGATAGGCTAGATGATTGATAAAGGATGCATATGTAGATCCAAGAATGCCAAAAAATGTTCCATCCCTTGGGAAGAAATGAAAGCACCTAAATATGTAGGACATCTTCCAATGTGAGAAGATGTATGTATGATCTTTAATCATGTTGAAGTTGATCCAAGGATGATGATGCCTATGTTGATGCCAATGTCGATGCCCTTGAAGAGTGCTCAGGTGTCCCCATGTTGATGCTAAAGGATGCCATAGTCAAATTAGGTGCACTCCTAATAGATGAGAATGATGATGATGATCTGGAACCATGTGTAGGATGATGTACAACATGAAAATCTGAAGAGGATAATGGAGATGTAGTTTCATCGAAACTGTCATCAAAGAGAACATTGATGTCCTCAATGTGTACTTCCATATCAACAATGTGAGACTCTACAAATAGACAAGTGATCTCAGGTAGAAATTTGTCCCAATCAATGATGCTATGAAGACTAATATCCTATTCCAGAAGTACTAGAAGCTTTCAAAGAAGCGACTCTAAAAACTGATGAAGCAATAGTAAGAGTGATGACTTCTTCTACGTCAATGGAACGTTTTGTTTTTGTATCATGATTAGGGATGTAAGTTGTGATCAAAGCAGGATCATGTGGGAATGGAGAAACATTGGAGTCTCCATATATCTCCCAAATTTTGATCCATAATGCATGTGGATAGTCAATATGTAAATTGATCAATCCAACAATGTGATCATGATGATTAAACCACTTAGCCTTCTAAGATTGTTTACCAAGTTCAAGGACAAGTCCATATAGATAGGGTATGAGATTATGGAACCTAATATGTTTTAGGATGCCTTCATACCAAGACTTATAGTTTCCCTTATTTAGGTTGATTATAGAAGAGTGAGTTTCATATCCCATGATTTTAGAATAGGTTAATTCCTTTAGACAAAATAAAATTGACACATTAGGCCCCTTAGATTATGTGACCCCTTCAGTTTGGAACTTTATAAATTAGTGTGTTTTACAATGCAAGTAGGTACAGTGCGTGGGAAATAAAAACACATTAACATTTGCAAAAAATGGTGCTCAATTTCAAGCTACCGAGTAAAAGATATTATAGAATCAATTTCCCGCAAATGACCTATTTTAATACATTTGAACTAAAAAGAAAACAAAAAAAATGCCCATGGATGAGAAGAAGCCTAGTCATTCAACCACTTGTAGGAGTTGACAAGTAAAGAAGATTACAATAGTTTTATATGTGATGGGGAATTGGCCTCTTGCCAACCCGAGCCTCACCCTTCGTCTTCATCTCATGAAGATATAAGGGTTTAAAAAACTATCAACTTTCATAAAACCATTTTCTTAAGGAAATTTGCCCTAAATTAAAATGCCCCCTATGTTGTATTTTTATATTGCATAGTGTTAGAGACAAACTAGAATACAAAACTTAAATAAAGATGACCAAATAGGTACAACATCATCAACCATAAAGAGACGACATGACACAGATTTTGATGAGTGGAAAATCTTTATAGGGATAAAAAACCACTTTGAAAATTTGCCTCACATGCTTAATAAAATCTCACTAATTACAACAATTGTCTCATTAACATACATGCCTTATTGGTAACAAACAGGTCTCACTAACCATGCAAGGCTCACTAGCTACTCAAGAAAATCTCATAGGTTACTACCTCACTGGCATGAAAAGATTGTCTCACTGAGATGAATATCAAAAGTTTGATAGAATAAGATTATACATAGGGTTACTCTATTTCTTGACAAATCACTGTTCAATTTCCTTATTATCCAATCTGCAATATTCATTTCCCTTACTCACTCATATCACAACATTGATTAATCAAACAAAACCTCTATCACCCAAACATATTTAGTCTTTGCAAAAACATCTTTTGCCTATATTCAATAAGCTTTCTACCCTTACAACTTCTACCAAAATATTTTAATCTGCAATACAATATTCCTTATGTCTCCAAAACAAAAACTTCGACCTTTACAAGACCCTTAATGCAATCTATGGATGCTTATCTTCATCATACATCATTCATCATGAAACTTCTTCAACCACAATTCCCATTTTCATCACACAAATGCTCTCTTATCTAAAATCAAAATCATAATAAAAAATCTTCTATTTCACCTGCAAAAATATGTATCTGCATCATCTTCATAATTAACAACATCCTCTTCTATTTCACAATACCCTCTTTTCACATTCCTTTAAAAAACTCTTCATATTCATTTTCAGATCCACACACCAATTCATCTACATTAAAAAATAAAACCCCTATACACCTCTAAAAAGGATTTAATACTTTTCTTTCCCAACATAAAAAATAAAAAATAAACTTCTTCTTTGTCATCAATATGGACAAGAGACCTATAAAAATGCTTTAAATATATCAACAATCTGCCTTTAGAAACTGTCTAAAAATAGTCTTTAAAAGCAAAAACACTGTAGTCACATAGAATTGATGGCCAACTACACATCAATGTGCAAGCCCTAGGAGTGAGAGATCAAGTTTGAAATGCAACCATAGATTATCATAATCACACCCACAATAACTTTAAGCATTAGTCAGTGATTGCCTTTTCCTACTAGATGAATGAAATACTAACTGGTGCCTTTGGTGTGACTAGGGAGAAAGGGCCAGTTGCCCAACAACAAAGGTGGCTTAAAAGTTGTGACTTAAGTCACCTTGCCACCAATGACTTCAAGTCACCTTTAAAAAAGAAAGAAATGCCTCCCGTCACTGCAAGCTTTTCAATGTTAACATTTAAACTTCTAAGGATTTTGAATGACAAACCCTAAACACCAAAAAGGTCTTCATCTAGATAAGAACATCCTACACAATTAATTTGTGATCTGCCATCTGAAAATGTACACACTTCACTCTTCTCTTGTTATAAGTTTGTTGAAAGTAAATGTCACTTTGAACCAAGGTGAATGTGCTCCCTTTTTCAGTTGAACACTAAGTTGACTTGTAGCAACTTTCATGCACTTTACAAGTTCATAAGATTTTATGCTCTTCAAAGATCTTATGGCACTACACTTGAGGACACAGTAACATGATCCTTTAGTGTTATTATCCTTAAGAGAGTGACAATGATGTAATCTTAGACAACCACAATGTCTTCTCATTGTATAACTAGGATTCTACCTTTTCTTCTAACAACCAAGGTATCAATGCAACTTATGGACATAATCAACACATTATATCAACTTCACAACAAAGATATCTCCTGTTGATAATAAAAATCAACCATATGACTAAGATCTTTATAAACAACATGAACTCCTGATTATAACTTCATGTTATGAAGCATCATGAAGGACTGAGCAATGAACACCTTATTATATCATGCATACTACCATCAAATATCACTGCAACTTATACCAAGAGACCTATATCATATAATGAAAGCATATGATGGAAGCATCTGTTACAATGAGTATCACTAAATGATGATGTCAAGTGACAAGAACCAAACTGACCTTGTCATACGAACCAAACTAACCTTCTCATACAAGAGCAACTGATACTCATCCTGATACTTATGTCATATCTCATGTCAATGTCATAGCAAGTGAGCTCCTAATGAATCCTGATATCCAAAGACATCATAAACACACTTCAACTCAACTTCAATTTCTAATTGCCTTTTGACATCAATGACAATCATGCCATCAAGTGGTTTGCTGAAACCCCAAAGAGGCCATACAAAGGTCGTGTGCAAACAGAGGTTGCGTGCCTTTTTGTGTAGGCCGTGAGCCAACAGAGGCCGCTGGCCTTTCTGTACAGGCCGTGAGCCAACAGAGAGTCCACGGGTATGGGCTTCACCTCCATCTGGTCTATGGAGATGTTGTCTATGGAAATGGAAGGTGGTCATCCCTCTATTGGTAAGGGCCAAGTGCACCGTCGACTGTGTATACGAATAGGGGTTCCTCCCAAGGTAGAGTTGGCTCTGCAAGATGCACAAATAACTAGATACATGACCTTTCCACCAACGAAACCCTCCTCGAGCTCTATAGATTGTCAAAACCTTTTAATGCAAAAATGATACTTACAGACTCGTTTCCATCTCTTCTCGCTCTGATTCCACTTATATATTATATATACATATTTGCCAGAGCATTCCACTCAAAACATCTAACCAAATTACTTAATCCTTTACGTTCTTGTAGGTATTTACTTTTTCAAAGCTCCCATTCTTAGTATGGGCTAAGAGTGTGATTGTACCATCATCGTTTCACAGAGAAATTAAGGAACATGGGCTTGGCAAAGATCGTTTATTTTGGCTTTAATCCTCCCGGTTGCATTTAATTGAAAGTTTCTAAACCCTTTTTGAAATGAATGCACTTTGTGTATATCTGTGGCAATTGGTAATAAAAACTGTGATCATCAATTGAAGGGTAATTAGTTGAGGCGACAAGCTTTTGTAGGAGAGCGTTGAGTGCTTAGAACTTCTTCACACTAAAGAATATTTGCTGGTTATTCATATTTTTATCACTGCTGTAAAACATCCCCTTTCCTTTTGAAATAGAACGATCATCTTGAAATGCGCTTATGTTTCTGTTTTTGACGTTGAAGACCAATATTGGAGAATGTCACTACTGAAATTTACGGAAATTTAGCCCATTATTGGAGTTGGTGGAAAAAAGATCACTAACAGGATGCAGGGATTATGTTGATGACGGGATAGCAGAGGATTTATATGTCATCAAACATATCCAGCGGGTCATAAATTCCTCGCATCCAAAAGGGCGCAAAATTTGCCCAATCCCCATGGCCAACTTCCACGTCGATTCTTCACCTCTTCCACTATATGTATGCCTCCACATCCCATTTAAATTTTATCATTCTTCTTACTTTTGTAAGTCACTTCCGTGGTTGCCATAAATACCTGAGGAAATGTTGTTTGTGCTATCATATTTTGCATACGTTCTTACCAAAATATTTCTTCCAACAACATTTGAATAAAATTGCTTGCAGTTGTGTTCCGATGGATACCCATGCCCTAATCCAAAGCTTCCATTCTTGGCGCGGGCTTAAAATATGCTAATAAGCGTGTGTTGATAAGGTTGGAGCCTTGTTACAGAAGGGGAAGGCTTCAACTATGGTTTTCATGTATTTCTGCAATGAAGATTAACAGATTTAGTGACTGAGCAATGCTATCTCCAAAGCGGCCACATCAAATAAGTCTGATGAGATCACAAATTTAAAGCTTCACTCTGGATGACAAGAAACCATGCTTGTTATCGCCCCTAGTCACTTTACTCATAGCGGATCACCTTAATATGTCAGGCAACATCCTTTCCTCTTCATGATTGAAAAAATTCTCTTACCAAATCGATCATGGAACAACATTAATTTCTATCTTTGAAATGATATTGCGCACATCTTATAACCACAACATTTCATGACATAATGCATATTTGAAGTATATTATCTCACCAAGTAATGAAGTAGCATCATTTGAAGTTTTACGGATATTTTGACGTTCCCTGGATGTTGCTTGAAATAGACACCTCGATGGATATATCTGGTTAATAATTGTTTCCCCGCATCCGGTTGGACGTGTTATCTCCGCTATCTTCAACTTTATTCCATTTGTACCTGCCAATTCACCTGGGTTATTTTCTCTCAACATTTCTTTATTAAATGCACAGCAGTTGGCTTCTACGGGCTTGTTCTCATGACCTCTGTGTTCGGGGGTGGTAGTGTCTGTGGGGTTTGTCTGTCTTTAACTGTTTCAGCTGGTCCGTTAAGGGACTTTTTTGTGTTATTATGTTTTTCTAGGCCTGTATATGGGTCTTTTTGGTATTTTATTGATCATCAGACTTGGCGCTTGCCTCTTATCTGTAATCTCTTCCTAAATTTCAATATCTATGGGTGTCCTCACCTTTTTCTGGGAAAAAATAAAAAATAAAAAATGCACAGCCTTCAATCATTGCATACGATTATCATGGAATTTTATCTTAACAGTTCATATGCCTTGTCCATGCTTACGTACCTTGTAGCCAAATTTCTCATTTTGGTATTGCAGTATGATCTTCAATTCATAGCAACTGCTCTAGATTTTTGCACCCCATAAGTATGTGAAATAAGATAATTATGCAAGGATACTTACACTTCAAGTAAACACTTACGAGTGTTTTACATCCCATGGGAGTTGGCGAGGATTTCATCATCCACAGGAGTTTGCGGAGTTCTAATGCCCCATGGGATATATCCGTAAGGAGACAACCTCTGCAACATCCCTTCATTCATAAAAGTCCCACTTTGGGAATGCCCTTACATTGACTGCATTGTGCATCGCTATTTAGCCAATAGGCTTTTATATTTGAGCATCATAACATTGTTATCCTATCAGCGCACTCCCTGAACTTGATATGAGCGCTAGTACTATCATGTATCCAGTAATTGTTAAAACAACTCCCTATTCACGGTCTTTTAACTTATCTATGCCACCACATTTTGCATATACATTTTTGATTGAAGTCATGGTCTTATCAACCGATAAGTGTCTATATATGAGCATTGTTATCATGGTATTTTGTGGATGTTTAATGCTGCAGTTGTAGCAGAAGCTTCGCCTGAAGGGATTTCCTGAGATCCTTGATTTTTTGATAGATGTCAGTCTCATTATATTGCCGGTTCCAGTGGTGTATTAATCTCCCTATTGCAACTATCACGTTTCTTGATCTGTTCCCTAAATGGTCTCCCATCAATAAAGAGACCTATCTCGATAGGCTATCATTGAGGTAATACTATTGCAACAAGATTAATACTAGATGTAATCTCTAGAATTCATACCAAAAGTATTTCATACTAGATAATAGAAATAAGATTTTTTATGTTTTTAATTCTTGCTAAGGTATGAGAGACCAGGAGAGGCTTGCGAGCTTTTGGTTGTGGACTTCTTTGTGGGTACTAAAGATTTTTAAACAAACAATATAACAACAGATTTAAGAGGAACAAGCAAAAATAACCATAAAAGATATATGCAGCACATAGAAGAAATTTTTATTATATTATTGAAAAAAAATAGAGAGCTACAACTCTTATACATTTTTTATACATTGTTTTTAGAAAGGAAAAACTTATATGGGAAAAACAGAAAAATAAACTAATGATAGAAGGTTCCTACATGGCAAAAAGATAGATGGAAATAGCCTAAAACAACTAACAAAAAAAACTGACTAAAAATATAGAAACTGCCTATAGCAGTGAGGAGCCAAACGGCAAAAAATTGATTAGATTTGGAAAAAGTGAGCAGATCTTCAATTATCCAACATACTCCCCCTTGATGCGGAGAGGAGTCACAATATGATCTCGAAGCATAAAAAACTGAACCTTTGCAACTGCCTTGGTAAAAATGTCTGCAAGTTGTTCTGTAGTCTTGATATACGTGAGTTCTACTTCTTTCTTTTGCACCAAATCTCTCATAAAATGATATTTTAGATCAAAGTGTTTAGTTCTACTATGATGCACGAGATTTTTTGCCAATTTGATTGTGCTCATATTATCACAGAAGAGCACTGTAGGATGAACTTGTTTTTCTCCAATCTCTTCAAGAACTTTTCTGAACCATAATGCTTGAGTACCTATAGAGGTGATTGCAACATATTCTGCCTCTATGGAAGAAAGAGAAACTATGCTTTGTTTCTTTGAACTCCAAGAAATCAAACCAGAACCAAAAGTAAAACAATTACTAGAGGTAGACTTTTGGTCATCCACTCTACCTCCCCAATCAGAATCACTGAAACCAACTAGATTAAATCCTTTAGAATTGTAATAATGAATGCCAAAAGCAAGAGTTCCTTTCACATACCTCAAAATTCTTTTAGCAGCCTTCATATGTAATTTAGAAGGTTCTGTCATGTACCTTGAAACAGGAGAAACTGCATAAGCAATATTAGGCCTTGTGTGGGTTAGAAACATTAGACTGCCAACAACACTTCTATAAGTTGTCCCATCAAATCTTTTAGCACCATCCTCTCTACACAACACAACTCCATGAGAAATTGGAGTGGAGGATGGTTTACAATCAACCATATCAAACTTCTTCAACATATCCTTGGCATATTTTGTTTGACAAAGGAAAATTCCATCCTTACTTTGATAAACCTCCATGCCTAGAAAATATTGTATAAGGCCTAAATATTTCATTTCAAACTCATTCATCATAGCATGCTTGAATTCGTCCTTCATCTTAGAACTAATACCCATATACAACAAATCATCAACATACAAAGGCACAATAAAAATATCATTACCTTCTTCTTTGTAGTAGAGGGTAGGCTCACTCTTCTCTTGAAGCCATTTTCTTGAAAATACCCATCAATCCTAGAATACCAAGCTCTTTGTGCTTGCTTGAGGCCATACAAGGCCTTCTTCATCTTGTAGACATGATGTTCTTTTCCTTGCACCTCAAAACCTTGTGGCTACTCCACATAAATTTCTTCATCTAAGTACCCATTTAGGAAGGTACTTTTCACATCCATGTGATGGATACTCCATTTCTTTTGGGATGCAAGGGAAATCAACATTATAATAGTCTCTTGTTAGGCTACGGGTGCAAATGTTTCTTCATAATCAATGCCATACCTTTGTGTGAATCCTTTAGCAACTAATCTTGCTTTGTGTCTATCAACATTCCCATCACTATGGTACTTAGTCTTGTAGACCCATTTAGTGCCAATCTTTTTCTTGTCATGAGGAAGCTCTGTAAGCTCCCAAGTACCATTCCTATGAATAGAATCCATCTCTTCTTGTATTGTTTGCACCCAAACTTCATTAACACATGCATCTTCATAACATGATGGTTCAAAAACAGCTTGTGAAAATAAAACAAAATTTATTGTTTCACCTATAGGATTCTCTTCATGTGCTTGGATTGTACTTCTTTGATAGATATCACTTAAGCTTCTTACCTTCCTTGTAGGACTTGGACTTGAATCTGGACTTGTACTTGAAACTGAAGAACTAGATGAGGGGCTATTTGGTGGATGTATAGCACTTGGAATTGAAGTATTAGCTGGCTGCTCATGATCAATATTAACAATAATACCACCATTCAAAATAGATTTAGACTTCTCAACATGGTCTTTTTGGTGACCATAAACTCCCCCTTCATCAAAAATCACATCTCTTGAAACAAGAATGCTATTAGTGCGAGGGTTATACAACCTATAAGCCTTACTTTGCTCACTATATCCAACAAAAATGCATGACTCACTTTTGGGATCTAATTTTTGTCTCTTTTGATCAGCCACATGAACATAGGCTAAACAACCAAAAACTCTAAAATGATTAACATTAGGCTTTTTTTCATACCAGGCTTCATAAGGAGTCGTCATGTCAAGTGCTCTAGTAGGACTTTGATTGAGAATGTACATTTTTGTAGCAACTGCATCACCCCAAAAAGAATTGTCTAATCCTTTGGTATGTAGCATACTCCTTGCCATTTCCACCATTGTACGATTTTTCCTTTTAGCTACCCCATTTTGTTGAGGTGTGTAAACAGTGGTGAGTTGCCTTTTGATGCCATTCATATCACAATAATTCTTAAAATCTCTTGAGAAAAATTCTCCTCCATGATCTATCCTTAAACATTTGATCTTACAACCTTTTTCATTTTCCACAAAGGCTTTAAACCTTTTGAATGTATCAATGCCTTCATCCTTCGTCTTCAAAAAATAAACCCAACACTTTCGTGAGTAATCATCAATAAAAGTAATGAAATATGATGACTTACCTAAACTCTTTGTCTGCATAGGACCACAAATATTTGAGAGAACCAATTGAAGTGGGTAATGGGCCCTCCATGCATTGCCTTTTGGAAATGACTCTCTTGCATGTTTTCCTTTAGCACAGCCTTCACAAACTTCCTTGTGTTCTTGAACCTTAGGCAAACCATAAACCAAAGCTTTTGAAGTGAGAAACATCAAACTATGAAAATTCAAATGTCCATAGCTGAGATGCCATAGCCAACTCTTATCCTCATATGCCATATTGGCAAGATGGCTTTTATGTTCACCAAACTTCAATGGGAACATCCTATTCTTTGACATATGCACTACTGTAACCACCCTATTGCCTTGATTTTTATCATAAATTGTACATTACTGATTTTCAAATACCACCTTATAATTCTTCTCACACAACTGCCCAACACTCAATAAATTATATTTTAATTGTGGAGTGTAGTAAATATCAGTTACAGATTTCCTACCTTCTTTTGTACTCACCTCCATATCTCCTTTAGCTACAACCTCCAAGGACTTGTCATCACCAAGCTTAATTTTTGATTTGAAACTTTTATCCATTGTAGAAAAAATCTCATTATTCCCTAACATGTGGTTAGAACAACCTGAATCTAAATACCAAACTTCTTTAGAACTATTTTCAGCTTTGTCATATGATAAGAATAAATTACTAGAAGAAGCATCTTCATTCTCATGAGCATAATTAGCACTTCTATTGCTATTACCTTCTTTTAATCTACATTCCATTTCAAAGTGACCATACCTATTGCAGTGATAACATTGAACATTTCTTTTATCAAATCTGCCTCTACCTCTTCCTCTTGGACTACCTCTTCATCCTCTGTTTCCTCTTGAAGAATTCTGATTTTGACCTCTGCCTTGGCCTTGATTATTTTTGGTGCTTGTGCTAGCATTTTCATTCTTTGTAATTTGTACTTTGGAAGAAAAAACCTTCTCATTACTTTCTCCAGATGAATCTCTCAATCTTTCTTCATGAGACATGAGAGATCCAACAAGGTGATCAAACTGAAGAGTAGTCAAATCCTTACTTTCTTCAATGATGATGGCAACATTGTTCCACCTTAGTGTTAGAGACCTCAACACCTTTTTGATCAAAACCTCATTGTCCATAGTTTCTCCAAGAGTAGCCATCTTATTAACCACATCTTTTAGTCTTACACAATAATCACTCACATTTTCACTTTCTTCCATCTTCAAATTCTCAAATTCTCTTTTTAATGTCTGCAACTTCACAACTTTGACTTGATCACTACCTTGGTAAGCTTCTTTTAGATTCTTCTAGGCATCTTTAGCTTTCTATACACCTATAATTCTTGGAAATAGGCTTTTATCAAGAGCTATTTGAATGTGAAATAAAGCCTGTGCATTCTTCTTCTTAGCTTCCTTCTTAGTTGTTCTATCATTGGCTGCAAGAGCATTCCAATCAACTAGATCTTCACATCCTATTTCTACAATTTCTCATAAACCTTTTCCTGTCAAAAAAGTCATCATCTTGATGCACCAATAGTCATAATCACATCCATTAAATTATAGGATTGGCAAAGAGTTGGAATTTAACATGATAAATTTTTCAACAAAAACACCTGCTCTAATACCAAATGAAGATTTTTAAACAAACAATATAACAACAGATTTATAAGGAACAAACAAAAATAACCATAAAAGATATATGCAACACAGAGAAGAAATTTTTATTATATTATTGAAAAAAATACAGAGAGCTACATCTCTTATACATTTCTTATACATTGTTTTTAGAAAGGAAAAACTTATATGTAAAAAATAGAAAAATAAACTAATGATAGAAGGTTCCTACATGCCATAAAGATAGATGGAAATATCCTAAAACAACTAACTAAAAATATAGAAACTGCCTATAGCAGTGAGGAGCCAAAAGGCAAAAAATTGATCAGATTTGGAAAAAGCAAGTAGATTTTCAGTTGTCCAACAAGTATAGTGGATCCATTGAAAGAGCCTCCTCGCATTACTACCAATACTGTTCTGTCCATTCTGGCTATGGATTATCCTATGGAAAAAGTTTCTTTCTATGTGTCTGACGATGGGTCAGCAATGCTGACCTTCAAAACCATGTCTGAGATAGCTGAGTTTGCAAGGAAGTGGGTGCTGCCATTCTGCAAGAAGTTTAACATTGAGCCTCGAGCTCCTGAGTTTTATTTCTCCCAAATGATTGATTACTTGAAGGACAAGGTGCATCCCAACTTTGTTAAGGAGCGAAGGGCAATTAAAGTATGTAAGAAAATCTTTTCTTATGAGTGGTTGTTCATATTGTGTAATTTGTGTCTTCTGGAATCAACTGTGTAGTATTTAATTATCATTCTGGACAATACTTCTATCATGCATTATTACACTTTAGATCTAGTATACTTATAGTTTGAACACATCTTATGTGTGTTTCCATATCTAGTACGCACTTGAATGTTCAAGTCATACATAGTTCTGCATCTTTAAAGATCTGTGGAAACTTCATGCTTGGCATATATTGGCATATTGTGGGGCTTTAACAAGACATAGGAGTTCACTGAGATACTGAGCATGACGGGATGGGTGGAAAAGTGATGTCACAAGAGACTACGGAGAATGAGGACATGATCGGACATATATGGCAGGAAGCAAAAGCTCTGCCTCTAGAGGAACATGAATCTCCCGCTATCAGACATCATATTTTCGATGCACTTTTGCCTGATACTTCATGTACCATTAGAGGCAAGTGGCAGGTAGTATAGTGGACATATACTTTTGCCTGATAGTCTGAACTGTGATAATCATGTGGTAGTTTTGCTAACTTGTCAACAGTGCCAACTTTCCAACATGCCAACTTGGTACTTGAACATTGAATGTTTAAAATGCCAAATGAGTTTAATACTATAGTGATCTTGCCAAATGAGTTTAATACTCAATACCCATTGGTCAACTCAATTATAATAGAATTAAAAACAAATAGTTCCATTTTTCACCATTACCGTTCACCTAATTGACCAATAGCACAACAGATAAATTGCATTTATTAAATCATTAAATAAAAAAATTAAGTTTCACCTTTAGGGATTTTACCAAATGAATTTAATACTCAATGTTGATTGGTCAAATGGGAAAAACAAATTGCATCACATGGATGCATAAGTAATCCTCCATGAACTAATAATTACCTTTACAATTTCTTGTGGACTTTTGGCATTAATGTTATAGAACTCTTGGTTAAAGTCCTTTTAAGCACTATCTCAAAGACTAGTTTGACATTCAATGTACTATAAACATTATACTACTAAAGCTTTTCAATACCAAGGACTTAAAAATAGTCAATCACCTTAACTATAATAATTGTGATATGTAATTAGACATGATATATTTATCTCAATGTGACTATGGACTTGCTCTTATATTATGTAATTGACTAATCATTTTTTGTATTTTAACATAGATCAAATAGTTGTGGCTTTTATTGCTCGGTATGGCCCCCTCTCTATACGTTTTGGCTCTCTAGTTTTAATACATTAATGAATGGAGTTATTGTGTACTTCATAGGTGATTGAGTGTAGTTACAAAACAATCTAGAAGGGTATGAAGTGCATCTACATAAATATTCTTAATAATGTCCTCGATGGGCATCGCTTCCAACTCTCTCTAAAGATGATCTACAATGTTAGGGAGGTTTAAAGGTGATTTGTTAGGGACATGGTGCCTCGACCTCCAAGATTTCTCAGCCTCACTAGCACCATTGGCGACTTCCTCCGATGCCTTTGTGCCTCTTACCAAGCCCCTGGTGATCTGAACCCTTAGAGTTTATTCAGGTTTGTTTCCCTTTGATATTTTTTTTTTTAGGTTCTTTCGGCCATGTGCCTTCTCTTCTATTGCAATAGATTTTAATTATTCTGATGGACTACTACTTTTAATGGCTTTTATGTATGATCTTAATCTTCTATTACCTGAAGGCATTCCCTATGTGAGAGTGGGGGAGCTATTTTTTGAAAGGAAAAGTAGAACCCAGCACGCACCTTGTTGTTCTCAAAATCAGCTATGCTCGTTTTTGTAGACAACCCCCATGAAACTTGTCTATTTTGTGATCTACACTCTAAGTTCACAAATCGAGACAAGATTCTCTTGGTTTCGTGTGAAGTCGTTTGACATCCTAAACTAGTTTATGACATTCCCTCGAATCGATTCCTTGATATTTGTGAAAATCGATTAGGTTGTAAATTGATCGAAATATCAATTTTGGTCATTTTTGGGGTGTTAGTGAAATTTTGAGTCTTTACATGCAAAGTCGGCCAAATTCGCCACTCTTTCATGTCTTTTGTTCTATTATGTGTATAGTCGGCTATTTCTACTGCTTTTGCATATTTTACTAGGTTTTTTTGTTTGACATGTAAGATCGGTCTTTTTCACTGCTTGTACATGTTCGACCTTTCCTTTAAAATGCTTGAGTGGTCTTTTCCTCCATCTTTGCATTTTATTTGATACATGCATAGTCGGTTATTCCCGACACCCATTCATACTACCTTTGACATATGTTCAAGTGGTATTTTTCATCGCGGCTGCATCTTTAAGTTGACGCGAGCTAAACTCATGTGCATTTATTGCATATCTAGGTTTTTGGATTAGGGGATTTTTAAGCCGTGTTTAAATCTTTTTGTTTATTGTCTTTCTCTTTTATTATCATTTGTGCTCGAGTCGACACTATGAAGGTGAATCCGAAAGAAACTAGCACATTTTAGTTTTCATCATTGGCATTTCTTCTTCCCAGTAAGTTCACCATTTGTTTCATAGTTTAGATTTTATCTTTCATTTTTGTATTTTCATAATGTAATCTTAGTCATATGTAAACCCCAAAAAGCATTTTATTATTGCTTCTCTGTATGAATTGTTTTCTTTTTCAAATTAGGGTCTTTTCGCTTTCTTTGACATTGTCTTCGAATTTGCCTAGGGTTTGTGTCATTGCATCTGTCTTTTCAACTTTATGATTGACAGTGGTTTATCCCCACCAAACACCATTTTCACCTCTGCATATAGATGCTGTATCAGCATTTTTCGCCGCTTTACCAAATCTTCGCATATATGCGAACAGGTGTGAAGGCAGAGGCTTTTGCCGCTTAAACCCTTTTTAAGGTTTTTTCTAACACGGGTGTATGGGTGGCGAAATCTGCCGCCCTTACATAGAAGATTAAGATTTCAAAGTTGCATTGTTGGTTGAAACCCCCGCTCGAGCACTTATAACTCCCCTAGCTTGCAGTGTCGGTGAAATTCGCCACTCCAACATACAATTTTTTTCTCTTATCATATGCAACGGCGGTTGAAATCACTGACTATGCATGAGCCTCCACTTCCAAGTACTCACATGTAGTAGCGGTGTTTTTCACCGACCCTACATGATAAAGAAATCCTTCCCAAACATGCATAAGCGGTGAAAATACCCGCTTTTACACATGCAAACACTTCCTCATGTAGGAGCGGTCATTTTGACCGCTCATGCATATTTTCCTAAATCTCTCAACACTGGGAAAATTCATCTTTCAAGACCTATTATCCCACTTTCACCTTTGCCTCAATTTGCACGCACTTAAGCCCTTCAACACATGCTTTCTCGTCCATGATCATCGAATCACCGTTATCCCAGTTTATCCATTTTTCCCCTAACTGTGAGATCATGGCCTTTTGCAGTTCTCAATCAGCATTCATGGTAGATATCAATTTCAGAGTTCCCTCCAGAGCTTATGTTAGAACCATCTCTGTCAAAGGCCAAAATTATGACGTACAAGAACCAAGGTGTCTTTCTGGTGACAACAGTGCAGTCAAACATTGATGAAATCAGAGACACAAAAATTGGGCATATGGATATGGCAGAATTTGTAGATAGGACAAAACAGACAAATCCTTCTAAGCCTATGCAGAAAATCATTGACAGTAATATTCATTTGGTTGCATCATTTCCAGTTTCTACACATAATCCTGAGTTTGTTCTTCAGGTAGCCAACCATTACAACAGAGATACTAGAGTCATGACAGATTCTTAGGGGAATGTAATCATGATATTGGATGCAGAATTCCTTGACAAAATCTTCATATGTCCACCCATTGAAAATATTGGACGGATTGACTTTGCTCAGGGCCAACAGGATTATGATAAGGATGTGGAAGCTGGAAGAAGGTACATAAATAACAAGTGGTTGAAAATTCCTAGAAGTAATTTGACCAGATGGCCAAAAAACCTTCACAGGAGTGACTTTGTAGAAGAAGTTTGTGATTTGATTACTCTTTTGAGTCACATCAGAGGACTCCCTTCTGCTTCCAAATTCCAGGACTGGATGTACACTTACATCAAGGTAATTCTACGGAGTAATCAGAAAATATTCTGGTGAGAACAGATCAACAATGCATTGCATGAGCAACTGGTAAAGGTCAATACCACATTCAAGTTTTATATGACCTCTTATCTTTTCTATGCTGCTGCAAGCATGAGAAACTTTCCAGGTTTAACTTTGATAGGAGACAGGAGATTGATCCCAATATATGAATATTACCCTCAAATCACTCTAAAGGGATCAATTCATCATTTCCAAAGGGTCAATGATGCATTCTTTTCCGTATTCATGTGCTTATGGGATAGTGAACTGGTTCAGAAAAGGGTCTCTAATGAAGCTTGGCATGTTGTGAATTCTTTTGGTTGCTTATTCCTGCAATTTCCCACCTTCACATATCTTTGGGTAGGGTATTATCCTGGTTACCCTTATATGCTTCCATGGTACCCTAGTGACCGTATTGTTTTTATGGAGCTATGCAGATAGTTGATTGTAGTGCACAATAAATAGATGGAATTGAAGAAGTCAGGTATAAAATTCTCAGTTGAAATTGGAAGGTATTCAGTTCAATCAGCTAATAAAGCAAAAATAATTGATTTTGAATTGCAACTGGTCACCATGAAGACCTACAAGAAAAGAGACCATTTTGACTTCAGAAAAGTGTAAGATAAAATCAAAAGGAAGTCAACCTTCCACGTGCCAATGGTTGAAGACATATGGGCTGATCTCAGGACCTAGAATGAGATCAGAAAGCTAGACTTCTGCAGACTTCACCTGAGTCAAATTGAAGAAATAGGCCTCGCTGATATCCCAGATGGAATGGAGGATGATGGGAATGTTCTAGATCCCAAATACAACGTAGAAAATGTTAGGGCTTCACCTCTTCCAGAGGTGAAATGGTCAATCAAAGAAGAAACATCCATCAGGAAAAGGTTTCAACCAATATTGGCTAACACCAATGTGTGGTTGGAAAGTAAAAGGATTAAATTGAAAGAGTTCCTCACAGGGTCAGAGACTGAGACACAGGAGCAGACAAGCAAGAAGGCTGAGAACAGAACCAAAAACAAGAGTGACGCCCCTTCTTCTTCTAAGATATGCAAACCAAAGATCAAATTTGTATCCAAAGGAGGGAAGAAGAAGGAAATTGAAGAATCTTCCAACGTCACTGAGTCAAACGTTGAAGATACTAATGTTGATCAAATGGACACAGAAGATGTTGAGGTTGAAGAACAAAATATTCAAAAGTCTAAGGATGATCAACAGGTGATAGTATCTGATAAATCTGATGAAGAGGATGAAACTAAACAATGTGAAGACGAGGATACAGAAAAGGAGCAACTTGGCAATCCACCTCAATCACCTGAGAAGTATTTTCCCATAGGAACACAAGTTTCTACACCTCCTCCTCATGTTCCAGTTTCTGGTAGTTTCCCAGTGATTTCAAATGTTCCCCTTTCACCTATCTTTGTTGTTTCCTCTGATAATACCCCTGTTTCTGTGAAAATTAGTTTTGGGACTGTTTTTGATTCCTCTGGTACCATTCCAAGTCTATCTTCTCCATCTTTTGACATCGGTGAACAATCTATTTTAGAGAACCTTCTAGATGCTTTAGAAAAGGTTGTTGATACAGGTGTGGTCTATCATAGGTGTGAACATGGAGCCACCCAAACAGGTAGTAGATTCATCCCCGGTTGTTGGCACTTATGTGCTTCCCCCATGGTTATCTGCATATACTCCAAAGAGGAAGAAGCAAGCTATCTTCCCTGACGAGATCGATATTGAAAAATTTTTACCTGTAAAAGTAAAGAATCAGAAGAAGAATCCTAAGACTGTTTCTAGGCTTGTCAATGAGAAAGAAATCAGGTACGCAGAAATTGCCAAACCACCAGAAGATGCCACCATTGACACTTTTGACATGAATGATTATGTCATTTCAAGGGTTGAGTTGGGCAAGCTAACTCATGAGGACATAAAGGCAGATTTTCAAACCACTGCTAGTACTTTACTTGAAAAGTATGATGAGGTCAAAAAAGAAAAGGAAATGTACAAAGCTAAAGCAAAACAACTTGCTGTTGTCCTTCAAAAGATCGTAAAATCATCAGAAATTGTAGAACCCATGGTAGTGACTGTCAAAGATCCCCTAATACAGAAGGTTGAAAAAGCACAAGCCAGAGGAAAGGTAGTGGGAGATGTTGTGGAGTGTTTGTTGGCTCAAGGGCGTATTTTGTTGAAAACCACTATAGAGAGGAAAGAGAAAATGGATAAAGCTAAAGTTGAGCTGGACAACCTGGTAGACTTATTTTCACAAGAGCTACAAGATCAAGAAGAGAGCTTGAAGGAGTGGAAAGATATGAAAAAGATTAAGATAAAGAATCTGATCACCATTGGGGTCATTGTGAACAGGGAATCATATCTCAAAACCAAGGTTACTCTGGCTCATTGCATCTACATAGTAAAAAGTTTACTTGAAGATCTATGTCAAGCTCAAGAAGCCAGTGAAGATAGTGATTTTACACTTCTACACCGGTTAGAAGAACTTCCATGTATCCTAACAGGTGAGGATCATAGTTTCCTCTCAGTAGAGGAGATGGTAAGATCCTTTGAAGAGATGGTCCAAAAGAAATTTGAAGAGGAGGCGCCCTCAGTTCTTTCTATGGATAATCTATATGATCAACATTTAACTTTAGAGAACCTAAAGGATAATCTGGACAAGCATTAAAAAGTAATAAAGGCGGTAAAGGATGCAATTCTTCGAGCCCGCACCATCTCGGAGAACACAACACAACCCGATGCATGTGAGATGGCAGCCATCCAAGCTATGTACCAAAACTTTCTGAAGAAAAATGATGGAGGAAGCTAGTGCCTTGGTTTATTTTTCTTATATATGATATGTAATTTGAATTTTGTTTTGGACATTTTCACATGTAATTTTCCAAAATGTAATTACATGTGAGACAAGAGAAGTCCCAAGTCAAATAGGATTCTTTTGTTGAATAAGTCAAAGTAGTTGTAAATTTTCTATTTTTTCTCCAGGCTCCTCCCTATAAATAAAGAGGGCCTCTTTTGTAAATATTATCTCTTATCTATTGTAGCAAAACTCTACCGAATTGAGAAGCAAGTTGAGACTTTGTGCTTATTTGTGTAAATCAATTTTCAAATATTTATCAATACAAGAGAGCAAGTTGAATTCCAATCTTTGTCTTGGAGTGATTTGTTTTATGATAGAATTGTTCTTATGTCTTTGCTATCATATTATCTTTGATTTTAATAGACTTTGAGCTATAAAATCATTTGTGAGAATTGTGTTGTGTTCGTGAATGAGAAATAGCTTGAAGACTTTGTGCTGCAAGTTATTATCTTTAATCTATTTATCTCATCTTGGCACATAGTGAAGACTTTGGGCTGCACTCTACTCTGAATCATTTTATTTTCTGTGGGTGAACAAAGTAATGGAAGACTTTGTGTTTCTGTGGATTTTGTAGTAATTCATAGTTCTTGGCATTGTAATAGTTTTGTTGAAATTATTATATATTGTAAACATCATTTCTGAAAAAAGAGAAATGGATGATATGATCTTACCCTCAAGTTAATTTTTAGTTTAAAATAAAGTTGTAATAATTGATAGGGAACCTCCCCTTGTTGAGAGGAGAGATTTATCTCATTGCACTGTGGTTGATATAACCATTTGCCTTCAGTTAGTTGAAGACAAAATATGCACCCAACAGTTTTTGGCGACTCTACTGGGGAAGGAACGCGCAACTTGAAGCCTCACGCTCTGAGTTGAAGCATTTTTAGTTCTTTTCCATTTGTTGTAAAATTTTGTTGAGCATACTACATTTTGGCAGATTCACGGTATACAAGAAGCAAGAGAACTCAAGGTATTATTGATCCTGTATTTGAATTGAAGCAGCAAAATAATTTTGGTCTTTTGCCTCCATGACCTCGTCTTCAGCGTACCAGGAGTTTTCCTCTAACGAATGCCAAGTCTCCAATACTAGGTGAAGCTTCTAGTTCTAGTGCTAGCAGAGTTTTGTCTATTCATACTTCACAAAGATTTGTTATCCCGCCTTTTAATCAGCGCGTCATGGCAGCCCAAGGTCCTTGGGGTAACACTTTTGGTCCTCTAAATTTAACCCCACCATTGCATGAACTACCTCGTAGTTCGAGAAAGAATTTTCCCAAATTCTATGGTGATGAGAAAGTCCACCCTAATGAACACATTGCAGCTTTCTGCATAGCTTGTGGTGTGATAGGTGTTGAGCATGAAGATGTAGCAGTAAGGATTTTTGTGGAAACACTGCAAGGTGCTGCTGCAGATTGGTTTTACCATCTTCAAGCTCAGACTATAACCAACATGAACACTCTCAAAACCAAGTTTGAGGCTAGGTTCAAACCTACAGAAGATGCACATGCCTTGTTGGCTCAACTTACAAAAATGAAGAAGGAGCCTCATGAACCTATGCGGGATTTCATTGCTAAGTTCAATAAGTTGAGAAATAGGATTCCTACAAATGCTCAGCCAACAGCGGAGAATCTTAAGTGTTTCTTTATCAATATTGAACTTCCTGAAGTGAGTTTTATGTTAAGGCGTGCTGGTCCTGTAGACCTTCCTGTAGCTCAGATATTGGCTACTGAAGTTGAAGATGATCTTATCCTTGTGGGTAAGATAAGAAGAGATTCTAATAGAAATGAAGGTTTCTCTTCTGCTGAAAATTCTTCCACAAGCACCACAGACCCTATGGTGCAAAAGTTAGCAAATGAATTGCTAACACTAAAAAGGCAAATGTCCCAAGGTATGTCTACCCCTCCTTATCAGGATATACCAAGGACATTTCCAAATAATTCATATCAAGGCAATGTTGCTAGAAATCAAGGACACCACAATCGTCTTCCTCCTACACAGGGGAAACTTGTCATTGAAGCAGTGCCGGTCAACTCAGCAGTTGGCTATTATGAAGCTGAAAATGAACTTTCTTTCCAACCTGAGTTGGACCATGAAAATGATGCTAATCTCTTCATAGAAGGATAAGAAGAATTAGTTGGCGACTCTACCATCAGCTTTCTGAATTACCAAGATGAAGCAGAAAAGGGAGGAGAGGTGTGTGAAGGAGCATATGTTGTCTTTACTAGGTCCCAAAACCAGTCAACTCTACAAGCTGATAAAGGAAAGATGAGAGAAGAATCTCAACCAGTGGTTTCAATCACTAAACGGGGGACTCCGTTGCCTTTCCAATCAAAGGACCCGGTGGGCAATAAGCAAGTGCCTCTAATGACCCTATATCTTCTACTTCCACCCCTCAGACCAGTGCTATCTCTACCAAAAATTAGAATGATGGATCTTCTTCCTCCATTCCTAGTTCATTTCAGCAATTTGATAAAATAGATCATGCTAGGAAGACTAAGATCCAAATGTTTGAAGTTGAGTATTTACAAGCTAATCCTGAACAATTTGATAGATTAGCTAAATACGTCAAAAATAAGACCATCCATGTAGGATATGATTTTCTGAAAGTTGCTCATGACTCCCCAAAAAGCAAACCTACTCAAAATAATCTTGTCACTACTCCCCTTGAAGCCTCTAGAAAAATTGAAACTTTCTATGTTTCCCTATTAGTAAATGGCCATAAATTGAGCAATTGCGTAATAGATTCTAGAGCCTCTGATAATGTTATTCTTACCAAAGTAGCAGACACCCTTGGCCTTACCTTAACTAAAAATTTTGGGAGGTGTTTCTCTATGGAAAACAGGCAAGTACCACTTTTGGGTCAAATCAAAGATGCCCAATTTGCATTTACAGCTTTTCCAGATAAGAGAATTAAGATGACAGTCCTGGTAGCTGATGTTCCAGCTTCTTACGGCATTCTACTTGGGTGTAATTTCTGTAAGGATGTAGGTGGGGAGTTGAACATGGATCTATTTGAAGCAAGGATACTTGTTAAAGGTGTCATGCAGAAGTTGCTTCCTGAGAAGGAGGCAAAATATATTGTTACCCAAACGGCAAATCCCAAAGCTCAAATTTTGTTTGAGTCCTCGGGAATGGGTAATTATTTCCTATCCACTGAAGATGTTTCTAGTTCATCAGATGAGAGTACATGGGGTGATAGATCAGATATGTTAGATGGAGACTCAAAAGAGTTTTCAGATGAAAGTTTAGGTGAAGGTATAGTAATGACAGATTCTTCCCTCATCGACGAAGAGGAATCTTCTGATCAAAGAAATTCCAAAAAATCAAATTCTAATGAAGTCTAGATTTTAGAATTTTATGGAAGTTGTTCATCTACCAGTTCTGGATTCAGAGTTGTTTTGATATCCCCACAAGGTGATATCTTACCTTTTTCATACAAGTTACAATTTGACAATACCAACAACACCGTCGAATACGAGTCCTTATTGCTCAGATTGGAAGCTGCTCATGCTAGGGGTGTTAAAATTCTTCATGCTCAAGGAGATGCCGAATTAGTGGTTTGTCAAGTGAGAAATTTGTATCAAACCAAGAATGAAAGATTGAGACACTATTGCAATCGTGTATGGGATTGCATTGAAGGTTTTGATGCTTTCAACATTTCTGCGGTGCCAAGAGAGTTTAATGATCGTGTAGATTCATTAGCTGTCTCCGCAACCCTTATGGTTCCCCATAAGGATTTCAAAGGAAACACGTATACTATTGAGCTGGTCTTCTGACCAAGTGTACCTGATAATGCTGACCATTGGTAGGTGTTCAATGGTGATAACCAAATCATTTCTTTCTTAGAAAAGATGGATAGCTTTGATGAACTCTATTTTGAAGGCAGTGAATCTCCACCACAGGAATACGTTTTCGAAATAGATTCACAAACTAGTGAAGAGTTTCTTTAGTTGAAAGGGAATAAGATTCCAAAAGGTTTGGTTTCCCTTGAGAAGCTATTTGATAAGCATGACAGGTATATCAAGCAGTAGCAACAACAGGATTCAAGTTCCTCTATGGAATTTGAGTAGGTAAATTTGAGTTCGGAGGCAAATCCCAAAATGGTCAATATTGGGAAATGTTGCACTGCCGATGAAAAGTTCAAATTCATCACACTCCTTCGCCATTACATTGATGTTTTGGCATACTCCTATGATGATCTGAAGTCTTTCAGGCCTAAGGAGATTCAACATGAAATTCCCCTCAAAGTTGGATCGTTGCCTCACAAACAGAAGCAGAGGCAATACAATCCCAAAATATCAGGTACGATCCTTTTTGAGATTCAGAAGATGCTGAATGCAAGGATAATTTTTCCAATTCATCATTCCACTTGGATCGCAAACGTAGTTCCTGTAAGGAAGAACAACGGAGAAATCCGTGTCTGTGTTGATTTCAGGAATCTCAACCAGTCTTCCCTAAAAGATAACTACCCCTTACCCATCATGGATCAAGTATTGCAAACAGTAACTGGTTTAGAAATGTTGTCTATGCTAGATGGTTTTTTAGGGTATAACTAAGTGGAGGTTAATGAAGCAGATCAGTTCAAAACTGCTTTCACTACACCATGGGGCACATTTGCATATCGTAGAATGCCTTTTGGTCTGATCAATGCTGGCGCCACATTCCAGAGAGCGATGGACCTTGCCTTTAGAGATGAGATGGGGAAGTTCATCATAGTGTATCTTGATGACTTGACAATTTTCTCCAAACACCATCATGATCATGCGCACCATTTACGACAAGTGCTGGAACGATGTCGGCAAAATGGTATCTCTCTTAACCCTAAGAAGTCAGTTTTTGGGGTTATAGAAGGTAAACTTCTCGGACATATTGTATCCCGAGAAGGCACTAAAATTGAATTAGAAAGAGTCAAATCTATTAAAAGTCTTACTCTGCCTGCTAGTAAGACTGTGGTTCATTGTTTCTTTAGAAAGGTGAATTTTCTACGAAGGTTCATTCCTGAACTTGTAGAGAAAACTCATCACATCGTCAACATGATGAAGGGTAAGGCTACTTTCCATTGGACTGTGGAAGGCAAAGCAAGATTTGAGGATATCAAGAGGGCTATTGCTCATTCTCCAGTCCTTGTGTGTCCTGATTACACCAAAGATTTCATAGTTTATAGCTACGCTTCAGAACATACACTTTCAGCTATTTTGGTTCAGCAAAATGAAGAAGGTGTGGAATCCCCCATATCATTTATGAGTTGTCCTCTCAAAGCTCATGAATTGAAATATTCAAATATGGAGAAGCATGCTTATGCCGTGGTCGAAGAGGTAAAGCATTTCAGGTTCTATATTCTGAATTCACACACTGTTGTTTTAGTTCTTGATACAACAGTAAAGTTTATCCTAAGTCAACAGGAGTTCAGAACTAAGAGAGGTAATTGGATTGCTAAGATCCAAGAATTTGATCTGGATATCAAGCCTACCAAGCTTGTGCATGGAAAAGGTTTGTGTTAATTAATCACTGATAATGTGCCAAAAGAGATAGGGGATGAAGAAGAAGAGGTTGAGGATACATCAACTGTTCTTTTTGTCACTACTACTAATGAGTGGTATTTGAATATCGCTCATTTTCTTACCTATGGTGAGTGTCCTACCCATCTATCTTATAAGGAGAAAATAACTATTAAATTGAAGGTAGCTAACTATGTCCTTTGGGACAATGGTTTGTACAAGAGAAGCCTTGATGGGGTATTTCTCCGTTGCGTGGATAAAGCACAACAAAGTAAACTTCTGGAGTCTTTCCACAATCTAGCTTGTGGAGGACATTTTTCTACACCTGTGACAGCTCACAAGATTCTGCGAGCTAGATATTATTGGCCCACACTATTTCAAGATGTAAACCATTGGGTACGTAGGTGTGAGTTGTGTCAGTAGTTTGTTGGGAAACTAAAGTTGGTCACTCTACCTCTCAAACCAGTGTTGATCGAAGAACCATTTTAGCAATGGGGCATTGACTTCATTGGCACTATGAACCCACCATCGAGTGCAGGACACAACTATGTTCTCACCGCAACAGATTATTTTACCAAGTGGGTGGAAGCCATCCTAGTCAAACATGCTACTTCTGAAGTGGTATGTAATTTCCTTAAGGAGAACATTATTTCCAAGTTTGGAGTTCCAAACAAGATTGTAGTAGACAATGCTACTTGTTTTTCTTCCCATGAGATTACTAACTTTTATTATGAGCATGGGATCATTCTTTCCCATTCTTCAGACTATTATCCACAAGGAAATGGTTAAGTAGAATCAAGCAATAAGAATCTGGTCACTATCATTAGGAAACTGGTAGATGAGAATCAGAGAATTTGGCATAAAGCGTTGTTTGATGATTTATGGGTAGATAGGATTACCCCCAAGAGGGCAATAGGTATGTCACCATTTTAGCTTCTATATGGCCTAAATGCGGAGATACCAATTACCTTGGAGTTGCTAGCACTGAAGTTGGTAAAGGCATTGGAAGATAGAATTTTTGATAGTTCTATTGATAAATGGATCATGTACCTAACTGAACTTGAGGAGTAGCGAACTATGGTAGTGGATCATATTGCTGAGCATGAAAGTTAGGTAAAGAAACTCTTTGACAAGAAGGCAAGGCCTCGTGAGTTTTAGATTGGAGATCAAGTCTTGTTGTGGGACAAGAGGAGAGAACCAAAGGGAATGCATGGAAAATTTGATTCCTTGTGGAGAGGTCTGTTCACCATTCATTAGTTCTATGGTGAGAATAGTTTCTTGTTGGAGTATCAGGATGGGACACCATTCTTACTATCTCACAGAGGACAACACCTGAAGCACTTCAATCCTTGAAGTATCAGATAAGTTCATTTGTACATTTGTATAGTTTTGTGTTTTTATTTAGTGTTTTGTGTTTTTTTCTTTTTAGCTTGACTCTATAGCCCAATGGCATGGATGAAGGAACTTAGAGACTAGATTCTTCTCCCTTCGATCGTTTCAAAGTTTGATCGAAGGAAGTTCCCTAGTTAGAGCCAGCTGTTGTTCTCAAAATCAGCTATGCTCATTTTTGTAGACAACCCCCATGAAACTTGTCTGTTTCGTGATCTACACTCTAAGTTCACAAATCGAGACAAGATTCTCTTGGTTTCATGCAAAGTTGTTTGACATCCTAAACTAGTTTATGACATTCCCTCGAATCGATTCCTCGATATTTGTGAAAATTGATTAGGTTGTAAACTGATCGAAATATCAATTTTGGTCATTTTTGGGGTGTTAGTGAAATTTTGAGTCTTTACATGCAAAGTCGGCCAAATTTGCCACTCTTTCATGTCTTTTGTTCTATTATGTGTATAGTTGGCTATTTATGCCGCTTTTGCATATTTTACTAGGTTTTTTTGTTTGACATGTAAGATCGGTCTTTTTCACCACTTGTACATGTTCAACCTTTCCTTTAAAATAATCGAGCGGTCTTTTCCTCCATCTTTACATTTTATTTGATACATGCATAGTCGGTTATTCCCGCTGCCCATGCATACTACCCTTGACATATGTTCAAGCAGTATTTTTCACCGCAGCTGCATCTTTAAGTTGATACGAACTGAACTCATGTGTATTTATTGCATATCTAGGTTTTTGGATTAGGGGCTTTTTAAGCCGTGTTTAAATCTTTTTGTTTACTATCTTTCTCTTTTATTATCATTTGCGCCTGAGTCGACACCACGGAGGTGAATCCGAAAGAAACTATCACGTTTTAGTTTTCATTATTGGCATTTCTTCTTCCCGATAAGTTCACCATTTATTTCATAGTTTAGATTTTATCTTTCATTTTTGTATTTTTGTAATGTAATCTTAGTCTTATGTAAACCCCAAAAAGCATTTTATTATCGCTTCTCTGTATGAATTATTTTCTTTTTCAAATTAGGGTCTTTTCGCTTTCTTTGACATTGTCTTCGAATTTGCCTAGGGTTTGTGTCGATGCATCTGTCTTTTCACCTTTATGATTGATGGTGGTTTATGCCCGCCAAACACCATTTTCACCTCTACATATATGCGGTATTGCTATTTTTCGCCGCTGTACCAAATCTTCGCATATATGCGAGAAGGTGTGAAGGTGGAGGTTTTTGCCTCTTAAAACCTTTTTAAGGTTTTTTCTAACATGGGTTTATGGGCGACGAAATTCACCGCCCTTACATAGAAGATTAAGATTTCAAAGTTGCATTGTCGGTTGAAACCCCTGCTTGAGCACTTATAACTCCCCCAGCTTGCAGTGTCGGCGCTCTAACATACAATTTTTTTCTCTTATCATATGCAACGATGGTTGAAATCATCGACTATGCATGAGCCTTCACTTCCAAGTAATCACATGTAGTGGCGGTGTTTTTCACTGACCCTACATGATAAAGCAGTTCTTTCCAAACATGCATAAACGGCGAAAATACCCACCTTTACACATGCAAACACTTCCTCATGTAGGAGCAGTCATTTTGACTGCTCATGTATATTTTCCTAAATCTCTCAACACTGGGAAAATTCATCTTTCAAGACTTGTTAGCCCGCTTTTGCATTTGCCTTGATTTGCGCGCACTCAAGCCCTTCAACACATGCTTTCTCATGCATGATCATCAAATCGCTGTTATCCTAGTTTATCCATTTTTCCCCTAACTTCGAGATCATGGCCTTTTGTAGTTCTCAACCAGCATTCATGGTAGATATCAATTTCAGAGTTCTCTCCAGAGCTCATGTTAGAACCATCTCCGTCAAAGGCCAAAATCATGACATACAAGTACCAAGGTGTCTTTCCGGTGATAGCAGTGCAGTCAAACATTGATGAAATCAGAGACACAAAAATTGGGCATGTGGATATGGCAGAATTTGTAGATAGGACAAAATAGACATATCCTTCTAAGCCTATGCAGAAAATCATTGATAGTAATATTCATTTGGTTGCATCATTTCCAGTTTCTGTGCATAATCCCGAGTTTGTTCTTCAGATAGCCAACCATTACAACAAAGACACTAGAGTTGTGATGGATTCTCAAGGGAATGTAATCATGATATTGGATGCAGAATTCCTCGACAAAATCTTCATGTGTCCACCCATTGAAAATATTGGACAGATTGACTTTGTTCAGGGCCAACAAGATTATGATAAGGATATGGAAGCTGGCAGAAGGTACATAAATAACAAGTGGTTGAAAATTCCTAGAAGTAATTTGACCAGATGGCCAAAAGACCTTCACAGGAGTGACTTTGTAGAAGAAGTTTGTGATTTGATTACTCTTTTGAGTCACATCAGAGGACTCCCTTCTACTTCCAAATTCTAGGATTGGATGTACACTTACATCAAGGTAATTCTACGGGGTAATCAAAAAATATTCTGGGGATAATAGATCAGCAATGTATTGCATGAGTAACTGGTAAAGGTCAATACCACATTCAAATTTTATATGACCTCTTATCTTTTCTATGCTGCTGCAAGCATGAGAAACTTTCCAGGTTTAACTCAGGTAGGAGACATGAGATTGATCCCAGTATATGAATATTACCCTCAAATCACTCTAAAGGGATCAATTCATCATTTCCGAAGGGTCAATGATGCATTCTTTTCTGTAATCATGTGCTTATGGGATAGTAAACTAGTTTAGAAAAGGGTCTCTAATGAAGCTTGGCATGTTGTGAATTCTTTTGGTTGCTTATATCTGCAATTTCCCACCTTCACATATCTTCGGGTAGGGTATTATCCTGGTTACCCTTATATGCTTCCATGGTACCCTAGTGACCATATTGTTTTTATAGAGCTATGCAAACAGTTGATTGTAGTGCACAATATATAGATGGAATTGAAGAAGTCAGGTATAAAATTCTTGGTTGAAATTGGAAGGTATTCAGTTCAATCAGCCAATAAAGAAAAAATAATTGATTCTGCATTGCAACTGGTCACCATGAAGACCTACAAGAAAAGAGACTGTTTTGACTTCAGAAAAGTGCAAGATAAAATTAAAAGGAAGTCAACCTTCCACATGCCAATGGTTGAAGGCATATGGGCTGATCTCAGGACCCAGAATGAGATCATAGAGCTAGACTTCTGCAGACTTCACCTAAGTCAAATTGAAGAACTAGGCCTTGCTGATATTCTAGATGGAATGGAGGATGATGGGAATGTTCTAGATCCCAAATACAACACAGAAAATGTTGAGGCTTCACCTCTTCCAGAGGTGAAATGGTCAATCAAAGAAGAAACATCCATCAGGAAAAGGTTTCAACCAATACTGGCTAACACCAATGTGTGGTTGGAAAGTAAAGGGATTGAATTGAAACAGTTCCTCATAGGGTTAGAGACTGAGACACAAGAGCAGATAGGCAAGAAGGCTGAGAACAGAACCAAAAACAAGAGTGACGCCCCTTCTTCTTCTAAGATACGCAAACCAAAGATCAAATTTGTATCCAAAGGAGGGAAGAAGGAAACTGAAGAATCTTCCAACGTCACTGAGTCAAATGTTGAAGATACTAATGTTGATCAAATGGACATAGAAGATGTTGAGGCTAAAGAACAAAATATTCAAATGTCTAAGGATGATCAATAGGTGATAGTATCTAATAAATTTGATGAAGAGGATGAAACTAAACAAGTTGAAGATGGGGATGTAGAAAAGTAGCAGCTTGGCAATCCACCTCAATCACCTAAGAAAGATCTTCCCATAGGAACACAAGTTTCTACACCTCCTCATGTTCCAGTTTCTGGTAGTTTCCCAGTGATTTCAAATGTTCCCCTTTCACCTATCTTTGTTGTTTCCTCTGATAATACCCTTGTTTCTGTGAAAACTAGTTTTGGGACTGTTTTTGATTCCTCTAGTTCCATTCCAAGTCTATCTTCTCCATCTTTTGACATCAGTGAACAATCTATTTTAGAGAACCTTCTGGATGCTTCAGAAAAGGTTGTTGATATAGGTGTGGTTTTTACAAACACCAGTCCTATTGTGACTATCATAGGTGTGAACATGGAGCCAGCCAAATAGGTAGTAGATTCATCCCCGGTTGTTGGCGCTTATGTGCTTCCCCCATGGTTATCTGCATATACTCCAAAGAGGAAGAATCAAGCTATCTCACCTAACGAGATCGATACTGAAAAATAGTTACTTATAAAAGCAAAGAATTAGAAGAAGAAGCCTAAGACTGTTTCTAGGCTTGTCAATGAGAAATGAATCAAGTACGCAGAAATTGCCAAACCACCAGAAGATGCCACCATTGACACTTGTGACATGAGCGATTATGTCATTTCAAGGGTTGAGTTGGGCAAGCTAACTCATGAGGGCATAAAGGTAGATTTTCAAACCATTTCCAGTACTTTACTTCAAAAGTATGATGAGGTTAATAAAGAAAAGGAAATGTACAAAGCTAAAGCAGAACAACTTGTTGCTATCCTTCAAAAGATCGTAAAATCATCAGAAATTGTAGAACCCATGTCAGTGACTATCAAAGATCCCTTGATACAGAAGGTTGAAAATGTACAAGCCAAAGGAAAGGTAGTGGGAGATGTCGTGGAGTGTTTCTTGGCTCAAGGGCGTATTTTGCTAAAAACCACTGTAGAGAGGAAAGAGAAAATTGATAAAGCTAAAGTTGAGCTGGACAACCTGGTAGACTTACTTTCACAAGAGCTACAAGATCTAGAAGAGAGCTTGGAGGAGTGGAAAGATATGAAAAAGATTAAGATAAAGAATCTGATCACCATTAGGGTCATTGTGAACAGGGAATCATATCTCAAAACCAAGGTGACTCTAGCTCATCGCATCTACATAGTAAAAATTTTACTTGAAGATCTATGTCAAGCTCGGGAAGCTAGTGAAGATAGTGATGTTACACTTCTACACCGGTTAGAAGAACTTCCATGTATCCTAACAGGTGAGGATCATAGTTTCCTCTCAGCAGAGGAGATGGTAAGATCTTTGAAGAGATGGTCCAAAAGAAATTTGAAGAGGAGGCACCCTCAGTGCTTTCTATGGATAATCTATATGATCAAGATTCAACTTTAGATACCGTGAAGGATAATCTGGACAAGCATGAAAAAGCAATAAAGGCGGTAAAGGATGCAATTCTTCGAGCCTGCACCATCTCAGAGAACACAGCAAAACTAGATGCATGTGAGATGGCAGCCATCCAAGCTATGTACTAGAACTTTCTGAAGAAAAATGACGGAGGAAGCTAGTGCCTTGGTTTATTTTTCTTATATATGATATGTAATTTGAATTTTGTTTTGGACATTTTCACATGTAATTTTCCAAAATGTAATTACATGTGAGACAAGAGAAGTCCCAAGTCAAATAGGACTCTTTTGTTGAATAAGTCAAAGTAGTTGTAAATTTCCTATTTTTGCTCCAGGCTCCTCCCTATAAACAAAGAGGGCCTCTTTTGTAAATATTATCTTTTATCTATTGTAGCAAAACTCTGTCGAATTGAGAAGCAAGTTGAGACTTTGTGCTTATTTGTGTTAATCAATTTTCAAATATTTATCAATACAAGAGAGCAAGTTGAATTCCAATCTTTGTCTTGGAGTGATTTGTTTTATGATAGAATTGTTCTTATGTCTTTGCTATCATATTATCTTTGATAAGTAATTGAAGCGTGAGGGTTTATTTCAAGTGATTAAGGAGTATTTTAAATCTGATTTTAATAGACTTTGAGCTATAAAATCATTTGTGAGAATTGTGTTGTGTTCGTGAATGAGAAATAGCTTGAAGACTTTGTGCTGCAAGTTATTATCTTTAATCTATTTATCTCATCTTGGCGTATAGTGAAGACTTTGGGCTGCACTCTACTCTGAATCATTTTATTTTCCGTTGGTGAACAAAGTAACGGAAGACTTTGTGTTTCCGTGGATTTTGTAGTAATTCATAGTTCTTGGCATTGTATCAGTTTTGTTGAAATCATTATATATTGTAAACATCATTTCCAAAAAAAGAGAAATGGATGATATGATCTTACCCTCAAGTTAATTTTTAGTTTAAAATAAAGTTGTAATAATTGATAGGGAACCTCTCCTTGCTGAGAGGAGACATTTACCTCATTGCACTATGGTTAATATAACCATTTTGCCTTCAGTTAGTTGAAGACAAAATATTCACCCAACACACCTTACAGTATCCTATGATCTACTTAAACAGATATTCGATAAATTAATGCAAGCACATACTACTATGCCCTTAAAGTGGAAACAAACATAGTTGATTTCCCATCTCATTAACCCTTGGAGGAAAGATAATGTAGTTTACAGATCTAAATAAATTTCAGTAGCATAACAACATATAAATTAACACTTTAAGAACATGAAAAGAAAAAGAATAGGAGAAAGATAGATAGAAGAAAAGAGACACCAATATACGTGGGGAAAACCCTTTCACGTAAAAAACCCCACACTCCAAAGTATTGAACCAATGTATTAATCTACAACAACAAACATGTTAGAATACACTTGTAGGCTCAAAGCCTTAACATAGAGATTTACATCTTACTCCTCTGGAGGAAAAACTGACAGCATAACCCTGCATAAAACTCTCCTCACAAACTTTTCCTCAAGACTTCAATTTATAGGAGTTCTAATACAAGAAACCACCAAAATGGAAACTCAAATCCATGAGTTATAATGTCTAGTCATGGAGAATTAAATCCATCATAATATAGAAAGTTACTCAAATCATAACTAACTCTCCAAATATGGCACTCCATTTTTGGCTCCTAAAATTACGCTCACAATCTCCTAAATCTTGCTTTTCAAGTTTGTAATTGTAATTTCCTTTTTCAATCTCTTTCCATTTTGGCAACTCTTACACACCTTACAATTTGTCATAGTTGCATCTAGCAACTTTCATGTCACTAAGTGATTAAAAATAAATTGCCAAAATACAAATAAATAAATATTTCAAATATTAGAACTTGCAAGGTATATGACACACCTAATCCCAACATTCTCCCACTTGTCGTATACCTTGCAAGAGCTAAAGGAAACACAAGCAATCTATGAACAACCAAGGTTACCATACTATCTCAACTAAACTCCACTATGCTCATGAGCTTTACAGAAGCACTTGTAACATCTTCCAAGTGATCACCAACATGACAAAAAAATTAAAATTCTAAAAATATGATGAAACACTAATGTCACATAGACACACCAATGTATCCAGCTTCAAATCCATTACCAGAACACAACTCTGAAGTCCAAACACCTCCAAAACAAGATCGAGCACGAATGCTCCAGAATAGTTAGAACAACAACCACGGCAAGTTGTTTACATCCAACTAAAAACCCACCATGATAGAATATTTGCACATGACATATCCAACCCATACTGCAGCTCTCATCCCTATATAATCCACTTTCCTACTCAAAGTTACCATCTCCCATGATAACAAACACACCAAAACCATTGATGTGCAAAAAATATGAAGACCCTTGATACTGCAGTCCAATAAAAAATAATCTATGAAAGACATACACACATCCTAGGAATCATACTACATGAGCAATGTCAACCAAAGCAACACAAAGTCTACCAATCAACACTTACATCAAAGTGTGGCTTATAATCAAATCATGTAATACAAAGAACAATCACAATGATCTACAAACTACAACCAACCTACTGCAAAATAGAGCATACTTCCACAAACAATTTTCTTCTCACTCTCTCACCTTTGATCTCCTCCACTTCTCCCAAGTTCTCCACATCTCAAATGATATACGTTAAAAGAACACATATTTTTTCTAAAAAACAATAAGTACAACAACCGTAGATGACCACAAAACTAGTGATCATACTAGATGAATGAGAACCTCTAGGAAGAAACACGAGACCATAAAGAGAAACTGCAAACCATATCATGTCCTTCTACCAACACCACCAAGTACTAAGCTGTGCCACGTAAGATATCCTTCACAAAACCCCAACTGAAAAGCCTTAACAACACCCAACTATTCAATCTCATTAGATCAAACAAAATATATATATCTCATATAACCAAAAATGGATGTAAGCTTCTCTAACCAAGGAAGATCAAACTTAAAAGATTCATTCCACAAATAGGAATTCAGCCAATACCATCTCCAAAACTTCTCATAAATCAAACCATATACCTAAGGAGATAACCATGCCAAGTAATCCTCAAATGAGCCCTCCTGAACTAGAAACTATAGCTCAAGATTCATATCCATGAGAAATCAAAGTATAAAACAAAATGAATATGAAATAACCTGGGCAATACCTATTAGATTATTTTATGCCAAGTGAACTAAGAGTGGGAATGAGAATGATCCATTGAGATACATCGAGCCTCATAGACTCTCTCCAAGAACAATCTCCTCTCAAGTTCAAACATGAACTCATGTCCATACCCAAGTGAAAGGCTCCTCGGTCTTTCTGCTGAAATTTCACCATTCCAACACATGATCCCCACAACAAAAGATCTCTAGCCTCACCTCAAGTCTCTCTAGTATCCATGAGCATCTATCAACCAATTCATGCCAACTTCAAATGCATCCTGCAAAATCATAAAGCTTCAAGAAAATTATTAATACTCAAAACCATAGAGAACTTCACTAGACCACTATCAAAGCTCCCACTGCACGTCTACAAAATCTAGGAACACACATGATATCATGATCTAATTTCTCCTCCTAGGAGATCACTACCTACTCTAATGAACATATCTTGCCAAAGGGGCACCATCATGCCAAAACTACAATCTTAGAAATAATAATCCATAATGGCACAATACCATCTCCAATCACATGAAGATAACTATCCTCTAACAATGGAACTCAAGATGTCAAAATAATTTCATAGCATATAAAAATCACAATCCAAAAGTCTTACCATGACACCTACAACTACTATAGAAGATCATCCATCACGAAGTGATAGATCCACATCACTGCCAAAGCTCCCACTAAAACTGTGATATTGATCTTATCAAGGCATTATGATAAACATCCCCTCAATGAAGATAATCCATGGCTCTAACACAATCAAATACTTCAGCTGCACAATACCAACAACATAAAAGAATAAAGTAGAACCAAGATCTCCAAACAAGAAGATAAAACCATCACTGTCAAAAGCTCACACATAGTCGTGTATCCAAGTTATACATGACATCGTGATAAACATGCTACAAGTCCCAATAACTAACTATCTAGGCACTCTAATCATCCATCCGCTCATCCCAATGTAACACACAAATGTACAAATGACCACAGACAAGGCCAACTAATAAAGTCTGCATAGATATTGAATCAATCTTGTGGATATAGACAGTCCACATCTGAGTCATCTTACTGCAATCAAATAGGTGGTCAACCCACAAAACTACATAACTCATAGATCCCAAACATGAAACATGCAAACTCATCATCACATTAGTAACTTGCAAATTGAGATAACAAGAAGATAACATGTAGACCACAAGACTCAAACACCAAATCAATCACATATTTGATTTGCCAAACAAGTCCACATATAAGTCACCATAGTCAAGGAACCCATCATTTAAATACTATAGAAATGATGAGTGACTATTCACATACCAACATCTGCACATGGAGAAAGCTAAAAATCTCCTCGCACCATGCACAAAGTATACATGCAAACCTGCAACTATTTTACATCCAGAAACACCCCCAAGGAATCATAATCTAAAAAATAGTTTATTCATAGATCTACAAAACCACAAGATTTGATTAATTGTGTAAAACCTGCAAAACCACCATGTCACTGACATTCATGCAAATCCATATCCACTTATCATCTGGAAGACCCATAAGTCAAAAAACCACCAATAATAGCTATACCAAAACAATGGAATAACACCGATAAGCATAACCATAGAATTTGTATGGAAAATCTACAAAACCCTCAAATCCAAACAACATGAAACTGAGACATGCAAGTACAACCAACCAAAAGGAAGAAGAGGTCTAGGAACTCTAGGCCCATTTATAGGTCAACTCCACAACCACCACCATGTACAAGCATACAGAGGAGCTAGGTTGTTCCAAAAGCTTTTAGATCATCCAATGATCAACTCCATAGCCTACATGCATTTGAGGTTAACAAAATAATGTCTTCCAATGCCAAGGACTAAAACCAAGCACCCAACATAAGCACATCAAACCATAGTCATGACAACCCAAATTTCTCCATGTGATCAAGGAGCCAAGAACAAACACCCAACATGAATACTTTGTTACAAATGACCATCGAATGAAAGAACATAGCCACCATGCATAAGGGTTATTACATACTATCAAACAGGAGCTCCAGATCAATATCATATTAAATCTAACCACATTATCAACTCCATAATACTCCATCTTCTCCATCCTTCAAATGCCTGATGTAACTTGAAAACAAGATCAACTGCAAGACTTTCACTCAAACAAGGACTAATAATTAGCCGATTCCTTCCCACAGATTCCCTCAAGCTTGCCAGGCTAAGAAATCACAACAGAAGAAATACCTAGAACCTTAAACACCATATAACCAACACATGCAATCTCATGCAACCATGGAACCACTGTAGCTTTGATACCAGTTGAAAGGGAAAGTAGAACCCAGCATGCATCTTACAACATCTTATGATTTACTTAAACATATATTCAATAACTTAATGCAAGCACATACTACTATGCCCTTAAGGAAGAAACAAACATAGTTGATTTCCCATCTCATTAACCCTTAGAGGAAAGATAATGTAGTTTACAAATCTAAATAAATTTCAGCAGCATAATGGCATATAAATGAACACTTTAAGAACATGAAAAGAAGAAGAATAGAAGAAAGATAGACAGAAGAGAAGAGACACCAATATACGTGGGGAAAACCCTTTTGGGTAAAAAACCCCACACTCCAAAGCAACAAATCAATGTATTAATCTGCAACAACAAACATGTTACACTACACTTATAGGGTCAAAGCCTTAACATGGAGATCTACATCTTGCTCCTCTGGAGGAAAAAGTGATAGCATAACCCTGCATAAAACTCTCCTCACAAACTTCTCCTCAAGCCTTCAATTTATAGGAGTTCCAATACAAGAAACCACCAAAATGGAAACTCAAATCCATGAGTTACAATGCCTAGTCATGGAGAATTAAATCGACCGTAATATACAAAGTTACTCAAATCATAACTAACTCTCCAAATATGACACTCCATTTTTGGCTCCTAAAGTCATGCTTTCATAATCTCCTAAAATCTTGCTTTTCAAGTTTCCAATTGTAATTTCCTTTTTGAAGCTCTTTCCATTCTAGCAACTCTTACACACCTTACAAGTTGTTATAGTTGCATCTAACAACTTCCATGACACTAAGTGATAAAAAATAAATTGCCAAAATACAAATAAATAAATATTTCAAATATTAGAACTTGCAAGGTATATGACACACATAATCCCAAAAATTTTAACAATCATTCCTTGAAAACTAATGAGGAGGATGCAGAACAATTAAATCACTCTACTTAAATATCATCCACTTCAATGGTCAAATAGTCCATAGAAATTTTAAGAATAACCCCATTAAATGCATCTTTCCTAACATTCATTTTTTTTCTCTGGTAAGGATTTGTACTGTCTGCACTCACCACTATTTCGAGTCAATCAACAATTAGGGCATTAATCATCTTCCATTTGTACTATGATGTCGCCACCTCAGCATATTTTCCTATATTTTGTCACATTGTTCGTTTGATTGGATATGTAGCATTATGGTCTTTTGGTTGAATGGTTATGTCCTCCTTCATGGCTTGCTCCATCCTTCTTCCTTATGTGGTTGTATGTTCGATGTATTATTCTAGGGCATCGTGTGATCATTATTATTGCATACTAAAAAGGGGAATAAGAAGGCACATGGATTGTCTACCCTATCATCTATTAATTTTAATATTCAGATTGACAGTAAGAAACAATGAAACATAAATGCTCACATAACACACATATACCATGGGAAAACCTCCCTCTTGGAGGTGAAAAACCTAGCAAGAAAGTCTCAGATCCAATTTGTATTAAGAGAAGAAACAAATTACAACTTTGCCCAGCTAAGGCAAGAAACATAGATATCAAAATACAACATGGCCTCTTCTTGAATTATCGAACCCTTTTGAACCATTGAATCAGTTGAACCATTAAACCGTTGAACTGTTGAACTAGTTGAACCAGTTTAATTGTCGGCAGAACCCTTGCACTGTCGAACCTTTGAACCCATCGAACCATTGAACCAGTTCAACCATCGACGGAGCCCTTCACTGTTGAACCTTTGAACCCATTGAACCAGTTCAACTGTCGGCGGAACCCTTGCACTGTCGAACCTTTGAACCCGTCGAACCATTGAACTAGTTTAACCATCGGCAGAGCCCTTCACTGTTGAACCATTAAACTGTTGAACCTGTTGAACGGTTCAACCAACGGTGGAGCCCTTTCACTGTGCTTATAGTAGATCACTGATTTTGCAGAGCAGAATTCGGTAAGTGATTGTTGTAGATTGTGACTGCCAGTCACTCTTCATTTATATGAGATCGCACAAATGTTTTGGCGCCAAATTACATATACATTACATTTGAAATAGGTCCTGACCTATTTGTAATTTCAAGATACATAGAATGGTGAGTTTGTCCAATTGGGGCCTGCCTTAATTAGATAATACAATCTGAGATCTCGAAATGCTAACGCTGGTAGGCCATTCAACATTTTATGGCTAGGTCGGTCTCTAGAAGGGATCTGACCTAGCTATCAAAATCAACACTCCCTCTTAGCTAGGGAGGATTCCTTCATAAGGATCAAGTCACATAGTGACTAACATCATGGCTACTCCCATGGATGAAAACATAAGTGCTTATTGTCATCTCCTCATGACATTTACCATAGATACTCCCAGAGGGTGAACAAGCACATCATGGAATTTCTCCCATGATATCCACCATACCTACTTGTAGAGGGTGGCTCCACCATGCCTACTCACAGAGGGTGGAAGAGGGCTTTCACCTCAAAGTTCTCCCAGAGAAGAGTGCATCACCACCATGCCTACTTGCAGAGGGTGGATCCACCATGCCTACTTGCAGATGGTGGAAGATATAGTATAATGTATCACTGATGCTAAGACTCCCTCTTAGCTAGAGCTTCATTCTCCACAACTCCAAGCTTGTCTCAAAAATATGCAAGCTTCACTCAAGCAAGGGGTTTGGTGAGAACATCTGCTGTTTGCTCATTAGTGCTGATGTACTTCAGCTGAATAGCATTCCTTTGCACCATATCCTAGATATAGTGATACTGAGTTTCCACATGCTTTGATCTGTCATGAAACACAGGATTGGCAGAGAGCTCCACACAGCTCTGGTTATCACTGTGACTAACTGTAGGCTCCCAGGGTTGTCCAAACAAACCTGCAAGGAGTTTTCAAAGCCACACTACTTCTCGAGATGCCACATAGGCTACAATATATTCTACTTCAGTAGTACTCAATGCTACTGAAGACTATTTTCTGCTACACCAGGATATCATGGCAGATCCCAAGCTGAAGCAAACTCCAGAAGTGCTCTTTCTATCAGTGACACTTCCTACCCAATTAGAATCAGAATAGCCTTCCAAGGTAATGACTGTGTTGGAAGAGTACTTCAATCCATATCCAACTGTACCACACAAATATCTCAAGATATGCTTGGTTGCAACAAGATTAATCTACCTTGGTTTGCACATAAACTAGCTGAGGGCACTCACTGCATAGAAAATGTCAGGTCTAGTGTTAACTAGATACATCAAGGATCTAATCATCTGCTTGTATTTAGTGGGATTCACAAGATCAAACCTAGCTATAGATTCACTCAACTTCTTTAAGTTAGTTTCCATAGGAGTAGGCATAGGTTTACAATCTAGCATTCTAAATCTCTTCAAAATATCAATGGTATATTTTCCTTGACTTAAAATAATTTCATTGGGTCTTTGCCATACTTCTACTAACCCTAGAAAGAAATGCATGAGATCTAGATCTTTCATTTCAAATTCTGAAGTTAGTTCTTCCTTACATCTAAGAATGAGATGATCTTCTCCAGTTAGGAATAGATCGTCAACATATAAAACCAAAATCAACATTTCACCATTGAATACCTTGAAGTAAAGGTTAGGATCAACATCATTCTTAAAAAATCCTAGGCTTACCAAGTACTTATCAATTCTTTCATACCAAGCACGGGGGGCCTGCTTAAGGCCATATAATGCTTTCTTCAATCTGCATACATGAGATTCTTTCTTATGGATCACAAAGCCTTCAGGTTGCTCAATGTAGACCTCTTCTTCAATAACACCATTGAGGAAGGTTGTCTTTACATCCATCTGATGCAACTTCCATCCCTTAGCTGTGGCAATAGCAATGATAGTCCTGATGGAAGTATATTGAGCAATAGGGGAAAAGGTTTCCTCATAATCTATGCCTTCTTTCTAAGAGAAGCCACGAGCCACAAATCTAGCTTTGTATTTCTCAATACTTCCATCAATAGCATGTTTAATTTTAAACAACCATTTGGAAGATACAATAGACTTACCTTTGGGTCTAGGCTCAATATCTCAAACATCATTCTTAATGATAGACTGATATTCTTCATCCATAGCATTCTTCCATGTCTGTTGGTTCATGGCCTCTCCAATGCTGGAAGGTTCAGTCTCAATGAGATTGCACATCAATGCAACATAGTTTGAGAATTTCTGAGGTCTCCTTTCTCTAAGTGTGCAACACAAAAATCATGAAAACTACCTGAGGTGTATTCACCTCCATTGTCAGACCTTAAAACTTTAATTCTTTTCTGAGATAGATTTTTAGCTAAAGCTTTAAATTCTTTGAATCTACTTAGAACTTCATCAGATTCTTTTGATTTGAGAAAGTAAATCCAAGTTTTCCTAGAGTAGTCATCTATAAAGATTACATAATACAAGAATCTACTTGGGGAAGCAACAGACATAGGTCCACATAAATCAGAATGCACAAGAGCTAATTTCTCTTTAGACCTACTTTCACTTTGATGAAATGGACTCTTAGTGTTCTTACCCATTGCACAATCTTTGCATGTATTATCATGAATATGACTAAGTTTAGGCATACCTTTAACTATCTTCTCAAGTGTGGGGAGGGCTTGGAAATGAAGATGTCCAAGTCTTCTATGCCATAGCTTGCTTGACTCTGGTGCTTCATGAATGAGAGCTTGAACTGGACATGCTAAAAGCTTATATAGGCTCTCATACCTATTCCCAATGACATGAGATGATTTGATGTTGGACTTCTTAGGCCATGCAAGCACCCTTCCCTCAGAAAATGCAATCTAATAACCCTTATCTTCTAGTGCTGATATGGAGATAAGGTTTCTTTTGATTCCTGACACAAACAAAATATCACTGAGGTGAAGAGAAATTCCAGAATCTAAATTAAGGGAAGTAGTACCAAAACCTCTCACAGAATAGCGGGCATCATCACCAATGACCACATGAAAATTAGACTCTTTCTCCACTAAATCTGAGAGGTGCTCTCGATAGCCGGTGATGTGTCTAGATGCGCCACTATCAATCAGCCAAGTATCACTGTCTAAGGGTACATTGCTTGACAAAGCATAAATGAAAAGGAAGTCTTTAGTATTAGACTGATTTGAGACTTCATTTAAGTTTGCTCCTTGTTGCTTAGATTGGGATAAACAGTCCCTTGCATAGTGACCAAATTTGTCACACCTGAAGCACTTGATGTGAGACAGGTCCTTTTTCTTTTTCTTCAAATTGTGAGATGGATTAGACCTTTGATCTCTATTCCTCTTGAAATTGTTCTTCTTCCAATAGCCTCCTTTCTTCTTGAAAGACTGGGCACCAAGGACATAATTGTCTTCATGAGTGTTTTTGATAACTCCTCTACCAGCCAGTCGAGACTCTTCTTGGATACAGTCAGCCCTTAATTTGTCAAACTTGGGCAGATCAGTTCTTGCATTAATTCCTTGAATGTAGGATTCCCAAGATGCTGGAAGACCATTGAGGGCTAGCATAGTTAAATCATTTTCATCAACAATCTTTCCAATAGATGAGAGCTGATCTCTCAAATCAGAAATCTTGATGAAGTAAGCCATGACGAATTCACTTTTAGCCATCTTGATGTGATGAAGCTGCTACTTCAAAGCTAGAACACAACTAGTGTTGTTGATTTCATACATCTCCTCCAAGGTTTTGAACATTTTGCTTGCTGTATTCAGCTTGGAGATGATGAGAACAATGTGATATTTTACTGAATCAATTAAGATCTTCTGAGCTTGAAGATCTTTCTTCCTCCATTTGGTCTTTTCTCCTTCTGCCTCAAGCTCAGAAGATTCTTTGGTCACAAAGTCTGCAAGGTCATTTTCATTCAACACAAGCATGATGCGGACTCTCCATGATGTGAAATTAGAAGCCCCATCCAATCTGTCTTCAACCCTGAGACTGTGAGCCATTTTATCTGATCTTTAATGATAAGAGTAGAATGTAAATAGCTGAATACTGTAAATTTGATTATACTAATTCAAACTTGGCTCTGATACCATGTTAATTTTAATATTCAGATTGATAGTAAGAAACAATGAAACATAAATGCTCACATAACACACATATACCCTAGGAAAACCTCCCTCTTGGAGGTGAAAAACCCAGCAAGAAAATCTCAGATTTGATTTATATTAAGAGCAGAAATAGATTACAACTTTGCCCAGCTAAGGCACGAAACATAGATATCAAATTACAACATGGCCTCTTCTTAAATTATCAAACCCTTTGAACCATTGAATCAGTTGAACCGTTGAACCGTTGAACTAGTTGAACCAGTTCAACTATCGGCAGAACCCTTGCACTGTTGAACCTTTGAACCCGTCGAACTATTGAACCAATTCAACCATCGGCGGAGCCCTTCACTGTTGAACCTTTGAACCCGTCAAACCGTTGAACCAGTTCAACTGTTGGCGGAACCCTTGCACTGTTGAACCTTTGAACCCGTCAAACTGTTGAACCGTTGAACCAGTTCAACCATCGGCAGAGCCCTTCACTGTTGAACCTTTGAACCCGTCGAATCATTGAACCATTGAACCTATCGAATGGTTCAACCAACAGCAGAGCCCTTTCACTATGCTTGTAGTAGATCACTGATTTTGCAGAGCAGAATTTGGTAAGTGATTGTTGTACATTATGACTACCAGTCACTCTTCATTTATATGAGATCAGACAAATGTTTTGGTATATACGTTACATTTGAAATAGGTCCTGACCTATTTGTAATTTCAAGATACATAGAATGGTGAGTTCGTCTAATTGGGGCCTGCCTTAATCGGATAATACAATCTGAGATCTCGAAATGCTAAGGCTGGTAGGCCATTCAGCATTTTATGACTAGGTCGATCTCTAGAAGGGATCTGACCTAGCTATCAAAATCAACATCATCAATGCCAGTGATTTTGATTTTTGTTTCACGATCTATTTTTTAACTAGGAAAAGTTTTTCATGGTAACTACTAGTGCCAATTATCAGTAGTCTTTAAATTCTAGGGTTAAATGAATGGTGATTTTCTTATATAATTTTAATGTTTTTATATTGAAACAATGCAACATTACAAAGAGAAAAGCAAGAAAAAGTTGCAAAGAAAAAGACCATACATAATAGGGGTAGCATAAAAATAGAAAGTTGGCAGCCATGTTAAAAAAGTTGGTTTACATGACATCTGATTATCACAATGAACCATATAGCACCAAATATACAGAGAATATAGTTCCCCTATAGCAGCAAAATTTTAATGTTAGTTATGTACAATTTTCAAATTGAATCGAGTTTCCTTTTTTATTTATTTCAACTAAATTGAGGGTCAAATAGATAATGCTTTGCATAAATTAATTTAATGTTCCCTTTGTATTCCTTTTGTGTATGGTTGGGTTTGCATATTTATTTAGTTTGTGTATGGTTAGATTTGCATATTTAATTTAAGATGCAGTTATATTTGTGTATGGTTGGATTTGCATATTTAACTTTGCTTACATCTAACTCTATTATTTATTATTTATCTTTACATTATCAATTAAATTTCCCAAAAGCTAGCACTAAGAGGTGGGACTCTATTAACATTGATACAACCGCTATGGTCCAATGCTGACATCACCCATACTTTTATAATCAAGACCACAAATTCCCACAGAGAGAAGGCCCACATAAATAGTGTTCTGGGTAAAGGGTGAAATAGTTGTTCTCCAATGGAAATAGACCGTTTTTAAACTGCTATGTTTGATGATAATCAAAGAGTTGTTTGTTTATAATTTCCTAGAAGTCTACTCTTAAACCATTTTGCACGCTACCAGATTTGCAAATGAGAACACTTCATCATTTAAAAACTTTAAATTAGTCAATATATATTTTAAATAATTCTCTAAACAATAGGCAGTCTTATCATGAACAACAAGCAATCTTATCATGACATCATTGAGGAGCTTGAGTTGTACTTTAGTATAATAGTTTCTCAAGAAAATGTTTTTCATTCATATTTTGGGATAACAATTTGGAACACAAACTAAATATACCAAACTATTTAAGAGTTGTGGAAGTTTAACTTCCATTTTGTTATGTAGTATTGGAAGAGAGTATCTCGTGCTGTTGAGAGCTTTGTGGTATTTAAGAAATCTCATGAACTAGAACTCGTGATTGTCCACAATCACCACTTGAATATACTTTTTCACGCCAGATCCACAACCTTACTTTTTCTACTAGTATTTCCATCTACATACAATACAATCGACCAGTCTCTCTCATCTTATACAATTAACTACAATTATAGAACTATATTTAATAATTTATATAAAATATACTTATATAATAATTCTACATTTTCAATATGTGTGTCCACCTTCCTGACACTTTTCAAAATAGCACTATTTACAAAAGACATGATTTCACTACACAAGTAAAGTTTCAATAATGGTTTCCACTCTTTGACAAACATGGGTCTAAGAATCTACTTGAAAACATAAAAATGCAAAGGTAATGTACAAATGCCCCATCTCAAACTTATAATCTCAATGAGAATGCAAAAAGACTACAAGTAAACACAAGGATAGGTACATGAGAATAATGTCATCTAAAAATTGAATAGAAACACACAAATACTAAGAAACCACAATGAAAAACTAACAATTATGCTCAATTTTGGTTAATTTGTGTCATAATTAATACTACTTATATGTATAATAATAGAAATCATTTAAAAAAGATTATCTATGAAGCCTACTATCTGTACTTTACACTGAAAGGAGATTGCACTCAACAAAGAAATAAGAAAGAAGAAATATCAAGAGAGAGGAGAGAGAGGAAGAAATAAGGGGGGATAAAGATAAGGGGATAGAGAGATAAAGAGAAATGGATAGATAGATAGGGAGACAAAGAGATAGAGAGATAAAGATGTAGGGAGATCATGAGGGAGAGAGAAATAAAGAGAGATGGTAAGAGAGAGATAGAGAAAGATAGAGATACAAAGAGAGGAGACATATAAAGGAAGATAGAAAGAGAGATAGATGAAGAGAGAAGGGAAGATAGAGATGGAGAGAGAGAGAGAGAAATAAATAGAGAGATAGAGAAAGAGAGATAGAGCGATAGAGAAAGATAGATAAAGGGAGATGGTGAGAGAGAGAGAGAGAGAGTACAATTTTGCTCTCATTTTCTTAATGTCTTATTAAATACTATTAGATTACATTATATCAAATTTTGTTAGGTAAATTTAAATAATATCATATTAATATGCATATATGTTATTATATAATATAGTGTATAATAATAAATATAATTATAATATAGATTTTATACATAAAATAGATATATTTAAATAGTAAATGTATTTTATTAAAATATACAATTTTATAATATAATATTATATTACAAATATTTAATAATTTACACTATAAAAATAAAATACAAAATAATAAACATAATATTAGTATAGATTTTATATATGAAATACATATATCATAATGAAGTAATATAAAGGAGAGAGATAGAGTGAGAGATATATAGAGGGAGAGACAAAGAGAGGGAGACAAAGTGAGATAGAGTGAGATAGATAGAAAGAGGAAGAGAGAGAAATGAATTGAGAGATAAAGAGAGGGAGAGAGATAGAGAGGGATATATACACAAAGAGAGAGAGATATATATAAATAAATAAAGAGTTAGATAGAGATAATAGAAAGGGATAAAGTTAGAGAGTGATAGCATGTAGCAAGCAACCAAACATCTCGAATATTTGAAAAAAATGTAAATAGCCATCAATTTTAAACATAGATAAGAAATCTCTTAAAAGCTACTCTATTGAGTAAAAAATATTTGCAAAGATAAGGATTGGAAATTTATGCATAGTTTATTTCATTAAAATAAAATAAAAATTCAAAACAAAGGGAATGATTTTCCATATATATTGAGGAAAAATCCTAGTATTATATATATATATATACAAAGAGAGAGATATATAAATAAATAAAGAGTTAGATAGAGATAATAGAATAGGGATAAAGTTAGAGAGCAATAGCATGTAGCAAGCAACCAAACATCTCAAATATTTGAAAAAAATGTAAATAGCCATCAATTTTAAACATAGATAAGGAATCTCTTAAAAGCTACTCTATTGAGTAAAAAATATTTGCAAAGATAAGGATTGGAAATTTATGCATAGTTTATTTCATTAAAATAAAATAAAAATTCAAAACAAAGGGAATGATTTTCCATATATATTGAGGAAAAATCCTAGTATTGATGGTATTCCTTCTCAAGGTGGTTTATTATTATTATTATTATAAATATTGACAGTAATTCTGTGTAAGTATATCATGTTAAATTATTTTGATACTGTTTAGCATTTCAGACTTGTATGTTACGTATGATATGTAATTGGTTTTTTAGTTATTATTTTAAAAGATGAAGTGTATTTTTATATATTAAATAAATTAAATGAAAATTTTTAACACTGTTGTTGTAATATTTTAATATAATTGATTTTTAAAATTAGATTGAGACGAAATAATAATTTTTTGTTATTTTTAAAGAAATATTGAGAATCAACTTTTTGAAAGAAATTTATCAAATTAGGGTTTTAGTAACAACATAACTCTATTTCTTATTAATGGGGTGTTAGGGGATAATCTTCCTTCTACAAGGGGATAAGGTGAAATAGAATCCCTTTTATTCTATTTTTTCAAATTCAATTTTGATAGTGCATCTAAAGGTAATTTGAGGATTTTTGAGGTAGGGTGTGCAATTAGAGATACTTCTAGAAATCTTGTCAAAGTGGTTGCTAAAGGATTGGAAGAAGGTACTAGTAATGAAGGTGAAGCTTTAGTTTTGGTTCAAGGTTTTTAGAGAGTTTGACTATGACATTAATTTAATGATCATAGAAGGAGACTCAATGGTTATCTTCCACTATCTTAGAAATTCAAAAGCATCTAATTGGAAACTAGGTAATATCCTCAAAGAGGCATGGCCTATGTTGCACTTTCTCAATACTTGTCCTTTGAACATTGTTTTAGAGAGGCAAATGATGTTGCCAAATACCTAACAAATCAATGAAAAGATTCAAATAAGGAACTAATTATAGGCAACTCATTGGAAAGTTGGTGAGTATTGGGTTTTGTTTGGGATAAGTAATTTCCCCTATAATTTCATGTTATTATTACCTTGCATCTTGGTTTTGTGCCTATCAATCGATAACCTATTTCTCTTCACATGTGGCTCAACCTTAGAGAGGTGGAAAGTTATTTCAAATTAAGGTTTAATGTTTCCATTGAGATTAGAGCTTAACAATAAAAATGGGGACTTCCTTTCTATATTTCACAATAATTTCCTATGACGATCATGGAGCCCAAATTCAACCTGTATGGAGAAAAATAACATATGTATTTTAGAGGGGAGATCATTGACATGTGGCTAGAGAAGATATTTGTGATATAGAGTGGAGGCATTGAGATGACTATGAATGAAGTTTTGGAGGTTGAATTTCTTGAATTTTCAAAGAGAAATAGAGTAAATTTAGACATCTTGTCTATGTTTGTTTCTAACATGCTACATTTCATTAAAGATAAGGAAATGGTGAATGTTTTTTCCTACCATTGAATTATGGGAAAAACAAAGGCAAATTGGAATTGGACCCTGAATATATTGATTGCTTTTCTAGTGGGAATCTTCTTGTTGTGAACAAAGAATTTAGAGGCTTGGTTTACATGGGGTATTTAAAGTAAAGGAGGCTCATTTCCAATATTTGGTTGGTGAATTTGGGACAATGTTGATCTAATTTTGAAGACTGAAGGGGGTTAACCTCTAGTCTTATACATGGACAAGATTTCAACAACATTCAAGGTGTCTCTACATTAGGACAACCATATAATTGAATAGGCTAAAAAGTTTGTCAAATACCTTATTAGGATGATTGAGTTAATGAAGACTGAAGATGGAACAAACAATTCAAATGTTGTCAAGTTTGAAGTAGTATATTTGGAATACAAGTTAATATCTTTGCATTTTATATACTTTAGTATGTATGCTTTTATGGGCTTTTTAAGATTTCCAGGCTAAGAAATTGGTATGTAAACCTTGTGCCTAGAGAGAGAGATGGAGACAGAGAGGGAGAAATAGAGAGAGGGAGTGATATATGAAGAGATAGAGAGATGAGGGGAGAGAGGGATAAGTATAGAGAGAGGGAGTGAGAGATAGAGAGAGAGAGGTGGGGAGATAGAGAGAGCGAGAGGGAGAGATAGAGAGATGGAGAGGGAGAGGATATAGACATAGAAAGAGGTCACTCAATGTTTAGCATTCATATTTATGGGCTCAACATGTAATATATAACATCAATATTTACCGATTTGCCTTTAATGCCTTAGTGCCGATATTTAGGGTTTTGGGTTCACATTTAGGTATCTTAGATTTCAACATTAAGGAAGATGAAGGTAGAAGGAGAGGGGGGAGAGAGGTTGAGAGAGTGGGGAGAGAGAGAGAGGTAGAGAGATGGAAAGAGAGAGTGGGGCTGAATATATAGATAATGAGAGAGAAAGAGGGAGAGATAAAGATATCAAGAGATAGAGAGAGGAGAGATAGGGAGAGGGAGAGGAAGAGATAGATAGAGATAGAGATAGAGATAGAAATAGGGATGGATAAAGAGTTAGTTAGATATATAGATAGATAGAGAGGGAAAAGGAGAGTTAGATATATAGATAGATAGAGGGAAAAGGAGAGATAGAGATAGAGAGATAGAAGGGTAATAGAGGGAAATATAGAGATGATGAGGGAGAGATATAGAAAAGGATGGGGAGACAAAGAAATGATTCAAGAGAGACAAATCGATAGATAGACATATAGAGAGCGAGAGAGATATAAAGAGACAGAGAGATAGAAAGAGGAAGAGAAAGGATAGAGAGAGAGAGGTGACAAAAAGTGACATGAACAATAGAGAATGAGAGAAAGAGAAAGATAGTCTCAAACAAATTTTCTACATAGAATGAAAATAATAATAATCTCCATAATTTTCAATACTTCTTTTTGGTAGCCTCTTCAATTTGGGTGGGAACTTAGTGTTGGCAAGAGACAATAAAAGGAATGTCATGTGTTGTCATTGATGGCAACTAAGTCCATTCCACACATCCACAGTGTAGTATCAAATCGTACTGGAACTCAGTTCCAAGATTTGTCAATTCTGAATAGATAGGAACATGGTATATGGCAGAGTTCAATATTTTGGTCAGCAGATCTCTCGAGTTAGTCATTATTTGTTGTGAATATGAGGGAGTGTAGAGGAATGTCAGGATAATCTAAATCCAAGATTTTAGCCTCCAGTGACAAAGGGATTAAAAGTTATGAGTATATGAGTACTAGGTCCTAATATGATAGAACAATTATGTGAAGAACTGGCTGACTTGTGTTAGATCCTTATGTGGATCTAGTAGAATTATTTTGGTGAGTTACGTATGGGATATAATATTAATGGCCGACATGTATGGTGACCTACAAGTGTTATTTCCTGTACACATCAATATTGATGTATAGATTCAGCTGACAGAACATAGTACTTGTATTGTTTGTCAAGTTATTCATAAGGCTGACAAAAAAGTGATTAAGTGGATATATATATATATAGTTGATGGATTCGAGTGTTTTGTGGGTGAGAGATGTATGTAATGATAGAGTAAGTGTGAAAAAGGTAGATTAAACTGCTGAAGAGAAAAGATCTAAGGTCTGGATTATAGAAAGATAGTAAATAGGGCATAGTGAAGATGAAGTGTGTAAGATCAATATTCAGTGCTTAACTAGAACTGAATTCTTGCATTGGTAGATGCTACTCTTCAGTTCAAACAATCTTTAATCCTTTTGTAATCATTCTTGTAGGCAGTGAGCCTCTTTTGAGTAGTGATCTCTGGACAATGAGCCCAAAGGCATGTGCCTTCCCCTTTTGTAATATTTTTAATAGAGTATAATCTTTGTGGGTTAACCCCCACCATGGTTTTTCCATTAACTGGGTTTCCACGTTAAAAATCTTGGTGTCAAGTGTGTTATCAGTGTTTCTTCTCATGTGTTATTGATTTTTGCTTTTCATTATTATATCATCAATTTGTTAAGAAGTGGTAAAGAAGAATTAACTGTAGTAAGTATTAAAGTTTTAAGACAACTGGTTCACCCCCCTCTCAGTTGTCAACCCTAATTCTAACAATTGGTATCAGAGCCAAGTTCCTTCGAAAAAGTTTAACAGCTTGAGGAAGATCTAGGAAGGCAATAAAATGGATGAATACAATCTCCAAGAACAACTTAAACTTGCTTTAGAAGATCTTGATTAGTCTAGAGTAGAAGTCAGAGAACTAGAAGAGAACATTAAAGATGCTGAAGTCTTCATTAAGACTTTACAAGAAAAATTGAGCAAATCCAATGAAAAGAGAAAGGAGCAACTTCTTCAACTAGGAAATCATAATGAAGACAATAACAAGGATAAGGCCCTGAAAGAGAAGATAAAGGAATGTGAGAAGTTATCTAAAGAAGTTGTTGTACCAAAACATGAGATGGAATTTGGGGTGATGAGGCTAACCAAGGAAATTGAAGATAGGAAGAAAACTGAAGAATGCTGCAGATTGGATAGAATAGCTACCCCCCTAGAATCTAATTTACAAGAAAGTAGAGACAATGAGAGAACTTGAGAGGCAAATTGTCATTCTTAGACATGACCTAGAAGTTGCAAATGAATACAAGGAGAAGTTCAAGATAAGCTCAGCTAAACTTGAAGGACTTCTTGAAAATTAGAAAAAAGTTGATGACAAGCATGATCTTGGATATGAGAAAGGTGAAAGCTCTAGATCTAGACAAAAAAAATTTCAACCAAGGAATAGGAGAAACAGACCTAGAAGACCTCTGGTAAGACAACCTAATGCTCAAAGATATCCATCCTTCAATGGCAGTTGTTTCAATTGCAATAAATTTGGTCATAGAGCTACTCAGTACAGAAGCAGAGAAAATCAAAATGGTCCATCCCTCTCCAGTCAATGCTTCAAGTGTAAGAGGTATGGTCATAGATCAAATGAATGCAGAAGTATGATAATTGTGAATGGGAAAATGAGATTGATCAAATTAATGAAAATATGAACCCAAATACAACAATGAAATATGAAGGAAGAAGGATAAATAACCATGAAGAGATACTTACAGTCTTTTCCTTTCGACTTCCATTGCTCGCCTATTCTTTCTTGATCTTGAATGGTGAAGGTTGGCCCTCAGGGAGCTTGCTTCCTTGCTTTGATTCCTCAAGATGACAAGGAGAAATGGCTAGAATAATTTTTGCATTACGATGGTATGAAGAAGAGAGTTGAGAAGAAGAAGATTCCCTAGAGGAATTTGGGCATAGTAAGGATGCCAGAAGAAGTCTCTCTAATTGCTTAGAGAAGGGTCTCATTTATAGATTTTCTGAAAAGGCAATGGAGGGTGAGGATCAACTGATGAGATCAATGGCTAGGAATAAAAGTGAATCTTTTATTCATAGTGGATGAATTAAAAATTTAGAGTGGAGGATAGTGAGTTATGACAATTGAATTAAGAATAAATGGTGGAGGATAGTGAGTTATGACAATTGAATTAAGAATTCAATAGTGGAGAATAGTGGGGAACAATTGAATTGAAAATTCAATTGGTGGAGGATAGTGGAACAATTGAATTGAAAATTCAATTGGTGGAGGATAGTGGGGAACAATTGAATTGAGAATTCATTTAGTGGAGGATAATGGGTGACAATTGAATTAAGAATTCAATTGGTGGAGGATAGTGGGTATTAGCTAATTAAATATTAAGAATATTGATGAGGTGGATTTAGGATTTGAGACATTAGAAGAATTCAGGGATTTTAATTAAATAAAATGATTTTATTTAATTTAAGGATAATGAACCAATCAAATAAACTTATAATATTTATTTAATTGACAGAAGAAAATAAGAATTAAGATAAATATTAAAATATTTACTTAATTCAACCTGTGTCAATTTTAGGTGTATACATTTTGCCCCTCTTTGAAGCAATGTGTTTTATCACATTGTTTCAAAGAATAAATAGTCTGATAATGATGCATGCCCCAGTTTGACCCTGGTACAGGTTATGATGATAGGATGCCCCCTCGAGAGATTGGACGGGGAGAAGGCGGTAGGCATGAGATGGACAATCTCACAATGAGATAGGATGATAGGAGATGAAATGGTTGGATGCAGAAGAAATGGATGAATGATATGGAATGCAAGATAAAAAGATGACACACACAAGCAAGTAAGCAAGTATGCACAAATGATACAGGAACAACCAAGGTATTGCCCCTGTCGAGCGATAAACCAATTATATGGATCGATGATGTCTGGTTTTAGGAATGAGATATGTCGTATAAGACTCTGGGTCTAGTTTCAACAATGCAACATCCTATCTAAGACATTTGATACGATAGTGTTGTCATGGCAGGGAACAATATATCCCTAGGCCAACATGGAAGGCGTGTTGTCATGGCGGGGAATGATGGATCCCTAGAGCAACATGAAGGATAACGTCTAATTTCAGGAAATGAAGCATGTCGTATAAGACTCATGTGTTGGTCTAGTTTCGACAATGCGACATCCTATCTAAGAAAATTGATTGATTGATTGATCGAGTTGGTTTATAACCGGACAAGTATCAAGACCACTGATTGTGATTGGATCATTTGACAAGATTGACTTGACTTGATTGGCATGGATTAAGGATAGACTTGCAATTGGATACAGTATGGATATGGATAAGGATATGAGACGCAATTGGATACAGTATAGATATGGAAATGGATATGAACTGTAGTTGGATATGGTATGGATATGGAAATAGATATTTGTCACCTTGATATAGCAAGTATTTTGAAGCGCTTTCATCATTGGGCTTTATTATGTTGTAAGAAAATACAAGCATCTAGGTATAAGTAAACCGAGATGACCTGAGTATTACTTACATGTATTTTGATTTAGCAAGTTAATACAAGCATCTAGCCAAAATTGAATCTAGATGACCTGTGTACTTCTTGCATTTTTCAACAGACAAGGATTGCCCCTTTTCATGTTTAGACCTTGGAGTCTTCGATGATCTTTTTCTGATCATGTCGTTAGACAGAAATCATCACATTACTAAAGTTTAATCCACAAGTAGCAAACAAAGAAAATAATCATGCCCCCATCATAGCATCTCTAGCTTTTGGCATCCTCGAGTAGCATAGAAAGGCATGATAGCATAAATCAAGACTCTTAATCTAACCAACACAAAACATTCTTGCATTTAGATGTCTTTTTACCATAATTGATATGAGATTTAGCTTGAGTGTTTCAGTATGGTGCTCTATTTTGCCTTGGACAGGTTGATGTTTTTCGTCAAGATTTTTGTTTGGAAGCGGGCTTTGTTGCTCTTGTTTGTCTAGCAGAAGGTATCACAATCCTTATTGGTGGGACGGATGACAAGACATGGGATGGATGGGAAGTGGAGCGGACTTAGATAGATAGAAGTACTAGACATGGAATGGGTGGGAAAGTGGAGCGGACTCAGATAGATAGAAGGACTAGACATGGAATGGACGGGAAAGTGGAGCCTCGGGGGCATATTGATAATGGCCTTGCCTATGTGACAACGCAGAGGCAGAGTAGTTCGGGACTTGGACCATGGATGGACTAGAGGATAGATGACAAGATATGAGATGGATAGGGAAGCAGAGCCTCGGGGACGCAGTGATAATGTTCGTGCCTACGTGATAACTCAAAGGCGACGTAGTTCAACAAGAACCCTAAGGGACCAAAGATATGGATCAGATGAGACACGATATGGAACCGATATGGATCAGATAAGACACGATATGGATCAGATACGGATCAAATAAGACATGATATGGAACCGATATGGATCAGATATGGAGCAAACAATACTGATGACAAGGAAATACCACGGATATGTAGTTGTATGGGTGATAGTAGATACAGAGGTAGAAGTAACCAAGGATGTGATCTCCAAGGACTATGTCGCATAAGAATAACATGCCCCGTTGTAGGTAGAGTACATAGGATTGTTCATGGCAATGCTAATGATGATAGGATGAGAGGATAATGAATGATTTGCATGGTTTGGAGGGATAAGGTATGTCAAGAGCAATTCAAAACATTTGTCAACATTGTGCGCCCAGTCTTTATCAAGACCAAAGAATAGAGGAAAGGAAGTTTGGAGGGATGGACGGGACATGATAGGTATGCAATGGATAGAGGATAGGATAGGAAATGTAATGGAAGAGTGATATGCTGATGAGACAAGGTGCCCCCAAGTGTGAGTGACGTAGAAGATCAACATTACACATGACGCCTGTTTACCAAGTTTTCATCATGGTACTTATCCAAGGCACCTTTTTGCCTGGTTTTCACCATTGGATGAAGGGATTTTTCTTTACTTTATTTTTTTTTAATGTTCTTTTTAGATAGAAGAAGGTTGATATGGAAAGACTCAAGTATCTAGTTATGTGAAAGGTGATAGTCCTGCTAGATAGATGCTGTCGCATGGACCATGTCAAGTGTTCTCACAGATGTTGGTAGGGGATCGTATGAAAGTGATATGGCCTAGGTAGATAGTGGATTGTGATGCAGAATATGGAGGGTAGGCTTATGCAAAAGCATGGACCATAGGCACAGGATGAGGAAGATGTGTAGGATAGTAGTGGAAGGGAGGGGATATGGAGTTATACGGAAGTGTTGTGGAATGGAAGGGAATCATGACCCATGGTTGCACATACCATGGTAAACATTGAAGCTAGTGATGGAAAGTAGTGTAGGAAGCAACAGAGACTTTTGCTTGTGGATGCATGACGTAGACATGCAGGAATCCCCATAGACTGAGTATTGTCCTAATTTTTGTTCGTCATATGGGATGGAAGGATTTGAGACTTTTGGATGGAATGAGAGAAAGTGAATGGTTGGAATTCTTGAGAGGTGGATGCCTCATGTAACTTTAGGGCTCTTTGCTTGGGTACCCAAACCATTTTGTTTTTAGGTAGTACATGTGAAGGTATGGGTTTGGGTGTATGCAGCTTTTGTGCAGCTTTTGGAGTAATCATTTGTTGCTTAGGGATCCACATCTGTTTCAGTTTGGCACTGAGGTGTATGGGTGTATGCAGCTTTTGATATGGATAATTCTTTGATTCGTGGCTTTTATATCCTAGGTCCTGAGGACTCTTAGGATTTTTTACTTTATAGGTAGAGGCATTCACATATTTGTCATTGAATCCCTGTGGGATGGTAGAAGTGAGGTTGGTGAAAGCTCCTTGTTTAGATGATATGTGCATTTGTCGGCCATGATTGTGATATTTGGAGGATTTATAGATGGATGGATAAGGTGTTGGAAGAAGGGGTGGTAAAAGGCATAGAGGGGTGTTAGGAGTTAGAAGTAGCGGAGGTAGATTGGATGGTGGGATATTAGGAGTTGGAAGTAGCAGAGGGAGTTTGGATGGTGGAAGGTGTATGGTCACATGCTTTTGACAATTGTAGGATGATGGAGGTGGAATGGTGACATATGTTTTGGGGATATGATAGTGTTTGTGATGGAAAGTGGTAGACTTAGGAGGAGTGGAGGAAGTACCAACATCTTGAGTTTGCTCACCTTGGGGTATGTATCCAAGGCCATATGAAGGTGGGGGAACATTGAAATGAATAGGTTCCAAAATACCTTGTTCATGAAGGCCTAAGCCTTTACCTTGATAGTTCATATTCTGGAGTATACGGTGGACAACGGGATTATGTGTAGGTGGAACATTAGACACAAGTTCTTTATTGGATGGAGAAGGCGAGATAGCGGATAATGGTGGTTGGTGTTCTAAGAGAGAACATTCACGCATGAAGGTGGTAAGACCAAGGATATATGGTGGAGGATTTGCAGCATGGTCGATAATAGATGGTAGAGGAGTATTATTGGTTTGATCTTCTATGCTTGCTTGGGAGGCAAGTGTCTCATCGAGGGAAGTGGAAGTTGTTGGATTTTGGGTAGGACTAGATGGGGTGATAAGCTTAGGACCATGGAACACATAGAGTGGGCTAAGAGGATCATCATGGTCTACTTGATCATAGATAGGTGCATCATCATAGATGGGATCTTGATCATAGATAGGATTTAGCGTGATGGGATTAATGTTCTCTTGTATAGAGGCCGCATCAATGATAATATCTTGATCATAGGAGAGATATTGGTTATGTATATGGTCTTTCTCATGTATAGGTATAGGATCATTGAAGAGATAAAGGTTATGCAGGGGTCGGATGGGAATGTTTTGATCTTGGTTTAGACAAGGGGTTAATGTTTCCACATGCTCTAAAGTGTGCTCTTGACATAACTCTTGGGTTGTGGGAATGGAAGTGGAGGTAGAAGACTCTTGGATAACGTCTTGGTTGACAATATGGATGTGTGATGGACATTGACTTTGGTGCATGGTAGAAGGCTCTTTGAGAAGCTTAAGGGGGTGCGGATGACATGAAGGGGTTGTAGGATTTGACATGGCATTGGAAGAATATTTGGTACGGTCAAGGACCGGAGTTTGGAGACATGGTCAACTCTCTGCTAAGAGCCCTTGGATCATATCCTATGTAGGTGTATGGGTAGATGAATGAGGTAATGGATGAATGGATTTTGCTTTCTCCCTAGCTTTTCTTGCATTGTATAAATTTGGAAAACATTTTTCCCACCACTCATCTGATTCTTTTTTGGTGTGCCATTTAAAGTTTGAGGAACTAGATGGCAGTGTTGGTGTAGAACCGATATGCTTTGAGATGTGTGTCTTAGAAGATAGCGAAGGAGGACTAGGAGCCAAACTGGTATATGATTTCCCTCTTGAGGTGGCGGTTACCTTGTCATGAGTATGGGAAAAAGACATAGGAGTTTGGGGCGAGGCATAGCTAGTGCTAGCACGTTCAGCTTGCAAGATTGTCAATTCTTGTTTTAAGACTTGGATATGTTGACAAATTGCTATACAATCTTGGGGCGAACAACCTAAGTTTATTTGTAATTCCAGATATTAGATTTCTTGATCAATATATTCTAGGTGGTTTGCCATGGACACAAGACTGGAAAAGCTTACTAGTGTGGAATGCGTAGCAGTAAGTGTGTCGTAACAGAAGGCAAATGTGTCACAAGTCGAGATCAAATGTGCCTGGAGGAAAGTGTTGAATGACTTGTCTTATGTGTTTGGTGTTTAACTTGATTTGGCAATGATCCCACATGTACAAACATGAGTCACTCACACAAGACACATAAGCAATTTTGAATGTTGAATTTGAAGAATATGATGAGGCTTAAACAAGCACACGTGGAAGACACATCAACATGCCCTAGTGTCTAGTTTGATGTAGGGTATGGCCAATTAGGTTTGGGAAATGCTTACACGAGGTTGACTAGGGATTGAAAGTGAAATCCAATCACACAGCTGGGAGAAGGGGGTAACCCACCCTTCACCTTCACTTCCCAAAGGTAGAAAGTTCTTTGGGGCTTAGCCAAGAGTGATAAGATTCTGATTTCAATGAGGGTGTCTTTCGATTTAGCCTCGGATGAGGTCGTCCCTAGGGGTGATGAAATCCCCTAGTAGGCCTCCTAGGAAAGGGGTTGACAAAAGCGAATCAAGTGAGGTGTTTTTGATCTCCAAGGTCACCTTGCGGTGCGAGGAGAGAGCATACACACGCACTCTTGATTCACACTTGCAGTTGTAAATTATCCCTTAGAAATGGAAATGTGAGGAAGGCACTTCAAGCACAGGTTCTTTTTAAAGCCCAAATCAAGATGTGAATGGAAGACACTAGTTTATTTTAAGCTTAATTTCAATGATGTGTGATCAATCAATGTTCGTTTTATGAGCCCAAATCAAAGTGTGTATGCAAACAAGATTATGAAGAAATGAGGGATAGAATGAGTGCACCTAGATTTTTTTCGCCATCCAATATGCCATATTTTCTGATCTTGATGTTGTTCCAGCCTCGAATGATCACCTGCAAGTCACAGAATAAAAAACGAAGCACGTAGACTGGCCAAGGAGATTATTATGCAAAAATTGATAATCTAATAAAATTTGGTGAAGAATGAATTGGTACAAGAAAATGAATTACATAATCAGATTCTAGACAAAATTCCATACACTTTGAAAAAATATTTCACTGAAAAATGATCAAATTTGCTCCCGTTATGTGCGTTTGAAGGTTGCAAGTAAGTTTGACTTTGACTGCGAAAAAACTAATAAAACAATAAGTCACCTGATAAGATCACCACCATTGCGTAGTTCGCCTTGACAGCTTTCTGGCAAGTCCTTGTTTGTGAATTTTTGACTCCGTAGGTAAAAGTTGCGTGAGTTTGAAAAAAAACAACCTATTTGCCTAAGTGGAAATCAAAAGAGAAAGACAAAAAAAATCCCTCCTTTGTTTTTTGTTTTTTTTGTTTTATTTTTTAAAATTTTATTTGATTTCATTATTATTTTATTGTAATTTTTTAAATTTTTATTTTTTGTATGATGGGTTTTGTTTTGTTTGTTGTGGGCCGAAGTGGTGGAGGTGGTGGCTGGTGGTCGGGCTGAGCGGACAAGTGTGTTGGCAGCGGTGCTGGGAGGGCAGCGCAGGGTTCGGGGAAGCGCAGGGTGTGGGAAGTGCAGGGATCGGGCGAAGGGAAGGGAGTGGAGGGGGAGGGAGCGGAGGGGAATGCAGGGGAGGAGGGGGCTGGGAGGGGTCGGGGGTGAGCAGGAGGGGTGGTGGCAGAGGAGGGTTGGGAGATGGGTGGCGGTTAATGCAGAGAGGGGGGTGGTTTGGGGTTTGGGGGAGCGAGAAGGGCGCGGGAGGATGGGCGACGGGGGAGTGGGGGACGGGGGGAGCGTGGGGTGAGGGGTGGCGTGAGTGCAGGGGCTTCGCAGGGGGGATGGGGAGAGTGGGGGTCGGGAGGGGGGAAGGGTGTGGGAGAGGGGAAGGGGAGGTTGTAGGGAAGGATGGGGGGAAAGGAGGGTCGCGGGCGCTGCTGGGTGGGGAGAGGAGGGAAGGGGGGGGGGGGGTGGGGAGAGGAGGGAAGGGGCCTGGGTGCCCCTGCGAAGTTTTTTTTTTTTTTTTTTTGTAAATTTTTTTTTTATTTTTATTTTTTTTTATTTTTGTAATAATTTTTTTGTTTTGTTTTTGGTATATTCTAAAAAACTAAAAAAAACAAATAAAACTCAAAATAAATTTCGTTTTTTTTTTCAAATTTTTTTTTTGTTTTTTCTTTTTTGAGTGATTTTTGACTTTTTTTTTTTTTTTGCAAAAAAAAGAAAGAAGATTTAAAAAAATGTTTGCTATTTTTTTTTTGTTTTTTCAAAAAAAAATTCTGTTTTTTTTTTTTGGAAAAAATTTTGGAAAAGTAAAAAAATTTTTAAATAACAAAACTAGGGAAATGATAGGTGATTTCTTACCTCCGAAGCCTCCTGGACTCAACGGTGAGCTCGATTTGTGCGTAGGAGGCCGTTTGCGAGAGTTGATGCCTGAATGTGCTCTAAAACACCTGAATCCTGCAATGAGAAAACTTGCAAAGACGAACACTCACAAGATTGTGGATTAGATTACAGTGGGTGCCAAAATGTGAATGGGAAAATCGGATTGATCAATAAAGATAATATTAACCCAAACAAATCTGGAAAATATTTTTGGTGTATACATTTTGCCCTATGCCATTTTTGGTGTATAATATTAACCCACGGTGGGCGCCAAAATGTGAATGGGAAAATGAGATTGATCAAATTAATGAAAACATGAATCCAAATACAACAATGAAATATGAAGGAAGAAGGATAAATAACCACGAAAAGATACTTACAATCTTTTCCTTTTGACTTCCATTGCTCGCCTATTCTTTCTTGATCTTGAATGATGAAGGTTGGCCCTCAAGGAGCTTGCTTCCTTGCTTCGATTCCTCAAGATGACAAGGAGAAATGGCTAGAATGATTTCTGCATTACGATGGTATGAAGAAGAGAGTTGAGAAGAAGAAGATTCCCTAGAAGAATTTGGGCATAGTAAGGATGCCAGAAGAAGTCTCTCTAATTGCTTAGAGAATGGTCTCATTTATAGATTTTCTGAAAAGGCCATGGAGGGTGAGGATCAACTGATGAGATCAATGGCTAGGAATAAAAGTGAATCTTTTATTCATAGTGGATGAATTAAAAATTCAGAGTGGAGGATAGTGAGTTATGACAATTGAATTAAGAATAAATGGTGGAGGATAGTGAGTTATGACAATTGAATTAAGAATTTAATAGTGGAGAATAGTGGGGAACAATTGAATTGAAATTGGTGGAGGATAGTCGGGAACAATTGAATTGAAAATTTAATTGGTGGAGGATAGTGGGGAACAATTGAATTGAGAATTCAATTAGTGGAGGATAATGGGGGACAATTGAATTAAGAATTCAATTGGTGGAGGATAGTGGGTATTATATGTGCAACATGGTGAGGTGGAAGGGATGAGGTGGAAAGATGAGGTGGATTGATGAGGTGGATTTTGTGAGGTGGATTTAGGATTTGAGACATTAGAAGAATTCAGGGATTTTAATTAAATAAAATAATTTTATTTAATTTAAGGATAATGAACCAATCAAATAAACTTATAATATTTATTTAATTGACAGAAGAAAATAAGAATTAAAATAAATATTAAAATATTTACTTAATTCAACCTGTGCCAATGTTAGGTGTATACAATAATGAATAACTCTAACATTAGAAGAAATCACAACTCTTTTAATGGCTATTATTTTTCTTGCAATGGATTTGGACACATGGCTAATCAATGCAAATCCAGAGGAAATCAAGTATATAAGCAAAGAAATGTTGTGTGCTTTAATTGCAATAGATCTGGTCATATTGCAAGATTATGCAAAAGTAGGAAGAATGAAAGAAGAGGTCCGGTAAATAGAAAACTGGATGAGAAGAAACAAGACAAAGGCAAGGGATAATTTGATGTGAATAAGATCTAAAATGAGATGAATAAAACATGGGTAAAGAAAAGTGTAATGAATGTTGACAATGGGTCTGCACCAGAATTCGGTGCTGACAATTCCTCTAATAATTAAATCAGGAGCTCTGGCTTAGGGGGAGCTGCATTGAAGATCAAATTTCCCCAGCTAGTAAGTAGGTGCCTGAATGTGGCACAATGAATGAAGCTTGATAAGATTATGACATAACTTTCAAACAAACTTCCAGAAGAAAAGAAGAAAATGTGACTAATTACAGAGCAATTGAGGACTGATTACATGTAGAAATAGTGTAACCAGATGTGTTAGGGTAAGGCATTTATTACAAAGGCAAATTAGATTTTGTAGAGCATAAAAAGGTCTTCACTCTTCATTTGAATCACTTTGCATTTGAATAGAGCAAGAAGAATAGTGTCTGAGTTGAGATTACTAGGAATTGAAGTGCGACTAACAAATTTATCCGTCAACCCTAATTTTGTGAAAAAGGTATTTATCTATGAAGCTTTGAACTTGTAATCTTTTTGTAATGGCTACACCTTTGGTTGTTGATATTACTAAAAGGCCTCAACCCAAATTTAAGAAACATCCACACAAATCAATAGGAGTCGACCCATTAGGTGCATTTTCAAGTGTTCCGTATGGTGTGCTACATATTGAAGATATCATGGTTTATATTCATGCAAGCATAGATGAATTTGGGGACTCAAGGTTTGTAGATTTACTTGACAGTCATCTAATGGATGAAAATCATGATCTTAAACCCGAGTATAAATCACTGCATGATAAACATTTTATTCAGATTATGGGGTTTCCAATATTCGATGAAGATGAGTGGGTCTGGTATGTTTCGAGTTGGATGCATGATGAATTCATATGGATGTTAAAACCATTGAATATTACCAAGGATGTTATCAGAATTGTGACTGGGTTAAATTCAACCGGTGGATTACCCATGTTGAAATTTGTGAAAAACCAAACTGTTACCGATGCAACCGGTGCAAAGTTTGACAAGAGGGCAATGACCATCAATGACATTATAGAACTAGATGTTAAGTTTGCTTCCATGGTTATTGGCTACAAGATTTATCACACCAACAGGGAGAATTCTATCTTCAGAACTACCATATATGTAGCATATCAAATGTTGAAAGAGAATGCAGATTATGACCTATGTGAGTTGTTACAGAACTAGCTGATTGAGAACTTGAACAAAATCAAGAAAGATAAGAAAAACACTTTTAAATATGGTACATTGGTTCTATGTTTGTTCTTCTACTATATGAATGAAGTACTTGGAGTAAACGGTGTGCACTGGACTAATGATGAGCTAGTTGCTATTCAGATCAGAGATCACCTACACAACATTGGTGACTATAAAGCACAAAAAACTACAATTTGGGGATACTTCAAGAACTTTCAGAGTATGATGCATTCAAGGGAAAGAATCCCTAAATCAATTGTCGAGAAGTACAAGAATGAAATATGTTTCATGGTAGACACTAATCAATGCTTAATGGAAGCAATCGAACCTACAACTATTTGGATCATGCCTATGGGGTATGAAGTGGATGAGAAAATTTTGAATATGTATGCTCAACACCTTTTGAGCAAGCCAAAAGATACAACAGTTGAAAGATTTGGGACATATGAGGAACTAAGTGTAAAACTGCATAATGAGCTCAGAAAACTTGAAACCAAAAGAAAAGTAAGAAAAGAAGTTGAGCAGTTGGCTGAGAATCTAGGCCTCACAAAGGAAGCTATGAGACAATTTAAGGAACGAACTAAAAAGGGAGAGAAGGAGAGACAAGACAAGAAACAAGGAAGTGCTCCAGTAGAATCCTCCTCCACTCTAAGGACTACTAGGAGCTCTGCTACTACCCCTGTTCCTGTAAAGTCTATTAATCTTGAGAAACCAGAAGACATATCATCTGGTGAAGGAACAAAAAGAAAGAAAACAAAGGCCACAAGAATGTATATGAGCAAAAAAGATGATGAAGAGATAGAGACAGATGAAGAAGTTAAAGAAATAAGATCTAAGAGAGCCAAGACTTCAAAGGCTTCTGAGGACCAGCCTTCTGGAAGCAAAAAGGCAAGTAAAAAGCAAGAAACTGGTAAGGTTGCTATGACAGTTGATGAAATTGTAAAAACAATTATAGTTTAAGGAAATCTAAGGCCTATTAGAGAATTTTATGATAATTTTGATAAAGCAAATAAGAAAATATTGGAGGATGCCACCATCCTGTACTTGAATAAATTCAATAGAGCTCTACTAGAAATTTTGCAAGAAATTCCTAAAAGTTTAAGGAATATACTAGAGATGAGGAAGGAAGCCACCAAGGCTAAAGACCTAGAACTCAAAGAACATGACCTCTCCACCTTATGTCTAGTAATGACCAGAAGGGAAGAAAATAAAATACTCAAGGAAGTAAAGGAGGAATTTAGAAGAAAGATTTGGATGAACAAGCTAATGCTTGGTAAAACTGAGGAAGTTGTAAAGGAAACAGAGGAAATTTTGAGGAAGGCCCTAGACAAAGATAAATATTATGTTGTTTCAGATGAACAAGTTGATGAAGGAAATCCTTCAGTTCTGGAACAAGAAACTTTAGAAGAAGAGTCTAGAAAGGGAAATGATCCTCCGGAGAAAACCTATGTGGAGACACTAAGTCCTACTCAAGATGACTCTAAGAAGAAAAAGGATCAGAAGTCAGAAGAGGCTGAAGGCAAAAAGGATACCTAGGATCAAATAGATGGAGTTAACACAGAAGTAAACATGGAAACAAAAATTCCCACTGAAGTTGGCTCATAGCAAAAAGAAGTCAAAGGTAAGAAAGATAAATCAGAAGAAGATGGTGCAAATATTAATGCACCCAAACAAAATAGTCCTGATACTGAAACTAAGAAAACTCAAGGAAAGGAAGATGGCCTAGAAATTATGACAAGAGACACTGTAGATGTAGTGAAGAGTTTCCTGAGTAAAGAGATGCTAGAGTTTGATGAACCAGAATTGATTCAAGGACCAATCAACATGGATACTCTCTCTGGTCCAAATGATGAAGTTAGCATCTTTCACACAACCTAAGGCAAGTGAAAAGATATTGAAATTCCACATAGAGGACAGTGAGCTGTTAGGCCTTGCACTCGATATATTGGAGACGATAATGCCAACCTTCTAGAAGAATCCATATGATTCTCCCTCTGATAATTTGAAGAGCCTTGTAAATTTTGTAAGTATTCCTTTGTGAAGTCTATAGAGATTAAAATCTAGAATGAATTTTTGGATAAGAGATTTAGTGAGCTAAAGGGCCTAATGGGGAATGATAGAAAGATACTTGATATCAGTATAAAGAGTATTCAAAATTCCCCCAATCATGGAAGTGATGTATACAAATTTTGTCTACCTTGGCCTAAAGTTATTGAGGATATTGAGAAGAAGATAAAGGAGCAGGAACAAAGATTGTTAAATCTATCTCAAAATTTTGATCCCCTAATAGTTTCTCTGGTAAGTCAGGAGTGTCAAGCAATTAGCTTGACTGATGAAATAAAGAAGCTTGTTCAAGAAAAGAGCAATATTGTGGAGAGAATGTGTGAGCTCTGGGGATTGATTGCCCACAAGTTAGAAATAAAGTTTACTGCTTTATCAAAAGCCCAAGTTGCAGTCCAGACAAGTGCTCCTTCAGATCTGAAGAAAGTAGAAACACAGGTACTCCTACTAAGAGAACAAAGCTCAATTTTGGATGGCATGAAAAGTCGTTGGGCCTCTGAACTTGTGCAGTTGAAAAATTGTTTTGCAGATATCTTCAAGTTCATGTAAATATAATGCATGGATTATTTGTACATATGCAACCTTATATACAAATTTCTTGTGAAAATTTTGGTTTGCAGATCCCACCCTTTGCCATTTATGTCAAAGGGGGAGTGAGAGATAGTGAAAAATGAAAGAAAATGAAGAATCCATCAAAGGGGGAGCAGTGGAAGAATATATAAGTGTACACAGTAGGGGGAGTCAGTCATGACACTTAGTCATTTTTCACTAAGTGTTGCCATCAATACCAAAGGGGGAGATTGTTGGAAAGAGACATTGAAAGGCATGTCATGTGTTGTCATTGATAGCAACTAAGTCCATTCCACACATCCGTAGTGTGGTATCAGATCATACCGGAAGTTAATTTCAAGATTTGTCAAGTCCAGATAGACAGGAACAAGGTATATGACAGAGTTCAGTATTTTGGTCAGTAGATCTCTCGAGTTAATCATTGTGTGTTACAAATCTGAGGGAGTGTAGAGGAATGTCAAGACAATCTAAATCCAATATTTCAGCCTCTGGTGACAAAGGGATTAAAAGTTATGAGTATCTGAGTACCGGGTCCTAATATGACAAAACAATTTTGTGAAGTATCGGCCGACTTGTGTTAGATCCTTATGCGGATCTAGTAGAAGTGTTTTGGTGAGTTGTGTATGGGATATAATGTTAGTGGCCGACATGTATGGTGACCTACAAGTGTTATTTCTTGTATGCATCAATATTGATGTATGAATTCAGCTGATAGAACAGAGTACTTGTATTGTTTGTCAAGTTCTTCATAAGGCTGACATAAAAGTGATTAAATTTCTTGAAGTGGATATATATAGTCAATCGATTCGAGTGTTTTGTGGGCGAGAGATGTATGTAATGATGGAGTAAGTGTAAAAAAGGAAGATTAAAGTGCAGAAGAGAAAATATCTAAGGTCTGGATTATGGAAAGATAGTAAACAAGGCAGAGTGAAGATGAAGTGTGTAAGATCAGTATTCAGTGCTTAACCAAAATTGAACTCTTGCATGGGTAGATGCTCTCTTTAGTTCAAACAATCTATAATCCTTTTGTAATCATTCTTGTAGGCAGTGAGCCTCTTTTGAGTAGCGAGCTCTAGGTAGTGAGCCTGAAGGCATGTGCCTTCCCCTTTTGTAATACTTTTAACAGAGTATAATCTTTGTGGGTTAATCCCCACCATGGTTTTTCCCTTAACCGGGTTTCCACGTTAAAAATCTTGGTGTCAAGTGTGTTATTAGTGTTTCTGCTCATGTGTTATTGATTTTTTCTTTTCATGATTATATCATCAATCTGTTAAGAAGTGGTAAAGATGAATTAACTGCAATAAGTATTAAAGTTTTAAGACAATTGATTCACCCCCCTCTCAGTTGTCAGCCCTAATTCCAACACTTAGCTATGAAAAAAAGGAATTTAAAATCTATTGAAGTCTAGATTAGTATAGAATGAAAATTTCATTATTCTTTCAAGTTATGCTTGAATGCATTGCATGCCTTACATAATTCACAGTCCATGGAAATTCATTAAAATAGAGGAATGCTTCCCCTCTAAAATTTGGGTGGGATAAAACATGTGAAAAGGGTAAATTGATTAACTTGGAAGATGTGCAGAATTTTACAAAATAAAGACTTGATGAAATGATTAATTCAATGGAAGCCCCTAGAAGAATCTTGTTTTATTTAGAATCTTTTACAGATACAATATAATTGAGTGGTATACCCAAATGATGTGAAGCAATTTATGTATATGACATAAAATTAAATAGAAAGATAAAATAATATAGATAGAAAGAGAGAGAGAAATAGAGAAACATAGAGAGATGGGTAAAAAGATAGAGAGGGGGAGGAAGAGAGGGAGCTAGAGATATATAAAGAGAGATAAGTGGGGAGAGGAAAGGGGGGAGAGATGTGAAACATAAACAATGAGTCATCAAACAGAGATGAACCCCTGAAAAAGTATATTCAACTGGTGACTATGGACGATCACAAGTTTTGGTTTGAAGGGAAGCAAGGTAAGTGAAAACAACTTCTTACACTAATCTAATGAGGGAAAGTAGTGCAAATTTTCCTTATATCTTTACAGTTACAGTTATGTTTCACATTAACAAAGAGATTAACACACATTCACAAGAAATTATAAATGCAATGACACAAAATATACATGGGCAAAACCATTTTGGGTGAAAAACTCCACACTCCAAAACCTGTACACATGTATTATCAAATTTGAAGGAAATTACAACACACTTGCAATGCAAGTTCTTCTAGGAGTTGTCACAATGTCAAATCTAGAGTAATTCCAACAGCATAACAATACCTGCAAATGAACCATACAACTCCAACTCCAAGCACCTATATATAGAGAGAAGTAGTATGAATGGAGGTAGCTTCTAGAGCAAGTCACACAAGGAACTCATCCAAATCCATGTGGCCCAATTTTCAAGGCCATAAAACATGTGTATGACACTTGTAAGAGATTCTCTTTCATCCCTTACAACTCTCAACTTGGGTGCCCCAAATTTTTCCAATTAAGGTATGATAGATGCTCTTACAATGACATAAAATCTGTCATATATGACATTTCTTACAACTGTAAGAGAAACTGTCACAATTGACTATTAATAGCAGATTCTCTTACAACCTGTCATAGTCAAACTTGGTCACCTACTTCCTCCATGCAAGATGCTTTCTGACACTTGTTTTCACTTGTCATAGGATCTTCTATTTCTGGCTCTTACATGTCATAGATTATGTCATAGGAATCTGTCATAACTCTTACGTGTCAAAAACCTCTTACAACACCCAAAAGATGCCGACACATGGTAAAAGTCTTCTACCACAAAGTAGGATGCATATCTCCTCATATGAGGAAAAAAAGAATTCTAGTCACCTTCCATGTAGGATGACACATCACTGTGCCAACTCTCACAAAGTGACAAAATAAGATTTGCATACAAATTACAATAATAGGCAAAAAAATAAATACAATTAAATAAATAAATGGTAGGATCTTGAAAAGGTTGAGACACCTTAATTCCCAACATTCTCCCACTTGTCAAACACCTTTGAAGAGCTAATAGAATGACAAAATTTAAGTACTAGGGGCCAAGAGGCCCATAGACTCGTAACACCATCTGAACTTCTCTATGCTCATGGGCTTCATCAAGGAAACTACAACATTCATCAAAGTATCAACCTTCTCCAAATTCACCTTCCCATCCTCTACCATATCACATACAAAGTGGTACTATACATCAATGTGCTTGGTCCTCCCATGGAAAGTAGGATTCTTCACCAAACATATGGCACTCTGGCTATCACAAGAAATGTTTATCTTCACTGCATCAAACCTGATGTCAGAACACAATCTCTTAAGCCAAATGGCTTCCTTACAAGCATGAGTAGCTGTCGTGTACTCTGCTTCAGTCATAGACAAAGTGACCACAGGTTGGTACTTACTCATCCAACTAATAGCACCGCCAAACATAGTGAACACATAAGCACTGGTGGATCTCTTGCTATCAATGTCACCTGTCCAATCTGAATCCACAAATCCATGAATACTCATGGAATGTTGAGAACTAGTAGGATAACAATGATAGCACAAGGCATACTTAGAAGTACCTTGTAGCTATATGAATACTCTCTTTACCGCATTCCAATGTATCTATCCAGGATTAGCCATGAATTAGCTAAGGACTCCCACTGCTTGGGAAATGTTTGGTCTTGTACAGACCATCGCATACATCAAACTACCAATCGCACTAGCATAAGGTACTTTGCTCATATCCTCCATCTCAGAAGGAGACTTTGAACAATCTACAATAGATAACTTTGTCCCATAGTAATAGGAACACTCAAGGGTCTGCAATCTGCCATGTTGAATCACTCCAACACAGTGTTCACATATTTACTCTGGCTCAACCAAAGTATTTTGTTTTCTCTATCTCTTTTGATCTCCATCCCTAGAATGTACTTGACTACCCCTAAATTTTTTATTTCAAACTATGCTGACAACTAAGACTTCAAATTAGAAATCAAACCTTTAGCATTCTCAATTAGCAACATATCATTAACTTACAATGCTATAATGAGAATGTGATCATTATCAAACTTGAAGTAAACACAATGATCCGATTTTGATCTCAGAAATCTAATACTCAACACAAGGGCATCAAAATTTTAGTACCACATCCTAGGAGACTAGTTAAGACCATACAAAGACTTTTTCAACTTTCAAACTAGATTTTCTTTACCTTTCACAATGTAGTGCTCTAACTGTGACATATAAATCTCTTCCTTCAAATCACCATGAAGGAATGTTGTCTTCACATCCATCTATTCCACCTCTAAGTCATATGTTGTTGTAAGAGATAACAGGAACCAAATAGATGTTAGCTTTACAAGTGGAGAGAAAATCTCACCATAGTCAATTCCCTCCACATGTGAACACCCCTTCGCAACCAACCTTGCCTTATATTTCTCAATGCTGTCATCTGAACCAAACCTTTTATTAAACACCCATTTACATCCAGCATGCTTTCTTCCTTCTGGAAAAGGTACCAAGTCCCAAGTATTATTCTTTTCCAAAGAAGTCATCTCTTCTTCCATGGCTTCCTTCCAGGAACCTGCATCTTTCATACCCATAGCCTCCCTTACGGTACTGGGCTCATCAACATTAGAAATCAAAGAAAAAATACAACTAGAATCATGCAACGAATAACCAAACCTTTTAGGTTGTCACCTTATTCTCATGGACCTCCTCACAAGTTGAGGTTGAGGTTCTTCATCTTCTTCTTCTGAACTTTCAGAGCTGCTAGAGATCTCCTCATCATCAGATCCAATTAGTGTCTTTTGTTCAACTTTCTCAAGGGTGGGAGGAAGCTTAACCACATCATCTTTCTTTTCTTCTTTCTCTAGTTATAGAACAATAGAAGAAGGATTGAGGTCTTTGAAGATCACGCTTCTACTATACAAAACTCTTTTGGCCACTGGATCCCATAGCTTGTACCCTTTCACATCAATACCATAATCAATGAAGATACACTTAACTACCTTGTTCTCCAACTTGGACCTCTTCTCCTTAAGACCATGTGCATATGCCTCACAACTAAATACTTTAATGTGTCTTAACAAAGGCTTCTTACAAGACCATGCCTCCATAGGGATCTTGTTATTGAGCATTGATGTAGGAGACCCTGTAACCAGGTAACAAGCAGTAGCAATAGCTTTAGCCCAAAACTTTTGTTCTAGGCCATCTCCAACTAACATGCTCCTAGCCCTCTCCATCAACGTTCTATTCATTCTTTCTGCAACTCCATTTTGTTGAGGAGTACATGGAGTTGACTTATGCCTCTCAATACCTTGTTCTTTATAGAACTTGTTGAAATATGTTGAGCAAAACTCACCACCATTATCAGTTCTCAAACATTTAATCTTTCTATCTTTTTTATTCTCAACAAGAGCCTTAAACTCTTTGAATCTTGTAAAAACTTCATATTTACTCCTATGGAAATATACCCATGTCCTTCTACTATAGTCATCAATAAATGAAACAAAATACACAGATTTCAAAATCAAAGGACCATTTTAATAGGACCAAAAACGTCAGAGTGAACTAGATCCAACACCTTAGAAGATTTATGAGAACTATGGTAAAATTGAACATGATTTTGATTTACATATATGCAGTGTTCATAGAAATCAAACTCAAGGTTACAATCATTCATACCCTCAATGAGGTTTTTATTTTTTAGGGTCCTCATACCCTTTTCACCAATATGGACAAGTATTTGATGTCACAACATTGTTTTCTCAGCAAGAAGTTTCATTTCCATAGAATGAGCACCCTTGGGTACCTAGAATGTACGACCATCAAAACTAGATGCAATAGTCTTCTTGGCTATTGGTTTCGATGGTGAGGATGAAGAATTTGAAGCTCTCTTCTTTAAAATAGAGGCACTATTGTACTGAACTGTGCATGCATCATGATGAAACAAAGTATCAATTCGAATAGCCTTAGCCAACACCATAGATCCTCTTATCATCTTGCATCCTCCATTCAAGAAAACAACCTGCACACCCACATCATTCATTTTTCTTACAGTTAATAGGTTTCATGCCAACCCAGGGATATACAGTACACCATTGATCCCCTTCACTCGACCATTAGGGAATATGATCAGGACTCTTCCATGGCCAACTATTTCTAGGTGAGAGTCATCACCCAGGTACACCTTCCCACAATCAAACTCTTCATACTTTGAAAACTAGTTTCTATGGGATGTCATATGAAATGATGCACTAGTTCTAATCAATTAACCACATATCCTCAGATGCATGTGTTGTCAAGGTAGTGACAAATGCTTCTCCATCATCTTGAGAGGACTTGTCGGAGTCAAAATCATGGTTTTTCTTCTTCTTTTTCTCCTTCTTGCAATCCTTGTAGAAATCACCAGGTTTGTCGTAGTTCCAATATAAGGCCTTGGACTTTCTAGGAGACTTTGATCTCCCACAGGATTTGAATCTTCCTCTGTATTCTTTCTTCTTGTCCTTCTTCTTTCCTTTTTCCTTCGACCTACCACGAACCGCAAGAGCCTTCTTAACCATTTCAGAAGACTTTCTTTGCATTTCTTCACACAACAGGGAAGAAAACACTTCATACATCTTGAAGGTGGTAGTGGTACTCCCAATGGCCATCACAAGGTGGTCCCATGAATCTGGTAAAAACACAACAATGGCATGCAATGATCCTCCTCCTCCATCTTCACACCAACAGAGGTCAACTGAACAACTAGCATATTAAAAGAATTGAGATGATTTTCCATAGATCCTCCATCTTCCATCCTCAGAGAGTACAACTTCTTTCTTAGGAATAGCTTGTTTACCAAGGACTTAGCCTGATAAACATCACCAAGCTTCTTTCATAACTCTTTTGTAGTTTTCTCCTCGTGGACATTCAAGAGCACAAAATCAGCCAAACAAAGCCTTATGAGACCCTTGGCTTTCTGATCCATCTGATCCCAATCTTCTTGTTTCATGCTCTAGGGTTTGGTGTCAGATATCACTAGCCATAAATCTCTATCCACCAGCATATGCTCCATCTTCAGTTTCCACAACTCAAAGTTGCCTCCATTGAATTTTTTGATCTCAAATCTCCCAGATGTGCTTGCCATCTTCTCACTACAACATGATCACAAAATACTCTTCAAGACTCCCACTCAATCCAAGATTAGTACACAAAACCCTCTACCCAGCAGATAGGACCAAAACTAGCTAGGCTCTGATACCAACTGAAAGGAAGTATGGTAAGCGGAAACAACTTCCTACATCAATCTAATGAGGGTGAGTAGTGCAAATTTTCCTTGGATATTTATAGTTACAGTTATGTTTCACATTAATAGAGAGATTAGCATACATTCACAAGTAAGTATAAATGTAATGACACAATATATACGTAGGGAAAACCCTTTCGGGTGAAAAACCCCATACTCTAAAACCTACACAATGTATTGTCAAATCTGAAGGAGATTACAACACACTTGCAATGCAAGTTCTTCCAGGATTTATCACAATGTCAAATCTGGAGTAATTTTAGTAGCATAATAATACTTGCAAATGAACCATACAACTCCAACTCCAAGCACCTATATATATAAAGAAGTAGTACGAATGGAGGTAGCTTCTAGAGCAAGTCACACAAGGAACTTGTCCAAATCCATGTGGCCCAATTTCCAAGGCCATAAAACATGTGTATGAAACTTGTAAGAGATTCTATTTCATCTTTTACAACCCTCCAACTTGGGTTCCCCAAATTAGCCCAATCAAGGTATGACAGATGATATTACAATATCATAAAATCCATCATATATGACAGCTCTTACAGCTGTAAGAGAATCTGTCATAACTGACTATTAATAGCAGCTTCTCTTACAACCTATCATAGTCAAACTTGGGTGCCTACTTCCTCCATGCAAGATGCTTTCTGACACTTTTCTTCACCTGTCATAGGATCTTCTATTTCTTGTTCTTACATGTCATAGATTCTATCATAGGAATCTATCATAACTCTTACACATCATAAACCTCTTACAACACCCAACAGATGCTGACACATGGCAAAAGTCTTCTACCACAAAGTGGGATGCCTATCTCCTCATATATGGACAAAAATACATCTAGTCACCTTCCATGTAGGATCACCGTGCCAATTCCCACAAAGTGACAAAAAAAGATTTGCATACAAATTACAATAATAGGCAAAAAATAAATACAATTAAATAATAAATGCTATGAACTTGCAAGGGTTGAGAAGCCTAAATTCTCAACATGGTTCACGGAATTTATTAAATACCACAATTCTCTCAACAACCTAGGACACTCTCTTTCAATGCTAGATAATGACATTGGCCGTAACAATACAAGACAATCATCATTCACTTAAAGACATGGAAATTGAACTTCCACAACTATTCCCCCTTCCCCCCCTCTCTCTCATTCTATATCTCTTATCTCTATATCTCTCTCCTGCTCTTTCTTTCTTTCTCTATTCCTCTCTTTGTAGCTCTATCCCTCCCCCCTCTCTCTCAACCCGTGGAAAGTCAATTAAGTTGTATTTTATTAAAAAAATATAATATTATATTTGTATTTAATAATTTATATATATAGAATATAATACACTTAATTCTAAATATATATATTGTATATAAAATTAATATATAATCAAATAACAAGTATGTATACATATTTAATATTTAATATAAATATACATATTATAATGTAATATATTATTTTAAAAATATATTAAATAATTTATATTATATAAATATACTATTTGTTAGTGTATATATATTTCATACACTTAGGCTTAATCCTACTTAGGTGTGCCTTTATACAATCTTGACACATGCCTCATTGAGGTGTCAAGGTTGTTGGGTAGTTATGAGAGGTGTCACCAAGTTTCCCACTAACTAGCCACCTCACGCTAGTTTTTAGTGAGCCAACTTGCCACCGCTTATAGTTGAGGAGTCATTTCCTCAGCTAGCAACTTCCTCTCCTCACCTATTTGTACTCAACTTCTCCAAGTTATTTGATGGTGGGTTTGAGGGTTGTGCATACAATTTCATTCTTGGTGCTTGTTGTTCATCTCCTTGTTCATTTGGGAATCTCTACATGGTATCAGAGTGGGAGGAGGTTGAATCAAGTCTATAAGATTGTTTTTTTATGTTGCATTGACAATTTGTTACCCTCTATTTTTCGATGTGTTCATTTGCAAAGTTTGAGGAATTGTCTTGTAGCTTAAAAGTAAGGAAAGGAAGAATTAAGGGTTTGAAAGACGCAACATGAGGTATCAAAGGCCCATGGCCTATGGTTATAAATGCCGCGGGGTCTTCTTTTTTGGTGCCCTACATTTACTAAGGCTTGCAGCTCCTTTTATTGGCCTGTGACCTGCTTTGCAGAGGCTTGCAACTCATTTGCTGGCAAAGCCCAGGCAAGGCTTGCCCCGTCTGGTTTGTTGTTGCTACTCCAGGTCTAACACCCATGTTGGGGATTTCCTCTAGGTCTTCAAATCCCTGTGTGGCCAAAATTTCCTCCAGGTATTCAAACCCCTATTCTTCAAACATTGCTATTCATTATTTTTTGGTTTGAAGCGCAGAGAAAGTGCATAGCAGCGAGTATGAGGTGGCCATTATTGGGCATTTTTGAAGGATGAGAAAAACTCATGGAAGGATGACCAAATTATTTTCAGAACGACATTTAAATACCATGCACGGGGGTTGTGGACACTGCCTTGCAGGGATTTTGACCTCATATTAGAGGCATGGCTGGTTGTGGAAGGTGCCCAGTGTGATGCTGACCTCATATTCGACACAAGCCCCTCACATTCGACCCTGCCAAGAAGACTCTGGATTTCTATGCCTAGTGCATTATGTTGCCCTAGTGTAATCTGTTTGTGGCCACTATTTCCTCTCACTTAAGCCCCTACGATTCCATCTTTTTGGGTTTCTTTTCCCTAGTTTTTCCCCTTGGCATAATATGTGCCCTAATTTTGGGCTTTATATTGCATATAAAATTTAGAATAGTATTTAAACTTTTGTTTTTTAATAGAAAAATGTTTATTAAAATACAATAGGAAATAAAATAGAAATTTAGGGGGGAGTATTTAGAAATTGTTAGTGATTAAATTACAATTTTTTTTTAAAATAGATTAAGTATTAGGACACAATTTTAATCATCCTACCTAGATCTATCACACTAATTGATAAAGTGCCAGTGTTTTGGGGGTATTTAATTCTTGTATTTTCATCTATTGAAGATGAAGGGTTATTCATGCACTAATCTTATAAAGTGCCACTTCATGTATTAATTTTGGGAGGGTTATACAGGCATTTTGTAAATCAATGAACTAAGATAAAGTTCAAAAGGGGGGTAAATTATTTAAGTCAACTAATGGGGATAACAAGTCATCCATCTGTCACTACTTTAAAAAATGGAAACTACAAGTCTTGGCACAATGGTATCCTGGCACACTACGGATGGATTCACCTATTGCCACATTTGTATGTACTTATTTCTGAACCAAACACATATTGGCAAAAAATAATATGTGAAAATAAGAATAATCATGTCTTAGGATTAATTGGTTTAAGTGTTACAAACCACACTCAATGGGTTCCACTATCACACATTGACCACCCTAGAGCTCTTTGGACCAAACTATGGGAAATGTATGGAGATCCCCATGACTCTCCATTCCGAGGTGATCCCACTATAGACATACTTCTTTCCCTTGATGATGTTGATGATCCTTTGTATGATGATGATACTAAAGTGGAACATGCGTATTGGGAAAGTCTTGACTGTATTGATGACATAGAGACACACATGCTTGCATCTACTCTCTCTACACCTCTTGCATTGGTAGATATTCTACCACCACCTTCTACTATTGCTTCATTGGATTTCAGAGTCACTTCTTTGAAAGCTTCCAACACTTCTTTACAACAGGATATTAGTCTCCCTAGCATTGTTCATTGGGACATATTTCTACTTGGCATGACTTGTCTATTTGTAGAGTCTTGCATTGCTAAGATGGAAGCACACATTGAGGATATCGGTCTTCCCTTTGATAACATTTTTGATGAAGCTGCATCTCCATTATCCTCTTCGAATATGCATGCTATATATTTGTCTACACATGGTTCTGGATTGTCATCATCTTCATCTATTAAGCATGCACCTAATTTGATTATGGCATCCTTCGACATTGACATGGGGACACTTGAGCATTGTTTGAAGATATCACAATGGACACCATCATCCTTGGGTCAGCTTCAACATGATTCAAGATCATACATACATCTTCTTGCATGGGAAGATAGCCTGCATCTTCAAGTGGTTTCATTTCTTCCCAAGGGAAGGAACATTGTTTGGCATTCTTGGATCTACATCTGCATCCTTTGTTGACTATCTAGCCTCACTGTAGTAGGACATATACTATGGGGGTCTCATAGACCTTATATCATTTTCTCTCCTATGGGGGGAATCATATATTGTACTTAGTGAAAAAATAGTGCTTCTTCATTTATATAATTTGCATGCATCTTTTCTCTCTTTTGGGGGGTAGTTTTTTCCCACATGATTTTCTACCTTTCTCCACTTCATGAGAGATTACTTTGTAAATGGGTACCTCACTAGGCCTAGTAGCCAGGGCCCATCCTTCTTGTACCCACCTAATCTATGCTTAAGGGTGGGTGTTAGTGTATATATATTTCATACACTTAGGCTTAATCCTACTTAGGTGTGCCTTTATACAATCATGACACATGCCTCATTGAGGTGTCAAGGTTGTTGGGTGGTTAGGAGAGGTGTTGCTGAGTTTCCCACTAACTAACCACCTCACGCTAGTATTTAGGGAGGCAAATCACCACCACTCATAGTTAAGGAGTCATTTCCTCAACTAACAACTTCCTCTCCTCACCTATTTGTACTTAACTTCTCCAAGTTACTCGACGGAGGATTTGAGGGTTATGCATACAATTTAATTCTTGGTGCTTGTTGTTCATCTCCTTGTTTTGTTCATTTGGGAATCTCTACACTATTTAATTCTCCATCTCATTGTTTCCCAATCTTGCACAAAATGTTTTATCCTTTCCACTTAAAATTATAAAAATAATCATTGAAAAATATATAGATCTTTCTTTGTACGAATCCAAAGGTCATTTACAAATGCCCCCCTCTCAAACTTATAATCTCAATGACATAACTATAATAGCATCAAAAAATTGAATAGAAGAAACACACAAATACTAAGAAGCCACAATGATAAACCAACAGTTGTGCTCAAATTTGGTTAATTTGTGTCATAATTGATACTACTTATATGTATAAATAATAAAAATCATTTCAACAGAGATGTAATTAAGAAAATTGAGATTACTGGAGAATAGTTCCATTCTCAGCCCCATCCTTCCAAGTGGTAATGCAAACTTTTATTTGACAAATGAGAGAGAGATAGAGAAGAGAGAGGAAGAGAGATAGAGGTAGAAAGAGAGGGAAGTGAGAAACATAGGGAGAGAGAGATTTTAGAGAGAGGAAGTGTGTGAGAGATTGCATATCTATTCCTTTTTACCTTCTATCATTCATTGTTTTCTCACCCACTCCTTATTGCCTTATGTTTCACTACTCATATATATAGTCGAGAGAGGAAGTGTGTGAGAGAGAGATTACATGTCTATTCCTTTTTACCTTCTATCATTCATTGTTTTCTTGCCCACTGCTTATTTCTTAAAGTGTGTGTGTGAGAGAGAGGGTGTTTCTTTATGCTTTCTAAAGTGTTGTAGTCAACATATTGGTTATTTACGTGTGGGACTCACTTCCATCATAAACAATTAGTGCGTTGACACTTTAAGCTCTAACATTTTTTACTCTATTGGTATCTTCTCAAATCCTATGGATTATTATGATAGTCATTGATCCTCTACAATAACAATCAATCACATAATCAAAAGACAAATCAGGAGAAAAAATAAATATAATCTAAAAAGAAGAAAAAAGATACAACTTAGTGGCATATAGGGGAGAGGAGCCTATAGTTGAGCAGGGTCCAATTATTGATATAATACTCGTGGGTATAGGATTTAGTCATTTATATATATTATTTTACATATATATTATTTCTATCCATGATTTATATATAATATAAAATATATTATATTTATATATTTTTAGTATAATATTTATTATAAAATAGAATATTAAGATTAAATATATTATATATATTTAATATTTATAGATATTTTTTCTATTATAATTACTTTATATAGAGAAAGAGATAGAGAGGGAGGTTTTCAATTCCCTATGCAATCCTTATTTCTTCTCTTATAGGATATTTAATAGAACACTCCATTTTGTTATCCATAAAATGCTTTGCTAGACATCCATTCACTACATTGGCATTTTGAACATACATGAGAGGAGATGCTCACCAACCCCATATCCACCAAGGCTTGATATCCTCTACAAACACAAAATTTGCAAGGAAGCCTTATTGGCTACATTGCACAACATCAAGGCAATTGTTCCTGCCACTTCTATGTTTCATGCAAGTTGCCTCATGTTTGGAAACATGTCATCAGTCTCTTCTTCCAAAGAAGACATAAAATGTTACCATCTTTGGAGAACAGATTCTTTGCCTATGTAAATACTTTTGGGAGATGCTTGTCTGGACTAGATAGATATTCAACTTGTACTCATATAAATTGGGGCATGCTTGTTCTTTTCATTCCCAAGCCAAATACATCATTGTTTTAAGCTTATCGTATTTGTCATGTATGACTTTATTAGATGCTTCTGGAATCAAATGCATGGGATAATTAGTAACCTACATTTTGACCTCTCCACTTTAAACTAGCTTATATATAGTATGCTTAGCTGACAACTAATGGAATACAAATGAACCTAGGTACAGTGCATGAATAAGAATCTTGAAAGGGGATGGATGCAAATAGAGACTAGACACCAAACATCAAAGCTCACAAATTTGAGGTAGCTACTAAGCAAAACATAGGAATCTTACAATCCATTAAAATTATACAAATTAATTCATAACACTTGAGAAAACAAAAAATGACATGGGCCCTAAGTATACAAGCAATCATCATTCACTTAAAGACATGACAATTGAACTTCCACAACTCTTCGGCTTACCCATTGCACACCAATGTGCGATTGCTAGTTAATATAGTATAGGTGTATTCTTACACCCTTTTATTAAAAAAACATTCATGAGTAAAGTAAGCATTTGGAATAGGCATTATAAAATATCAAAAATAGAAAATTATCATGATGTTTGTTAGTTTTTAAAGCCATAGATTTAGAAATTTAAATAGCAAAAGCTCAAACAACTAATCCAACAAACAAATTTTAATTTCAATTAGCTCTTAGGATAAAACAATTGTCTACATCTGAATAACTTATAATAGCTATAATATGAACATTTCAATGTAACTACAAATAATAATGAATCAAAAAACAATATAGTTTTAAATATACTACAAGCAAGCCAATGAAACATGTTAAATGTTCAGTAAAAGATTTAGTTGGACATAGAACAAGTGTTGTCACCATGTGGCTTTATCTTATTGTAGCAAGTGATGAAAGAAATAGGATGATGAATATCATCACAATTAATATTTCTCACAATAGAATTTGCACAATGTTCAACACCTCACCATTTATTTCATATGATTTGGGAAAACAATTCATGTCCATTATGTTTAATAACACATTTTGTATATATGTCCATTGTTAGATTTAAAACTACAATATTTCACCATTTCTTCAACTTATTTTGGGAAAACAATACATGTTCATTGTTTTTGTTTACACATTTTTTTATATATATCCTCTATTGTAGTTGGCATTACAATTCATATTCATTGTGCATATTTACACATTTTGCATATATGCCCATGCCTTGCTCAATAAATCCACAATAATGTATAGATTTATAAATGTTGTAGGTTTTAGACACAACTAAAAAATGTAAAGCCCATTTGACATAGCTTGAAGTGCATGCATATTGTTTCGTATAGTATTTCTTGTAGGAAATTCTACACATCTTTTACTCCTTGCAATTTCATTTAGGAACTCTATGCAAATAACTCATGTTGGTTGTGTACACATATATATTTTGCACAAGTATGTGTTAATGAATTTTGCACTGCATTATTTCACACAATTTTCCTCTTTCCTTCATATTTGATCAATGTCCAAACCCTATTTCAAACCATTTTTTGGCTTGAATGCAAACAACACACTACCAAATTTAAACTAGCAAAGATTCAAACCCATTCATTGTATTTGGAGAAACATGTGTCATACTTTATGACACATCTCATCATTTCATCCACTCAAACACATTATAGACATATAGAAACCTTTCCATTTTCCATATAGGATTTCTTAGAAAAGGTTTTTGTTTGAGAAATGCAAATTGCATGTGGTCAATGAGAAAGTGGGCTTTCATCCATCGCACAAATAGGTTTTGAAAATACAAAATTGCAGTATTAAAGGATATGCACATAACTCTTTAGGTTTCAAAGCAATGAAAAGGTCTCCACTAAAGAAAAATGTAATTCTTTCATTGGACATTCGATTCAAAACAAAACACCAAAGAAAATGCAGTTGATTGATATAACAAATATGATGGCAAATCTTACTTGTCAAATAAATCTCTAGTGAGAATGGCATTTAGATAATAGGCTATACCATAGATTGTTTATATATTCCAAAACCACATCCATGCATATAACTATTTAAGTAAAACCCATAGATATCTAATACAAATGATTTATGGTTTCACACAAATGTGCACAAGCTAAATATGGTGATTGTAAATAGATAAGACTGCAAATTGTATCACACAATACCTCAATTACAAATGCAATTAGAATTATTTTTATTGCTTCCTTTGTAGCAATGTCACAATGTTTAAATGCTTTGTAAATGCTATATTTTTCTTTGCTCACAACCTTCTGTAATTTTGATATATTTTTGCAAAAGTTAGATTCTCAATATTGTTAAATATGTTAATGCCTATATTATTATAAAGTGTTGTAAGCAATCTAATCTTCATAAATAATTTACTCCAACTAATTTTCCATAACATTTTTATGAGTTGAATCGAACAAATCAACATTATTCTTTGCACTACAAATGTAGATACACCAATATAGAAGCATAAAAGCCTTGGGACAAAAATCTCATGGTCAAATTTAAATATAGTTTAACTTATATCCTTTATCTTTCTTGTCATGTTGAACAATTGCATAAAAAGGTGCTTGAATGCAATAGATAGCTCAATGTAGTTTACTTTAAATAGAACTGCAATTCTCACATGTTCATTTAACAAAAATTGAATTAATTGCATTCCCAATAGAAATTATAATGTTATGAATTCGGTCCATGCAAATCAAAAGATTATCTTGTAACACATTCATTTTTCCATCTAAATTTTGTATTGATTTCTCAACAAGCAATGGACATTGAGAGTTACTAACAACTTATATGTATCTCTTATAAAAAAGACCTTACAAAGTTGTAGATTGTATAAAAACAAGAATGACTCCAAATTAAATTTCATTGAAATGATCCACTAAAACATAACTCTATTATTCCAAAACTATCATCTCACATTCAAACACAACAAAAACATTCTTCACAAACAAATAGCTATTGAAACTCATAATATTATAAATCACATTGAGGTTACATAAATATTTCTTTGGCCTTTCGATAATGCTATAGATGATTATCATATCCTAACAAACAAACTCATGACTAACAAGCCATGGAGATTCTTATTTCTATTTCAATGCCCTTTATACCAAAGCACTTTTAATGAATGAACTAAAAAAAGGAATTTGATGATATCAAAAGTTGCATTGATGTTATAAATAGAGGTCTAGGAGTTTTCTATGAAGCTCCGAACAATGTTAGTGTTCTTTCAATGTCGATGTTGCTAATCTTAAATGCAACCAACTCAAGAAATTGCAAATTGCAATTAACACTACAAACCCAATTAAAAATTTGCTAGGTTAACCTTTTTTTATATGAAAGATTCCGTACTAAAGTACCAAGAGTTCCAAAATACATTTTTTGCATCCTAGCATACTTTTGACATATAAACTACTATTACATGCCCTTAGGACTACATCTAGATAATTGCTAATGTAATTACAATTCCATTTCTCTTTTTTTTCCTTTTTCTATCCATTTCTCTAAAAGAAAGCATGTTGAGAGCTAATGTAAATCTTAATTTATTACTGAACATATGACACCTTAGTGAATTTTGCAACAAAAAACTTGCTCATTAGATGGCTTTGTTTAGTTGGTTTCCCTAATAAAGGCAATAAGCTATAGAATTTGAACCAAGCTAAGTTATGGGAAAATCATTGGTGATGGTTAATAATGTGAATCTATGATGAACTAGATGCCTAAGTCATTGGCAACTAGACTAAAATCCCTTAAAGAAACTGGTCATTATACAAATAGGAGCTCAATCTAGTTAATAATTCACATATATTGGAATGAGAAGTCAATGTAGCTAGCATGGAACCTAGCACCGATGTCAAAAAGCACATTGGCATTGCTATAATAGTTTTGTCTGTGTAAATATTCAATTGTACTCATATCTAACACTTGGCCCACTTCAAATCACATATCAACCTTGCAACCCTTGCAAGGGATTGTCATAGCCTTGTAGCCCTTGTTTTCTATGGTTTGTAGATATTTTTATGTAGGAAATTCTATATGAAATACTAATTATAAGCAACATTCATACAATTTCTATTTAAGTTTAGGTGGGTACAAATTATGGAAATCTTTTATATTCTATGTCAACCTTTCAATGAATATGCACCTCCTCTTACCAAAATAATGTCATTTCAATTACATAAACATTATTAATGGAGTTGACATATGAGGACACAACATTTATTACACAATTTTAAACTTTAATGAAACAACAAAATGAAAAACCTCTCACATTTCATTAATCATTGGAAGAAAACAATGAAAATTCAACAAGAGAAAACGGAAAATTGTCACTTCATTAAACTTAGGCTAATAAGACATGAAAGAAATCATTCATCTTACTATTTTTCAAAATATTAATAATAGAAAATATTGTCCAAACTTTAAACAAAAATTAATACATTCCTTGAGTGACTTACTTCCAAAATTATATCGATTGCTCCCTAAATCCCTACCTTATTAGAAATAACCTGCTCACCACCAAAAATAAACATATTAATTATAATTATATTTACATGTTAACTAACATTTAAGCTTATTTTGTGCGCAATCTCCTACCTCATGGTAAAATACATCCCCCGCTTACATTATTCTAGGTAACAACGTCGCCATCGCTGTCCCTGTCAGTGTCGCTTCGGTTTGCTTGCTTCTCCATGAGCGCAGAGCTCGGAATCCGCGGAGTTTGAAGCTCCATCTTCCCTTCCAGCATCTGCAACACTCGTTCCATGCTTGGCCTCACCTCTTCATCCCTTTCAATGCATAACAACCCTACAACACTTGCTCTTCTCACCTCTTCAATATCTGCCTCCTCTGCAACACCCTCCTCCACAATATTAATCGTCTTCCCCTGGTAAATTTGAGTTGCAGCCCACGCAGGAAAGTAATACATACTTGAATCTTGCACGCTTAAATCCAGACTTCTTCGGCCGGAAATGATCTCCAAGAGCGTGATACCAAAACTGTATACATCAACCTTGGTAGTGATGGGAAGACCGGAGATCCACTCTGGAGCCAAATACCCTCTTGTTCCTCTCGTTGTGGTCAGGACGCGACTGAAATCTCTACCCATAAGCTTTGCAAACCCAAAATCTGCCAACTTTGGTGAAAAATTACAGTCCAGCAGAATGTTCTCGGGCTTTATATCGCCATGAATGATGCAATCTCTGCATTCCTCGTGGAGATAAACTAAAGCTCGTGCAGTGCCTAAAGCGATCTGGAATCGGGTCTTCCAGCCGAGTACCTTCTGTTTACTTTTGGATTTACTAGGGAACAGTAAGGAATTTAGAGAGCCGTTGGGCATGTAATCATAAATCAGTAACCGTCTGGATCCTTCTGCACAAAACCCTCGAAGCCTGATCAAATTCTCATGTTGTATGTTTCCGAGACAACTGATTTCCGCTCGGAATTGCTTATCATCTTGTCTTGAACCTTCCAATTTCTTTACGGCCACAAGCGTACCGTCTGTTAGAGATCCTTTGAACACTGAGCCGAATCCTCCGCTCCCCAACTTAGACCTGAAATTCCTAGTTGCAATCTTCAACTCCTTGTAACTAAACATTCTAAGAAATGAGTTCGAGGAATCCGCACCCCTCTCCATCGATCGTAGCCTATAACTCTGCCACTTTAAAAATGAAAAGATACATAAAGCAACGGTGAGAGCCAGAGCACTCACAATACTAATGGTTTTGAGTTTGGAGGAGTACGATTTATGAAACTTTGGAAGTTCAGAGGCTGCTACTCGAATGGAGACATTCCATCTGCCTATTGATGGAGAGTTGTGCATGTTTAGCAAATCTGCGGACCAGATTTGGCAGGGTCCTGAAGGCGAATTGAAAGCAAACGCAGTGCAGGAGCAGTTGCGGAGGCAGGCTTTCTGGCAATCTTTCTTTGTGGGTGCAGGGTATGAGGAAGCTGAATCATCAGGCAACGTTGCACCAGGGTCGATGAATTCGTCAGTGCTGCCATTTTGGGCACCGCAGTTTAACGGGCTCTGCCGAACACAGCCGCTGGACCACCAGTCTTGCGAATCCCAGGCGCGACTATCTGCCGGGGTGAAGCCTTCCACGCAGCTGCAGAACTGAAGATTGTTGGAGTTGCAGCTTCCGTAAGCGCCACACAGACCATATCCGGCGCATTGATCTCTGGGCCGATTCCCCACCATGTAAAATTTAGTGCCATAAAACAAAGAGTATTCTTGTATTCCTCCGGATTTAATTTGGAAAAAACGTGAGATCCCTTTCAGCAATTTATAACTGAAATACAAACCAGAACTAGTAACTTCAACGCTGAGATTGTAGTGGTCTCCGTTTCTCAGTTCTGGAATTCCGCTGAAACTTTCGCCGTCCCATGTTCCGCTCTCCCAATACTGGACAGAATTGTTCCATGTTAGCACGAATTGTTTAGCTCCAGATGGATCCGTGTGAAAGGAGAAAAGCCCAGGAGCGGGATCCAATGAGTGTTTCCAAGAGACTAGCTTTTTCTGTCCACCGAACCTCATCTCGGGCAACCAGGTATCTACAGGATAGTCGAAACTCTGCCAAACAGTCTCAGATTTATTGTCTTCGCGCAACATTAAAAAATTACCAGAATCTAATAGCACCGCCCGCGAGGCCTTATTCGATATGTTGACCGACCAAAGAGACGTTTCCTCTGCATCAAACAGTCCCAGATTACCTTCAGTTGACAGCTTCAAAACGCCAGGCCTGTTTTTCACGGGACTCTCCCTATTAGCCACCCAAACGATATCCTCTGGTATTTTGGCATACCAGATGCCGATATACCAGTTATTGCTTCCATTTGGGCTGAAAAATCCCAATTCAAACGTGCCATTCTTTGAAATCATTGTCTGATTTCCATTAAGCGAGGCGCCCAAAGAAAGAGAATCCCCTATACCAGCACCTAACCCATAACAACTGTAAATTACAGTAAGAGCAAAGATCATATATGCAAGTAGACCGTTCCTTCCCATTTGCATTATTGGTCTTAATATTTATTGAGTTGATGGGAATTTCTAGTAGAAATACACTGCTACGTTAAAACTCAAAGAAAAATCAAACATCTGAGCATTAAATGGCAGCTATTTTTTAAATAAGATAAATATTAAAATGGATGCTATTTAAAGAGTGCTAAACAGCTGTCCTTAAGGTGTGTACCGGGTCAAAAACTCCTATCCTTACCGCCGGGTGTCAAAGTCCCTTCTGATCTTAACCTGTGTGCCAAACAATCTTGTTCATTTGGCTTTGTATATTTCGATTAAGGCGATAAAGTTCTTTAAAATTAGTTGACAGTGACATCTCATCGTTAACAAGCATTCAGAGATGTTAATGATTTGTTTGTCATTCCGGATTGAATACTCGTCTACTCATTTTTTCAAAATCTTGTGTAGACCTTCCACGTTGTTGCCTACCTTCGATGGCTGCCTGCATCTAGGACATGGAAGCATGTTATGTCTAATTTACAGGGCAATGAATTTCACCTAGAAACTTTGTTATGTCTTACTTTGTTTTCTGACACGTTGTTGCCTACTTCGTTTTCTGACAACTCGTATGCCTTGACGGAGAGAGCTAAAACAAAATGCTGCACTAAATGGATACATAAATTTCCATGTAAAATAGTACTCATCATAAGCAATTTGGTCTGACGTTTGTGCCTTGAAAGCAACATGACATCTACATTTAATTATGGTAAGATACCAACACAGTTTTGGTTTCCTACAAAGCTAGCAGTGCACTTGCATCATTTATGATTTTTGAATAATATTGAATTTTAAAAATTCCAAGCACACTAGGAAGATCAAGTTAGGATTGTTTCTAGGACAAGGGCTTAAGAGCAACCATAAGGAGTTTGTTAAGGAGAGGTGATATTTTAGCATTCTAGGAAGGTATTCTTTGATTATTTCACAGAGGTAATGGCTTGATTTACTAATTAACTATCAAAAAATAAGTTTGTGCTAATCAAAAACATCTATAATAGTTTTGAAATCAAATATTTAACAATAATAATTCAGTAAAGAATTGAATGAGTGAAGTCCCAAGGAGTTGCAGTACAATGTACAATATACAGGGAGTGTTGACAATAGAGTAATTGGTGTTGATAATGTAAATATTGATACTGTAAATATGTGATAGCACATTAGCCCCAATTGCCCACATTCATCCCTAACAACAATGACCTAAATTCTTCTGTGTACCTCAAATTACTCTCAGTTGCCCCTATTTACCCCAAATTTAATAATATTAAGATTCTTCTAGAGAAACATAGCTTCCAATTGCTCCTATTTACCCCTCGTACATTATTTAATCACATATTAGCTGAAAACAATGAACTCCTCATGTTATAATAATAATTGTCACATACATTATATTGATTTATTTATTGATTATAATTTTAAATTTATTTATATTGATTTATTTAGTAAATTGTTTATTTCTATTCAATAATTTTAATTAAAAAAATAGTTTAGTTTAGTTTTTAAAAATTGATTATAAATTTATTTATATTGATTTGTTTAGTAAATTGGACCTTTATATTCAATTTAATTTATTGTTAAAATTAATATAAAAATTTTAATTTAAAAAACTAATAAAATTCATTTTTTTGGGTGTTTAGTTATCATTTCATTTTATTTAGTTATAAAAAAATAGTTTAGCTTCTATTTTAATTTAATATTAAATATAATCTTAGATTTAGTTTGAAATTAGTTTTTATTTAATTATATTAAATCAAGACTAAAAATCAATTTTAATTTAAAGTTTAGTTTGAAAATCTAAATCTAAATTTTATTCATTTTGTTTATATTTAAATTTTGCTCAATTATATATAAATATAAATAAATTAAATTTTCTTATAATTAATATATTGTTATTTTAATTTTAGTTTAGTATTACTAAAAGTAATTTTTTAAATGTATCTTTTATATACTAAAGTTACTTTTTTAAATTGCAAAATTAGTTGATTTATTGTATTTACAAAGTTTTCTAGATATATATTTTTTAAATCAATATAAGTTAATATTTTGTTACACTTTTGTAACAAACAAAGTGTTCATTAAAAATGGTGTCTCTGATTCACATTGTAATGACATCATGTTGACTTACAACATCTAATGTCTAATAAAGATGCAACAATGATGTCTGTGATATCGATCCTATAAATTGTCGAGTAGAAATAAGGTATTTAAATTGTTTGGAAAAAAAATGTTCCATTCACTACCCATTCGTCTCTATTGTTAAATCTCTCAAACCTTTGAGAATATTGGTGATGTAGAGAGGGCTAGTTTAACATTCACTACTATCTCTCTAGTTAAATCTATCAAAACTTGAGAATATCACCACCACTCTCATTTGAATAGTACATTAAGATAGAAATTACAAATTATGTTAAGAATAGGAAAAATGAAAAGATCTTGCAATTACTAAATAAATGGTTTCTTTATGATTTAGTCTTCTAATGGTGCATTCATGATTTACCTCATGTGGTTATTCATTTCATACCATTTCATTATTTTTATTTGAAAAAAAAATGGAATTTCTTATAGTATTTATAGCCCTGTCCACCAACTACTACATTTAATGACTTTTGAGGAAAAATATAAATATATACTATTTAATGATAGGCCTATAAATATTTGTGCCTATTGGCTATTTGATAACACTTTTGGTGCTTTTACTAGTGTCTATCCATTTCCAACACCAAGAGACTACGATGCTCGTCCACTCATTTTTTCTATCCATTTGCACAATTGTCGTCCCTACATGCGTCGAAAGCTCTATTTCATATTTGATATTTGAATGCACCGTACACCAATAGAGTATGATGTGGTGGACTTGTTGGTAGGGTGGGAAAGGAATTTTTTATTTGTTTGAGTCATAAAAATAATTTAAAAAGTAGTAAGAGAACACATGTTCTAAAAGGACATCTCATCTACTAATATATATTTTGTTTAGCAGATTGAATTTGTATTCCTAATGGTTAGGAAAATTTAACTGTCAAAAGATTATTAATATGCATTTTATTTAGTAGATTAATTATTGAGACCTTTTTCTTTGAGTACATAAATTAAGTCATGGTCAAGGTTTATTTCAAAAAAAAAACTAACAATTGTATTTCTACTCAACAATTGTTAATATATTACTAGCAATCGCACCTTAGTGTGCAATGGGTACAATGAAATTGAAAGAGTATTGGAATGGTTGATCGTACCTCAAGTCTATCATGCAATGGAACATTTTTGTCACTATGTTTATGTAGTAAATCTTAGTTTTGTAATCCCATGATGGGTAATGATTTTGAGTTTTAGGAAATATCTCTTCAATTGTGATGGTTGGTAAAGGTAAAATTTTGAAATAAGTATTCATAGGAAGGTTATGCATGTAGCCATGTTCTCTACTTAAAATTAAAAGGTACTCTACCTCTCTCTTTTGCTCTATCTCTTTCTCTCTTCCTCTCTTTGTCTCTCTACCTATATCTTTTTCTCTATCTCTCTATTTATTTTTATTTGTCTCTATCTCTATTTCCCTATCACACACTTTCTCTCCAAGATTTCTCTCTCCCTATGTTTCTCTCTCTCCTCTCTCTAAGATTTCTCACTCTACCTCTCCCTTTTTCTCTATCTCCTCTCATCCTCTCTCTTCTCTCTATGTCTCTCTACCTCTCTCTTTCTCTATCTCTATATCTCTCCTTTTCTATATCTCTATCTCTCCCTCTCTATTTGTCTCTTTTGCACTTCGTGTCTCTCAGTCTCTCTCTTCCTCTATCTCTTTCTCTCTTTCCCTCTATATCACTTATCTCTCTATCTCTTGTGTCTTTTAAAATAGTCTCTAATGATCTCTCTATTCACCCCTCTCTATCTCTCTCACTTTTATCTCTTCTGCCCTCTCTCCCTTATCTATCTCTCTCGCATGCACTATATCTCTTTCTCTTTCTCTCTTCCTCTCTGTCACTTGCATTCCATTAGTCATGACCTAGGTATACTATATAAAAGCTAGATTTAAGTGGAGAGATCTAAATGTATGTTACTAATTATCCCATGTATTTGATTCCAAAATAAATTATGAAAAGAATAACCATGCCCCATTTTACACGAGTGCAAGCTCAATATCTATTTTACATAGGATGGATGTCTAGAAAATCATTTGATGGATAACAAAATAGAATGCTCTATTAAAATTCCTATAAGAGAAGCAATAAGGACTACATAGGGAATTGAAAAGAGAATATACCTCTCTTTCTCTCTATCCCCTATCTCTCTTATATTTCTTATCTCTCTCTCTAACTCTATTTGTCTCCTCTCTCTTTCTCTTGTATAACTATAATATAGATTTTATATAAAAAATAAATATATAATTCAATCATTACAAGTTACCACTTAGACAATAAGCATGGAGACCTAATTTCTATAGATGGAATTGTTATATGCCTTATTAATTATAACACTTCATAAGAAATAAAATTTAATTTAATCTTAAATCTTTCTAATGTGGATAATGTCTTAAGGTTTCCTTTACATGTGCAGGGCTGATGAAGGTATTCATAATAAAAAAACTATATCTCTTTCTCCCTCTCTATCTCTCTATTTATCTTTGTTGAGCCCTCTCCACCTCTCTCCCTTTATCCTCTCTTTCTCTTCCTCTCTCCTCCTCTCTTCCTCCATCTCTATTTCAATCTTCAACCCCCCCCTCTCCCCCTTTTATCTCTTATCTATATCTCTCTTTCACTATTCATCTCTCCACCAATATCCCTTTCTTTATATCTTTATCTCTCCCTCTCTCCCTCTCTCCCTCTTATTCTCTATATCACTCTACCTATCTCTATATCTCTTTATCTCATCTCTATCTCCCCCCCCTCTCTACCCCTCTCTCCCTCTCTATCTTTGCATCACTCTACCTCTCTCTTCATATCTCTTTGTCTCATTCTCTATTTGTCTCATTCTATATCTCTATGTTTCTCTATCTCCCCCTTTATCTCTTTCTCCTTATCTCCATCTGAGCTCTCTGTCTCTATCTATATTTCTCTCTTTCTCTTTTATATCTATCTTCCTCTCTTTCCCTCTCTATTATTCTCTCTTCCTCTATCACAGTGTCTCTCTTCTCTAGGTTTTTTCCCCTCCCTTTCTTTGTCCTTCTCTTTCCCTCTCACCGTCTCTCTCTATCCGTCTCTATCTCTATACCTATCTCCCTCTCTATCCATATACCCATCTCTCTCTCTCTTACTTTCTCTATCTGTCTTTCCCTCTATATATCTTATGTCCATCTTTCTTTCCTACTCTATCCCTCTTTCTTTGTGATGTTCATTCAATGTTAAAAAATCCCTAAAGGGACTCAAATTTTCACAGCCTAAATTTAGAAGTTCACCTTGCTTGTGAAGCAAATTTTCTATGATAGTTATCAAGTTTTTAAACCTCCCTCTCTTTGTCCCTCTCTTTCTCTCTCACCATATCTCTCTATCCCTCTCTATCTTTATACCTCTCTCCCTCTCTTTATCTTCTCTTCCTCTCTTCCCCTCTGTATTATTCTCTCTTCCTCTATCACAGTATATCTCTTCTCTAGTTTTGTTTCCTCTCTCTCTTTCTCTCTCACCATCTCTCTCTATCCCACATCCATAAGATATGAGAATGGGGTCGAGGTTTTCTCCCTCTCTCTAAGATCTCACAAAAACACCAAAAAATGGATAAATTACCATAATGGAACACTTATCAGAAATCACTGATAATAAAAATAATATAAATTAACCTCTAATTTAAATCATTATAATAACATATCCTATAATCATTGCGCGTAAGGAAAATAGTGACTATCGACCATATGTTTTCGATGGTCATTTTTATCCTGACTTCATTTTTTGACAAAACGTACACTAATGGTTCTTGACTTCAAATCGATGATTGTTGAGTCAAAACCCAAACTCTGACCAAATAGGTTGAACACAACTTACCAATTTTGACAAGGTTCACTAAACATTCAAAGCACAAGACTTAGATGGCAACAACCTGTTCCTTTCCGTACATCTATTCATTTCTCTCCAATGATTCTCTCCCTCTCTTTCTCAGAGGGCAAAAATTTGTTTTCTGGTTACAACTAATAATCACAAAACTGGGATTAGTGTATTGTTAGTTAATCCATATACATTATGAATAAATAATTGTGATAACATATAATCACATGTCTAAATTATAAACATATAAACATAAACTCATGATATTATTGATTTATCCTAACATTTCCACATAATGTCAAATCATTAAATCATGCAAAATTAACTACTAATTACTTAAAAGTAAAAAGTAAAACATAATCAAATTTTTGGGTGTGACAAAATTAAACATGCACACCCACATCTATTAGTTTGCTTACAAATAACAAAATTTGTGCTAATCTTGGGATATTCAAGACGCCATCAAATCTTCTAATCCTATCATTAGGAAATTGTATCTTAATGCTACCATGACCAACAATGTCTAAATAGGAGTTATCACCTAAGTACACCTTACCACTTTTTTATTCTTCATACTTACTGAACCAACTTATGTTAGCAGTCATGTGAAAAGATATACCTGATTTAATCAACAATGCATTCTCACTTGCACAAGTGGAAAAAGATATAATGAATGCATCACCATCTTCCTTCATGGACTCAAAATCATAATTATAAAAACACCAAGATCATGGAGTAGACAAACAAGCACGAGATTGCAAATGAAATTGACCAATTGTATTCACAAATGAGGTGGATATAAATAGGTGAGTGTGAGTACCCAATTCTCCACCAAATAAGGATATGACTCCTCTACATGAAGTGGTGGCGAGTAACCACCCACAAAGTTAGCGTGAGGTGTCAATGCAAGTCGACACCTCTCCAAAATGGCTAACTACTCTGACAAGTTCAAAGTACATGTGTCTTACGTTAGAAAATGTCCCCTTGGGAGCTTTAACCTCCTAAGGTTTAGCTCTTGGCTCCTTTAGAATACATTTACATCATCTTGCATGTTAATGGTGACTCCCGATGAGAAAACCCTAAAGTTTAATGGAAAATGGTACTTAGGAGGTGTGATTAGCATGAATCCTACCTAAAATGGGGGGGACTTGGGTGCCTATGCCCTAGTCCTACCCTATTTTAGGTCAAGACCTATTTTTGGGTGTCAGTTTTATGACTGTTATTAGGTCCTATGTTGACATCTTAAGTTTGAATTATGAAATTCTTAGCGGGAATGTTTGTAGTTCCATATATAATCATGATTAGTGATTCATTTGTAAACTAGATGGAATTTTTGATCTATGAGCTTATGTTAAGGTCATTCAAAGATTTCATTATGTTGCATAGTAGTATTTTGTTGTTGTTATTGTGTTTGTGATTGCAGATTTGACTCCATCTCCTCATGGCATGAAGAGAATCTTCCTTCTATGAGATCTACACTACAAGGTGATATCTATTATGTTTGCTATCTTTATCATTTGGATTTTGCCTCTATCCCTGGGGATACACACTCTTTATCTGACAATAGTGTTCGGAAGACTTGAATGTCTCTCCGGGGCTTGACTAAGGCAAGCCTCTAAACACCACAACCCCTAACACACTCTTTGTGATTGCCGGTTACATGTTTCAGAAGCGGAAGAAGTGGAGTTACAGGAGAGTAGTGCAGACTATTGAAATTGTAGATCTAAGAAGAAAACTAGGACTTGGACTTGGGCACCCTCTAATTAGTCCTCCAGATTCTGAAATAGTGAAATCTATGTGACAGCAGGAAAAAGGTTGCAGACATTCTTCAGAGATCCTGACAAAAGTAGGTACAGTGGACTAGGGCGCCTGTTCATTAGTCCCTGACTTTTCTACACACTAAACTTTGAAATCCAATATCTATTTAGTTGTCATTTGATATCTCTATGTGTGATCATTTTCTGTAATTTGTTCATTTGTTTATGATTTCACAAAATCAAGGTTTTAAGCATAATTGGACCTAATTGAACAAAAAATTTACACAATTCCAATCTTCCCCTATGTTCCAAGTGACATGAGATCTATAGTACATTTCTATACTTGGTTGAATGTCCTTGAATGTTTAGTGGTGAACGGAGGACCATGACAAACCCTTAAAATCATCTTTCCCCCTTTTTCTATTAAACAATGTGGTAAATATGCCTAAATATGGTTAAAACAAGTGTATACACCTAGAATTAAAGGTTATACACCAACAACCCCTTTAAGCATAGCTTAGGTGAGTCTATGAAAAATGGGTCCAGGCTATAAGCTTGGTAGGTACCCATGCACAATGTAAAAGCAAAAATGAGTCCGACCATGAATCCTGATAAGGTACTCAATTACAATGCAAATCTCTCAAAAATAGAGTAAGATAGAAAACCCAGTGGGAGAAAACTATCCTCCAAAAGAGAAAAAAAGAATGAAAGGCTTAGATTGCCCCCCTAAAAGATGATGTTGATGCCGATTCTGATGTAGAGATGAAGAATTACTAAAGCATGAAACAGTTGTAAATTCTGCCCTTCCCTTAATTCTAAGAGAATTCAACAAACTAATGAAAATGGTAGTGTACAAGGGATGAAGACCGAGATGCAGATCCAAGAAATATACAAATCTAAAAAAAGGGATGTGCATTAAAGGCACATGTAAATGAGAAGAGAATTTGTATGATTCATGTTGTGATTGTTACAACCCCCATTTCACTTTATATATTAGTGTGAGTACAATTTTCCCAATTTCCCTTTATGTGTAACAAACATTCAATCACATGACAATTCATGAGTGTATTTACAAACAAATATGCTAGTGGAGTTCAATTAACCTACTATGTAGAACCAAATGAGTTGAGCCGTGAATAAACACTAGGCTCTAAAGTCGCATCATCTTCATTTGATGTAAAGTGTGAAAAAATGAAGCTGCAGTCGAAATGACAAACTTTCACTACTGCTACAAGTTTTCAACTTTGTGATTCTCTAATTAGAGCTATTTTGGCCATAAACTCAACTATTTTTTCAGAACAGGTGAGTTGATATATGGAGAGATGATTTCTTAAAACTTCAGGAATGAAAATTACATTGTGTACAAATCCATTTCCTAACTTTACAATTCCCTTGCCACAAACATTATAGTATATATCATCCATCAGTATTTTGAAGGTGTTGCATGGTTTGATTCTCACAAACACATCTTGGTAAGGTGACATGTGATCCATTGCAATTGAGCTAAGAATCCATTTGTTGACTTCTGATTTGGAAGGTGCCATGAAATTCTATTTTTACCCTCAAGTTGTGAAGTTGTTTTTGCAAATTTGACTCCTATTTAAACATAGTTTTTAAGGTGGCACTTTATAAGTTTGAGTGCTTGATTACTCTTTCTTAATACCCCACTTGAAGTGGCACTTTACAAATTTAGTGCATTGACATCATTTTTGTACCTTTTGATGATTTGATTCCCTGTCTAATTTGGTACTATAAGGAGTTAGTTAGGTCACCCTAAAATACCATAAATAGGCACTTTATAATTTTAGTGTGATTTTAGGCTAGTTAGATCAACGATGAAAAAACATCCACTTTTGCAAAAGGAATCACTTGATTTCGAGTTGATTTGCAAAATTTATAGGACTTACAATATTTTTTGCATTCACACAAAAAAAAATCCTTCCATAGCCAAAAAAATTCCAATTTTTGAGAAATAAAATTTGCATGCAAATTTGTTTGGGAAAAAAATTGAAAAGAGGAGGAAAATAAGCCCCCTTGGGTTGTGCACGACCAGGGGAAAAAACCCCATGTGACTAAGGGCTTAACTTTTAAATTGGTTATCCCCTTCCCCTGCTTACATCATCCCCTAGTTTCTTGCATCAACATTTTTGACACTTTTTGAGATGAATAGTGCCCACCTCTTTAAGATGAAACTTGGCACTCATCGAAGCTTTCTTAGTCGTGACAAAACGTGGCTAAACCTGTAGCACATTTCATAGTTGAGTATATTGTCTTTTCATTGATGTCAAAATGATGGTAGTGACATCAGTGACATGGTCTTCATCAGTGACATGATCTTCTCAGTTTTGATCTTTCAGTGAAAGTGGCAAAGGTTGGCATTATGATTAGTTTTCATGCAATTATGGTACACTGTTGTAATCGTAGTGGTTTGATATCATCTTAGTATTCAGTGTAATCACAGTGGTTTGAAGGTTTGGAATTATCTCAGTTTTCAAGTTGTAAAACTTCATTGTTTGGAATTATCATTCAAGTAGTTCATAGTGACAAATGCCACATATTGTTTGACAAGACCTAAATTAAATTTCCTTAAAAGCCTTTTTTAAAATGTCAATGCACTTTTCTTATAATCGATTGTTGATTGGCTGGAGCGGTGATTGTCACTTAAGTGACAACTTAAGGGGTGAAGACTCGTCAGTCTTACCGGCCCCGTTGCCTAGGGTGCCCAGTCACCGGTCACTACTCATTGAGCTCTGCGGGAAAAGGTTGATCAACGATCAACGTTTAATTTGCTCTTGGCGGGAATACCACATCCGGTGGTGGAGATTTGAATGATGCCGCAGTTTGTGGAGTTAAAGTTGACGAGCTCTGTGTTATGAAAGGTAGAAAATAATACTTGTTTCTATTTTGAAGTGACAACAATAATAGAAGATGAAAGGTTAGAAGTTTTTGATTATATAAAGTCTCATGATAGATATTTGTTTTTTCTATTATGGAATGTGGATCGATGAGGAGATTTAGAAATAGAAACTTTTGTTATAGAAATCATATAGAATACAATGCATTTTTTCAAGGAGGAGATAAACTTGATTTTTGTTTTCATTTTTGAGAGAAGGTGATATGAATGTGATAAAAATATATGATGTTGGAAGTTGAACGGATTTGAAGAAATTGAATGATGGAAGATCATTTGTATAAAGAGAATTTTTTCAGGGGTGTATTTTGAAGCAAAGAAGAGAAGACGATCTTGTGTGTGGTGAGAAGTTGTAGAATGGTATTTTTGTTTTGAAGTGTATTTTGCAGGTATGAAGAAACAATTTTTCAGGGAATTATGTTGAGGTTTTTGAAAGAATGTTGGAGCAATAAATGAATGGAGTTCTTCAATAATCAAGATGGATTAATATTTGTTCAAGAGAAAGTGAAAGTGCTGTAAGACAATAATTTCTCAGAGAGGGTAAATTGTTCAGTTTTGCATAGTGAAAAAGTTCATGAAATGGTGAATTAGTTTGAAATTGTTTTGCAGAGGTATGAAGTATTTTTGAAGATCAAAATTGAATAATTGTAGATGTTGAAGACAGTTGAAGGTTGATTGCTAAGAATATATTTTTGTTTGTTTTAAAATGGAGAAACAAGGTTTTAGTTTTTATTGAAATAGGGAATCCCCTGAGTTATATTTTCATTGAATGTTGATGTTGTAATGTCAGTGAGACATGCAGAGAAGTACAATATGCCAGTGAGGCAGAATTGTAATGTCAGTGAGACAATTGTAATCAGAAATTTGTGTTAAGCCAGTGAGGCAGTTGAGTGGTTTTTATACCCCAGGAGGGTTTTCCACTCGGGAAATTTCTTGTGTCAAGTTTTTGTTTTGATACTCTGCATATTTTCTTTGTTCTATCTGAAGAATTCTACAATTCTGAATTTAAATTAAGAAAAAGAGTAAAAAGTGTTAAAATTGTTAACAACACTGATTCACCTCCCCTCTCAGTGTTGAGTGTATTCCTACAAAACCACCACTTTTAGCATTGAACGAATAGGACAAAGAGGGAGAATTCGTGGCAAATTCAAGGATAAAGAGGTCATCCCTTTGTGCGCAGAGTCAACATTGCCAAGAAGGGCTGAAAGTGGGGTGAATTCTATTGTAGGCCCGTTGAGGGTGAGTTTATTATAGGCCTGTTGATGGCGAGTTGAGGCTGAGCATGGAGGGTGCAAGGTGCCTGTGAGAAGGCGCTTACAAGGTGCATGTGAATATGCCTTTGAAGGTGTTGGGAGGCACGATGGAGGCCGCTTATGGGCGGTGCCCTACTCTGGTCGTTGAAGGATGCCTATGCTGCTGACACTTAGCAAAACAAAGCCCTTTTTTGGGTGTTTTGATCTCCACAATGCAGGCCTTTGTAATGCCTTTCAAACTCATCAACACATCAACAAACAAGCAAGCTTTAATAACCACAAAACTAAACAATAAAATCAAAGAAAACACCTCATAAATACGAAGCAAGATTCCAACTGGATGGGGTACGAAATGCACAGTAGAGATCAAACGGCTCGAATCTATCCACATCGCTTTGATACCATGTAAAAACACTAAGATCATGGAGTAGACAAACAAGCACAAAATTGCAAATGAAATTGACCAATTATATTCACAAATGCAGCTGATATAAATAGGTGAGTGTGAGTACTCGATTCTCCACCAAATGAGGATAGGGATCCTCTACATGAAATGGTGGTGAATAACCACCAACAAAGATAGCGTGAGGTGTCGATGCAAGTTGACACCTCTCCAAAATGGCTAACTACTTTGACAAGTTCAAAGTACATGTGAAAAATAGGCCTAACTATGGTTAAAGCAAGTGTATATGCCTAGGATTAAAGGTTATACACCAACAATAATCATACTTCTTTCTCTTTTCTTAGAGATATTAAGCATGCAAAGATTCTTTTGAATGATTCGATTGTCATGCAACAATGAATGTGTGCAATGGGTGGCATTATGTGCCATTTCAAACACCAAGCTCGTCCACTTATTTTTTCTATCAATTTGCACAATTGTCGGCCTTACATGCGGCAGAAGCTCTATTTGATATTTGATATTTGAAGCTTTATTTTCCCCATCTCTCTACTTCCCTCCACTCTGTCACACATTTTATCCTCTCTCTCTGTCTATATATATATCCCTCTTTTGCCCACCTCTATCCCCACTATTTCTTATGCTCTCTCCCTCCCTCTAGCTTTTTTTCTCTCTTTCCTTTTGACTATCTCTCCCTCTCTCTAACTCCCCCCCACCTCTTTCTCTCATGAAAGGTCAATTAAGTTGTTAGGTTTCTTATAAGTTAATTTAAATAGTATTGTATTAAAATATATCTATAATCAACTATATATTATATTGTGACGATGATTGCATTCATTGAGTCTATCATTTTTTCAGCATATAGTGGGGCAATGAATTAGGTCAGTTTGCTCAGTAATTGACAATAATGCAAGAAAAATCAACCTCTCTCTATTGTCTATCTCTTATCTCTACCTCTTTCTTATCATCTATTACTCTCTCTTTCTTTTTTCTCTATATATACCTATTTTTCTCATACTCTATATTGCCTCTCTTTTTGTGATCTCTCTGTGTGTGTCTATATATCTCTCTCCCCCTCTAAATCTCTCTCTATCTTGCTCTCCCCTCTCTCCTTATATTCTCTTTTATCTCTTTCTCTCTCTTAAGTTATTAGATTTCTTATATCTTTTAAGTCGTTAGATTTCTTATAGGTTAATTTAAATAGTACAATATTTTTTGGTGAAATATTTTCAAGAAATAAAGACATCATTGCCACATGTAATGATTCTAACATATATGATCCCAAAACTATTTCGATAGGGATGCAAAAGAAATTTGAAGAAAAGTATCCCTAAAATATTCAAACAATTTACTAAGACATTAGTTGAAAGCATATTTTAGAAAACAATGTTTACCACTTTGTAAAAGCAATTTTTGCTTGATTGCTTGACATTATTTATGAAACTTCCAAGGGCTTACATTATTTAAGAAACTTCTACGGGCTTAACGATGTTCAACCACAACATTTTTTAGGATGACGGAATAATTGTTATCAATGAAACTGTTGATAAAGATTGTTTGGTAAATGATATTTTGATTTATATAATGTAAATAAATTGGTTACTTAACTGGTTACTATATTTTGCAGTTCCGCCATATTCTAATGGAAGGGACTAGCTGAACTACACAACCCACGCAATTGGATTTTGGGGAGGGGGAACTGCTATTTTATTATTTGAATTACCAACCAATATTTGGATTTTGGTTAATATTTTTAGCAAGCCCAAGAAACATAGTGCCATATTCAAATTGACACAAACAGTTGTATTTGTAAAGGAAGACATTTGCATATATTTGTGTATTTGTTTTTGTGTGTGGGGGAAGAGGCTGTTATTTAATTATTTGAAGTGATTTAATATTTCTCCCATTTGCAACGGAAGATAGTTATGTTAAATTTTGGGGAGAGATTATTATTTTATTATTTAACTGTCACTTAATATTTTTCGCACTTGCAAGACTGACAATTGGATAGTTTATGTAATTTTTGATTGAACTTTCAAATGCAGAATAAGCTTGAGAGGACAACTACTACATTTGAACAAAAAGTTTAACAAGTATTAAGGATAGAAAACATTTTTCATCCAAAGAATAGTAAATATATATTGTAATTAAGTCTTTATTATTACTAATTTTTATTAATTAAAAAATCAATTTTTTTAACATTATATATGAAGCTATTCAATTAGAAGTGAAAAATAGACTGTAGAGACATACTTTGCGTTGGTTTCATGCTGTATATATAGCACTATCGACTACGTACTCCACGGATTGTGAAATGACAGGGAAGGTGACTTGTGAATGGGGAAGTAGGTACATGGGAAGGTTGGCATTTTAATTTAAATTTGATTAAATTTTAAATATTAATGTCTACCAGTTAAAAGAAGTTTAATTTATTTAGTTATTAATGTGTTTATACTTATTGCAAAATCAAGTGCATAAATAGAATGCAATCCTCATTACAGTCATAAGATATATTGAGAACATGAATTATGATAAATGTATGGCAGGGATGAATTTTCTTTTAAAGTTCCTTCTCTTAAGAGCAGCATCATAACGCTAACAACCCCCAAAACATGTTGAAATTGTGGCGCTAGTATTTTTGGGTTCTCAAAGAAAATCTGACAAATTTAAAATGAAAATTATACCCAAATTTATTTTTAAATTTTGGGGAAAATGTTGGCAAAAGAGATATTTACTAAAAACGCAAAATGTCGCTGGTCGCAACAATGGAGGGTTAACAGCCATTGCCTTATAATGAAAGGGTTTGCATTATAATAGTGCACAAGAAAGCATCAAGAAACAGGAAACAGGAATCTCCTTCATAGTTTATAGGATACACAGACACTTGAAAAAAGCAATGGAATTAGGTTTATAGAATACACACAAACACTGACTTGCCTGCAAAGTACGTCTTCTCCTTCTCGTCGGCCTCACACCCCAATTTGGGATCCCACGCATTGTAGTGAATTGCTAAGCAAATGAAATGGCCTCCACACTGTCTGTAATTATAAACTCAAAAAATCCTAAATTCGGGGACGACCAAGATTACTTTAATTATCTTGCACTCCTGAGCAGTCTGAGCCGTTGATCTAGGTAGTCAGACCGAATGACGACGTGTACAGATTTGAAGGTGAAGGAGACAAATAATCACGATCATTTCAATCATTTTAGGGGACAGGAGCCAATAGCTAAGCATGTTCTAATAGGTGTGATCAGGGTTTAAATTTGACAATTGTATAGCTGTATTTAGCCTTTTTTTTTTGTAAAATACAATCAAAATTTTAAAAAGACTGTATCATAGGAAAGGAAAGATTTTGGACAAATTGTCAAAATTTACATACAATTACACTGATATATATATTTGGTTTTTATATAATCTACTTATACTAAGTTATGTTATAATATTTTAAAGGCAACATTAAATAAGGGAGAGGGACCAGTGGCCGCCCACCCTAACTTCGCGCTGTGTCAAGCACATAGCTAGATATATTAAATTTTGACGATTTTTTTTTTTGGATTTTTCCATATGCGACTGAAGAGCTTAAATTTATTCTTTTGGCTTCTGGGCACTTATACATTTCCCTATAGGACACATTATGTGCACATGGGTTGAAAAATGGTCATTTCAACATGTCACCCCATACATCCTCACCGATGTGCCGGTAACCGCTCGCCATCACATTTGTACACTTGTCTTAATTTCATTGGTTAATTTACAAATGTATTGGTGCATTTGTGAACATGTACAAATGTTGTGAACATGTATTGGTGCATTTGTGTTAATTTATTTGGTTGGTATTTTACATGTATTAGTTCTTTTTAAAAATTTAATTGGGGGGTCAAGTGATTAAAAACATAGTGGTTATTGGGGTGTGAGTGGCAACTGGCCCCTCTCCCTTAGATAACTGTCATAAAAAAATTGCTTGACAGGGAAGGTCCACTAAAATAAAATGTGCTTGTTAGATTTAAAAAGCAACCAATTATGTGATGCTCAGCGCACCAACAAAACATAACTTAATGCGCACCTATTGGTCCACCCTTGTTTTTTTGGAACTATGTGACACTCCAACAAAAAGAGCCCTGAAACTTTAGTTATGAACAGGAGCCTTGTCAAATAAGCTGCTGTAAAATTTTTGAAGGGATTAGAAATTACCACACATAATTTCTCGAGACTTAAAATTACTGTGCTCGCCAGCTGAGAGTGCCTTGGGCGTAATTATTTTATAGTAAAAATAAAAATAAGATCTAATAAATAAAACTCTCTTTATAGACAGCTATCATGGAACCACCAACACCCACATCACAATGCCCTATAATAATGGCCATTAATTTTTACTATAACTTTAGTTTTACTTTGCTCAAAGATTGTTCACAGAAATCAAGTCAGTAGGTAAAAGACAACTGACAAAAAAATTGTACAGAAGTCAAGTCAGTAGGTAGGAAAGAGCTGCCCACAATAAAAGAGCTGCTTCAGTTTTTTTGCTTCCATTCTGTCGCAATTTATGAAGCCTTTATTCTTGTTTCAGCGCTGTTACTATTGACAGTTTGCACTTCTGCTTATATGTATATTGTAATGTTCTGTACTTCACTTTACAGCTGTTCTGCTGAGCTCTCACCTTATTTGTATATTTGTTTTTGCATTTTGCAATTAAAAAAAAAATATTGTACAGAAGTCAGTATTGAATAAACAAGTGCTCACTATAAACCAAAACAGTACATTTTAATTATAATTGCATTCACTGTCTAACCGATTAGACATTTCTTGTGCAAAGGACGGATTACTTGTGCAAAATTGTCTCGAGTACAGACCCGCAGATTTGAAATAGACACCGCGCTTAAGAATTCAATATTTTTCATCATAAATTATGGAACGTATCACAAAAGCATTACCTACTGTTGATTGCGGAAATATTGGTTGTCTTATTAACTCCAAACAGTTATCGAGTGCAAGGGAGAGAGTTGTTTAATGATTACGCTGTTTTTTTTCTTAAATTTCATCAGAGGTTCGTAGTACTGAGCGCGAATTTTTAGGTCCCATTTATATTTAGTGGGGTTCAATTCTTATAAACAAGCAGTTGCACGGAGTTTGTGGCTTTTTTTTGTGGATAGGTTATGAGTAATGTAAATAATAAGGGAGAAGGGCCACTAGCCGCCCATCCTAATTTTGCGCACGTAAAGCACATAGTTAGACATATCAAATTTCGATTATTTTTTTTGGGTTTTTCCGTATGCGATCGAAGAGCTTAAAGCTATTCTTTCGGCTTATGGGCACTTATACATTCCCTATAGGACACCTTATGTGCACATAGGTCGAAAAATGGTCATTTCAACATGTCGCCCCATACATCCGCACCGATGTACCGGTTACCGCTCGCCATCACATTTGTACACTTGTCTTAATATCATTGGTTAATTTACAAATGTATTGGTGTATTTGTGAACATGTATTGGTGCATTTGTGTTAATTTATTTGATTGGTATTTTACATGTATTGGTTCTTTTTAAAAATTTAATTGAGGGGTCAAGTGATTAAAAATATAGCGGTTATTGGGGCATGGGCGGCAACTGGCCCCTCTCCCTTATATCTTGGAAAAAAATAATGATTTTTTTAAAATTTATATTGCAACATGAGATTGTTTTTTGTAATTTAGAGTAAACATTTTTTACTTACATTTAAATATCAATCTTCAAAAAGGAGGGACTTTCATAAAGACCCATAGTTGTTAAAGATCAAGTAGAAGAAGAATAATCCTAAAAGAGGTGGTATTGGATAACAAATGCATGAAATAAAGGAACTTCAAAAGTTTGAGAAACAACGTATTTATTTCAATAATTGTGTGCTCCGATTGTATCCTAGGTGTTAAGGGAGAGTGGCCCCACGCCCCAATAACCGCTATGTTTTTAATCACTTGACCCCCCAATTAAATTTTTAAAAAGAACTAATACATGTAAAATACCAACCAAATAAATTAACACAAATGCACCAATACATGTTCACAAATGCACCAATACATTTGTAAATTAACCAATTAAATTAAGACAAGTGTACAAATGTGATGGCGAGCGGTTACCGGCACATTGGTGTGGATGTATGGGGCGACATGTTGAAATGACCATATTTTGACCCGTGTGCACATAACGTGTCCTACAAGGAAATATATAAGTGCCTAGAAGTTGAAAGAATAACTTTAAGCTCTTCGGTCGCATATGGGAAAACCCAAAAAAAATCATTAAAATTTGATATGTCTAGCTATGTGCTTGACGTGCTCGAAGTTAGGGTGGGCGGCTACTGGCCCCTCTCCCTTAGTAGTCTAGAATGGTCACCATGTTAATTTTCTAGGAGAGTTTTTTCATCCACGAAATATTTGGAGACTTAATACTATAGAGTCAATTCAATTTTGAAGAGACCAGTTTAATAGTGGGAAAGCGTAAGAAAAATGCAAGTACAAATGGGAAGCAATGGCAGCTGGTTTCCAGCTGTTGCTACTCTTAAAAAATAATAATAAGAAAACCATGTCTTTACAATCAATTAAAGAAGAAAGCCTTCTGTAGAAAGTGTGTTCATTTGTGAAAATAATATTCACTTGGCCAAAGAATCAAGTATTCTCCACATAATTCGTAATCAAAGCAAGTCTTTTGAGTTTATATTTTAAAATCTATCAAAAATAAAATTTAAAAAACTCTAAAACTAAAAAATCGAACATTTTGATTTGAGTACACAACTAAAATAAATTCTACACTTCCAATAATTTTCCATTGGAATAATTGCATAAAAAGAAGATACCATATAATTGGTAACGCCAACAACATTACATTTCTTAATACATAATGTATTCATTATTTTATATAGTAAACTTAACCAACTACAACAAATTTAAACATAATCAAAATAACATTTACATTTAAAAACTTTAATCATCAAGGCTTCCTCAATATGGATACATGCAATACATCCTAGCTTAGTTACAACCTAAACAAACCGATTACAAAAAATGCAAAATGATGTATGTCAAAATAACAACATATCCCTTTGTGATTTGATATATATCATTGGCTACTAAGAACTTATCCCCTTGATGATTGGAAATAAATAAAAAACAGTGCTCGCACAACTAAAAACAAATTCATTTTATATAGTATTTCTACATATGTTTGGCCCATCAAATGTCTATTTGGAATCAATTATAGTTGAATATATAGATCGAGTACCACGAGACATACCAACAAAATATAAAAAGTATTCAATCAAAAACTTTGACATCAATAAAATAATATTTATTAAGAATTATTATGTTTCTTATTTTATTATAATCTTAACCAAATATACCTAGCATCAATGGACACTTTTCTAGGTTTTCTCAATACGGATCTATGTAATCATTTGGAATCAAGTTCAAAAATTATAAAACATAAAACGTGGTAATGTGAGTTACTGATATTAGTAGGAGTTTTAAAATTTTACCTTTTCTGATTTCTTCACTACTCTTGATCATCTTTGGAAGTGGATTATATTTAAAACCAATTTCTAGAATAAAATATTCACCAAACAAGAATCTTCAAAGTGGGGCCACTTCCTATGGGATACAAATCGCTAAATATTTTAGCCTGCGTATATAATTTGTAATGTTTATACATATTTTGTTTCCCATATTTAGTCGGGAAATATTTGTAGAACTGAGCGAAGATCAATGAGATGAATGCAAGTATCAAATCGAAGTAGTTGATTATGAACAAGAAGGTGTACATATAGGTTAGAGAGGTTGAGTCGACTTCAACATTCAATCATATGTGTCGAGTTAGATCCACAAAACTAGTGCAAGGTGGCTAGGTAGTTGCAAACTTGTTGACACCTCTCAACCTTGAATGAGTCAAGGATGAGTTGCCCAACAAACTTGACACCTCAAAGAGGCATGTGTCAAGAATACATAAGGGACGCCTAAGTTAGGCTTAAAGCCTATAGTGTATGATAAATGAAATATATACACTAACAACCCTCTTTAAGCATAGCTTAAGTAGGTACAAGAAGGATGGGTCCCAACTACTAGGCCTGGTGAGGTACCCATTTACAAAGTAATCTCTCATGAAGTGGAGAAAGGTAGAAAAACCTGTGGGAAAAAACTACCCTCCCAAAGAGAGAATATGCATGAAAATTATACAAATGAAGAAGTACTACTTTCACTAAGTAGAATATATGATTCCTCCCATAGGTGAGAAAATGATATAAGGTCTAGGAGACCCCCCATAATACATGTCTTGTTGTAGTGAGGCTAGATAGTCGATAATTGATGTAGATGTAGATCCAAGAACGTCGAACAATGTTCATTCCCTTGGGAAGAAATGAAACCACTTGAAGATGCATGATATCTTCCCATGTGGGAAGAAGTATGTATGATCCCTAATCATGTTGAAGTTGATTCAAGGATGATGATTCCCATGTCGATGTCTTCGAAAAGTGCTCAAGTGTCCACATGTCGATGTTGAAGGATGCCATAATTAAATTAGGTGCATGCCTAATAGATGAAGACAATGACAATCTAGAACCATGTTTAGATAGATGTAGAGCATGAATATTTGAAGAGAAAAATGGAGATACATTTTCATCAAAACTGTTATCAAAGAGAAGACTGATGTCCTCAATGTGTGTTTCCATGTCAGCAATGCGAGACTCTACAAATAGACAAGTGATGTTGACAGGTAGAAATATGTCCCAATCAGCAATGCTAGGAAGACTGATATCTTGTTGTAAAGAAGTCCTAGAAGCTTTCGAAGAAGTGACTCTGAAATCTAATGAAACAACAATAGGAGGTGGCAAAATATCTGCCAATGCAGGGGGTGTAGAGAGAGGAGATGCAATTGGGTATGTCTCTATGTCATCAAGACTTTCCCAATACGCAAGTTCCTCTTCAGTATCATCATCATACAAAGGATAATTAACATCATCATAGGAAAGAAGTATGTCTATAGCGGGATCATCTGGGAATGGAGGTTCATTGGGGTCTCTATAAATTTCCTATAGTTTGGTCTAAAGAGCTCTAGGAAAGTCGATGTGTGATAGAGGAACTCACTAAGTGCGGTTCATAACACTTAAACCAATTAATCCTAATACATGATTATTCTTATTTTCCGATATGATTTTCTGTTAATATGTCCCTGGTTTGGGAATAAGTCCATACAAATGTGGCAATAGGTGAATCCATTGGCAGTGTGCCAAAATACCATTGCATGAGGACTTGTAGTTTCCATTTTCAAAAGTAGTGATAGATGGATGACTTGTTATGCCCATTAGTTGATTGAGATAAATTACCCCCTTTCGAACTTTATGTTAGTTCAATGATACACAAAAATTCCTATAAAATCCCCCTAGAATAATACATGAAAGTGACTCTATTTAAGATTAGTGCATGATTAAATCCCTCCTAATTAGGTGACCCCCCAGTTTTAACACTTTATTATGCAGTGCTATAGATCTAAGTACGTTGATGAAAATCATGCCCTAATACTTAGTCTTTTTTAACATGCAATTTTCCCAAATTTTAAATGCCCCCTAAGATTTGCCTTTTACATTGCTTATCTCTTTTAAAAAATGCCTATTCTACCACTAAAAAAGTATAATTTTAAATGCTTTGCAAAAATTAAAAAAATAAAAATACAAATTTTAGGACGCCCAAATGTGTAAAGCCAGATTAGGGCGAATTAGGGTAAAGAAAAATGGTGGCTAGTGAAGCATTGACCTGAAATGAGGTTTTAGGGCCTCCAAATACCCTTGCAACTGCTTTGCACGCCTGTGGTTGAGTAGACTATGCCTCTTCCATACAGGTTCACACCTCTAGACTAGGGTAAAATTCTTTGACCAGATCAATAGTGTGCCTGCAGGGATTTCCAAAGTAATGCAGGGGAAAATAAATATGAAGTCGCTCACTTCTATGATGAAGGTACAAAAATTAATCAATTTGCTACCTCTGAGAGTCCTCTAAACGTCCAAAACGAGCCTTCAGATGTGAGTTTACCCTTAGCAATACAGGCACTACATGTTGTGATCCTATAAAGGTAGTGAGCCTCTTCCTATGCAAACCTTGTGCCTTTTAAAATAGGCCATTGACCTTCAAATGCAGGGCATTTTATTACAGGGGGCCTCCAGGTGCAAGCACTTTCAATTGCTACCACCTGCAAGAGAATCATAGGCCACGACTTCTACAATTTGTTGGCCTACCTTTAGCAGGCCACGCCCTCATTTTTGGCAGGTCATGCCCTAAATAGGGGCCGCACCCTCACTTTTGGTAGGCCCTACCTCTTTTACCAAGCACTGATTCACGAAAGAAAATGTGAGCCACTGAGCCAAAGCGAGTCGATGCAAGATATCAAGAAAGGAAACATGCCTCTAATATTGTTGATGGCTCTCCAAAGGAAATAGGCCTCTGATATTGTCCAATGCTCTACTTCTCTTTTGACTCCAAATAAAACTAAAAACTGATCTCAATTTGCTCTGATACTATGTAGAATTGAGCCAAGATCAATGAGATGAATGCAAGTATCAAATCGAAGTAGTTGATTATGAACAAGAAGGTGTACATTTAGGTTAGAGAGGTTGAGTCGACTTAGAAGTTGACTTCAACACTCAATCATATGTGTCTAGTTAGCTTCACAAAACTAGCGCAAGGTGGCTAGGTGGTTGCAAGCTTGTTGACATCTCTCAACCTTGAATGAGTTAAGGATGAGTCGCCCAACAAACTTGACACCTCAAAGAGGCATGTGTCAAGAATACATAAGGGACACTTAAGTTAGGCTTAAAGCCTAGAGTGTACGATAAATGAAATATATACACTAACAATAGTTTCTATGTATAAAACAATAATCAACAATTATGAGTAATATATCATTTATAACCTGGGTTTTCGACACTTAAACACTATCTGACATTGAAACCATATTAAAGCAGCGATTAATGAGATAATACATTTCTATTATAACAAAATCCTACCATAAAATAAATGGTTTAAATGATTGGATTTTTATAAAAGTTTTAAAAAATTCCTACTGTTTGAACATGATTTTTCAATCCATTTTAGTTAATGGCCATCACATATTTCAAGCCATTTTAACTAATGGACATCGCATATAATTAGGCCACAACCAACACCATGTATATGAATTTATTATTCCTCAACCCAGTAATATAGAGCTTACAACTATAAGAGAGGTTATCCTAACTCTAACACCTTATTACTTATCCTTTCAATGCATTTCATTAATAATTATCATTCTATTTATTATTTCTAATCATACACTTTATAAATTATAATATTATATTTTATTAACTATAAATAGACCATTATAATGATAATAACATGTTATTACCAATTATATTTACCCCTTTATTAATAAATTGTTCTCATAGTTAGGCCCGATTGATGGAGAGGACATCGGAATAATGAGAATAAAGGGTGGTCCAGTGGAGAGGTCTTGTTAATAATGTCTTATGTACCGAGGCATTCATTTTGTAGTAAGTGAAGGAGGTGATTGCAGGTAGGTGGCATGGGCATACGAATTCAAAATTCTCCTTGTTTTGCATATTTCTTAGGGCTCTGCATTTAGCTATAGCATATGTAGCTAGTGTTAGGAGGTTGGGGAAGAAGGCGGTTGAAACCAAGGGGGCATCATGATTGGGAACATTGGTAAGAAGAGGAAGTGATGCATAACAGGTGAGGAGGCATTAACAGACTTCATGACCATGATTGAGAAGGAAATTTCAAACCCTAGTCTCCATTTGTAGATGCAAAGAATGTGGGTTATGGCTAAAGACATGGATGGTTCACCATGAGTTGGCATTTAGAAAGCAATGGTAGAGCTATTACTTGAACCTAGAAACACTAGAGGGCATTGGAATGCCTTTGACACCATGCAGTCATAGGCTTATGCTTTTATGTTTTCCACTGTTATGAGCTCCTTCCTCCTACATGACAAATTTGGGGACATTCTGCATCATTTAGAGGTACATTTTGATTGTTTTTAGAGCATTTGCATGCTATGAAATGTAGCCAAATTTGTTTTTAGGATTCTTTGGAGGAGATTGCCCTTAAGTTGAAAATTACTCTCTCAAAGGGGGCTATTATGGTGAATTTTATTTTCTATGATGATGACAAGGTTTGGGATGAGATGATAACTGCTAAAGTCTCGAGTCAAGTGTGCATGAAGATGGTGCAGAAGCATCCAGGTTTAGTTATTTGTTGTCAAAAGTGTGTATGTCCATCTTGGGGGCATGAGGCCTATGTAATTTGCCTTGACCCCCTCTCTTTCCTTTTCAGTTAATGTAGATATAGTTGATAGACATTAATATATAATACTCCTTAGACATTATAGTATAGTAGTATATTATAGAAGATAGTTTTATTTTTGGTTATTCCACATCTCATGGGATCTGTTGGGTCCCAAAATATCTTATCTAAATCCTTAGAACATTCTTCAATCTCTAAGGCTAGGGATGCCATCAAGGAGATAGAAAAGAGGTTCATTAATAGGATAAGGATGATTAATGCCCAATGGTTGGGAATGGGCAATCTCCCTTTCACTTTGGGCTCAGCTAAGCCAAGTAGGGTGTCCCTAGAGGTATCCTTTAACAAGGATTAACAACAATGGAATATGCTGTCAAGGTCATATCATTGCAACAATACCCAACTGTTGTTTTATCTCTAAATATAGTCACTGGATTAAGACTAGCTTGCCACACTAAAACCTCTGTTTAAACTAATGAAAAGTATTTCTTGCAATAATGGATGGTGTTGGTATGCATGTTTGGTTTTCTAAAATTGGCGCTTTGACGATTCACTAATAATATTTCCCGGTCACAACATAGAACCACAATAATGCATACAGTAGTAACTATTCACTTCACACTTGATAAATTTGTTTTATTATTTTAAAAGAGGTGTTGGTGATCAGACATTTCAGACTAGTGCCTTTTAGGATAGGCTTCAAAGTCCATAGTTCACTAGAGGATAAGATGATAAATAAATGAAACAAGCACTTTCTGGATACCCCGATGTAGAAAAAACAATAACCAGTGAGGAATATACTTAGTAATCCTATATCAAAATGCAATCATTCATTTACAACCATGGAAGAGATTATCACATAGCATATAATGTTTTAAGAATCTATCATATTCATCTGATCAATGGTTACAATCATACCATGAACTGTGCAAGAGGAAACCCTAGCTAGAACTTAGGATTTCCTTGAAAATTTACATGAGAAAAAAGGAGATCACACACTGATTCTTAAAACCAATTTGAATCTTTTCATAACATTGTTATCTTCCCTATTGGAGAACTAGAACTTTTTGTTCTTTGAAACCCTAGAGAGCTCTGCACTTTTGTTGTTTGAAAAACTACCAAAAGACTAACCTTTGAAAAGAGTTTTAATCTTGCCTAAGTTATAACCTTCACAACTCTGATCTGAATATGAAATGGGTAAGAAACCCTAAACAATCCCACTGAATGCAATAAAACATAAATTTCAACTACCCATTTCACATTAATGGTGATCCTGGAAGTTGTTGGTGTGTTTCTACATGTTTCTAGACATTCCTAGGCCTTCAATGGGTGTCAGGTCTGTTGGCAAGAGACACTGTGTGGCTTCATGAATGTTGTCATTGATGGCAGCAAAGTCCATCCCACACATTCACAGGACATGGTATGTCTATACCAGAAGTCAGATTGAAGAGTATTTTGGTCCGATGACCAAGAACAGAGTATGCAGCAAGGTCTGACAAATAGGTCTAGAGCTCTCAAAGGAAGTATCTCAGTAAAGTGGGGACTTGGGGAAGTCAAGAGGAGTACCATGACTGATACATTCCAGAGATTGAGCCTCCGGTGATGAAAGAGTGAAGAGATATGAGCACCTAAGTGTTGGGTTCCTGTTTGGCAGAGTAGACTGAGGAAGAACTGACTGATAGAGCATCATACCTTAATCTAGATAAGAAATTGATGGTGATCAAGTTTCTTCAGGGATCATTCATGGCTAGCTGACATGATTAATGACTTCTCTAAGTATCTCTTTGATACGCATCACTTAGTATGCAAGGATTCAGCTGACAAACTAGAGTTTGGGAAAATATTGAGTATTACGGGTGCCGACTAAAAAGATGATGAAATTCTTGGTGTGGATACATATACCAGATGGATTTTGATGTGAAGGTGTGTGTGTTGTGTTTTGTTGTGTGAAGAAAAGCAGAGAATAGTGTGGAAGTAGCAATACAAGTCTGGTATGTGACAAGACAGCAACAACAAAAAGGAGGAAGAATGAAGTGCAGTAGATCAGTGTATTGAGCCTAACTGGAATTGAACCTTAGCATATGTGGATGCTTCTCATTAGTTCAATCATCTGGTTACTTTCTTCATACCTTGTAGACAGTGAGTTTCTTGTAGGCAGTGAGCCTCTTGTGAGCAATGTGCTCGGGTAGTGAGCCCTAATTGGCAAGCACCATTTTGTACTTCTATTCTTCTAACAGAGAATACATTCTTGGGTTAGTCACCCCGTGGTTTTTTCCTTAACCGGGTTTTCCATGTTAAAATCATTGTGTTATGTGTAATGATTTTATTTCTACTTTCATGGTTATGCTTGCTTATATGATTTGATGCTGCACTAGTTGTTAAAGAAGAATGGAAAGTTAAAATAATTAAGATAACTGATTCACCCCCCTCTTAGTTATCAACAATTGGTATCAGAGCTAAGTTCCTCCAAACAAAGCCTAACGACTTGAGGAAGATCTATAAATCTCAATGGATATGTATGGTTTGAGGCAACAACTTCAGTCTGCCTTAGATGATCTTGAGCAGTCTCACTCTGAAGTCAATGACTTAAAGGAAAGACTCAAACAAGATGATGTTTTCATAAATGAACTAAAAGAGAAACTGAGTATCTCTATGAAAAAGAGAAAGGAACTACTTCAACAATTGGCAAGTCAAAGTGAAGCCAATAATACTGATGAAGATCTGAATGAGAAGAATAAGTTATGTGAGAAGCTATCAAAAGAGGTCATTATGGTAAGACATGAAATGGAATCAAGGGTTATGAAATTCACCCAAGAAATTGAAGAGAAAAGAAAAATTGAAGATGATCTAAGACAATCTCTCAAGGAGAAGTCAGAAGACTGCTACAAAATGGATAGAATAATTAGGCATCTAGAATCTGATCTTGAAGAAGCTAGAGATAATGAATAACAACTTGAGAATCAGATTGACACTCTTAAAAGGGATCTTCAACTAGCAAATGAATACAAAGAGAAATTCAAGATAAGCTCTGCTCAACTTGAAGTTCTTCTTGAAAGCCAAAAAAGGGTAGATGACAAGTAAGGCTTGGGGTATGAGAAAGGTGAAAGCTCTGGATCCAGTCAGAAGAACTCTGGATCAGGAAATCCAAGGAACATGCCTAGAAGACCTCCGGGAAGGCAACCAAATGCTCAAAGATATCCATCCTTCAATGGATACTGCCACAGTTGCAATAACTTTGGTCATAAAGCAAATTAGTGCAGAAGAAGAATGAATCAGACTAATTCATCCTTCTCCGGATGGTGTTTTAACTACAAAAGGTATGGTCACAAATCTCATGAGTGTAGAAATATGCAAATAAACAATTCATTCAATGGTAGATGCTTTGCATGCAATAGAATGGGACATATGGCTAATCAATGCAGATTTAGAAGTTATCAGTCAAATATGCAAAGAAATATTGTTTGTTACAATTGCAATAGATCCGGTCATATTGTCAAATTCTACAGAAGTAAGAATCAGGACAAAAAGGGTCCGGTGCATCATAATCAAAACCAAAACAAAGGAAAAGGAAAAGTAAAAGTAAATGCGAATGAAATTCAAAAGGAGATGAACAAGATTTGGGTCAAGAGAAGTACAGAAAATGTTGGGGATGGATCCGCACCAGAATTTGGTGCTAATATTCCTTTTGGAAACTAAATAGATGAGCTATGGCTCAGGGGGAGTCACAAAAGAAAACAATTTTCCCTAGCCAGTCAATTGGTGCCTGAAAATGGCACATGGAGAGTTGCGGATTGAAAGGGATCTCAAAGAAACATCTAAATAACCCTTGGTAAAGATATGAAAGATCCGCAAGGAGTTTGAAAAGGTTAATCATCCAAGATTAATCTGGTTTGTCAATCATCCGGCAAAAGTAGGACTTTCACAGTTAGATCCGGTATAATTCAAAATTGAAATATTTGGATTTGCAGTTAGATGGAATGATTGGAGAAAGGGAGATACTTTGTAAGTTATCATTCTAGGTGCATCTCAGTGATCTAGAAAGATCTCTCTTAGAACAAGAAAACAAGGCAACCGGAATAACTTAACTTGTGTATTTATTACAAAATGGAATTAGGGTTTGCATAGAAATAAAAAGGGTTCTTTTGCTCATCATTTGTACATTTGCATTCGAGAAGAAGAGAAAAGGAGCTCTGCAATAAAATTGTCTCAAGCCTCTCAAAGATCAATTGCAGAAGTTGATTCATCCAGCTATCCGATCTGGCTCATATCATGAATCCTAGAAGCATAAAAGGTATTTTCCGCTCTTGAAAATCTCTCTCTGAATCTTTTGAAAGATGGCTACTCTAAATGTTGTGAAGATCACCGATAGGCCGTGCCCTAAATTCAAGAAACATCCCTACAAATCCCTAGAAGTTGATCCCTTAGGTGCATTTTCTGGCATTCCACATTGGGTTTTGCATGTAGAAGATGTTAGGGCATACATTCATGCGAACATTGAAGAATTTGGGGAATCCAAGCTGATGGATATCTACCACAAGCAGTTAATAGATGAATCTTTTGAACTCAAACGTTAGTTCAAAGCCATCCGGGATAAGCATTTCAGACATTGCATCCATTTCCCATGTTTTGCGGTAGATGAATGGGTCCGGTATGTTCTGAGTAGAATGCATGACAACTTTATGTGGTTGATGAGACAATTCAAGATAACCAAGGATGCAATTAGGGAAGTAACCGGATTACACTCTCCGGTGCATTGCCTACTCTCAAATCAGTCAAAAACCAAACTGTGAGTGAAGCTACCAGATCAAAATTTGACAAGAGAGCAATGACTATAGAAGATATCACTGATCCAGATATCAAGTTTGCATCTATGATAATTGGCTATAAGATATATCACTCCAGTAGGGAGAATTCTATATTCAGAACTGCAATCTATGCTACTTATCAGATGTTGAGGGAGAATGCAGATTATGACCTTTATGAGCTTCTTCTGAGCCAACTGTTGGAAAACCTACAAAAGATCAAGAAGGACAAGAAGAACTCATTCAAGTATGGTGGGCTAATACTGTGTTTGTTCTTTTACTTCATGAATGAGCTACCTAGATCCAGTGGTTGGATATGGCAAAATGATAGACCAGTAGCCATACAAATTAGAGATTATATGCATGGGCTTGGTGATACCAAGGCATATAATACAGCACTCTAGGGCTACTTCAAGAACTTTCAAAGTATGATGCAAGCCAGAGAAAGAATCCCTCAATCATTGGTTGAGAAGTACAAGGATACAGTGTGCTTTATGGTAGACACTGATCAATGCCTGATGGAGGCAGTGGAACCGAGAATAGTATGGATCATGCCAATGAGGTATGAGGTTGATGAGAAAATCCTAGAGCAACACCTGCTGAGTTAGCCCAAGGACCCTAAGGCAGAGAGGTTTGGAACCTTCCAAGAGCTGAGTGTAAAAGTTCATGTTGAACTGAGACAACCTGAGATCAAGAGAAAAGTAAGAAGGGAAGTAGAAGAATTCACCAAGAGGCATGGAATATCAAAGGAGGTAGTTGAGGCCAATAGAGAGAAGATGGAAAGGGCAGAGAAAGAAAGGCAAGAAACAGAGAAAGAAAGTGCTCCGGTGCAAGGCCCCTCCCAGACCAAATCCTCTAGAAGCTCTGCACGTAAAGCATCAAAACTGGAAGCCCAAACATCTGGAAAGGGAGAGAAGAGAACAAATAAAAAGGCAACAAGGTCCTACATAAGTCAGAAAGATGATGAAGAAACTAAGATCGATGAGGAAGTCAAGAAAATGAAGAAGAGGAAGAAAACTTTCGGTGAACCCTCTACTGGTCATAACAAGGAAGAAGTGGTAGAAGAATTCGTTGAAAAGCCTACTCTCTGCATTGATGATATCATCAAATTAGTTATTGTGGATGGAAACCTACAACCAATGACTAAATTTTATGATGAATATAATGAAGCTAATCAGCAGATCTTATAAGATGCCACAGTCAGGTATCTAAACATCTATAACAAAGCATTCATTGAAATTATATCTCTGATTCCTAAAAGTTTAGAAAAAGAACTTGAAATGAGAAAGAATAATGCCATGGCAAAAGACCTAGAAATCTAGGAGCAGATTGCTATCCAACTCTTTCCCTCCATCACTCCAAAGAAAATAAGCATGATCTTCAAAGATTCCAAGGATGAGTTCCGAAGCAAAGCCAGAATGAATAAGCTTATGCTTAGAGAGACTGATCAGGTGGCTAAAGAGACTGAAGACATCCTCTGGAATGCCTATAAAAGATTCAATATTCCTGTTATAGAGGACTTAGGTATTGAATCCTCTGTCATGGATGATGAAGGACTCAGTACATCAAAGGAAGATCCTACAGAGAAAAATGCAGAAGAATCAAAAGAGATGGATAAAGAGAAGACTAAGGACTTAGATTCCTCTATTCCAGAAGAGGAAGTCCATGGAGAAGTAGACACCTCTCTTTCGGATCCCCCAGCAGACTCCAAAATTGAAGGAAAAGAAAGAAAAGAAGAAATAATCAATCAAGAAGAAGAATTGAAGGTAAGAGAAGAAGGTCAAACAGAGAAGACCACAAGTGACAGTGCTGAGGCTACGGAAGGGAAGAAAACTCTGTCTCTAGCAAGAGACACTGCAGAAGCAGTCAAAGACTTCCTGACAAAAGAAATGATGGAATTAGATGAACTGGAGCTACTTCAAGGACCATTCAATTTTGATTCCCTCTCTCCAGTCCAGACAATGAAGGTAGCATCTTTTGCTCAAGACAAAGCAAAAGAAAAGCTTTTGAAGTCTCACATGGAAGACTGTGAGCTAATAGAGACTGCATCTGGTGTGTTAGAGAAAATCATGCCATCCTTCCAAAAGGATCCTTCGGCCTCCACATCCAGTAATCTAAAGTCTTTTGTTAATTTTGTTAATACACATTTTGACTCTTTAGAGAAAGCAGTAGAAGAGAAGGTCTGGAAAGAATTTTTCGATAAGAGATTCTCTGAAGTACAAGGGCTAATAACAAATGATAGGAGAACTATGGATATTGGGATAAAAAGCTTAGAAAATGCTCTTAAAGATGGCAGAGAAATATATAAATTTGTTTATCCTGGTCTAAAGTGACAAATGATATTGAGAAGAAAGTGAAAGAGAAAGAGGATAAACTGTCAAGTGTATCTAAGAATTTTGATCCTCTCACCACATCCATAATAAATCAGGAATGTCAGACTATTGCCATTCTAAATGAACTAAAGAAACTTGAAAAGGAAAGGAAGAATATAATAAGTAGGATGGGTGAACTTAGAGGGATAATTATCCCTAAATTAGAGGCCATGCATGAGGCCCTAACTGATGCTTAGACCACAGCCCAGACCAGTGATCTGACAAATCTAAAGAGGGCAGAAGTTTTTGCATTCCTGTTAAGTGGTCACATCTCAATTTTGGATAGGATGAAGCAGAGTTGGGCAACAGAATTTGTCCAGTTGAAGACAACTTTTACAGATATTCTTCAGTATATGTAAGTATAACATGTATATATATACTTATGCGGTTAAGTATAGTTGGATTTTTAGGAATTTTAGTGTGTGGATTCTACCCTTTGCCATTGATGTCAAAGGGGGAGTGAGGAGTAGTGAAAAATGTGGAATCTAGCTAAGGGGGAGCTCCAGAAAAGTGTACTTTAGAACAGAGCATCAGCCAAGGGGGAGTGTAGTGTGACACTTAGTCATTTTTCACTAAGTGTTGCCATCAATGCTAAAGGGGGAGATTGTTGGCAAGAGACACTGTGTGGCTTCGTGAATGTTGTCATTGATGGCAACAAAGTCCATCCCACACATCCACAGGACATGGTATGTCTATACCAGAAGTCAGATTGAAGAGTATTTTGGTCCGGTGACCAAGAACAGAGTATGCAACAAGGTCTGACAAATAGGTCTAAATTTTTCAGAGGAAGTATCTCAATAAAGTGCAGACTTTGGGAAGTCAAGAGGAGTACCATGACTGATACATTCCAGAGATTGAGCCTCCGGTGATGAAAGAGTGAAGAGATATGAGCACCTAAGTGTTGGGTTCCTGTTTGGCAGAGTAGACTGAGGAAGAAGTGACCAGCAGAGCATCAGACCTTAATCTGGATGAGAAATTGATGGTGATCAAATTTCTTGAGGGATCATTCATGGCTAGCTGACATGATTGATGACTTCTCTAAGTATCTCTTTGATACTCATCACTTAGTATGCAAGGATTCAGCCGATAGACCAGAGTTTGGGAAAATATTGAGTATTTCAGATGTCGACTAAAAAGATGATAAAATCCCTGGTGCGGATACATATACCAGATAGATTTTGATGTGAAGATGTGTGTGGTGTGTCGTGTTGTGTGAAGAAAAGCAGAGAATAGTGTGGAAGCAACAATACAGGTCCGGTATGTGACAGGACAGTAGCAACAAAAAGGAGGAAGAATGAAGTGCAGTAGATCAGTGTATTGAGCCTAACCGAAACTGAACCTCAGCATATGTGGATGCTTCTCATTAGTTCAATCATCTGGTTACTTTCTTTATACCTTGTAGATAGTGAATCTCTTGTAGGCAGTGAGCCTCTTGTGAGTAGTGTGCTCGGGTAGTGAGCCCTAATTAGCAAGTGCCATTTTGTACTTCTATTCTTCTAACAGAGAATACATTCTTGGGTTAGTCACCCCGTGGTTTTTCCCTTAACTGGGTTTTCCACATCAAAATCATTATGTTATGTGTAATGATTTTATTTTTGCTTTCATGGTTATGCTTGCTTATATGATTTGATGCTGCACTAGTTGTTAAAGAAGAACAAAAAGCTAAAATAATTAAGATAACTGATTCACCCCCCCTCTCAGTTATCAACAGGGTCAACATGAGGACTTAGGACTTTTGGACCCTTTTGGAAAAAGTCCAAAACTCTAGTCAAGTCCTGGAATCTAGACGAGACCAAAAGTGTCAAAATCCAAAAATAAAACTTTGACCCAAAACTCCATGAAAAACTTAGCCCTTTCCTCAAAAAAATATTTAAAAATTTGAACATTTGCACCTCCAAATCTGCCTCAAAAATTTAGGGGGTTCGAGAAGATTTTGGGCTAGGACCAAAAGTCCCATTGGGTCTCAAAGTCTCGAAATGCCCTCAGGTCCTAAAATTGACTCAAGTCCCAAAATGGCCTCAGGTCTCAAAATCAACTCAGGTCCAAAAATTGACTTCGGTCCTAAAATTGACTCAGGTCTTGAAATTGACTCAGGTCCCAAATTTCCTTAGGTCTAGAAATTGCCTTAGATCAATAGGAGTTAAATTGCAAATTCTAGAATTTGGAGGATCCATCAAATTTCAATCTTAGCCAAATTTTTAGGGTTTTTTGGGTTTTAGACTAGACAAAATTAGGGTTTCAACAACATGCACCAGGGTAAAATCATAGGGACCCCTTAGGAAAATTTTATGGATTTGGAAAGATTTTGCAAATACTTGGCTTGAAAATAGGAATCCCAATAGTGGCTCTGGTTGGGGACGTGTGCTAAGCAGTTGCACAACGCGAATCCAGAATATCTCTAGACAGACCAAAAAAATAGGAACGAGAAAAACACAACACAAACACATCAATATGACCAACAATGGTCAGGACTGCATGAGGTTCAAAATATGAAAGATAGAACTTGACTTCACCATTCAAAATTTGAAGGAAATCATTACTTATGAAAAGTTATGCTTTAAATGTTGACCATGAATGGGCAACTCCATGAGTTCTCCTTTCAGAGTCATCAAATGGTAGACATTGAGCTCAAACTTCTTAGCCACTTCATATGGCCCAAGCCCAAATGGATCAAATTTACCATGCTTCCCTTTATCTTTAGATTTTGCATTCCAAAGGAGGACCAAGTCACCAATATGAAAATCTCTTGACACAGTATTCTTATAAAATAAACACTTCAATGCCTACTTATGATTCAAGTTTTTATTATGTGCAACTCTTCTCTTCTCCTCTAACTCAGTCAACCACATGGTCCTCTAGGAAATTGCATCATACTGATCTTCTTCTATATCTTGTAGCAACGGATAGACTAGTAGTTCCACACTGATGGGCATCTTCACCTCTATTCCATATACCAATTCAAATGGGCTCCTACCTATGGCCTTTTTGATAGTTATTCTATCAACCCATAGAACATATTTCAAACTATCATCCCATCTTTTCTTATTTTGATCTAGTGTTCTTTTTATGATCATCATCAAGTCTATGAATTGATTTAGCCCATGCATTGCCTTGGGGGTGATAGGGGGAGGAATGCACTAGGTTTATACCAAACTTAGAACACACGTCGAACATTTCTTGAGACCCGAAACACATTGCATTGTATGCCAAAATCCTAGCTGGCACTCCAAACCTTCTTATTATATTGTTGACTATGAAATTGATAACCACCTTGGAAGTTGCATTGCGAGTGGGGACTGCCTCTACCCACTTGGTGAAGTAATCAATGGCCATAAGGATCCACTTAAATCCATTACTGAATTTCTCTTGTATTTCTCTAATGAAGTCAATTCCCCACTACTAGAAAGGTGCATCAAATATGAGGCACAAAAGGGATAGTGCTCCAACAAACTTCAACTTACTAGAAAACCATTGCACACATCACACATTCTTATCTTTTGTGCTACATACTTGAATAAAGTAGGCCACCAATACCCAACTCTAAGGATCTTATGAGCAGTGATCTTAACTTTGAAGTGTCCCCTGCAAATGCCATGGTGACACTCATTCATTACTACTTCAGCTTGCTCTTGATCCAAACACTTGAGAAATACACCTTCGTGATTTCTCCAAATCAACTCATTTTGGAACATGGCACACCTTTGAAATTTCAGCTTGAGGGTCCTTTTCTAGTTCTCATCCATACATAGTGGACAATTCATATTTTTAAATTAAAATATCACATCTTTGTACCATGCATTGTTAATCAATCTACAATGATAAGGAGTATCTTCTACATCCATTTCATTTACCTCTACTGCTTCAAGATTTGAATTAGCCATCAACTTAGCTAAGCCTTGTCCTCTAACCAACTTTGTGACTTGTATCTATTGCAAGGTGTAGCCCTTGGTCTCCTTGTTCAGCGCAGCGCTGCGGTGGTTTGCGACAAGGGCTTAACCGCCTTCTGTGCTTGTTAAGTCAAGTGGTTGTATCGGGCATTAAAAGGTCAATCTTTTGGTGCAATGGCAGCTAATAATTGGTATCAGAGCTGAGGTCACGGGTTCAAACCCCATGATTGCACTAGGTGGGAGATTGTTGCAAGGTGTGACCCTTGGTCTCCTTGTTCAGCGCAGTGCTGCGGTGGTTTGCTACAAGGGCTTAACCGCCTTCCGTTCTTGTTAAGTCGAGTGGTTGTATCAGGCATTAAAAGGTCAATCTTTTGGTGCAATGATAGCTAACAGTATCTCCATATCATAGTCTTGGATCCTATTGATCCATCTGCATCTTTTACCTAAAGCTTCTTGTTGCATAAATATGTCCTTTACTACCGTGTGTGGCACATATTCTATGCTCTTCGCACCTGTGAGGTATGATCTATAATTTTTTATGGCCTTTACTAATGCATAAGCATGCTTTTCCATTATGGAATTATTCAACTCAGATACTTGCAATGATTTATTGAAAAAAGACACATGTTGTTCATATCCATCTTCATTCTTTTGGATAAGACAACAACAATAATATAAAAAGAAGCAAAGGAGAACAACTGAAGAGGTTTGGAATAATTTAGACTTATTAGTACCAGTGCCTCCTTGATGGCCTCTTTTATATCATTGAATGCTTCAAATAGCTTTGCAGTCCATACAACTAACTGTCCCTTCTTGAGCATTTTAGAAATGCCCTTAGTCTTCTCCACAAAATTAGGAACTAACCTCATAACGAAGTTTATTTTCCTGAAGAAAGATTGAATTATCTTGACTAATTTGGGTAGAGGGATGAGGTCAATAGCCTTGACTCATTCTGGATCTATTCTAACCTCATCCTTTGACACAATATGTCATAGCAACTTACCCTCTTCAACACCAAATATGCATTTCTTGGCATTAAGTGAAATCCCATACTTTAGACATATTTTGAAGATGATTTCAAGGCGCTTATAGTGCTCATTTCTTTCCTTTAAGAATGAATGCAAGTCATCCTAATAGACCACCATGATCTCATCAATAAGACCAGCAAAAGCCACATCCATGGAACACTGAAACGTTGACCCTGCATTCTTCAAGCTAAACAACATGCTCACATAAATGTAGGTACCCCAAGGAGTTGTGAACGTTGTCTTGTACTTCTCTGATTCTATAACCATCACTTGGTTGTACCTAGAGAATCCATCCATCATGGACATCAATTCTAATCCAGTCACTTTTTGTAGTAAATGGTCCATGCTTGGGAGTGGATAGTTATTCTTAAGAGATTTGATATTCAAATTTTGGAAATCCACACACAACTTGATTTCCCCATTCTTATTTCTTATCGGGACAAGGTTGGATACCCACTTATAATGTCTGATGGGTTTAATGATACCTCCCTCTTTCATCTTTAACAATTCTTTTTGCATCTTGGGAGCTAAGGTAGGGTTTATAGGCCTTGCTTCGTCTGAATGGTTTTGCATTAGGCTGGAGGGGAATAGTATGTTGAAACAAGTCCTCCCTATAGGCCTTGAGCTCATCATAGGACAATGCAAAACACTTCTTGAATTCTCTCAATAGAGAAATCAACATTTGCTTCTCATGAGGCTTCAACTTCTTGCCTATGTAAACCATTTTAGGTGCCTCCTCAGTCTCAAGATTGACACCCTCAACATTTTCTTCTTCAACTAGTTTACCTTTGCTTTTCCATCGGTTAGCATTATCATTCTTTCAAGTGTAACCAAAACCTTGAGAATGTTATTTGTCTTTAGCTATACCAAGTTTCATTCCCAAACAATGTTTCCTTGCCATCTTCTATCTCTATCATAGGCTGTCAATTCATTAACTAATTGTCAAACTCTTCTAGGCAATTGAGGAAACTAAAAATCTGATTGTTGTTATTGAAAACTTGCCAACTATATATGTTGTAAAGGATTGTTGGCCTTGTAAGAACTTCTACAACATAATGGCCATAAGGAAATTTTGATTGAGGGTTAAATTTTGAAGCATCTACAACATAGGAATTCACCTTCTCATTTTCAACTCTTTCAACCCATTTAATGCCAATAGCATCAAACAATTCTATAGTGTCCCACACTATGTTCATGTATGCCCTTAACCTATTGTCCTTTGTAAAAAAAACATTTCTAATCTACTGCACAATTAACTCCGAATAACCATGTATCTTAAAGCACTTGACTCCATGCTTGTGAGCAACATTTAAGCCTAGCAACAATGGCTCATACTTAGCTATGTTGTTAGTGCACTGAAAATCAAGTCTAAAAGATATTTCAAACTATTCTCCATTCAGTGCTATTAGAACAATACCAGCACTTGAGCCATCCTTAGAACAAGCACCATCAAAGTACAATGTCCATTACACATTTTCATTACGCACAGGAGCAACAATTTGTGGCAGATCAACACAGTTTATGTGCATTGTCATCACAAAACCCCTTAAAACAATCAATATTAGCATCAAAGAAGTTCACTTCTTCTTGGGTTTTGTAATGATCCTCTACCTTATTCTCCTTGTGGAGTTTCACCTCAACACCATGAATTGGAATGGTGGCATATGATAAATCCATCTATATACTTCCACCCACGGAAGCTACCCACTTCCTAGATAATAACATACCCCATTTATCCAGGTAGTCCACAATAATTATATCCATAAAAAAGGACTAATCAGGATATGCAACTAGCTGGACATCAACATCTTTGACAAGACTAATCACATTTACTTCCCTAGAATCCATAGAAAAACATTTACCAAAACTCTTGGACATCTTCAACCCCAAATCATTCATGATTTCAAGTGGCGTGGCATTGCTGGATGCTCCAGAATCAAGCTTGTAATTATGTATCAGCCATCCATTTATGATTAATGTGGTGTAGAAAGGATCCACACCTATCTGGCTATCCACTACAGATGATCCTAAATAAATTGTAATTGTTTCATCATCTTTAGAAGGAGCAACAATGGGTTGTATAGGTGCACTAGAGGTTGTGATAAATGAGACAACCCAATCCCTATGCTCAAGAATCCTAAGAGATTCTCCTAATGGCACTAAAATTCTTATCTAACTCAATTATGGGCCATGTCAATGGGATGATATGGAGGTAAAGGGGTGTCACATGAAATTGTAACATCATTCATATCAGTAAGGTATCAATTGACTAGAAGAAATATCCATACCTTTCACCTCCTTCTTCTTGTCTTTGTCCTTTTGTTGTTCACCTAATGCTTTAGAATGGCTCTCTTTGTCATCACCTTTTTGCTTGTGAGTATCAATAACAAGTACAACAACTAGTTGAACCATGTGTACTAGAACCCTTTTCACATATTTATTTTTGATGGATGTTAGTTGCATTGGAATTTTCTTTTTTTTCTGGCACATTCTTCTTGGGAGCACTATTGTCCTTCTTCTCCATATTTATCTTTTTCTTTTCTTTGTCACCGTCTAATGCACCATGTCTTGACTCTACAGGAGAGTTCTGCATAGGCACTTGCCAATTCCTCAGCTAATAAGCCCCTTGAACCTATTGGTGCTTAAATATGTATATGCAAGCACCTTCCCAAAAAATCCAAAAGTTCTAAGTCCTTGGGCCTCCTCAGCATTTTTCAACTTCAACATCATTTTTTCTTCAGAGGTCATCATCATCATATTTCCAGACATCACCCTGATGTTGCTTGCAAGGGTCATCATATTTTCTGCTAGCATGATCTTTCATCAGGGTGATATTTTAACATTGGGTGATCTTAGTTAAGATTATCCTGATGATGTTGCTGCAAGGTTCTAAGTGTGACCCGATGTTCATCGGGGTCATCCTATTTGAATATTGGGTGATCTTGGTTAAGATCACCCTGATGTTATTTTATCACTTCATGTTTGCTTTATCGCCCGGTGCTGCTGATGTCATTCTTTTATTGGGGTGATATTTGCTCGTCTGCATCATCTTTTTTCCGAAAGGGGGTGATATTCTGAATATCAGGTGATATCCTGAATATCACCCTGGTGCCAATATATGAATGTGGTAGTGATGTCATCAAGGTCTGGGGGGTCATATTTTAACATCAGTCATTTTATGGAGATCCCCTGATGTTGTGAATATGACGATGACGTCATCCAGATATGTGGAGATGTGCGGTATGCAGATATGATGCTGACATCATCAAGATTTTTGTTGACATACAGGATGTTCATCAGTGAGACATTTGGTATCGGTTAAGTAAGAGGATCTTCCTCCGATGCATCAGGTTATGCCGATGAAGGCGATTATCATGTGGGTGATATTGCAATATGTTGCTGACGTCAGGGTGATATTTTTATTAGGTGATGAGGTCTGGATATGCTTTCCCGCAGGGTGATATTTTCTGCAGGGTGATATTTCATATCAAGGTGATGTGAAATATCAGGGTGATATTTTGCATATCGGAGGATGTGTACAGGGAGAGTCGTCAGCATGACTTTGGTCATCAACGTGTTAGGAATGTGTCACTCTGATATGTTGGGTCATCCCAATGAAGGATGTTCATCGGTAAGATATGTGATGTCGGGAGGACAAGCAAGTGGTTTGCCAATGAGGAGGGTTTGGCGGATGGAAGATGATGAGGTTTATACTGGTGTCATCGGGAGCAAAAGCATCGACATCATATATGCTCGTGGCCCAGTATATAAAGTGTTGAGGGGGTCGCCGTAGGGTGCATGTGGGATAATTTGTTCCTACATGATTTGAAATGTCAGGATGATATATCTTGGTGGGAAAGTTTCAAGAGCGCATAGTTAACTATTTTTCCCAAGGCCGCGAGTAGGTGGCCATTAATGGTAGATGTTATAGGGTATGGGCGAAGACGTGGACAGATCAGGTACCTAATTGAAGTTGTACATCCCCGGGCGGCGGCGCAAGGCTTGAGAACCTCTCCTGTCCCTTCGTCTACCTGCTGCATTGAATGTTTGAGCACCAATCTGATGATGTGTTGTATCTAGCAAATTTTGAGTTTACCTGGTGGTTAAGGCTGAGCACCACCTCCTTGTTGTATAAGTAGGGCTGTGTTGCTCATTTGTTGGTTGTTGAAGACCTGGGCATTTTTTTGTGTAAATAACAAAGAACAGGGCATGACCCTGGTAGTTCTATCTCTTTGGAGTTTATGAGTTGCATGATGAATGTATTTTGCACATATGTTCAGTTTCATTGTTGTTTTCTATAAAAAATGTTGTAATGCATGTGTTTACCTGTCTGTCTCCTTTGCTGCATATCATTCTTCTTCTAAATCTGGTTGCTAAGGGTTTCATAGATTCTAGGGTATAGATTTCTATGCTGCATGCATGATTAAACTGTTTTAGGTCAATGTATGGAGAAGAATGTATGTCAGTTGGGATGTCTGTAAGTATAGGCAGCTAAATACCCATTCTTGGGTGATTTTTGTAAGGCAAGCATTAGCTCCAACCCCATGAAACTTGAATGCTAGTTGCAAACCATCTCTTGTATACATCTAGTTGACTCCTTGCCCTGAGATAGGCACCGGTTTGCTTCTAGGTTAGTAGTTATGATCCACATCCCCCTTGTCTTGCATCCAAATATTACTTCCAACCATTTCAACACATCCACCTATTAGCTATAGGAGTAGGATTAAGACCCCTGCATACTCTCATACCCAACTAGACACATATGTCCAAGAACGTTGCCAACCTTGTGATCTGTCATGCAGATCTTGGTCCATACATGAGAGTATTCTGCCAGTTGTTGTCAAGTTAGATCTTTCTATCATTGAGCTAGTCAAGGTTACATCTTTAGCTATAGGGATACCCCCTTGGTGCGACAGAACCAGAAGTGAAGGGGAGGAGCTCACGCAAACTCCTATATTAGATGGCTGAATCTACACATGCATAGGAACTGGCAAACCCTGATGTGGATTCAGAAGAAAAAACCAACAAAATGGCAACTCTACTGGGGAGAGAGAGAGTCAAGTGATTTGAAGGCTGGAAAATCTAGTTTCTAGTGAAGGTGTTGCAGCAAGATTAAAAAAAAGTAACCATGTGGTGCTCTGCTGGCATGGTGAATCTAGAAAATACATGTACCTTGTTGATATTCTGTCCTCTTTGTGAGAGGTGGTGATTCTGTTGATTGAACCTATCCAGTGCTGCAACATATTTCCAGGTATTCCATCTTTTCAAAAAATAATGAGTTTAGAACAACAAACCTGGTTGTGCTCTCAGAGAAGACCATTTTTATTGAAAGATATAAAGCCCTAGATTTCATAGGGATATATGGTTACCCAAATATTATTCCCAATAAAATTAGAGGATGTTTGCCAAAATATAGTGGATCAGATTTTGAATCGGCAAATATCTGCAAAGATTTTGTAATTTAATAGAAGATTATGAGGTAGAGGATGAAGATGTAGTAATGAGACTCTTTGTTCAGTCATTAGAAGATGATTCTAGGATATGGTTTTTAGACCTGCCTATTTGTTTAGTTTCTTCATGGATAGATTTAGAAGTTGCATTCCTAGGGCAGTTTGATGAAAGATTTGATGTGGCCTCATTGATCATATAGTTTATGAATATCCAAAGGGGAGATGAGGAATTAGTTCCAGCCTTTAATCTTAGATTTATTAAGTTGCTCAAGCAAATCCCTGAATAAATGAGACCTAATAATGCATTGTGCTTGACAATTTATTTGGCTGCATTTGATGAAGAAATGAGTTATTTATTAAGAGATAAAGAACCAGCTACCCTTCACCAGGCTTTGAAATTTGCTATGGACATTGAAAACAATGAGAAATATGGAATGCCTGTAGGTTTCATGGCTGCAAGTTGTAAAAATAGTTATCAAAGTGAATATATTTCTCCTTTCCCAGTGTGTTCACTGAGAGATGATTTTGTGGAGGGAAATATATTTCAGAACAATGTGTGTAGCCATGATCTGATGCATGAAGAAAATGTTATAGAAAATGTAGGCACATCTTGTGATGATGAGGACAAAGACTATTATCAGCCTCTAGAAGACAAGCCTGTAGATGCAAGATGCTCTCCAAATGATGAAATGAAAGATATACATGAGGTTGCATCCTGTAGCAATAGGCATATCCCAGTTATTCCTGATTATTTTTATAAGGTGGATATGCAAGGCTTCACTCTGAATATAGAAGATACTGCTTTAAGGGATAGTGAATATGTTAATGACTGTCAGCATTCAGATGCATATGTGAGCCTTTTAGATGATGAAATATACTTGGATGCTGAATATGAATGTTTCCTTGAAGATTTTGATCACCTTTACAGTGCAGAAGTTGAAAAATTTGTTTTTGATTATCAATGCATTGGTGAAGAGAAAAAACAGGGTCACTATTCAGAGGTGGACAGACATGTTGCAGATGTGTGTGTTCGAACAGTTGGGGATAGTGCTAGTTGCGGGGATGACTATGAAGCTTTCAGTGTAGGGCTACATTCTGAGTTATTTCTGCCTTCTCTTGAGACATTTCAGGTCGACCTTAGTGACAAAACTGCTGAGCATGATGATGATGGATATCTATATGCTTATGAAGATAAATTTGATTATGAGATGTTGCTTGTGCCTGAATATTGCATGTTTGATACAGAGGAGCTCTTATTTTTTGAGGAAGGGCAAATTTCTGATGTGGATTCATTTGTTTCATGTGAGTCTATTATTTTTCTGAGCAACATCAGTGACTCATATGATGATGACATTCTACAATTGATGACAATGTGTGCTGATGAAGCTAGTTGTAGATTTGTTAAAGAAAAATAAAGGAACAACAGCACAAATAATTGCAATACTGGATGCTGCAGACAATTAAATGCTTTCAGGCTTCATTTGAAGAAATCAAAAGAAAATCAAGTGTTTGACAAAGGAAAACTCTGGTTTTTCCTTTTTGGTGGCCCTGGGCCACCATGATTATGTTTAAAGTTGTGTTTGGTGATGCAGATCATTGTAACTTTTTGACTCTATTGCCCAATGGATAAGGGACTGGTTTGCATCCCAGAGATCTATGGTTCTCGCCATGCCTACAGGAGGCATGCGTCCCCAGATAGAGCCTATGTTGGTGCTTAAATATGTATATGCAAGCACCTTCCAAAAAAATCCAAAAGTTCTAAGTCCTTGGGCCTCCTCAACATTTTTCAACTTCAACATCATTTTTTCTTCGGAGGAGGTTATCATCATCATATTTCTAGACATCACCCTGATGTTGCTTGCGAGGGTCATCATATTTTCTACTAGCATGATCTTTCATCGGGGTGATATTTTAACATCGGGTGATCTTAGTTAAGATTATCCTGATGATGTTGCTGCAAGGTTCTAAGTGTGACCCAATGTTCATCGGGGTCATCATATTTGAATATCGGGTGATCTTGGTTAAGATCACCCTGATTTATTTTATCACTTCATGTTTGCTTTATCGCTCGGTGCTGCTAACGTCATTCTTTTATCAGGGCGATATTTGCCCATCTGCATCATCTTTTTTTCGAAAGGGGGTGATATTCTGAATATCGGGTGATATCCCGAATATCACCCCGGTGCCGATATATGAATGTGGTGGTGATGTCATCAAGGTCTGGGGGGTCATATTTTAACATCAGTCATTATATGGAGACCCCTCAATGTTGCGAATATGACGATGATGTCATCCGGATATTGGAGATGCGTAGTATGCATATATGATCCTGACGTCATCAGGATTTTTATGGACATACAGGATGTTCATCGGCGAGACATTTGGTATTGGCTAAGCAGGAGGATCTTCCTCCGATGCATCAGGTTATGCCGATGAAGGCGATTATCATGCAGGTGATATTGCAATATGTTGCTGACATCAGGGTGATATTTTTATCAGGTGATTAGGTCTGGATATGCTTTCCCATAGGGTGATATTTTCTGTGGGGTGATATTTCATATCAGGGTGATATTTTGCATATCGAAGGATGTCTGCAGGGAGAGTTGTTGGCATGACTTTGGTCATTGACATGTTAGGAATGTGTCACTCCGATATGTTGGGTCCTCCCGATGAAGGATGTTCATCGGCAAGATATGTGATGTCGGGAGGACAAGCAAGTGGTTTGCTGATGAGGAGGGTTTGGCAGATGGAAGATGATGAGGTTTATATTGGTGTCGTCAGGAGCAAAATCACTAACATCATATATGCTCGTGGCCTAGTATATAAAGTGTTGAGGGGGTCACTGTGGGGTGCATGTGGGATAATTTGTTCCTACATGATTTGAAATATCAGGATGATATATCTTGGCGAGAAAGTTTCAAGAGCGCACAGTTGACTATTTTTCCCAAGGCCACGAGTAGGTTGCCATTAATGGCGGATGTTACAGGGTATGGGTAAAGACGTGGACAGATCAGGTACCTGATTGAAGTTGTACATCCCCGGGCGGTGGCACAAGTCTCGAGAACCTCTCCTATCCCTTCGTCTACCTACTTCATTGAATGTTTGAGCACCAATCTAATGATGCATTGTATCTGGTGAATTTTGAGTTTACCTGGTGGTTAAGGTTGAGCACCTCCTTGCTGTATAAGTAGGGTTGTGTTGCTCATTTGTTGGTTGTTGAAGACCTGGGCATTTTTTGTGTAAATAACGAAGAATAGGGCATGACCCTAGTTGTTCTATCCCATTTTAGAGTTTATGAGTTGCAACATGAATGTATTTTGCACATATGTTTAGTTTCAATGTTGATTTTATATGAGAAATGCTTCATTGCATGTGTTTATCTGCTTGTCTCCATTTGCTGTATGTTATTCTCCTTCTTCTAAATCTGGTTGCTAAGGGTTTCTCAGGTTCTAGGGTATGGTTTTCTGTATCACATGTTTGATCTCTAACTTCCATTCAAGGAGTGGATTAAATTGTTTTAGGTTGAGCATGGGGAAGGTTGCATGTTAGCAGGGATATTTGTAAGTAGAGGTAGCTAAATACCCATCCTTGGGTGATGTTTGTAAGGCAAGCATCAAGCTCAACCCCTTGAAACTTGAATGACAAGTTGCAAACCATCTATTGTATATGTCTAGTTGACTCCTTGCCCAATGGATAGGCACCAGTCTGCTCCTGGGTCAGTAGTTATGAGCCAAAACCCCTTGTCTTACATCTAGGACATTATGTCCACCCATTTCATCACTTCAACCCATTAGTTGTAGGAGTAGGATTAGGAACCCCCTGCATGCTCTCATACCCACCAGACAAATATGTCCAAGAATGTTGCCAACCTTGTGATCTACCATGCATATCTTGGTCCAGACATGAGAGTATTCTACCTATTGCTGTCAAGCTAAATCTATCAGTCATTGAGCAAGTCAAGGTCACATCTTTAGTTATAGGGACACCCCCCTTGGTGCGGCAAAACTAGAAGTGAAGGGGAGGAGCTCATGCAACCTCTTGTATTAGTTGGCTAAATCTGCCCATGCATTAGAACTGGCAAACCCTAATGCTGATTCAGAAGAAAAACCAACATAACCTACATAATGGCTGCATTAGTAAAAGCTTTCAGATCTTACTTAGAAGGTTAGGACTACTTGTACTTCTTCTGCATAAGATCCCTCAAGTGATCGAAATCATGAGCTAGTAGTTGATATCTTGTTGGACGTACATCATAATCATATTGGAAAATGTGATCATCCTCTTCATAACTGTCATAATCAACATCTTCACCCCTCTTGTCATACTCCTCTATATAAAATTAATTTATCTCCTCCTCATAGTATTCAACTACACCTTCTTCATTTGGAAATTCTTCATCTCTTTCCATTGAACGAGCAACAACACAATTTGCTGGATCATGGGGAAGGAAACATGCTTGGCACCATGGAGATGTATCTTAGAAATTTATTTGATCCTTTCTCAATGGACCGGGTGTGTCTCTTTCTGGTTGCTTAAAGTTGACCTATCTCTTTTTGATTGGTTAAAACTGAAGTACTTGAAATCATGAGTTGGCAGTTGATATCTCGTTGGAACTACATCATAATCATATTGGGAAATATGACCATCCTCTTCATAGCTATCATAATTGACATCTTCACCCCTCTGCTCATACTCCTCTATATCAAATTGAGTCATCCCCTCCTCATAGTATTTGGCTGCACCTTGATTTGGAAATTCTTCATCTCTTTCCACTGAACAAGCAACAACATAATTTGCTGGACATGGAGAAGGAAACATGCTTGGCACCATGAAGATATATTTTGAAAATTGATTTGATCCTTTCTCAATGGATTAGGTGTGTCTCTTTCAGGGATGGAGTATGGAGGTACCTCAAAGGCACAATATCGTCAGGGTGGCATTCAATACATACAATGTGTTGCTTCCCGAATCAGCAGAGGGTTTGCCAGCTCTAATGCACAAGCAGATTCGGCCAACATATACAAGAGGTTGCGTGAGCTGCCTCCCCTTCACTTTTGGTTCTGCCACACCAAGGGGGTATCCCTATAACTAAAGGTGTAACATTGACTAGCTCAATGACATGAAGATTTAGCTTGACAGCAACAGGCAGAATACTCTCATGTGTGGACCAAGATGTGGATGATACATCACAAGGTTGGCATTATTCTTGGACATATGTGTCTGGTTGTGGATGAGAGTATGTAGGGGTCCTAATCCTACTCCTACAACTAATAGGTGGAAGTTATGAAAATGTGGATATGATGATTTGGATGCAAGACAAGGGGTTTTGGGTCATAACTACTGACCCAGGAGTAGACCGGTGCTTATCTCAAGGCAAGGAGTCAACTAGACATATGCAACAAATGGTTTATAACTAGCATTCAAGTTTCAAGGGGTTGGATTGATGCTTGCCTTACAAACATCACCCAAGAATGGGTATTTAGTTGCCTCTACTTATAGATATCCCTGCTAACAAACAACCTTCTCCATGCTTAACCTAAAACAATTTAATCCACTCCTTGAATGGAAGATAGAGATGAAGCATGTGATACAGAAACTTAAACCCTAGAATATGAGAAACCCTTAGCAGCTAGATTCAAAAGAAGGAAATGCATGCAGCAAAGGAGACAAACAAATAAACACATGCATAAGAGCATTTTTCATCTATATCAACATGAAACTGAACATACGTGCAAAATACATTCATGATGCAACTCATAAACTTCAGAATGAGATAAAATAGCCTAGGATCATGCCCTATTCTTCATTATTTACACAAAAATGCCTAGGTCTTCAACAACCTCAAAAGAGTAACACAGTTTTCTTTTTATAGAAAAACTGTGTACTCAGCGAATTAATTACAAGGCAAGTCAAAAAATTGCTAGATACGATGCATGAGAAATGGCGCTCAGAAATATTCAATGTTGCAGAGAGACAAAGAGGAATGAGTAGGTGGAATTAGGATTTGGGCCGCCGCTCTGGGGATTCACATCTTTAATTGGGTACCTAATCCGTCCATGTCATCACCCAAATCCTACAACAATTGCCATTAATGGCGTACCAACTTGTAGCCATTGGAAATGCAGCATACTATGCATTTAAAACTTTCCTGCCAAGATATATGACCCTGATATTTAAATCATGTGAAAACCAATTATCCCACATGCATCCCGTGATGACCTCCTCAATACTTTATAAGCTAGGCCGTGAACATATATGATGTCGGTGCTTTTGCTCCTGACGACACCAACTTAAAACCTCATCATCATCCTCCACATGATAACCAACATCATTGGCACCACCTGATGCATCAGAGGAAAATCCTCCTATCTTGCCGCTACCATATGTCTCGCCAATGATCCACCGGATCGTATCCATTGATATCCTGATGACATCACCATCATATTATAGTATCACGGTGATCTTCGCAAGATGATTGATGTTAGAAATATGACCCTGTCAGACCTTGATGACATCACCATCATATTGGGGCATGGATGATATTCGTAAGATGACTAATATTCAAAATATCACCCCCCGCAGAAATATCATGGTGCACTGTAGCTTCGCTGCAATATCGAGGTTATATTATGGCTATGATTGATAATGAAAATATCACCCCCTCCTTCAGAAAATGATGAAGCCGGAAGACAAACAGATATCACCCCCCACATAATCATGACATCAGCAGCATTAGGTGATAAAAGAACATCGGGGGTGATCATCCACGAGATGACTGATATTAGAAATATCACCCCCTGGGCAAAAGATCAGGTTGGTAGAAATATGATGATCCTCCCCCCAAAAACATTAGGATGATGGAAAACATGATGACCCCCTCCTCTGAAATATCAGGGTGCTGGAAAATATCATGAGGAGGCCCCAAGACTTAGAACTTTTTTGGACTTTTTGGGAGGGCGCCTGTAGAAATAAATGCTTGAACTTGACTGCTCATGCAGGTGGTAACATAGGCTCTATCTAGGGACGCATGCCTCTTGCAGGCATGGCGAGAACCTCAGATCTTTGGGATGTAGACCAATCCCCTATCCATTGGGCATAGAGTCATGAAGCTGTACTGACCTGCATCGTAGATCACATTTTCAAACATTATTTTGGCGGCCCCGGGCAACCAAAAATGAAGAACCAAAACTTTATCTTGCTGAATGCCTGATTCCAAACTGAATGATCGCAACCATGACTAAAAACACCAAGATAGACTGCCCATATACTGATCTCGTCAATTAAATACTTCACCATTTTTGAAAGCCTGCCATTGTTAGCACTGCCTCTGTCACTCTGCATCTTAAAATCAAACATGCAGCCATGCATATTATAAAATCCTTTAGCATTAAGCAACATATGCATGTTATACTCCTCAGATGGTATATCCTCCTCATCTACTTGGCTGTTGCACATCACTAGGCATTCATCTAGCTGATCCAAAAACTGAAAGCACTCAGAAAATATGAGACCCCCAATATTTATTGATATTGAAAATAAATCCTGATCCACACACCCATAGTTGCACATGTCTAGATCAAATGATGATGAACATACATTATCCACAGTTTGCAAATCCATACTATCTTCACAAGAGCTTAAGATATCTGATTCATATATCCCCTCTCACAAACTAATGTAGCACCTAGGTTAGCTGTCTCCTCATATTCATCATCATCCTAAAAAAGAGGGTTAATTCTGCACCAATGAAGGTCAAGACTCACAGTATCAAATGCATTCATAGGCTCATCATAAAGGGGATTCATACTCATTGCAAAGGTCTCTGTTTCTTCTTCATGACAATCCATTTCTTTTTCATCATTATCAGACCTAGAGTCATAAGAAGAACAAACCTGATCCATGAACTGGTCATGGATATCTTCTTCATCATCTTTAACATCTGATTGCCCCACATACAAAATTTCTACTACTTCAATGCACTTTGAAGTTGAGCTATCTGCATCATTTTCTAGCCCTCTAATACTTCCTGATGAAACTAATATTGACTGTTGATCCATATGATGGCAACTTTGCATAACTGGATCATTTAAACATGAATGTTCTTTGTTTAAGACTGACATGCAAATATTACTTAAAAAATCATTACAATCAACTTCATTTGCTGGGCAAATTAGGACATCCTCCTCTACAATAGAAACATCATCAACTTGGGATGATGCAAAAACTAGGACAGCAGGGGTGTGAGTGCTTTGACATTCATTTTCAACATATAAATTATATCCCTCATCAACATTGGTGGCCTTAGGGCAGCAAAATTTTTTTAGAGAAATAACCTTTTTGAATTCCATATCTCCAATTGTTTTCAATGTCCATTGCAAACTGATGTGTCTGATGCAATGTGGTGGGCTCCTTATCTCTTAATCTATAGCACATTTTTTTATCAAATGCTCCCAAATAGACAACTAGGCACAATGCATCATTAGGTCTCATGCATTCTGGTATTCTATTCAATACCCCCATAAATCTGAGGTTAAAGGCAAGGATCAACTCATCTTCTTCAATATGGATATACATAAAGTCACTAATGACTGCATATTCAGAAATTCTTTCACCATATTGCTCTAAGAATGCAGATTTGAAATCTTACCAAGAGCTGACAGAGTAAGATGGAAGGTAGGAGAACCAGTCCCTTGCATCTTGATCTAGAGATTGAACAAATAATCTCATAACTACATCCTCATGGTCAATCTCAAAGTCATCTATCACATTTAAAAACTGCTACAAGTGCCTCTCAGCTGATTCATCCTTTATACCATTGAATTTGGGAAAATACTTTTTGATTTTAGGTGGGAAAGCATTTGGATAACCAGAAATGCCACTAAAATTTATGGGCTTATATCTATCAATGCTGAAACTTCTTCTATTACATGGTTGGGACTAATTATTATGCATCATTACATTTGACACCTCACAAGGGTGCACGGGCTGACAATACATCTTTATGTGTTTCTGCAACCCTCTTCTCAACTCAGATTTTCAATTACAACAATGACCTTAGGCCTTTAATATACAAACTGTTATTTCGGCTTTCTTAAAGTCCTCTAAATGAGTCTTTTAAACAATATTGCATGCTTCTCCTGAAAATACAAACTATGTTCTAACAAAAGCATGCAAGCTTTGCTTTCACCAATATTTCCCTTTTAACCAGTGCTATTTCACCAAATAGGGAATCTGTTTTACAATTTGTATAAATACCTGGATATGTTGTAGCTGCTGATAGGTTCATTCAACAGAGTCGCCACCTCCTTGGCAGAGGAATGAGCTTCAAACAGGCTGAAGCTGCAAATTCATTTCTTTCTTTCTGGGTTCTCCAACCACAGAGCCACACATAAGACTTTAAATTTGCTGCAAGAAGGCACTTCTAGGCCTAATTCTTCAATCTCTTAGACTCATATATTATGGATATGACATTAATGTCCACAACAGAGTCACCATTTTTGTTGGTGACTCAGATGGGCACAAATTTCACTAGAGGCTGCAAGATAACACGTTCATATTCTTCCCCAACAGAGTCACCATTTATGTTGCTTCCCGAATCGGCAGAGGGTTTGCCAGCTCCAATGCACAGGCAGATTCGGCCAACAGATACGAGAGGTTACGTGAGCTGCCTCCCCTTCATTTCTAGTTCTGTCGCACCAAGGGGGTATCCTTATAACTAAAGGTGTAACATTGACTAGCTCAATGACAATAAGATTTAGCTTGACAGCAATAGGTAGAATACTCTCATGGGTGGACCAAGATGTGGATGATACATCACAAGGTTGGTAATATTCTTGGACATGTGTCTGGTTGTGGATGAGAGTATGCAGGGGTCCTAATCCTACTCCTACAACTAACAGGTGGAAGTTATGAAAAGGTGGATATGATGATTTAGATGCAAGACAAGGGGTTTTGGGTCATAATTACTAACCCAGGAGCAGACCGATGCCTATCTCAAGGCAAGGAGTCAACTAGACGTATGCAATATGTTGGTTTTTTCTTCTGAATCAGCATTAGGGTTTGCCAGTTCTAATGCACAGGCAGATTCAACCAACTGAATACAGGAGGTTGCGTGAGCTCCTCCCCTTCACTTCTGGTTCTGCCGCACCAAGGGGGGTTTCCCTACTTGATAAAAGTATAACCTTGACTAGCTCAATGACAGAAGGATTTAACTTGATATCAACAGGCAGAATACTCTCATGTATGGACCAAGATTTGTGTAACAAATCACAAGGTTGGCAACATTCTTGGACATGATGTCTGGTTGGGTATGAGAGCATGCAAGGATCCTAATCCTAATCCTACAACTAACAGATGGAAGGATGAGATGGTTTGAAATGGTGTTTGGAGTTATGGGACTTTCCTAGACCCATTGAACAGACAGATTCCCAAACCAGTGCCTTATCTGGGCAGCAGAGTCATATCTAAGACTGTAAATGTCTCCCCATGACAACATAAATTCATATCCAGAGGACCTAAGAATAATGCTACTGCCTAACAGCAACATGTCCAAGAAAGAGTATCATTAATGATCATACTTAACAGATCCTATGATGCAATCTATTTCCCTTTGTATCTGATCAAAAGCCTATTTAACTACTCCTTGAGCAGACGCAATAAATCAGACACACAGTATGCACATACTGAAAAACTTGGAAGCCCTTAACAACCTTGTTTGAAAGGAAAACAAATGACATACAGGAGACAATCAGAAACAATACACACACAGGTGTTTTTCATTTAAAATCAATCTGCATAGAAGGCCATCATAGAGAAAATCATCATTTACAAGCCAAGATAGATTAGTACACCAGACTAAGGACCGAGTCTGTAGCAAAAAATGCCTTTCAAAATGTGAACACCTTATGTTCAGAGCCAGAGCAGAAAGCCCAAAAACGTCCAACCTCTAAAAAGTAACACAGCCAAAACCATTTATACAGAACCGTGTACATTCAACAATTAATTACATGGCCAGAAGTTAAAAATTCACCAGATACATTCCTTCCATTTGAAAATGGCCTTCACAGATTAAATGCGACAGACAGGGGGGATCTTGAGCTTTGTGCCACCACTTGAAAGTCTTCATCCACGATCAGGCAGCTTAATTGCTTGTACCGTCACCCATACTCCTGCACTATCACCATTAAGGGTCTCAACCACCCGTTGTCACCTAAAAAACCATCGCTGCAGTCAAAATGAGGCTTCCCGCCAAAACACCTCCTTCGTAGGTTCAAAAATAATGCAAGGGGAAAAATCCCACATGCATGGTGTGGAGAGCCTTCCACTACTTTAAAAACAGGGCCGGATGTATAATAGGTGTCAAGCGTTTTGTCGCGCTCGACACACGACCCTTCGCCCACAGCCCATCGCCATGACATACACCATCGGCCTTTCTCAAAAATCTCCCGCCGACCGCTCAACTGATGCCGACGACACTTCCACCTATCGGCCAGACCACCAACATATCGGCAGCCCCCAAAAAACCTTCGCCGATAGACAACTGTCTCGCCGATCACACACTACACTGCCCCCCTGTCGGTGTGACCAACACCATCGGTGAGCAACAAAATACCTACACCGATGTCAAAGGTTACGCCGATGGCCATTTCACGTTCCTTCCATCGGCAAGACCTACGCCGATGACATCGCATCGGCCAAGCCTCCCACCGTCGGCACAATTCAAAATACCTAGGCCGACAATACAACTCTCGCCGATGAACCATGGCTTACCCCCATCGGCATGACCAACACCGTCGGTGGAAACACAATCTTCACAGCCGATAGGCAAAAGTCTTGGCGATATACAAAGAACACACCATGCTATTGATACGATCGCCAAGACACAAGTAAACTTATGCCGATGGGCAAAACATGATGACCCCTTCCTCAAGAAAGATGATGTGGATGCTGCAAAACACTGAAGGGGTGCCAACACTTAAAATTTTTTGGATTTTAGGGAAGGTGCCTGCATGAAAAATTGCTAAATCAACTGACAGTCAATTCAGGCACCAACAGTGGCTCTGTCTGAGGATGCATGCCTCTTGCAGGCATGGCAAGAACCACAGAACTCTGGGATGTAGACCAGTCCCCTATCCATTGGGCACAGAGTCATGAAGTTATAATGATCTGCATCACCAAACACTCTTGATGGCCTAAGGCCACCAAGAAAAGAAAAACCTGTATCTCCCTTTGTCAAATATCTTGTTTTCATCTGCATGCACTGGGTCAAGCTTGGAGATACTGCAGAGATCCATCCACAAACAAACCTTGTCATCTGCAAACTCAACCTTCTGATTTATCTTGTCAATGTCATCCCTGTGCAGATAACCTTTAGCATCCGGCAACAAGTAGATGCAGAATGTATCAGGCAATGCATACTCAAATGGAATATAAGACATGTTAACATTTGTATCAGCATTATGCATTGCAAAATGATCTCCTAGTTGGATTGAAAACTGAAAGCACTCAAAGTCCACCATGCAGCTAGGAAGATCAGAGCTCATCTCATATGCTGGCCTCTCAAAAGAAAAGCTTTCAAATTCACAATTGTACACATCATGCACACAACCAACAACAGCCTCAAACTAGAAAAGATCAGACTCTAGCACCTCTTTCAAATCAGGCACATTTTCATAGTCAATTACCTGATGTATGTTGTTTCCTCTTTCATCAGGATGAGAAACAGAATCCAAACCAAAAACAATGTCTAGATCCTCACCATACACAAATAGATCCTCATCACCATATGTGTCAAAGATGGGTGACCCAGGTACATAAGCTTGATCATAATATGCCATTTGTTCATGGGCAGCAGAGCACACATCTTCATCACCAATGGATTCACTTTGTGGAGGAGTATCAGCCTGTGTGTCATAAGCAAAACAGCCATCAAATAAAAAACAATCATGCTCTGCACTAGCACTTATTTCAATTTCTGACTGCTCTTCATGATCTCCATGTGTTTGAAAGGTAGGCAATGGGTCACACATAGGACTGCTTCTCTATTTGCTTATATCTTCTCTATCTTGAGTACAATACTCACAATTGTCTCCACAGGTCCATTCCATAAGTTGCTCATTGCTGTCCACAACCTCGTTATTGTTTTCATGGTCATATGCCTCATCATTGCAATGGGAATCCTCACTAGTCCTTTCACTGGCATCCTCAACTGGTGAACAATCCAGTTGAGCAGTATTGTTAGCATTATGTTCAAATACAGTAGTCTCAACCTCTATGCTTTCATTTTCATTTTTATCTACACATGATGCCTTAATTATTTGGTCATTTGCAGCTTCACAACTATTTTTCACACCAAGGCCAGGGGACAGGGATTTCAGCAGGTGCACATTTCTGATTTTTTCTATTTTTTCTATGAACTTGTATGCCATCTGCATACTTGTCACCTTGAAATCCATCAGTAATGCACTAGAGCCCTCCTCAAAAGCCTCAAAGAATATGCCAACACAGGTTGAAGTGTCAGGTCTGAAGACTTCTGGGATCTATGAAAAGACTACTGCAAACCTATGACTGAAAACAACACATGGCTCTTCATCTTGTTTTCTGATTCTCATCAATTCTGCAACAAGATCAGCCGGTTCTTTTGCAAATTCTTCCTTGAAACAGTCAGCAAGCTCATCCCAACAGGCAAAGGATCTTTTTGAAAAGCTCAAATACCAGTCTTTTGCTTTTGCATCAAAGGACCTAACAAAAAACCTCATCCACATATCCTCATCTCTGAATGAATGTTTTCCCATGAACTCATGAAAATTTTGGATATGTGCATTCCCATCACAGACACTGTGACCACTAAATCTGGGCATCTGACAGTATATCCTGGCAGGCATAGTTTCTACTTTATAATCCACCCATGACAAATCCAGTTGGTCATACAAAGGATCAAAAGGGCTGAGAAGAGGTTTAGCCTTCTGACTGGCAGACACAACAAGGTTACTACTGTTTAACTGGGCCTGCCTAGCCTCTAAAAATATCAACCTATTTTTTATCTCTTCTATTCTTTTATCCAACATTTCACCGCTGAGTATGGGATAATTCATACTTGGATTCATGAAATTTCTATTTTCAGACATCCCTTGCATTCCTAAGACCTGTAACCTCCCCTGGCATCTAACCTATGCAGCAAAATAGCAAATATAAAGGGGAAGGAACAAGGTACCTTTCTTATACAGATGCTGAAGTCTGAACAACACATTTTTTGTCACAACACACACATCAACTTTTCATGTGCACTTGAATTTTTTGTAGAGTCACCACCTCTCCAAAGAGGACAAAATTTACAGCAGCTGAAAGTTCATCAAATATGTTTCTGAGTTCATTCCACCAGCAGAGCAAAACTTCACCAGAGACTGCAGGATATCACTTTACATTAACATCTCCAGCGGAGTCGCCACTTTGTTGGTTTTTTCTTCTGAATCAGCATTAGGGTTTGCCAGTTCTAATGCACAGGCAGATTCAACCAACTGAATACAGGAGGTTGCGTGAGCTCCTCCCCTTCACTTCTGGTTCTGCCGCACCAAGGGGGGTTTCCCTACTTGATAAAAGTATAACCTTGACTAGCTCAATGACAGAAGGATTTAACTTGACATCAATAGGCAGAATACTCTCATGTATGGACCAAGATTTGAGTAACAAATCACAAGGTTGGCAACATTCTTGGACATGATGTCTGGTTGGGTATGAGAGCATGCAAGGATCCTAATCCTAATCCTACAACTAACAGATGGAAGGATGAGATGGTTTGAAATGGTGTTTGGAGTTATGGGACTTTCCTAGACCCATTGAACAGACAGATTCCCAAACCAGTGCCTTATCTGGGCAGCAGAGTCATATCTAAGACTGTAAATGTCTCCCCATGACAACATAAATTCATATCCAGAGGACCTAAGAATAATGCTACTGCCTAACAGCAACATGTCCAAGAAAGAGTATCATTAATGATCATACTTAACAGATCCTATGATGCAATCTATTTCCCTTTTGTATCTGATCAAAAGCCTATTTAACTACTCCTTGAGCAGACGCAATAAATCAGACACACAGTATGCACATACTGAAAAACTTGGAAGCCCTTGACAACCTTGTTTGAAAGGAAAACAAATGACATACAGGAGACAATCAGAAACAATACACACACAGGTGTTTTTCATTTAAAATCAATCTGCATAGAAGGCCATCACAGAGAAAATCATCATTTACAAGCCAAGATAGATTAGTACACCAGACTAAGGACCGAGTCTGTAGCAAAAAATGCCTTTCAAAATGTGAACACCTTATGTTCAGAGCCAGAGCAGAAAGCCCAAAAATGTCCAACCTCTAAAAAGTAACACAGCCAAAACCATTTATACAGAACCGTGTACATTCAGCAATTAATTACATGGCCAGAAGTCAAAAATTTGCCAGATACATTCCTTCCATTTGAAAATGGCCTTCACAGATTAAATGCGACAGACAGGGGGGATCTTGAGCTTTGTGCCACCACTTGAAAGTCTTCATCCATGATTAGGCAGCTTAATTGCTTGTACCGTCACCCATACTCCTGCACTATCGCCATTAAGGGTCTCAACCACCCGTTGTCGCCTAAAAAACCGTCGCTGCAGTCAAAATGAGGCTTCCTGCCAAAACACCTCCTTCGCAGGTTCAAAAATAATGCAAGGGGAAAAATCCCACATGCATGGTGTGGAGAGCCTTCCACTACTTTAAAAACAGGGCCGGATGTATAATAGGTGTCGAGCGTTTTGTCGTGCTCGACACACGACCCTTCGCCCACAACCCATCGCCATGACATACACCATCAACCTTTCTCAAAAATCTCCCACCGACCGCTCAACTCATGCCGACGACACTTCCACCTATCGGCCAGACCACCAACATATCGGCAGCCCCCAAAAAACCTTCGCCGATAGACAACTGTCTCGCCGATCACATACTACACTGCCCCCCTGTCGGTGTGAGCAACACCATCGGCGAGCAACAAAATACCTACGCCGATGTCAAAGGTTACGCCGATGGCCATTTCACATTCCTTCCATCGGCGAGACCTACGCCGATGACATCGCATCGGCCAAGCCTCCCACCGTCGGCACAATTCAAAATACCTAGGCTGACAATACAACTTTCGCCGATGAACCATGGCTTACCCCCATCGGCATGACCAACACCGTCGGTGGAAACAGAATCTTCGCAGCCGATAGGCAAAAGTCTTGGTGATATACAAAGAACACACCATGCTATTGATACGATCGCCAAGACACAAGTAAACTTATGCCGATGGGCAAAACATGATGACCCCTTCCTCAAAAAAGATGATGTGGATGCTGCAAAACACTGAAGGGGTGCCAACACTTAAAATTTTTTGGATTTTAGGGAAGGTGCCTGCATGAAAAATTGCTAAATCAACTGACAGTCAATTCAGGCACCAACACAATAGATGGTTGACAACTAGCATTCGAGTTTCAAGGGGTTGGATTGATGCTTGCCTTACAAACATCACCCAAGAATGGGTATTTAGCTACCTCTGCTTGCCTTACAACCTTCTCCATGCTTAACCTAAAACAATTTAATCCACTCCTTGAATGGAAGTTAGAGATGAAGCATGTGATACAGAAACTTATACCCTAGAATCTGAGAAACCCTTAGCAGCCAGATTCAAAAGAAGGAAATGCATGCAGCGAAGGAGACAAACAAATAAACACATGCATAAGAGCATTTTTCATCTATATCAACATGAAACTGAACATACATGTAAAATACATTCATGATGCAACTCATAAACTCCAGAATGAGATAAAACAGCCCAGGATCATGCCATGTTCTTCATTATTTACACAAAAATGCCCAGGTCTTCAACAACCTCAAAAGAGTAACACAGTTTATTTTTTATAGCAAAACTGTGTACTCAATGAATTAATTACAAGGCAAGTCAAAAAATTGCCAGATACGACGCATGAGAAATGGCGCTCAGAAATATTCAATGCTGCGGAGAGACAAAGAGGAATGAGCAGGTGGAATCAGGATCTGGGCTGCCGCTCTAGGGATTCACATCTTTAATCAAGTCCCTAATCTGTCCATGTCATCACCTAAACCCTGCAACAATTGCCATTAATGGCGTACCAACTCGCAGCCATCAGGAAATGCAGCATACTGTGCATTTAAAACTTTCCTGCCATGATATATGACCCTGATATTCAAATCATGAGGAAACCAATTATCCCACATGCATCCCGCAATGACCTCCTCAATACTTTATAAGCTAGGCCGTGAACATATATGATGTCGGTGCTTTTACTCCTGACGACGCCAACTTAAAACCTCATCATCATCCTCCGCATGATAACCAACATCATCAGCACCACCTAATGCATCGGAGGAAAATCCTCCTGTCTTGCCGCTACCATATGTCTCGCCGATGATCCACCTGATCGTATCCACTGATATTCTGATGACATCACCATCATATTACAGTATCAGGGTGATCTTCGCAAGATGACTGATGTTAGAAATATGACCCCGTCAGACCTTGATGATGTCACCATCATATTGGGGCATGGGTGATATTCGTAAGATGACCGATATTTGGAATATCACCACCCCACAAAAATATCATGGTGCACTGTAGCTTCGCTGCAATATTGGGGTGATATTGTGGATATGACTGACCCTTTGAAGAGAAGTGATGTACATGTGATAGAAAATAATCCATGGTGTACGCCCTGTAATTTACCACACTCTCCTTATTATTGTGTGGTAGCACAATCAATATGAAAAGATGAGGTATCTTATAACCCTGAGATGGATCATCATACTATAAATATGTTGGGTATCACACCTTACACTATGAAGAAAATTATTCGTCTGGCGAGGAATCAGGGTATGAATATGATGTAGGAGCACAAAATTATAATGTAAACTTAGGAGGACAAGAAGTATTTTCTGACCATGAAGAAGACTTAGGAAATTATGGATATGACCTCAATGTAGCACACAATTATAATTGGTGAAAACCTTCTAAGGAAGACAAAAGAGTCTTAACATTAGCTGCGGTAGCACAAGCCAAAAATAGCTGTAATCTAAGAAACAGAATAGTAAATGGTAAACAAGGAATTCCCAGAAGTGTATTTATACAAAATTAGACTTCTGGTAAAAATGATAAAAGTAAAGCTAAGAAAACACCTCATGATATACCTCCTGTTGACACACTGAACAAAAAGAGGGTCAGCACAAAAACTGAGGAAAAGGGGCAAATAAAAGTTGATAGGTCGGAACTAAACATAAATCCCTCATTTGATATTGCTCAAGCTGTTTCTCAAATGAAAATATCTGTGCCACTTCTAGAAATGATGAAGGTGGAAAAATATAAAAATATAGTGGTGAAAATGATATCAAATGTATCAGATAAAAGACCCAAACAACATAGTCCTAAAATAAATATGCAACAAGAATCTATCAAAATACCTGAGGTATACCTGGGTGAAACATTAATGAAAAATCCATCTCAAGTAGATCCATTCTATATTACCTTGCTGATAGGAAACAAATTAGTCAGGAATTGTATGTTTGATTTAGGAGCAGTAGTAAACATAATGCCCATGGCTGTTATGAAAGAGTTAGGAATGTGGGTGGATACTACATTTGGTAAATGTTATGCAATGGATAATAGATTTGTCCCTGTTGTTGGAATCATGAAAGGTGTTGAGATAAAATTAGCATCTCATCCTGAAGCATCTTATGAAATTGACATCACTGTGGTAGATATCCCACCTAACTACAGAATTTTGTTATCTAGACAATAGACTGCCATGGTAGGGGGAAGTGTGCAATTAGATTTATCTTATGCTTCTATCCCATTGGGAACATAGGCAGTTAAACTCTATAGGGAGCCAAGGTATGAAAACATTATAGAGAAACTTGATCCAAATCAAATGATTTGTTTCTATGACACAGACTTTAGTACATTCAGGGTGGAAGAACAGTCTAAATTGCATAATACAGAAACAATTTACTACGAAGCTAGAATTGATGAAAATGAAGTATGGACCATGTATTTCGATGGCACATGTAGTAAGGTAGGAAATGGAGCCAGGGTGTTGTTTATATCACCATCAAGAAAAACATTCAAATATTCTTTTTCTCTAAATTTTGAGTGCACAAATAACATAGCTGAATATGAAGCACTTTTAATTGGGCTAAACATTGCTAGAAAACACAAAATCAAATTGTTAGCAGTGTATGGAGATTCTGAATTGATTATTTCTCAAGTCAAAGGTAAATATTCCTCAAAAAACAAAAGACTAAAACAATACAGAAATGCAGTCTTGGATGATATAGAATTGTTTGATGCTTTTTCAATAAGTTGGATAGATAGGTCAAAAAATATAATGGTTGACTTCCTTGCAAACATAGCTTTGAAGAGGGATGACAAATATCTTGCATGGTGTTCTTTAAGTTTTAAGCTCCTCTTTCTACATAGATGTCTGAGTCTATGCCAGCATGCATTGTAATATGATGAATGTATTGTTCCTGAGTATTCGCACTAATAATATACATAAGATCTATCTGATAATTAGATATTCTATTCTGCATTTCATTTGTCATTTGCAGCTATTTATAAAAGTTGGTATCAGAGCTGATGATGTTATTATCTGTTGTTATCGTTGTTGTCTAAGAAAGTTTTTATAAATAGCTGTAAATGACAAATGAAATGTGGAATAGAATATCTGATTATCAGATAGATCTTATGTATATTATTAGTGCGAATACTCAGGAACAATACATTCATCATATTACAATGCGCGCTGGCAGAGACTCAAACATATATGTAGAAAGAGGAGCTTAAAACTTACAGACCACCATGCTAGAGAGAATAGCACTCTTAGACTCAAAGAGCAAACCAGAGATAATGGTACTCTTTTACAAACTTACAAACTTAGACTCTAGACTTCACTTGGAGACTCTACTCGCCAAGACTTGCTTGAGAACTAAGGCGGCCTTTCATGCATTTATAGATCTTGCGAGAGGCAGAGCTTTTACCTTTCTCTGAAGTCTGGTTTTAGAATCCATCCATACAAGATGGACACGTGCAAACCCTTATCCGAACGATTACCCGATCGAGGATAAGATTCCTCAGGTGGGACCATTTAATTCGTGAACAAGATAATGGGGAACAGACTAAGACTCAAATGGAATAAACTTTTTACAAAGTTACTTTTTGATCACAAGAAGAATAACTCGTGCTTACTATGAGGCACGTAAGCTTTCCCCTTTTACCGTGGAAGGGCCCACGTCTATCACGTTCAACGAGATAATAGATGTTCTCGATGGATGACAAGCCCATCCATTAGCCTGAGATCCGGTACTGTCAGAGGTACTGGAGTTGAGAGGGACTGGCATGTTGAACAAACAACCTTCACAAAATTCTCCGTCAGGATGAGTACAGTCAGGAGAACGATAATTACCACTGGCGCCATAAGTCGGTTTTCTTGGATCTTCGGCGAAGAAATCGACACAATTTGCATAGGTTTATGTGGATGAATGAGGAATGCATCTAGGTGGTTGACTTCCTTCTTGTTCTTTCCAGATGATAGTCATTGTTTTTAACTTATAGGGCCCATATAATCCTCTAGACATAGCTTGTGGTGTAGATCCAATCATTCGATAGGTTTTTGTGTGAATCCAGATAGGAGTCTGGTGAGTATGGAAGTATCTCAAGTGATTTCCTACTGTCCAATGTTTGAAAACAAAAGAAGAACCCGTAGGACCATAGATTTGGCAAAGATGCTGGCTAATGGGATTATCAACAGGAGAATCAAAAACAAGTTTGAAAATGCATCCAGTGTAAGCTGAAGTTCCTTCAAACTGTAAATCATTTGCTCGGGGATAAGGTCCTTGGAACAGGTCTCTGATTAAATTTTTACCATGTTCTTCATTCAACCATTGCTTCGAGCGTGCTACTGGAGGATTTAGAAACTTGACTGGGAGAACAAAATCTCCACACCAGTTCTAAAGTACATGCCCAACATTAGGATCAATTAGTTCAGCTTCAGCTGAGAACTGAAAGAATGGCCTGTCGGTCCATAAACTTGGGGATGTTAGTTATTGTTTAGCAATTAACATTCTAAACCGATCAAAGAGAAAATCATTGGCCATTTGGAAGTTGTGCAGGTTCCTTCATTGGAAGGGATTTGTACTCCATTCATGATGACTTTCTTCATACCATCGTTGTTCTCTGATCCGGATGATTCGAACAACTCCATTTTCTTGAGGGGTATCAGAATGTCCCTCTTGTGACATAAATTTTACAAAAATATTTTCAACTCCTAGAAGATGAACAAAATCAAATTCATATGTACTGAGTAATTGAGCCCATCGAAGGAGTCGTCCTCTTACCACATTATTCTTTGATTCTTTTCGGAAGAATCCTCGCAGATTTTGCAAATCACTTTTTAGCAGAAATCTCTTGTCAGCAATAAACATTTGAAAGGCTTGGAAAGTATTGACAACAGCAAGGATTTCTTTATGAGTACTATGGTAGTCTACTTCACTGTTCTTGAAACTACCATAAATGTATCGAACAATCTCACCTTTATCTTTGGGATTGAAGGAGATTGTTTTCTATTCTCGAAGAACACCTGCCCAGGCACCTTCACTTGCATCAGTTTCAACAATTTTGAAACCTTTACCTGGCAGCTTTAATGGCAGTAACTGGGAACATTTTTGCTTGATGCGATTAATCAATGCATCATGCTTTGTTGTCCAAGGTGGTGGTGTCTTTCCCAAAAGCTTATTTAACTCAATTCTATCTTCAACAAGCTTATAATAGAATCCTGCAATATAATTAACAAGGCCCAAAAAGTGTTGCAATTCTTTAACATTGGTGACTGCAAGATTAGAAATTTTGTGCAGGATGTGTGGTTGGGCCTCCATCCTCCCCCCCGGAAGAAGCTTGATGCCAATAAACACAATGTGGGTTTCAGCAAAGAAAGACTTTGCGGGATTGACAGCAAGACCATTATGTTGACAAATAGAGAGGAATTGACGGAGATGGTCAAGATGGTGAGGCATATCTTGGTTGAAGACAAGAATGTCATCAATATAGGGTTGGATAAATTTGGCATAAGGTCAGAATATAACATCCATTTTTTGAGGAAAAATGGAAGGAGCGGTTTTTATGCCGAATGGAAGAACAGTCCATTCATACAAACCTTGGGGAACAGAAAAGGCTGTTTTATAGAAATCAGCACTTTTAAGACCTATTTGTGAGAACCCTTTTGTTAGATCAAATTTAGAATATACATGACTACCTTGGATAGTCTGCCAGATATGATCCTTACTAGGCAGAGGATGTCTATTGTCAACAAGATAGTCATTTAACAGCTTATAATTTACAACTAGCCATTTTTTAGGTAGTTCTTTACCATTCTTATCAACCTTTGGTACATACATTGTGTGGCATGAGAATGGAGATTCAGAAGTTTGGATAATGTGGAGCTATTCAAGCTCTGTAACTTCTGTTCTGCAAGTTAATGCTTCAGATGAACTCATTAAAAAATAATTCACTTTTGCCTTGGGTATGAGTTCATTACCTTGAGGATCCTGTTTGAGAGGGAGATCATATGTTAGGTTCCTTTTCTGCTTCTTTAAATCTTTAGTCATGACTGTGTCAGCAAAGGCAATTTTAATCTTTGTGAGAGATTCTTGACCTGCATCAATTTGTTTGGCTAACCAAACTGCATTAACTGGTTTCTTTTTCTTCTCTTTTTCTAGCTTGGATGTATAAGCTAGATCTTGATAAAGCCTTGGGAGCTGATATGTATTCTGAATTATAATAAAATTAGAATCAATGGTGAAAGGTTCCCATTGTTGAATTGCTTTGCTTCCAATTACACCATCATAGCCATCTACTTCATATTGGACAAATGTTAGATTATCCGTAAAACCATCAAGTCCAATTTGAATAGGAGCAATGCAGAAGGAGGAACTATCTTCCTTTTCAGAATTACCAAAAGTAATACCTGTAGTGCCTTCAATCCAGGCATCTTTAGGGAAAGCATTGTACCTGGCAATGTTCAGATCTGCTCCAGTCTCAATAAGGAATGCTAATGGATATGCCATTATACCTGGAAAGTGGATGGTCATAATTATTCTAGGACATGAAGTGGTTGGCTTGGCACTTCTTTTGTAGGCTTTCATCTGGTGGCTACTTGAGCCTTCTTCAAAGGTGACTCTGGGTTCACCTTGTTCTTCTACAACATGATGAATGAGAGGGCTGTAGGGTTTTTCTTCACAATACAGTTGTTCTTTTGAAAAGGAGGCTTGAGCAGGCAACTGTACGGATCCAGCGGAATTGAACTGGCTAACAAACTTATCAAGTTTAGGGGCCTTTTCCATCTCTTCTGTGAGATAGAAATTTTCCTCATCATCAATTTCTAAAATTTCTACCTGAGCTTGAGTAATAACCTTTTCAAGAAAGGCTTTTCTATTTCTTCTCCAAATGCGTCTTGCCATACTTCCTGGAGAAGGAGCATTAATGATGGATCGTTGATCCAAAGGCCCAAGTGGTTGTGGCCGTTGAGCTGGAGGTCCGGGAGGCCAAGGCTCTCTTTGCTGTAATGGTTTATAACCATGCTACTCAGGAATTTCTGTTGGAGAGACCAATAGACCATGTTGGAGAAGAGGCGATCTTCTTATGGGAAGCTTAGGAGGCCGAGCTTCCTGTTGGAGTAAGAAATACTTTCTAGATTTAAGTTGAGCTTCCTATTGGAGTAAGAAATACTTTCTTGATTTAAGCTGTTCCAATTGGGTGGTCAGCTTCTTCCAAGTTTCCTGATCCATGTCCATGGTATGGAGTTGGGATTTAGTTTGGACAATATCTTCAATTACCTTGTCAAATTCGGCATGGGTGTCCCTTCTAAGAATTCTGCAGTAGAAGGAGACTTCCAAATCCTCATCAGATTATTGAACTTCCTTGGTCATTAGATTGACTTGAGCTTGTTCTTGAGCTGATGCATATTCTTTAGACTCAGGTTCTGTACTTGATTCTAAGCTGGAGAGGATAATATCCTCTAAGTCTGAGGGATAAGCATTGATGAATTCAAATTCATCATTTTCAACACCTGCTTCTCAAGCTGCACGGACTTTACCTTTTCCCTTTTTCTTATTTCTATCTAAACACTTATTTGCAAAGTGATCACCTGTGCAAATGTAGCAGGTAGGTTTCCATTTCTTGAAATCCTTTCTTTTCTTATCTCTTTTTCTGAAGTATCCTTTCTTCTTGGGATACTTACTTTTGAATTTCTTCTTTTTCTTCTTCTTGTAGGACTTTTCAGAACTGTCACAATTATAACAAGAAGATTTTCCCTTTTCTGGGAAGTGATTAGAAGGCATAATCTGGTAGCAAACAGATGAAGAAAGTAAAGGTTGTACCTTTTTTATTTCTTTCTTGGCTTTTCCTTCTTCACAAATCTCTTGATTAATCTGTGTTAAGAATTGAACTAACTGTGGATAGGTTAGTTCTTTCATTTCTATATTTTCTGTTACCAGATTCTCAAGAGCTTTCTTGTGATAGAATTCTCCTATCACAGTACCAAAACTTTTCAGAAAAGTAGTGAACATGAATTCATGATTCTGCTCACGGCCTGACAAATAGAAATTCTCATATTGGACATCACAATATTGTTTGAAATATTTGAGGTCCTTACATTTACCTTTGATAAACTTGTTGTAGGCCAACTTTTCTCTGGTGTCTGTTTTACCAACAAATAGATGAGTCAACTGAGCATAGACTTGATATGTACCTCTATCTAACAGCATCTCTCTGTAAGCATCATCTAGTCTATCCCAGACATGTCGTGCAACACTGATCATTGCATTAAGAGCCTGCTTTATCACCTACTTTTTATCAGCATCAGCATTAGTGGATATATAATTTGTTATCCAGGCTCGCATTGCATCTATTCCTCTTGTATTTTCAATATCTTCAAAATTATCAAAATTAACAAGGGGCGGTGTATGAGCTTTTAGAGTTTGAATATTTTTAAATGAATCAACAGGATTAGATCCATTAGGATTAGAACTAGAACCACAAGCCATTTGGAACTTTTCTTTGGCTTGTTCCTCTGGAGTGGTTTCTCTCAGATTCCCTATAGAGGGATCATAAACCTTTTCAATTACAGGCTGCCTAACTTCAGTGGTTAACTTAGGCCCTTCATACTTTGCCTGTAAATATCCCTTTGCACTCGAAGGGAAATTCTTTGTCCTTACAGTTTGTTGTTGACGAACTGTATGGGTCACAGACTAAATAGTCCTGGACTCTTCATGGGGAGTAGACTGTATGCTGGAGGATTCTGATCTAATGGAATAACTTATCAAAAGTTGTGATTGCGCAATTGAATGAACTTCTTCAGAGATTTTAGTGAGTCTCTGAGCATTATTCTTTACATGTATATTTGTAGTATTCAATTGAGAACCAAGCACATCACAATCTAATTTTACTTCACTTCTGACCTTTTGTAGAAGTTCTCTTTGTTGATCTAAAGATCACTGCTGAGCAACCCACTAGGTTTCAGCTTGACTTTTGAACTCATTATATTGGGCTTTGAGTTCTTGGAGATCTTTATTAATAGAGTTCATCCACTGATCAGTGAGACGCTTTTCTAAGCATTCAAGAGTGGAGATAAGAGAATGGAAATTCTCTTGAGCACTGAGATGTGCTTTATCAGCCTTGATTGCTTCGATTTGATGCCAGATCTTTCTATCCTCGGTAAGTAGCATGGATTTCCTTAGACACAGGTTTGTCCAGTTAAGCAATTTGCTTTGGCTGGTACCTTGGGAGTTTTCAGAGACAAGAAATAAATGCAGAGGCCAGAAATCAGCTTTATAAGTACCGGTAGTATCAAATAATATAAAGTCCTTAAAAGGAGGAATGGTTCTGGGTACTGGAAAAGGACTTGCAGGAGTGGTTATGATCTTTTCATTGGACTCAGAAATATCCTGTTCAGGCATAGTGGCTTGTCGGGCTGAAAACATTCAAAAATGGCCGGATCTGGGAGGATTGAAAACAAAGGAGCAGTCTTCACATCTATACAACCCATTATCTAATTCAAAAAACTTTTGATGGGTGCATGAAGGACTAGCAGGGATGGGTGAGGCAGTAGAACTGATAGGTTTTGCCACAGAGGGAATTTTAAATAATTCTTCAAAACCCTTGGAGGGTTGTAATCTAATGCTCTGGGAGCGAGGTAGGGAACTCACGAATGGACCAGGTTGGTTGTAGTTGAAAAATCTTTCTATTCTCATGGAAGGTCTAGCACGCAAGGTAGGCTGGTTGCTGGATGAGAATCTGATTACTGCCTGATCATCTATTTCTTCAATTGAGATGCCTCTCAATTGTGGTTGTTTCTCATTTTCTGCTTCAGGTTGACTATTAGTATCCCAAAGATCTAGTGCCCATTCTTTAGGCATCTTAATATCTTTGTGTTTTACTATTTTGGGTGCAGTCAACTATGTGCTATCACTGGAGGATGTCCAGATGGTGGAAAGACCTTCTAACCCTTGGGCTTTTCTGGGATTAATCATTAAGGATATGACCTTATTATATAATCTATAGTGAACCGGAAAGATCAGGGAATGGTTGACAGAACTCTTCTTCATGAAGAGATTCATTGTCTTGAAGTTGTATTCAAGAACATCTTTTAGATTTCCATCTTTTAGACTAATAGGAAAGTCTAATAGGCAATTGACATAGATTGGACCTTTGGACATTGAATCACAACCAGCACCTAGAAGGGAATGAGACAATTTGTAGAATCGGGCATCTTTCAGTATCATCATTACGATGATAGGTAAGCCTTTACGGTAATGGCCATAGTTTCCTATTCTGACATAGGACAGATGTATAAACTGTGGATTATCCAGACTGGCTAAGGCATCCTTCTAAAATTTGGAAACAAGGGCATCTGAGAACAAATTTAACTTGCCCTTACTACCACCTGTAACAACATGTTGTAGGGTAGCTACATGACAACATTGGGAAGTTTTGTAACCAAACCAATTCTTCAAACCTTTTTTTTTATTAAACATATCTATAACACCATGGGGAACATCTTTATAGATTTCAAAAGCTTTAATCTTAGGCACACGAAATTCTTTATCTTGAAACTGACTACTAGTAGAAACTTCATCTAAGACATTACTACTAGACTCAGGAGTGCAAAATGAACTTTCATTATCAACAAAGAAATTGGTGAACTTAACTTCTGTGTTGCAATCTGTAGTATGGTCGATGCTTTCCATAGTCGATCCAGAAGTGCTTGCTCTATCCATTCTGCGCTCGAACCTACACTCAAATCTGCGCTCGAAATACAAATTACTGCCTCAAATCTACCTTGACGCAACAAGCTTAAACGAGACTTACACCACGAGGACTTACAATAGGATTCTGAGTTGTATGAGCAATACAAAGAGCAATATAAGGAGCAATACAGTGAATAGCATAACACTTTATTGGCACGTTATGGTTAGACAACAACGATAACAACAGACAATAACATCATCAGCTTTGATACCAACTTTTATAAACAGCTACAAATGACAAATGAAATGCGGAATAGAATATCTGATTATCAGATAGATCTTATGTATATTATTAGTGCGAATACTCAAGAACAATACATTCATCATATTACAATGTGTGCTGGCATAGACTCAGACATCTATGTAGAAAGAGACCAACTATCCCAGACAACATATATAACTGGCAGGTTTTTGATAGTGATGCTGATTTACTCAAATTTTTGCATTGTATAGATCAGTATGAGAGTCAAGAGATTGATCTTAATGCTTTTGTTGAGGAAATTGATGGTAAATCAACTTTATTTGGGAAAGAAATTGTTCAACTTAAAACCAACAAAATTCCAAACGGCTTAGTAGCGTTAGAAAGAGTTTTTGATGCGAATGATCGATCCATTACCAAAAAGGTAACAATAAAAGATGATAATGTGGAAGAAATAAATTTGGGAACTGAATTGTCACCTAAAAAGGTCTACATTGGAAAGAAGCTAACACCTGCAATTAGAAGCATGTTAATTACATTATTGAGAAAATATAAACATGTATTTGCCTGGTCTTATGATGATCTTAAAGCTTATAGGGAAGATTTGTTCCAACACAAAATCCCTCTGAAGCTAGATGCTAAGCCTTATAGACAAAAACAGAGACCTATCAACCCTATGTTAGAACCAAAGATGTATGAAGAACTCATGAAACTCAAGGAGGCTGGCATCATAAAACCAATTAGGCATTCATCTTGGGTTTCAAATTTAGTACCTGTTAGGAAGAAGAACGGGGATATTAGACTTTGTGTAGATTTTAGAAACTTAAACATGTCCTCCCTTAAAGATAATTATGCCTTGCCTAATATGGAAATCTTGTTGCAGAGGGTTACTGGTTGTGAATTGTTATCCATGATGGATGGTTTCTCTGGTTATAACTAGGTGAAGGTTAAAGAGTTAGAATAGTACAAAACAACCTTTACAACCTTGTGGGGAACATATGTATATGTGAAGATGCCATTTGGCCTTACAAACGCTAGAGCTACATTCCAGAGGGCAATGGATGTTGCCTAAGTTGCAGGTTTAATAAATGAGATCATGGCTGTATATCAGGATGACCTCACTTCATATTCAATAAAGGCCGAAGATCATGTGAATCACCTAGAGAAAATATTTATCAGAGCACTAGAGTATGGTGTTTCCTTGAACCCCAAGAAATGTAAATTTGCAGTCACAGAGGGGAAATTTCTTGGGCACATAGTGTCCAAAGATGGAGTTAGAATTGATCCCGAGAGGGTAGAGGCAATAGACAAAGTTCCTATCCCAAAGACAGTCAAGGCTATACAATCATTGTTTGGACAAATAAACTTTGTGAGAAGGTTTATACCAAACTTTGTAGAAATAATTAACCCTATATCTAGAATGTTGAAGAAAAATGCAAAGGTTAATTGGACAGATGAATGTATAGAAGCTTTTGCATCCATAAAAAGAGCAATTAAATAAGCTCTAGTGCTAAAATCTCCTAATTTCAGTAAACCTTTTCATATCTTCTCCTTTGCATCTTTTCAGACAGTAGCAATAGTAATGCTACAAAAGAATAGTGAGGGTTATGAATAGCCTATTTCCTTTTTCAGTAAATCACTCCAACATGCAGAACTTAACTATGATATCACAGAAAAACAAGCTTATGCATTGGTGAAAGCAATCAAGGCATTTAGACCTTACCTGGTTGGGGCTAAAGTGATAGCTTATGTCCCAAATGCAGTAGTCAAAGATGTGTTTATGCAGAATGAGGTAACTGGGAAGAGATGCAGGTGGATAAACTGACTCCAAGAATTTGATATAGAAATTCAAATTACAAAACTGGTAAGGTGACAAGGGCTAACAAGATTAATGACTAAAACAAACCTTGAGGCTGCCCAAGTATGTAATATTGAAAATGAAGAAGACATGGTAACAAGTATTGAGAAAACTCCTTGGTATACTGACATAGTGTATTACCTCAAGCACATGAATGCCCTAATGGATTTGATGATAATAAGAAAAAGACTCTAAAATTGCATGCTTCAAAATATGTGCTTATAGAGGGAGATCTTTATTAGAAAAACAAGGATGGTATCATATTGTTTTGTTTAGATGAAGAATAAGCAAAATCTTCTTTAAAAGAGATGCATCAGGGAGTGTGTGGTGGCCATTTCTTAGCTAAAACCACAACACACAAGATATTAAGGGCTGGTTACTATTGGCCCAAGGTCTTCAATGATGCCTATAGTTTTACTAGGAAGTGTGACGCCTGTCAGAGATTCTCAGGGAAGTTAAAATATCAAGGGGCATTACCCTTGAGACCTATGCAAGTTGATGCCCCGTTTCACCAATGGGGAATCAACTTTATAGGAGAAATTATGGAGAAATCAAGTGGTGGCCACAAATGGATATTAGTAGCCACCGACTATTTTACGAAATGGGTGGAAGCAGTACCCACTAAACAAGCAACCAACAAGGTTGTGATGAGTTTTCTATTGGAAAATATTATAACTAGATTTGGGGTACCATCAAGGCTCATAATTGACAATGGAATGTGTTTTAGATCTGATGAGTTTAATTTTTTTGCAAATCCTATGGCATTATGGTCTCATATTCTTATCCATACCACCCACAGGGTAATGGGCAAGCTGAGTCTAGCAATAAAAGTATCCTGAAGATTATAAAAAGAATGCTAGATAATAACAAGAAAGCCTGGGATTCCAAGTTGAGATTAGCACTATGGGCTAATAGGATCACAGTAAATAAAGCAATTGGCAAATCACCATTTGAGCTAGTATATGGAACTCATGCCAGACTCCCGATACACAAGCTACCAGTGTGTAAGTTTATCCTGCAAGAGGATTGGGATGTCCTAGAACTGATGGAGGAAAGGTTAGAACAGTTAATGGAATTGGACGAAATAAGGGAACATGCAATGCAACAGAATAAAAAAATGCAAATGCAGATGAAGTACCTATATGATAAAAAGGATAAAGTTAGAAAATTTGAGGTAGGTGACATAGTGCTTATTTGGAATGCCAGAAATCAAGAAAAGGGGAAGCATGGAAAACTTGATGCCCTGTGGATTGGACCTTTTGTCATCAATGGTAAGTCAGGGGAGGATTCATATTATGTACAGAACATGTCTAGTGAGGAGCAAGAACTGCCAGTGCATGGGCAGTTTTTGAAACATTTTTTCTCTTAAAAAGAACCTGAGAGAAAAGACTTGCCAGTGCATGGACAATTCTAGTTAAACTCTCTAAATGGTCTTTTCCATGCACAGTAGTTTAGAAGAGTCAAATATCTTACTTAAAGATCTCTCTTATCAAGAAATAAAAGTTTTTCATAAAGCAATAACACATGATCTTCACCCTTCATAGTTCACCCGTCGTCAAATGAAGAAGGCATTGGTCTGCTCCTCCAAAAATCTGGGATCTTGCTATGCTCACAAGAGGCATATATCCCCAGAAAGAGCCACTGTTGGGGCTGAAATCTCTAGGGTACTTTTTGGTAAATATTAAGTGATGTAGAGCATACAGTGGAAGTCAAACAATTGATACCATACTTCACAACAATGGGATTCTATCCCACAGTTCAGATAGATTAATCCTTCATCAACTTTAAAATCCACTCTCTAGGTCTGAACAACACCAAAACATATATATTCTACACTATCGGTAAGACAACTGATGTCGAAAAGACTTTCCCAAGTCTTATCGTAGACCTATCTTATATCGATGTGTCCCTGACACCTCCTTCGCTATGACTTTTTCCGTCAGCGTAACTTAAAACTCTTCCACTGATCTACATCTCTTACTGATATGCCAAACAATTGTATATACAAGACATGACTTGTTATCACTGGTTCTCTTTACCATTTCTACTAGTCACCCTTTGCATCTGACGAAAGATACATTCCCAACATACATTCTAAAAGATACATTCTAAAGATACATTCTCGATATGCTTTTGTGATATATGTATGCAATGTACATTCGGTGAAATGATACAAAACTCATGCCAATACATAGTAATATACATCGTGGAAACCAAAAGCCTTCAATGATAGTCATACCGATGTATTAAGTAGTGGATGAAATAGATTGGCAAGATCTTGTGTCAATTATACTGATCGATGTGAGACTACGCATCGGAGTAGATATTTCAAGGTCCACCGATGAAGGGAATGACACTGATAGCCCTTCATTGGACAGACAAAGTCCCAGTCATAGCGATCGATGTAAAGTGACTTGATCAGGGTATGTTTCATAAGTCTCTCTGACTATGAAGGTCACACCGATAGTAAAAGTCATAAAGAGTTTCAAACAAAGATAAAGATAACATATCGGTGGGATCATTGCTATCGGCAAAAGATTATTTAAACTAACCGATCTTACTTCTCTCACCAACGAAGTCCCGAGAGATATTCAAAGGGAAATAAGTATCAGCGTGAGACTGACAATCGGGGAGAAGATATTAAGAATCACCAATGAATAAATTCACACCAATGACCTTTCATCCGAAAGAGATTGCGTGGTCATACTGAATAAATCAAAAATAATGATTATCGGCATAAGGAAAGTATATCAGAGAATACTCCAAAGATTACCCTGATGGTATAAGCTATACCGATGGATGAAGTTGTTAAAGAGTCTCACCAAGCGTACAAAGAACCGTCGGCGAGATGCAATGAATCGGAATAAAGATGGTGAGTTCAGCCGAAACAGGACTCATAACGATGTAGGGGACATGTTGTGAAAGTCATTCCTATAAAGAATGAGATAGGTGATCGGGGAAACAACTACTATCAGGTCACGTGAAATATGTTATCCCGACACTGTATCTTATCCCGACGATAACAAAGGTTATGTCCATTGACAAGATTCTCACCAATATTTATATCGGTGACACTCAATAGATTGGAGAAGAATGTTATGCTTACAGCGATGTAGGAGGTCTTGTTGATACAAAATACTGAAACCCTAAAATGACATTAAAATTTGAATGGTTAAGATATTCTTCTGACATTTGAAATATGGGTTTTTTGCAGGATATACACAGTGGGGATCAAGTTATAAATACTCCCATGAAAGGATCTTGAGGAAATGATAACATATTGATAAGGGAAGTAATCATCTGAGTAAATACATATGTTTAAATAAATTTATTTTAATCATTTGACCAAAGATTAATTTGTGTTTTATCTAGTCTTTTTAGGAATGATAAAGAAACCCTCAAAGGATATTAAGTAGAACTACAATTAAAGATCCTTGTTTGATCCTGAAATGGTTATCCATTTGATGATTAATGGTGAGTATTAAATTTCTTGAATTAGTTTTATTAGAACAAATACTGTTGTTTGGTTATCAACCGTCACAACTATTGTAACTGGTCTGAAGCTTGTATGCCGCTCTTTATAAGAGATGACCAAGACCAGAATGAAAGAGGAGAAAAGGGGATAGGAGAGAGAGAGATTACATAATAGAACAGGGGATACTATAGATTAGATTTGAACAGCAATACTAGTTCATTTTTAATATATTTTATTTCTAGTAGACCATGTGCAAACATTCTCTGATGAAGTCAAGTCTCTGGACATGAAGCAATAACTGCAGATTTTGGTATCAACTATCTGTTTAATTTATTCAATTATATGACTATCTCCTTTCAAATTTTTCTCTGTTATTCAGTTTGAGTTATCAAGTATATCTTCAAGTTGTCTATACACATTTGCTGTTATAGTGTGATAAGATTAATTAGTTTTTACTTTCAGAATTAAATCCTTTAAATCTATCATAGTAACTGTGAAGACATTGTCATGGATCTGTAAGAAGAGTCATATAGTTAGGGTTTGTATTCTGTCTCCAATTTTTGATAAATCTGTTACAATTGCAGTATTATTCTGATAGGTTCCTTCAAAGAGGGATTAAATCCTTTTAGATGAATGCAGGTAATTCGATTTTGTCAATTGGATATATATAAGTATGGAATAATAACTACTTCCTTGTAGGGTTGTACAAGTTACATACCTATTCTTTCATGCCAGATAGTTTGAGGTTTTACCAAATAAACAGTCATTTATTTCATGATCATACTAACTCTATATTCAATAAGGCATTGGTCTAATGTTTTCATTATCACTTATACAAATTCACTTTAGATTTACTTAATTGGATTGCATTATTGTTTTAGCATTACAATTTAGACTATTTAGAATTTACTTGTTGTCTTTTTATCTGCTTTATAATTTATGCCATTATCAATAGTTAGATTAATTCTGATCAAAGTAGTGATCATCTCTTTATCTGCGTTATTAATTAAGGGTTTACTTGCCTAGGTCTGGGAGAGCCTGAAGTGAAGGGGTTTAGGCATATCTACCCTGTGTCAGCCAAAAACGTCAAGAGAGCCTGGCAGCCTCTTAGGGTTAATGACTTGTGTTTTTGAGACCTAACAAGTTGCTTTGGAAATAAGCTAAATAGATTCTTCACTATGTACAGGGGACTCATAGTTGGGATTCACTATGTAGTGGGCGTGGATATTCACTTGGTGGGACATGCATATTTAGATTGGGTAGGTGATTCTTAGGATCACAAGTCTAATTTAAGGTATTTCTTCTCAATTGGTTTTAGTCTAGTTTCTTGGTTGAGCAAGAAGCATTCTGCAATTGCTCTTTCATTTACAGAGGCTGAGTATTAAGGAGTAGTTAATACTACTATTGAGGCCATTTGGCTTTAGAACATTCTCACCGAGTTTGGTATTCCCTTCTAGAAGCCTATAGTCATATTTTGTGATAACTAGAGTGCGATACAAATCTCTTTTAATTCATTCCATCATTAGATGACTAAACACATTGAGATCCACATGCACTACATTCAGGAGATGAATTATGAGCAGATCATTGATCTTAGGTACTATCTGACATCAAATCAGATCACAGACATCTTCACCAAACCCTTCACTGAGAGAAAGTTCCTTCATTTGTAAGCTTTGCTGGGGGTGTTGTTGGTGTCCACTTTTAGGAGCTTTTTAGTCCTCTTTTCTCTCTCTATTCTAGGGAGTCTTTTCTCTACTTTGTTTGGGGGGCTTATTCTCTTTTGAGGGGAATTATTTATACATGGGTACCTCATTATGCTTGATTTTCTAGTACTAATATTTTCATCCACCTAAGCTATGCTTAAGGGGGTGTTAGTGTAGGTTTTTATTTTCCTAGTGTGTTACTTATTTTCCCTATTTCCTAGGTTTTTCCTACACTTTTATTAAGCCTTCTTAGGTTAAATAAAGTGAGTGTAATTAGTGAGTGGGTGATTACAAGTGTCGGCATCCTACAAGGGAGGTGGCATTTTCTATCTTGGGAAAATGGTCTTGCTATCTTTAGCCTGTATGGTGGCCTCTCCCTATTGGTCGAAATTTCCACCTCTCCCTCTCCCTAGTCTATATAACTCACTACCTAGCTTGTATTTTGCATCCTTGTTATATATTATATGACAATTTTATTAGTCTTGTGTAGCATCTTTGATCTCTTAATACAATTCTATCATCCTGATATATGCATATCTCTCGGAGTCACTAGTTTGCATTTTTTTTCTATTTTATGTAGCTTATAATTTCTCTTATAAAGTTCTTGGGTTTTCAATCTAATTTAGTTTTCTAACATATCCTAGTGGGATCCCACAAATTAGATTGAAAAGGTGAAATAAAAATGACTAATTGCTGATAATATTTTTAGGATTTTTTTTGGTAGAAAAGGAAATGGGAACAAGATAGGACATGAAAAGGGGAATGAATCTATCAATAGATTGGGATTTTGCAAAAGAAGAAATAAAGTGAAATGGAATGAATGAAGTCTATGGGGATTGTAGGTAGAAATGGATGTAGATACAAGATAGCAGATGTTAACATATCTAGTCTAGCAACATCTAGAAAGTTTGCAAACTATATAAAACACCCAATATGACAAAGAAACTCCCCAAAACTTACAATTCTTTTGATTTTTCGACACTTCAACACATAATAGGAGCATGGGGAAGACAACAAACCATTTCAACACAAAACTTGACCAAGGGAAACCATTTAAGATTTGTTAGATTAGTTGGTTATCAACAATGGGAAAAATATTTCCAAGGCAACAAAGAGGCATGTCAGATATGATTTTTGTAGATTTTGGATAGGTTCCAATAGAGTACACTCGACATTTTTTTGTTTTTGTTATGCCTTTTGTAATATACATTTTTGGCACCCAAACTAAATTCCCAACACTTAGGATTAGTAAATTAAAATGTATTCTATGCCTAAGGGCAACATTTGATTGGTGAAAATTGAAACATGTGAGTGCTATAATGTACACACAATATTAGTAGGATAGAGCTACACCACTCCCATTAGGTTCAAAACCTAAAATGGTAGCCTAATGGAGGCCATTGGTGAAACTTGAAAGGGTGGAAAAGGCTAGAAACACAAAGGAACATAACCCAAGAAAGTTTTAGATAAGTAAAGTCATTGTAAACTAGATGCGGGACATACAGCTAACCTAGAACAAAGATAAATAGACACAACAAGAAGAAGGGTCATGTCCGTAAATGTAATAATGTACATATATGTACATGTATAGAATAATAGAGAAACATGATAGAGGGATATAGCATGATAAAGAAAGATATAACATAATAGAGAGTGATATGAATGTATAGTGAGCAATTGTAATAAATATATGACAACTTAGTGAAGATCATTGTATGAAAGATATATGTTGATTTATTGATGATTGTATATTGCAAGATATAATGATTAATATATGATGGTTTTCTCTAGATGTGTTATAAGAATAAGTCTATGTATGTATGCATAATTTTATTTAATTGTTATATATTTTTCTACACTACTCAATAATCCACCACACTAGATTTAATCCTCTTATTGCCCCTTTATACTGGGGTATTAAATATAACTTTGAACAACGTATGCTCATGTCATTGGTCCATGCTCCTTTTTTTGCTAACATTTCGGTTCCATTACTAGGATCCTAGTAAGAGGTAAGAGAAAGATAGAACTCAAAGTAAAAGATCTACGTTAAGAAAATCTTTAGTAACAATAGATTATAGATAGAAAGGGAACATCTTTGATGTTTTGTAGTAAGATACACTAGGTCCTATTCTATGAGAGGGGTTAGACACCTAGGGGATGATGAATAGAAATGAAGGATATTGAAAACGATGTCAAAGAGATGTGACTACTAAATGTAGGTCTTGATTGAGCCATTAAGGAGGAATAAAAGGATTAATGAAATTCTAAATCAAAAAGACCTATGGAAAAAGGAGATGATAAGTAGTTGAGAGAGATTGTGGAAGAAATTAATATGGATATGGAAATGAATATGGAGGAAAAGATATTGAAACAAGTCCAACAGATGTAGGAAAGATATTTTAAGAGAATGGGAAAGGTGAGGGAAGTTGATTTGGAGCATGCCAAGAGGGATGCTACTGAAAGTATTTGAGGATGATGATAATTTTGAGAATCTACCACTAGCAGGATAGTTAGTTATAATGGAGCACACCAAGGGGCTATTCCTAAGAATGTTGAGAATTCTGAGGATTTTTAGAATATAGAATGGGAAGTACTATGATTCCACTAGATGATGGTCAAATAATAATTATGCCACTCAATAACAAAGATACATTTGAGAAAATAAATAACCATCTCAAGAAAGAAACTAAATATCTAACTATATTTAAAAAATAGATTAAGAAACAAGATGGTTTTAGAGATTCGTTGAATGAAGGGTTGGTAGCTATAGTGCTCAACTAAGGCATTGAAGCAAGGGTGCTCCATCATTTGAGATGTTGACTTGATAATCTTATTTTAAAATTTGAATGACAAACATAAGGGTCATAATTAATGATATACTTGAGGGTTTATCAACCCAATTTACAAATCTAAAACATTTATATTTTAGTGTTGATTACTAAGACAAGGTGATAAGTAAAAGTGTGGGATTACAAAGAGAAAAGTGTTGATAAATGAGAGGGGGGGGGGGTGAATCAGTTATCTTAGTTAATTTAACTTTCTGTTCTTCTTTAACAACTAGTGTAACATCAAAGCAAATAAGCATCCATAAGCATGAAAAGCAGAAACAAAGTCAACACACATAACACAATGATTTTGACGTGGAAAACCTTGTTAAGGGAAAAACCACGGGGTGACTAACCCAAGAATGTATTCTCTGTTAGAAGAATAGAAATACAAAATGGTACTTGCCAATTAGGGCTCACTGCCCAAGCACACTGCTCATAAGAGGCTCACTGCCTACAAGAGACTCACTGTCTACAAGTTATAAAGAGAGTAAAAAGATACTTGAACTGATGAGAAGCATCCACATATGCTGAGGTTCAGTTCTGGTTAGGCTCAATACACTGATCTACTGCACTTCATTCTTCCTCTTCTTGGTGCTGCTGTTCTTTCACATACCAGACCTGTATTACTGTTTCCACACTACTCTCTACTTTCCTTTGCACAACACAACACACAACACACACCTTCATACCGAAATCAATCTGGTATATATATCCACACCAAGGATTTCATCATCTTTCTAGTCGACATCTGGAATAGTCGATATTTTCCCAAACTCTGGTCTATCGGTTGGATCCTTCCTTACCAAGTGATGCGTATCAAAGAGATAGTTATAGAAGTCATCAATCATGTCAACCAATCATGAATGATACCTTAAGAACCTTGATCACCATCAATATCTCATTTGGATTAAGGTCTGATGCTCTACTGGTCAGTTCTTCCTCTGTCTACTCTGCCAAACAAGAACCCAATACTTAGGTACTTATATCTCTTCACTCTTTCATCACCGGAGGTTCAAATCCTAGAATCTATCAGTCAAGGTACTCCTCTTGACTTCCCCAAGTCCGCACTTTACATAGAAACTTCCTCTGAGAAATCCAGACTTGATTGTCGGATCTTGATGCATGCTCTGTTCTTGGTCACAAGACCAAGTTACTCTACAATCTGACTTCTAGTATAGACACACCATGTCCTACAGATGTGTGGGATGAATTTTGTTTCCATCAATGACAACACTCATGAAGCCACACAGTGTCTCTTGCCAACAATCTCCCCCTTTGGCATTGATGGCAACACTTAATGAAAAATGACTAAGTGTCACACTACACTCCCCCTTGGCTGATGTTCTATTCTAATGTACATTTTACCGAAGCTCCCCCTTAGCTATATTCCACATTTTTCACTTAGCTACTCACTCCCCCTTTGACATCAATGGCAAAGGGTAGAATCTGTACACCAAAACTCCCAAAAACCCAACTATACTTAGCCACATAAGTATATATACATGTTGTACTTACATATACTGTAGTATATCTGCAAAAGTTGTCTTCAAATGGACAAGTTTTGTTGCCCAACTCTACTTCATCCTGTCCAAAATTGAGATGTGACCACTCAATAGAAATGCAAAAGCTTCTTCCCTCTTTAGATCTATCAGATCACTAATTCAGGCTGTGGTCTGTGCATCAGATAGGGCCTCATGCATGGCCTCTAACTTAGGGATAATAATCCCTCTTAGTTCACTTAGCCTACTTATCCATGAACTTAGCTCTGATACCAATTGTTGATAATTGAGAGGGGGGGTGAATCAGTTATCTTAGTTAATTTAACTTTCTGTTCTTCTTTAACAACTAGTGCAGCATCAAAGCAAATACACATCCATAATCATGAAAAGCAGAAACAAAGTCAACACACATAACACAATGATTTTGACGTGGAAAACCTTGTTAAGGGAAAAACCATAGGGTGACTAACCCAAGAATGTATTCTCTGTTAGAAGAATAGAAATACAAAATGGCACTTGCCAATTAGGGCTCACTGCCCAAGCACACTGCTCACAAGAGGCTCACTGCCTATAAGAGACTCACTGTCTACAAGTTATAAAGAGAGTAACAAGATACTTGAACTGATGAGAAGCATCCACATATGCTGAGGTTCAGTTCCGATTAGGCTCAATACATTGATCTACTGCACTTCATTCTTCCTCTTCTTGGTACTGCTATTCTTTCACATACCGAACCTGTATTACTATTTCCACACTGCTCTCTGCTTTCCTTCGCATAACACAACACACAACACACACCTTCATACCAAAATCAATCTGGTATATATATCCACACCAAGGATTTCATCATCTTTCTAGTCAGCATTCAGAATAGTCAATATTTTCCCAAACTCTAGTCTGTCGGCTGGATCCTTACTTACCAAGTGATGCATATCAAAGAGATAGTTATAGAGGTCATCAATCATGTCAGCCAATCATGAATGATACCTTAAGAACCTTGATCACCATCAATATCTCATCCGGATTAAGGTCTGATGCTCTACTGGTCAGTTCTTCCTCTGTCTACTCTGCCAAATAGGAACCCAATACTTAGGTGCTTATATCTCTTCAATCTTTCATCACCAGAGGTTCAAATCCTAGAATCTATCAGTTAAGGTACTCCTCTTGACTTCCCCAAGTCCGTACTTTACATAGAAACTTCCTCTGAGAGATCTAGACCTGATTGTCAGATCTTGTTGCATGCTCTATTCCTTGTCACCGGACCAAGTTACTCTATAATCTGACTTCCGGTATAGACACACCATGTCCTGCAGATGTGTGGGATGAACTTTGTTGCCATCAATGACAACACTCATGAAGCCACACAGTGTCTCTTGCCAACAAAAAGATGATGGAGAACATGTAATTAAAGGAGAGAGAATAATGTAGAAGATGAGGAATTTAAGGACATGTTTAATAGCCTAGATATTAAAACAATTGAGACAATTGGATAAGGATGGAAAAATCCTATATTATTTAATGTTACGTTCTTCACTAATGAAAGAACAGAAAAACATCATATCCTAAATTGAAGCAACACCATGGACAGGTGAACCCTTTGGACTAAGACTCAGCTTCTATTTCATTTAGTATAAGAAGGGTTTCAAATGAGGATATAGTGAATAAATCACTTCAAACTAGGGAGATTTAAAATGAAAAGCATTTGTGATTTTTTGTGAAGAGTTAGTCTAGGGAAAGAGTTCTTTGAGAAAGAATTGCCTAGGCCAAGTGTGATATAAAGGGAAAGTGCTTTGATCTAAGAAAGAACATAAGGATTCAAGGACTAAAAACAGAGGTAGAAAAATAGTACTAGAGAAATCTCAACCAATAGTGAAAAAATAGAGGTGCCTTTCACTGAAGCCATGGACAAAAAAAACATCAAGTTCCCAATCTTTAGCAAAGACACAAAAGAGGCCATCAAACACATATTTATCCAAGAATTTATTTGGAGGAGAAGGGGAGTAAGAGAGAGAGAGAGAGAGTCAAATGTAAAGCTATTTGATTTCATAGGGACCCTTAGAGATGATAGTCTCAAATGTTATATGAAAGTATGTCCTAATCATGATAAAGAATGGACTAATTTAAAGGAAGGATTCCTATCCATTTCTGATCACCAAAAGTTCCTTCAAAAAACATGAGCAAGATGAGAGACATGATAGAAATGATTCAAGAATCTATAAAATAATTTGATCAAAGATTTAAGGGAGTAGTAAAAAAACTTAAGGAACCTTTGTTAGAGAAATAAAAAGTGGAATGGTTTGTCTCTAGACTTCTACTTGCAATTAGGAAATCTTTGAATGGGAGAGTCTTTGAAACATATGTCAAGGTGGTAGAATTCTCCTATCATATTGAAGCACAACCCTGGAGAAGGGAAAATGAAAAAGACGAAAAAGCTAAGATAGAGAAGCTTAAACTAGAATTGGAATATTTAATGATTAAACAAGAAATCTTAGAAAGGAGACAACAATTAGGATATGATAATTGATTTTAGAAAGAATATTTGGTCCACCTATTGAGCTTGAATGAAGGATAGATAAGAAATGAGTGCCCAATCATGGATAGAAAGAAAAGAGTTTCAAACTTAAGAGTGGACTTTGTGGAACTCCTAAAAGGGATAAAGAGTGTTTATGTGGCATGTGTAAGGAGTGGAATGATCACAAAATAGATGATTACTAGTCATTATTATTTTAGCTAAGGGATGAAGAGGAGCATACACCCTAATGCAATCATATATATGAAGATAATAAGCCCTAAAATAAGGGTATATCAAGAGCCAAAAGACAAGAAGTATATTTTCATAGATATAACTATAAATTCCAACAACCAACATGGCGAGATTAGTGAAATATCAACATAAATTAAAATACAACACCTCAAATTAGTGATGATAGACCTCCTAAAAAATATAAGGAGGATTAAAATGATAATAAAGACTACCGCAATGACTATCTAGAGGATGATGTAGTAGAGGTAAAGCAAAGGCCAATGGAGAAGAGATGTAAATTATTACAAATGAGGTGAGATATGGAATTACACCAATTATATGAATGTAAGGAAGAGAAAAAGAAGATGTAGATTTTGTGGCAGTGTTGTTGGGTTAAACTAGTTCTTGGGTTAGAGTTAGTGTATTAACCATTAGTGGTCTTTACCACATGGTTTTGTGCTAGTTGTATTGGTCTATGGTTTTGGAGCTCATGGTTTTGAGCCCATGGTTTTGCATGTATGGAAGTCTATATAATGGCTTGGTGAATCCATTGTATGTGTGGCTGGTTGAAGCCTCCAGGCTCAACCCAGTTGGGGTTGAGGGTTAATATGAAGATCTTCATTGTTGGTTTTTCCCCAGTTTGGGGTTTTCCAGGGTAAACCACTGTGTTGTGATTGTGTTCTTATTGCATGCTTGATTTGAGTTTCTGTTGTGCAGTTTGAATTCTTGGCTGTGTATGTCTTCAACAATTGGTATCAGAGCTTGAGTTGCAAGCTCCAGTGTTCGTGTCTGCAGAGGAGTAATGCAACTCATAGTGTGTGGAGATAAGTCAACATTTACTTTTTGATATGGTATTCTTGCTAAAACAAAAGGTTTCAGCATGTGCCTCAGTGCTCTGGCTCCCGGAAGAAGGTTGAGCAAGTCTGTACAAGATTGGTTGTGGTTGCTGTTGTAGGCATGTTGCCTAGTCAAAGTTGCTGTATACAGTTGCTGCATGGTGCCGCAACCAAGGCTAGCTATAGCAAGAACAAGATTATAATGGAGTTGTATGTAAAATTTAATACATGTATTTGGGCTGATGGCTGTAAGACCTAGTATGGCTTTCTCAATCCCTGAAAGGAAAGGCCTAGTAAGAGAGGAGTTCTCCCAAGTGGTAAGGGGGCTTATAGTCATGTGGATTCCCAGTTTGATGTTGATCTCCGTGACAGAGAGGGCATTGCACTTGGTGCTTGTGGAAGGGGGGTTTGGTGCTAACCCCAAGACCAAGTTTAAGGGGGGAATGTTGGGTTAAACTAGTTCTTGGGTTAGAGTTAGTGGATTAACCATTATTGGTCTTTAGCACATGGTTTTGTGCTAGTTGTATTTGTCCATGGTTTTGGAGCTCATGGTTTTGAGCCCATGGTTTTGCATGTATGGAAGTCTATATAATGGCTTGGTGACTCCATTATATCTGTGGTTGGTTGAATCCTCTAGGCTCAGCCCGGTTGGGGCTGAGGGTTAATATGAAGATCTTCATTGTTGGTTTTTCCCTGGTTTGGGGTTTTCCAGGGTAAAGCATTGTGTTGTGATTGTGTTCTTGTTGCATGCTTGATTTGAGTTTCTGTTGTGCATTCTGAATTCTTAGTTGTGTATGTCTTCAACAAGTGCCACCCATAGTTTTTTATCTATCCAAGAGTAGAACAATTTTGGAAGAATTGCCAAGCAACTACTAAGAGGGAAGAACTATCTGGGCCAAATGTGCCAAAAGGGGCAAAAGCAATCATGAGAATACCTAAAGGAAACCTTTTGAGTGCTTGGTGATGCTAGAAGGAAGAGGTAGAAAGGAACGAGTCCAAGATATAAATATATTAATAGAAGAAGAACATTGTTAGGGTGAAGCCTTCCATGTAGTTGTAGAAATGAAGATTGTCAGAGTTGTAGCTTCCAGAAATGCTAGATTATATTTTATGTGAACCTTTCGATGAATATACATCTTACATATTTTTTGAATGCCTTGCTCTTACCAAAATAATGTCATTTCAATTACATCAACATTATTAATTGTTGGAGTAAATGAGTTTTTACCATTTACCTTGCTTGAGTTTTACTTAGGCATCCAACATTATTAGATATTATTTTATTAGTGCATTTTATTATTTGGTAGTTGTTGTCAGTTATATTTTTATTAGATTTCTCCTTGCCTTTATAAGCAAGGTTATGTACATGATTCAACATCTCGCATCTCATTTTAATTATTCACTTATTCAGTGAAATATTGATCTCTATGAAGGTTTATTTCTAGGTTGTGCTCCTAGGAGGTGGTTCGCACCAACATGGTATCAGAGCTAACTATTTGTGCCTCCTTAAGTTTTGAGATTTTTCATTAGTGAATTAGTGAGATTGAGAATTTTTTTACCTACATTTTTTGGTGGAATTCAATATTTTTTTGGCATTTGAAATTTTATAAATTTCTATTTCTCCTATTATTTACCGAAATTTGCAACACACTGGTCTCTTGGAGTGTTTAGATTTGTGCTCTTATTTTTTGCTGTTGTAGAAGCATTTTCAAATCTATGTATTTCGTCTCTACAATATTGTGCAGAGGGCAAAAATCCAAAGCACCATCTGCCTTGCAAAAACTTTGCCATATTTAGTGGTTGAAAACCTCAAATTTTTGAAGGCATCGATATTGGGGAACAACCCTCGACCCTGTTTGCAATCTGTGAGGTATTTTTCTTCATTTTGTTCAGCTCAAGAGGAAGACATTAACTTTGTTTTTTTACAAAGGAAGACACTTGAATCTGTAGAGGCAAAACCAAGCCAATCCAAACACCTATGTGAATGACGATGTTAAAATCATCTTTAAAATAAACACACACTTCACATACAGATGAATGTTTTTAGTCTTCAGATTTACTAATTTTGTGTTGATTGAAGCACTCCAGATTTTTTATCTTCAATGCCTTTATATTAGACGCCCTCTATAGATGTGACTGTGTAAATTATATGGTGGATGGTAGAAGGATTATCTTAGAATCGATATGCACAACATTCCAGAGAAGGCATGAGCACCTGCGCAACAATTTTGGATGACATATTTTGGCGCAAACTATATTATTTTCTAAAGTCGTGGAAAATATTTTATTTAGGGTTTGTTGCTATAGAAGAGGAGCATTGGGAGCCCATTTGGATAGTGATTTGGCAATTTTTATAGACAACCTTTGTCTCACATTTGTGGCACAACATTATTTTTGGCTATTGAAATAGTCGGTTACTTGCTTTTTGCCTATGAGTAAGGCTCATGAGGTTGTGAAGAGTCTCTCATGTGGATTGGTGACTTGTGTGTTCGTAGAGATCTATGTGCCTATTCTCTAATGTATTTTATCCCCCCATCCTCATTGTGGTCATATGGAGTGACTAGGTGTCTGCCTTATTAAGTCCCCTGATGCTTCCAAAGTGCATTTTTGTCATTTTTACATATCTTTTGCAAATAGAGGTCATTTTTTGCAAAACCAGATATCAATAGAAAGCTCTTTTCGTCAACTTCATAGCGAACAAGGTAATTTTAAGATATTTTTCTATTTGATGCTCATTTTTGCCCATCGAAGTATGATCTTGGTTTTGCTCTATTTCTTGTGAACAAAGGGGTTATTTTTTTTATACTGTGTAGAATATTTTATACATTCTCTTGTTTCATCATGGATTTGCCTAAAGTAGAATGATGTAGAGCATCCACCACTCAAACCCCTAACATACAATTTCAAATGTATGTCTATGCATTATTTAATATGCATACATCCTTCATTGTCTAAAATCTCACTTCTATCAACTATTGCAACACCTAAATACCGTCGGCTTCACAAAAATACCTTCATTTTTGATCACTGTAGCACTTGCATCTTTCACAAGACACATTCTCAAATATACATACAAACCTTTACCTGCAACACCTGCGACCCACTTGCATCTGCTGCTTCTTCTACACTAGACATACAACACATGACCTCCTATCGCTAGTTACCTTCACCCTCACTACCGGTTGACCTTTGTATCCAAGCCTTGTATCTGCAGAATGTATATTGCCATATACATTCAAAAACATACAAACCCCAATGTGCATATGTGTGATACTCACAACATTCATCTACGGGATACACATGAAATGTACCCGATACTCACCAGTGATATACATAGTGAATGTATATCTTCAATGTACATTCACAATGTACATTCATACATGCATTTCAAATATGCATTGACCAAATCTTGACTTCTTTGTATGCCGATTGAAACTCCAACTTTCTCTCTCCTTTTGTATCTACGATAGACTTTTATATCTTCGATACAATAGTGATGGACCAAAAGAGATATGCTCTCAACATACAATAGCGATATACTCATGGATTGTATATCTCGCATACAAAAGTAATATACACACACTTTGTATGTCTCTTGCAACCCACGCAGATTTTCACTGTTTCAATCTACTTTTTTACTTTGCAACTGCTCAGATCGATCTCCTTCACCTTCAATCATGCAGCTCTCTGCACTTCAACAATCTACCACACAGCCATGCTAGAACCCTTTAATGCATTCCTTGCCTTATCCTGCAAGCGTTAACACAGACAAAACAGAAAACAAAACCTTAACTAATATATATACAGCCATTCCATCGATTCAGAGAATCAATTGGTGGAATGGATAAATGAATCCATCCGACCTCAGTACAAAAAATCAATTACACAGTGAATTCAAATGCAACAAAATCTTTATTATGCTTCTTCAGAAATGCAATTACAGACGCTCTGTTTACAATTCCACAATTGAACTAAACTGAACTGACTACTAACTCTCTATCTGTCCTTCAATCTGTCCCTGGGAGAGTATTTATCTACTCACAAAGAGTAGTACTAACTTGGTCCCCAGTGGCTGGGAGACAATTCCAAGCGACTGGGAGTTCTAACTGACTAACAAACCCTTAACTAACAACCTAAAAATAACAAGCATCGGTCAAACAAACCTTATTACATTTAATGGTCATTTAGGACCTTATTGAAAACATAAAAATAAACATAAAACAACTAAATGCCTCATGGAGGCCACTGTGGGTTAGGTGCACCTGCACCATACTCCCCAATTTGAAAAGAACTCATGTCCCATGAGTTAAGTCTTTGACTGAATCCACCTGTAGCGGCTGTCTCATATCTGCCCCATGATCTCTGGACTGCAACCTGCTGCCATGGGATCAAATACTCATGCCTAGCACTGTAGGCTCTTCTCACATCTTATTGGTCATTCTTTCTGACCATCACCTCTGTCTGAACATGGACAGTGGAAACTTCATTTACTGCTATGGCAGAATGTGACTGTCTTTCAACTTTTAGGGGACAAACAATAGTCCCTACTATGATTGCATCCTTGTCACTCCAGTCAGCCTGTGGCTGTGTACAAACCTACTTATGGATCTTCTATTGATCCACCTGCTCTCTGTCAGTCATACCTGAAAGTACCTTAGCAACTCCTTTCCCTGAAGTATCCTCAACTGCATTTATGCCTTCTACTGTAGGCATCTCCACAAACTCCTTCTTTCCCACTAAAATGATTTTGGCTGCCTTCTGTGCCGCAGCATCCTCTTGTAATGGTATCAACACAATAGTTCTCCCATTCTTCTTGATGGTGTATGTGTTAGCATATCCATCATACAATGCTCTCCTATCAAATTGCCATGGCCTACCCAAAAGTAGGTGATAACATTCCATGGGCAATATGTCACATAAAACCTTATCCTGATATTCTCCAATCTAAAAATCAACATATGCTTGTTCATATACCAAAAGTGATTGACTATCGCTTACCCAAGATGCTTTGTAAGGATTGTTATGAGGAATCCTTTCCAGTTTCAGTTTATCCACCATTTCCTGAGATACCATATTATCTGTTGAACCAGAATCTATTACTACCTTGCATAGTTTACCTTTGCTTTTGCACTTGGTCCTAAAAAGTTATCTCCTTTGTAGCATGTCCGTGGATGTCTTCAAGATTGTTCTCCTTAACATTAATGATTATCCACCTGGAACTGGATTTGCACTTCCCAGTGGAAGGTTAACATTTTCACTTACCTCCTCGTCTTGCACAAATTGAACTCTCTTGTCATTCTTCCTATCACCTTCTAATGATGAACCTTGCCTCTCTGGACATCTGAAAAATGGGTGACGGATTTCATTACAATGATAACATCTCCCAGTGAAAACATTAGAACCTCTACCACCTCCAAATCTGCCTCTCGTACCTTTCCATCCACCCTTGAAATCAGATTGCTCTTGTCCTTTACCAGTCTCTTCTTGGTTAGACTCACCACTAGGCCTCTGGTTAGGACTTCTTCCTCCAAAACTGCCTCTAAAATTTCTGCTGCCTCTTCCTCTATTCTATTGCTCACCTTTTCTCTTCAGCTTCTCTTCAGCCCTTAAGGCCATTTGGAAACACTTATTTACTATTTCTAGTGCTAAAATGTTGATCTCATCTTGGATGTTCATCCTTAGGCCATTCAAGTACCTGGCCATGTTCTTTGATTCTTCTTCCTATTTCTGTGATCTCAGACTGAGTTTATGAAACTTTTGTGTGTATGCATTCACATCAAGGTCTCGCTGCCTGAGGTTCTGTAACTTCTTATACATCTGCACATCATAGTCCAGGGGTAAAAACTGTGCCTTAAGTTTGGTCTTCATCCTTTCCCAGGAGGTTATCATATTCTTCCCCTCCTTGACTCTCTCTCCTTGTTCATAATTCCACCATGCAAGAGCAGAGCCCTGCAATTTTGCCTTTGCTAGCTTCACCTTCTTATCCTCAGGGATTTCTTTGTATTCAAAATAATTGTTCAATGCCTCAATCCAATCAATCACCTCTTCAGTTTCCATACTCCCACTATACATAGGCAACCCATCTATGGTGTCCCTATTAATTGACTTCAATGCATTTAAAAATGCCTTCTGTTCTGCTGGTATCTCCTCTACCTTTTTACTGCTTTCAGCAATTTCTATATTGTCTTCATCGCTGTCACTTTCAGCTTCCTTACCTTTGCTTTTAGCCTGATTGAACTCTCCCAACTTGGATTCAAGCATCTCCTCGATCAACTTCTTGATGGCGTCCTGTGACATGCTTTTGGGAGGCATCCTTTCCACCTCTGTATCGCTTTCTTTGTCTGACATAAACATTCACAGACAACACCCCAAACGCCACTACTCCTACAAAACCTCAATTCGATTTTCTGCCCAAATCTTTTGTTGAGCTCTGATACCACTATGATGCAGAGCATCCACCACTCAAACCCCTAACATATAGTTTCAAATGTATGTCTTTGCATTATTTAATATGCATACATCCTTCATTGTCTAAAATCTCACTTCTCTTGCCTATCGCAACACCTAAATACCATTGGCTTCACAAAAATACCTTCATTTCTGATCACTGTAGCACTTGCATCTTTTGCAAGACACATTCTCAAATATACATACAAACCTTTACCTATTGCGCCTACGACCCACTTGCATCTGCCGCTTCTTCTACACTAGACATACAACACATGACCTCCGATCGCCGGTTACCTTCACCCTTGTTGCCGGTCGACCTTTGTATCCAAGCCTTGTATCTGCAAAATGTATATTGCCATATACATTCAAAAACATACAAACCCCAATGTGCATCTATGGGATACTCACAACATTCATCTGCGGGATACATAGGAAATGTACCTGATGCTCACCAGTGATATACATAGTGAATGTAAATCTTCAATGTACATTCGCAATGTACATTCATACATGCATTTCAAATATGCATTGACAGAATCTTGACTTCTTTGTATGTTGATTGAAACTCCAACTTTCTCTCTCCTTTTGTATATGCGATAGACTTGTATATCTTCGATACAACAGTGATGGACCAAAAGAGATATACTCTCAACATACAATAGCAATATACTCACGGATTGTATATCTCGCATACAAAAGTGATATACACACACTTTGTATGTCTCTTGCAACCCACATGGATTTTCACTGTTTTGATCCACTTTTTTACTTTGCGACTGCTCAGATTGATCTCGTTCACCTTCAATCATGCAGCTCTCTGCACTTCAACAATCTAGCACATAGCCATGCTAGAACCCTTTAATACATTCCTTGCCTGATCCTACAAGCGTTAACACAGACAAAACAAAAAATAAAACCCTAACTAATATATACACAACCATTCCATCGATTCAGAGAATCAACTGGTGGAATGGATAAATGAATCCATCCGACCTCAGCACAGAAAATCAATTACATAGTGAATTCAAATGCAACAGAATCTTGTTTATTATGCTTCTTCAGAAATGCAATTACAGACGCTCTGTTTACAATTCCACAATTTAACTAAACTAAACTGACTACTAACTCTCTATCTATCCTTTGATTTGTCCCTAGGGGAGTATTTATCTACTCACAAAGAGTAGTACTGACTTGGTTCCTGGTGGCTAGGAGACAATTTGGTGCAGGAGCACCTACCTGACAGCTGGCCTTCATGAGGCAGTTAGTTGTTTTAGGTCTTGTTTATGTTTCCAAGAAGGTCTGATAAGACCAAATGCATGTAATAAGGTCATGCTGATCATGATAAGATCATGCTGACCATGCTTTTACTATTTTTAGCCAGTTTGTTAGGACAGTTGTCATGATGTATGATTGGTTGGATCTCCCAGCCGCCTGGAGAGTTCCCAGCTGCTTGGAGTCGGGTCAGTAGTACTCGAAGGCAAATCTATTTAAGCATGAGGATCGGTTGACTGTAGATCATCGATCGGTAGTATAGTATTGCATTGAGCAGAGGAGTTCGAGTGTGCTGTGTGAGAAACAGTATATTGTATTGCATCTTTGAAATCAATAAAGATCCTGTTTCATTTTCTGTTTGATCTCCTTTGTGTAATCGATTTGCTGGTTTGGGTGGTTTTCATGGATTCGCTGATCCATTCCACCGGTTGATTTGTCTGATCGGTGGAATGGTTATGTACAGTAGGGTAGGTGTTAGTTAGTTTGTTCGCATGCAGGTGTGCAGGATCGCGGCTGAAAGGTGTTGAAGACCCTAGCATGGGCATGTGCTAGGTCGAGCTGATAAAGTGTGGTAGATCACCCTGGAAGTGGATCGAGTCATCCCAGGAGGTTCGACGGATCAGAACAGCGAAAATCCACCAAGGCTGAAAGTTTGTCAAAACCGCATCATCAGGATATTTCTGCGTATATCCTGCAGTCGCTTCGAGCATCATCATCCGAGTAAGAGGAGATCGGCATGATGCGGTTAGTTTCATGAAGTGCAAGTGCATCGGGGTGATCATCATCAGGAGTTGCCGGAGAGGAGTGCATCGGCATAAGGTAGAAGATCGGGTCATGAAACTGTTGAAGGTTGCATGTTGCAAGTGCATCAGGATGTTTTAAGTCGGATATATACTCAGCGTATATATCGCCGTCAGGATCATCTCTCGGGAGTGCCCATCATCCGCGTATCGCTAGCAGATGCGGGAGTGAAAGTTCATTTTTTTTGACTAAGTGTTGAAGAGGTCATCAGGATATTGGGAGACGTCATCGTCATCAGGATATGACGTCATCGTCATCAGGATATTGAGATATCCCCCTATGCAAGTTTATCCTGCTGTCGTTAAGTGCTTAGGTATCGGCGGAAGTCCTCGGCAGAAAGTTGTGTTAACATCATCAGGAGGTTTCGAGAGAACTGGATAAATCATATCATGATGCTGTTGCTTGTATCGTTGGCTATCGGGGTATCGAAGGGAAGGTGCTGAAGGTGATCATCATCAGGATCTTTGGAGCAACCGGATATTGGATATCCTGCTGACGAAGGGGGTGTTGCATATCATGATGATGCCGATGGAGCTTGGCGCCCGATGAACAGTGCAACAGGAGGATGTTTGCGCTAGTTGAACATCATGATGATGATGATAGGCGGAAAACAGAGGAAGTGAACAGTAGTCGGCAGGAGGATAATTGTGCTCGTCCGAAATATGATGATGATGCTCACAGTGTAAAGCAAAATATGATGATGATGGTGATGATGATGATGATGATGATGGGCTGCAGACATCCATGCTGTATTGTAAGGTTATAGTGTGGATGCCTCTGCATCATAGTGGTATCAGAGCTCAGCAAAACATCTGGGCTGTTGTGTGTTGATTCTGTCACCGAAAGGGCAGAGGTAGAGTTGAATTGTGTGTTGTGTGTTGATTGAGAGGTTGACAAAATGCCTCCGAAAGGTAGTGGTACTGCAAGGGAATTGCAGGAGATGAAGGAAAAACATGCTAGAGAGATGAGGAAGATGAAGGAGCTTGCTGAAGCACTTCAAGCTAGGCTTACAGCCCTGGAAAAGAACAAAAAGAGGGAAGTGGCAGACAGTGAGTTTGAAGAAGATGAAGATGCTGTTGAAGAGTATGAAGAGGTAGCTGAAGATCTGGATGCTGAAGACCAGAGATTGGCAAAACTATTAAAGGCAGTGCAGAATGATAAACCTAAGGTAAAGGTTGATGTTTCCAAGTATACTGGAAGCTTGAATGAAGATGAGTTGTTGGATTGGATTGCTGCACTTGATAATCACTTTGAATGTGAAGATGTTGCTGAGGATCAGAAGGTAAAGATTGCAAAGACCAAGTTAGGAGGTCATGCTTTGGTATGGTGGGATTATGTACAATCTGAGAGAAGGAAACAAGGGAAGTCAAAGATCACTTCATGGGATAAGATGGTAGCAAGGATAAAAGGTAAATTCTTGCCAAGGGATTATGAAATCCAGATGTTTAAGAAGCTGCAATTTTTAAAGCAGAAGGAAAGGGATGTGAAGACATATACTGAGGAGTTTTATAAGTTAAGTATGAGATCTGGTCATCATGAGAATGAGGTAGAAAAGGTGGCTAGGTACTTGGCTGGTTTGAGATTTAACATACAGGATGAGTTAGTTTTAGCTAACCCTAAGAATGTGGAGGATTGTTACCAAATGGCAATCAGGATTGAAGAAAAGATGAATAGAGGACATGATAAGTCCATGAGAGGAAGAGGAAACAATAGGGGAAGAGGAGCAGCCCCTACACAAAAGCAAACCAATGAGGGTCAAGAAGACACTGGTAAAGGACAGGGACAGTCTGATTTCAGGGGTGGATGGAAAGGTAATAGAGGAAGATTTGGAGGTGGTAGAGGTTCTACTACATTTTCAGGAAAATGTTACACCTATGGTGAGTTTGGTCATCCATCTTTTAAATGTCTAGAAAATAAAGGTTCATCATCCAGAAATGATAGAACAAATGACAAGAGGGTACAACTTGTACAAGAAGAGACAGTAGAGCAAAGTGTGCAGAGTTCAAACACTTATCAAAAAGATAAGGAGCCTGATAATTATGCATACCCAGAGAGTGGAGAGTCTCTGCTGATGAGAAGAACAGTGACTACCATAAAGGTACATGACAAAGAATCCCCACAAAGAAGAGCTCTTTTCAAGACCATCTGCAAGAGCAAAGGTAAAAAATGTAAGGTTGTCATTGATACTGGTTCAACAGACAACATGGTATCTCAGGAAATGGTGGATAAACTGAAGTTGGAAAGGATTCCACATCCACACCCTTACAAGGCATCTTGGGTGAGTGATAGTCAATCACTTTTTATCTCTGAACATGCATATGTGGATTTTCAGATTGGAGCATATCAGGATAGAATTTTGTGTGATATTTTGCCCATGGAATGTTGTCACCTACTGTTAGGTAGACCATGGCAATTTGACAGAAGGGTACTGTATGATGGGTATTCTAATACCTATACCATCAAGAAAGATGGGAAGACTATTAAGTTGATGCCATTGCAGGTAGATGCTGTAGCACAGAAGGCAGCCCAAATCATTTTAATGGGAAAGAAGGAGTATGTGCAGATGCCTATAGGAGCAGGCATAAAGGCAGATAAGGATACTGCAGGGACAGGAGTTGTTCAGGACAACAGATTGAAGAAAGTTTTAGTTTTGACTGACAGAGGTCAGCAGCAGGTGAAGAAACAGGTTTGCAAACAACAATTAGTTGAGAGGAATGACACGGATGTTGTCATAGTTGGGACTATTGCTTGTCCTATAACGATTGAAAGGAAGATAGGATTGAACATTTCAGAAGTTCAAGAGGCAGTTCAGACAGAGGTTCTGGTCAGACAACCTGACAAACACAGGGTATGTGAGAAACAGGCCTACATTGACAGGCATGAGGATTTACTTGCCAGAAAGCAAGTTACAGTTCAGAAGACTTGGAGCAGCCAAGAACCAGTAGAGGACAAAGCTGGAACAGTTCAGCATATTGCTAAGGCAAAGTGTAGAGGTGGAGGACTTCCACATACTAAACTCATGGGACATGAGTTCTTTTCTGTTGGGGAGTATGGTGCAGGAGCACCTACCTGACAGCTGGCCTTCATGAGGCAGTTAGTTGTTTTAGGTCTTGTTTATGTTTCCAAGAAGGTCTGATAAGACCAAATGCATGTAATAAGGTCATGCTGATCATGATAAGATCATGCTGACCATGCTTTTACTATTTTTAGCCAGTTTGTTAGGACAGTTGTCATGATGTATGATCGGTTGGATCTCCCAGCCGCCTGGAGAGTTCCCAGCCGCTTGGAGTCGGGTCAGTAGTACTCGAAGGCAAATCTATTTAAGCATGAGGATCGGTTGACTGTAGATCATCGATCGGTAGTATAGTATTGCATTGAGCAGAGGAGTTCGAGTGTGCTATGTGAGAAACAGTATATTGTATTGCATCTTTGAAATCAATAAAGATCCTGTTTCATTTTCTGTTTGATCTCCTTTGTGTAATCGATTTGCTGGTTTGGGTGGTTTTCATGGATTCGCTGATCCATTCCACCGGTTGATTTGTCTGATCGGTGGAATGGTTATGTACAGTAGGGTAGGTGTTAGTTTGTTTGTTCGCATGCAGGTGTGCAGGATCGCGGCTGAAAGGTGTTGAAGACCCTAGCATGGGCATGTGCTAGGTCGAGCTGATAAAGTGTGGTAGATCACCCTGGAAGTGGATCGAGTCATCCCAGGAGGTTCGGCGGATCAGAACAGCGAAAATCCACCAAGGCTGAAAGTTTGTCAAAACCGCATCATCAGGATATTTCTGCGTATATCCTGCAGTCGCTTCGAGCATCATCATCCGAGTAAGAGGAGATCGGCATGATGCGGTTAGTTGCATGAAGTGCAAGTGCGTCGGGGTGATCATCATCAGGAGTTGCCGGAGAGGAGTGCATCGGCATAAGGTAGAAGATCGGGTCATGAAACTGTTGAAGGTTGCATGTTGCAAGTGCATCAGGATGTTTTAAGTCAGATATATACTCAGCGTATATATCGCCGTCAGGATCATCTCTCGGGAGTGCCCATCATCCGCGTATCGCTAGCAGATGCGGGAGTGAAAGTTCATTTTTTTTGACTAAGTGTTGAAGAGGTCATCAGGATATTGGGAGACGTCATCGTCATCAGGATATGACGTCATCGTCATCAGGATATTGAGATATCCCCCTATGCAAGTTTATCCTGCTGTCGTTAAGTGCTTAGGTATCGGCGGAAGTCCTCGGCAGAAAGTTGTGTTAACATCATCAGGAGGTTTCGAGAGAACTGGATAAATCATATCATGATGCTGTTGCTTGTATCGTCGGCTATCGGGGTATCAAAGGGAAGGTGCTGAAGGTGATCATCATCAGGATCTTTGGAGCAACCGGATATTGGATATCCTGCTGACGAAGGGGGTGTTGCATATCATGATGATGCCGATGGAGCTTGGCGCCCGATGAACAGTGCAACAGGAGGATGTTTGCGCTAGTTGAACATCATGATGATGATGATAGGCGGAAAACGGAGGAAGTGAACAGTAGTCGGCAGGAGGATAATTGTGCTCGTCCGAAATATGATGATGATGCTGACAGTGTAAAGCAAAATATGATGATGATGGTGATGATGATGATGATGATGATGGGCTGCAGACATCCATGCTGTATTGTAAGGTTATAGTGTGGATGCCTTTGCATCACAATTCCAAGTGGCTGGGAGTTCTAACCGACTAACAAACCCTTAACTAACAACCTAAAAATAGCAAGCATTGGTCAAACAGACCTTATTACATTTAATGGTCATTTAGGACCTTATTGAAAACATAAAAATAAACATAAAACAACTAAATGCCTCATGGAGGCCACTATGGGTTAGGTGCACCTGCACCATAGAACTTCTAACTACAACAAATTATCTTAAGTAGAAATCCGATATGGAGATTTTGTTGTTGAAATTGAAGTTGCAAAGGATTATTTTTGAGGTCAAGATCCTAAACCCACAAGTGTTGTAAAAAAAGGAAATGGTTTGATCGAAGAGATGAAGCTCTTGGTACTCTCATTATGTCCATTTCTCCTGACTTGAGATATCATGTGTTATCTTGTAAGCATCCTAATGATATTTGGACTACCTTGGAGAATCTTTTTGGTAAGCCAGATAAGATGAGGAAATTTCATTTGGAAAATGAACTAATGAATCTTGATCCTAGACATTTTGACAATATCCAAGACTTTTTCACCAAGATTAATTCTCTCAGATTGCATTTATATGAATGTAGGGTTAAAAAGGATGATGACTAGTTGATTCTATCTACTCTCTCTAAGTTAGATCCTTCAATTATTCTATATTTGTTTATGCATTTTATGCTATGATGGATGCTCTAGGTAGTGCACATAAAATGCCTTCTCTTGATGGTTTTACAACTCAACTCACATAGGAACAAGAAAAGTTGGCACAAATGAGCACATTGACACTTACAAAGTCTCAAGCACTTCTTGCAAAAGATCCTAAGGTTTCAAGTGGCAAGGACAAGAAACATAATAAGGATTCTAAGTCTAAAGAGAAAGTTAAGGATGCTCCTTCACATCCTAGTCCTGAGACCAAGACCTCTTCTAATGAGGAATCACCACAAAAGAAGAAGATCAAATGTGCTTATTACAAGAGATCCAGACATGATGAGCATAGGTGTTATACTAAGAAGATTGATGAGCTTACTCACCTTCTTTAAAAGAACAACATCCCGCTGCCCTCATCACAGTCTTCTTCTCCTTCTTCCGCATCACAATCAACAGTATCTTCATCTACATAGTCAAGGAATGTAGAATTTGCTAATGGGATGAAAGGTATTAAAGCACTCCTGGCTTCCACTATTCTTGAAAATGGGAGATGGCTTCTTGATTCAGGTGCATCTCATCATATGGCATGTTCTATGGATATGTTCTTTTCTTTTGAGCCTTGTAGTTCATCTAATATTTTGATGGGTAACAATACATACATGAAGGTTTGTGGGAAAAGTTCTATTGATATGGGTGAAGGATGTTTTAATGATGTTCTTTGTGTACCCTCCTTGACCACTAATCTCCTTTTAGTTTATCAAATTACTCATGGTGCACAAGGTAAGACAGTTGAGTTCACTCCTGATTATGTTTACATTAGAGACATGGAGAGTAGAGAGATCATTGCTACAGGTGTGGTGGATCATGCATTTCACTTGTATTCTTTTTCTTATTTTGCTCCTAATAATGATATTCCTTTGGCAGATGTTCATACCCTTCCATCAAGGGTGAATCATGTTTGTGAGGAGAAGTTTGGTCACTTGAATCTTGGTGTTCTTGAGACTAGTGTTGAACTTCCTCCTTCTTGACCTCCTGCTTCTTTAGATTTGAGTTCTTCTCTTGAGAACGTTGATCATAGTTTTTCAGATTTTGCTTTATTGGATGAGTATTTGGCAGGTATCTTAGATTTGTTTGTGGAGTCTCATCTTGTAGATTTGGGAGACATACTTGAGGGGATTTCTTTCCTCTTTGATGATAGTTTCAACATGGGCTGTTGATACATCTACATTGTCTTTGGAGATTAATATTGATCAGTTTTCTCCTTCACTTGATTTATCACATTTCTTTGTTGTTTTTGATCATGATTATGTGGTGGATTATTCATGCTTAGAGACTCCTACTCAGTCTTCAGAGACTTCTATTTAGAGATTTCCTTCCTCCTCCTTTCAGTTGGACATGGAGTGGCTTCTTCATAATTCGGTGGACTTGTTTCTTCCTAAGGGGTGAGGTGTTGCTTGTAGGCACTGGATCATCTTTTGTTTCTAGGCATACTTTGTCGGCATTGGAGATTCTTCATTATGGGGGGATATCATATCTCTCTTTTTCCTTCCTATGGGGGGATTCTTGATTGTATATACATGATGTATGTAATCCTTGGGGCTACTAGTGAGTCCTCCATGCATCATCTTGTTTTCTTTTCTCTCTTTTAGAGAGGAGTTTTTTCCCACAGGGTTTTCTCCTTTTCTTCGCTTGTGAGAGATTGCATTTCATCGCATTTGTATTGTAAATGCAAACCTAACATGGTTGTGTAGCTGAGACTCATATTGCATCTTGCTCATATTACATAATAATCTAATCCCTAAGTTGCACTTAGGGGGGGTGTTGGAGTAAATGAGTTCTTACCATTTATCTTTCTTAAGTTTTACTTAGGCATCCACCATTATTAGATATTAGTTTATTAGTGCATTTTATTATTTGGTAGTTGTTGTCAGTTATATTTTTACTGGCTTTCTCCTTGCCTTTATAAGAAAGGTTTTATACATTATTCAACATCTCTCATCTCATTTTAATTATTCATTCATTTGGTGAAATATTTATCTTTGTGAAGGTTTATCTGTAGGTTGTGGTCCTGGAAGGTGGTTCACACCAACATTAATAGAATTGACATTTGAGGACACAACATTTATTATGCAATTTTAAACTTTAGTGAAACAAAAGCAATGGAAAAACTCTTGCATTTCATTAGTCACTGGAAGAAAATAATGAAAATTCAATAAAAGTAGATCCAAGAGAAAACAAAAAATTGTCACTTCATTGAACTTAGGCCAGTAAGACATGAGAGAAATCACTCATCTTGCTATTTTTCAAAATAATAATAATAGAACATATTATCCAAACTTTAGACAGAGAATAAAAGTCCTTTGGTTGATTTAATTTCAAAATTATATCTAATTGCTATAGAATCCCTACCTTAATGTAGAGACTAATAACCCGCCCACTATCATATTAATTATAACTATATTTAGCCGATAGGCTTATATGTGGCACATTTTTGTGCCAGAAAATTGTCTCACACCGGAAAGTTGTCAGCCTTCAGTCCGGCTTTCTTCTCTCGACGTCAAGTTTCTGGCCACATTTCGCCAAACCATGCAAGTTTCTTTATTAAAAACAAGTTTCTTTATTAAAAAAAATGGATAGTTTTTATTACGTTTATATATTTGATCTTTGTTAAATATATATTTTCTGAGGCTCTGAGATTTCGATTAGCAGTGGCCCTGCACTTGATTTGTTGTAAATTTTCACACCAAACCGATTCGTTGTCCATTCTAAATTCCTCCTATACACTGGCCCTCCATTATAATTTCTGTCCACAATATAGGAGATCTATGTTGTGAAGAGTGTTCAATGAAGAATAACTTGGATTTGCAGGCACAAATGTCTCCCTCTATTTTTAGTTCCTGTCGCAGGCAGGTTACTATTGTATCAGCTAGATTTATTAGTTCCTACCACTTCTGATCAATGGCAATAAAGAATTAAATTTTTAGCATGGTTATTCTATAGTTGAGATTTAATTTTTATTTAAACTAAATATATAAATACTATTTTTCTGTTTTGCTATTGGTTTATATTAGGAAAAGTAAGGAGTAAAATTATTTTTGTTTTAAAATAATCTAAAAAATATTTAATTCATTATACTTAAGGGAGAACTATGTATATTTAATTCATTTATACTTTAATAACTATTTTTATTAGTGTGTCATATGGAATTGTCTATGCTTTAATAGCTATTAATAGCTATTTATTAGTTCCTGCGATAAGTGACAGAGAGTTGTGTTGGCATATCTATGGAAAATCTTTTTAATAAATGCATATAGGGTAGATTCAATGCATATAATGAAAAATAAACTTTGGTTTTGTTCTATGATACTGCTACCGTCTAAATTTAGCTCTACGCTATATCACAAGGCTGGAGGTTTCAATTTGGTAAGTTTCTGACTATGCTGTGCATGTTTTATCTAAACTGATCTGTGTAAGTAGTTGAAGTTAGGGTTTTTAAGTTCTGCGGTTATTGTATACTTGTAGTTTGGAGGCTGTTTTTCTAGGGATACCTGGTATACTTGTAAATGCTTGAGGAAAAAATTGTAAATGCTTGAAGAAAAATTGCACTTCCTTTTAGTTTGAATGCTAATGTCTAGGAGTATCACAGGACTCAATTCAAACATACATGCCTGAATGAAATGCTACTAGAATCGTATAACTGTCTAGTGAACTCACAAGTTAGTCATAGCCTGCTTAACTTGAAACTCATTTATAGTGGTGAATATTTAAAAAAAAACTTACTCTGTTTCATAAGCATTTTAGATACCAGTAATTTTTCCTTGCTTCTTTTTTAGCTTTGAAATATCACCTAAAGTTACTCACATTCTTCAAGTTAGCTGAAAATAACTACATTATCATTACACCCATCAAAATTACATCACAACCTCCCACCATGTCCACTGGGATTATACATTGGCGAATTCAAGAAGTTTACAAAACGTATCAAAAAACATACTCAACACTTAATGGCTACTTCTGCAAAGCTACTAGTTTCTAAGGTCTTTCATCAGCTTGCATGAAAATTTATTCAAAAAAATGTTGGTAATAATAATGTTAACATAGCAGGAAATCTTGATGGAAATTGCCATTCTAGATAATTGGACATCTTCCCGTTAATTCTGCTTCTTTCATTTTTTTGCTATGAGGTTGATTTTAATTTATGCATCGTTGCTTGGCAGCTAAGGGTAGGAACCATTGGAGTAATTGAGTCACTTTATAACTCTGTAAAACCACAGCCAGAACAAACCCTAAAAACATATCCTCGTCCTTCATCGTATACAAACCCTAACATTGAGAATGATTAATCTAGCTCTATTTCAATGGAAAAAAAAAGTCAGTATTAGCTATGTAAAAAGAATAGACAAAGTGAGGATCTGGAATGGAAGAATTAAACCTGACAATCCAAAAGAATTTTAGAATAAAAGGTTACATGCATTTGCCTTCAGTAGATATTTTTTGAATTATATTTCTGTTGTCTTCAAATGTTTGACTGGCAAATATAAGGCTTACTGTATTTATTATACTCAACAAATACATTTGTTTCACACCTTACCAATGCAAAGTTGGCCGCAAAGTACATTGTTTGCTTTAAATCTATGTAGCATATGAGTCTTCTAGCAAATTCTATCAAAATTAACGAACATAGACAACTAAATCTATTTCTAGGACAATGTTTGAGAAAATCCAGCAAGAAGGTGCAAAGTCTGAAAATATTACTTGCATTGGTGATCTAAAATCAAATTAGTTGTAAAATAAAACTCAAATAGAGTGCTTTTTGTGAGATTACCATACAGTAGGATGAAGGAGAAGAAGCATTTCTGATGCTCAGATAACAAAAGCCTTAAATGTGGTCATAGACGATATTGCATGCGCCCAGGGAGTAAATCAATGACACTCCAATTACACTGAATGAGCAAGTTCAATGCTTCAGATCTTGCTATGGTCGATTTGCCTGGCATAACTAAGGTGCCTATATATGGCTAGCCATAGCAAATCTATGAACAAATTGTTAGGGTTGTCCAACAGTATATGCCTCCCAATCGAGGTCCAGGCTATGGAAGGCGTGGTATTTGTGATTTGAGCATGGCCTCAGACATGGCCATCACCTAACCAACCACCTGGAGCCATCCTGCATGTCCGTCAAAATCAATGTGGTTGCTATTGCACATTACCCTAGAAAAGAATTAATAATACTGCATTTTCTTGTGTCAAGCTAGCGTCAATGCCAAGATCAAATATGAATGTTATCTTTGGTGGTTGCGGCTTCTTTGGCATTGGAATTTATTTGAAGAAATCCAGTAGCCAATGACAATGCAAATAAAACATTTTATTACACTATTTCCATAAGAAATATGTGTATATTAAAAAATAAACTTTGGGAAAAGAGCTTGTCACTGCATTTTCTAGACACAGTTAGGTCTAAGCAAAAAGAAAAAAATTGTAGTTGTGCAGATTCGAGAAGCTGTCAGCAAGTGTTAAAGGAATTCTTCTATTAAATAGTATTTATAAGAAATATAAAAGTTAAAATATTTTCTTCAAAAATAGTTGGAGGATTTGGTCACAGGAGGCCCTAAATTTTTTCAGCAGCATTTGTTGAATTTTTGTTTTGTTTTGTTATGCTAATGGTTATTAAAAGTTTCTGAGTGTAAAACCAATATAATCAAGTTTTTAAATGCTTTACTAATATAGATTAGGCGGAGCTAATCCATTGTAGAGATTTGTGAATATTATTTTTTCATGGGTAACACATTCAATTTTGGTAGTTTTCTTTCTAGTTTTGTTTTATTTATTATAATAAATTTAGTATTCTTTTTTCTTTTTTCAATCTTGATTTGATAGTGACTTTAGAGCATAGTGAATTTTAGTTATATAATTATGTAAAAATTGTTGTGATTAATTTTAAAAGCAGCAAAGTCTTTTTACAATATATTTACTAGATTCATTGTTACTAACACTTCGCTAATTAATTTTTTTCTCAAAATTCAATAATAATAAGAAATAAAAATAAATTAAAAAAATTGAAAAGTTTAATAGATTATTTTTAATATTATCCTTCAAATTTATTGCCCATTACATTTACATTTTATTTTTATTACCATTCCAATGATAATCATTTAAATGACTTTTTTCACTTTTAGTTTTACATTATTTTTTTGTTTTCCCTTATTCACAAGGTCTATTCTCATAAATCAGTTTTATTTTTATTCTTGTTAAATTTCATAACATTTTCATTATTATCATTTTATTTTTACTCTTGTTAAATTTCATAACATAACATTTTCATTATTGTCATTTTATTTTTATTCACATTCAATTCCATCTTAGCTTATTTTCCAAATTTAGAGTAATTTCTTAGAGCTATTCTATTACCTAATTTGTAATGGAGCGCTTTTCTGCCCTTATATTCAAAATGCACAGTAAATTTTTAAAATTGAGAGCTATTTTTATTGTTAATTATAGTGTAGCAATTTGTTTGTTTATTCTTGAATGTTAGAGCAATTTTTGATAAGCAGAAGATTCAACATGCGGCCATTTCATGCAAAAACACACACAGTTAAATCCAGAAGCACTTTTGCACTAAATAAATTATAATACACCTCACGCTTCTCATGTTGGTTGACACTGATGCAGAGCAACAACGGAAACGTTCAATATTGGTGGGGTTTGATAATCTTCATTCTATCACCCAGACTAACCCTAATGTCTTCCCGATATATCCTATCAGCCAGACGATAACCATCGGCATGTTCAGAATTCTTCACACTGAAACCCATCTCATGTTGATGAGTGCATTTCATTTTTATTACCTATCGGCAACACATAGACTATCGGGCTTCCTAAACTGAGTTACTCCGACATCGACGGTCACACCGATACATGCAATCCTTAACCCATCATGTCTTGGTAATGCCTCCTCTATCGGTGAAATACATCACTATCAAATCTCTCACTTTCCTTCTTACCGACCACTATACTCCTCCCGATGACCGCGGCTTCCAATGACTTAACCTCAATGGTTAATTGCCTTCGTCGGGTTGACTCCTTTCTTCGGCGACACTTCCTTCACCTCCGCTAATGCCAATCTCTCTCTGATGTGGATATCTCACCTTTGGTAGATGCTACCATCGGTGGGACTTGACTGATCGGGCCAACACAACTCTTTTCTGTTGATGCCTTACCTCATGTTGATGCCTCCTTCATCGGTGTGACATCCAACATTTGCTGTGATCTCCTGAACCTTACCTGATGGGCGTTCTCATGCCGATACCTGCACACATTCGGTTGCAAGATACACTAGACTAGGGCATAGCGATATACACACCAAAGGTACTCCATCCGGTTGTGGTTGAATGGCAGATTTAAAACCTCATCATCCTTCCCAAAATTCCATGCATAATTTGTCACACATTAAGCAGAATACTCCATCGCGCTGTGGTTGAATGGCATATTTAAAACCTCATCACACAGAAGTCTTGGGAGAAGAATATATATAAAAAAATATAATCTAATTAAATTTTGGGAGAAGATAAAATTTAAAACTATTAATATTATTTAAAATAAGAGTAATTACTTAAATAATCTAAAAAATATAAACTTCCACATAAATTAACTATAATAATAAAGAAGTAACTAATATAAGTTAAAGTATAAAAAAAAATATTCGAAAGAATATAAAATAGTATAGATATCTTAAAGTATAGCTATTTTATTTACTAAAGAGTTATTTTATTTTACTTCAAAACTATTTTATTTACTATATACATACATGGATAATAAATTTTAATTTTAATTTAAGAATTATTTTATTTTGTTAAAACTTTAAATGAACTATTTAGTTAGCATAAGGTAGTCCACAATATAGGAAGAAAAGTGTAACTTTACAAGATGTTACAGAGGAACTCCTTTTACTTCAGAGCCAAGGGAACACAAAGGAATATGAAGCTTAAATCTATCAGATATTAGAGAAAACTGTTCCACATTCTAAAGTAGTGTCAATGTTAATGATATTCATGGAATTGCATTATTGTGTTGATATAGTGAGAAAGGAAAATGCCTAGGCATAGTTGTTTTGTTCAATGATCTAAAAACTTATTACAATTGTGTTGTTTATATATTTTCTTCAAAAATAGTTGGAGGATTTGGTCAAGGAGGCCCTGAATTTTCTCAGTAGCATTTGTTGAATTTCTGTTTTGTTTTGTTATGCAAATGGTTATTAAAAGTTTTTGAGTGTAAAACCAATATAATCAAGTTTTTAAATGTTTTACTGATATAGATTAGGCGGAGCTAATCCATTGTAGAGATATGTGAATATTATTTTATTATGGGTAACACATTCAATTTTGGTAGTTTTCTTTCTAGTTTTGTTTTATTTATTATAATAAATTTAGTATTCTTTCTTCTTTTTTCAATCTTGATTTGACAGTGATGTTAGAGCACAATGAATTTTAGTTATATAATTATGTAAAAAATATTGTGATTAATTTTAAAAGCAGTAGACTCTTTTTACAATATATTTACTAGATTCATTGTTACTAACACTTCGCTAATTAATTTTTTTCTCAAAATTCAATAATAATAAGAAATAAAAATAAATTAAAAAAATTGAAAAGTTTAATAAATTATTTTTAATATTATCCTTCAAATTTATTGGCCATTTCATTTATATTTTATTTTTATTACCATTCCAGTAATAATCATTTAAATGACTTTTTTCACTTTTAGTTTTGCATTATATTTTTGTTTTCCCTTATTCACAAGGTCTATTCTCATAAATCAGTTTTATTTTTATTCTTGTTAAATTTCATAACATTTTCATTATTATCATTTTATTTTTACTCTTGTTAAATTTCATAACATTTTCATTATTGTCATTTTATTTTTATTCGTATTCAATTCCATCTTGGCTTATTTTCCAAATTTAGAGTAATTTCTTAGAGCTATTCTATTACTTAATTTGTAATGGACCACTTATATTCAAAATGCACAGTAAATTTTTAAAATCAAGAGCTATTTTTATTGTTAATTATAGTGTAGCAATTTGTTTATTTATTCTTGAATTTTAGAGCAATTTTTGATAAGCAGAAGATTCAACATGCAGCCATTTCATGCAAAAACACACACAGTTAAATCCAGAAGCACTTTTGCACTAAATAAATTATAATACAGCTCACGCTTCTCATGTTAAAATCAAGATCTATTTTTATTGTTAATTATAGTGTAGCAATTTGTTTGTTTATTCTTGAATTTTAGAGCAATTTTTGATAAGCAAAAGATTCAACATGCAGCTATTTCATGCAAAAATACACAAAGTTAAATCCAAAAGCACTTTTGCACTAAATAAATTATAATACACCTCACGCTTCTCATGTTGCTTGACAAGAACTGATATTAACCTATTTAGTATTGACACTCATGCAGAGCAACAACGGAAACGTTCAATATTGCTGGATATAAGGTTCAAACAAAGTAGGTAAATGATCTGCAACAACAAAAAAACATTCTCCTTTGAAAATGATTAAGCCAAGAAAAGCTGATTATGACATTATGATCCTAGTTGCTATAGATATAAGGTTTTCAAAACATGCAGAACAAAAACAAATCAACCATTCAGCCACAAAAGGTCATGCTTCATTCATCCACACTAAAAATTCAAAATAAGACACAAAATCTGGGAACAAATTTTGTAAAGTTGGCCTACGAACAATTTTGAAAACTTGGCTTTCTAAGTAGTTGCAATGCCACTTGTAGTATTCAAAATAGAATAGCAGATATAGTTTCTCATTTACAGTAGGCACTAGGGTATAATTACATAACGTAACTAAACTACTTATCTCAACTAAATAAGTGACCGAGGTCCTGAGTGCAAGCATTTCAAAGAAAAAAATGAAAAAATAAAATCTGCTATATATTTCCTATTCCATGCTTGCTAAATTAAGTCATGTAAATTTTTCAGTCATTATTTCATTAACTATCTAAAAGTCTGCCATAGAATAATAAAAAATGCCTGGAGAGGTTATCTGACTTCAGTTCCTGATTCAATATGAGGAAAAGCACAAAAAAAGATGTTATTCATTTCCTGCGTTCATCCTACATTTACCACTGAACTATATCAAACTGTATCACTCAGAGAAGTTCTTACTCTCTACCTTGACAACAAAAGTTCTAGGAGGTAGTTTGCAAATTTAGGTTCACTGTCTCGTAACACATTTCTTACACAATCCTATACTAAATTACTTTTCACTAAAGTAAAATCTTCCTGCTTTTTCATAGAATCTCTAATAAACATAGCCAGAGAAACTGCACTGCATTTGCACAAATGTAATGACAAATGCACCTGTACTCTATTACAAAAATATTTTGAATGCATTTTCTAGGGAAGCAATCTAGCACTACGGATGTTACTATTGTCTGGTATCAGTCACCTCTAACGCAAGGTTAAATTTGTCCAATCCTAAATAGTTCAATATTTAATGCCTGATAGTTTTGTGTGTATTGTTGTCAAGGTTCTCCAATTTCTTCCTTTGTCGCAAAATACATCATGCATACCCTATGTTCTATTTTTCCCTGCTGGAATTTTTTCCCATGTGTTTGTTCTGTGTTCATCGTTTAACCTTTTCCCCCTCAATGCCTCATTAAACTTGCTTGGTATGCTTATTAATAAAACATTGACCAGTGGTTGCTAATTGTTTGTTTTATATACACTTTCGTTCCTAACTTATAGCTTTCACACTTGCAGGTGTAGATTCACCAGAGTTTACAGCACTATTTCTTAACAATAGAACACCAAGTAAAAAGGAATCAATTTCCAACAATGCTTTTCAAAAATATTGTTAAACGGATGGGTTCCATAGACAACATGCTCCAGACAAGCCAGTCGACATACATTGATGCATTGAATGATAAAAGAACATTGGATCGCCTAAACAATTTGCTGCACTCAACATTTCAAGTAACTACTCTTGAAATCTCCAATTTTTCTCTTTGCAGATTTAAAATAATATTAACAAAAAAATCCTCATACAAATAAAATAACACTTCAAAATGTATTGCAGGTCCAAGGAACATTGAAAATAGCCAATGTATTTTCCAGCCCTTTTAATGCATTCTGCTCAAAATGCAACTACAAATTTGATTCCTATGGAGCACTTGATAATGAAACTACCCAATGTGATACATGCAGCGAAGAGGTCCCTTATATCTTCTTGCATTATCTCAAAACTATTCTAATCTCTGAGAACAATCAAACCATACAGTGTTCATGCCCTAGCAATATCGTTCAGATATTGCTACCAGACCTCCAAAAGATAACCTATCAGGAGTACCTCCAAGATAAGTCAGCAGTTATCTTCATGTTGCGAGACTTCTCGAAGAAAGGAAACTTCACCTTGAATAAGACTAATGTCATTATTAATGCATCTTGTCCTGATGAATAATAACATCATGCCAATATACTAAGGTACATCCATAGTTTTTCTTGCAATTTCTTTGTTATAAATAAAAATTATAACACTCAAATTTAATTTCTGCACCAATACTGTAGTATTACTGCGCTATACCTAGTTTGATACAATAAACTATACTCACATTCTTCTTCATACTCATCTTGCAGGAAGCAAATATAGCGCATCATCACAACAAATATGAATTACAAAGCTGTCATCAATCATTTGCTAAAGCATAACAAATTGCATTTTTGCTACATATATATTATACACAACAAACTCTTCCATACTCTCCGTACTGTTTAAATTGCAAACCATGTTTTGATTTCTGCTGTTGCATTGTCGTCTAATATATGTTTATGTTTCCTGTCTTTTACAAAAAATAGACTATGATATGTTTTCTATTTCCTAGCCCTCCTAGCTATTGTATGAGTAGATCTAGACTAAACCTTTGTGGATTAGAAACTATTTAATATTCATATGTTCATGTTGCAACTTTCAACTAGTGATGCAAGTTTATTACTGGTTTTTCCTTATTCTTTATACATAAAAAAAATTAAAAAAATAATCAGGAAAATTAAATAATTGGAGCATAAAAAATAGGCCACTGTTTATACTAAGTTTCTCAAACAGAAAGATTACACAACTAGTTTTAAAATGGACATTTGAAGTTACCAATGTTCTACCAAAGTTGGTTTCATTTCTTTGAAATTATCATAAATTATTTAGATTAATCAAAAATATTTTTTCAAGTTTTAGTAATGTTTAAATATTATTTTTAAATATTAGGATAATAATGAGCACATGAAAAGTGGACCACTGTTTATTCTAAGCTTCTCGGACACAAAGATTACACAGCCAATTTTAAAAAAATGTTCCCATCACAGAATCATGAATTTTAAGTTCATAGTGGTATCTATGTAAAGGGTTTACTTCTTAAATAATCTCTTATAAAAGGTTGCCTTTCTATTAAACTTCAAATTAAACATTCAAATATTTTACTTTAATTTTTGGAAAATAATATACTTGTGATTTTACAATTCAATCAACATGCAGGAATTTACAAAATGGACATTTGAAGTTACCAATCTTCTACCAAAATCAGTTTCATTTTTGTGAAATTATTGTAAATTATTTAGAGTGATCAAAAATATTTTTTCAAGTTTTAGTAATGTTTAAATATTATTTTAAAATTTTAGGGTAACAATAAGATAATTATTGCTATACAAATATTTAAACATAATAATTAATCTACAGGTTCTCTTCAACAAATGTGTTTATTATTAATCTCACTTACAATTTTAAAGATTTAATGAAATAAAATATTTCTTAAATTAAAATTAAAATTTATTATACATGTATGTACATAGTAACTTATATTAATTACTTTTTTATTGTTATACTTAATTTATGTCAAAGTTTATATTTTTTAGATTATTTAAGTAATTACTCTTATTTTAAATAATATTAATAGTTTCAAATTTTATCTTGAATCACAACGCCTAATTAGCCCCAAGTAGGTTGACCATTAAACCAATAACTCAATTATTACAATACTGCATGCAATTGGCACTAAACAAACCACTTTTCCACAACTACATGCCTCATTGAACTAATAACGTAATTAATTCAATAATATCTCCAATTAAGCATAATAACTAATTTGTAATGAATGTTTGCCCATAACTGTACATAATTACTAGAGCACTTCAATGTGGTGCACAATATAGTGAATAGAACCATACTATATACTTATTCAAGAAAAACATGTTAAAGTTTATGACTTCATTCTTTTGTTGACAAGTCATAGTTTCATTTCAAATGTGTACTACTCATTAGAAGTTCACTACACCTGAATCAATTCGTCCCTACTTATCACCATTTCTACCTTCTAAAAAAAATGTATAACATACTAATGTAAAAATTTGACCACTAATGCCATAGTTTATATCTAGTTTCATTATCAAACAACAGTCCTCATACCAGTTCAAAATGCACAAACACAATTAGGTAGGAACATGACACAATGCGTCTCTTGTTATATATTGCATGCCCTAAATGAATCTGAATTTTGTATTGCCTCTGGTTTATATGACACGGATGATTTTTAGGTTTAAAAGAGTAAACCACTTTGTGTGCATTTTTTGGGCAGGGGAACGAGTTTTTTATTATTATTATTATTAATAATTTGGATCAATTAAAAAAAATATATATTTTTATAAAATTTGGAAAAATAATAATATTTTTATAAAATAATTATTATATATTCTGTGAATTTTTTTACCAAACATTAACATTGGAACAATAAAAAATATTAAAAATGATACACTAAAAGATAAAAGATAAAAGTTTATATGTTTCAATGTATCCATAGTAAATGATTAGACAATATATTTTTGAATAGAGAATAAAATAATATTATTTTTAAAAACTGTAAATTTTGATAGGAGACTACCAAATAGTTAATTTTTTTTTTAATATTTATTGCATTAGTAGTTGTATTTCTCAAGTAATTATATATTATAATTTTTTTATTTAAAGTATATTTTTGATAAAGTAAATATACAATTTTTAATTAAATTATTGGCATTCCTATTTATTTAAAATTTATAATCTTCACATTATTTAAAATATATATTAATAAACTTTGTACAATAATAGTATAATTCTATTGAATTCTTGAGTACTTAGAAAAGTTGGAGTTGAATTATACATTACATAATATTAATATACATAATACATTAATAATATAATTTATTAAAATATATTATATTAATATTATTATACTTATGGACAATAATATCAATATATAATTTACATAATATCATTATATAATATTAATATATATAATAATATAATATAATGCATCACTACATCCCATTAGCTATCATACTAAATAAATCAATCAACATTGAGAAAATAAAACATGGGATATTTATAATTAAATTACTATTATATTGCATAATAAATAGTTTTAATTCTTTATTTTATTTTAATTATTTTTTATAAATTATTTTATATTAAATTCTAAAATAATATTATTTTTTCCAAACTCAATTTTAATATTATATTTCACTTAAAAATAAAACACCAATAAATATACAAAATAATATAATAAATATATATTAATGTTAATTTTTCATTTGAATTATTTTTTTAATTCTTTGTTCTTTATTTATAATAATGTAACCAAATAACTTCTAATTTAATTATTTTATTTTAATTCTTTATTCTTGATCTATAAATTTTTAGCTAAATATGACTTCTAATTTAAATATAAAAAGGAAACTTGTTTATTAAAAAACTATGAGAGGAAATTATTTTATTAAACCTAAAAATATATCCAAACTATCATCAAAACTCAACTATACAATAATAATCATTTCAACTATAAAACAACCACTATTTGTTATTGATTTGTGTATATGTTTGTACAAATATCATGTCAAGGATATATAAGTATACATAAGGTATAATGTATATGTTTAGACACATATATGTATGCAAATTTATGAAGGTATAATTCTATAGAAAATTGTCACTGATATAGGGGTTTCATTTTCTCTTTTAAATATAAAAATGTCTACCTTCTGAAAATAATCAAATTGGGAAAAAACACATCATTTTTTAAAATATGTACTTATAATGTCTCAGTTTTAACAATTTCTATTTTATTTACCTATTAAGTTTATATTTATTAAAAAAAATAATGAATCACCTTAGACCCCTAGATTCTCTCAACATCATAGTTTAAGTAGAAAAATCCAATGCCACAAATTGGTCTTTAATAGAACATCTTATATGCTTCAATAAAAATTTGTTGAGGGCTTGTTTCAAGCTTGTTGTAAATAATTTTGCACTAGTACTGTACCCTCGTAAAACAATCAAATTGAAAAAAACCACATCATTTTTTTAAATATGTACTTATAGTATCTCAGTTGATACTAGCATAGTCAAGGGGCTCCCCTCCCAAGCATAGTCATAAGTTTCTAAAAAGACATAAGACTTTATTGATTGCAAAGTAACCATAATGTTCTCACTTAGCTAACCATACTAAAAAAGACAATTGCTCTAAAGTTGCTCAAATTTCATGTTAAAGATATTGTATGAGTTGGTGTACATGCACTCCTAGCTCTATGGAATGGAGTGCAAGCCCTCTTGATTGAATTTGCACATCACACATTTAGAAATTTCCACAACATTAGTGAACACTCTAAAATGATCCATTTAGATTGCTTTTGAGATCATACCTTCTACACATTATCCCATTTAATATGTTCTACTTGACCTCCACACAAAAGCATTTATTCTACCAGCCAGTCTTATAACCTACCAATGAATCCTTTCTTTCCTCTTCCCTTCAAAATTTTATTCTAGAGAAGTGTTGGGTTGAAGACTACAGTTTAAATGCAGACAAACACAAATGAAGTAAGAAAGGAAGGCTTAGAACATTCATTTGGACAATAGTAGTATTGTGCTTGTTTGAATTCATAAGTAAAAATGCCTCAAGAAGCTAACAAAACTCATAAGAGACTAAAAATGTGGGTCCAGCCATGTCTTAATGCACCAAAATATACCATTGATTAAGATGTAGTAAGCTAGGGTAGTGTGAAATTTTAAACAACCACAACAATACTGAAAGAACATGATGGTCTCCAAAACTAAAGTTAACAAACCAAAGCAATTCAAACATTGTGACTAACCATAGTAAAAGACAAATTTACTTGGACCAAAGAACAACTTTGTACATACAAGGAAAAAACCACAGTAAAATACATACTTACCTGGGGAGTGTGTTTTCTAGGAGGCATTGAGCAGGGAATGAAAAGATTTTCACACAAGAATGAATCTATTTATTTCTATTAAAGAATACCCATTTCATCATAACGTGGCCCAAAAGGAGGCAGATGTACAAAAGGTGAAAAATGTAGTTTTTAATTAGGGAAGTTAACTTGATGCCAAATGATTGCAAAGATTTGTATTGAGCAAACTCATAAAAGTGTCCATTGATGTCAGGTCTAGATTTATGGATTCGGCTATAATTGATTCCAAATGGACTTTCAATGGGCCTAAAATATGCAGAAATACTATATAAGCTGATTTTTTAAGCTCTTCTCATAGTTTTTTTATTTATTTCTAATCATGAAGGGGATAGGTTCCAGTAGGTAATGATATATATCAGATAACAAAGGGATATGTTGTTATCTTGACATACATCATTTTGGGGCAAGAACATTATTTCTTTTTGTTTTCCCCATTCATTTTCACCTTTATGTTTTCTTTAATTATTTTACATTTTTTGTATTAGTTGTGTTTTAGGATTGTTGGTGAACAGGTTTGTCCTTTGGAAATAAATACAAAAAATGACTCAACACGCCCGGGAAGAAGGACAAACAGCACTAACAGTTGGAGAAGTTATCATTGGGTTGACAACTTTCCTCTGAATTTTAGAGGTACATCTCCCTCTTAAGATATGCATTGAATAAAAATATGGGGTATGCTTTTAACCAGAAAGCAGAAAATGTGTGTTAACATCTACCCATCACTATGAAATAGATGTGCATGACTGACTATGGAAAGAAATGAATGCAGATAAATGATACACAACCCACTTATCTAACATTCAAAAATAAGGATAAATCGATTTAAAGATACATCTATATTCCTCCTTCACACATGTTGACATAAAAGAAACAATATTGAAGACAGATTATGAATTAACACAAGAAAAATTCCAATCATAGAAGACACTTGGAGACACAAAGTTCTATAAGTAATTCTTCATTTCTTCAATATAATAAAACTCAATTTTTTTTGGCGATGTTTTTATACATAAGTTGAGCCAAGAAAAATATAACTAGAAAGTAAAACAAAATAAACTTGCTCTCTTTCCCCTATTCATAGATAGTCAGAAAAAGATATATTCTCTTTGAAATCTTCCCTCCCCTTATATAACTTCCTACAAATTATAACTGTTTGAAAACGGTCTTTTTTGAGTAATCGTAATCAAGAAAGTGACCTCTAAAAAAAGGAAACGGTTACATCATATCAAAATTGTAATGATCATCGCTAATTACAAAAAGACTTCATAAATGCAACACAAGTGGCATTAGACTTCCCCAGCTCCTAATTCTAGGTGAATTTCCATAAAAACCTGGTGCAACTCAGCACGTTCTTCTTCTTCCTTTAGGATGAAAATTACCCGGTGGTATTCATCATAACTGGTTTTCTCCTTCTAGGTGACTGTGAGCAGCTGAGAGATGATAACGATCTCCTCCTCAGGCCATTGTAAATTAGGTTGCAGAATAGGCATGGGTTCATTGTCCCAGATTTTATTGTTTGCTGGAAGTCCCATTCTGAAAAATAGTTTGGCTGGCAAGAAAACTAAACACAGAGAGTACTGCCACCTTTACTTAGTTACGTCAGTGTGTAATGATGTCTTTTGAACTTATTAACACCTGTACCAACATCTTAATGAGCTTCACTACACTTGTCATTAATGCATCATTAATTTTGTATCTTGATAAACGAGTCTCAAGATTGAGCTCGCGTTTCATAACTCTTGAAAAGACATTCTCATCGCATACCACATGAGTAATCAGATGAGTTGGTGATACCTCAGAAAATGGGCACTGCAAAGATGCTGACTAGTCAGCAGTCGGAGCAAATTTGGAACTTTGAACTTAGAGGAGTTCACAAGCTTTGAACTTCCTCGACACAAAGGAGAAGTCGGGGATTCGGCCATTTCAAGAACATAAGTTGGGTAAACAAAAGATTCATGGATTTAAAAAGCGCCCGATAATAAAGACTTATACAAATTTTCTTGAAAAATTTTGGGACGCAAAATGACCGAACCAGGGCAAAGCAATGATTGCATGAATCTTTAAGCACTAAAATTTAAAAACTTTGGGTTTAAATTTTGGGACAACAAGGATGTAACCAAGCTAGGATGTATTGCACACATTCATATTGAGGAAGCATTAATGATATTTTTTAAAAATGTAAATGTTATTTTGATTATGTTTAAATTTATTAACTTGGTTAAGTTTACTATATAAAATAATTTGTTAAATGGAAAGCTATTGGAAGTGTGTAATTTATTTTTGTTGAATAGTCAATCAAAATGTTCTAATTTTTTTATTTTAGAGTATTTAAATTTTATTTTTCTTAGATTGTAAAATACAAACTCAAACACCAACTTTGCTTACAAATTATGTGGAGAATACTTGATTATCTGGCCAAGTGAAAATTATTTTTATAGATGAATACATTTTTCACAAAAGGCATTCTTCTTTAATTGACTCTAAAGGCATAGTTTACTTATTGTTTTTTTAAGAGCAGCGACAGCTGGGAACTAGCTGACGCTGCTTCCCATTTGTACTTGCACTTATTTTTTGTTTACGCTTTCTCATTGTTAAACTGGTCTCTTCAAAGTTGAATTAGCTCTATAATATTAAGTCTCCAAATATATCGTTGACAAGAAAACTCTATCGGAAGTGTATAATTTATTTTGGTTGTGTATAATTGGAAGTTTACAAAATGGGAGACAATTGGAAGTGTATAATCGATTCCAATTGTGTAATCAATCAAAATGTTCTATTTTTTCTTGTTGTAGAGTTTTTAATTTTTTTTTCTTATATTTTAAACTCCAAACTCAAACACCTGCTTTACTTACAAATTATACAGAGAATACTTGATTCTCTGGCCAAGTGAATATTATTTTCACATATGAACACACTTTCTACATGAGACATTCTTCTTTGATTGACTATAAAGGCATGGCTTTCTTATTATTATTTTAAGAGTAGCGACAGAAATTGATCTCTTCAAAGTTGAATTAGTTGTATAGTATTAACATTTGAAGAATAGTAATTTCACTATACAATTAAAGTTTCAAGAATGTTTTCCACTCTTTGACAAACATGGGGCTAAGAATCTACTCCAAGACATGAATCCAAAGGAAGCATACAAATGCCCTCCTCTTAAAATTATAGGTACAAAAGAATAATAGTAACAAAAAAAACACATAAATACTAATAAACCATAATGAAAACCAATAATTATATTAGCCAACAATTTAGTTAATTTGTGACGTAATTGATATCGCTAATATTTAGTATTTATAACTTAAATATATTTATTTTATATATAATATATAGTCTCTAATATAATTGTATTTATTTTTGTATATTATATTTTTGAGTGATTGCATGGTCGATCTATTTCTTATTTGTTATTATTTATGCAATTACAATTGCTTGGCTTAAGATGAGCTCTAGGGGATTATATTGGCTATAGCATTTAATATTGTAAGATGGTCAATATGTAATGTTAGCAATTAAGCAATTGGTAATATTAAAAATGTCTTTTTGAGGGAAAAAAAAAAAAACCAAATGATCCATATTTTTGCATCTTTCTATGCTTGATGTGGTTACTAACACCAAGCATTGTGTTTCTTTACTGATATAGTCTGCACACTTTGTCACACCACCATTGAGAACTCACTACAACTTCAAATGGATTTTATTGCATTAAAAATATAAAACTATCTCTACCTTATGTAATCACCTACAACATCATATTAATGTTTCATCCTTCAATACACGTGTATTTGATACTAGCCTAAATACTATAATAAAAGATAACGCTTAAGTTAGTGATGAAAACCTAAATTCTATAAACCTTGTATTATTCCTATTCATACAAGGAACATTTACTGTAAATACTATATATTTTAAATGTAAATTAAAAAACTATATATTTGAAATGTAAATTAAAAATGCTTCTTATACATTGCAAAAAGTAAAACACCATTGTCATTGTCACATATTATAATATAAGTATGAAATTTTATTTCTATATTTCATTCCACAATTTATTTCTTCTACTACTAATAACCTATCGTTGCGAAAACTCCGTGCAACTGCTAGTTATATCTACATGTTAACAAACATTTAAACTTGTCTTGTATGCAAGCTCCTACTTCATTGTAAAATGCATCCCTCGCTTACATTATTCTAGCTAGCAATGTCGCCATCACTGTCGCTGTCAGTGTCGGTTTGGTCTGCTTGCTTCTCCATGAGCACAGAGCTCGTAATCTGCGGGGTTTGAGGCTCCATCTTCCCTTCCAGCATCCGCACCACTTGTTCCATTCTCGGCCTCACCTCTTCATCCCTTTCAATCCATAACAACCCTACAACACTTGCTCTTCTCACCTCTTCAATATCTGCCTCCTCTGCAACACCCTCCTCCACAATATCAATCGTGTTCCCCTGGTAAATTTGAGTTGCAGCCCACGCAGTAAAGTAATACTTACTTGAATCTTGCACGTTTAAATCCAGACATCTTTGGCCTAAAATGATTTCCAGGGGCATCTTACCAAAACTGTATACATCAACCTTGGAAGTGATGGGAAGACCGGAGATCTAGTCTGGAGACAAATACACTTTCGTTCCTCTCGTTGTGGTCAGTACGCGGCTGAAATCTCTACCCACAAGCTTTGCCAACCCAAAATCTGCTAACTTCGGTGAAAAATTACCGTCCAGCACACACTAAGCTTTGACTTGCTTAGGTGGCTGGTGGGGCCTTCTCTTATTTTAGCATTAACGAAACAGAGTAAGACAAAGGGCCCACCAGCCACCTAAGCAAGTCAAAGCTTAGTGTGTTTTGTTTAAGCCTAGCGGGGAATGATGCAATCTCTGCATTCATCATGGAGATAAACTAAACCTTGTGCAGTGCCTAAAGCGATCTGGAATCGGGTACTCCAATCGAGTACCTTCCGCTTTTTCTCGGATTTACGAGAGAACAGTAAGGAATTCAGAGAGGCGTTGGGCATGTAATCATAAATCAGTAACCGTCTTGATCCTTCTGCACAAAACCCTCGAAGCCTGATCAAATTCTCACGTTGTATGTTTCCAAGAGAACTGATTTCTGCTCGGAATTGCTTATCATCTTGTCTTGAACATTCCAATTTCTTTACGGCCACAAGCGTACCGTCTGTTAGAGATCCTTTGAACACTGAGCCGAATCCTCCGCTCCCCAACTTAGACCTGAAATTCCTAGTTGCAATCTTCAATTCCTTGTAACTAAACATTCTTAAAAAAGAGTTCGAGGAATGTGCACACCTCTCCATCGATCGTCGCCGATAACTGATCCACTTTAAAAATGAAAAGATACAGATACTTAAAGTACCGATGAGAGAGCCAGGGCACTCACAATACTTATGGTTTTGAGTTTGGATGAGTGCGATTTATGAAGCTTTGGAAGTGCAGAGGTAGCTACTCGAATGAAGACATTCAATCTGTTTTTTGATGGAGAGTTGTGAATGTTTAGCAAATCTCCGGACCAGATTTGGCAGGGTCCTGAAGGCGAATTGAAAGTAAACGCAGTGCACGAGCAGTTGCGGAGGCAGGCTTTCTTTAACGTGTGTGCCAGGCTATGTTGTCAGAAACAAATACGAGCAACGACAACATGACAAGAAACCGAATATTTAGAGGTTGTGGAATATTTAGAGAAGGTGAGTAAGAAATGGATTTTATTTAAACTATTAAAAAAATATTTTAATTTAAAGCATGTTTTTAAATTAATTTTAACAAAGCAAAAATTAGAATTAAGTGCTTCTGGAATAAACTGTGTGCTTTTTTATCTCAACATTTCGAATCACATTCCATGATTCATCATCAGGAGGAAAGGAAGAGAATGCAAATCAATTTCTAATGATGGATCATGGAGTGTGATCCAAAACGTTGAGATAAAAAAGCACACACAATTTATTCTAGAAGCACTTAATTCTAACATCATGGACTGTCGAAATATCATGTCTATAATAAAACAAAAATTATAAAAAGTAATAATATATTTTAACTTTAATTATAATTTTAATAAAAAATAAAAATAAAAATAAACTCTTAGAAACGAGCGGCAAGCTTAGAAACGACCGTTTACAATGGAAACGGTGTTTCACCCGTTAAAATGGGAAACAAAGCCTCCCCGTTGCATTTATGGTAACAAAGGTGTCAAGCTATCCTTAACGTGTGTGTAGGATGTCAAAGTCACTTCTATTCTTAACGTGTGTGCCTAGATCAAAGTGTTAAAACTATAAATTGCATCATAAAGGTCAATGGGCCCACCTATAATTTTGAGAATGTGTGTGCCTAGATCGAAGTGTTGAAACTAGCAATTGCATAATAAAGGTCAATGGGCCCACCTATAATTTTGAGAAGAAATTGTTAAAACTGTAGGAGAAATATTTTGTTTGAAGTTGAAATTTGTATATTTAGAAAAAAAGATATGCAAGATACATCAGATTATGATATTTTATTTTATTTTTCTTTTATATATTTTTTTATTTGGGAAAAAAATATTAAGTTAGAAACTAGAAAAAAATAAGAGAGGACTTCCAAACAATAATACTTATCACTAGGGCCCATAAAATAAAAATCCAAGGAGGTTTGCTACAAGCCCACCACCTCAGTGAACCAAAGGCAAGCACATAACCATTAAAGCACATAAAACCAGGGAAAACTAGACCAGAACTATCAAACCGAGTCATTTTGAAAGAGCTTTAGAAACTGCGAAGAATGAGTAGAAGATAGGGACCCCCACTCTGTAAGATTCCAGTTACGATTGACATCAAAGGCCCATTTAGATAAACAATCAGCCAAAACATTCAACTCTCTAGGAATGTGAATAAAATAAATGGAATTGAAGTTTTGTGAAAGAGAAAGAATTTGTTTCACAAAAGAAGCCAACCTCCAAGAAGACTCATGAAACTTCCTGTTGTTCAGAATGGAGACCAAAAGTATGGAATCATCTCACATATTATCTTCTTCTGTCCTAGCTCACAATATTTCTTCAGAGCCACAAGGACAACCCAAGCCTCCATCTAATTATTAGTGCCAAACCCCATAGTAGAAGAGAAAAAGAAGTGAACCAAACCAACACTATCTCTCCCAAATCCACCAATCCTTGCTACACTTGGGTTGCCTCAAGAAGAATGATCAGTATTGATTTTTTAAAAACCCAACAAGGGAGGAGACAATTTACCAATTCTATTCACCTTATTAGAATATTTGATCCTAGAACTTAGACGAGCAGAACCAACCAAATGATCAAAATCTAATTTCTTTAAAATTGTAATAACAAAGGGAGCTAGGACTTCATGCACTGAGCACTTGGCCACTAAAGTTTCTTTTACAGAGTCTAAAATCCTATACAAGACATAACCAATAAAGTTCTAATAGCCTTGGAGGATCTTTCAATTTCTTTCCAACCAAATTTGCCAGAGAATAAAGAGAAGACCAATGTCTCAAGATACTAAGAGGAAGGAGGCTAAAGTAAGAGGATGCCCTAAGCTAGCCCAAAAATTTGATAGAGATGTAGCATCAACAAAAGGTTGACTCCAAATATGCCACCATTGCCTCCAAAGTCCCTTAGAAAAGGAATAATGAAAGAAAAGATGAGCCACACACTCCTCATTAACCCCATAGAGAACACAAAAAGGCCATGCTTTACAAGTGAGGCACCCTTCTTGATAATAAAGAGCCTTCCCCAACCAAACTCACTCTTGCAACCTCATTAGCAACAACACCATGTAAGTATTTATACTATAGAAGTCTGTCCCAAGGATGATCATGTTGCTTGCACCATCTTCAAAAAAAAAATTTACTAGCAAAGGCTTGGCTATTAAACTTATATTGCCTAAGACCAAGACCCACATTTTTCTTAGGTTGACAAACCCAGTCCCAACTAACAATACTCCACTTATGATAATCAAAATTCTTTGCCCAAAGAAACTTTCAAGAAAGAGAATCAACTACTAGAACACAGGGATATACTGAGAGGGAGGTGAATCGGTATATACCAAAATTTATTCCAATTTAACTTTGTCAACCAAATCTTCTAATTGCCTTAAATAGATGATCAACAAATTAAACAATTTAAAGCACAACACATAAGCATACAACCACAACACCAGATTTACGTGGAAAACCCAAGAAGGGAAAAACCATGGTGAGCAAGCTACTTAGATCTACTATCCAAATATAGCCTCACAAATAAAGATAAAATAGGTTACAACAAGTTTTAGGGGCTACTACCCAAGAGAGGACAAAATCCAACACTTACAGAATCACACTTAACAGATCTCATTGATCAACCACCTCTGCAACACCTCACTCTATCACAAACCTTCACTTTCTCGACATAATGAACACTGCTACCTTCAACATACCTTCACACACATACTAACTCACTTCCATACTTACACACACATGCTCGCACACTCACATTAACTATTACTTTCCACACAAAATAAGATCTTTCATTTATACCTTTCGTAAATTTACAAAATATTTCTCCTATGTCGACCAATCATGAAATGTGTAATCATGAAACATACAATGACTATACCAAGTTGGCATACAAAAGATGCAGAAATCCAAAGTGGTTCAAAACAAGTGATAAACAGGACCTATTCTGCCTTAACACATTCCTCCAAGATGGCACTCACTTCAAAACATCAGGTAGGATCATCAAAACACATGAAGTTAGCCCAACACACACACACTTATCCTTCCATGAAACAACTCCAGACCAAAGGCAATACTGGAGAGACAACAAATTAGCATCATGTAGATAATTTCACAAGTAATATGAGACTTCCACAAACCTTCTCAAACATTCCTTCCTCTGAAATATATATTTTCTTTCTAGTGCAAACAAACAAATACTAAATCTAGCATCACTTACAAACACTAGACACACATTCTAGAGATAGATCATTGAAAAACCAACTTGCGGTGCACTTCAGCACCTGAAACCTAAAATGAACAATCATATTGAATATATGAACTCATCCTTCAAACATTAATAACAAAAGATGAACTACTATGAAATGCAGTGGCTTTTGCTTTCTTCTCCAATCAACCCTAATCAGCAACATGATATATCTTTGTTCTTTTGAAACCCAAGAAGCTTTGCAGTATGACTTATCAACTAAAACTTGAATATAACAATATTCTCAACTATATATGAGAATCCTTCAAACCACAGGACTTCATTTTCAAAAGTGGAGAAATACAGAGTAGTTCTTTGACACATCCTGACTGTAACCATCCTGAACTTCTGTCTTCACTCTGCTAGCTCTTAGAATCTCTTGCGATAACTTCCAAGCTCTAAAATTAGGAACATACAAACTTCACACTTGTCTCTGCCTAAATCTCAAACCACATGGCCATACCTTCAAATGTGGAGGAATGTGGAGCATTCTCCCGAGCTTCTTTTGTGCAAACTCTAGTGCCTTGGACTTCCTAAATATTTCTTTTAAAATTGAAGCAATGCTTTTCTTCAAGAAACAATAAATACAACATTTACCACATCAGAGACTTCATTCTCAACAACAATCACAACTTTTTCAACTCAACAAGAATCTTCATGTTTGCACATTATTCTGCTCACAACTTTCACTTCTGCATGAACTTCAGAAGATGGGGTACAAGTGTGTACAGACGAAACTAATCTAATTAGTATACATAGTACATGACTTTCATCATCTTATCCTTCTCTTCACAACTTCCCTAATCCATCTCTAACCTCCTGCATATACTAATCACTTTGCCACAATCTTCTTTTGGCATCACTGACACTGATCAACTCATCATATCAACACATTATGCTACTGCTAACATCACCTCTATTAACTTCACTTCCAACCTTCTTCATTACAACACTGTTGACATCAATGACAATACAAATGCAGCTTCAACCAGCTTTTGAAAACTTTTAGTAGTAAAAAGAACCAAAAATATATAGATAGGAAGAGTTTGCAATACCAATTTTAGAATGGTAAGACACCCTACAAAAAATACCCACATGAAATTCTAGTAGCTAACCCACATTTTGAACTTGTGCAAAATCCTCTTCCTCTGAAGGTGATTAAGAAGACCAATTGACAAGGGAATGCTAAGATAATTCAAAGGAAGCTACCCTATTTTGAACTGCAAAAATAAAAGCAATTCTCCATTGAATAGCTGAAGGAGTATTAAAGAAATAAATATTTGACTTATCCTCATTAATTTGTTGACCTGAATCAACCAAATACATATCAAAAGCTATCCTATAATTGACTACATCTTTAATAGGAGAAACACCTATTAAGGCTATATCATCCACAAATTGAAGAAGAAAATGAGAAGCAAGATCTCCCACCACTTTCCAACCTTGAATACTTCTAGTAACCCTTTGATGATTTAGGAATTTTCCCAATGCCTTATCCATGAGAATAGAGAAGGAAGATAAAGTGACACAAGTTATGACCCACTCAATCCACTCTGAACAAAAACTAAAGGCTGATAAAAACTTCACGAGGAAAGATCATGAGACCCTATAATAAGCCTTGGACATGTCTATCTTTATAAACATGGCTTTACCCTTAGAAGAAAGCATGAAATGAATGGTTTCTAAAGCATTAACAATCCCATCTAAAATTTGACACCCCTTCACAAAACCCCCTTGCTCAAGCAATATCAAGGAAACTAGAATTTATTTCAAATGATCAACAACCAATTTGGTAATGATCTGTTAAGAAACATTACATAGAACAATAGGGAAATGTATTTATTAGGAATCAAAACTAAAAAAGAAGAATTGATCACTTTAAGAATTTGTTTATTTTTTTGAGATTAACACATATCTTCCAAAAGATCATCCTTTAGAATGTCCAAAAATTCTTGGAAGAACTCAATAGGGAATCCATTAGGACCAAAAGCCTCACCTTTCTTCATTTGGAAAACAACCTTTTTCAATTTCTTAATAGCTATAGGTTCCATTAGAAGATCATTCATTTTTCTACCAACCAAAGTAGGGGTACATCCTAAATAACCCTTTTCTCCTTGGTTGTTGCAGGACCACTTTCCTTAAATAAAGAAGAAATATGAGAAACAACTTATTTGTTAATATCTTGATATCAAGACAAATTAATTTCATGAGAGGAGAAAATACATGAAATGACACTACTACTTCTCCTTTCTTTAACGTAACTATGGAAAAAGCAGGTATTTTGATGTCCCTCTTGGAGCCAAGTTATTCTTGATTTCTGCTTCTATAAAATCTCTTTATATAGCTTCCATTCATGAAGCTCCTTATAAGGAGAGGACTCCTCTAGAATTCATTCCCTATTCATGCCAAATTATCTAATCTAAAAAGTAATAGATCATTCAATTTTTCCTACTCCATTTTCTTTTGCAATAAACTAATACCAAACCCAAATTTATTCCAATATTTGAGATTGAACTTAATAAATTGAATCCTTTTTAAAAAGGAATACATTATTGTACTAAAGAATGGATTTTCCTCCAACCACCATATTTCTATATTCTCACAAATTTCCTCATCATCAAGCCACATTAATTGAAACTTGAACAAAGGATTTTTAGGTATAGAAAAAATAGATAGGAAAACTTGATGGGCCAGTGATCCAAACCATGCCACTACAATTTTTTTTATGAAGTAGTCCAATTATGGACCCTATCCAACCCTATGAGACTAAAAACATATTTTGCTGCTGAGAAATGGAAGTGGAACCGCACCTTTTATTATTCCAAGTGAAAAAGCCACCACTTGGTTTTACATCAACAAGACTTTAAGAAAAGACATATTTTATCAGAATAATGTTGAAGATGGATGTAGCCTACTCAATCCCCCAAGTTATTTTTATCATGAGAAAGAATGGCATTACAACCCAGCTAAGATCCAATGAACAAAAGAAGATAAAGAGTGAACAAACTAAATATGTGACCACAAGAAAATCTTTAGTTGAAAATCTACAGATGCATAAACATTGGATAATAAAATTGGGCTATCAGAATCAAAATAGGTACCCACCAAAGACATAGAATTCTTACTTACTAACCAAGAAGAAGGTGTAAGCCGATGAGGGTTCCACAAGAAAGTTAACCCTCCTACATAGCCTTACAAACCAACACACTAACATTGGCTACCTTTCTAAAGCAATAAAGACATAGCCAACATTTTTTCAACCAAAAGTTTCATTTCCTAAAGGAAAATATTATCAATATTATGATCTGAATAAGGTCTTAAACAACCTTTTGATGAGGGGTGCTACCCAAACCCCTAGCATTCCAAGATAGAACTATTATTTCTGAGAAACAAATGAGTGAGAATCTAAAGCATGAATAACCCTAGATTCCACTAATATTTCTCATATCATCTTCACTTTCTCTCCTCTCTTTGGAGACTTTATCCCTACTAGAATTTTTTAAGATATTTTTTTGGAGACCCAACCAAGTGGAAGTTTTCTTCTTAATACTATCTTTAGCACCATATTTTACTCCAACATCATGAAGTGCTTCCAGCATGACACAATCTATAGATTCCTTAACTATAGTAACCATCAAAATATGAACTATAGCATTCAAATAAATACTGACCATATTGGCCACATGCCTTCTTCTTGATCCCCCTTCATGACTAGGAGAAAGAGGAGTCCCTTCCTTAGGTAGCACCTACATAATTGATGGATTTTAAGCTTGTGGTGGTGGAAGTAGGGAAGAATTAAGGATAAATAAGTCCTAATTAGATAAATTATTCTCAATATGAGAAGAATAAAGATCTACAAAAGTCTCTAAAATATCAAATCTATTATTAGGATGTCCCTTTGGTAGTTCTTTTTTCTGATGTGCATCTTAGTCCTTCCTCAATTATGAGACCGCATAGGAATAAGACCATTTGAGTCATGCCCTTCTATATGATCCAGTGATTTCTCTTTTGTATTTTCCTTTGTGTTAGCCACAGATACCTCTTGCAAGGAAGAAATAGCATCAAAGACTTTCTTTGGGAAATTTATTTGAAGATTCCCATAAGCATGACATACATGACATCTAAAAGATAGAGACTCATAATCTAACTATTGAATCTAATGCATATTTCCTAACCTAATATCTATAGAATCAGGCAAAGGATTATTAAGATTAATCTCCACACAGATACATGCATATGTAGTTACTTTTCTCTCCTGCTTATGATGATAAGGGCCCAATGATTTCCTAAGAACTACTGCAATATATTTCAGAACATCCAATCTCTAGAACTTCATAGGTAAACAAAGAAGACAGACCCAAACGAAAACTCAATATGGAACCTACTCAACAAGATCAAAACCTACATGCCATTTCTTAATGGACAACCCTGCTTGGTTGTGAAAATATATGGCCCTCCCTCAAATTCCATATTCTAATCTACCATCCTTGAGAAAACCACAAAGAAAAATCCATTCATTGCCAAGATAACCTCCATGCCCCCCTCTGAGCACTAAGTACAATGAGCCTAATTGTCCAAGAAGGGAAAAGTGGCTCTAAAACCCATAATATAGAAATTGCAGCATGCCCCAACAAATAAAGAACATCATCAAAAATGAATTTTGAATTGATGACCACATGGATTATTCCACACTTTTTTACAAGCATCCTTTGGAACGGGGATAATTCTCCACTCTTTTATTAGATCTGACATCATGTGTATCTTGCTTGAGAAAATTAATAACGTTAACATGACCAAAGGTTGAACCCTCATTTATCCTATAAACATCTTTAAAATAAAAAGGCAACGGTCCACTTGGACCCCTCTAGTTCCAACCATAAGTGATCCACTAGGCCAAAAATAACATAAAAATAAACATAGAGGACTACCAATCAAACCAAACAAGAAGAAAATGATAAAAAAGTATCTGCAACAATGGTTGCACATGCATGCAAAAGCATGCAATGACATGTAGGCTAGAAACCCTCATTGAAACCCCCATTACACATTGATTATTCTCTCCTCACTCATCTTTAAAGTAGTTGTTTCTTTTCTTGGTTTCTATTAATATGATAAATTAACTTTGTACATTTTTCTAAGAAGAAGAATTAAATAGAATTTTAGGAATTTTGTGTTCGAATTGTTTAGAGATAGTCCTCCTCCTACTTTCATAAGATTACACATTATTTGGCATGCATCCATATAGTTAGAATAGAAATGCAGGGGAGATGTGTTGATGAGTGTTTTTGCACACAACTTAAATCAAATACTGAGTATCCCACCTCTCTTTAATGGAATCTAATCCCAAAAAACCCATAAAAAGACTACCCAAAGGTTTATACTGTTAGGTCTTGACTTGCAGGGTAACTTAGTTGGATGTGTTTTGCTATTCCAATCAAGGGGACTTACACAAGGAATGGATTTGCTTAGGATTTTATAAATAATGATAGTCTCTAGCATGTAGAAACCCTAGATAGCTCAGACTTCCAAGTCTAAAAACTTCATGTATTACTATCATTGGTGTGACGCTTTAACCTAGTCTACTAGCCTCTTCAAAGAAATTTTAAAATAAAGAGGGATAGGGAAAAAAATCAAGACACTAAGGATAAATCACAATAGATAAGACTACTTTAGATAGACAAATACCCTAAAACTGGTTTCCACTTAACCAAGTCTCCCACAATGTTGTAGAAATAGTACAATATTCAAAGGCAGTAGAAATTTTCAAATCACACACATCCATTAAACACCCAATAAAATGGCACAACTTAATTTAAATTATGCAACCAAACATAATTCAGTAAAATAGGTTTAGACTAACCATGCAAAGTAACTCACAATCAACAAGATACAAATGGCATGAACTAGAGCATTTATCAGATATCTAAAGCATACATCCAAATTGTAACTGAACTTTATCTAAATTTAGGTAGAAAATGAACCGTGAATCCAAAACTTATTAACACAATAACACAAGATGCAGTAACACCTGTAGATATATTTGTAGTAATCAAAATTTTGGTAGAGTCTCAATAATTCACTGTTCTAACCTTATAAAATAGAGAGAATAACCACCTTTATATAGAGAGGCAAGCATACCAAGTTTTACAATGAATGGTGAGGATTAATCCAACACCAAAGGTCCAGATTCATCAACATTAAATATTGGCAGCTAGGTAGTTACAATCTAGGAATTACTTTTGTCCTTTAGGAAAAAGACAAAAAAACAACTTTTGAGCACAAGGGAACAAGACAAAAGAATGACATTTTGATATGTCTAATAAGAGAAATCACTTTTACAATTAGATGACAAGTCAAAAAGAGTATATGGCAAATTTTAGATGGAGGATGCCAACAAGATTTGGCATTTGATTATTGAACTGCTGACACTACACAATGTTGCTCTTCAGGTTGTAGGAACATCTTCATCTACAAATAATTTATTCTTTCCCTCCTCCATCCTTCTGTATGCCATCAATGCTTTGAGTGCAAGATTAATCTCCTCTGGAGAGGGATCCTTTATAAAATTGGCCTAGAATTTGAGGGTTTCCACTTCTTTAGATAGATTGTGATAAATCACAAACTTTGCTCTTGCACTCCTCTTAAATTCCTTGATCCGTACCTTTCAATTGCTGGCCTTATTCATTTCTACTATACTGAAAGGGAAATAATTATTAGTTGGATTTCTTTGTAGTGATAGAATCAGATGTTTTTTGCATTCCTGCACATATATGGCCGCTGTATCATCGAAATATAATACTTTCAGGGCACGAATGATATCATTGAAGCCGCATATAGCTTCCAAAAGTTGGGCCTTAGCAGATGTATTATCAGCCTTTGCCTTGTCAAAAATCTCCCTCCTGAGCTTTAACATTTTTAACCAATGGATGGGCATATTTATTTTATCCTTTGTCAAAATATTCTCTCGGATGAGGACCTCTAGAGATAATTTATACATTGCCTCTACCCTAGGATGTATGTGTGAATAGTAGTCATCATACCCTTCACTACCTTCAACTATCTCATTCCACTCTTCTTTTGGGGTGTAAAAATCCTTATGCATTGCAATCAGCTCATCAATTGATTTACAACCTTCCATATAAATTTATGTTAGCCAATCCTTTGTTACTAAGGCAATTTGCCTCATCTTGTCAAAATTCTACAATTCTTCCTTCAAAAGAATGGATGGAGCTACCGTCGTGTCGTCATCACCATGCATAGGATTTACCAAGTACCTAATACAAGCATGCAGTTCCTTATTTTTCTGCCTTAGCTACTTCCTTGTAAGATGATCTTTATCCATTCTATGTAAAATATTGGAGATAGAGTTCTTGAATTCTTCAATCTCCTGCATCCTAGAGGTAGGTCCGAGGTTCAATTTAGAGATGTTGTAGTCTTCTAGCCTAACCTCTTCTTTAAATTAGCCTGAACTAGCAGAACTGCAACTTCTACAATCCTAGATCCTGAGGCATCCTTGTATATTCTAAAATGGACCTTCACTTGCTTTTTATTCTTGGTCTTTCGAAGCTGAGAAAGAAAGCTATGTAGGTCTAAGTCAACAACTTCAATTTGAGGTTGTTTGTGTTGTAATGTCTGTTGCAACTAGTTAGGGACTGCCAATGAATTTGTAGGGGATTTCATTTGTCCTCCCTATTTATTCAAAGAATCATTGCCCCCTGATGTTAACCCCTTTTCGATATCATCTGCCTTGGTAAAGTTTGTATCAGTTTGATGAGGTGACCTAATTTGTTTCAATAGATTCCCTGTGTCTTGTTCTACCCTATCAAATATGTTATGTCAATCTGGTTGATCTTGTGGAGGACTGTCATTGAGGTTTAATATCTCTATAGTGCTCATATCAATAGGAGAACTATTAGGGGCATCCTGGATGTAGACCTCCTCACTCATAATGTTCATTTTTGCACATGGCCTTCTCAATTTCCTCTAGCAAGGGAACCTTTGGGGATGATAGCTAAGGAATTGCTTCAGCAGTCTAGAATGGCTGGGACAAACTGTTGTTTATTGAAAGGAATGAACTAACTATTGCCTCAGGTAGTTGCAGTTTGGATAGGTTTACAAATGTTACAAACCCCAAGGAAGGTGGGATTGATGGATGAGGGAGAATGTATGGAATGCCAATTGGTGTGGAAAACTGAATTGTGTAAAGGAGAAGGATGGAAGCGATAGGATAGAGGAAATTTGTAGCAAAGGAGGAAATGTTAGAGATGTAATTAGTGGGATAGAAGACATGGGGAGTGAGGAGGAAAGAGAGGATTGAGGTGATGAAGAAATGGAAATGTCAATGGAAGAGAGTGGAGGAGCTAATGATGAAGAGATGGAGCAAGTGGTAGTGGTTGGACAAGTGATATAAGCGGAAGAAGAAGATGCAGGAGGAGAGGTGTTATGGAGTAAAAAGTTTCCCTATGTCTTTTTACCTCCTAGTTTAGCTCCTAGGTCCTTGTATTAACACTTTGCCAGGTCAATAATCATCTCGAAGCAATTTCCCCTAAAACCAATGTCAAATGGGACTCAAGGGCCCATTATAATCCTTAATCATGACCAAATTAGGCCTTGGGACTTGGGTGCATGCACCCAAGTGTAGCCTAATTTGTCAGAGTGAAATTTAATTCATTTCAGCTTGGGCCCTCTCAAAAGGTTTCCCTTTGTCAGCTCTCTTGATTTAATTTACAAATGTTAGTGGGAAAACATATTTAAATAGGTGTATGTCTTCATTTTAAGCTAAAAGATGGATAACGTGAACTTGTGATATTGATTAAAGAGCATTCAAAGCCTTCATTGTGTATCCGAGTAGAATTGTGTTGTTATTGTGTTTGTTTGTTGCAGAATTGGCTTCATCAATGCATCTCCTCATGGTGTGAAAGGTCTTCATCTCCATGAGAGATTCACCTCTAAGGTGACATCAATTTGTGTTTCAATCATTTCATTTCATCATTGGATTTTCTCTATTTTGAGTTTTAGGAAATGTTGCCTTTTGGACTAGGGCAGCCGCCTCAGTGTCATCCAGGTTTTCAATGTCAGGAATCCAACTTCTGTTATGTTTCTGATACTCCCTGAGTTCTTTCCTGTCTGGTCTTCTGTAGTATTCTATCTATTTATACTTGATTTCATTATAATTAGGGTTTGAAGCTTATTTGACCTAGGGTTTGGTAAATCTCTAATTGAATATGTACTTTGTACACCATTCCTGAGCAATAAATTAGTAGCTTGGTCCTCATACATCTTGTAGTGATGACTTGGTTTTGTCCTCAAATGTTAGTGTGAAAGGAGGGTAGAGGCCAAATCCAATGATGAAATGAAATGATTGAAAAACAAATCGATGTCACCTTGGAGGTGAAACCCTCACGGAGATGAAGACCTTTCACACCATGAGGAGATGGATTGATGAAGTCGAATTTGCAACAAACAGACATAATAACAACATAATTATGCTCTAAAATACAATGAAGGCTTTCAATGCTCTTTTCTCAATATCACAAGTTCACATTATCCTTCTTCTAGCTTAAAATGAAGACATAAACCTATTTAAATACACTTTCCCACTAACATTCGTAAATTAAATCAAGAGAGTCGACAAAGGGAAACCTTTTGAGAGGGCCCAAGCTGACATGAATTAAATTTCACTCCAACAAATTATGTTGGACTTAGGCATGGGCACCCAATTCCCAATGCCCTAATTTGGTCATGATTAAGAATTAGAATGGGCCATTGAGTCCCATTTGACATGGGTTTTGGGGGAAATTGCTCTAGGATGAGTATTTAACTTGCAAAGTGTTAACACAATGACCTATGAGCTAAACTAGGAGGTAAAAAGGCATAGAGAAACTTTTTATTTTGTAACATTTAGCCCCCACTTTAATGTATGTATGATCTAAAAATTCCATACATGCATTAAAGTATGGTTGAAGTACACCAAACATATCAAACACACCAAACACATAGAGCCAAGGCATACCCAAAGGTTGGAGGACTATTTCTAGCCCCCAATCTCAAGTAAGCACTAGAAAACACATGAAAGACATGCAAGACACAAGGAAGACAATAAGAATCATGCAAAACATAGAGAATACAATGGAAGAACACAATACATAAAGAAGACATGGGAGCAGTCACCCAATACATGAAGTATACATTGATTTAACAACTGAACAAATCCTAAACTAGGGGGTAGAGGGAGCTCATCGCTACATGCCTTTAGACTGCTAAAAACATAGAAAACAAAACCCAAAATGTGGAGGGAACTCATTGCTACATGAATTTAGACCACACTAGGGGGGAAGACATGCCAAACACAAACCTGAATGTGGAGGGAGCTCATCACTATGTGTCTTTAGACCACACTCGAGGGAAGAGACAACAAACACATAAGGAAGACACACAGAATACATGAGCACCACACAATATGTCATCAACAGACTATATGTCTTATACACAAAAAACATGAGTGATGGGAAGGAGCTTATTTCTAAGTCCCACCATCTAAAACACATTTCAAACACATTTGATGGTTGAGCTATGCTACCATAACCACCAAAAACACACTTAAGGGTGAATGACCCAAGACCCGCCCCAACTTCACAGAGGACTTCATATAAGAGGATGTGCACTAGATCAAGAGATGCACTATCCCACCTTTTGAAGAAGTTCTTTGTATAAAAGGATGTGCACTAGATCAAGATATTTTGCATCATGCATCATAATGAGGGCTTTTTGCTTAAAAGGATGTGCACTAGCTCAAGAGATATACCATCCCACCTCGCGATGAGGGATTTCAAACATGCTTTGTGAGTGTAAAAGTAATATGATAGATACCATTATATATGCCCCCACCTTAAGGTGGTTGATCCCACTTACCGATATCAAGCACATTAAGGTAGAGTAAAAACATGCAAGGGAATAAGAGCATTCGCAAATCCCATGCCCCCAAAGGTGACATGTACCACGATCACTGAATGTTCCCACAAACACATTGGTATTGAGTTTGCTAAGATAATCAACATGAGATAAGGTTAGAACATATTACTCTAAGATAATAACCAAATCAAATCATGTATTAGATCACATCAAAGACCAAGGCTACACTTGTAGGTTCAGAACTGAGTTTAGCTGTTGGGCTATACTGCATGTATCTCAAAACCAAGTGTAGCAACAAGGTGAGATACAAAACCATCCAAATTGCGTTGAAGGAGATTGAGAGTATTGCAAAAGTTTGTTACAAGAAATGTCATAATATTATACATCACACGGAGTAATCTACTAGTCAAGCATCAGATATATATATCAACCCCATCTTCATATATGGACTAGGTCCATTTTTGCTTGTCTTGCTAAAGGGATACAAAGTCCTTATCAATATTTATTTGTTTTGGTCATCCACCAACTAGGTAGAGTCACTAAAGAATGTAAATAATAAAAACGAGAGAGGAGAACCAAGTTCCTTAGGAACACCATGTAGGAGAATGCCCCCAAGACATCTTTTGCAACACTATGCCCCCAAGGCACAACACAAAACAATAAAAAGAAGAGAGAAGAGTACAAGAATGAAGAAATAAATCGAAGAAAGGTCACAATAGAGGTGGTATCCTGGTATCCAAAATGTTATATGTGAAAAGAAGCTGGGATGAATGATGTTAAAGTCTATCGAATCAAACCCTCCTTTCACACTGACATTCAAGGACAAAATTGAGCCAAGTCACTACAAGATGGATGAGGACTAATATGTTGATTTTGTGCTTAGGAATGATGTGGAAAGTACAGATTAGATTGAGTGATTTACCAAAACCTAGGTCAAATAATCTTCAAACACTAATTATAATTAAATCGAGTATAAATAGACATAATTCTATAGAAGACCAGATAAGAAAGTACTCAAGGAGGATCAGAAACATACCAAAAGTTGGATTCCTGAGATTGAAAACCTGGAGGACACTAGGGTAGGTTCCCTAGTCCAAAAGGCAAAATTTCCCAAAACATAGAATAGAGAAAATGATGTAGATAACCTCTTGATGCCAGATACGGAACCTGTTTTGTCAGAAAGACTACAGGGCATGCACCCTAGTCTGGTATAGAAAAATATTCTCAAGATTGCTTTAGGTCTCAAAATCATATCCTTCAAACTGATTCTCTACACCTATACCTTTCCAACTCCCGCACATGTAAATCTGCACACACAAACAAAGGGGTTTGGGGGTTGTGGTGTTTAGGAGCTTGCCTCAGTCAAGCCCTAGAAGGACATTCAAGTCTTCCAACACTATTGTTAGTTAGAGTGTGTGCCCAAGAAGGACAGAGGATGAATCCAATGGTGAAATGAAATGATTGAATCACAAATTGATGTCACCTTGGAGGTGAAGCCCTCATGGAAATAGAGATCTTTCACACCATGAGGAGATGGATTGATGAAGCCAAGTCTGCAAGAAACAAACACAATAACAACACAATTCTTCTTTGAAACACAATGAAGGCTTTGAATGCTCTTTACTTAATGACATATTTAAATAGGTTTATGAATTCATTTGTGATATAGATGGATAAGTGAACTTGTGATATTGAGCAAAGAGCATTCAAAGCCTTCATTGTGTTTTAGAGTAGAATTGTGTTGTTATTGTGTTTGTTTGTTGCAGATTTGGCTTCATCAATCCATCTCCTCATGGTGTGAAAGGTCTTCATCTCCATGAGGGCTACACCTCCAAGGTGACTTTCTTGTATGTCTCAATCATTTCATTTCATCATTGGATTTGGCCTCTGCCTTCCTTGGGCACACACTCTATCTAACAATGATGTTGGAAGACTTGAATGTCCTTATGGGGCTTGATTCAAGAAAGATCCTAAACACTACAACCAAGAGAAGATCAATTCTTATTGGGATATCAAAGGTACAAAGCAAATTTGATAACAAAATTGTCTGGACATCTTATTAAACAAATCATTAGTGAAAAGTAGCCCAAATTGAATGAATTTGCTCGCTCATGAGGTAAGGGAGTCTTTGCCAAGGTTTCTCCTCCACCATCCTTAGAAAGATCAAGAGATACCCGTAAAGAACAAAGCATCTCATCACAAAAGATCAATTTGGTACAAGATTCCTCCTTGGAAATGTTGAAGACTATGGAGAATCATGAGAATCCCTTTACAAACATCACTAATATAACAAAAATGAATAGACAAGCAAAAGAAATAAGGAGGAAGAGACAAGCCTTAGCTCTATAAGCAACACCTCAACAAGAAAATATTCTACCATCTACTATTGAATCAAACAAAGAAGAGCTAAAGGTCGAAGAGCTAAAGGATGATTATTCAAGTTGGGCAATTGTACCTTATGTATCTATCTCCTCTTACATTCAAGATTGGGAAGAAGATTATTTGCTCAATGACAACTGCTAGTTTAGTTCTGTAAACAGGTAAGTATTTCTAACTATTTTTAGCCACCTTTGTTGTAGCATACATTTGCTCACTTATGTGGCCTCGTCTTATGTGTTGTGTTGCCCCATGTTGTGATGAGTATTGTTTAGGTCTTCTTGGATGACCCTTGATACTCTCATAAATTAAAGGATACTAGGAAACTGCCCCTGTTGTGACCATTCTTCTATTTGTTTCTCCATTCTTCTACTCTTCTCTTCTCTTTATATTGTTGTGCATTGTGCCTTGGGGGCATAGAGTTGCTGAAGATTTCTTGGGGGCTATACTCAGTTCCAAAGCCACAAGTTTAGCCTTGGTCTTTGATGTGATCTAATATATGATTTATGCATATCTTCTATGAATTAATTTGGTCATTATCTTAGAGTGAAATTTTCTAACCTTATCTCTTGTTGATTATATTAGCAATTCATAATGATGTGTTTGTGGGAACATTCAACGATCATGGTACATGTCATGGGCCTCTGGGGGCATGGGCCTTGTGAAAGCTCTTGTTCCCTTGTGCATTTTCACTCTACCTTAATATGCTTGATACCGGTAAGTGGGATTAACCACCTTAAGGTGGGGGCATATATAATGGTATCTATCTGATTGCTTTTACACTGACAAAGTGTGTTTGAAAGCCCTCATCACGAGTCGGGATGGTGTATCTCTTGAGCTAGTGCACATCCTTTTAAAAGCATAAAGCCCTCATTGCGAGGTGAGATTGTGTATCTCTTGAGCTAGTGCACATCCTTTTATACAAAGCCCTTCTGTGAAAGGTGGGATGGTGTATCTCTTGAGCTAGTGCACATCATTTTATAGAAATTCCTTTGCAGAGGTGGGGTGTGTCTTGAGTCATTCACCCTTAAGTATGTTTTTGGCTGTTGTGGTAGCATAGCTCAACTGTCAGGTGTGTTTGAAATGTGTTTTAGATGGTGGGACTTAGCAATAAGCTCCTTAACATCATTTGTGCTTGTCGTGTATAAGATGTATAGTGTGTTGACGACACACTCTATGACGCTCGTGTATTCCTTGTATTTTCCACATCTCTTCCATACGTGTTTGGCATGCCTTGCATGTTTTATATGTGTCTTGAATATTTTTGATGGTGGCATGTAGCGATGAGCTACCTCGCCATCGCTTAGTTAGAGATATATATGTATGTATTTGCTTAATCATGTCTTCTCTTCATGTCTACTTTGTGTATTGTGTGACTGCTCCCATGTCTTCTTCATGTAATTGCATGCTTCTACTATATTCTTTGTGTTTTATGTGCTTCTTACTGCCTTCCTTGTGTCTTGCATGTCTTTCATGTGTTTTCTAGTGCTTACCTAAGATTGGGGGCTAGAAATAGTCCTCCAACCTTTGGGTATGCCTTAGCTCTATGTGCTTGGCGTGTTTGATTTGTTTGGTGTGCTTCAACCGTACTTTAATGCATGTATGGAATCATAAGATCATACATACATTAAAGTGGGGGCTAAATATTATGGAGTAAAAAGTTTCCATATGCCTTTCTACCTCCTAGTTTAGCTCCTAGGTCCCTGTGTTAACACTTTTCAAGTTAAATACTCATCTTGGAGCAATTTCCCCCAAAACCCATGTCAAACGGGACTCAGGGGCCCATTGTAATCCTTAATCATGACCAAATTAGGGCCTTGGGACTTGGGCACTCATGCCCAAGTCTAGTCTAATTTTTGGAGTGAAATTTAATTCATGTTAGCTGGGTCCTCTCAAAAGGTTTCTCTTTATCAGGTCTCTTGATTTAATTTACAAATTTTAGAGGGAAAGCACATTTAAATAGGTTTATGTCTTTATTTTAAGCTATAAAATGGATAACACAAACTTGTGATATTGTGCAAAGAGTATTCAAAGCTTTGATTGTGTTTCAAAGTAGAATTGTGTTGTTATTGTGTTTGTTTGTTGCATCTTTGGCTTCATCAATCCATATCCTCATGGTGTGAAAGGTCTTCATCTCCGTGAGGGCTTCACCTCCAAGGTGACATCAATTTATGTTTCAATCATTTTATTTCATCATTAGATTTGACCTCTACCATCCTTGGGCATGCACTCTATCTAACAATGGTGTTGGAAGATTTGAATGTCCTTTTGAGGCTTGACAGAGGAAAGCTCCTAAACACCACAACCCCAAAACCCCTTTCTTTGTGTGTGTAGATTTACTATTGAAGGAGTTGGAAAGGTATAGGTGCAGAGAAGTAGTTTGAAGGATAAAGTTTTGGCACCTAAAGGAATCTTGCAAATATTCTTTCATAGCAGACTAGGGTATGGGCCCCATAGTCTTTATGTTAAAACAGGTTTTGGATCTAACATCAGAAGGTTATCTGCATCATTTTCTCTATTCCAAGTTTCAGGAAATTTTGCCTTTTGGACTAGGGTGCCTGCCCTAGTGTCCTCTAGGTTTTCAATCTTGGGAATCCAACTTCTGGTATGTTTTTGATCCTCCCTAAGTACTTTCATGTCTAGTCTTCTGTAGCATTCTATCTGTTTATACATGATTTCATTATAATTAGGGTTTGAAGCTTATTTGACCTAGCATTTAGTAAATATCTCAATCTAATATGTACTTTCCACATCATTCCTGAGCACAAAATCAATAGCTTAGTCCTAATCCATCTTGTAGTGACTTGGCTCAGTTTTGTCCTTGAATTTTATTGTGAAAAGAGGGTTTGATTTGATAGACTTTAACATCATTCATCCCCTCTTTTCATTTTCACATATAACAAGAGGGCATGGAGCTAGAAGGTATAGTAGAGGCAATAGTGTCAGAGATTGACACAATGGGAGGTACATGAGTAGTTGAGAGAGATAGTGGAAAAGAGGTAGATGGAGGAGACGAAGCAAGAGGAGCTTTTACATTGGAGGCTATAGAGGTAGGGATAGTTGGTAGTGTAGTAGTGGTTGGAGATGTAGGGGCTTGTGTGTCCTTCAGACTCAAAGCCTTCTTGATGGTTTTGGACTTCTTTTGTTTTGACACCTCAGCTTCCCTAGTTTGTGCAGGCTTTCTCTTTGATGTTCTCAATTTAACTGGGGATATACTGCCCCTTATAGAGTTCTTCTTATGCTCATTCACTACTTTTCCCTTTCCTATTAGCTAGAGGAATTTCATCCTCAGTTTCCTCACTATTTGATTTTCCTCCTTGCACTACCTATTCTGGAACTACCACCTCTATGGGCTCATCCTTTTCATCATCATTATCTCTTTCTTGTGGGTTAGTGTATGTTAGGGGCATGCTAGCAACTTTAAGCTATTCAACTTATGTGTCTACCCAAGCTCTGCTATACCTGGCCAGATTCCTCATGAATTCTTTAAGGGAGAAATCGTCTGCCTCTACCTAGTTTGGACATCGGGTAACCAAAGACCCTTCTCCACTCAGCTTCCTATACCACAACCCCATCTTAGACAACTTGGTCTGGTACCAAGGTTATCTGGAACCTGTTGATAAAGTCCAAGGATAATCTTGAACACTTTTTCTTCTTTCCCTCATGTTCATTAGCACAATTTGCCCATAAATATTCTAACTCTTCACCATGGAAGAGTTTCCTACTAACATGTTTCTCCAAGGTGCCAAATGGATCAAAATGGGAGCATGCCTTATAGAAAATTAGATGCAATTATTTTAGTTCTACATCTAAAGACTCTGCAACACCTATGGTAATACATGTGAATAACTCTCTCCCCAGAATAATTGGGAACTTGTTTGCATCCCTTTGTAAATCCTTCAGCAAGTTGTGATAGGTGCACAACTACCTTGTTAATTCTAGTAGAACAACCTTATCAGTGGGGTATTTAGGTAGTCTATATGGTGCTCCTTTGAATCCTTGCACCCTATGGTATTTAAATTTTAGGAATTACATAAACCAATACCCATAGTTTTGTACTACATTGGTAGCCTCCATGGATATCCTCCTAGACATGTCTTCTTGTAATGCATTGGTGATGTGCATTGTGAATGCATCATTCACCCTCTTGTAATGAACCAAAGATTTGATAAGCTACAGCTGAGGGTAACAGTCATAGACTTAAGGTTCTCCAGCTGCATTACCAAATATTCCCAATCTAGTTAGCCAGGGGTAGACAAAGGTCCTGGCTAACATGTAGATGACATAAGAGGATAGGTGGAAAGTCTGGGTCTCATTCAAATCCAAGAGCCCATAATGAATATTATCACTAATGGTCTATACCTAATATATTTTCTTATCTCCTTTCATCACTTCTTCAATGTATCTGAACATCCATGGCTCAAATTTTGAAGTAGTAGCCAATCCCATGATTCTAATAAGTAGGGTCACCATATCCCCTACTTCTGATTTGAAGTCACTTATTTAAGGTACCTGGGGTACCTTGGACATTGCAGTCCTCTTGACTTTCATTCAAGTGTTGTTGATCACATTTCGGCACTTTTTTGGGTTTTGGTCATACACACATTGGTTTAACTCCTTGGTGATCATTGTCATAGTGGGAAAGACTGGATATCAGAGGCCTCTACAATGGCCTCTATGGTAAGGTTAGCAATTATCCTCCCATCTTGAGTTACCATTGACCTAGTTGGTGGGTGGTATCTTTCTACACAGGCCATCATAAGTCCTAAACATTGGACTATAGTGGGAAAACTTTTTACTTGGGCTATACCATTCTCTCTTATCTTCTGAGCCTAGTTGGTGGGCTTGTCACCAAATACCCTCAACTTGAAATCATCCAAGTCCACATGACCAATATTGATATGAACTATATTGTTCTAGTTAGAAGTAATCTTGGACTCTGGGGGGACTCCTTTGAATTTGTACTTCATGGTGTTAGCTCGAGAAGACATTTAACCTGCATATATTACCTCAATGAATACTCTCTTTGATAACTTTCAAAATGTTTAATCTACCAAATTGCTCAGAAATTTATTGAAATCATTGAAGCAAAGTACTAACACAAATTTCTAACAAATAGCTTTCATCTAAATACCACATTTGATGATCTTTTACAAAAAGCAGGCATTTCAACCATTACAAGGTATAAGCATGTCATACAATTAAATTAAAACTTTACATTAATCAATGAGGATGAGATTTTAAATTCATAGGATTATGTAAATTAATTGACTTGAAGTGGGAAAATTGGCTTATATAGGATAAATGAATGACTGGTGCTCAAATTAGGTCTGGAGGCTCTAACTGGATAAGTGGGAAATTTAGGTTTAACTAGATATGTGGGGATTTTGAGTTCAACAAGATAAGTGGGCTTCCTGAGTCCAACATGATGTATCATGTGTTAGATAAAACTATTGTTGCATGCTCTCATACTCCAAGTGACGAAAGGCATGACATTGAACAAGCGGGCCCATGTCCCTTTCCGGATAAATAGGAAAAATACCCCCAAGTTGATAATATCGATTATCTTGTGTAACTCCCACAAAAGGATATATTTTCAGAAGTCAAAAGTTCTAGTGGACTTAAGTGACTACATAGAAAATATGGGGAATATGAATCTGAGTGGATAATATCCTTTATCTACTAAAATACTCACAAAAGGCAAAGAGTTGGGACAATTAACAATTTGGACAAGTTCAAACGAGAGCACCAAAAAAGCGGGCCTAGGTAGTTGTAACGAATATATAGGGGAAATCATCTCTAGTGGATATTATCCACTATCCTATGAAACATCCGCTTAAAACAAAGAGTCATAAGGTCAATGGTTTTGGGGGTTTATGAAAAGGAACCAGATAAGCAGGACTTCGAGCCCTCATTGGATAATATCTAATGAGGGTTGAAATTGGTGCAAACATGGATTTCTCACCTTAGGGTAACTTCACCATAAAATTTCTTCAAAGGCTCACTTGGGAATGGAAATCTATCCCTAAAGGATATTATCCCCTCCCTCACAATTTTCCCACAAACAGGCTTTATTACTGATCCAATAAATGACCTAGGTTAAACTAGATGTAATTTCACAAAGTTTAGAATCTGAAACTAAATCAGTATGCAAACACTCCACAAGGGAAATCCCCAAAATCAAAACAATTCAAACCCTACAGAAATTGAAATAGAAAATATACTGGGGTTTAGTGGTGAATACCTATCATTCTTGCTAATTCAATCTAGCACACTTATCTTAAGCAAAGAATATAATTTAAATAAGATTTGAATACGAACAGAAGATAAAGGATATCATAGCCAACCTGGTTTGCTTTGAATATGTGAACTAAACCTTAGGAGCCGACATAGAAGATAATCAAGCAACAATGTGAAGATTCTTGGGAGCGGAGGAAATTCATCTTTTGGGTTGATAAAATCACTTGGGAGCTCAAGGAGTTTAAAAATATGAGTGCAGATGGTGATAATGGATCAAAATCTAGCTTATATATCATAGAAAACTCACTATAAATGCACTGTACCTTAGATAGGGTGTTAAGCACTAACTGTACCTAAAAATGGGTCTTTTGGCATACACTGGTCATGGGGGCATAATGTGCCTGAGTGGATAATATCCACTACCTAGAAAACACTCCACAATATCTAGTATGAATGAAGAACCCTACTTTTCCCCCAAAGGTGAAGGTTTATTTCTACATGGGACTTTTAATGCACATGGGATATATCATGTGCCACCAGATTTTAATGCAAAGTCTAGTAAGTAGAAAATCACCCATTTTTTGGGAAATACTTACCATTTTTACTCTTCATTGAAAGTGGGGAAAAGGATGATGTCTGGATATTTCTGATTGGTGATAAGTTTAGCACAACATCTGATTGAAGCACAAATTAGCTCAAAAAGGTCAAAACATAGTTTTTCTACAAAGAAGACTCAAGACCTTATAAAATCATGCATGAAGATAAATCTAAGACCCAAAAGGATGAAATCACCAAAATCAACTTCATTTGAAGCAGACTCCCATCGAGGACATGATTTTTCTCATTCTCTCTAAATATCAAAGGGGGACAACCAAAACTCAAACCAAAAGACTAAACAAAAAAGAGGGGTTCTCCATTTTTAAAAAAATGGGGTATGTGTACAGGGCACAACAAATGGTGACTCTACTGGGGAAATGCTTGAGAGAATTTCTAAGATAAACGATAGTTAAGAACTAGAATCTCTAGGTATCCCACTTATCAAGCAGAATAAACATGAAAACAAGATCAAGGGATTAGGGTCAATAGTCAGTGCAACCATCTACATTCCAAGGATCCAAGTGTGTGCAAATGCATTCATTCCCATCCCTTGGAAACTAAGATCATCCAAGTTTACTTGCATTAAACTACATGAATTATACTCACCTCATGAACTAGGACATTATCTCGATGCTAGTCAAGTGTCTATAGCCCTAACAAGGTTATCTCTATGATTATGCTCAAAGCATAATTCTACTGCTGCTTCGAGCATCCATATCCCCAATAGAGATACTCGAATACTCCAACTAGTTGATTCATATGATAAGAATACTAAAAAGTACCACCTTTTGATTTTATTTCTTATTTGATGATTTCATTAATTTAGCTTTGTTAGGAGTATATTGAAAGGCACCACTTACCCTATAGCACATACTTCTTCCACATGGACTACGTTCATTAGTTCAACTTTTATGGGTTGGGAATCATAGTGACAGCAGAGGTGAGACCTAAATATTTTTTCTTAATGTAGGTTTACAAAGACTCTCTTAGAAACTTTAGGATTATTAAGATGTGTAAAGTATGAGATCTCAAGACACTTCAAGTTATACCAAACTAGTGACCCATCTCCCAAGAACAAGCATCATGCTATCTAATATTAACAATGCAGCCCACAATAAACTTCTGAATTCACAACCATTAATTCTCAAAGAAATTCTAAATCCATAGGCCGAGACAACCCCCTTCGAAGTACCTATGACTGCCACCTTATTTAGAAAAAGCAATACCTCGAGTAAAACAAAACAAAGAGAAGCAATAAAAGGAAACCAAGCAAACAACTAACACTAACCAAACCAAGAAAGAACTAAAAATAAAATTATGTACACAAGAAGAAGGCCTCAAGTGCCTCCTAAGCCAGGAAGTGTACTTCAAGAACTGCCCATTGACAGGTACCAAGAGATCCTCACCAATAAGTGTTTTCAAATGATATGCATTATCTCCCAAGATTTCAACGATTTGATAAGGACATATCCAAAGTTTATCAAATTTACCATGTTCTCCTCTCCTTTCATGGGCCTTATCCCAATACAAAACTAGGTCAACAATATTAAAATCTTTAACCTTAGCTCTCCTATCAAACCAATATTTCAATGCCCTTATGCTTAGCAAAATTTTTGATGGCTACATCCTATTTTTCCTCTAAATGCAATAGTTGTATAAGGTGGGCTGAAGTTTTTTCATTTCATTCTAAGTAATCCTGCATGAACTATAAAATAGGTATCCTCAAATGCATGGGAAACATAGGGTTCAATCCATAGACTAGGTGATAAGGTGAAGTTTCTGAGGCAGCCTTATTTCTTATCCTATCTATCCACAAGGCAAACCTAAGCTAAGTATGCCATTCCTTAAGGTTTTTATCAAGGAATTTCTTGAGGACTTCCAATAAATTCTTATTTGTGGACTCAACGACACCATTACCTTGGGGATTCTAGTTGGATGAAAATATCAACACAATGCCATAATCAAATGCCCAATTAGAATAATGAAATGATGAATATGCGGGACCATTGTCACAAACAAGGGCAAATAGACAACCAAACCTGGTGATTATATGTTCTTCGACAAATTTTATCACTACCTCCATAGTACATTGTTTACATGTCTGAGCTTTAGACCACCTAGTGCAATAATCAGTAGTGGTTAGAATATACATGTGGCCTGTAGAGGAAGATAGGTTGATCATACTAATAAAGTCTAGCCCCCATTGTGGAAAGGGTTGTACCTCGATACTAGTTGTAAAGGCATAGCAACATTCCTTTCCCTTTTGGTAGTAGTTTGACAAACATGGCAAGTTTAGACATGTGCATGAGCATCACAATAAAGGGTAGGCTGATAATATCCTACTCGTAAGACCTGGTTGGCAATTGATAACCTAGAACCATGCCTAGTGTCAAATCTTTCATGAAAACTAGGCAAGCCCTGTGAAACTATTGTCTTGTTAATGCATCCCAGATAGATCCCCTCATGATTCCTCTTATATAGTACGAATCCTTTAATCATAAAACTACTACTTTTCAACCTCATAGGTCTCCTCTGAATAGACTTCAGATGAGAAGGACATCACTGATTAAGCAAGTAAAACAAGATGTCACTATACCAATCATCTTTGCATATATATTCTAACACATACTACTAAGAAACTATGTATGAGCCCATCTCTACCATTGTTTGAGTGAGGGCTTGTCCTCTCACTAGCTTCATAGGTTAGATTTCTAGATGAAATTCCTACAATATCATGAGGCTTGTCCTCTCACCAACTTCATAGGTTGGGTTTCTAGATCAATTTCATGCAATATCATCACCCACTTTCCCCTACGTTCTCCTAACTCACTTTGCATCAGCAATGGTTTGATAGCAAGATCATGGATGATACCATTTATCTTTCTTCTCAAGATATAGTGATGGAATTTCTTCACTACCTTCATTAATGCATAGGCCTATTTTTCTACATTGGGATAATGGAGCTTAGCATCTTTCAATGGAGTACTCATTAATCCAATAGGATACTCATCAGCAGGTCCTTTCATCTAATTTAACATTGTTGTACACATATGTTCTAAAGCAAAAGAGTAGATAAAGAATGGTAGCATGTAATCTAGACTTCCAAGCATAGGAGTTGTAAAGGGTGGAATTTGGATAGTTGATTTTTTGGTAGTTTTGTGTATGTATCCTCCTTTCACCCTTTCATACAAGGACCTAGGGTCGTGTTACAATGTATTGTCATACCCTAGGTCATTGTGAGATGTAGGGATGTAGGAGTCTAGGACAACACTAAGAGGGGGGTGAATCAGTGTTGTGTAAATTTTCAAATCTTTTTGCAAACTTTAACTTTCAAAACACAAGGAGAGAAAGATATCATTGACTTGTCAAACACATATGCACATGACTGAGAATGAAGAAAGATAACAAAACCTCATGAGCAAAGTATTAACATACACACATATAGATGAAAACAATATGAGACATAACAAAAATTTGCACGAGTGGAAAACCCTCCCGGGGTAGAAAAACCACTCCAAAACTACCTCACTGACTTAACCTAGAAAATATCTTTACAAGCCTCACTAGCTAATGTGAGTGTCTCATTGACAAATGGTCTCACTAACCTACAAGCCTCACTGGCTAATACAAGACCTCATTGGCACAAACAATCACCATCATTAAAACATAAAACTCCGTGTGCAAGAATTGATTGCTAATAAATCTGATTTGCACCATTATACAACTTGTGTTTCATCATACACCCTTATACCTCCTATTTGATTTTCAAGTCAAGACCATACAAAATAACTCCTTTTATACACCTTTACAACACTCTTATCTCTACAAATTTGATTCACCTGATGCATATTCACTTGCATTTTATCTTCATGGTTCAATCTGTGAGTTTATTGCATGATGTCTTCGTACTGTGTTTGATCCATTCATGCACAAACATAATCTCGCATATAATATCATGATTGATCTGTAAAAAATCTTCAACACTCCATATTGATCCACATCACCACACACACTTATCAAAGCACCTGTAATATCATTATATACAAATTGAATGTCCTTTCACCTTCAAAACAAATTTTCATTATCCTCTTTTCAAAACCTTTCATCTTCTCTTCAATTTCTTCTCCTTCTATCTGCAAAAACATCTTTAAAGAAATAAGATATTTCAATTTGCTCTTGAAAGAGAAAATAAAATCTCTTTCAAATCTGATCTCCATGTGCAAGAAGACAAACTCCTTCATTGAATCCATTGAATCCTGCATAAAAATATATTCTCTGTATAAACAAAATCTCTTTATATTCCTTCAAAGATTCATCTTCTTTGCAAAAGAAAATATTCAAAAAAAATTCTTTCAAAATAAATGTTCAATCTCCTAAAAAAAACTTTGATATTCTTCCATCTCTACATTTTCTTCTGTCAAAAAATCAAATCTCTTTTATCTTAAAAAAGACTCTTCAATCTCTTCAATCTGCATAAATAATTTCTTCAAAATTGCATCAATAAAAAATCTTTCAATAATATTTACTTCAAATTCTCTGTCCTCATCCTCTTCAAAAAAAATTTCCTCTTAACAATTTTCATGAGGATAGAATAAAAACTTCTTTTAGAAATCTTTTAAAAAGAATTCCAAAAAATATTGCTTTTAAAAACTTCAACTAAATCTGCCACAAAATCTCCTAAAAATCATGCTTCCATATCCCTTACAATATTCCTTTATGGAGGGCTAAAAATGGCCATTTAAAAACTTTTCTCAAAATAGAGCTCCACATATTAAGACATATTTGAATGTATATAAACTTTAATGCTTTTTTTAATTCATAAAAGCATTCAATGCTTTTCTTACAAACTGTGCTCCTCAAAACATTAAAAAATCTTTTATCACTTTCTCCAAAGTCATTCATGGCTTTTCATATAAAACTTCACCTCTTTTTTTAATTGTCGTAGAGACATAGGCTAGGCTGATAGAATAAAGTTTCTAATATTTTGAAACCACATTAATTGTCATAAAGACATGATGCTCCCAACAAGGATGAAGTCAAGTTTAAAACTCACCATCGATCTCCAAACAAGCACTCATTGACCATTTAAATAAGACTGTTGATTTACATTTGCTGCTCATACTTCTTATGAGGCAACCGGTGAAGCAGGTTATACAAGGTGGAGGGGCCGGTGGATGAATGTTTAACAAACCCTTTGCAAGGTAGACTTAATTGGCATGAACTATGACAATAGGTCAATACAAAAATAGAAATAAAGAATACGATCAAATGAGGGCTTTATGTCTTCTTTAACTTAGAGAAAGCTTTAAAGTTTATAACTTAGTTTCTAGGGTTTAAGGTGTTTGAAATCATAGATAATGAAGATATAGCCAAAAAGCCCTCAATCACATAGACACCCTATTATAGAGTAAACAAATGAAAAGGATAAGGACTCCATCTTATATAACATCTGATCAACAACCTCATGAATTCTTGTGAATGCAATATATCAAGTTGTTTTGCACACCTTGCTTCCCATATTACTGAGGATCAATATGATAATACAACCTAAACAAGATGAAGTATTGCAACAATCTTGAAATACAACCTGTCTTCTGTGATGTTTTTCACTCTTTGGAAATTATGTGAACCTTTAAAGCATGAACCCTGATATCAACCTTTGACCTTGAATAAACATGAGATGAGTTTATGTTATACCAACTCTGAACATCACTTCATGAACAGATGATTCATAATTCCTAATATGAAATGAGAAACTTAAGCACCAACACTATGACCATCTAACATCTACAAGCTTTCTCTATATGTTCCTTGTGACTTAACATGAAGTAACCTTTTTGACATCAATGACAATCAGTCACCATCAAGGGAAACTTGGAGTTTTATGATTTGATTGCCAATTATCTTCTCTTATCCTCTATTATACCTTAAAAGCCTAATTATGCAAATACAAAAGTAAATAGATGAATATCAGAAAATGCTACTACAGAAAGATGTAAAATAACAAATAACAGTGCAATTGTTTTTAGGGTTTAGAAGCAGAACAATCGGGGACTAATGAGCAGGTGCCCAAGTCCAAGGCCCTGCTTTTTGTCAAGATCTGTAAACAAGATCTTCAACTTGTTACTGATGTACCAAAGGTTTTCTCGTCACGAAACTTCAGGGACTAATGAGTGGGTGCCCTAGTCCAAGGAACTCTTTTCTTCTCTAATCTATAATTCTGACACTCTATTGTACCCTCCTGCAAATTCACTTTGTCTGTAGCTTCAACTTGTAACCTGTAATCATGAAAACTTGGGGGGGTGTTGTGGTGTTTAGAGGCTTGCCTCAGTCAAGCCCCAAAGAGACATTCAAGTCTTCCAAACATCGTTGTCAGATAGAGAGTGTGTGCCCTTGTGAGATAGAGGCAAAAACCAAATGATAAATGCTCACTAACACAAATGATATCACCTTGTAGTGAAGATCTCATGGGAGGAAGAATCTCTTCTTGCCATGAGGAGATGGATGCTCAAATATGCAAATACAAACACATAAAGCATACAAATATGCTCTTGCAACACAATGAAATCCTTGAATCACCTTTAGAATGCTTGAGAATCAAAATTTCCATCTAGCAAATGTTCTAGTTTACAAATGAATACCTAAACATGCTTTTATATGCAACTACAAACACTCCCGCCAAGAATTTCGTAATTCAAACTTACCGTGTCAGCATAGGACCCAAATAACGGTCTCAAGCTGACACTAAAAATTTGGGACTGACCCAAAATAGGGTGGGACTAGGGTACGGGCGTTGAAGTCCTCCCCCCTATTTTGGTTAGGGTTAGGTTCAAGGGATCCCCCTAGGTCCCATTTGTCAAGACACTTAGGGATCATCTCATCGGGATGTTGAAATATGATGTAATATGTTCTAAATGCAGATACAAGACTCGGGAGCTAAACTTTATGAGGGAAAAGCCCCCAAGGGGACATTTTCTGACATTACATTTAGCCCCCACTTTAATGTATGTATAAATGCAAGGCTAATACATGCATTAAATTATGGTCAACAAACATAGCAAACACGACAAGCACGGAGAAGACACGCCAAACACATTGAAGACAATGATAGGCACACAAAACATGAAGAAGACAGTTATAGTCATGCAAAATGCAAAGAACACAATAAATGCATAGAAGATAGGAATGATTTCTTTTCTTTTTCTCTTATATATGAAATGTAGATGCAAGTACAGGAAAGTAAACATACCTCCCATAATGTAGGATGTACTCATCGCATAGGTCTTTAAACTGCATATATGGGGCAACACACATGCAAGACATGCAAAATCTCCCAAAATGTAGGATGTACTCATCGCACATGTCTTTAAACTACATATGGGGCAACAAACACGCTAAACAAAGAAAGCACGCCAAAAGCACACACTTCGAAGATACGAAGAAAACATGGCAGACAAGTGATGGAGTGTTCCTATTTCTAGGTTCATCACCATCTCAGGTACATTACATGCACAAATTGATGATTGGGCTTCGCCACAACAATCATCGAAGACATGCTTAAGGGTTGAGTTAGTCACATAACAACTCCCCGCCTCCGTAGAGGACTTTTGAAAATGACAGGATGGTGCAATCTGCTCCAAGAAATACACCACACCCACCTCCGTAGAGGGCTTAAAATAAAAAGGATATATGCAATATCCCACCTCCACAGAGGGATTAAATGATTGATTGATTGATTGATTGAAAATAGACTCAGAGTGCAGGATGTACTCATCGCACAAGTCTTTAGACTGCACCAAAGGACAAGCACATTGCTAACATACACAACAAAAATCTTATCTTATATATGCCCCCACCTTAAGGTGGTTGATATCAAGTATCGATATCAAGTACGTTAAGGTAGGAAGAAAACACACAAGGGAACACAGACTTTCACAAAACCCATGCCCCCCAGAGGTGACATGTACTTTATGATCGCCAAATGTTCCCACAAACACATCCTTGCAAGAAACATGTTGGTATCCATAATCATGATAAACAACAACATTAGTGCATATGATTAACCACACAAAGATCCAAGGTTATACTTTGAATTCAAGGTTCAAGCATAACTGTGGGGCTATACAATAAAGATCTTCGAATTGAGTACCACCAAGGCTAGGTCAAAGACAAACAAAGTGTGTAGAGCATCGGTATTGTTATGATTTGTAAATGAGATAAAAACATCATCAAAATCACTATGCGGAAAGCATGAGTGCTTCCACTAGCCAAGAATCAGATAAGATACACAACCCCATTGTCATATTAGGAACTAAGTCCAATTTTTGATTTCTCGTGAAAGGGACACTAGGTCCACATCAGTATAAATATTTTTTCGTCATCTGCCCTCTAGATAGAAACACTAGAGGAAGGGAAACAATAAATAAGAGAGGAGAAACAAGTGTCTTAGGAACAGCCACATAGGAGGGTGCCCCCAAGTCGCCAACCACAATGCTATGTCTGTAAGACACAACACACAACGATGAAAGTAGAAAGGCAATATAGAGGAGTGATGATACAAATAGAAGAAGGTCACAATAGAGGTGGTCTCCTGGTATCCCAGACCTTACAAAAGAATCAGGGGTCATTCTAAGAGGCCTAAGAAACACATAACACATCATGGGGGAAGCACATCACGAGAGATATAACGGGTTAGAGATACTTACCTGTATGATCGTTGTATTAAATTTTTGAATTTGTGAACCTCTTGGAGAGATACTCGATCATGTTTAGTGCAAACTTTGAGTGGTTCTTACGAAAGTCTTGTTTATTATCATATGGTGCTTGTTTCTCAAATCCTTGTTTAAATGAGACTTTTTGTTGCTTACGAGGGGGAGAACCACTATTATTTCTGACTGCTGACAATCGTCTTACTCTTTTATGATTTTTAGCAAGTTTTCATTGTTGATGCCATCTAACACATTATTAGGAATCATCATGTACCATCTCACTCATCTGTATCAGTTGTTTCATTTATTGTTTTGATATGTTTTGATTATCTCCTGATCCATATAAGGATAACAGAGGAGGAACCTCAGCATAAGTTCCATTTCTATGTGGACGAGGTGGGTTATCCATCTTTTTCTTATTCATCTCAATCATTCCCATGATATTATCATAGTCTAAATAATCATCATCATCTACATCTACTAAACCTTGTTCCACCATATTGTTATTAGTATGTTTAGGGAAAGGATTAGTGAAGATTTATAAATTTTGATTCAGCGGAGCAACCGACTTATTTCTGTTATCATTCACACCCGATACCTATATGATATTCAAATCAATGAGGTCTTGTATTTCATGTTTAAGACACATACATTTTTTAGTATCATGTCCTTGTGTTTGATGAAAATGACAAAAGGCATTAGCATCGAAGTAAGGTCCTTGTGCTTTGCTAGGATTGACAGGCTTAATCGAGGGAAGCTTTAGGATGTTATTACTCATAGCTTGATTCATGATAGAATGATAAGACTTAGATATTAGAGTAAACTTTCTTGGTTGATATGATGTCTTCTTCAGATTAGTGATAGCAGAAACATTAGAAAAGTTGTTCATATTTGGTCCATTAATCTTGATGAAACTCCTATTGTTATTGTTTCTCTTAAAGTTGTTTCGTGATGATCCACCCATGGATTGACTAACTTGAGCTAATGAGTTTTGGTTTTCATACTGACTAGATGAAAGTTGGTAATCATGAAGGACAGTACATAAATGTTGAAAGGAGTTATACTTCATCAAGAGGATCTTATCACGGATGTTAGGTTGTAGATTTGTAATAAACACCTTCTGAACATCCTCATCTTTCATCTAATACTGAATTTGTGTATATAAAGCTTGATACTGACTAATGAATTCAGTTAGCTTCTCTTTTGGACCTTGCTTGCAATGAACTAAATCAATCAAAGAGACCTGAGGTCTAATGTTTGCTTGAAAATGTTGTAAAAATTGATCAATCAATTGTGAAAAGGAGTGTATTAAATTCGGAAGCAAAGAACAAAACCATTCTAAAGCAGTATCTTTGAGAGATCGTGGGAAAAGTTTTGCCAACAAATCCTTTTCAAAATATAAATCACTACACATAGATGTGAATGCTGCCAAATGAGTATTAGGATCACCTTTTCCACCATATTTTTCAAAGCGAGGAGTCTTAAACCTCTTGGGCATAGGGGTTCTTAGGATTGCATAGGAAAGGGGATTACGAGCATGATATGTTGGTATATTAGGTTGCGAAGAATTTATCAAATTTGTTACCTTTTGTTGTAAATCAGTCATGCCCTGCAAAAGTTAGTTTAGGATGGAATAATTGGGAGATATAGTTTGTTGTGAAGAATTGGAACCAAAGTGAGGAGGTGATTGAGCTTGAGATATGATAGGCAGAGGCTATGGATAGGTCAATGGTGGTTGGACATAATGGTAGGTGGTTGAGAATAACTATATGTAATGGGAGGTTGAGAATAAGTGGGATGAAGAGGTGGTTTAGAGAAATTATTCATAGAAAAGGTTCCATTAGGAACCAAATTCTAATAATCAAATCCCACAGCTTTGTAATTAGTGTCATTAGATACTCCAATACCAGTGGTAGCATTACAAGCATTTGCATCAGTTGTTAAGATCGTTGATATTCCAGTAGTCGTTATAGGTACCGATACTTGAGTATGAGATGGTGATAAAGTGTTATTTATCACTTGTACACATTCATTTATTGGCATAATGTTGGTTTGTACAATATATGCTAGACCCCAAGTTGCGTTAACACCACCTTGTCCCTCTTTTATCAATTCTCTTATGTTATGAATTGTAGGAACAACTTCTTCAGCTATTGTCTCATTTTCCATAAATGATTGAAATTGGGCTAGCTCTTTATCCAATTTTTATATTTGATCATCAAATACATATCCTGTTTCCTCAATAGTATCATCAACATCATGAAAAGTTTGTTCTTCCATTGTACTTGTAATGGGTGTAATATCTTGTAACATTTGAGTCTCTCTTTTTGTAAAGAAGTTGTTCAATGTACCAATTTCTTCAAGAGCACTAGATACCATGTGTCTTATGCTTATTATTAAAGGAATATTTCTCTTAGGTAAGTGAGTTATTAGACTCATGCAAATCTAAGATGATGATAGACCAAAACCTAGTGAAAATACACTAAAATAAGTAGTTTTTCACCAAATCTCAATGCAAAAGAACATGACAAAGGTTGTTGTGAGGAAAATTCTGATGTAAATAAAATTATATCAGTAATAACAGGAACCTAATGCCAAAAAATCTATCACAACACACTTATAGTGTCACTCAAGGTCAAACCTTAGTGAAAATATAGCAAAAATAGGCAATTTTTCAAGATTTCTCAGTTCCAAGACCTACGAAAATGGGTGTTACAAAGAATTTAAGGAGGTAATAAAAAAAATATCATTGATATCAGTCACCTACAATCATAAAATCTGCTACAACACGCTTACGGTCCAAACTAGGCCAAACCCTAGGGCAAAAATAGCAAAAATAAGTAATTTTTCACAAAAATTTCAATACAAGAGGCCAATAACAAGGTGTTCTAAAGAATTTTAGGAGGGGAATCAGATAATACACCTTATATCAGCCAATTATTTCAAAAATATTCTTTACAACATGCCTATAGTGCAAATTTAGAGAGTCGATAAGGCCAAATCTAGTGAAAATCAATGTATTTCAAGCCCTAGGTTTGAGATCTTGATGTGAAATGCTATATGAATGTTTTGAAAGATTATATATGATAAAAATTACATTCTCTCAGATCTGAAAATCATATCCATGCTCTAACATCCATAATGCAAGTGCAAATCTAGTGAAAAATCAATGAAAATGCTAGTTTTTTGTTGAATTTTTCTATGCAAAAATGCAAATTTTTGAAATCTGAATACAAATTTGTTCTAAAATGCAAGACTAAAGACAAATTAAAATTTGAATAAGCCTCTAAAATCAGTAGAAAAATCTGAAACAAGATTTTACTTACAAACCCTAGCTTTTGGAATTACTAGGTTATATGCAAAATTCACAATTTTCAACAAAACCCTAGTAATTTGATGATGAAAATGCAATGCAAATTAATGAATTTTTGTGATTTTATTTAATTTAAATCAGATCTAATGCAAAAATTAAAAAAATTGATGAAATCCAAATTAATTGATGTAAAATAGAAACCCTAGAATGTAATTTTTTTCAATTTTTCCAAATTTTTAATTTTTTTGTAAGTTTTCCAATGCAATAAGATGAATGACTATATGAATGAATGAAATCAATGTAAATCTCAAGCACAACACTCAGCAAGGTGCAAACAATTCCAACAACATGGGTTCCCCAAAATGTACAGGGTGGAATTTGGATAGTTGAGTTTTTGGTAGTTTTATGTATGTATCCTCCTTTCACCCTTTCATTCAAGGACCTAGGGTCGAGTTACAATGTACTATCATACCCTAGGTCACTATGAGATATTGGGAAACTTGGAGTTTTATGATTTGATTACCAATTATCTTCTCTTATGCTCAATTATACCTTAAAACCCTAATTATGCAAAAACGACAGTAAACAGATGAATATCAGAAAATGTAGTTACAAAAAGATGTAAAATAATAACTAACTGTGCACTTGTTTTTAGAGTTTGGAAGTGGAATAGTCAGGGACTAATGAGAAGGCACCCATGTCCAAAGCCCTATTTTTTGTCAGGATTTGCAAACAAGATTTGCAACCTATTCCTGCTATACCAAAGGTTTTCCCGTCACAAAACTTCAGGGACTAATGAGCGGGTGCCCTAGTCCAGGGAGCTATTTTCTTGTCTGATCTACAATTTTGACACTTTGTTATACCCTCCTACAACTTCACTTTGTTTATAGCTTCAACCTGTAATCATGAAAACTTTAGGAGGGAGTTGTGGTGTTTAGAGGCTTGCCTCAATCAAGCTCCAGAGTGACATTCAAGTCTTCTTAACATTGTTGTTAGATAGAGAGTGCATGCCCTTGTGAGGCAGAGGTAAAAACCAAGTGATAAATGCTCAAAAACACAAATGATATCAGCTTGTAGTGAAGATCTCATGGGAGGAAGAAGCTCTTCATGCCATGAGGAGATGGATGCTCAAATATGCAAATACAAGCACATAAACCATACAAATCTCTTCTTGCAACACAACGAAAGCCATGAATCACCTTTAGAATGCTTGAGAATCAAAATGTCCATCTAGTAAATGTTCTAGTTTACAAATGAATGCCTAAACATGCTTTTATATGCAACTACAAACACTCTCGCCAAGAATTTTGTAATTCAAACTTACCGTGTCGACATAGGACCCAAATAATGGTCACAAGCCGACACTAAAAATTTGGGAATAACACAAAATAGGGCAGGACTAGGGTGCATGCGCCCAAGTCCTCCCCCCTATTTTGGGTAGGGTTAGGTTCAAGGGATCCCCCTAGGTCCCATTTGTCAAGACACTTAGGAATCATCTCATCGAGATGTTGAAATATGATGTAATATGTTCTAAATGCATATAAGAGACCTAGGAGCTAAACCTTATGAGGGAAAAGCTGCCAAAGGGACATTTTTTGACATTATAGGAGCATAAAAATAGCTTGTTCAATTTCTGAAAAAGCCTTCTTTGCTTTAGGTGCCCATTCAATTTTGGTATCTTGCTTCAACATGGCATTCAGAGGTCTGACAATTTCAGCAAATCCTATTATGAATTTCTGCACTAAATTGATTTTCCCAGAGTAGGATTTGAGTTCTTTCTTAGAAGCATGTGGTTAGATCTTAAGGATAGCTTGGAATCTATCACAATCTATTGATATACCATCTTTCGAAATGATATGACCATGTAATTTACCTTCAGTTACATGAAAAGTACACTTCTTAGGATTGTGGGAGATACCATATTCCATACATCATTGTAAAATCTTTCTCAAATAAAAAATGTGATCTTCCCTTCTCTTGGAGAATATGGTGGGGTCATCCATATAGATGATAATACACTTTCTAACTAACCCCTTGAATGGGATGTCCATTACTCGTTGAAAATTTGCACCAGCATTGATTAAATGAAATGGCATCCTGTGATATATGTATATTCCCCATTTCCAAGTGAATGTTATCTTTAATCTGTCAGCATATTCAAATATCACTTGGTTATATCATGAGTAGCCATCTAAGAATGACATCATTTGTGATCCATTAACAATTTACAACACGTTGTCCAAGGACGGCAAGGGATAATTGTCCTTTTCTGAATCTATATTCAAATTCTTGAAATCTACACACAATTTAATTTCACTATTCTTGTTATGGATTGGAATTAAATTCACCACCCATGTTGCATGTCTTATTGGGAATATTATTCTAACTACTAATAGCTTCTTCACTTCTTAAAAAATTAGTGGCTCTAACAAAGCATAGATAGGGTGAAATGGTATAACCCCTGGCTTTAACGGTATTGTGTGGGTGATAATGGAAGTACATAAGTTTTGAGATAAGATCATAACTTCATGCAATAGCATCATGATAATCCATCAGGGCTTGGATAATTCCTGTTCTTTCTTTAGGAGTGCAAACCTTACCATTGAAGTTATTTTTGACATTATCAACTATCCTTGAATTGTGTGGATCACACTTTCCTCTAATGGATTCAACCTGTTTACTTTGAGTTCCTAACCAGTCATGATCAAACAACCTTTCAAATTCAACCATTCCTCAGGGAATAGTGTTTTTTTAAGGTTTAGAATGCCCTCCAGGTCTATTTCAGTTACTTCAACTTCTTCATCTATAATTTGAGCAGCAAATACATCTGATCATGTGAGAAAATCAAGGGTATGCTTTTCATCTTCAAAGACCTAGAAATTGATGACATTATCAGGTACAGAAGGGATTGGAACCAATTATACAGTGAATTTCTTTAAATCAGACATAGCTAAAGGTTCTAGAGTACTAGCAGCCTGTGCCAAAGCATTGGCAACATGATTCTTCTTCCTTGGTATCAACTAAATATTAAAACCATCAAAACTTTCTATAAGATCCCAAACCTTGTTTTGGTAACTAACAAGCCTTTTATCATGACAGTAGTATTTCTTCCTCACTTGCTTGACCACTAAATCTGAATCTCTAAAAACCTAAATAATTGAGCCTTCTATCAAATAGCCATTAACAGTCCATGCAAAAATGATTCATACTCAACAATATTATTAGTACAAAAAAATTGCAACCTGTAGGTAGGAAGATAAGATTCTCTAGTAGGGCTAATTAATTCAAATCTAGCACTGGCCCCTTGCTTAGACTTAGATCCATCAAATCGCAATGTCCAAATTTGTGGTTCTTCACCCTACATTTTATCAGGATCAACTAGAGTCTAAGTAGTCTGTGATGTTATCCCTTGACCATTTTGTTGTATCAACTAAGTATTCCCACTATCTAGTGTTGGGCATGTTGTACTACTTCTATGTAGAGTGAGCATTTGAATTTAGAATGTGATGCATCATGAATGCAACACCAATTTGGTAACAATATCTCTTCCATCTATACTCTTTTTCCCATAGCTAGATGACCAATCATAAATTTGGCCACACAGTCCCTAAATCCTTCAAAAATCCTTGGCCCATCTTCAGAAGAAGATTCATGATCTAATTGGATATACATCTTTGTACTATCTTGATTTTAATCAGGATGAAGCCTGGGGAAGCTACCATTGTTAGCCATGAGTACCTCTTCCACCTAATTAATTTGAGGAAGATAAACCCCTAAATCCACTTCAGAGTATAGGATTTCGGTAGTCTAATTGTACTCAGTTATCATATTCTTCATCTTAAGTTCTCTCTCAATATGAATCTAGTTATCAATACCTCTCTATGGCAACCACATATGAGAGAAATCTATGGCCATATATCCATTCAAAGTCTTAGACTAGTCTCTACTGAGAAGCATGCCATAAGCGTTGGGTATTTCAACTACTTGTATATCGATGTATTGTTGTACTCAAGGATCTAATGTCAACTGCATGTGAATTCAGTTTAGCTCCACTACAATGGTAACCTCAATTTTATCTAATTAGGTGACATTTCTTGAAGACTTGGTAGGAGTGAGTCCCAGGGCTTTACAAATGGATAGAGGCATCACATTGGTTGAAGCCCCAGAATCTACTAAGCAATTGTGGAGGTTTTTTCCAAATATCCTTAAGCTTAGTAGGAAGGGTGGTGATTCCTTCTTCTCTTTATATAATTCCACTTACTGGTCAATATCTGATACATGTATCTATTACAAGTATGAGCAGTAAGTGTTCTCATTGATGTCAACACCTAAGAACGTCATTTGAATAAGTATTTGAGGAATTAGAATAAAGTGTAGAAGTGCTTTATCTACCAGAGCAGTACAGTGTTTTTCTCCGCATATCCTTTAGATTGAATATCTTTCCCTGTGGATTGGAATTAATGTTAAGGGATGTCTAAAGATGCAATGTTTCAATTTTGAGCCTTCGGTGTGAAGATTTGAGCGAGTTTCGGTCACTAGAGTAAAACTATTTTTCTATGTATTTAATGGTGACAGGGATAATGAATTTTGCTCCGCATTTCTCTACATTTAAGTTTCACAGTCTGTAGTTTTGAAATTAAGTTTTTGATGATGTTATGTGCCTTTAGTTCAAATGGTTCATTATTTGGTGCTCTGTAAGTGATCTTTCCTTAATAACAGTCACTGACAGTAATGTTCAAGTGCTCCAGTTTGAAGAATCTTATGGATAAAGTAGTTAGAGGTTGTGCAGATGTTCTTGGTGGTTATAACATGATTGTGGGAGTCTTTAGATCATGTTGCTACCTTTTGATTGGTCCACAAAGTGTAATCCAGATTGTGCATGAAGCATGTTCTTGAAAGTTTTAATGTTAACTCCAGTCTTGGCTAACTTGGTTGTTTTCACTACTTGCGGTTATGATTTGAAGATTGTGGAAGTGTGTTGTTGCGTGGAGGATTGCATTTGAGTCCCAGCTAAGGCTTGGCATGATTTGCATTTATTTCTCTTTCCCCCTAATTGATTTAGGTCTAGACCTATCTTAATGTATGCATGTATGTTTGCCGATCTTGGAGATTGTTCCAATGGTTGATGATTGTAATGTCGACTTTGATGTAAATTCCAAGGTTGATGAATTGTATAAAAACATGAAATGAATTCATGAATTTGTATGAGGATGTGAAAATGAAAAGATAAGTGTGAAGTGTAAAAGCAGAGCAGAGCAGAGGATACTTATTGTGCTTTAATGGAACTGAACCTTGGCATAGTGTAGATGCTACTATCTTAGTTCACCAATTTGGCAGTGAGCCTCTTCATTTGTAGTGAGCACTTTGGGCAGTGAGCCTCTAATTTGTAGTATTGTTATAACATATTATATTGTGAGCTAACACTCATCATGGTTTTTTCCCTATGGGGTTTTCCACGTAAAAATCTAGTGTCTCCCGTGTTGAATGTGTGAATGTGTATAAGTTTCTGTTTTCATTCTTTCATGGTTAAGATACAAATTTAGTGTTAATTGGTTGATGTGTTAATGGTTTAGAAATATTGGTTAAAATTGATTCAAAAAGCAGGAGGCAATATCTTTGTCTACTGTAGAGGCAAAGTATATAGTAGCAACAAGTAATTGTACTCAAGTTTTGTGGATGAAGCAAATGTTGAAGGATATCAGAATTATGTATGAAGAGCCTGTTACAATCTTTTGTGATAATTCAAGTGCAATAAACATCTCAAAGAATCTGGTGTTGCATTCAAGGACAAAGCACATATCCATCAAGTTTCACTTTTTGAGAGAGAAGGTAAATGAGAATGAAGTTAGATTGGAGTTTGTTTTTTCAAAAGTTTAAATTACGGATATCTTCACTAAGCCTCTACCCAAGGACACTTTTGAGTATCTCAGAGGGAAGCTAGGGGTTATTACCCCTCCTATTCATAACTAAGGTGCACTAGTGTGCATCAGTCCAGTGGAACTCATAGTCATATCTTGTGATTCGGATTGGTGTTAAGGGGATGCTACTCAGGGGAAGTAGTTAGTATGTTAATTTTGGAGTTTAGTTTGATTTTGTCTAAGAAACAAAAAGTGTGAGAAATGATTGCAAATATGTTCGCTTTGCCATTGATGTCAAAGGGGGAGAGAAGTCATGTGAAAAACATGGAAGTAAGTAGTTGCTGGTGAAAGGGGGAGCAATGAAGAAAGTGGTTGCAGGTGTGATAAGAGAAAGAGGGAGAAGTCCTTGTCTTGATGGTTGAATCAATTTTTCACATCATATGTTTACATCAATGACAAAGGGGGAGATTGTTGCAAACATTAACATATGATGTGTTGTCATTGATGTCAACATATCTCTTTGTCAGAAACAGTGAAGATAGTGTAGTTAAGCAAAGTAGATTGCTCTGCATTTTTAGTGAGATGAAGATCAGAATCTGGGGACTAAAGGGTTGTGTAAAGGATTGTCTAAAGTTGCTCCATTCAAGATTTTAGGGGTCCACATGCAGGATTGGTGAAGTTATGGCAATCTGAGTAGAACCGGGTTTTGCAGTTGTTCAGAGGTAATAGAGTGACAAAAACTTGGTCCGGATTGCTCTGCATTGGAATATTATGGTCTGTGGATCTAGAGGTATGTTTGGGATTTTAGTGTGTATCCTCAACTCAAGTGGTTTGTGGTTTGGAGGTCCACAAGCAATGTTTCTAATGTGATAGTCATGACAGTTAGTGTTCTTGAGTTCCCGTATAAAGATGCAAGTGATTCTGGTGATTTAAGGTGGTGCAGTTGTTATTGTTGATTTCATTGTGCTTGTGGAGGTCTCTGGATTGTGTTCCTATTGTGTTGGTGGTCCGCATTGAGGATTGAGCTCATAGTTGAAGATTTCTCGTTGGGTGTTGCTATTCTTTCCAGTTTTGGCTGACTGGAAGCTTGGTGCATATTGCGGATGATCTAAGAAGAGTTCTATGAAGTGTGGCATATTTTTTGAGGAAGATTTGAGTCCCAGCTTTGTTTGGCTGACAATATAATGGTTCACATGTAGTATTTTAAGTCTTGTAATTGTAATTACTTGTAATGCCTAACTTGGAGAATGTTCTAGATAGATGATTGTAAGGCCGACTTTGATGTTCATTCCAAATTCGATGTCATGTATAAGTAAGTGTTATGAAGTCGTGAAAATGTGTGGATGTAAGCGAAGATGTGGAGGTAGCAAGGAAGAGTTCGAGAGAAAAGCAGAGATGTTGTTAGCTTTAATGGAACTAAACTTTGGCATGGAGAAGATGTTTCTTAGTTCAACCTTTTGGTGTTAACCAAGTGAATGTTTTTGTAGGTAGTGAGCCTCCTTTGAGTAGTGAGCTCTGGGCAGTGTGTCCAAAGGCAAGTGCCTCCCCATTTTATATTCTTTTAACATAGAATAAATCTTGTGGGTTAACCCCCACCATGGTTTTTCCCTTAACCAGGTTTCCACATAAAAATCTTGGTGTTATGTGTGTTGATTATGTTTTCTACTCATGTGTTGTTGTTTCATGCTTTCATGGTCATATCATTAATCTATTAATAAGTGGTAAAGAAGATTAAATGTAGAAAAGTTAAAGTTTTGTGACAACTGATTCACCCCACCCCTCTTAGTTGTCTGCCTTAATCTCAACAGAGATCTAGATGATGCAAAAAGTGAAAATGAAGACTACAATATCAAGCTCACCAAATTAAAGGATATAGTTGCAAAGTTGAAAGTTCAAATTGAAGAAAGTAAGAAAGTTGCAGATTGTCTAAATTTAAAGCTGAATGACAAATCAGTTGAATTCTCCAAGCTTGATGAAGAAGTTATCTCTCTAAAGAAAGAATTGGAAAAAGAAATGGAACAAATAGACAGAGGTCTAAAACTTCAGAAAAGCACCAACATCCTTGATGAAATAATCAATTGTTAAAGACCACTTAAGAACAAGGATGGCATTGGATTCAAGAAAGGTTAGAGATCAAAGACAGATATGCCTGAAGATTTCCTTGGAATTGAAAAGATCATGTTTGACGTGAGAATAGAGAATCCTATTCTACAGAATTTGAAGAAGAGGTGTAGGAGATAAATAATGACTTCATAGGTGTCAAGGAAGCTTTCAAGAAGCCTCCTTCTAAAATGGCTACCAATCTCAGGTTCTCTCAATTCTTTAATGGTTACTATTATTCTTGCTATAAATTTGGTCATAAGGCTATTGATTGTAGGACCATGGCAAGAAGAAATGACCACATAAAGAAAAATTCATTTGTACCCACAATACATGATGTTGTGATATCTCATTCCTTCTATGGGTATTGTTATGCATTGAATAAGTTTGGTCAAAAGGTTGTTGAGTGAAAAACCAAGGTAAGGATAAATAGTATGACTTATGAATATAATGTTGTTTGCCACAAGTGTAACAATGAACTAGACATAAGGAAAGATTCTGTAAGATTGGTTCTAAGAAACCATCTGTGCAGCACAAGAAGATAGAAGAAATTGTAACTTAGCAAAAGAAGTAAATGACAAAGATATGGAGAATAAAGACAGAGCAAGGTAATGAAAAAAAGGAGGAATGTGTGTCTTTTCCTAGTGTATAGGATTTTGTTGCTAATTGAGATAAGACATAGGGTTAGGGGGAGCTAATCAAGATGTACTCATGCTTTCCTCCTTTTGGAAGTCGTGGCATTTCCAAAAGAAAGCCACTCACATAATCAAGATGAATGAAAATAACTGGAAAGGATGTTGATATGACAAGATAGTATTTTTTCCCCAATTGTTTGGAGTAGAACAACCTAATGTGAAGGCTTGTAGAGAATCCTTGAGTCTCTGTGAGTTCACAGGGCAATCCTACGGTAGTTTACCTACCAAATGAAGGAGCGTTAATTATGGATATTTAGGGAAAATGTAGGATAATTATACCTTTTTGGACAATCAAAATTATTTTGTGACCAAGTATTCCTCCTCAGAATTGAGATGAGAAGAAGTCTATCAAAGCGTTGGGCAAATTTGAGTTTAACACAAAATACAAGGGTTTACATAAAGAGGTGCTCTTTCAAGGCAAGAGAGGTCGATATGAAAGGGGCATTTTCCCATATACCAGCTTATGTTGTTTATATAGAGGATCTTAGAATTTATGTTCACTCAAAGATAGATGAAATCAATCATGTGAAATTTGAGGACGTCAGGAATCAACTTTTGGATGATGAAGTTATCTACAAACCTGAATATGCAAAATGTGGGGACAAAACACCTAGATATCTAGAAAGACTACCCTAACTTCTATGATGAGCATGAGTGGGTCAGATTCATATTAAGTAGAATTCACAATGAATTCATATATCTAGACAATCCCTACCAAATGACCAAAGATGCAATTAAGGCTATCACTAGGTTTTGTTCCACCGGATCTATACCGGTGATGAATTCAGTCAAGAATGAAAAGTTCATTGAGCTGACAAAAGAAAAATTTGATAAAAGAACATTGACTGTGAATGAAATCACTAATCCAAGTGTTCAATGTGTAGCCATGGGAATTGCCTCTAAAGTTTACTTCACAAATAGAGAAGGTTATGCAACTAGTGCTGCTATTCATACTACATATTAGATGGTCAGAGAACGGAAAGATTTTGACCTTTGTAAAATCATGAGAGAACTGCTAGCAAGAGTCACTGTGTGGCTTCATAAGTGTTTTCATTGATGGCAATAAAGTCTATCACACACATCCGTAGTACATAGTATGCCTATACCAGAGGTCAGATTAAAGATTGTTTTGCTTCGGTGAACAAGAACATAGTATGTCACAAGGTCCGACAATTAGGTCCAGATCTCTCAGATGGTGTAACTCAATAAGTTACGGACTTGGACAAGTCAAGAGGGGTATCATGACTACTGTATTCCAAATATTTAGCCTCTGGTGATAAACCAAGAAAAAAATATGAGCATCTGAGTGTTGGGTTCCAATCAGGTAGAGTAGATAGAGGAAGAACTGATCAGCAGAGTATCGGACTTCAATCTGGATGTGTAAAAGGTCTTGATCAAGCAATTTGTGGGATTATACATTGTTGGGCGACATGATTATTGACTTCTATGCTTAAGATTTTGATGTGCATCATAAATCAAGCATGGATTCAGCCAACAGATCAATAACTTACAAATATCTTGAGTGTTCTTGTTGCCAACTAGAAAGTTAATGAAATCCTTGATGTGGATATATATACCAGATGGATTCCAGTATATAAGTGTGGGTGGTGAAGGTGAAAAATAATAAGGTGCAAAGAAAAACAAGGATAAGTGTGAGAACAACAATTCAAGTCCAGTATGTGACTGAACAACAACATTGAATAGAGGAAGATTGAAGTGCATCAAATCAATATATTGTGCCTAACTAGAACTAAACTCTTGCATTTGCAGATGCTTCTCATCAGTTCAAACACTTGATCATCTTTTGTAAGTTCTGTAGACAGTGAGTCTCTTGTAGGCAGTGCACCTCTTGTGAGCAGTGTGCTCAGGTAGTGAGCCCTAATTGGCAAGTGCCATTTTGTACTCCTTTATTCTTTTAATAGAGAATACAATCTTGGGTTAGTCGCCCCATGGTTTTTCCCTTAACAGGGTTTCCACGTAAAAATCCTTGTGTTATGTGTGTTGATTTTATTTATGTTCTTATGATTACATATGCTTTCATGTTTTAATACAACACTAAATATTAAGATAACAAAAAGAAAAAGAAAGTTAATAAAATTTTGAGATAACTGATTCACCCCCCCTCTCAGTGATCTTCTTTGTTTCCAACAATTGGTATCAGAGCAAGGTTCCTCTGAACAAATCCTAACATCTTGAGGAAGATCTAGGAATCTCAATGGATGCATATGGTATGAAGAAACAACTTTAGTCTGCCCTAGATGATCTTGAACAATCCCACTCTGAAGTCAATAATTTAAGAGAAAGACTAAAACAAGCTAGTGAATTCATAAATAAGCTAAAAGAAAAACTTAGTATTTCTGTGAAAAAGAGAAAGGAACTACTTCAAAAATTAGCCAATCAGAGTGAAGTTAATGATACTAATAAAGATCCAAATGGGAAAAATAAGTTATGTGAGAATCTATCAAAAGAAGTCATTATGGTAAGGCATTAAATGGAATTAGGAGTTATGAAATTCACCCAAGAAATTGAAGAAAAAAGAAAGCTTGAAGATAATCTAAAACAATCCCTCAAGGAGAAAACAGAGGACTGCCACAAAATGGATAGAATAATTAGGTATCTTGAATCTGATCTTGAAGAAGCTAGAGACAATGAAGAACAACTTGAGAACCAGATAGACACTCTTAAACAAGATCTCCAAATTGCAAATGAATACAAAGAAAAATTCAAGATAAGCTCAGCCCAACTTGAAGTTCTTCTTGAAAGACAAAAGAGGGTAGATGATAAGTGTGGCTTGGGATATGAGAAAGGTGAAAGCTCTGGATCCAGTCAGAAGAACTTTGGATCAAGAAATCAAAGAAACAAGCCTAGAAGACCTCTAGTAAGGCAACCAAATGCCCAAAGATATCCATCCTTCAATAGATATTTCTTCAATTGCAATAATTTTGGTCATAAAGCAACTTAGTGTAGGAGGAGAATGAATCAGAATAATCCATCCTTCTCTGAACAATGTTTTAATTGCAAAAGGTATGGTCACAAATCTCATGAATGCAGAAATATACAAATAAATAATTCATTCAATGGTAGATGCTTTGCATGCAATAGAATGGGACATATGGCTAATTAATGTAGGTCAAGAGGATATCAATCAAATAAGAAAAGAAATGTTATATGTTACAATTGCAATAGATCCAGTCATATTGCCAAATTCTACAGAAGCAGAAATCAGGATAGAAAAGGTTTGGTGGAACATGATCAGAAACAAGATAAGGGCAAAGGTAAAGTGAATGTAGATGAAGTTCAAAAGGAGATGAGAAAGATTTGGGTAAAGAAGAGTACAAAAAGTATTGGGGATGGATCCGCACCGAAATCCAGTGATGATATTCCTTCTGGAAACTAAAAAGGTGAGCTCTGGCTCAGGGGGAGTCACAAAGAAAAATAATTTCCCCCAACCAGTCAACTAGTGCCTAAATTCGGCAGACTGAGTAAACATCTGACACTGTAGATTAAAGGGTTCTCAGGAAAACCTCCAAATAACATTCAGTCAAAATGTGAAATATCCGTATGGAGTTTTCCAAGATTTATAACTGCTCAAGTTAATCTGGTTCTGACAGCTATCCGATAAAGTAGAATTTCTCAGACAGATCCGGTATGATTTAAAATTGAAATGCTTTGATCTATGGACCCTTGGCATGATTGAAGAAAAGAAGATATGTTGTTAATCCTCACTAACAATGATGCAATGATTCAAGAAGATCTCTCTCAAAATAGGGCAACCAGATAACTTAAGTTGTGCATTTATTATAAAAGGAAATTAGCGTTTGTACAAAGATAAAAGGGTTCTTTCACTCATTATTTACACACTTGTACTCACAGAGAAGAAAAGAAGAGCTCTGTGAAGAAGATTTTGTAATTCAGTCAGGATCAACTAAAAATTGAATTCAACCAATGATTCATTCCAGTTCCTGCTTCAAACCCTAAAGTGTGAAAAGGTACTTCCATTTTAAAAATCTCTCTTTGAATCTCTTACAAAATGGCTACTTCAATGGTTGTCAATATTTTTGATAGGCCGAGACCTAAATTCAAGAAACACCCTTACAAATATCTAGATGTTGATCCCTTAGGGGCATTTTCTAGCATTCCGCATAGAGTGTTGCATGTAGAAGATGGTAGGGTTTATATCCATGCCAACATTGAAGAATTTGGAGACTCAAAATTGATGGACATTTATCACAAATAGCTAATAGATGAGAATTTTGAACTCAAACCTGAATTCAAGGCCCTCTAGGACAAACACTTCAGACATTGCATACATTTTCCATGTTTTGTAGAAGATGATTGGGTCCAGTGTGTTCTAAGAAGGATGCATGATAATTTTATATGGCTAATTAGGCCCTTCAAGATAACTAAAGATGCCATCAGGGCAGTGACCGGACTGCATTCATCCAGTGGGTTACCTACACTTAAATTTGTGAAGAACCAAATAGTAACTGAAGCCATCGGATCTAAATTTGACAAAAGAGCAATGACCATAGATGACATCACAGATCCAGATGTCAAGTTTGCCTCAATGATAATCAGCTACAAAATCTATCATTCAAGCAGGGAGAATTCTATGTCTGGCACAACAATCTATGTAGCATATCAAATGTTGAGGGAATATGCAGATTATGATCTATGTGAGCTTCTTCTAAATCAGCTATTGGAGAACTTGCAGAAGATCAAAAAGGATAAGAAAAATTCCTTTAAATATGGTAGCCTAATACTATGTCTATTCTTCTATTATATGAATGAACTGCCTAGATCAATTGGTTGGGTCTAGCAAAATGATAAACCGGTTGCAATTCATATCAGAGATTACATGTATGGACTTGGTGATGCTCAAGCCCAAAACACAACCCTCTGGGGGTACTTTAAGAACTTCCAAAGCATGATGCAAGCTAGAGAGAGAATACCATAGTCCATAGTTGAAAAATACAAGGACATAGTCCACTTCATGGTTGACACTGATCAATGCCTAATGGAGGCAGTTGAGCCAAGAACTGTATGGATAATGCCTATGGGATATGAGGTCGATGAAAAAATCTTGGAGCTACATATTCAACACCTGCTGGGCCAGCCTAAGGACACTGAAGCAGAAAGGTTTGGTACCTTTGAAGAACTAAGTATAAAAATACATGTTGAGTTAAGACAGTCGGAGATGAAGAGGAAAGTAAGAAGGGAAGTTGAAGAAATTTCCAAAAGATTTGGCCTATCAAATGAGGCTATAGATGCAAATAGAGAGAAAATGGAGAAGGCAGAGAAAGAGAAACAAGAAGAAAAGAAAGGAAATGTTCCGGTACAAGCCTCCTCCTGGACTAGATCTTCCAAGAGCTCTGTACCTATCACTCCTAAAAGATCAAAGGCTACCAAACTGGAAGTTAAGACATCCGGCAAAAGTGAAAAGAGAATGAAGACTAAAGCCTCAAGAACATATACAAGCCATAAGGATGATAAAGAAATAGAATCAGATGAAGAAATCAAGAAAATGAAGAAGAAGAGAGCATCCGGAAAGCTCTCTGCTAGCAGAAATGAGAAAGAGAAGGCAGAGGAATTTGTTGAAAAGCCCACTCTTTCCACTGATGAAATTATCAAGGCAGTTATTGTGGATGGGAACCTACAGCCAGTGACTGAGTTCTATGATGCATATAGTTATGCTGACAAGAGAATTCTAGAAGAGGCTACTGTTAGGTACTTGAACATTTACAATAAAGCCTTCATTGAAATTATATAATTAATTCCTAAGAGCCTAGAAAAGGTACTTGAGCTGAGAAAAGAGAATGCAATGGCAAAAGACCTAGAGATCCAGGAGCAAATAATGATTCAGCTTTACCCTTCTATCACTCCAAAACAAATGGACATGATTTTCAAGGACTGTAAGGATGAGTTCCAGAGTAAGGCGAGAATGAATAAACTTATGCTTGGAGAAACTGACCAAGTAGCAAGTGAAACAAAAGGCATCCTCCAGAATGCTTTGAAAAGATTCAATCTTCCTATTGTAGAGGAAATAGATAAAGAACCTTCTACCATGGATGTTCAAGGATTAAATGTAATCAGTGAAGAATTTTCTGACAAGGATGTAGAAGGATCAAAGAAAATAGATGAAGAGAAGTCTGAGGACTTAGATTCCTCAGTTCCGGAAGAGGAAGTTCATGAAACAGTAAACACAGGTGACATCTCTCCTCTAGATCCCACTGCAACTATGACAAACATTCTAGACTCTGAAGCTGAAGGAGAAGGTAGAAGAGAGGAGAAGAAGATTCAAGAAGAAGAGGTTAAGGGAAAAGAAGAAGAACAAGTAGAAAAGACTAATGATGACTCTTCTGATATTTCAAAGAAGTCTCAATCTCTAGAAAGAGACACTACAGAGATAGTGAAGAACTTCTTAAATAGAGAAATGATGGAGCTGGATGAACTTGAGCTATTTCAAGGACCACTAAATTTTGACTCTCTCTCCCTGGTTCAGACAATGAAAATATCATCTTTTGCTCAAGCCAAAGCAAAAGAAAAACTCTTGAAATCTCACATGGAGGACTGTGAATTGTTGGAGATTGCATCCAGGATGCTGGAGAAGATCATGCCATCCTATAAAAAGGATCCTTCAGCCTTACCATCTAGTAACTTGAAAACTTTGGTAAATTTTGTTAACACTCATTTTGAATCTCTAAAGAAATCAACAGAAGAAAAGGTCTGGAAGGAGTTTTTGGGAAAAAGATTCACTAAGGTACAAGGACTTATTACTAATGATAGGCAGACTCTAGATATTGGAATAAAGAGCCTTGAAAATGCTCTCAAAGATGGTGGAGACCTATTCAAATTTTGTTTGACTTGGCCTAAAGTGACAAAAGATATTGAGGAGAAAGTAAAAGAACAAGAGGAAAAACTGTCAAGCCTAGTTCAAAAATTTGACCCTCTTTCCTCCTCTTTAATGAATCAAGAATGCCAGGCTATTGTTATCATAAATGAAATAAAGAGGCTGGACAAAGAAAAGAAGAACATAATGAACAGAATGGGTGAACTCAGAGGGATAATTATCCCTAAGCTAGAGGCAATGCATGAGGCCTTGATAGATGCTCTAACCACAACCCAGACCAGTGATCTAGCATATTTAAGAAGGTCTAAAGCATATGCATTTTTGTTGAGTGGTCACATCTCCATTTTGGATAGGATGAAGTAGAGCTAGGCCATAGAGTTTGTACAGCTGAAGACTACTTTTGCAGATATACTTAAGTATATGTAAGTATAACATATGATTTATATATACTTATGCAGCCATGTATAGAATAATTTTTGCAAAATTTTGGTATGCGGATTCTGCCCTTTTCCATTGATGTCAAAGGGGGAGTGAAGAGTAGTGAAAATGTGGAATCTAGCTAAGGAGGAGTTCTAGTATAATAGTGCAAAAGACAGAGCATCAACCAAGGGGGAGTTATTGCGACATAGCCATTTTTCACTAAGTGTTGCCATCAATTCTAAAGGGGGAGATTGTTGGCAAGAGACACTATGTGGCTTCATACGTGTTGTCATTGATGGCAACAAAGTCTATCACACACATCTATAGGACATAGTATGCCTATACCGAAAGTCAGATTGAAGATTGTTTTGGTCCGGTGAACAAGAATAGAGTATGTAACAAGGTCCAACAATCAAGTCCGGATCTCTCAAATGGTGTAACTCAGTAAGTTGCGGACTTGGACAAGTCAAGAGGGGTATCATGACTACTGTATTCCAAAGATTTAGCCTCCAGTGATAAAGGAAGAAAAAGATATGAGAATCTAAGTGTTGGGTTCCAATCAGGCAGAGCAGACAGAGGAAGAACTGACTGGTAGAGTATCAGACTTCAATCCAGATGTGTAAAAGGTCTTGATCAAGCAATTTGTGGGATTATACATTGTTGGCCAACATGATTAGTGACTTCTATGCTTAAGCTTTTGATGCGCATCACAAATCAAGCATGGATTCAACCGACAGATCAATAACTTGCAAATATCTTGAGTGTTCTTATTACCGACTAGAAAGTTGATGAAATCCTTGATGTGGATATATATACCAGATGGATTCTAGTATGTAAGTGTGGGTGGTGAAGATGAAAGATAATAAGGTGCAAAGAAAAGCACGAATAAGTGTGAGAACAACAATTCAAGTCTAGTATGTGACTGAACAACAACATTGAACAGAGGAAGAATGAAGTGCGTCAGATCAGTATATTGTGCCTAATTGGAACTGAACTCTTGCATTTGTAGATGCTTCTCATCAGTTCAAACACTTGATCATCTTCTGTAAGTTCTATAGACAGTGGGTCTCTTGTAGGCAATGTGCCTCTTGTGAGCAGTGTGCTTAGGTAGTGAGCCCTAATTGGCAAGTGCCATTTTGTACTCCTTTATTCTTTTAACAGAGAATACAATCTTGGGTTAGTCACCCCGTGGTTTTTCCCTTAATAGGGTTTCCATGTAAAAATCCCTGTGTTATGTGTGTTGATTTTATTTTCTGTTCTTATGATTACATATGCTTTCATGTTTTGATGCAACATTGAATATTAAGATAACAAAAAAAAGAAAGTTAAGGAAATTTTGAGATAACCGATTCACCCCCCCTCTTAGTTATCTGCCTTGTTTCCAAGAAGAACAACTTATGGAGAATATAAGAAGGACAAAGGAAACTGGATACATTTTCAGGTATGGCACATTAATTATCTATCTTACATTTTATTTCTTAAATGAATTACCTGGTTTTAGTGGAAAAATATAGCAAGAGCATCTTCTAGTAGAAACATAAAATAAGTGTCATGTAAGGGGGTTTAGTGATCCAAATGACTACAAAATGATGTACTAGGGTTTCTTCAAAACCCTTCAAACCAACATGCATGCTAGAGAAATAATTCCCTACCATTCTATACAACAATATAGGGAAATGATTATATTTTTGGTTGACAAAGATTATACCTACATGAAGGCAGTTGAACCTAAAACTGCATGGATTCTTAGACTTCCATATAAAGCCTCTAAAGAAGGAATAAAAGTTTATGTTGACATCCTACTCAGCAAACCCATAGATACCTTAGTTGAAAGGATTGGAACCTATGATTAAATCGTGAATGAAATGCATAAAAACGGTATAGAAGAACACCTTGAGAAGAATAAGCCTAAGCTGCATGAGATGTGGGGCATCTCATCTGGAACTACTTTAGAAGCTCTTGCTGAGGAGATTCACCATGTTCTCATTGCTCCATTTGTTGCACAAAATTTTAGAAAAATTAGTAGAGCTTCCTCTGCTACTACAAATGTGTCACTTCCTTCCAGATGAACACAAATGGGATCTACCAGAAGAAGAGCTACTTCAGAGACCCAGGCACAGAAAAAAGGTGAAGATAAGAAGCATGTAGAACCTAAAGTGCAAGCCAAGAGGAAGAAGGTGAAGGGTGTTGTGATTGAAGAAGAATAAGAAAGTGAGAAGGAGACCTCTAAGCTAATAAGAAAAAGTAAGAAGTCTAAGAAAAATCTTTCGGTGGCATCCACATAAGGTCCTCTTCATCTGAAAGCAATATTCAATGGAATTGAACAACATGGGTTGTTAAAACACACTACTGAGCTATACCCTGATGTTCCTCATGAGGATGAAAAGACAATTAAAAAAGTAGTGATCAAATATATCCTCAAATATAACTTACCTATGATTGATGTGATTGAGAAGGTCCCAGAAAGCCTAACTCAGGCCTTAAGGCAGAAAAGAGAAGAATCCATTAAAATGAATAATGAGATGAGACAACAAGCTCTTGAGAAGGCTAGATCATCTAATCATAGGAAGAAAAAGATAAGTTGGCCCAAATGCAAGCCCAATAATTGAGGACAAAACAATGAGTAGATACACTTATGGGCATGAAGGAAAGTGATAAAGAGAAAATTTAAAAGGAAATAGAGGAATTGTGACAGAGAAACTTTTAAGTGAATTAATAGGAATTGAAAATGTGGAATAATCACAAGTCTCTCCACCACAACCACCTCATTGACTACATCTCCTCCGCAAATCACCAAGTATCAAAATTCTCAAGAGGAGAAAGAAGAGCAAGCTGCAAAAGACAAGAACCAAAGGCTTATGAAGAAGAAAGCATTTTGGATCAACCTCCAGAGAATACAGGGTAGTAAAATAACTCTAAAAGAGAAGAGGAGCAGACAAACAATGATTCAAAGGATAATTTAGAAAAAGAAAAATACATACCATCCTCCTCCTCTGGGTTGACCCTATCAAGGAGTTTCTTGCTCAACAAATGTAGATTCAACTGGTGGTTACTCTATAGCTATTGCAGTTCCTATTTTAGATGGACAAGTTAACTTGTCTAGTATATCTCTACTTCACAAGTTATAGCTAGGAGATATTCTCCAATCCTCTATTAGACAATAAATCTTGAAGCAACAAGTTGAAGGGGCTAAAGTCTTAAAAGAGGCAATCAAAATATTGCAAGAGGAATTGCCTGAGGCAAAGAGAGATCCCACCTTGCCTCCTACTCAACAGATGAAACTCATGTTGGAGTCTTTCAAGACTCATTTAGATTCTTACCTAGAAAAGCAGGCTGAGAAAAGGATAACAATGCAAATAAATAGCAAAAGATTGGCTAAAATGTCTAACAAGTGTGCAAATGCACACAACAATCTACAAGAAGATTTGAAAAATATTTAGAAAAGCATTTAGGAAGCCAAAGTCCTGTACCAATTTTGTTTGAATTGGCCTACTACCACAAAGAACATAAAGAATCAAGCTGACTCCATTAAGTCACAATTAACTCAAGTGGCCAACATGTATGATCCACTAAAGAATAGAGATGGAGCCATCAAGGCTCAAATGAAAACCTACATAGTTAGCTAAGACAACTCCTGGAATAGAGAGATAAAATAATGGGAGAAACAGGTTAGTTGAGAAAGGTTGTGGATATGAAATTAGAAGTCTTAACCAGTATCTTGACTGAAGGAGAAAAATGGCTTAAAAAGTTAAAACATTAGCCACTTTAGAAGATGTAGAAGACTTGTATATTCAGTTTGAGCTCTCAATCTCACATCCTATCCTCTACAAAAAAGAACTGGGACTCAACTCTTGCTTAGTTGAAGGTAATTTACAGAAATATTCTACCCTCCACATGAACAAATTTTTAGAAGGTATGACAAATTTTGAAGTTTGTATATATATGCGGTGAATAGAACAAGAACATGTAGTGCTATTTTTGTACAAATAAGGCATATTATACATAATATCTTGAAGGACAATTTTGCTACACCAAGTTTGAAGAGATAAAAGCCACCATTTAGGGGGAGTTGACTAAGATAAGGAATAATTCAAATAGGAGGAGCCTTCTTGTTTTTGGCATAACAAAGGAGGACCACTAGCCCTTTTCCATTGATGTCAAAGGGGGAGAAATATATGCATATCAGGTCAAGTGATTCCATCAATGACAAAGGGGGAGATTGTTGCATATAGGTTGTCATTGTTGTCAACAGTGGTATGAAGGGATGAGATATGAAAGAGTGGTACAAGGAGATTGTAGTAGTATGATGATCAATGAAGATAACTAAATAAGCATTATGAGTTAGACATGTAAATAAATGAATATGCACATAGAGGAACTCAAAGGAGCATACTGAGAATGATAATTAGAATTGTAAAATAAAGGAAATGGATCAGCACCATCTGTACACTATTATACCGTATCTACTAAAGCACATATGTAAGTTGACATTCCTAATATTCTTATGTTTGAAGACCATGAATAGATATAGCTGGGATTTTTGCTGCATGATGATAAAATGAACACATGATGATTGACAACTGATGGATAAAGTTGCAAAAACTTGAAGCACTACTTAAGTATAGTGTATATCAGGGAAGATGTTATAGGCTTGGAAGAATGTACCGCACTCTACTGCATTTGGAGAAGTGAGCTTGCAGATAGGACAAATGGATAGGTATTACTTTCAAGTATTAGTGTTTCAAATTTGAGATCACAATTATTCTTGCAAAGTGTTTGGGAGATAGAAGAATGAAGATATTATAATAAACAGGGCAAGTATAGTCATAGATTGACAAAGAGGATGTTCTCTACTTCTCTGTAGATGAAGATATGAAGTTGCGGCTTGAAGAACAGGTAGATATGAGTAACAAGAATGTATATTTTAAGTTTCAAGAAATAATTTGTAATGCAGATGTTTTTGCAGAATTAGATGTATGAAGATTTGTCTTAAGGTGCTAAGTGGTGTGAATAGAAGATGAGAGTAATGTTACTTTAGCATACCGCACAATTATAGTTGGTCCTACTGATTGAATAACAAGTTTTTATGATTGGGAGGTATGTGATAATCAAGTTTCAAGTAATTGTGTTCACTGCAAGTTTTGTCTTCATAGCCTTATCTTAAGACTGAGCAAGCAGAAGTTTGTAAGTGTATCAACATCAGAAACCTAGTGTTTATACCAGAATGAAACATCTTGAGATAAAAAGAGAAGTATATAGAAATGTTTTACAAGTCACATAATGGTCAACAAGTGGTCCACATGATGTAATTTTTCCTTCTCTAGTACAGTATTGGGTCTGGAGTCAAATACAAGAATGGGTAGTTGCTGAGGTGTCAACTTGGTGCAAAATAAAGACATGTTGAGTGTAATGGATGTGCGCCAACTTGGAAGGGTGTGTCAAGGCTGGATAGGACCTGATTATACATTATTCTTGTACCGCATTGGGATATTATCTACCATACATGTTTGGGGGTCGACTAATATGGTTACTACATGTTTCTTTTTGGCTGACCAAAGAGAAAGACTTTGAAGCTTGCAAAGGATATATATAAAGAATCAAAGTTGTTGAAAGCAGTGTGTATTGTGTTTTTAAATCAAGAATCAATATTGTGCGAATATACTTGCAGCAAAAGTAAATATGATGATGAAAAGTGCCCAGGATCTATTCATGTAAAATAATATAGTTGATGAAGATATTGTGAGCTCTCCAGTGATGAGAAGATTTCCTAAATATGTTTTGATGTTGCAGTAATTTGTATTGTTGCTATAAGGAAGGAAAAAAGTTGTACAGAAGCTGGAGTGATCAACAATTTGTGTCAAATGAAGAACATTATGATATACTTTGTAAATATGTAACTGATCAAGGAGTTGCAACTTCCTTTGCGTTGTATCCCATAAATAACATTGTAATCCTATTTTATTTATAGTGAGGTTGGATTTGGACAATAGATCCAAGCAACTTGTTCACTGTGGTTTTTCTCTTCTTGGGATTTCCATGTAAAATTAGTGTTATGGTTGTGTGTCTTTGTGTTCTTGCACTTCTCATGTCTTGAATATTTACATAAGTTTGAGTATTATAAAAAAAAGGTAATTTGATTAAGTACCGATTCACTCCCTCTCAGTACTTCTATGTGTTCAACAATTTTGGTACACCCCACTGGTCTAGCCCTCACCTTGCAGGTTTATGCACTTGATTTTGCAAATTTAACATTATTTTTTCTCAAGTTTTGGTGACCAAGTTTTGCTGGTTGGCTCCTATGCAAAAACTAACCTCACCGTTGAGTCCAAGAGGTTTCGTAGGCGAAGATCGACATAAAATTTGCTATGTTTTGCTCACAGAATTTCTTTTGAAAATTTTTGAATTTTTTTATCTAGCAGTCTGTATAGTATAGATCTACTATACGATCTATGAAAATCTCTAATCTTATCATTTTTTTCTTGTGTTTGTTTAAAATTGCAGATCTAACAATATATTTTTGTTTTGAAAGTGTTATTTTGTTCCAAGTTTCAACCTCATACTGTGTATACCTCTAAAGCTCGTCGAACCCTATCAATTTTTATTGTCACCACTAGTGACCCTGGTTGCTACTCTCAATAGTTTCATTACCACCTACAACCTACCCGATCACCATCCCAACATCCCCATCACCGCTTTCACACCATTCTTCCAACCCCCATCAACAACCAATACTTATTGAAGCCCTCATACACCCTTGACCACCCCCTCAACTCACTGTCGCCATTGCTCTTCCAACATCTAACTCCCCTTCATATCCCTCTGCTCCCATATCCTCCTTGTCACCTCTTGATCTCCTCCCAAACTCCTAGTCAACACACCTCCTTTAGCCCCCAATCGACATTTAATCTTTCAGCTTCATCACCCTAATCATCGACTTCGTCATCGACTGTTCTCCTTAGACCCAACAACCCACATCCAACTCCTTAGCCCCTACACCTAGTTCATCACCTGTAGTCACATTCATGATCGAGAAAGAGGGGCTATCAGTCCCCATCCCTTTTTTTATTTTTTGATCACCTTCAGCCCTTGGTCACATGCATGACCAGGGGCGCTACACAAACATAACCACCCAGACTTAAATGTAGTTTACTAACCTCTAATGTGACCAAAAAATGCATTGATTGCTAGCAGTTAACTAGCCCTCAGGCTTGACCTTGTTCCTTCTCAAGCCCTAAAAGAGTAATTTCTTTCTTTTTTTCATAACTTTCTCATAACAAGTCAGATTTTCATGAAACTAGTAGCGTTGGAGAGCTGACTCGCCCAACTTCATTGTGGTGAAGGAATTTTTAGGTAATTTTATCATATTTGTTAGCTACACTCAGTCAAAGTCAAACCTTCTTTGCAAGCTTCAAACTATCATATGTTGTGCAAAATTTATCCAATTTCAACAATTTTTTTGAAACAACATAGATTTTCCTATTGATTATGATCATATCATCCATTTTTCTTTTATTGATCATCTTTATCATAATTTCATTAGATTATTCCTTTTTCACCTAACAATTTGGCTTGTAAGTCTCTTTGTTCTTTTTTTTTTTTCTGTTTTGGTGGAATCTAGGAGGACATAAGGCATTGTACAACATTAGCATCAACATCAGATCTAAAGATAAACATTCTAGGTGCACACAATCCAACTTTTATCTTTTCATTTATTTAAAAACTTGTTTACAATCACACTTCGATTTGGGGTTAAAATGAACAATTGTTTGCATCATCATCACTTTTTTTTACCATACCACGCACGTGTACGACCAACATAATTTGACCTAAATAAAAGTATTTTTTGAAATCCTTTTGGGGAAATATGTGTAGTATATTGAAGTTTGGTGAGGATATTTTTTATAATTTTTTTCTAAATATTTCTTTTATTGATTTTTTATTGGCCCTAGTTGCTGTGTTTGAAAACCCCTCATGTATGACCAACATAATTTGAGAAAAACTAATCATAAAATGAATTTTGTTTTCATTGTGTAAGAATGATGTGTATATTGATGACATAGAATTTTAAAAATAAAACTTTAAAGATTAAAAGTTATCAAAAAACTACGAACACCTGTCATTTAAAGTTTTTAGACCAATTTGCTCATAAATTAAATAATAAATAGAAAAACAAGTCCAATAAAAAATTACATATTTGAAAACTACACATTGTCATCTGTAATGGGTTTTAGTTTCATAAAAATAATTGGAAAAAAACATCATCAGTCATATTGGTAAAGTTGGTCTTTTCTCTTGCTCTGAACATGGACTTGTACTTGCAAGTCCAAGGCAAGGGGTTGGCTTACCATGTCTTTCTCGAGCCTAAGCTTTTAGGAATGGGTACTCGTTATGAAAGGGTACTCATTCCTTTTGTGTGGGAAAAAAGAAGCGCGGGTTTTTTTAAAATTCAAATACCTATTTAGAAATAGGTACCCATTCCTAAATGGGTACTCGTATAGGTTTAGGCACCCATTCCTAAATGGGTACCCATTCCTAAGCGGGTACCTGTTTAGGCTCAGGCACTTGTTCCTAAATGGGTACCCATTTCTCTCGAGATTTTTTCTTTGCGTGTGACCTCCCCTATATGTGGACTCAACTTCTTGCAGGAACCTAGAAGGTTTCTTCATATTCAAGGCACAAATTTTCAAGGTGAACTCATTCTAATAAAGTCACAGCCTGTGTGAGTCAAAGTCCAGCAAATGAAATGGTGCAACCTCTATATGAAAACAAAGACTCAACATTTTAAGGAGAAGGTGTCACTTGAGAAACATAGCACTAGCCTCCAAATGCAAGGATGTAGCCCATACAAAATCAATGCACGCCAAGGAATCTCAGGCGCAAGCCATTAGGAAATACATTAGTGCAGCCATATAATAAGAAATGCATAGTCTTTCAATGAAGCACACAACCTTATATTAATGAAAGACTCAGCCTATTCAAAGAAATAGAAGGCGTGGTCTCTTCGAAGACCAAGAAACAAGCTCCAAATAAAATAGTGTGCAAGCCTATTCTATGGTTTAGCCTATGTTACAAGTTTCAAATAAAGGCACAAACAATGCCAAGTAATGTAGCCACAATGAAACATAGAGTCAGCCTATGAAGAATAGAATGTGCAACCCACAAGGGAAGGATGGCGCTAGTTTTAAAGAATGAGACACAACTTTATTCAAGACACATCATAGCTATAAATGATGGCATTCATTCATAATGAAGCGCAAGCTTTTTTAGATTAAGCCTCCATAAAAGAAGGTGCTGCACAAAAAAGAGGTGTTTAGTATTCAAGAAAAAGCACGCAGGCTATCATATGTATGTGTATAAGTGTGAGGCTTCTAAAGTTGAAGGCGCTCAGTCAGTTGAAATAGAAGGCTTGACCTATTCATATGAGCCACTACCTAAAATGTAAATGGCACCAGCATGCCAAATCAAATCCTCTATCAGTTTCCAATGAGGTGCAGACTAGCAATGGAGACCATGGCGTAAGCATTCAAAACACTAGGCAATCTCTCAACATAAGGCATAGGGCTAAGAATGATAGTATAAGCATCCCTTAACAAATGTGCCACCTCCTATATATGGTGCAGGCTTTTTAAACTTCAATTACAAGCACAAGAAATACAATAGATGGTGTTGCCTTCCAAATCATGGCACGACCTATTGTGTGAAGGTGCCATGAGAACAAGGTGCAGATTACAATATAATTGATAGCATGAGACATTCATACTGTTGATGTTATTGTAGCAGTGGGAGATTTACCTAGGCCAACTCAATGAAAAGTCACATATGAAGAGACAACAAAGCATATGAAGAGACACCAAAGCATATGAAAAGATGCCGACACATATGAAGAGTCACCTTGATTTGTATATATACATCAATTCAATCACTTCATTTATCTCTCCAGCAGTAGATCTTCATTCCCATTAGCAGCAGACTGATCTTCAAGGAGAAACATATTCATTTGTATCTTTGCATCTAGAAGAAGTGCTATTATTCATTGTATCAAATTTAGCCTTGTGTTGGGCATTAGTTGTAAGAAGATTTTTGCTCTTATTGGACTTCAATATATAAGAGATATATTTGCTGGGTTTTTCTCCCTCGAGTAGGAGGGTTTTCCTAAGGTATCTACTGTGTTCATTGCTCTATGTGTTGTATTTTTGCTTATTTAATTTCTGATCCTAAAACTAACATGGTATCAGAGCAGGTCTAAGAAAAGATCCGATCAAATTTGTTTAAGAAGTCAAGTCAACTTTTCATTTAGGCTAGATCTTGAAGGCAAAGTATTGCAGATCTAAGGTTGCAAATTATTTTAGACCTAAGGGCAAATCTTTGAAGGAGAATTTGTGTAGAAAAAGAAGACGGTTCAAGTGGAGGTGGAGAGCACCTGCTTCCTCCTCTTAACAGGCCTTGTAACAAATCATGTGCCTACCAACATTGTGCCAGGGAACAAAGGGACTTTGAGACCTTATTTCACAAATCGTAGCTTCATTGTGCTCCATATTCAGATCGGACTCTCAACATTTATGAGGATTTGGAAGAGAAAATATGAAAACTAAGCTTGGTTCAAATTTCTGGACAGGACGTCAGTGCTGCTAAAGATGAAGATGGTATTATCATGGTTGCACACTACTATTATCTTTGACTATGCAATGGTTGCAAGATCCGTACATGAACTTTTGGTGGCGGCACCTTCCTTCCTTTATTGCGCTCCATTTTAGAGGTTGCCTTCTTGTTTCAGTCTGTGAAGTGATTTGTAATACTGGAATGGAAGTGCCATGGTGAAAACTAGATTTATATAACATTTGGCGTGCTCCTCAATAACCTGTACTCCTATTATGGCATGCCATCCCTTGTTGGTTGGCGCTCAATTATAGCACCCCAAGGTATGCAGAATTTTGGTCCTCCACCATTTGTTCTAGTTGGCAGTCATCCTATGGGCAAGGGTATATCTTTTCCTTCCACAAATCATTCTCATGCTCCACAGTCTTCAGCTCCTCCACCATTGGGTGTCATGCCATCTGGGTCTCTAGCGACTAGACCGATAGGAAGACCTGTTATCAGACCTGCAAGCCCACCTTATGGAAGTCCACTACCTGTATTAGCACCAAATAGTAATATGGGAAGACCTATAATGACTCATTTTGTGCAAAGACTCAATGCCCCACCTTCCAGGCCATGGAGCTTTGGCTCGCGGATCAGGCTATTTTGCCTATGGAAAACTCCTTGGGTGGTAGCATACATAGAAATTATGATTTGGTTCTACACCACTAGCTTCACATAGTGGGGAAGTTCAGTTGCCTGTTCATCATTGTCTTCTGGCATTCCCAGAAGCAAAGTTTAGGCTTACAAAAGATCTTTTGTAAATGGTACTGCAGTTATATCTCTAATTGGAAATGTTGGCCTGTTTGGGTCTAATGTATCCTTCTTGCCTAATTGTGGAAGGCAAAACAGTACTATGGAAACTCTGCCATTAAGAAAAGTAACTGGTTGCCACAAAATCTCACTATAGGGCCATTATGTCCACAAATTTCTTATGAAGAAATTGACAGAGCAACGGATGGATTCAACGACGTCAACTTGTTGAGATGTGGTTACTTTGGATCAGTCTATAAAGGGATGTTGGATCATGGCATTGTGATTGCTGTGAAGGTTTTCAAATGGCACACCCGTGGGAATTTCACAGAAGAATGTATGGCATTGAGATATATTCGACATCAAAATTTGGTCCCAGTTATAAGCACATGTTCCACCAACACTTTCAAAGATTTAGTATTTGCATATATGTCTGGAAGCTTAGAAAAACATTTGTATCCCCCAAATCATTCTTTAAGTGTATTGGGAGTCAAGGAATGACTAAACATAGCTTTGGTTGTAGCCTATGCCACTCAATATCTTCATCATCAGTGTCAAGAACAAATAGTGCACTGTGATATAAAACCAAGCAATGTGCTTTTAGAATGAGAGCTTAGGGCTTATTTATCAGATTTTGGAATGGTCAAATCAATGGGCCAAAATTCCCTCATCTCTATTGATTTGTATGGTACTATAGGGTATATAGCACCAGAGTATGGAGTGAGAGGAAGGGTTTCTACTCAAGGAGATGTTTATAGCTATGGCATTTTGTCGTTGGAAATGCTGACATCAAAGAGGCCCACTAATTGCATGTTTCAGGGGGATTTCACTCTCCACAAGTGGGTGAGTCTTGCAATTGTATACCAAACGTGGGATCTAATAGTCGACCAAAGCATTGCTCAATTCCATATCCTAGCAACGGGAACTCACAAGATGCATAAAGGGGCAAATGGAGGCCGAGGATATTGAGTTTTGTTTCTATAGCAGATGAAGATGGAGTGAAAAGAGCATCACAATAAAGAGATAAGTATTTTATGTGTGTACCTTTGAATAATGATGTAGCTAACTCATGCACTAACATTGAGAATAATGAATCATGTATGCTTCTAACATTGGTCTGGATATTTCTCTTTGGGGTAGTTTGATTCTATGAACTATTAGTAATCTCTCTAAAATGCTTCTAGGACAGATCGACGAGCAAAAGGATGACGAGAGACCACATAAGGAATTCAAAGGGAGGAAGAGCTTGAGGCATCCTGTGAGGAAGGCTTGCCGGCTGGAGAAATGAACATTCGTGGAGTCATAGCTTGCAGTCATGGGACTGAGTTGGTGGCACATAACTTCACTAGAGACATCTCTCGAGGGCACAAGGTTGGGTCAGCCTTGGATGAGGAATTTGCATCAGTAAAGAAGATTGAGAAAGATGAAGACACTAAACAATGGAGAACCCTTACAGATTGTCATTATGATCAACTACTTCGAAGAGGAGGAAATGACATTAAGCGGGGGTTAAATTCCAAGAATTCAAGGCATGAGTTGAAGGACTAAGGCTTTGAGATCAGTCAATGGAGGGGAGTTCACTTCCAGAGGATTTCCTTGCAATCTCTAAGGCAGGGATCAAGAGGAAGTTCTGTGACTCACTGAGAAGAAGTGAAAGTTGCAGTTCTTGGAAGACCTCTTCAGCTGCTGAGAACAAAATTGAACAAGACTATCAATCTGAATTTGACATTGGTAGCTTCGCAAACCTATTCAGAATAGGGTGATCTAGGATAAGATCAAGGAGGATAGTCCTGAGCTCTTGCAAGTCAGTAGTGCCAGAGGCATGCATTGAAAATTGTTCCTCTAAGGCAAGCATTGTAGGCAATCTTGGACAAGGAGGTTAGAAGGTTGATGCAAGTACTTGGAGTTTTAGAGGGAGTCACATCATCATGAAGATCTATTGCAATGTATATTTCTCTATGATGGAGAAATATGAGGTGAACGCCCTTGTAGTGTATATTTCTCTATGACAGAGAAATATGAGGTGAAAGTCCTTGTACTATATATTTCTCTGTGACGGAGAAGTATGAGGTGAAAGCCCTTGTAGTGTATATTTCTCTATGACAAAGAAGTATGAGGTGAAAGCCCTTGTAGTGTATATTTCTCTGTGATAGAGAAATATGAGGTGTGAGCCCTTGTCCATCTCTGAGATAGAGATGTGGTTCTTTCCACCATCTAGGAGTAGCCATGGTGGATGTCATGTTGAGTGACTCCATGACGATGTATTTTTTTCACTAATGGGAGTAGCCATTGTGGACATCACATTAAGAGACTCCGTGATGATTCTCTTGTACTTGTGTTTATCCACCCTCTAGGAGTAGCCATGGTGGACATCATGTTGAGAGACTCCATGACGACATCACGTTGAGTGACTCTGTGATGGGCACTTGTACACATGTTTCTTTCCACCCTTTGGGAGTAGCCATGGTGGAAGTCATGTTGAGAGACTCCATGACGACATCACATTGAGTGATTTCGTGATGGTCACTTGTGCACATGTTCCTTTCCACACATGGGAGTAGCCATGGTGAATGTCATGTTGAGTGACTCCATGACGATATCACATTGAGTGATTCCGTGATAAATTTTTCTCACTAATGGGTGTAGCCATTGTGGATGTCATGTTGAGAGACTTCATGACATGGATATCTGGAAATATATCTCCCTAGCTAAGAGGGAGTGTTGATGTTATTGTAACGGCGGGAGATTTACCTAGGCCAACTCAATGAAAAGTCATATATGAAGAGACACCAAAGCATATGAAGAGACACCGACACATATGAAGAGTCACCTTGATTTGTATATATACATCAATTCAATCACTTCATTTATCTCTCCAGCAGCAGATCTTCATTCCCATTAGCAACAGACTAATCTTCAAGGAGAAACATATTCATTTGTATTTTTACATCTAGAAGAGGTGCTATTATTCATTGTATCAAATTTAGCCTTGTGTTGGGCATGAGTTGTAAGCAGATTTTTGCTCTTATTCCTTCAATATATAAGAGATATATTTGCTAGGTTTTTCTCCCTCGAGTAGGAGGGTTTTCTGAGGGTATCTGTTGTGTTCATTGCTCTATGTGTTGTTGTATTTCTGCTTATTTCATTTTTGATCCTAAAACTAACACATACAGTGGCATACCCATTGATGTCTGGCGCAACAAATGTAAACTCAACCACAACCATTGCAAATGGAGGCACATGTATATGAATGAAGACTCAACAATGAGGAGAAACCAGCTAATTCAAGATCAAAGCGTAGACCTTTGAAACAAGGCACAAACAATTATGAAGATGGGGTATAGAACCTTCAGCTCCAGTATCATTCCGAACCGTCAAATAAACATGACTCCAATAGATGACACTGCCTTGAGGAGTTTTTAGAAATATCAATTCCCTAAGGTGCACCAGTGCACCACATGGTGGAGAGTCCGTCTTTCATAAGCTCACGTGATTAAATATTTTAAGTGTTGTATTAAAATCTTTTAAAGATTTTAATTTAAGAATGATTTGAGTCTTTCAAATAATTCATAAAGTGAGTCATTTTATAATATTATAAACTGAGTCATAGAAGTGAGTCATGGAGAGTCAAGATATATTTGAGTCTTTAAAACTAATGATAGTGGGCCCTTTACTAAATAACTTGCTAAGAGCTTTATTAAAGATTCCTATGCCTTAAAGCTACCGGGGGAGATAAGGCAAAGAATTAAAGGAAACTTTATTTAAAACTCACGCTACAACAAAGATAATAAAGCGGATGCTTTATTTTTTCTCACGCTATATAAAGAACAAAGCTACAACGAACTACAATAAGATTTACATGCAGCAAATGAGAGCGTTTTGCATGAAATTAAAAGCGGAAAACAATGAGTCATCTTAAAAGATCTGATTTGTATGCAACAGTCAGGTAGTTTTTGGCTTTTCTTTTCCTTTATATTATGAGTTTTTGCATAGTAGAGGGGTAGATTCAATTTACCACAGTAGAGGGATAGTCACAGTGACATAGGAGAGTTTCATTAGAGATAAGAGAATTTTGCACCCTTTTTGTATGTCATTGTTTTCTATTGAAGTGTTTCTTCTTTTCTTTTCTCAGATCTGACCATTATTTTGTAAATTTGGGACTGACAAACCATATGTAGCTAAATAATTATGTGATTGGCACTTTTTATTCATCATATTTGTGTTTATCAAATTGTGTGCACATTGATTCCTTTGCAAGTTGGTCAAGTTTATGGTTGGCAAATCATCATGTTAGTTAGATTTAATTTCAAGTTCTTCTTCTATTTTATCCCCCAAAATTTAAAAACAATCTTATTGAAGATCCTATGAAGAGCCGGCTTCTAAAATCATCGTGAGCCATGTCCCACATTTATGAAATTTCCTATTGTTGTTAGTGAAATGCAAATTTTACCATCAATAGTCCATATCCATACAAATTAACTTTGAGCCAAGAGGTTCAATTTTTTTTAAAAAAGCAGAGAATGATGTAAACTAATTCCTATGAATCAATCCCTCAGAATTGGGAGCCACAATTACTAGTAATTACTAATTTTAGTAGTGGTGGTCAGTAACAACTCAATGATTTAGGGAACAACCATTATGAACATGTTGTTTTGGAGAGTTAGAAGGGAATTAGGAGTCTGTCATGTGTTAGTGGGAAAAATGTTGGATTGATAGTTTTTAGTTTTTGAAGATGAGTCTGATGGGGAGCTTTGTTTTCTCTATAAATGTTAACTGATCTGAATATAGGAGAAGTTCGCAGTGTTTCTATTTTAGCATTTATTCTCAATGATTATTTGTTTTTGCCCCGTGTGCTGATAAGAAAGTTGTATATTTTTGGCGTTTAGTTTAATGTGGATTTATAGTTGTATTTCCTTGAATTAAATATGTTTTCCATGATTTATCCATCCATGTTTTGGATAGGGTGCTGGTTCTGAGTGTATAAACTATAAACTACAAGAATAGGCAGGAAGAACATATAGATTGAGAATATTTTCTTGCAATTGTAAATGTGTCTACATCAGCTGCTCTAGTTTTGCAGAACATTGTTTTGGTATTATTCTTATACCATTTAAGTTATTATAATTCTCATCGAATTGTGCTAATGTAATTCGATTATTGGCTTGATAAGCCTTATGGTAATGTTTTTGCAACCGTCTCTTTGATAGACATGTTTTAATGCTCCCTACATTGTTAGCTGTAATAGAAAATATGACTGAGAGATTTAGCATGGGTGAAAATGGCTCAATTAGTAGGGATCAGGTCCTCTACCAATAGTCATTTACCATAAATCCTACAGGTGAACAAAATTCTGCCTCTCTGCTCTATTCTTTTAGGATTGCTTCAATCAACAAGAATATTGGTCCGATCACAAAATTTATTCTACAATTTCCAAGTCAAAGAGGAAGCAAATTACTTTGTAATTGCCTATTTTGCCAAGATTATACCTGTGTGACTCTACATTCAACGTATTGATAAATGGAAATATCATAAAATCTAATTTCACTCTTCAAAGAGGCGAGGCAGGCAAAGTTTATCATTCTACTGATAATTGTACCTCAGAGATAAATATCACAATTGACAATGTCAGCTTCCATCCACAAGTCAATGCTCTAGAAGTATACCAGATAGTTGACATCCCTTTAGGAAGTTCACAGAGTCAAGGTTAGCTATTTTAATCTTAATAGGTGACTGAATTATGATTAGGCATGCTAGCAGGTTGTGCATTGTTGTGTGAGCAAATAATCTCGTGGATTCAAGATCCTAACTTGCTTTGATTTAATTGTAGTGTCTGCTCTTAAGGTTGTTCAGCAAGTTTATTGTTTCAACTTAGGATAGGAAAATGATCCGTGTTCTCCATTTCCATGGAGAGGTGTTGATTGTAATCAAGCAAATGATGTCATCTTTTTTTAAGCAATCAAATACCACTAGAAATGATTTAAGAAATTTGAGACTCTTTTGTGCAATGAAGGAAATAGTAATTCAGTCATTGGGAAGTGGAAACCTAGATTTATTCATGACTTAGAACTAATGAGAACAATAATTCATGTTATAGGGACCTTTCAAACATGAATCTAGAGGGACTAATTTCTGCTACATTTGGAGACCTTGTAGAGCTTAAAAAATTGTATGTCAATCTCAATCCTTGGTCAATTAGACTTAGTGCTATATGGTATTAGTCTAAATTAGTGGTGTTTTTCAAATCGACAGCTTCACACTTTCTTAAGCCAAGCAATCAATTACTCTTAACTGCTGCAGGGACTTGCATAACAACTCACTAACTGGATAGATCAAAAACTTTGGTGCTCTATCTAATCTGCAAAAATTGTAAGAGATTCCTTCATAATGGGATATATGGAACATAGATATTATGGTCTAACTTCCATCATATGAAAAGGTGCTGAAACTAAATATATTATTCTGTAACTAAATATAGACATAATAGACCTGAGTTCACTAATGAGCGTGCAAGATCTGTAAGTCTTATTATCATTTAAAACCCTATGTTACCAGAAACGAGAAAGTGAAAGTAATGGCAACTACAAGCAACGAGAAACAAGATTCAAAAAAGTTGCGCATAATTTTTTTTTCAAAATATGATATAAATTTTATATACAGTTAATTATTTTAATTTTATTTACTATTTATATTATAACAATTATATCATTATATTAATTATATCAAAATTAATTAATTAAAAAAATATTTAAATTTACAAATAAAAATATATTATTAAATAAATTATATATTCAATTTAAAATACTATTTTACTCAATGTAAAAATTATTAATAGTAAACAACTTAAAAACGATCCCCAACAGTCATACTTCTTTATAAAATCAAAATAAATACAAAAGAATTTATAAAAATCAAGAAATAAATTAAGTACATGTGAAAAAGCAAAAAAAACAATGATGCAATACTGCAGGTAACAGAATGCCCAGAAACGGCCATTAAGAAATGAAAAACGGTGTTTCAGCCGTTTTAATGGGAAACGGGTTGCGTCTGTTAGCGTTTCTGGTAACTATGTTTAAAACCCTTTTATACATTGGTCATATACTGTTACATGGCTTGAATTTCAGGCATATGTCTCTATGAAATATATAAGATCTGACAAGAACAAAATACATTCTCTGAGAATCTGATATAGATATTTTGCATATTATTGTCTATTGGTTGTGGGTCTCGGTTCCTACTATGCCATACAAGTTGACTGGTTTCGAAAAAAATAAAAAAATTCTTAACATTGCCGTTTTTCTTTTGCAACAATCCTTTTCATGAATCTTTTCTGAAATTTGGTCCAACGAAGAAATTAAATTACTTACTTTCAAGTTACGAGTCAGATACAAATACAATTTCTTGGTTTCAGCTTATTCAAACTATTTGTATCACTCTCCTCTTAAGTTGCCAAAAATGGGAAATGGAAAAACTAGATGGAAAACAACAACCATACAGGAATTTCTATCAGGGTTATGCAAATAATTTAACAAAGAAATGAAATTTTGCAAATTGTCTACAAAGAAATTATCAGTTGTGTAACATGATCAATTCAAAACATAAAATGAATCAGTCCAATTTCACTTAAAAGAACCCCAAATAAATCTCTAGTTAAGACATAAATTGATATACACTTCTACCTATTCCAATTTTAATTTTAATTTTTAATTTTTAAATTAATGATGGATATTCTTCTCAAAAAATACTTTCTATTTTCTATCTACATAATCAATTATAGTGTAAATGTAATGCATTAGATATCCTTAAGAGATTAGATTTGTACACAATGGTTTCATGCCATATTTTGATGTTCACTTAGATAATTTGATTATAAATGATAAATTCAAAGCATTTACATAAGCATTAACTTGAAAACTCAATCTATGTTTTTCTAATATGAATTCTTAGAGTGATTACCGATTTTCAATGTCACACCACGATTCGAAACAGACTGATATAGCCCAAGAAACAAACCATTTCTTCAAAGGACCCACATCATTGTTATTAGTCCCTGCCTTCAGAGGGTAACTATTGTTTTCACCGTAATAGCATTTCTTTGGGCATTGGACTTTGTGCAAGTGTTATAACCGAAATTAGCCTAAGTTTGTTTTCATCGTAATAACATTTCTTTGGGTGTTGGACTTTGTGCAAGTATTATAATCCAAATTAGCCTAAGCTTTTTAGTCTATCCTTGGTAACATTTCTTTGGGTGTTGGACTTTGTGCAAGTATTATAATCCAAATTAGCCTAAGCCTTTTAGTCTATCCTTGGTATTATTTTCTTGTTGATATTTGTGCAATGACAATAATCAAAGTTAAACTTAAGTCACATTGGCAATTTTTTAGCCCAGCAAACGTGGCGGAATAAATCTGTTCTTTTTGCTGTTCTACAGCCGGTTGCTTCTGCTGCTGCTCTTGTGGATGCTCCTCATTTTGTTGAAGTTGAGGCAGAGAAAGAAGCCAAGCCCTAACGCTTCGGTCGAGGCTCCCACTGGTAATTCCTGTGCTATCCCCGTCCTGGGTGCAAGTTAAATTGAATTCCCTCAACTGTCCCACAAGATCCCCCGCACTGTAGCCCCAACAAATTTCTGCAATAGGAGGTTATGGACTAGTTCCAAGACAATGTCAATGGTGGACTATTCTTTATTTCTTGGAGACTTAGCTTTAGTTGTATTTGTCTAACTTTCAAATTTACCCAGGATTTATCTGGTATGATTAACCACTTGAGCTCGTCCCATTATTAAGACTATATTGCAGGCAATTGTTTTTGGAAAGCTTTGTTCTTTTAACATTATTGATTGTGGATGCTTCAAGTCTTTAATGATATGGCATTGTTATATTGCAGTGTGTTTCTGATTATAACTCTTAGATTTTAGGTTTTGTCATTGAAAATCCCTTGCTATATCTCTCTTTGATTTGTACATTTGGACCCTAGCTTAGGGTTTAGTGCTCAGGCTGATCAATTATTAGTGTTTCTCTTGAGTTTTGGGAATGAGGAGATGCCTGGACTGAGTTTTGGTGATAGAAATAAATTTCTGGATTTTGGGGATGCAGGGGTCACTAATAAAACAGTATTAAAATAAATGAACTTTGAATATTACCAACAAACAATAACGTATCTATAAATTTCTCTTAAATTGTATTATAATACTTGTTTGTTTCTGAATGTTGCCAATATCGCAGTTGTTTGTCAAAATTAATTAGTAGTGTGACTATCAGCACCGCTTAGCTTCAGAAGACAAGAACAGCGGCAGTAGTAGGGGTGCTGGTCGTGGGCAAAAAAGGGGTCGTGATGAGAGCAACAACAGCATGAGCAACAGCAACAATGCAAAGGGTGAACATGGTTTGCTTGATTCCATTCTTTTCTTTCTTATCTGTTTTTAATTGACAATGTTTGATTTTTTAATCTAAATAGGCAAATTTGGTAGGCAACTGCAGTCTTATTTGGGAACATTATCATGTTCTGTACAAATGATAAAATATTATTTGTTATGCCACTGCCACCTTTATGTATTTAGAAATTTTAATTGGCCAAAAAAGCGGTCTGATCTGTATCTGAAAATTAGTTGTCAAAAGCTCATGTAGGAAACTTACTAACTTAGTAACAATAAACAATTATGGGCTTCTTTCTCTTGCTATATATAATTTAAAACAATTTAAAAAGATCCTCTGCAATAGCCTTGCTCAACAAGCATTTTAAGATTAAATATAATTATAATCAGAAACAAAACTTTCAAGAATTGGAAATACTATCTAATGTAAAAGTTCACAAAACTTCCTGTGCTTTTAACTAGCTAAAGCCCCACATCCACCTCTAGCACATAGGAATTTCTCCTACCTTGAAATTTTTCGGGTGCTGATTCCACCATTATTAGAATTGCATCCCCCTTCGTCTCATAATTTTTGGAGATCTTTCCGCATTCTCTTATTGGTATCCATTATTAATTGTCTCTCTTTTTTGTTTATTTAGCTGAGCAATTGTATCTCCTCTACCCAGCGTTCATAGTCAAAAGCATAGGAAGTGTCCTGCCAGAAGATGAGGCTGCGTGGATTGCACGCCAAGACACCCATCTATATATATGCTCATGCCTCCATTCCCACTTTTTCATGAATATACCTGAAATTCATTTCTCATCCATTCATACCTCTTGTTTCTAATCATTCTCTTCTCTTACCATTCTATTTGCCATGAAATTCATGATGGAGTTATCTACAATACTCAACTTCTTTAAAGCATATCTGATTGCACACCTCTCCCATTCTCAAAAAGTTGCCAGCCTCTGCGAAGAGGGAAAAAAGGAGGTGGGTGATGAAAAGAGGAGCAATATGAAGGCTCCAATAATTGTTTTCTACTTTCCTACAGGAAATCAACTATATAGAATGTAGAAGCATCATCAATTCAGCTGAGTATATTATAAAAGAGGCACCAAGGCTCTATCTAGATTGATTATTCATCTCTTATGGTATGTAATTATAAATGATGCAGGGAATTTTATTCTTTTTGGTACTGTACAATAGGAAATCATTATTTGACAGTAAATCTAGCCTTTCATTGTATAACATGGTTTCATAGAAGTATAGTTTTTTTAATTTTTAATATGTTTCAATAAAATATTAATGGATGTATGTTAATTGTTTTTAAATTTCAGTCCTTAACCTTTCATTGACCCAGGCAAGGACAAGTGATGTATGATGCAGAGTGGCACAAGGGAAGCAACACACAAAGGTTTACTCTATTGTCCTTTGCCCACTCACCCACTTCAACTAGCCTTCAACCAACCAACCAACCAAAAGCACATACAAGGCATATGAAGGATTTGATGTCCAGACTATTGTCCAACCCCTAAGGCTTCTCCAACACCTTAATACAGATCAACAAACACTTTCTATGTAGTTGGTTTGATCTCCAACTTCCTAAAACTCTTCAACCTATACCTTGACTAGTAAGGCTACTAGCCCTCCAAACTAGGTTTTCTCAACAAAACTTGACAAAATCCCAAAGGTCTAGGCAAACAAATGATGGAATTGAACACCCTTCAGGGGACCCTAACAAACCTCCAAATCTCCGGCTCCAACTCTACTCCAGCAATCCAGAACACCTACTAGGTCTCTAGGCCTAATTGATCAATTTAGTCTAGGTTACAAAGCAAGTGCTCAAAATTGGGTGCATAGGTCAGGGGCGGGAACTTAGAATGACTCTACCATCCCCAAACAACACAAATCCACCATTCATTCGCTCACTCTCTGACTTTTGTCATTTACATCATCAAATTGCATAATTTCAGTCAAATACATAGAGATATTTGACCTAGGGCATCACATTAAAAATAGTAAACTATATTTTCTCAGAAAATGCTTTTGGAATCAAGTAGCATACACCCCTAGCCTGCATTTCACTGAGTGGCATGAAATTTCATCAGTGGAAATGCATTCTAGGGCCAAATTTGTGGGACTGCCCTAGAAAACAGGGTTTCTAGACCAGTTTTGAAAGAAAATTCAATAACTTTTGACTCCGACCACTTCAAACCTCAAACCAGTTGCATTTGAACTCAGACTCTCTCTAGTTTTAGAAAAAGTACATTAGACCAAGATTTCAATCCGTACAGTCCGTACACAGCAAGAAAAACAGCGAAAAACAGTCAGTTTTCTTGATTTTTGTGCCCAAATTCTGTACAAAAACTTCCTCCTCCGTGCTGGAGCAATATTTCCTCCATATCAACCTATCCAAGTCAGTTTACAATTTCTACAAATAGTTTTAATAACCAAAATGAAGTTGCAATCAGTCAATGTGTCATTGACACCATTGACAACACTTGACACTATGGAGTTTTTGCATTTTCCAAAGGATGGCGATTTGTTTTTCTTGTCCAATGGAATCAAAACATCCTCCATACTCCCAAAACATGATAAAACACACAAACAATAAAAAAAAACTCAAAAACCAACCCTTATACCTTCTAGGCCTAAGTGGCATAACAAGGATCCAAGTGGACTAAGCATGATTGAGGTTTATATGGTCACTTCAATCATCTTGACCACACAAAAAGGACCATATACTCATGGCTGAAGCCTTATTACAATCAAAACCACAACTTTCAAAAAAAAAAAATGCAAACAAAGTGACTTTAGGAACCAAGGTGCTCCTAGGTGCCCTGCACCATACACCCACTGTCAAAGAGAACTCAAGTCTCCTGAATTGGAATGCTATCAAAGGTGAAACCTGCCTTCTCAATGTCTACCCTGCTCATCCAAGTGGCATCCTCCTGAGATTTGTTTAGCCACTTCACCAAATAGTCATGATAGGTGTGCCTTCTAGTTTGTTTTTCAATCCTCTTGTCCAAAATGCACTCAATCTGATTTGGAGATGAAGGAATGAGTTCCTGGAGTGTGTGATTAGTTTGATCTTCTTCAACAACAGTCTGAGGATCAGATCATTTATAGGGATAAAGGTCTGAAACATTAAAAATTGGAGACAAAGCAATGCCATTTGGAAGTCTGATTTTGTAGGCATTTTCTCCACATTTCTTGAGCACTTCACAAGGCCCAATCTTCTTCATGAGTAGCTTAGTGTGGTTACCTGCAGGGAGCCTCTCCTTCTTCAGATGAACCATTACTAAATCACCTTCCTTGAACTGCAAATCCCTTCTTTTTCTGTCAGCAAATTGTTTATATTTCTGAGAAGTGGACAGTAATTTCTGTTGTACTTGTTCATGGACATCTTTCATGACTTGAACGAAGTCTTCAGCCAAGGCACTGCTATTTTCCAGTCCTTTAACCTCCCTTAGTTCCAAAATACCCCTTGGGTGAGTGCCATAAACAATTTGGAAAGGAGACAGGCCGGTGCTTCTATTGACAGTGTCATTGTATGAGAACTCTGCCTGAGCCAAAATTGAATCCCAACTAGCACCCTACTCCTTGGTTAGGCATCTTAGGAGGTTGCCAAGTGACCTATTAATCACCTCTATTTGTCCATAAGACTGAGGGTGATAGGCAGATGATAAGGACAAATTTGTACCTAGTCTCTTCCACAGTATCCTCCAGAAGTGTCCAATGAACTTGGGGTCTCTGTCTGAGATATGGACAAAGTTAAACCATGTAACCTGACTATTTCCTTGAAGAACAGACCTGCTATGTGTGAGGCATCATGTGTGGTTTTACAAGGGATGAAGTGAGCCATTTTTGAGAACCTATCTACAACCAAAAAATGCTGTCATGTCCATTCTTTGTCCTAGGCAAACCAAGTACAAAGTCCATACTTATGGAATCTCAAGGCTTTGAAGGAATAGGTAGAGGAGTGTATAAACCTACATTTGATGTATGCCCCTTTGCTCTTTGGCAAATTTGACAAGTTTCAACAAACTTCCTTACATCGATTGGCAATTTTGGCCAAAAATAGTACCTCCTAACCAATTCTAGGGTCTTATCAATACCAAAGTGACCTGACATGCTGCCACAATGCTTTTCCCTGATTATATTCTCTCTAACAGATCCTCTTGGGATACACAACATGCTACCCTTGAAAAGATATCCATCTTGCAACAAAAAATCAGAAAAATCAGTATTATACCTTCCTGTCATGGCCTTGCAAGATAGGTATGGCTCTTTGAAGTCTTCATCTGCTGTATACTGATCTTTAATGGCATGAATACCTGTACTTTCCAACTGAATAGTTTGCACAACAAGATTTCTCCTGCTTAGGGCATCGGCTACCTTATTGGCCACTCCTTTCTTATGTTTTATAGAGAAGGTGTATGCTTGGATGTACTCCATCCACTTGACATGTCTATGATTCAACTTTTGCTGCCTGTTCAAGAAGCTTAATGCATGGTTGTTAGTAAAAACTATAAATTCTTTTGGCAATAAGTAGTGTCTCCATCTCCTCAATGACTGAACCATGGCATATAAATCTAGATCATAGGTGGAGTAGTTTTATTTTGCTTCATTTAACTTCTCACTAAAGAATGCTACAGGCCTCCCATCTTGACTTAGGACTCCCCCAATAGCCCTCTTACTTGCATCACATTCTACCACAAAGACCTTGTCAAAATCAGGAAGAACAAGGACCGGTTTTTCTGATATTTTTTTCTTTAACAGTTCAAAGGCTTGGTTGGCCTCATTTGTCCATAAAAACACACATTTCTTGCCCCCTTTTATGGTGTCAACAAGTGGAGCACAAATGCCACTAAACCCTCTAATGAACTTTCTATAAAAGCTGCATAAACCATGGAAACTCCTTACCTCCGAGGCTGTTGTAGGTGTGGGCCAATTAAGAATGGCTGCAACCTTACTTGGATCCATTTTTAGGCTACCCTTGGAGATGACAAACCCCAAAAATATCAACTCTTCTTGTAGGAAGACACATTTGTCAAGATTGATTCTCAACTTCTCCTCTTGAAGCCTCTTGAGCACTTGATGGATATGCCTTATGTGGTCTTCCTTGCTGTCACTAAAAATTAGTATATCATCCAAATATACAACAATAAACTTGTTAAGGAAAGGTTTTAGCACTTCATTCATCAATCTCATGAAGGTGCTTGGTGCATTTGACAAGCCAAAAGGCATGACAACCCATTCAAATAGTCCTTCATTGGTTTTGAAGGCGGTTTTGCACTCATCCCCCTCCCTTATCCTGATTTGGTGATAACCACTTTTTAGATCTATCTTGGTAAAATACTTAGCCCTACCCAAGCAATCCATTAAATCTTCTATTCTAGGCACTGGAAATCTATACCTGATAGTAATCTTGTTGATGGCCCTGGAATCAGTGCATAGTCTCCATGTTCCTTCCTTCTTGGGTGCAAGCACTGCAGGTCCTACACATGGGCTAATACTCCTCCTGATAAGTCCTCTATCCAACAAGTCTTGGATTTGTCTTGCCACTTTAGTATTTTGCTCTGGAGTCAACTTGTAGGCTGCTTGGTTTGGTAGGGTGGATCCAGGGATGAGATCAATGCAATGACTAATCTCCCTCTTTGGTGGAAGGGCATCCTTGCCTTCATTGGCTATCACATCCTGAAACTTCTCCAATAGTTCTTCCACTTCCTTTGGTCCAATCCTCCTAAGAGGTTGCTGCACTTTGACCTTCTTGGGATTCACATCCTTGGGCTTGATGACTATTGCAAAACATGGCACTTTCTCTTCCTTGAGGTTAGCCAAAAACTCTTTTTCACCTACCAACATAACTGAACTAGAAATAACCTTCTCTTTGCAATCATCAATCAAAGGAGTCATTGTAAACTTTTCACCATTCTTGGACAAATGAATTACATTGTTCTTACCATCATGTTGGGCACTTGTGTCATGTTGCCAAGGCCTTCCAAGAAGAAGGTGGCATGCATCCATATCCACTATCTCACAAAGAACCTTATCATGATATTCACCTATCTTGAATTCAACCCAACATTGCTCTTTCACCGCAATTTGTTGTTCCTTGGTTAGCCAAAAGACTCTATAGGGGTTAGGATGAGGCATTCTTTCCAATCCTAACTTAGTCACCATTTCATTAGAAGCCAAATTTTCTGAAGAACCTGAATCTACTATTACCTTGCAAACTTTTCCTTTCACCTTGCAAGTGGTTCTGAACAAGTTGTTTCTTTGGGGCTGCTCCTTGGTGGCTGGCATGATGAGGGATCTATTAAACATGATGCATTCTCCACTCTTAGGTGCTGCAGACTTGGAAGAGGCTATTTGGTAACTTGTGGTGCTTTGACAGTCCTCTTCTTGAAGGATTTGTACTCTTCTTTCTTTCTGATTTGCAGCAGTGTTTCCCATCTTCTCTGGGCACCTAAAGGACTAATGTCCAATCTGATTGCAAGAGAAACACCTTCCAGTAAACACATTGGGACCTCTGCCCCCACTTCTTCCTCTGCCATTACCTCTGCCCCTAAACTGACCCTTATTAGTACTGTTCTTATCAGCCTGCCCTTGGCTGCCTTCTTGTGATCCGCCACCTTGGAATCTAGAGAAATTATCTCTATTTTGAAATCTGCCCCTGCCCCTAAAGTTCTGATTTCCTCTGCCTCTGCTGCTGTTGTATGAATCACCTTTTCTTCTTTGTTTATCCTCAATTCTCAATGCCATTTGAAAACACTTATGGACTGTCTCTGGGTTAAAGAGAGTTAATTCATCTTGAATGGAGAACTTGAGGCCATTAAGATACCTTGCAAGCTTCTGTTTTTCATTCTCAGGCATCTTGGCTTTCAATGTCATCTTGTGAAACTCTTCTGTGTAGGTGCTCATGTCCATGTCCTTTTGTCTCAAGTTGTGCAACTTCTTGTTCAAGTTGACCTCATAATCCTCAGGGACAAATTGCTTCTTGATTTCAAGTACCATCTTCCTCCATGTAGAGATAGGATTCCTATCATCTTCTATCCTCTCATTTTGAATAAAATTCCACCAACTCAAGGCTGGCCCTTTCATTCTTGATTTGGCAATCTTCACTTTCTGATTTTCTGCCACTTCTTTCACATTCAAAATAGTTCTCCATTGCCTCAATCCAATCAAGGCACTCCTCTGGATTCATCTTACCAGGAAACATAGGTAAGTCTGCCTTAGTGTCCTTCCTACTCAACTTTCCAAGTGCATCTAGGAATTGTCTCTCTGACATGCCTCCTTGTGGCTCTTCCATAGGCACTTCTTCTTCCTCATCTTGATCCTCTTCATCTGAATCTAAGATGACTTTTGGCTTCTTCTTCTTGTCTTTGTCTTTCTTCAACTTTTCTATCTCAACCTCCATCCTTTTGTTCTTGGCTGCTTTCTTTCTCACTATTTTTGCCAATTCGGCATTTGCCACCTTTGAAGGAATTTCCTCCTCTTCTTCTCTATCTCCCATCTCTTTGATGGCTCTGATACCACCTGATGTAGAGTGGCACAAGGGAAGCAACACAAAAAGGTTTACTCTATTGTCCTTTTCCCACTCACCCACTTTAACTAACCTTTAACCAACTAACCAACCAAAAACACATACAAGGCATATGAAGGATTTGATGTCCAGACTATTGTCCAACCCCTAAGGCTTCTCCAACACCTTAAGACAGATCAACAAACACTTTGCAGTTGGTTTGATCTCCAACTTCCTAAAACTCTTCAACCTATACCTTGACTAGTAAGGCTACTAGCCCTCCAAACTAGGTTTTCTCAACAAAACTTGACAAAATCCTAAAGGTCTAGGCAAACAAATGATGGAATTGAACACCCTTTAGGGGACCTATACCTTGACTAGTAAGGCTACTAGCCCTCCAAACTAGGTTTTCTCAACAAAACTTGAAAAAATCCTAAAGGTCTAGGCAAACAAATGATGGAATTGAACACCCTTCAGGGGACCCTAACAAACCTCCAAATCTCTTGCTCCAACTCTACTCCAGCAATCCAGAACGCCTACTAGGTCTCTAGGCCTAATTGATCAATTTAGTCTAGGTTACAAAGCAAGTGCTCAAAATTGGGTGCATAGGTTAGGGGCAGGAACTTGGAATGACTCTACCATCCCCAAACAACACAAATCCACCATTCATTCGCTCACTCTCTCAGACTTTTGTCATTTACATCATCAAATTGCATAATTTCAGTCAAATACATAGAGATATTTGACCTAGGGCATCACATTAAAAATAGTAAACTGTATTTTCTTAGAAAATGCTTTTGGAATCAAGTAGTATACACCCCTAGCCTACATTTCACCAAGTGGCATGAAATTTCATCAGTGGAAATGCATTCTAGGGCCAAATTTGTGGGACTGCCCTAGAAAACAGGGTTTCTAGACCAGTTTTGAAAGAAAATTCAATAACTTTTGACTCCGACCACTTCAAGACCTCAAACTAGTTGCATTTGAACCCAGACTCTCTCTAGTTTCAAAAAAAATACATTAGACCAAGATTTCAGTCCGTACAGTCTGTACACAGCAAGAAAAACATTGAAAAATAGTCAGTTTTCTTGATTTTTGTGCCCAAATTCCGTACAAAAACTTCCTCCTCCGTGCTGGAGCAATATTTCCTCCATATCAACCTATCCAAGTCAGTTTACAACTTCTACAAATAGTTTTAATAACCAAAATGAAGTTGCAACCAGTCAATGTGTCATTGACACCATTGACAACACTTGACACTATGGAGTTTTTGCATTTTCCAAAGGATGGCAATTTGCTTTTCGTGTCCAATGGAATCAAAACATCCTCCATACTCCCAAAACATGATAAAACACACAAACAATAAAAAAAAACTCAAAAACCAACCCTTATACCTTCTAGGCCTAAGTGGCATAACAAGTATCCAAGTGGACTAAGCATGATTGAGGTTTATATGGTCACCTCAATCATCTTGACCACACAAAAAGGACCATATACTCATGGCTGAAGCCTTATTACAATCAAAACCACAACTTTCAAAAAAAAAAAAATGCAAACAAAGTGACTTTAGGAACCAAGGTGCTCCTAGGTGCCCTGCACCAATGTATGATCTTATAGATTTTGTTCTCTTTTTGCAGGGTGCTGACCTCCTTTGTAAGAACTTGGTGCTTTCTACTTTGATGATGTCTAATTCCACATTCCTATCACAGACCTCACTTTGCAATTCCTTTATTTTGAAACTCTGTTCCAAAACCAGATGTTCTGAAGCTTCCAATATGACTTCAACTTTATTTTTCTTAGCCTTCAAACTTTACACAACACCTTCAATTGGTTCATTGACACTACACATTTCATTCTGCAACCTGTCATTGACACAAACAAGGACAAGTGACATGATCGTATAGATATTGTTCTCTTTGTAAGAACTTGCAGCTATTGTAGAATCATTTCAGTTTCATTTTGCACCTTAGTTTTCTCTTCTCTGATGAAGTATAACTCCTTGTGCAAATAGTGCAAATCATTCCTGTCACCCCCCAAATTTTAACTATGTTTTCTTGCTCTGATGAAGATTTATAGAGTTACGTTTTGTAAAATGTATTTATAATTTTACTTGGTTGTTTACTTTATAGCTTTATTTAAGCTAATAATATTGTTGATTAGCACTGTGGGACCTTCTTATCATGAACTAATGATAAATGAATTTGTTATTCTAAAAATTGTCATGCCTTTGTTCTTAGTTTTCAACTCTGCTTGCATCAAGTTTTTTGATCATCTCTTTGGGTTGGGGAAAAGTACATAAGACTTCCTGCAACATTACTCTACAGTTGTAGGGGAAAAAAGAAGGGGTTGTTTGGGCTCTATCCAGCCTTACATAGGCAACTGAGCATACTGCAGGTGAGTTTGATGTTGCAGACTCTAGAGTCATGCACAAAAGATATCTTGCACAGACTGGGCCAAAGAACCAGCTTAGCCTCTTTTGTTTTCAGACTCAAAAAATCCAACTCAGCCTCTAGAATAAGATTAAAGTCTAGCAAGTACACTTTAATCTGGGCTTCTTCATGGCCAACATGGACCCGCACCTATGTTTGAACGGTTCCAACTCTTACCACTGCACCTAGGCAGGGACTACAGCTGCAACACAACCCTTGTTATTTGTTGTCCTTTTCTCTTTTAGCTGGTGAAAATGCTTAAGATTATATATTGTCTTTTGTTCTATGTACCAAATAAATAGCAAATTGACTCCTATATCTGCTATACCTTGTGCAGGGACATATAGAACAACAGTTTTCATGGGACAGTTCCAGAGAGCCTAGGAAAACTGACAATTTTCTGCTTATTGTAAGTTAACCTAATTAGAAACTCACACTGAAATTATGTCTTTTCAGCATACATTTTAAAATATTTATATAGCAACAATGACTGACTTTCATGGATTAACACAAATTTCAACAAAAATCTGGAAAGCAATCATCTTTCTGGAATCTTGCCAAGCTCTTTGATTAAGACCACATTGGACTTAAGGTGCTCAATAATTTGTCAATTTGGTGTCTTGCTTGAATCCAAAATGAAGCATTTTAATTTTAGTTGTCTATATATACATGAGTTCTGCTTCTTTTGTCTCATCAACAAAACATCGGGGAATTTATGCCTTAAATTCCTTGGCGCAACATGCTCTCCTGTACAGAACCTTAGATTCCTAAGAACAGAAACCACAACAATGCATATTACCTTGTAGGTTCTTCCCTATATACTGTGCAATTGCTGACACATCCTCTTGATTTGGTTTTTGTTTTGAATTGAGCAATACTCTGCTTCATTGTAATTGTTGGTGGTTATATTTTCCAATGTTGATTCTCTCCTTTATCAGCCATGATTGCACTGATATTATGAAGGAAAAAGAATGTACCAATTCTCACCTTCACTCATTTCCCTGTTTCATGCCAGAGAATAGAAAATAACAAGATGTCTCAAAATTACAATTATAAATTGCAAATATTGAAAAATATTTAGCTACTAATTGTTGGTTGTCTGAGACTCTGAAGATAATAATAATGATTTCATGTTGAAAAAATTGAGAATTTGCTCAATTGGAAGCCTGGGCATGTTAATAGTGCATTCTAAGCACAGAGTGCCACACAAGAATAAATTCTTTCAAGGGTAATCCCATCAAGCAAATATTGACTACTACCAAGATTACAAAGCTAGTAAATTTATTGAAGATAATAAACATACCACACTGTTTCATGCCAGGAAATAGAAAATAACAAGATGTCTCAAAATTACAATTATAAATTGCAAATATTGAAAAATATGTGGTTGCTGATTGTTGGTTGTCTAAGAGTCTGAAGATAATGATAGTGATTTCATGTTGATAAACTTGATAATTTGCTCAATTGGAAGCCTGGGCATGTCAACAATGCATTTTAAGTATAGAGTAGCACATGAGAATAAATTCTTTCAAGAAAATATTGGCCGCTACCAAGATTACAAAGCCAGTAAATTTATTGAAGATTGTTCCAGAGCCACATAAGTTATTAGTTCGTTCACACACACTTGTATCACAAATATGTTGAGAATGCCAAAGGGTTGCCTAGATTTAGAGAGTGGCATCTCCTTCGAGGCTAACATCTAAAGGCTTCATTAACACTGAGTTATGAACACAGAGTGGCACGTAAACTAACATCTGAAGGCTTCATTAACAATGCGTTCTGAACACAGAGTGGCACATAAGAGTCAATTATTTCAAGGATAACCCATCAAGAAAATATTGACCATTACCGAGATTGCAAAGCCAATGGATTCATTGAAATGTCTTTTGAAGCTGCATAAGTTATGAATTCCTTCATTCTCTTGTACCACAAATATGTTGGGAATGCCAAAGGATTGACTGGGTTTAGAGAGTGACATTTCCTTCAAGGCTAACATCTGAACGCTTCATTTACTCTATTCGTTATCAATGCAAAGCATAAGACTGAGTAGGTACAGTTACATCAAGTAATCTTGCAATTAATAAGAGCAGGGTTAATGAAATTAACACCAAAGAAAAATGTGCAAAAAAAGAGAATTTAGCACAAGCAATCTATGGGAAGGTCATATGTTCAAAGTTCAACTTTATAAAGTTGCAAAACTTTAAAAAATGTCATTAAGGGATTTTTTTCATGTTATTCTAAAATTTACTGAATACTAAAGGGAGATTGTTAGTGAAAAGAGGCATCTAAAAATTTGGAAGGCTAATATAGTCATTTCTATGTTTTACAAATTAACACTCAAAACAAAGATCAAGGGTGAGGTTCTTCAAAGAAATCTTGTTCAGTGTAAACACATTCCTCAAGACAATATTCTATTTTGCAATTAGCAAACTCATTTGCTCAAGCTTGTGCTCTATGAGTTACTTCATTTCTGTCAACTAAATACATAGATCATGATATCTGCTCATACAATCCTGTTTGTCTACAAATGAAGATTTGCTTTGCTTTCAATAGTACACATCTGCAATGCTATCAGTGTAATCTGAAGTTTAGATTTTCTTTTGATCAATTTGCTGCAATCAAGTAAGTCCTCTTCTGGTGCATATTCTATGGTAAATTTTTTGTAATTCATTGGGTTCAATAAAATTTGATGTAGAGTATTGTTTTCGTACGACAATCACATAAGTTTTGAATTAGGAATTTTACTTTTAGTAATTTAATTTAAAGCAACGAACCATCGCCAATTTAGTTCCCTGCACATAGATTAATAATTTTAGTTCAAGTTTGATTGGAAGTTTTTAATAATCTTTGTAAATAGGACAATCAATATCATTGAACTGGAGGGTAGAAACCCCTACCGTTGCCAATGGTTATGTTAGAAAATTGTTAGAGAAACATCTGATTTGTTAATTTGATTTGACTTTGAATCTTTTGATTGCGAAACTATATTTGAGTACAATTTCCCTTACTTGTTACAATAACATTGAAATCATACTACTACATTTCTTTACTATGTTTTGATGCTACTACCAAATAATTAATATCAAAATAAATTTCAAATAACAAATGTGTTTTGTTATATTTCACACCAATCCAGTGATAAATTTAAACAACTCCTTACTAATTACGTATGATAAATCATTCCATGTACATATGTATTTAAATAAATCAAAAAATTTGCTGCTACTCTTCTACAAGAATTGAATACAATTTAATTTTCTCATATTTCAGTACAAAGCTATTTGGCAAATCATTTTGCATTTCCTTATTTTCTCAATGCACTCTTTTATTAGTGTGTTTTCTCTTCAATGTTTTAGTAACATTGGTTAGCTATGCTTAAATACTACTTTACTGTATGTTTTAATGCTACTTTTCCTCCCCCGCAACTAGCCTATTGGTTGCACACATGTACTGTGCAACTGATATTTACATGGTAACTAACATTTAAGCTTATTTGTGTGCAATCTCCTACTTCATTGTAAAATGCATTCCCCACTCACATTATTCTAGTTAAAAACGTCGCCGTCACTGTCACTCTTAGTGTCGCTTTGGCCTGCTTGCTTCTCCATGAGCGCAGAGCTCAGAATCTGCAAAGTTTGAAGCTCCATCTTCCCTTCCAGCATCCACAACACTTGTTCCATGCTTGGCCTCACCTCCTCATCCTTTTCAATGCATAACAACCCTACAACACTTGCTCTTCTCACCTCTTCAATATCTGCCTCCTCTGCAACACCCTCCTCCACAATATTAATCGTCTTCCCCTGGTAAATTTGAGTTGCAGCCCATGCAGGAAAGTAATACATACTTGAATCTTGCACGTTTAAATCCAGACTTCTTCGGCTGGAAATGACTTCCAAAAGTGTCATACCAAAACTGTATACATCAACCTTGGGAGTGATGGGAAGGCCGGAGATCCACTCTGGAGCCAAGTACCCTCTCGTTCCTCTCGTTGTGGTTAGTACGCGGCTGAAATCTCTACCCACAAGCTTTGCCAACCCAAAATCTGCAAGCTTTGGTAAGAAATTACTGTCAAGCAGAATGTTCTCGGGCTTTAGATCTCCATGAATGATGCAATATGTGCATTCCTCGTGGAGATAAACTAAACCTCGCGCAGTGCCCAAAGCGATCTGGAATCGGGTCTTCCAGTCCTGTACCTTCCGTTTATTTTTGGACTTACTAGTGAACAGTAAGGAATTTAGAGAGCCGTTGGGCATGTAATCATAAATTAGTAACCGTATGGATCCTTTTGCACAAAACCCTCGAAGCCTGATCAAATTCCCATGTTGAATGTTTCCAAGAGAACTGATTTCCACTCGGAATTGCTTATCATCTTGTCTTGAACCTTCCAATTTCTTTACGGCCACAAGCATACCATCTGTTAGAGATCCTTTGAACACTGAGCCGAATCCTCCGCTCCCCAACTTAGACCTGAAATTCCTAGTTGCAATCTTCAACTCCTTGTAATGAAAAATTCTAAGAAAAGAGTTGGAGGAATCCTCATACCTCTCCATCGATCGGAGCCGATACCTCCGCCACTTTAAAAATGAAAAGATACTCAAAGCAACGGTGAGAATTAGAGCACTCACAATACTTGTGGTTTTGAGTTTGGAGGACGATTTATGAAACTTTGGAAGTGCAGAGGCAGCTACTCGAATGGAGACATTCCATCTGCTTTTTGACAGAGATGTTAAGGATTAAGATTGTCTAGAAAATTGTAGAATGATTCTAGAGCCTTCCACAACTAGAACATTCCTGGAGCTGTTCTAGAAAAGAATATTGTAAGATATGTTCTAGAAAAGAACATTCCAGGTTTAAGAGTTTTCTAGAAAGTTAGAAGCTTCTAGGCTTCAAAGGTTCTATAGCTATATATATGTGATTGGATAGAGCTGTTGGACAGAGCCTTTGGATGGTTGCTGGATATAGCATCCGGATAGCTATTAGATACAGCATCTGGATTGCTGCTAGATACATAGCATTTTAGATGTAATGCAAGTTAGATGAATATATATTTCTGAGTTATTCAACTCTGTTTGCCCTGTGTCTTCTCTATTTTGCTATTGCTGTTCCATTTTTATTATCTTGGGACTGTTCTTACATGGTATCAGAGCCAGGCCTGTTTTCATGGTATCAGAGCCGAGTTATGGGTTCGAATCCCTTGGGTAACGCTGAGGGGATTGTTGGAAAAAAAAGATTCAGTTAGAGGATCAACCCAAGTTCAGCTAGAGTTTCAACCAGGTTCAGCTAGAATGTTTTCCTGGTTTAGCTAGAATGTTTTCCAGGTTCAGCTAGAGGACCATCAAGAGGTTCAACTAGAATGTTTTCCAGTTCAGCTAGAGGTTCAGTTAGAAGTGTATTGCTGAAGTGATTTGTTTGTAGAGCAGAGATATTGCTGGAGTGATTTGTTTGTAGCGCTGATATATTGCTAGAGTGATTTTTGTTTGCAGGGCTATTGCTGGAAATGCAAGTTGGAACAAGCTAGAGGTATTGTTGGTAGTGATGATGAAGAAGATGACTTTTCAACTAGACAAAAGATAATGAGTGTTGAAGGCTTAAAGTTTCAATCCCATATGAGCAAGCTAGAGGAAAGAATGTTTGGTATGTTAAAGGTGAACATTAAGGGGGGATAGTAATATAATGTTCCCCTCTCATTTGTATTTTTTTTTTGTATTATTCTAGCCAATCTTAAGGGGGGATGTTAAGGATTAAGATTGTCTAGAAAATTGTAGAATGATTCTAGAGCCTTCCACAATTAGAACATTCCTAGAGTTGTTCTAGAAAAGAATATTGTAAGATATGTTCTAGAAAAGAACAATCTAGGTTTAAGAGTTTTCTAGAAAGTTAGAAGCTTCTAGGCTTCAAAGGTTCTATAGCTATATATATGTGATTGGATAGAGCTGTTGGACAGAGCCTTTGGATGGTTGCTGGATATAGCATCCGGATAGCTGTTAGATACAGCATCTGGATTGCTGCTAGATACATAGCATTTTGGATGTAATGGAAGTTAGATGAATATATATTTCTGAGTTACTCAACTCTGTTTGCCCTGTGTCCTCTCTGTTTTGCTGTTGCTGTTCCATTTTTATTATCTTGGGACTGTTCTTACATGTTCATGTTTAGCAAAGCTCCGGACTAGATTTGGCAGGGTCCTGAAGGCGAATTGAAAGTAAACGCAGTGCACGAGCAATTGCGGAGGCAGGCTTTCTGGCAATCTTTTTTAGTAGTTGCAGGGTATGAGGAAGCTGAATCATCGGGCAACGTTACACCAGGGTCGATGAATTCGTCAGTGCTACCATGTTTGGCAACGCAGTTTAACAGGCTCTGCCGAACACAGCCACTGGACCACCACTCTTGCGAATCCCAGGCGCGATTGTCTGTCGGGGTGAAGCCTTCCACGCAGCTGCAGAACTGAAGATTGTTTGAGTTGCAGCTTCCGTAAGCGCCACATAGACCATAGACGGCGCATTGGTCTCTGGGTCGAGCCCCCACCATGTTCCATTTAGTGCCATCAAACAAAGCGTATTCTTGCATTCCTCCGGACTTAATTTGGATAAAACGCGAGATCCCTTTCAGCAATTTATAACTGAAATACAAACCAGAGCTAGTATTTTCAACGCTGAGATTGTAGTAGTCTCCGTTTATCATTTCTGGAATTCCACTGAAAATTTGGCCGTCCCAAGTTCCACTCTCCCAATACTGGACAGAATTGTTCCATGTTAGCACAAATTGTTTAGCCCCAGAGGGATCCAATGAGTTTTTCCAAGAAACTAGCTTTTGCCGGCCACCGAACCTCATCTCGGGCAACCAGGTATCTACAGGATAGTCGAAGCTCTGCCAAACAGTCTCAGATTTATTGTCATCGCTGAGCATTAAAAAATTACCAGAATCTAATAGCACAGCCCGCGAGGCCTTGTTCGATATGTTGACCGACCAAAGAGACGTTTGATGTGCATCAAACAGTCTTAGATTACCTTCTTTTGACAGCTTCAAAATGCCAGGCCTGTTTCTCGCCGGATTCTCCCTATTAGCCACCCAAACGATCGCCTTTTCTGGTATATTGGCATACCAAATGCCAATATACCAGTTATTGCTTCCATTTGAACTGAAAAATCCCAATTGAAACGTGCCATTCTTTGAAGTTATTGTCTGATTTCCAATAAGCGAGGCGCCCGAGGAAAGAGAATCTCCCCCACAGTTGTACATTGTAATTAGTACAGTAAGAGCGAAGATCATATCTGCTAGAAAACCGTTCCTTACGATTTCCATTATTGATCTTCGTATTTATTGAGTTGTATGAAATATATAGAAGTAAAGCGCTACATTAAAAGGCAAAGAAAAAATTGAAACATCGTTTTTTTTAGAGTGAAAGCATTTTACTTGAACATCATCCATTTCAATGATCAAATAGTTAATAGTAATTTTACACCTCATCCACAACAAAGAGTGGTAAATATTTGTCCTATTTTGATTGGTCAAAATTAACCTTTGACTATTGAAATGCATGATATTGAAGTGGTATGTGTGGGATGTCAAAATCAAAACTCCTATTATTTTTCTGTTCTTAACATGTGTGCTTGGCCAAAATAGTTTTACAGATTTCATCAAAGTGTATTTCAGAAAATCTGATTAGGTCACATTTTTAGAATTAAGATCAAAGTTGTAGTTGTAACAAGTTTATTAGATAATGTAACAATAATGATAGAATTATATTTCTGTGTAGGCTCAATGAATACTAATCATTGCAAACCTTACCCACAACAAGTAGTTTTTATAAAAAGAAATATTTAATCTATTATATATATAGTTGTGTGAGGTAAGTCAGGCAGACAGTAATCTAAGAGATTTTCCAACAACAACAATTTAAGTTAATGTTGATTCTTACAGCAGTAAAATATACAATGGCATAAGATGAAAGACCTGAATAAAATAAAAGACATGGTCCAAACAATATCTTAATGTATTGCCATCACATATTATCCATTTGGCGTGTAAATTTCAATGAAAGGGGAGAAAGAAGTTCTTTCAAATTGGTTGACTGTGATATCCCATCATTAATGTTTTGATTGTCATTCAGCGTTGAATGCAATGGGCGGCCATTTCCAACAACAAACTCGTGCTCTATTTGATATTTGAATGCACTGTACACCAAGAGACTATTATGCGGTGGACCTGTCGGTACGGTGGGAAAGGATTTTTGTATTTGTTTCCGTGCTTACCCACGTAAAAGCAATTTAATTACCAGGTGTAAAATAAGATACAATTTTAAACTCTTCTTCTAAAAAGTCAGTTCATCTATTCTTACATATTTTGTTTAGTGGATTGAATCTGTCAATGGTTTTTTTTTAGTAGGTGAGGTAAGTTAAAAGTCAAAGTTTGTTTGAGAAAAAAAACCTAGCAATTGCATTTTTAATGGATATGTACAAATGAGACTACCAAAAGGATGACTAAAATGTATTTCTTTAAATAGATTGGATTTGTTAAGGTCTTTTGTTTTGAGTAGGTGAGGTAAGTAAAAATCAAGGTCTACTCGGAAAAAATAATATTAGCAATTGCATTTCCATTGGAGATAGGACAAAAGAATAGTTAGCAATATATTAGAATGGCAAAAATTAATCTTTAAATCTAACAAATTTGTTTTAGTAGTGATAAGTGTTTGGTAACATCATTACCTAGGATATTATTATCAACTAGGTGAATAAGCTACATGTTATTACATATCACATAAAATTAGTTTGAACCTTATACTAATAAGAACAAAGTTTGAACATTATACCATTGAGAACAAATTTGAAAGGTCTCATACTAATAAGAACTACTTGTGTCATAAAGAATTATTCATATTTATTGAAGTCGAATGGTTTCAAATTAATAATTAAGTAAATTTATTGTATTTTTTCTACTTGCATACATATCTTTAAGATTTCTATAATAAATTTATATTTTGAGCATATTCAAGTAGATGTTTAGTGTTACAAAGTCGAGCAAAGGTACATGCATACTAATGGTTGTATAAAATATAAACTAGCAATTACACCTTGGTGTGCAATGGGTACGCCGAAATTGGAAGAGTATTGGAATGGTTGACCGTAACCTCAAGTCTATCACACAATGGAACACTTTTTATCACTATGTATATGCAGTTAATCTTAGTTTTGTAATCCCATGATGGGTAATGATTTTGTGTTTTAGGAAATGTCTTTTCAATTGTGATGGGTGGTAAAGGTAAATTTTGAAAATAATTATTCATAGGAAGGTCTCTCTCTCTCTCTCTCTCTCTCTCTCTCTCTCCACATAACATCTTAAAAGTAAATTGATTAGGTGGAAGATGTCTCCTATTTCTCTCTTGCTCTCTCTTGATTCTTGATTAATTTGTACCAATCTCTCTCTCTATTATTCTCTCTTCCTCTACCATTCTCTCTCTATATATCATGAATCTAGACCTATGTTCTTTATATTGCATGTATTGATTGTTCATCCACTTACAATAACTTTATAAATTAGTGAATGTTCTAGCACCTCCTATCTCCATTTTTTTTAGATACGGTGTAATTGAGTGGTTTACCCAAATGATGCAAAGTAACTTTCGCACCCCTAGTTCTAGAGAACAAAAAATGATATTGATCCATTTTAAATAAATAGGCTTCAAAACAAAAAGATGCTATCCTCTCTATTTTTCTCTATCTCTATCTCTCCCACGCTTTTCCTTCTCTAGCTCTCTATTTCTGTCACAAACCCTTATTTTCAATAATTAATTATGAATTTAAATATTATTATTTAATTAATTGTTGACTAATATCGACCCGTGTGTGTGACGGGTATGCTCTCTCACTCTCTTGATGGAAAGAGAGTATCATGAGGCACATGGCATCTAGCCGACTATAGGAAAATTGTGTTGAAGGGGATCTGTGCACACACCACTTAGTCAATGTTGGCATAAAAGTGTTTTGCATGAAAAATACTTGCATTTGTTTTTCATATAGAATAACTATTTTAATATTTAGCAATAATAGATTATGAGAGAAAATGCAAAATTAGAGTAGTGCATTTAAATTTAATATTTTAAAATTCTTTTGGCCTTGTCATCATGTGGCAGTTATTTCACTTAATGAAAGAATCTTTTTCGTGGCTAATAGCTTGTTTAATTTTAGACAAAGGTAGGATGATTGGGAAGGTGTAGTTATGAGAATTAATTGTCTTGTCTATTTTACTCTTGAATGACATTCTCAGTGGAGGTAGGAAGACGATCTGGAAAAATAAATGAAAGTATTTAAATTGAAATCTAGAAGGAGGTCAGAGGGGCACCCAGATAGAAGAAGAAAGACCAGGGGCATCTAGCAGTGGTGTGAAAGGTGGAAGGAAATATAGTCTGGTCACAATAAATCTTAAAGAGTGTTCTCAAGATATCTAGCACCGTTAGGTAGGTCGTTCATGCACATTTTACTATAGCCATAATGCATTAGGGGTTACCCATGTGATTGAAGGATGTATAGCTCTTAAATTTGCATGATTGCATCAATCTCCATTGAATGCTACCCTGCAAACCATATCAAAATATTTATATTGTTGTTGGCATCCTATTTTTCAACCTGCATGTTCTGGCACACCTATGATAATCTAATTGGCTAGCAACTTATCTATTTACCTATGCTTCTGTTAAACTTCCAATAGTCAATTATTTTTATCAGTATTTCTATTTGAAGATTTTGCTATTCTGTCAAGTAAAGTAGTTCTAAATACCTCTCTTTCATTATTTTCATCGGCATTTTCCTTACATGGCGATTTTAATACCTTAATCAGCTAAGAAACTTCAATGGTCTGTCTTCTTATATAGGCTTGGATTCTTCAAGCAGTTGCATAACACTATTGTTTTCTCCTCCTATAAAATGTTTAAAAACTCTTTTGATCTTTTATATTTCTTAAACAATGCTTAGCCCATAGTATCACACTTGAAACTATTCCTCAGAATTGTTAGAAAATCTAATTTGGAGCAGACATTTAATGCACCTACCACGTTAGAGATCTTTGTAGATCTCCTTCCTACTACCCCTGCAAAATAGTTGATGCACCAAGTTGGCCCATCAGGTAATTGTTATTGCTAGTCAGCTTCATTGATTGCTGGTTGGTGAGTTTGAATTTTGAGCGGTAGAATTTTTGGTCAACAATGAATTTTGAGTGGAATAAGAAGTTAGTAGTAGAGAAGAAGAAGAGATGATTGCATGCAGTAGTAGCATAGTAGTGCAAAGCAGAGAAGAGAAGATGTGTTACGGTAGCAACATGAAGAATATTGCAGAGAGAGTGTAGAGAATAGAGCTCCAGGCACACATCAATTGGTCAGAGGAATGAGCAGTGAACAACTCCAAATAGAAAAGGACAATAGTGATGTTTAGCAAGCTCTAGAGAGAGTAGTATTGTAGAAAAAGTAGAAACAGAGTTGTATCTCTGCAATTGCATTTGTTTGATGTAAAATAGCTTTTATTGTTAATAAAAATCTCATTTTGTGTACTTGGTTTTGTGTCATCTCTCTTTGTTTGTCTATTCTTCCTCCAACAGAGTGGTATCAGTGTGTAATGCTTCGAATAGTTGGTATCAGAGCATCACTCTTCCAACAAGTATTAACTTGTAGAAGAGCTGCAAGTCAGTATACTATCCTTATTGCTAATAGTTTAGCATAACAATAGAATATAATTGCAACTAAATTATCTTTGTAAATCAAATGCCTTGTTCAACCAATTGCATGCATGCCATAGACTTTTAGAGTATCACTTAGTCTCCATTGTGTTTCCAACGTCTCCTCTTAAGATAGAAACTGCTTTTGATTCACTATTAAAGAGTTTAAAAATTAGAAACTAATCTTTAAGAGAATTGTATAGAATCCATTTTGTGCATATCCTGCATAGCCATTGCATTCCAGGTGATGACATCTCTTTGAGGTATTCTGTCAAAACGATCACGTGCCTAGTCTATGCTTCCACATCTTGCATACATGTCTACTATGGCCACTATAACTGTCCACCATAAATAGGGTTGAACTTAAATAGTCGGTACATTGTAAAACATACTAGTTGTCAAATTCTTGCTGATAGATTGAGAGGTCAAGATTTTTTTGAAAAACAGAGAGGTCGACAACAGTAGACAAGCTTGATTCAAATTGCAGGTCAAAATTTTTGAAAAGATTTAGGGTCGAAAACACCGAAAAGTAGTCGACACACAACGTGCCAACTGTTTACAGTGGGTGCATAAATAGACGGTATGTTGTCATGTCAGATGTTTACAATTTTTCAACTCCGAAATGATTTTGACTTGTCTATTTGACGGATTCAACTAACCATGATCTATGGCTTTAATCCATTTGTTTTTGCATATAGTCAATTTATATGCACTAGTCGACAAAATTTTGACCAGCTGGTCATTTTACAACCCACCGGCTGGTTAAGCTTTACCCACTGCAACTACATAAAATCTCTTTTTCTTTTATGCTCCTCCCATTATTCTTACTCTATCATTTTATGCCTTTAGAAGCTACAACCCCTGTGTGAGGTGTTCTTTTAAATGCATTTTGTTTTATGTCATCTTAGTTATACCAATCTTGTAATATAAATGAGTTATGTGGTATAGCTTTACCTCTTTGTTAGCCACCTGGATTAGGTTTGAGTTGGTGTCTATAGATCCTTGCTAGTCATAGGTATGAGGTGCATATCTTTATTTGTGGCATTGATCACTCCTAGTTGTTTCCTCGTTTACCATGCATCTTAGCCAAGTAAATGTGTTTAACTTTGTGCCAAAATGATTTCCTTCGTATTTGCTAGGGCATAGTTTCAAACATAGAAGTCCTTAAAGATATCACTTGCATATTAGTGGCATCAACTTATAGAAATTTATCAATGGTTGTTGTTCATCTAATGAGGGGTTGAAAGCTTTATCTTGATCTCTTTCTATTATGAACTGAAGTATGTTTAGAAATACATAAAACCTTTATTAGAACCTTTATTTAATCTGTTTGGCATTAAAGATATTGGGTGTATTTTCTATTCCTAATTAAATTGTATCTTTGAATATGAATTTTAGGATGTGTTTTGGAAAGTTTTGTAAATATTATAGAAATGTGTTAGTGAATGTCATAATTAGGTATCAATGTGATTTAAGTTAGCTTTGAATCTTAGATATTTTTAGATGTATACATGTAATAGATCATATTTAAATTTGTAATTTTTATTACCTTGTGATTTCTATGTATCCATGAAAGAAGAAAGTGTTTAGAGTCTGCATTCTTGCTATGATAGTTTGCATGTTTAGAGTGGATTATTGTATCAAGACCTTGTTGCATAACTAGACAGGTAGGAAATAATTGCTTGAGTAATGACCATAGCCTTCACTAAACCTAATTTATGGATTATTATTTTAGTAAAAACTTAATACTAGCTCATTAGATAGTAGATAAGCCCTAGATAGAAAATTGGTCAATTTCATAAATTGGTATGGTCATAGTTTAAAATAGCATAGAGGTGTATGATCCTTCTCATTAATAAATGTTCAAGGATAATGATTAGAGGAAAGAGAATTCATTTAAGTGTTTAGATCATTATTGATTGATTTAAGTAATATGGAAGAAGACATATGATCTTTGTTTAATGTAATTTGCCTAATAGAAAAGTTCTTGAGTAAGCTAGAACTCCTACTAGTTTTACTTGAAAGACCTTATATGGATATACTGTATACCTCTACCTTCTCGATGTGTAGAAATAAACTATAAACTAATCATTAACTAACAAATGAGGCATAACTTTGGATTTATTACTAAGCGTAAACCTTGAAAGACTTGTTTACCTATTGGGAGATCCCTAGAGAATGACATGAAATAAATAAAGATAAAACATAAGAATGAAACAATGCTTTTAATAACATTGATCGTTTGATTTAATGGAATAATTGTTTGGACTACTAGTAGATGATATGAGAATAGTTTAACATAGATCATTAATGATGTCTTCTTCTAGATACATGAAATAAGACTAAGAATGGTTTATTTGAATAATCTTCTTAGAAAGGAAGGTCTTGAGATTATATTGTGAAATAAGACTATTTTTTTGTTTGATGAAAACTAGACTCCCAAATGAGTGTATTCATAATGAATGAAGGGATTATTGTATGGTTGAAAACATCCAAGGGAATATGTATGTATATGACATATGAAAGTTACCTTTCTTGCGATCTTGTAGGATGATGTATATTTTTGTGTAGCAAATGCATTTTCTATTTTCTACATTGTTGTATGACGAATTAGAGATTGAGCATGGATGGTGCCAAATATGGAGCAATAGAGAAGGGTAGGTTCCTTCTTTAACCTATCTAGTTGAACAAAACCAAAAAAGATGCTTTGGCCAAAGCTTGCCAGTCAAAATTAGTAATACTTACTGCTTGACATTTTATTTCTCTCTCTACCATATCATGATTTAGATCAGTATATGAATTTGACACATGCTATAGGAATGATAGATAAATCATGCTACACTACATTCCTTCAGGGATGTCATCTTCAGTTTGCTAGACCCCTTGCAAAGAATTGAGCTTCTCCCTTTAGGAGGAAGACTGGGGAGGCATGAGCCTCGTGGATGGGCTATAAATCACCTTGATGATGCTCTTTCCGCCATATTCAGTGTCAAAGATATGATATGGTATCAAAGACATTGTATGGTGTGATGTTCTTATGTATGAACCAATATGGCTAGTTATTGTAAAGGCATAGTCCTTGTTATTAACATATTTTATTACCTTATGTACTGAAACATATTTGATTATATTGATGAAATAATTTTTTTCTTGAGTTGTATTATTTATGGGAAAATTTTAATTCTTCCCTTTTTCTGCACTAATTTATGAGAATACTATTATTTTATTCAATTTTAATTGGAGTGGTCCTTACAATTTATCTTTATATTTATCTCCCTTTCCTCTCTCACACACACTTTGTCTCTCTATATCAATCTACCATCTCTCTCTCTCTCTCTCTCTCTCTCTCTCTCTCTCTCTCTCTCTCTCTCTCTCTCTCTCTCTCTCTCTCTCTCTCTCTCTCTCTCTCTCTCTCTCTCTCTCTCTCTCTCTCTCTCTCTCTCTCTCTCTCTCTCTCTCTCTCTCTCTCTCTCTCTCTCTCTCTCTCTCTCTCTCATCTCTCTCTCTCTCTCTCTCTCTCCTCTCTCTCTCTCTCTCTCTCTCTCTCTCTCTCTCTCTCTCTCCCTTCCCCCTCTCTCTCACACATTTCCTCTCTCTATAAAATTATATCCTCTCTCTCTGTGGGTGTGTGTCTTCCTCTAGCTCTCTCTTTCTCTCTTCCTCTCTATTTTAAATTAGTCTCTAATTCTCTTTATTCATCTCTCTCTCTATCTATCTCTCTATTTCTCTTTATCTCTCTACCTTTATATATCTCTTTGTCTCCTTATCTATCTAGTTCTCTTTATCTCTCTTTCTCTCTACCTCTCTATCCCTCTATCTCTATCTCTTCCCTTCTCTATCTCTCTTCTTCTATCTCTCTATATATTTTTCTCCATCTTTATCTCTCTGCATGTCCTCTCTATCTCTCCCTTTCTATCTTTTTCTTTGTGTGTCTCTCTCTCTCCACCTCTCTCTATCCTTGCCTTTCTTTACCTCTTTGTCTATATAGAGAGAGGCATAGAGATGGAGACAAAGATCTCTCTCTCTCTCTCTCTCTATCTTTCTCTCTTTCACTCCCTCTCTCTAACTCTCTTTGTGTGTGTGCGTGTGTATCTTTCTCCTCCTCCTCTCAACCCCTCTATCTTTCTCCCTTTCTCTAATTCTCTTTCCCTCTCTCTATATGTTTCTTTGTCTTCCTCTTTCTCTATTTAGTGTGCAATGAGTATGTTGAAGATGTCTTAAATGTGAATTATCAGGTCCTTAAGAAAATGATGTATCACTTTGAGCATAGCTCCCCAAGGAAACATGATTTCTTGACACTCTCTCTTTTCTCTATCTTTCCATATATATCTCTCAACTTTATCTCTCTCTCACTCTCTCTCTTACTCTATCTCTCTTTCTCTATTCCTATTTCTATTAATCTCCCTCTCTCTTTGCCTCTTTATCTCTCTACCTCTCTCTATCTGTCTTTATCTCTCCTTTCCTCTCTCTATCCCTTTATCCTTCTCTCCCTGCTTCTATATATCTCTATCTCTTCCTCTCCATCTCTCTCCCTCTTTCTTTATCTCTCTACCTCTCTCCATATCTCTTTGTTTCCCTCTCTATTTCTCTATTTTTGTTTATTGTATCTACCACTCTATCCCTTTGTCTCTGTCTCTCCCTCTCCCTCTCTCTCTAACTCTCTCTCCCCCTCCCTCTCTTCCTCTCTCGCCATCTCTCCTTATATATGTCTTTCTCTATCTTGATTCATCTTTGTCTCTATCTCTTGTTCTCTCTTTTATCTATCTTTCTCTATTTATCTCTTTCTCTTCCTCTATCAACCTCCCCCCTCTCTCTCTATATATAATTCTTTCTTTCTTTCCCTATTTTCCCTATCTCTCTTTGTCATTTCTCTCTCCTGTTCTTTGTTTCTCCTCCCCTCTTGCCCCCTAATATATATCCCTTCTCCCTCCCCATCTCTCTATTTGTCTCTAACTCTTTCTCCCCCCTCTCTCTCTATACCAACATTGTTTAAACCTCCTCTTCCTTCTTTGCCACTTTTTTTATTTCCACACCACCACAATTATTTTTCAAATATTCTCTATTTTATGATTCTAAAAACCACACACCTTATATAATTTAAAAACTAAAATAAATCTTAGATATGTTTCAAACTATTTTATTATCATAATATGCATAACAAAGGTGAATATTAAACTCATGGCTTTGCTTGATTTACATGTCGAACCAATTAATAACACAACAATTCTCTACTTTCTCCATTGTCATTATCCTACTTTAGTTTTACCAAAATCAATGATTCAATTTTGACTTGAATCATATAATCTATAAATATAATATTATTAATAATATATTATATAAAATAACTAATATTATTATATTAATACTATTATAATATTATAAGCAATGTAATAATATTAGATATTTACATATTATATTATGAGTATCTTATCAATTATGATTAGTTAGAATAAAAGATTATAATTATGGTTAAATATTATATTTGGTTCCCTAGATGAAATATTTTTCTATTTTTTTTTTAGAGCTCTGAGAAGTAGAAAGGGATAACTGTCATGATATTTCCATAGTCCATGATAAGTATGTGTAGAGCTTCTGGAAGAGACTGTGTGTAGCTTTTTAAGATTGACGTGTCAGATCACACTCCATGATCCATCATCAGGATGAAGAGAAGTAGAAAGGGAGTTAGAAGAATAGTTGGGCATATTTTTTATTTTTTAAGGTAATGGTTCAAATTGATACATGTGTGAGAAAATGGTTACAATCTGGGTTTTTTTTATTTTCTATAAATGTAATTTTTTTGGAGGAGAAAAGGGTTGGTTTTCTTAGCAAGAATCTTGGTTAAATCTCTCTCTCTCTCTCTCTCTCTATATATATATATATAATTCTTTCTCTCATCCTTTCTTTATGTCCTCTCCCCATCTCTCTATCTTTATTTATCTCTCTTACCATCTCTCTTTATTTCTCTCTCCCTCTTTATCTCTTTCTCTTCATCTTTATCTCTCTATCTCTTTGTCTCCTCTATCTATCCATTTCTCTTTATCTCTCTCAGTATCTATCTATCTCTCTCTAGCTCTCTATCTCTCACTTTCTCTATCTTATTGTCTCTCTGTATCTCCCTCTCTATCTTTGTAGCCCCATTCTCTCTACCCCTCTATCTCTCCTTACCCCACCCCTCTCTCCATGTCTATCTCTTTTGCTCTATCTATCTTTCTCTCTTTATCTCTCTATCAAGCTCGATTTGCATTTTGTCAAATAAATAAATGTATATAAGCATGCTATATTTAAAATAGGGCTGGGGAGGAGTTGTTTAATACTAAGCACCCATTTATCTCTCTCTCTCTCTCTCTCTCTATATATATATATATATATATCTCACACTATCTCTTCCTTTCTCTCCCTCTTTATCTCTCTCTATCTTTTTGTCTCCCTCTCTCTCTATCTATTTCTATTCATCTCTCCCAATCTCTATTTTCGTCTCTCTATCCCTATGTCTCTATCTCCCCTTCTTCCTTCCTCTATCTCTTTTTCTCTTTTCACTCCTCTCTCTCTCTCTCTCTATGTGTGTGTGTGTGTGTGTAGCAAAACTATATAGTATATAATCAAAATAAATATGTAAAAATAAATACCATATAATTATTATATCTATTATATATTATAAATTAAAATAATTTATTAAATTCTTATATATAAGGTCATATTATTTGGCTTAATAAATTTGTAAAATATTTAAAAAATCATTTCAAAAATTAATTTTATATATTAAAAAAATAATTTTTATATTGGAAATTCATATTTTCTTAATGATATTTATTTTTACATATTTTTTTTTATTATATACTATAGTTTATATAAAATAAATATAATTGATTAATAAATATAAAATATATTAATATTATATGCAATGGAACACACACACACACACATATATGTTTTGATAAGGGCATGGTTCAATGGTCAAGTCGCTTGGTTGTGGTGGTGGCCACCAAGGTTCAAACCTCCACAGGGCCAATGAGCTCAGAGGTCATGCATGCCTTCACTGAGCTGGCGTGCTCGTAGGCTATGTACCTTCACTGGGCCAATGAGCTTGCAAGTTTGACCAAATGGTGCTAATGCCCAAGGTGATAATGCCCATTGAAGATGGAGACCCCCCAGTTGTGGTCACAGGCGATAAAGCCGATGGGAAGATATCCTCCATAAGGGTCTCTCTGGGCCCGGACCAAGCTAAAAACCCAGGTAACGCCCAACAAAAAAATTAGATATATATGTATTTAACAATTTGTTAATATTTATATACATTTAGAATATTTAGTATAATAGTTATTTAATTTTAAAACATATGATTTAGAATTATTTATATGGAATAAATTCCATTTAAAAAATATAACAAAAATATTAATATAATAATATGTATTTATAATTTGAATTAAATATATTAGAGATAATTCAGCCCGCATGGGTAGCGGAGTTGGCTTGTGACTTGGGATGGCTCCTCAAGCTCATGGGTTCGATTCCCTCCTGGGTTTACCTTGGTGGAGCCAGCTTGCGAGCTATCAGGTCCACCTCCAGGGACTAGTCTCGCCCCTCTGCTCACCTCTAAGTGATGTTGGGAGGAGGGTCACAGGGACACGTTGGGAACACAATGTAGATATCACCTTAGTAGGTGTAATATATATTTGAGATAATTCATTTTAAATAAATAAAATATAATATATAATATTATATATAGTATAATATGCCTAGTTCCTAATGATAGAGATACGATTTAATATATATTATTATAATTTAAATATTTATCAATCTATATATTAATATTAAATCATCAATATTTCTAATCTATATAAATTTCAAATAGACATTTGATAAATGATAAAACAACAATTGCAAAATATATTAAATACATTCCTATGGAAACTGAGTGAACAAGAATGCCATGTATCTTGCCACATATCTTCTTATGCATTCTATTAGCTAAGAAAGAGGCCAAATCAAATTACACATTCACTATATCATCTTGAATATCAATTCCCATGAACATCAGATGCACAGGGAGTTTATCTTATGCATCCTCACCAACTATTTGACATAGTGAATAGTATGTTTTTATGAAGTACTCTTCAAAAGCCTTTATGCTGAGTGGCTTCTTCTCAAAGACTTCTAATCCTCTACCACGAGAAGTTTTTACTCTATGACTAGGTGTTATGTCATAAAATGTCCCCCTAGGACTTTTTACCACTTAGTTTAGATCCTAGGTCCCCTTAATTTAATCATGCATGTTTAAAACTTATCCTGGAGCAATTTCCCCCAAATCACATGTAAAATGGGGATAGGGGTCCACTTTAATGTTTAATTAAGACTCAAAATGTATCCCTAGACTTGGGCACCCGCACCCTAGTCGAGGCCTATTTTGTCAAGACCTAAATTTAAATGTGTTGATTTATGATCATTAAAAGGTTTCCCTTTGTTAGCCTTTTCAATTTGAATTACGAATGATAGCGGGAATGCATATATAAATATGTTTAAGACTTCATTTTACTCCTAGTTGAGGAAGGTGAACTTATCATTATCAAGAAAAGAGAATTCAAGGTATTCATTGTGTTGCAGAGCAATATTGTGTTGTGTTTATACGTGTCTATTGTAGATTTGGCTCCATCAACTTATTTCCTCATGATTTGAAAGCACTTCATCTCTGTGAGGGTTTACACCTACTAAGGTGATATCTACTTTGTGTTTCAATCAATCTATCATATCATTTGCTTTTGCCTCGGTCCACCAAGGACACACACTCTATTTAACAATGGTGTTGGAAGTCTTGAATACCATTTTAGGGCTTGACTGAGGCAAGCTCCTAAACACTACAACCCCCAACCCCTCTCTTGTAATTGCAGGTTACAGGTATAGAATCTTGTAGAGAGGAGTTGCAAAAGATCAAAATATAGGATAAAGATTTAAGATCTAAAGAAAATAGTGAAGAATATTCCTTTCTGAACAAGGCTGCCCGCCCTTGTGTCCTCTCGATTGCCATTATCAAAAATTCTGAAGTAGGTTGCAGTCTTCATCATCTCACAGTTCCAGATCTACAGAAAAAGATTCATGTTAGACTAGGACGGCCTCCCCAGTATCCTTGAAGTTTTCGCTTTTTGAAACCCAAATCTTGGTATGTTTCTAATCTACAATTAGTGCTTTCATGTGTGATCATTTGTCATCTTTTGTCTATCTATGTATGGTTTCATATAATTAGGGTTTTAGGCATAATCGGATTAGGGTTTAACAAATTTATCACAATATTCCAACTTTCCTTATCATCTCAAACTGACACCAAACCTATAGTTGAGTCCTCTTGCAAGAGAATAAACTTAACTCAGTTTATGTCCTTGAATGATTATATGTGAATGGAGGGTTTGATTAAATATATCTAAAACACTATCAACCTCGTCATCAATCCCACTTTTCATATATAACACTAGGAACCTTGACAGACCTATATACAACTTTGTGTGTTTCATATATGTGTTTGAAATTATCAAAGTCTATGACTTTATTTGTAGCTATGTTAAGGTTAAATACCTCAATAATATAAGACTTGGTGAATGCAATGATAGGGATCCCATCATCTACTAACACCCACCTTGATTGGGCATCATACCTCTTTGCCACCAACCAGAAAAAATCTACATCCACAAATACATTGGGTGCCACAACTTTACCCATGTCAAGGAACCATGCATTTCTTAATGGAGACCTTGCCATTATTTTTCTGTACCAACGCTCAAATAGTGACCACCCAAATAGAGGGATGATAGTATCTCTAATTCCACAGAGGCTATTTGCAAATTTCTCATCTTTGCTCTTCCCAACAAGGCTTATATCCTTCTTCAATGAGCCAGGACATTGAATGAGTAAGTCATACTCAAAACCCCTCTTTTATCGGATGTGCCGGCCATTTTTGTATGTTCAAGGTTTGACTACAAGCTAGGTTTTCTTGAAAATCAAACTAGCTAGAAGATTTACCATATTTTCTTTATGAAGCCAAATTCTATGATTAATTTTAGAGAAATTTATGAAATTTAACAACAAATCGACTGAGAAATCAATAATTTTGCACTTACTTGCCCTTTGCTACTAAATACCCTAGTTCTTCAATTCTTGTCATAGAGTGCTCTATTCTCATAAGAATTATGATTACAATGAATTGCATTCACCACAATGGTCAGGCTAATATATTTATTTCATAAAATAGGCAAAATCTTGAGCTAATTTCGATCAAAGAACCATTACTATGATGCAAGTCAGCCATTAAACCAACAAATAGCCATTCTTACATTTGAATCTCCACTGTAGATGTGATTGGATCAAGGGAGAATCGATGGCTAAGATTTGAAATTTGTAGCTTTGAAAAGTAGCTTACATGCTTGGAATGAAGCGAACCAATCAAATTTTCCTAACTTAGCAAATCTTTTCCACTTCTGATCCATGTGTCACTTCATCACAATAGCACACACCCAAAAGGGACCCACATGACCACCTATACGCTCAAGTGTTAAGACTTAGCTCTTACTTACTCGGGTGGGACCCACCTTCGACCTATCACACTATCGTAGAAACGCAGAGAATATTCCTTGGTATTTTTCTGGCAGTGTGCTTATGTGATCTAATGAGGAGCGAGTACATCCTAGAGTACCCATTTGATAAGATCTAGGCCCACCTACTTGAAATTGACAACTAGTGCATTAGTGCGGCTCTAACATATCTGACAAATTTGGAGGTCGCTTTGTAACAACAACCATTCATTTTACTTAAGAGAATCTGCATTTAGACATAGGAAATATTACGTACACTGGAGGAGTCAGTCACTAGGCTTAAGGGGCTCATTTAGGACGAGACCAAAGACATAAGGTCATGACTTAATTGGATGACCACCTACAACAAGTCAACTCAAAATTATAACGCAGACCAAAAATAAAAGGTTAAGGGTTAAGGGTTTTAGGCATGTAGTCATAGACTTAACCTTTTGTAGGGTTTTAGGGCTTGAGGGGAATAAAATTTTGGCAAGGCTCCACCAGGGTGATTTGTGGACCCATATCAAATATGTGTGATCTTTGGTTCCTCTTTATCCATAGATTCTTGTAAGTGATTTTAATGTTATTGTGAGCCTGGCAGAGAAGCAAGGAGGGGCGATAAGGTTGGATGCCACTTCTTTGTTGCTTTAGGAGTGTATAGACTCTTTAGGATTAGTGGATATTTAGCCAAGTAATGGAAGTTTACATGGAAAAATAGAAGATGTGGTAGGGATTTGATTTTTGAGAGATTAGACATGTTACTTGTTTCAAGCTATTGGGTGAGTAATCATTGGATATCCATCTTAGAGATTCTAGATTGGTAGGGTTCTGATCACTAGCCCATAATGTTGGGTTTATCTATATCTGAAACCTCAAAGAAATCCTCATTCTAGTTCTAACTGATGTGGGTGCATGAGGAATCCTTAAAGGATCTTATGGCAGTCTGGTGGTAGGAGGGTAAGCCTACTTATGGTACTACTATGTATTTTTTTGTTAAGAGACTATAGTACGTGAAATATCAACTCAAGAGATGGAATAGAGAAATCTTTGGAAATCTTTTTCAGCCTAAGGCTGTTATCCAGTCTCGTTTATATGTGGTCATGTGTGTCAGACTAGGGAGTTTGGCATTACGACAGAGAAACTGCAAAAGGAGTCAGAGTTTCTTAAGGAGCTCTCTGAATGGGAACTTAGTGAGGAAATTTTCTAGAAGCAAAAGGCTAGGATTGATTGGCTTCAAAAAGGTGATAGGAATACGACTTTTTTCCACAATTCTATCAAGGACAGAAGGTAGAAGAACTTTATCACTTCTATAAAGGCTCCTAATGGGAACCATATTTCTTCATCGCTTGATATTTGTAGAGAGGCTATTATTTTCTTCTCTTCTCTTCTTTCACAGGATGTCCACTAAGAAGTTTTGGAGTAGGATTTGGTTCTAGAATGTATCCCTCCTTTAGTGTCAATGGGGATGAATGAAGAGCTCATCAACCCTATTTCAGTTGAGGAGCTGGAAGGGATTTTTTTCAAATGAGGAAGGGGAAGGCTCCTGGACCTGATGGTTTTCTAATTAAAATTTTTTAAGCTTTCTGGGAGATCCTTGAAAAGGATATGTTTGATTAGGTTTAGGAATCACAAAACAATAAAAAGATGCTCAGAGCCTTAAATGTGACCTTGTTGGCTCTTATCTTGAAAAAAAACGAGGTTGTTTCTTTTGATCATTTTAGGCCCATTACCTTATGTAATGTGGTCTATAAGATCATAACCAAACTTATGTCAGAGAGGCTTAAAAGGTGTTTAAGAACCCTTATTTTTAAGAAGCATGGGGGCTTTATTACAGGAAGATAGATTCTAGATGGGGTGGTAATCATTGGGGAGGCTATTCATTCTATGGAAACCTCAAAGGACAAGGCTATGTTCACCAAGTTGGCTATGTCCAAATCCTATGATAGGGTCAAATGGAGTTTTCTATAGTGGATTCTCCTTGCTTTTAGATTTGGTTGGGATTAGGTTGAGTTGGTTATGAGTTTCATAACCTCTTCTTCCTTTTCAGTTATCATCAATAGTGTCTCATCTCCATTGTTCAAAGCTTCTAGAGGTCTACGGCAGGGAGATCCTTTGTCCCCATATTTGTTCATCTTGATGGCTGAGGGTTTAGGTCATCTTCTAAATTCTCATGTTAGAGAAGGGTGGATCCATGGTTGGTCATGGACTGACACCTTGCCTTATGTCTCTCATTTGTAGTTCCTAGATGATACAGCCTTGTTGAGCTTGGCCAACGTCAAGGAGACGGGGAATTTATGAAGAGATCTAGACATTTACTTATTAGCTTCTAGAGAGAATATTAATAAAGACAAGTCTTCTATCATTTTCTTTAATACTCCTCATCTTATTCAGCTTTGATTTGCTCATATTCTTAGATTTTGGGTGGGAACTCTCCTAATCACATATTTAGGTTTTCCCCTTTCAGTTAGGCCCCTTGCTAGGGTGTATTGGCAGATGATTCTTGACAAGCTCCACATAAAGGTTATTCATTGGACCTTTATATGGCTCTCATCAGTTGGAAGACTAACACTTTTGAAATCAATGATTCACGCACTCCCTATCTATAGTTGTCTTTTGTTGGTGGTTCCCTCAAGTTTTCTCTGGGAATCTCAAGGCCCCTAGGTAGAGTTTGGTCAGTTGAGAGACTATTTATACTCCTAATCAAAATGGGGGTCTGGGTCTTCATCACTCTAGTACGAATTTCTAGGCTCTTCTTGCCAAGATTTACTAGCAGTGGTGCACTAATTCATACCAGCCTTGGGCTAGAATTAAGGTTACTTATAAGTACTTGGGGGAGATTGCTCATGAATATATCCCTAGGGTTGTTCTCTCAAGGAAAGGCTTAGTGATTTGGAGCACTCTTAAGAAGGGGACTAATCTTATCAAGGAAGGTTTATTTTGGATCTATAATAAGGGATCGAAATCTTTATTTTGGCATGATTTATGGGATGTGTTCTCCCCCATCATCTCTTCTCATCTACAGTTGCAGGATCTTTGTGATAGATTTATGGAAGAAGGATGGATTCGAGTGGTGGATTTTAAGGCTACTCAATCTTTGAGCCAAACAGAGATAGGTTGTTGGAGAAAACCCAATGAATGGCCTAGGGGAGTTCAGAGGAAGATCAAAAAGTTTTATCTTCAATCTTGGATAAACGGTTCTATAATTCCTCAAGTGATAGGGATATTTTAGCTTAGGGTCTTAACCCTAAGGTGTCTTACTCTTTGGTCAGGGGTACTAGGTTCTTGATCAACAAGGCGGTGGAGAGAGGGAAGTTCCCTGGTGGAAGAAAGTTTGGAATAATTATGCTTGGCCAAAGTGTAACTTTTTTCTTTTGGTGGTTGCTAGGAATAGCTATCATACTTGTGATAATCTATAGAAGTATGGTTTTCAAGGACCTTCAATGTGTACTTTGTGTGGGTATAGTGTTGAATGTATTCCACATCTTTTCTTCCAGTGCTTGTATGCTAAGGAAACTTGGCATTTCTAGTGGGAACTATGTAATAAGGGGTGTGTTCGTGCCACTTCTTTGGTGGAACTTTTGAATCGTCTAGGGAGACCTCCTGCTAAGGCTTCCTTTCCTCAAGGGGCATGGGAGATTGGACCTTCCTGTATTATCTGATAGCTTTGTCTAGAGTGCAATAGGAGGATCTTCTAGGGATGTTAGATATGGGCCCAACAGTTGTGGAAAATGATTGTTAGTATGATTCGAGAGACTTTATTAGCCAAGTGTGACTTGGTTGAGTCATTAGAGGGATGTACTTTCTATGGCTCATGGGTTAGGCCTTGGTGAGAAGGTTGTTGGCCACTCGATGGCTAAGGAAGGACACGGGCCAAAGATGAATATTTCAAAGGAAGGAAAATGGGCTTCTCCCCCGCTTGGGGTTTTTAAGATTAATATAGATGGATCCTCTAGAGGGAATTTGGGCCATGTTGGAATTGGTGGTGTTGGGTGAGATAGTTCTAGTGCAGTGGTCTTTTTCTTCTCCATTTAAATGGGCCATGAGTCAAATAATATTATGGAATCTCAAGTTATTCTTGTGGCCATGGAAAAGGCTTCTACTTTGGGTTGGAGGAAGATCAAGGTTGAGGCAGATTCTATGATAGTTATTAATATGTTGAATGAGCAATAGTTTGAGGGACTCCAGTGGTAACTGGTGGTGGTAGGTAGGCAGATCCTGTGATAGGTCAGTTCTTTTGAGTCGGCTTCCTTCACCCATAGCCTCGGGGAATTGAATAGAGTGGTAGATTTCCTAGCCAAGTGGGCTTCATAGCATCAAAGTGGTTGGGATGTTAATTGTTGGGATTAGTTGTGTGTAGACCAATCTTAGAAGTTACATAAGCTTCTGTTGAGTGATAGGCAGAGCTAAGGGCAGCTTCCTTGGTTTGGGGTTCTGCGGTCATTGGATATTTTCTTGTTTGCATGTTTTCCCATTGGTTTGGGCTATGTCTTTGTTTCATTATATGTATCTTGGTTTCTTGGCATCTGATGCCTGGTTTTAATAAATAAATTTTTACCCAAAAAAAGAAAAATTAATAAAAATGTAAGACTAATTAAAAAATTAAAATATTTCTTCATTTTCAACTATTTTTTAAAGAATTAATTCTCTCTATCATGATATGATGTGTTCATAGACCATGGGACCAATAAGTATGGGAGGATGTCATTATGGGAGTGCAAATAGACTTTGTAAGTGACCTCCTATTTTTTTGCAAATTTTTAAAATTGTTCCATTTTGTTTAGTTCGGAATGTTATCATAACTTGCTTATCTATTATTCTTGGTCTCATTCAAATCCCTCTCAACAAGAAATTTTTGATTTGGTATTTTCATAACATTTTACCACAATGCTTTATTTTAATGAGAATGAATAAGAGCCAACATTTCTAGGCCATAACCTCTATACTCTTCAACTTCAAAATCAAATTGCAATATGGAGGGTTATGGTATAAGTTGTAGAAACTAGAGAGCTATCTATTATGCTACGAAATAAATTTGCCCCACCACCTTTGTGATGAGGGTGAGAGAAGGAGAGGTGGTAGTGATAAGTGTATTCACACAGGTTTATTATCCTATTAGCAAGGCAATAAAAGGCCATCATCACAATATATAACTCATTACTATGACATAATTTGTGAAAGATATTAGTTCTATCTCATTGCCTTCAACTTGGCTATAGAAAAGTGAAATTGGTTTGTAGGTAGATCATTCCCTTCATGGTTGAAAACAAATAATTTATATAGCTCAAGGTTGAAATTAGATAGTTTTTATCCCCTCCATTTGACTCACTTTCATGAATTTTTTCAAACTATGCATATGTATACCATATTATACAAAAATAAATGTTGTAGTCTATTCTCTCAAGGCAAGAAAACTACAAACAAGTTTTAATATTCCTCTCTTTACTATGCATTACGATTCTTGCTATGACCTTGAGAAATATGATATTTAAGAGGTGACTTAATTAAATAATTGGAGTTCTCACTTAATGGGATCCCCTTGTCCATTGAAGGTAGAACTTATTGGCTAACTTCCTAGAAGATAACATTAAACCTCACATTCTCCAATACTAAGAAATTAGAGATCCACTCAATCTAATTCATCATCACCTCCTATAAACTAAATATCTCCTATTCAAGCTACTAAAGCTAAATGAACCACAATCCATCGTTCTCTATGTTTAAACATTTATATATATTGAAATTAACTTTAGCTATATATACTACTATATATAATAATAGTTGATAAATCTTTGATATTGTTGATGTTTTTAAAAAGATACAAGCAAACACCTAAAAACACAACTTTTTTATTATTTTTCTTATGACCATATAGGATGTTTTTTTATGTTGAGGAGAATCATCACCTCTAAAAAATGAGGTGTCATATAATATGTATTATCATGCCTATAAGATATTGTCATACATAAAGGGTCCAAATTTTAGATACTTATCTTGTATATTAAATATAATTTGATAAAAACCTTGGATAAGTTTGCACGGCTAGGGGATTGATAAAATTTGATATTATTTATTTGATTATTGTTATAATTAGGAAGCAATTTTATCTTATATGTCATGGAGAAGAGAGGTTCATTAAGGGGTAATACTACAAGCTAAAAAGGTATGTCCAAATAGGTAAAGACATCCAAGATGACATTTTGATATAATATATAAGCATTTTTCATAACTATCTAAAGATATTAGTATTTTCTCTAAAAAGTCTAAATTTCTTGGGTATAAAAGCACCTACTTGTAATGGGTGGTTGTCACCCTAATACACTGTTTGAGGAGCAAGCCTAGAAAGGATCACTCACCCGTTGCTTTATTTTTTTATGGATCATTACTATATGTTTAAAGACTATTTATTTTCCTTGTAGAAATGTGGCAAATTATACATGCTTATGCTTATGAAAGTCCCATATGATCTCCTTAATAAGATTATTAGATCATTTTTAAAAGTATTTTCATAGCATATTATATGTTTACTTACTTATTATTAAATTAATTATTGGATGTTATTATTTCTACATCAAAAATAAAATTTATTTATTATTGTGTTACTGACTACGTTGGTGACCCTATTGATAGGACATATACCTCAAACTATATCTTCAAAATATGGTGTAGTTGCTATCACATGGATGGACTAATATTTATACAACTATCTTCTATAACTCTTTAATCAAATAGTTGGCTACAAAAGATGCTACAAAAGAATCAATGTGCATAGGAGATTATTGGAGGTGTTTTTCATCTAGGTGCTATTACAAATCCCACTTTATTATATGATGAAGCTATTTACTCTTACTCAAGACTCCCATTTCTAGAAATAAAGTACATTTGAAGTTCATGGGAACTTCCTTCAAAGTAAATTCTTTCCATCCTAGTATTATCATCTAGTTCTATTAGACTGGTTATCATATGGCAGAGATCCTAATTTTAAGAACTAGGCTAGGCTCCGAGTAAAAAAAATCATATCAAACTTCTGTACAATACCAAATTATCCAAATTCAAATCGGTGGTTGTCCATCGAGGGGGAGTGTGCATGACAATAGCACCTTTATATGTAATACATAAGGCATAAAGTAAGACCTTGGTCATTTTCATGCCTTGGGATGTAAGGAGTTGCCATTGAGAGGAGGAGGGTGTGCCTAATAATGGTATCTCTATGTAAGACCTAAAAGGAAAAAGTAAGACCTCTACACATTATATATGGCTAACTCCTTGCATTATATGTAATCCCTGTGGGCATATTGAAAATTATTCTCTCAGAAAATATTCCACTTGTAAAAGCATTGTATTATGTAAGACCTATATGCACTATGTAATGAACCTGGGGGAGGCTAGTTTGAGGAGGTCCAAGCTCCAATAGAAACATTATAAGACCTTGTTTAAGCATCAGTTTTTAAAACATTGGGATTATAAATTATGACAAGAGGACTTTCATGTAGTTTGAAATACATGCTCTTCATTAAATGGCATATATTTGTGCCCCTGTTATCATTGTCAAAGAAGACCAATGTTACTGAGGCACTTAATTTTTTCTTTCATAGAAATTGACATGTGATGCACCCTATTAACATTAAGGGGGAGTGTTAGAACATAATGTTATTAGGGGTCATACAGTTATAATAATTTTATATTGTTCTAATATAAGGTTATAAAACCTTATATTATAAAGCATATGTCATTTAATAATTAATAATCTAATAATATTATATTATTAATTATTTACAAATGGTTTCTTTGAATGGGTGTGACTAATACCATTTCAGGTATTTTCCACCCCTTCTCCTATATTTAAGGAGGTTCTCTCCTATTTGAGAGGTAAGAGAATTTGGAGATTTATAGTGAATTATATCACTATGCACATGAGGTATTATTGGCCATGTGGAAGTATGTAGAGGAGTATATCCGTAGGTTCAGTCTATCTTTTAATCAACTATTTTTTGCAAGTGTTTTAATAAAATGATCCTTTATGGGGTTTTTACTTAAAATGGTTTTCCCCATGTATATCATGTGTAATGTGTTAAACTCATGCTTGTATAATTCTCATTTATATTTATTTTATATTTTTCATGATTATTAGTATCCTAAGATCCTAATTTCCAACAATCTCAAACCTTGGAGATTCTAATTTAAGGTTCTTGAAGCATCACACTTGAGGTAGAACTAGTTTTGATGTTATTAGAGAGTCAGAGACATCTATGACTACATGTGGTATGAGGTATTTTCTAATCCCCCATTGCTTATGTGATTTCTCCTTATTCTTCTCCACATACTCCATCACTTTCTATTTGCTTTATTTATCCATGAATTCCTTGTAACTGTCAAAGTGTTCTACCTTGAGGTCCTCTAGTAGGGCCAAGAGTGCCCTTGCATTAGGATGTGCTAATTTTTCATCCACCCCATAGGGTAACTGCGGTACCCAAGATTTCTATGGTTCTACTGCCTCCATGAAAATGTGGTCTTTGTCTACCACAAATGTGATATCATTGGTATACTGTCAGACAATGCTATATCAAATTCTATCTCTTGCTTGCATCTATGCTTGATTATTTTAAAGAAACCCCAATAAACCTTCTTGTAAGATCTAGTATCTTTGAAATGTGTAATGTGCTCCTTGATGCTTCCTATTGTTATAGATATTTAATGCATGCCAATTTTAGGTCATAGGATCTTTTTACTCATTACCATTGATATATACTTGAAATTAAATGTTTTTACCTATGTTGTTGGGATAGAAAAGGACATTTCATAAGTTGTTTTAAGCTACATATGCATAGTTGAAACTCTAAATATGGGTTGGAGACCTATTTATAGTACAATTTTATAGTTTTCATAGTTTCTTTTCTAGTTTTTAAAGTTCTCCAAACAAGAACTTTATGCTATTTTGAACTAAGATTCTATAATTCACCTTAGATTGAGGGAATTATACATGATCTTAATGACAAATTAATTGAAGGAGTTTGGAGGTTTTATATCAAACATGTATGTGAAGTAAAATGGGTTTTCCCATTATTTCTTTCTTGCCTAATATCCTTAGACATTTGCACCTGTTTGTGTTCTTGATTAGGTGAAATATCTATCAAACAAAGCTAGTTATTTAGGAGTTTTATCATCTCAATAGGGTTAGGACTCAATTCATTACAAAACAAGTTCAGTTCCTTCTTCTTAGCCTTATTTCTTTTGTAATTTTTGATAAATTGGTTAGATTAGGAGTAAAATTAGATTTTTTCTTGTGATCCAAAGCATAAATAGTATAGTTTACATAATTACAAGTTTGAATTCATTGCTAATCTAAATTGCTTGCTTATCTATAAATGTAATGAGTTATTTCTAATCACTTTATTTTGAAGGGAAAATCTTAAAACACTTATGTTTTGGTTCAATTGGTAAATATTTTGATTAAACTACAAGCATCATACTAGAGGCCCCTTGAATTGGAATACTTCACATGATTGTTGTGTTATCTTTCATGGCCATGCCCTGGTAAAATAGACCTTCGGGAAGTTTGATTTTATTTATGGAGATTAGATTCCTTTCAAGAGAGGTGAAGTACTTTTGTACTTTACCTAAGTTAGTGAGTTTTAAACCACCCATCAATAAGATGTACAATATGAAAGTATCTATTCTATCTAATTTCACCAATAGGTCAATGACTAGTGCAACTTGGAGGGTGCCAACATGGAAACCTTGAGAGAAACCTCACAAAATGGAAGGATGTGAGTGAAGGTGTGGGGCTTTCTATAATGTCATTTCCTCAAGAAAGAAGTCCTCTTGTGTCATTGGATGGATGATGATTGGTACATGTGAATCCAATCACAACATAGAGGCAAGGCCCACAAAAATAACGGATTCATAGATGATATCATTTTAAGTTGATGAATGCGATATTGAGATTTCTTTAGCAGAGGTAGACACTTATCCAATTTGGAGAATGATGGGGTCCATGAATGAAATTGAGGCACTTAGAACTAGGAGGGGCTCACACAACCACCATGCCATTAGTGGTTCATGCTTTGAGCTATGTGAATCTCAAAAGGAGATCAAAGACATGAAGATGATGTATCTCTTAGACCTAGGGGTCTACAAATGACAACTAAAAAGAGAACCTAGGGAATCCTTCTATGGTAGCCTAAATTAATTCAAGGGAGTGTGAGGAAAACACACTACAAGAAATTCAACAACTATCCCAAAGTGATAACTTTTGCATATAGACTTCAAAATGAGGTGTCATTTTCAAAGCACACAACTTTTTGAGAGAAATCTAAAAATCTAAAAAATATTCAACTTATGATTACATATTAGCACTATTTTTTCTTGTACAATAAAACTACATTTAAGAAGATAACAATTATTTAAATTAATGGTAGAATACAAAAAATAGATCCATTTTATGATCACATCTTCCTGGTCAGGAGCCTTTTGGTCCCCAAAATATCATTAAATAAACTAATTAAATATTTCTCCACTCAAGAATCCTCCTTAACATGGCTATGCAACTCCAAAATCCACTAAATTAAGAAATAAAACCATGGTGACATGCTCAAGATTCACTAATCTAGGTAAACATGAGGAAATTTGAGAAGAAAAATGATTTTCTTAGGTTTTTGAAAGAATTATTTGAACCTCATTTCCCTCACTTACATGAACATGCAACTTTAGCCTCAAGAACAACATGGGAAGACTTAAACACATATTCTTTCTCCCTTTTCTTTATTTTTGCTAATATGTATGTGACCCTTGCACATTTGTCATTTTATCTTTTTCTTGATTTACATATATTGCAACAAAACAAGATGCAACAATCTTGCCTTCTACAAAGAGAAAATAAAATGTAATAATGCAATCTTTCTTAGACAACTACAAACATTGCTAAATATTGGGTCTTTAGAAACCACAATTTATACAAACCTACTCTAATACTACCTGATTTGTAGATAGGGTGGCTAAGACACACTCTACCCTTGAGCAATGGATTTCCTTAATGTCAATATCTCAAACAACATTTATTTGCACTTGAGTACAATCAACAAATGGATAAATCAACAATTTAACATATGCAATTCACCCAGATAGAGATAAATTATCCATAAACTATGTTGAAATTAAACATTCATTGATAAACATGCACAAATATAGAACAATATATTTTAGCCTCGATAAAACCCATTTCAGGTCAAGCACTCTAGTCTAGTGAGTACAAATTTCTTATTTCACTAAGCAATAAGGAGGAATAAATGTTTATAATGATCATTATGGCCTCAACAACCTCCAAAAATGCTTTAAAGAGCTCATAAACACATCAACAAGAACTCCTTTGCAATGTCAGACATGCATACACATGTTATGTCTTAGGATGATGGCTCTAACACCATCTACCAAATATCTCTAACCTCTTCTAGGTGTCGAGAAGTTAGATAAGACCTCCCATCAACTTCACAAATAACAAAAGATAAAAGATAAAATGCCAAAATGGATGAAAAACAAAAGAATCATACACTTTGGAATGCTAAAAGACACTCTTTTGAGCATTTTTAATTCAAACATAGGATTTTTTAAAAACATAGGATTTTTGTCATTCATGCATTTGTTGTTATGTTTTGGCTACATGTTTGAAGTTTTTCTTGCCACATAGAATGATTATACCACCTTTATAACTGCAAAAATAATCTAATAATTATTTATATAGGTTATAACATATCTTGTAGAGTTTGGTAGCAATTGTGGTAGTTGAACCACAACTTTAGAAAAAAGTTTCTAGAGCCATAACTTTCACATATGGACTCGAAACAAGGTGCTTTTTTAAATCACACATTTTTTTAGAGGAATCTACATATAGAAATATTTAAGCTTTGATTCCATACATGGGCATTTTTGTTGTCCTAGAAATACAACTACATTTTAGAATCCAACCCTTGTGTAGAATAATGCTAAAGGGTATAAAAATGAATCTGTGCTTGAATTAGTGGTTCAAGAGTACAAGACTTGTTGTGGCTCTTTGAATGAAAACAAAAATAAACCCTTACAGAAGTTTCTAAAATTTAGAAGATTAATGCCATGGGGTTCTATAGTGTGCTTCATCCATGTGGTGAGAGATTTTCTCAGAGTGGATAGAACTAACATAATAGGCTATAAGACTATACTTCTCATGTAATTGGTAAACATAAACAACAATATTAGTGTTTAAACTAACATCTACTTTGTAAAAATAAATATCAAAGTCATTATCTTGTCATAAACCTTTGGGACAAACTTACTCACTCACTTGGGTGCCATGCTCTTTGTTGTTTATAACAAACATTGTAAGAGTTTTCTTAAGAGTCGTCATATATAAGCATTTAATATACTCTAAAAAAAGATTAATAGTGAAACTAATATGAATTACTGTAAAAAGACTTGCATATATGGCATGCCAAGACTATATAGCTAAATTAAAAATCCTAAAATTGTACATAAGTCAACCCCTCACTTAAACTTTAAAACTATAAAAAAAAAATAATTATTAAATTTTATTATTTGTATAATAAATTATAAAACCATAATAAACTTTAATTAAAACATCTATTTCTATCTCAAAAAATTCAACATAGATTGAGTTTGTAACTACAATTTATACCTTAATATTTTTATGACTAATTAAATACTAATAAAACCTTAAGAAAATTATAAACTAAATTAACTTTTAATATTTAATAACTTACATATTGTCAAAATAAACATATTAACTATAGTTATACTCATGTGTTCTAAATGACAATAAGACACGAAATATTATGCCATAGAGTCACGACATATATTTTAGAAAGAACTAAAACTATAAAATAACTCTTTAAAGTAAATAAAAATAGCTCTTAAAATAAAATAAACAATGTTGATGACATAAAATAATTCTTAACTAAAAATTAAAATACATAGACTAAATAAAATAAGTGTAGTAAATGAAAAAGTGTTTAAAATTCATCCCCCTTACATTATTCTAGCTATCAACGTCGCCATCGCTGTCACTTCGGTCTGCTTGCTTCTCCATGAGCGCAGAGCTCGGAATCTGCGGAGTTTGAAGCTCCATCGTCCCTTCCAGCATCCGCAACACTTGTTCCATGCTTGGCCTCACCTCCTCATCCTTTTCAATGCATAACAACCCTACAACACTTGCTCTTCTCACCTCTTCAATATCTGCTTCCTCTGCAACACACTCCTCCACAATATTAATCGTCTTCCCATGGTAAATTTGAGTTGCAGCCCACGAAGGAAAGTAATACATACTTGAATCTTTCACGTTTAAATCCAGACTTCTTCGGCCGGAAATGATTTCCAAGAGCGTGATACCAAAACTGTATACATCAACCTTGGGAGTGATGGGAAGACCGGAGATCCACTCTGGAGCCAAATACCCTCTCGTTCCTCTCGTTGTGGTCAGTACGCGGCTGAAATCTCTACCCACAAGCTTTGCCAACCCAAAATCTGCCAACTTCGGGGAAAAATTACCGTCCAGCAGAATGTTCTCTGGCTTTATATCACCGTGAATGATGCGATATTTGCATTCCTCGTGGAGATAAACTAAACCTCGTGCAGTGCCTAGAGCGATCTCGAAACGGGTCTCCCAGTTGAGTACCTTCCGTTTACTTCTAGAATTACTAGTGAACAGTAAGGAATTTAGAGAGCCATTGGGCATGTAATCATAAATCAGTAACCGTCTGGATCCTTCTGCACAAAACCCTCGAAGCCTGATCAAATTCCCATGTTGTATGTTTCCAAGAGAACTGATTTCCGCTCGGAATTGCTTATCATCTTGTCTTGAACCTTCCAGTTTCTTTACGGCCACAAGCGTACCGTCTGTTAGAGATCCTTTGAACACTGAGCCGAATCCTCCGCTCCCCAACTTAGACCTGAAATTCCTAGTTGCAATCTTCAACTCCTTGTAACGAAAAATTCTAAGAAAAGAGTTGGAGGAATCCTCATACCTCTCCATCGATCGGAGCCGATACCTCTGCCACTTTAAAAATGAAAAGATACTCAAAGCAACGGTGAGAATTAGAGCACTCACAATACTTGTGGTTTTGAGTTTGGAGGACGATTTATGAAACTTTGGAAGTGCAGAGGCAGCTACTCGAATGGAGACATTCCATCTGCTTTTTGACGGAGAGTTGTTCATGTTTAGCAAAGCTCCGGACCAGATTTGGCAGGGTCCTGAAGGCGAATTGAAAGTAAACGCAGTGCACGAGCAATTGCGGAGGCAGGCTTTCTGGCAATCTTTTTTAGTAGTTGCAGGGTATGAGGAAGCTGAATCATCAGGCAACGTTACACCAGGGTCGATGAATTCGTCAGTGCTACCATGTTTGGCACCGCAGTTTAACGGGCTCTGCCGAACACAGCCACTGGACCACCACTCTTGCGAATCCCAGGCGCGATTGTCTGTCGGGGTGAAGCCTTCCACGCAGCTGCAGAACTGAAGATTGTTTGAGTTGCAGCTTCCGTAAGCGCCACATAGACCATAGACGGCGCATTGGTCTCTGGGGCGAGTCCCCACCATGTTCCATTTAGTGCCATCAAACAAAGCGTATTCTTGCATTCCTCCGGACTTAATTTGGATAAAACGCGAGATCCCTTTCAGCAATTTATAACTGAAATACAGACCAGAGCTAGTACTTTCAACGCTGAGATTGTAGTAGTCTCCGTTTATCATTTCTGGAATTCCACTGAAAATTTGGCCGTCCCAAGTTCCACTCTCCCAATACTGGACAGAATTGTTCCATGTTAGCACAAATTGTTTAGCCCCAGAGGGATCCAAGTGAGAGGAGAAAAGCCCAGGAGCGGGATCCAATGAGTTTTTACAAGAGACTAGCTTTTGCCGTCCACCGAACCTCATCCCGGGCAAGAAGGTATCTACAGGATAGTCGAAACTCTGCCAAACAATCTTAGATTTATTGTCCTTGCTCAGCATTAAAAAATTACCAGAATCTAATAGCACTGCCCGCGAGGCCTTGTTCGATATGTTGACCGAACAAAGAAAGGTTTGCTGTGCATCAAAGAGTCCCAGATTACCTTCTTTTGACAGTTTCAAAACGCCAGGCCTGTTTTTCGCCGGACTCTCCCTATTAGCCACCCAAACGATCACCTTCTCTTGTGTTTTGGCATACCAGATGCCAATATACCAGTTATTGCTTCCATTTGGGCTGAAAAATCCCAATTCAAACGTGCCATTCTTCGAAATTATTGTCTGATTTCCAATAAGCGAGGCGCCCAAGGAAAGAGAATCTCCACTACAAGTAGCTAACCCGTCACAGTTGTAAATTATAATTAGTACAGTAAGTGCGAAGATCAGAGCGAAGATCATATATGCTAGTAGACAGTTCCTTCCCATTTCCATTATTGATCTTCAGATGGATCCAAGTGATAGGAGAAAAGCCCAGGATAAATATTTTGTTTGAATTTTTTTTTTGGTATTGAAACAAAGCTATAAAAAGAATACATGTAAAATGTAGCAGTAAAAGGTTGTCAAAGCAGGTTAGAAAGAGACACTAACAACTGTCACTTATAAGAACAGCAGACAAAAAGATCCAGCTGAAGCGGCCAAATAACCATAAAACAGATGATGTTATATTACAAATTTCTGTATTTAGAAAGAGATATTTAAGATATATAAGATTATGATATCATTAGTATTGTTAAAAAATAATATAGGATTTTTTTTATTTCCTTAATACAATAAATTAATTTTGTACATTATTTAATGATAAGAATTAAATAGATTTCTAGGAATTTTGTGTTTGAATTGTCTGGAGTTATTCCTCTCTGTGCTTTCATAAGATTACACATTTTTTTGCATGCGTACATATTGTTAGGATATGAATGTAGGGGAGATGTATAGATCAAACATAATGTCAATTGTTGCTCTATTGATTGTGAGATCTTGTGTTTTTATGGATTGTGAGTGTCCAAGCCATTTTTAGGAGGATTTGCCATTGACCATCATAAGTGGATGGAACAATTAGACAAGTTGTGGGTAGAGATTCTTGTGTTTCTCCTATTGCATGCATTATACTTTATATAACCAATGTATTCTTGTACAATGAAACATGATTTGCATGGTACAAGAATTTCCCTTGCATTTTATACTTGAATAAATAAAACAAGCTATTTAAACAAATTTAAGGCATTTGATGAATCAAGATTGAAAGGGAACTTAAATCCTTCATTTAACCCATAGAATTTTAATCAAAATAAATTCAAGGTAGATCAAATCAATTCAAAATTGGCAATTGAATTACCTATTAGATAATAGTTTCATAAATTTTCATAATGTTTATTATTAAATATTGCCTTTATAAACTAGAACAACTCATTGCCGAAGGTTAGGAGACTAAAATTCTTTCTAATTTCTTTTTTTTCCTAATCCATGTCTACCAAGAAAAATAAAGTACATATTGTTGCATTTAAAACTAAGGATCTAAACTTCAAATTTCAAAATAAGAAAAAATTCAAAACTATCAAACATTTATTAAATTAATTTAATTATTACCTATTAAAGAAATTTACAGTTTTTGTCTCAAATTTTTTACTAGCTTCAAAAACTATTTTTAAACAATATTCAATTGTACTTCACCATTTACAAAAAAATCATAAATACATCATATGCCATTAAATTTGACCCATTTTCACAATGCATTCAACATCTATGAATAATGCTTACCCTTCTAATGTTTTATTACCCAAAAAACAATTCTTATTCTATGCAGATTTTAAAGGTCATTGTCATAAAGGTTTGAATTTTTGTTGTTGGTCTAGGGGAGAAGACCTAGTAATTGTGCACCCTAACTTCATGCCTCTCAAAACCATGCATAGGGACACCAAAGATGTCCAAAAATTTTATAATGACTTCCTTGTCTAGTCAATTGCTTAAACCTAAGGTTTCATGTCCACATCATCAAATTTGATGCCACTAATATACCTAATCATAAAAGGTATCAAAAATAGCATTTTTTGGACCCCTTACCCATGATAGTCAATTGGCACACCTGAATATAGAAATTACATGTACCAATAATTGAACATTTTTGACCTAAATTTATGTACACAAACACTCAAATCTATAATATCATCATCTTTCAAAAAATTATACACTCATAAATATGTAAACATAAAACTATTAAATTAAACAACATAATACTATAAAACAAATATACTCTCCTAAATATGTAAACAAAAAACTATAAAATTAAACAACATAGTATTATAAATTAAAGAATTGTAATCTAATATTACTATTAATATACCCTAAACCTAATATTATAATTTTGTATTTATAAAATGATGAAACCCTACACCTGACTTCACTATATCCCAAGTTCATTTTATTTTATCCCAGTATTGGGACTAGATGCACCACTACAAGCTCAGATGCATAGCATCCATGGATCCATGATACTATACTACCATAAGCTCTAATACATGGAATCTATGGTTCCATAATACTACACTACCACAATCTCCAATACACAACGTCCATGGAGACAAAATACTATATTGTCACGTTCACCATGAAGGAAGCACATATGGGCAACAAGGAGGGCATGAAAGTGGAGGCTAAGGGAGGGAAGGACCTTTCAACAATGGAGAGCTACATATGAGATAGAAAATTTTTGCTCACCATTTCTCATATATTTATACTATAAAATTTTTACTTGTCATTTCTCATATATTATACTGTTAAACTCATTCTTTTGAGATCCTTATCACTACTCATGCATTCTCATTGTATTTTTTTAGCATTATCCAATGAAGTCACTCTTTCAAGCTCCTATAAAGTTTGAAACAATGGCAAGATTTTCATGCAGACATTCACCTCACATGGCAAGGTTTTCAGGTGCAAAAAATGTGTCTTTTGACTGAAGAATTTTTTTAAGGATTTTGGTTATTGGGGTTTTAAGGAAAACCAATAGGTAAGGTCATTTTTTACTTGACTGGGGAATAATCCATTTGTCTTTGGTTTATGCAAATTTTTTTTAGATTCTTTTGGGTTTTTTTAGATAATAAAATTTGGTCTCTATATCATGCAAATTTTTATTTGGTTCAAGCAAATTCCTATCCAAAAAAAGTTTAATTTTAAGATTTTCCACATAAGATAATTTGGGCTTTGTAGAACCAATTGTGTTACATAGTTAATATGATAGATATTCTTGTAGAACTTAATCTTCAGGTGATAATATAGATATTAGGTTTTTGACCTTACTAGGCAATGACCCATTTGTCTTTGTTTAATGCAAAAAAAATTAGATGCTTTTGGGTTTTTTAGATAATAAAATTTGGCATATGTATCATGCAACTTTTTCTTCTGCTAATCTAAATTTCTATCAAAAGAAGTTTATTTTAAGGGTTATTTGCATAAGATTATTTGGGTTCTATAGAACTAGTAGTGTTACCTAATTAAGATGATATCTATATTCTTGTATAACCAAAACTTTGGGTAATAAGATATGCCAATTTATTTGGAAAAGTTTGTAATTGTTCAGAACATTTACATTTACAGTGACAATAGATAGAAGGGAAAAATTATAGCATTGTCATTTACTATCTATTTTCTTCCTCCACATGACTATTCTATTTTTTCTTTAACTTGATAGTTGATTTCTTTGTTAGTGTTTGAGCATTCACTTAATCTAATACCCCTTCTACTCATCCAAATTTTTTTCTCTTAATCCCAATAACTTTTCTTCTTAAAATTTATTCTTGTATTATTTCTTTAGGTCAATAGGTCTCCAGGGTTGGCTCTCTTTGGAACCTCATGTTATGTTCACTTTGCAAGGATTTTGACTGTGAAGCATGGGTTTTGAGGTTTTAGACATTGTTATAGGTGTTATAGCTCAGATGATTGTGTGAAGAGTTGTTTTGATGTCTTGTCATTCATCTACAATATATTTTTTGACTAGATATAGTGGAATGAGGAGATGATAGCTTACTCTTGCTTTAGTTTTTCCCCTTTTGGGGGTCTCTAGGGAATCTTGTATGTTCATTCATCGTCTTACATTTTACACTCTATTTTTTAGTTATAGTGATATGTTTCCATGATTGTTATAGTTAACAAGTGAATTTGGATTAGTTATGTTGTAGTAAATCGTATAAATCAATCTTTTGTGAGATGGTTTAAGTAGGATTAGTTGAGAAATTTATAATTGGTGAACTGTTGAGGAATATCCTCCTTAGTTTATAGATCAGGTTTGACCTATTGTTATTCACCATTACTTTGATTTATGTTTACTATTGCTATTCCACGTGAACTAAAACATCACCATTCACCATTTCTCTTTGTTAAGAAACGTTTTAATTCCTAGGATCACCATTGTCTCTTTAACTTTGATCAAACCCTATTAATTTGTACTCATATATTGACATCTATATGCCAACTAACACATCACAATGGGATTTGTTTCTGCATAAAATGATCCAACATGCTTGCAAAAGTCATATGTAGTTGTTTACAAAAATTACATCAAGAGCTAGGTTGGTGTTTGAGTTTCAAGGGCTATGACATTTGTGCAAGCCCAAAGTCCTTGCATGTCAAGTGAATGTAGTTTGAGAATATAATTGCTTGAAACAACATATAGGTCCTAGATTAGATGAATAATATAGATAATGGATAGTTTGGTATTTGGTTTGGAACATTATATGTGAACCTTTAAATGTATAATTTTCTTGATACGTAGTATGAATTTCACACACACACACACACACACACACACACACACACACACACACACACACACACACACACACACACACACATGTATGCATACATATATGTATATGTATATGTGTGTGTGTGTGTGTGTGTATATATATATATATATATATACACACATATATATACATATACATATATATACATATACATATACATATATATACATATACATACATACATATACATATATATGCATTTATATATACATATATGGATTTATATATGCATATATGTATTTATATACACATACATACATATACACAGAGGATGGGCCATACTGATTATTAATATCTAGTTTTTGGGTAAATGCAAGAAGTTGTGTCCACTTAAGGTGGAAGTTTCAGAGTTAGAAAAAAATTTGAAATCGGGTTAACCAAAACGGGATCCCATTTTGAGTTCCATAAAAGGTTAATATTTTAACCTTTATGAAACGGGATCCCGTTTTAAAATGGGATCTCGTTATTTAAAATTTGAATTTTAAGCTCGGGTTTTGCTTTGTAACCCAGTTCAGGAAATGCTTTGGGGACCCAAACCTGACCTTTGGACCAGGTTTGACCTGCAACTTGAAGGTCCTGTCAATGTCACAACAAAATAGTGACTTTGGGCATATATCTGAAGGTCTATTTTGTAGAATATTTTGACAAAATTAAAACCCATTATAGATGAGACAGTGTAGATTCCAAATATGTAATTTTTTTTACAATTGGATTAATTTTTCTATTTTTTAATCAATTTCTGATGAAATAGGTCCAGAAACTTGAATTATTAGGGTTTTTTAGTATTTTTATAACTTTTTATTAACATATTTTTTTGTAAAAACAATTGTAGGAAAATGTACTTTAGACCATTCTTTTCAATTTTAAAAAAAAATTCAAAAAATGTTAAGTTTAGGTCATCTTATGCATGACGTACACGATGATTTTTTAAAAGACCAAAAATGGCCAATAAAAAATTAATAAAAAAAAATATATTCAATAAAAAATTACAAAAAAATATGGAAAATGTGCTTCAGTGAGTTACAAATATTTTCCCAAAAGGATTTTGAAAAATATGATTATTTAGGTCAAAATATGGATGACGTACACGTACATGGTATAGTTAAAAAAAAGTGACTTTTAAACAGTGGTTTTTAGAAACACCTATTCAAAATCACTTTCTATCATCTGGGTATTGAAAAAAATTACATATTTGGAAACTAGACTCCGAGTACTACATTTCATATTTAGTGAATTTTTCCAAGATTCCACCATTAAGTGCTTCAAATTTTTAGGTCAAATGTGACAAATTCTGAAAATCAGGGAAAACACTTCCACTTTTTGGCCAATAAGTGGACACAACTTCTTGCACACACCCATTTCCAAGTACATACAATTTCTATAAAACAACACATACACACATGGAATTCATATTGTGTATTAAGAAAATTAAGCATTTAAAGGTTCTCTCTCTCTCTCTCTCTCTCTCTCTCTCTCTCTCTCTTTGTGTGTGTGTGTAGATATATAGATATATATTTATATGTATATACACACATGTTTGTGTCTATATATACATATATACATACATTTGTTTTGTTGGCTACATAGCCTACAGACACCTTGAATTGTTTCCATCATGTGTTGAATTCCTATTGCTAGTAACTTGGAAGTTATTAAGGGCAACATAAGCAAGGCTTAATATGTCATGCATATCCCTTATAATTTTATGTTGTTCAAGTAGAGGGGTCGACAATGTACTCAAATGACCCAAATTTCTTGTAGCATGTTGTAAATTCCTATCCTTAACCACTTGCCTTTGTTCTTTCTTCAACACTCTCTCTCCCTTTGTTGTTTGAGATTTTCTTCTTCCCTCTTTTTCTTTTCTTCATTTTGATGGATTTTCTATGCCTCTACTTCTTTTTCCTTGCATATTAGGTCCTAGATTAGATTTCCACAATCCATAATAATTTTGATTTGAACATTTCTAGATGGAAAAAATCACACATAGTTAAATCAAGAAGCATTCAAATCAAAATTATGTTTTCCTATGGTATCTTCATCATGGTTTGTGATTAATAACATTGATGGAAAAAATTTATTACATGTGAATGTTCCCATGAATCAATGCTTGAATGAAGCTTGAAATGAAATAATGTAGACATACATTTAATGGTAATAGAATGTAACATTTAATGAATGTCAACGTGTTAGGTTATTTATTAGTAATACACTACAGTTGATCAAATGTATTGAATGTTTTTTAAAAATATTTCTTACTAGAACTTGTTAACATAGTACACTACAACATTTCAAATATGTGAATGAAATGTCAACACCAATTACCTTTAGCTATCTATTATTGGAATTTTATCATAATAATTATTAGAATTTGAGCCCATAGTTAAATGAATAAATTGAACTCCTCAAATAAAAGGATAGTTAGCACATTGTTAGGAGTTCCTAATATAAAGGGCAATTAGAACCTTGTTAGAAGTATAGTTAAGATTTGTTGCAGAACATTAACTAAATAGATTGAGGATGATTGATCAGTCAATCTTAGATTGAGGGTGATTGATCAATCAAACCAGACTACTTCCAACAAACTTCCTTTTCTATCCACTAACCTTCCCCATTATAAAATGATGTATAATCATTTATGAAGGTCTTTTGGAATGAAGAAGGTTTCCCCTAGAATAAAAAATGAAACATCAAAGGGGTTATATTCTAGGGGGGTTTGGTGAAGAAGAGAGTGATTCTCATTCCCTGTGCAACTTTATTTTTAAGGTTTAGTTTTTGATATAATGTGTTTTGCAAGGTTAACTTATCACCCTTGGAACTATTTTGATCAATTTGAATAGACATGTAGGAGGAGCAAGTATTGGTGTTTTCCTTAAATAGCTTGAATCAAGGTTTCTTCTCATTATAGGTAACATAAAATCTTTACACTTTTGAAGGTTTTTGTTTTGTAAATACTTTTTTCATAGGAATTTTGCACATTTAGCTCTTTTAGGATCAAATTTGTTTTAATTTTTTTCTTTTTATGCTTTGAGCTTCAATGCCTTGGTTGAAGTCACCCTTGACTTGCACACTATCTCCTCTTGATTTATTCACTTGGTTGTGGTTTTATCCAATTTCAAGACAAATCATATTTCCTTTGTATTTGAACCTAGAGCTTCCTTTTGGACGCTATACTATTCTACTACTTTTGTTCATCCCATTCCAAGTGCCATCCCTCATATTTAATAGTAAACATCCAAAAACAATAAAATTTCTTATAGGTCCATGACACATCATGTGACATTTCCCAATTACACCATTTTATGTTATGTCTTTTGGACCTCTATTTTCAAAGTCTATTAGAATTTACCATTTGATCTTATTACATTTGATGTGATGCTTGGATTTTTTCTTCATCTTTAATGCAATATGATGATCTAAATTAGGTTCTTAGCTATATTGGTGAGTGTGGATAGTGCCAAAATGGACCAATCTGGGTTTTAAAATTTGTTTTAATGTTGCTCATGGGCTCTTGTATAGAGGTTATATATACTTTTCGTTGCAGTAAAATTCCTTGGGAAAATGCAAAACCTATTTATTTGGATTTAATATTTTTCCTAGTTTTAGTATTTTATACTCTTCCTAAGTGCTTTAGTAGTAGTGTTATCACCCCACATTATCATAGGCTATAAGCTTATCTTCACAAGTTGCCAGGGTGATTCAAAAATGTGTCTTTGTTGTGTTTTGAGCCTTATATATACATATTTCTTTTACAAGTACTTATTAATTGTGTGATTTGATTCCTAAATGGTGAGCCTTATATTTGCATATTTATTTTATAGGTAGTTAGAATTTGGTGATTGATATCTCCAAACTGGGCATTTATTGCATAATATTTGGGAGAGATGGACTGATTTCTTAGAAATAATAATTTGTAATTATGTCAAGTTGGGAGCATGTCATTGTTCATTACAATACTAGTTTAGTTATTTGATGACTAGAAGTGTTACACTGAAGCATGTATTGATGTTGATAGTAATGTTTGTATTTGGACAAAGTAATTGGAAGATTGTACAAATTTTAATAGAATATTTTAATATATTTTTGTTATATTTTCACATGTGAACTATTTTTGCACTAAATTACACTTTCTTTTGTTTTGTATAGAGCTAGAAGTTGACCACTAATGCTTGTTCATGTTGTACTATTCAATGGGTAGTTGGACTTATTTTGATCTATCAATGATATATGTTAGGTAGATTTAAAAGCATTATTTGCATGGTAGTTATGTAGTGCCCCTCAACTTGTCATCTTTTGGACTAGTTTGCTTAGTAGTACTGGACATTATGACAGTATTTTAGATCGTTTGATGATGGATTTCTAGTTATTTTGCTATTTCAGTATGAACCTAATTATTATGATAACAGATGTTGATGTTGGATTATGTCATTTCATGCTTTACAATTTGATAAATGAACTAATGTTTTAGATGCTTTGATGTTATTCACTATATGGGATTGCAAGTTAGTCGATCATTTTATGTTGTAGACTAGTAATTTGATACCTTGTTCAATATAGTTGATTGTTATTCATAAACGTGAATGGAACAGTGTCGTATTACTCGTTCTCGAGTACCCTACCCCACTGCGATTTCCATTCACTATAGGACTGCATGTGATGTTTATGTATATCTTGTTATGGTTAACCATGCGTTGCTACAGGATGCAGGTACTAGGCATCGACTCCACCTGATTACCAGGTCTGAGCGTGCCTTCGCCAATGGATTAGTTGGTTGGAGTTAATGTGAGGTCCCTAGTCAGTGTTCCTTGGTCGTCAGTTTACCCTTGTGGTTGTTGGTTGTTGTTCGCTCATGTCTTGCTGTCAGGTAATACTGTACCTTGGAGTCTAATTAGTTCTGCAGGTGTCTAGGTATGTGTGGTAATGTTGTGCTTTAATTAGAATCATTATACGGAAGAGTATAAATGTTGTTAAATGGGCATATGTCGTTAGTTGTCGATTATTGTTATAAATAAATTATTATTTTATGAGAAGTGTTGTTGTTAAATAAAGTTGTAAGAAATTTGTATTGTTCAATATAATATTATTTATAATAAATATTTAAATAAATAAATAGATGTAATCATGTTGTAAATTGTGATTTACAACTTGATTAATAAAATAAATTAAAGTATAGTTACAAATTATAGATTGCGAAATAGTACTATTCTATTAATAACAATATATTGGGTCGGCTATAAAGAAATATAATAATAAAATAAAATAAATAATATTTGGGGATCCTTAAATTAAAAAATATATATATTTTTTTAGAGGAGAGTTGCTCGGGATTGCATGCCAAGTCCTTGGTAGATGAGAGAGACTGTGTTATAAAAGAGCGGTAGGGGCATTAAGGACAGCATCACAGGTGAAAGGAAATAAGCAGCTTGGAACTACAGTGATTAAAGCAGAATCGTTGAGTTGATTGCGTAGCCAGGTTTCGTCGAATGCCTTATCTCTGAACTTTATTTCGAATCTGCAAATGAAATGATTTTTGGTTAAATAGTTTCTGTCAGGACTTTCTGTCATTTCTGTAAATGTGTATTCTCTGTGCTTAAATAGCACCTTCTCTTAGGGTTTTAAATTTTTTCTTTTCTGCTCAAGGATCCCGTAAGTCAATTGTCTTCCTTCCACTATTTGCCGAATCATTCTGTATGCACTCTCAGACCGGCATAATATTGGTAGGGTTTGTAGATGTAAAACAACGCCAGGTTGTGTGGTATGCCCTCAGTGTATTGCGGAACCTTGCATCTGGAAAAAAAATTGTAACAGGCTGTGAATAGGGTTTTCATATATCATTCGTAGGAAGCCCCATCATAGGAAAATATATTAAATTTGCAAGTTGAGTAGCATTCTCTGATTTGGTATTTACCCCATGCCGCCCCAGATTTCTTTAGAAACCAGTTTCCTGTATCTTCTATTTCTGTTTCTACCATCGCTACCTTTGACAAACTTAGCCGGCCATTGAGATCGCATTGCTAGTCGGTGTCGATGAGAGAGTTGTAGTAAAAACAAAGGTCACATGGGGGTTTCTCCGGCATGCTTCCGTCCTTACAGGCTCGTATACCTCTTTAAATGTTGAGACCTGTGTGATAAGCTACTAATCATTTGGTTCTCTTTTAGGGTTAGCGAACACTTTTGAGAATAAGATATATTATAATTCGGCAGTTACTGTTAACTGAGGAATAAACCTTCGGTCTGTATGCCGCAAGAATTCATCCTTCTTCGATTATTGGAGTCTCTGTTGGTTCCGTTTGGGCTGGGCATAGATCTTACAAAAGATGGTAATGAGATTCACACCCCCGTAAATGTATGCGTAATACAGGAATATTTAAGGGAATCCGTCATTTGCCAGACGTGGGGCTGTAGGGCGCGGTGTCAAACTAGGTTATCAGTTTACGCTGTAAGTGTAATGATAGGGCATGATAAGAGGTGGCGAATTAGGTAGTCGCTGCCTTATTATCAGTCGCTTTGAATGGAAATTCTAAGCCTTGTCATTTCGTTTTCAACCAGAGATGCGAGACGACACTCTATTTACCTTGTTTATTGCGTTTGGTGTTGTTTAGTAGTGGACCGACTATGTTAGGAGACGCTGCCAATTTGTTATGTCAGGGCGATGGGAGGTGATGGGTTAGGTAGTGCGCTGCTGCTATTGTCTCACTATTTGCCCTTGATGGAAGTCTCAGAAGTCTTTTCAACGTGTCCATTTTGGTGGCCTCCGTCAGCCATTATCAGTATTGAGATGATGATTCCTTGTATGCCAGTCCACCTTATAGTTTGCACTACCATGATTTCGCTGGCCTTCAACCAAGCTGAGCAACATTATTATCTCTGGAGGATGATGAAGGCTGTAGTATTCATGATCGAAATTGATAAGTGTTTTCGTCACACATCAATCCCTGTCTGCATTCACAGCGTATATAGCTGCAGTAATGTCTTAAAAATTTATGTTTTTTTTTTGCAGTTGTTAGAGGTAAAAAGGTAGTCTATTTAATCTGTAGAGCGCCCTTGCTCTGGCTGGCACACTGCTGGAAACAGTTTGGGGTGTCCTCAGGATAGCCAGCGAGGCAATGTGGTCAACAATGCACAAATAATAACCAACTGTAGGTGTGATGCAAAAACGGTTTCAAATGCAGTGATGTAATAACGATTCCAAATGCAATTTGACTAGCTGTCGTCCTCTGATAGCTTACTGTCCCATATACGGACAATCCTTAACACCAGAATATTTTAGAAACTTGATAACAGACTCAGCAGCGACAATGTGATGGAAAGATCATCGTCATAGTTCGTCTTGCAAGCAGAAAGCTTTCTCGGTAAACTAACAAATGCAGTTCACATACAAGTTGAAATGAGATTGCTATGTTGGCAAAACCGTTATCTTCTTTTCAGATATTACGTCATAACCATTCTCCAGTTCCCTAATTATTCAGTGATCAGGTTATTAGGCGATTACATCTTTATTAGTCCTCTGTAAAACGTAGATGACAACCATAGTGCGCACCATAGAGAGTTCTTGAGTCCCTTGCGACAATACCATTTCGTATATACCTAGCAATCAGTCTTTTACTGAGAATCGCTGTTTTGCCTGGGCACACTTCTGAGAGGTTTCTTTCTGTAGATCATATTTTCACAGTAGTTAAACGGACTACAATACAGTCCACATAACCAATACCGTCTTACTGATATCTCACTGATGAAGATGGTGCTTCCTCTGAAGGACGGTGCAGCAAAAACAATCAGCGTTTTACTGAGAAGTTTGTAATCTATCCATTTCGGTTAGAAATTAAACCTGAGTGGAAGTAATTTCTGAACTTGTATTTATACTTTCCATGTTTGGGAGATCAGCACAACAGTTAGAAGCATGAACAAGATGCGGGGATCTCAATGAACGTCCTTGGATACTGTAAAAACTTAGTCATTAAACCTTTTGCCTACGTTATTCTTGTGATCATTGGATACTATCAATCTTATGAGATTTACAAGATGAGGAAGTTGTTAGACTAATCAGCTGTTATCCATTTCAGTGATGAAACAGTCAATGGCCATTTTACTCCTCCGTGACAACCTATGCAAGCTGTTCACGTTCCATTCAAATAGGATCATTTATGATTCTCTTTCATGACAATAGGATTATAATAAACAGTAATAGTAAAGAATGTAATCTAATGTTGATTCTATTACAGAAGTTGTTTACTTTGAACAGAGAAGAAATTGTAGTGTTAATTTAAGAACTGTATTAAACTGTATGAGTCAAGTATCCCAGTTGTTGTAATGAGTCGAGTTGAGAGTGGTCAAACTCGAACTCCAGAGGCTGAGTTGTCATAGTTAAGTATTTGCAACTTGTGTAATGTTGTTTTTGTGTTTACGATGTAATAACGAGTATATGGATCAAACATAGTATGAAGTATGTTGAGATAATGTCAAGTTGTTTATGTGTATTGAAAGTAATATTTTCCTGTGAGGACATCAAACCGCTTGTGATCTTATTGTACCGTTTTGTCATATGGAGTGACCTGAAATCTATAAAAGAATAAAGTATCGTAATGTTAAAAGTGTTGGATAACAATTGATGTTATGGTTCTATTTTGATGCAAAAGGGTTTATGCCTTGCAATGTACATATACGTGTTTTGTTATAAAGTCTTGCATGATGTTTAAGGTTTACTAGGTGTTAGGAAGGAGAGTGGCTTTCAACGTGGGGCCGGCGCCCAAAGTGGCAGTCAGGATAACCCGTTGGAAGTAGATTAATCAAGTGATAACCTAAAATAAACTAGGGGGTTAAGGGTAGATTTCACTTTAATAAGATTATTGGATTCCTCTCCCATGGCCTGTAGTGCTTGTTTAGACTAAGGATGGGCAGAGAAGGCCTGGTCGGCATGATTGACTTCCTTGTCCTCATGAAAGGAAGGTCGATTCCGCATGTGTCACCCTATGGGGCCGGTGCCTAGTGAGAGGCTGTCAGGATAACCATAGATGGGGGCCGGCGCCTAGTGAGAGGCTGTCAGGATAACCCATGATAGGACCGTGCGATGACACTCTCCCTACTACAACCTAGCATCCCTTGTTCGGTCTCTCCTCATTTGTTTTGTGTCACCTCTGGAAGTTAAGTTGTGTTGTATTGTTATTGCCATGTGTTGTATTGGCATTTGGTCGTCCTTTGTTCTTGTTTGTCTTTCGTCTACCTGACTGTCATTGTTTGGGACCTCATGTTAACTCCTAGCTCGGGGGGTGGACCTTAGGGTTCCACATGGTCAGGTGGAAGAGCTATTTTATCCATTGGTTATTCTTGTCAAGATCATATGCAGAAAAGGATTTGTTCCAGTTGTACTTGTTCCAATGATGATGATGTAAGTGCATAACCTTGTACCAGATTTGTGTAACAGAACATTCTCTATGTATGTAACTTTGATGTAGACTAAAAATGGCAATGTAATGATGTCATGATGTACTTATATGAAAGCATTTCAGTTATGTATTTAATCATGCAGATTCCGTTATTTGATGATTTGCAATGAATATGAATAAGTTATTTAATTGAGAATGGATTTGGATCAGTTGCTGATGTATGTTAAATTGTGTTAGTCAATTTGTTAAGTGATGCAGCCTTGAACCCTTAGAGAATATGTCGTAATTAGTTATGTTATCGTTATTTAATCTTTTAAAAAAAAAATTCCCTGTTTCATGTAGCATAAGTGTGTATTCTTTAAGGTGTTCAAGGCGGGCGTTACAAGTTATTAATAGAAAGGAATATTTATTGATATTTTTATATTCAAATAATAATGAGAATATGTTAAGTTAATGGATTAAACTATGACAAGTATCCTCACAACTATTGGTACATGCTCAACTATTGGGTCCTCTCTCTGAATAGGTTGATGGCTCAATAAACTCAACTTGCAGTTAAATATGAATTTATTCTATAGTAGAGCTTTTGAGAATCGCAAAAGCCTTTTCTTTCAGTTTTATTGATTTTAGGAATTATTTTTTGGAGTGAAAGGCCAAAATCTAGTGTGTTTTAAACATTAAACTCTCTTGTAACTATTTTTGGCTTGCTCAAAACAAATTTACAGATGTTGTCAAAGTACATTTCAAACAATCTAAAACATTCCTGAGTTAAATTGATTAGGCCATATTTTTAGAATTAAGATCCAGGGTTGTAATTTAGTTGTAATAAGTTTATTATATAATACAAAAATAATGATAGAATTAATCTATTGTCTAGGATTGGTGAATACTAATCACTACAAACCTTACCCCACAACACTATTTTTATAAAAAAGAAATATTTAGTGTACTATATAATTGTGTGAAGCGACTATAAATATTCAAGGCGGGCATAGTGATATAACACATTTTCCAACTACAACAATATCAATTAATTTTAATTTTCAGGGCAAAAAAATATTAGTGTGTAGGTTTAGAGTGTATTCTTGGTGTGTAGATTGCAAAGAGAGTTGTGAACATTCAAAGTAATTTCTTAACGATACAACCTTAGCAAATGCCTATAATCTTTAAATCAAATATCATTCTTAATGAAAATGGTAAATCAAATATTATTTTCAATGTGTTGGTTTCAAAAATTTAATCATAGTATTAATTAAAAATTATATATAAACATTGTGTGTTGAATAATTCTATTTAAAATGAATTGTCATACTTGTGAGCATGTACAATGGCATAAGATGAAAGACTTGGACTAAAATGAAAAAATGTGGTCCAGACAATACCTAAATGTATTTCCATCATATATTATTCATTTCACTTATCCACTCATTTTGCCTATCTATTTTCACAATTGTCGGCCTTACATGCACTAAAAGCTCTATTTCCCATATTTTTTGATGATGCAGTGGACTTGTTAGTAGGGTGGGAAATTTTTATTTTTGTTTTTTCAGTGCTTATCAACAAAAAATAATTTAAGAAGTGGTAAAATAAGATAGTTTTAAACTCCTATTTCAAAATATAGTTCATCTATTTTTATAGAATATATGATATGAGGGAAGCATATAAAACTTGTGGTTGAGGATATGATGTAGGAGCATCCAGGTTCACAAAAAATCATATGTCACCCAAAAATATTTCTAATTTTTCTTATCAGATGTTCTTCTTTGTTGTTGTGTTGCAATTGGTTTTGATGATTTTCTTTAGGAGGATTTGTCAAATTCAATTTTGGCTAAGTGAAGAGCATCACCTTGTAGAAAAGCATAATGGGTACTTGCCATTTCAATTTGTAAAGTTTGGAAAAATTGGGTGAAACTTAGACCATTTTAGCGAAACTTGAGGTTCACAAACCTCTAGTTTTGTCGAAAGGCTTTGTTCTCTTTCGTTTTCAGAAAAAACCCAAGTTCGCGAACTCATCATATCATTGACAACTTGGGTTCTTCTCATTTTCAGAAAACTTCCAAGCTTGCAAACTTCACAAATCACCAAAAGGAATTGGTTTCTTCATTTTTGGAAAACACTCAAGTTTTTGAACTTTACTAATCATGAAAAGAGTTTGTTTCAGTAAAACTTTAGGTTCATGAAGTTCACAAATCACTAAAAGAGTTTGTTTGAAAAAAATTAAGGTTCACGAACTTCGCATTTCACTGAGAGGCCTTGGTTTCTTTCATTTTTGGCATATTTTCAAGTTTGTAAACTAAGAGATTCACCAAAAAGGATTTGTGAAAAAAGAGTTTGAAAGTTCATGAGTTTCACCAATTCACTGAATTACAAAAAAGGCATTTAAAAATGAGTTTGAGATTTCAATAGTTCAGTGAAAGACATATTCACCAAAGTAAAAGTTTTCCGAACAAGTTCACCAAAAGGCACATCTGCCGCACACTTTGTTCCTTTTCTATTTTTGGCAACTTTTAAGGTTTGTGAACCTTGTGTTCTGCCGAAACATGTTTTTAAGTTCTTGAAATTGCCAAAAGGTTGAAGATGAAGAGTGATGGTTTTATAAGTTGTTGGTCTGCCAAAGGGATCATTCTAATGTTCTCAGATTTACCAATTTACTAAATAATTCTTGTAAAAGAAAAAGTCAAATGTTCCATCTAACCGCTTTATTTTGTAACTGTTGGTGATTGTTCAACTTCCAATGGCGGGTGCCTTAACTTCCTCAAATGGGAAGTATTAAGGGTAATGGAAGAATTCTGTTAGGGGCCAATTTTTGGGAGAAAAATATTGTCTTCATAGAAGAGAAGATTAGATTATTGATATTACATTTTAGTATTCCTCAAATTGCTATATCATTCATGAATAAAGAAGTTCAAATTTGTTGTTATTGTGAATTATTGTTTGGCTTCTAGATTTTTGCAGTTTGATAAGACCCCCATATCTAGAATGGATTAAGTGGTATTAGAGCTAGTTCCTTGTGTGGACCATGGGTGTGTCAAAGAGAGGGGTTCTGAAACTTTTGTTTTGGGTAAAGAAGAAAGTGTAGACCTGCAACTACAGAGAATCTAGAGAAGACACAACACCGAGAAGACATGGTAGAAGAGGAGAACCACAGGTTGGTGATATGGTGATTGTAGAGATGATGAGAGGAATAGCAACATAGGTAGATGTTATGGAGATGGTGCAGCATAGAGGAGTACATGTGGAAGACATAAGTGAAGATGAAGAAGAAATAGAGGAAAGAGAGGATGACGTGAATGAAGATGGAGACAAACTAAAGAGAAGATTCTTATGAGAAATGTCAAGAATTAGAAGTAAATCTAGATTGGATCCTCCTAGTTATAATGGAAGTCTAAATCCAAAGAAATTAGTTGAATGGATATCAAAGATCTGGATAAATATTTTGATTTTGAATTTGTGTGTACCAAAATGAAAGGACATGCATCCCTATGATGGGATCACATAAAAACATAAAGATAGAGAAAGGGTGAGAAGAAAAACAAATCCTAGGAAAGAATGGCAACAAAGTTGAAGGTGAAATTTTTACCCATTGATTACCAGATAAGTTTGTTTAAAAAGTTGTAAAATTTAAAACAAAAAGAGAAGAATGTGTAAAATTACATAGAGGAATTTTATAGATTAAATATCCAGGTTGGACATGTTGATGATGACATTGAAATTGTTTCTAGGTATGTCAATGGGTTGCACTATACAATTCAAGATGAAATAAATAGCATTTGAATAGTTCTAGTGTAGAAGAAGCATATCAATATGTATTGAAGGTAGAGGAAGAACTTGCAAGGAAAGAACAAAATAATTCTAGATGTAGAGGTAGATTTTAACGTGGAAGAGGATAGTCTAGTAGTGGTAGGGCATACCAAAATCAACAATGAGAAGCTAGTACATCTCAAATGAGTACCCAAGAAAATAGAGGAAGAGGAGATTATTCTAGAGGAAGAGGAGATCACTATCAAGGAAGAGAATACTTTGGAAGAGGTAGAGGAAGAGGAACTTCTGGTACATGTTTTCAATATGAAGAGACTAGACATAGGGCATTTGAATGTCCTCAAATATAGAAGAGCAATGGAAATGGAAAAGAGGCAAGAATAAATGTGGCACAAGCAAACAATGAAAGTGTGGCTTCACCCAAGCATGGAGAGGATCTCAAATATGGAGAGTCCTTAATATTGCGAAGGATTTTGTTAAATCTTGAGAAAGAGAAATCAGAACCAATCCAAAGAAGGAACTTGTTTCAAACAAGATGCAAATTAGGTGTAAAATGTTGTAGACTCATAATGGATAGATGAAGTACTGATAACATCATGTCTGAAGAAATGGTGAAAAGTTGAAGTTGAAAAGGGTGAAACATCCCAGCCCATACAGAGTTTTCTGGCTACAAAAGGAACATCAATTGGTGGTAAGTGAGCAATGTCTTGTGAATTTTACAATTGGTAGTTATAAGGATGAAATGTTGTGTGATTTGATGTTTATGGATGCATGCCTTAGTCTTTTGGAGAGGCCTTGGTAATTTGATAGACAAGTTGTTCATGATGGTAGATCAAACACATATATGATAAAGAACAATGGGAAAGAATATACTCTAACTCCATTGAAAGATAAGGATGAAGAAATAGAAAATAGTCCCAAAGTTTACTTTATTTCTGGAAAGAATTTTTTGAGAGATTTGAAGAAAGAGGGGGTATGTTTTGCATTTATTCCCAAGCCTACGACATCTATGACAATAGAAAAAATGAGAGTTGCCAATTGAAATTCAAGAAATTTTGGATGAATATGTAGATATACTAATGAAGGAGTTACTCGATAGATTGCCACCTATGAGGAGTATAAGTCATTGCATGGATTTGATACCTAGTGCAAGTTTTCAAAACAAAGAACCATATAGAATGATGCCTATGGAGAATGAAGAGATAAATAGGTAAGTAGAAGAGTTGTTAGATAAAGGGATGATTAGAGAAAGTCTTAGTCCTTGTGTTGTTCCAGTAGTGTTGGCAGCCAGGAAGGATGGGGATTGGTGGATGTGTATAGATTCTAGAGCCATAAACAAAATAATAATAAAATACATGTTTCCATTACCATGGATGGACGATATGATGGATTCTCTGAGTAGAGCCAAGTACTTCATGAAAATTGACTTGAATAGTGGATACCATCAAATCATAATAAGAAAAGGGGACGAATGGAAGACAACCTTCAAGACAAAATATGGTTTGTACAAATGGTTGGTCATACCATTCAGATTGACAAATGCTCCCAGCACCTTCATGAGATTAATGAACAAACTATTGAAACCTTATCTTGGTAAGTCTGTCATTTTGTATAGATCCTTATGATATTTTGATATTTAGTAAATGAAAGAACATTTGTCTAGTATGTTAGGGTAGTTATGAAAAGGTTGAAAGAGGAGAAATTGTTAATGAATTAAAAAACATTCAGTTTCATGAAAGAAGAGTTGGTCTATTTGGGGTTTGTTGTTTCTAAAAATGGATTGAAAATGGACTTGGAAAAGATCAAATCAATTGTAGATTGGTCTTCACCAAGAAGTATGTTTGAAGCAAGAATTTTTCATGGTTTGGTGAACTTCTATAGGAAGTTCATTTGTAATTTTAGTGGAATTTATGCACCTATTATGGAAACAATGAAAGGTAATAGGAGAGAGTTTGTTTGGATATCCACAGCATAAACGAGTTTCTGAATGTTGAAGGAGAAAGTGACTGAACAGCTAGTGTTGGCATTGCCAGATTTTTGACAAGTATTTCAAGTGGAAATTGTGATGTGAGTGGAACAACAATTGGAGGAGTTTTGAGTCAAGAAGGAAGACCAATTACATATTTTAGTCAAAATTTGAATGAAGGCAAGAGAAATTATTTTGTATATGATCAATAATTTTATGCAATTGTATAGGCACTCATGAAATGGAGACACTAGCTACTATAGAAGGAGTTTGTATTATATACTAATCATCATGCTTTGTAGCTCATAAAAAACCAAGGTATGTTAAATCAAAAACATATGAAATGGGTTGAATTTATGCAAAGTTATCTTTTGTTTTGAAACATAGATATGGAAAGTCTAAATAAGTAGTTGATGCATTGAGTAGAATATGTTTATTACTGAATGAAATGAGAGTGAATGTAGTTGGCTTTGATTCTATGCAATAGTTGTATTTAAGGAAGATCTAGATTTTAAACAAGTGTGGGCAGCTTGTGAGAATCCAATTGATAAAGACATAATGCCATGGCTAAAATATTTTATTGAAGAAGGTTTGTTGTTCAAGGGAAAAAGATTGTGCATACCTCAAGGATTGATGAGGGAAAATTTAATGTAAGAAAAGCATAGTGGATATTTGAGTGGGAATTTTGGTGTTGATAAAACATTGGCACAGTTGAGTGAAGGGTACTTTTGGCCTAGTATGAGTGCAGAGGTGAAGAAGTTGGCTCATGGTTGTACATTTTGCTAACATGTTAAATGAGTGAGGAAGAATATTGGTTTATATCATCCATTGCCTATACTAGAGAGATCGTGGGACCATATAAGTATGGACTTTGTTTTGGGATTGTAAAAAATTGAAAGACGTAATGATTCAATTTTTTTTGTTGTTTATAGATTTTCTAAAATGGTTCATTTGATTCCATGTCAGAAGAGTAATGATGCATCCCATATAGCTACATTATTTTTCAAGGAGGTAGTTAGGCTACATGGTTTGCTTAAAAGTATTGTTTCAGATCAAGATACTAAGTTTGTAGGCCATTTTGACGTACATTGTGGAAGAAAATGTGTACACAATTGGGTTTCAGTTTAGCTAACCATCCTCAAACTGATGGTCAAAATGAGGTTGTAAATAGAAGTTTGGGTAATTTTCTCAGATGTTTGGTAGGTGATAAACCAAACCAGTGGGATTTGATATAATTGGTTTAGACAAAGTTTGCATATAATAATTCAGTCTTGATAGGAGTGTACGGAAAAGTCCTTTTCATATTATTTATGGATATAGCCTGAGGGGTGTTGATGAGTTGAGAGATAATGCACATTTGAGTAGGAGAAGTGTTGTGGCCAAATATTTTGTTGAGTACCTTCATGAGTTGCATAAGAACATAAAGGAAAATTTGGAAAAGAGTGCCATAAAATACAAGGAGAATGCTCATATGCATCCAAGAAAACATGAGTTTAAAGTAGCTAATCTAGTTTTGGTACACTTGGGAAAAGAGAGTTTCCCTTAGGGAACATATAATAAGTTTAAGTGGAAAAAAATAGGACCATGTAAGGTGTTGAGAATGTTTTCATCCAATGCCTATGAGATTGAACTTCTAGTAGGTATAGATATTTCTTCAATCTTCAATGTTGCTGATTTGTACAAATATTATGAAGGAGAAACAAGTACACAAGGGAATTCACATTTAGATTTGTAGGATACACATGGATGGGTACATCAGTTGCCTAAAAAGACATGTAAGTAGGTAGACAAAGTGATTGATTCTCAAGTGGCTAAAAGAACAAGGGGAAGATAATATATGGAGTATCTTGTTCATTGGAAGTATAAAGCAATGTTCAAATGACTCCTCTTAAATGTAAGTATTGACCCATTTTCTTCTGTCTAGAGTCAAATAGTTCACCTTAAAATCCCTTGGGATATAGGCCTGGAAGCCTTCACTCTTCAAATCCGCATGCTCTTCCTTGCAGAAATACCTAAAAACTCATTTGGGGAATCCTTGCAAAAAACTCAGAAAAACCCAAAAACCTTTTACCTTTAATGTCTTCCTTCGCAGAGATTTTTTACCTTTATACTTGGTCTTTTGTATGGATATCTAATGTTTGGATATCCAAATCTTAGTTTAAGATCTGGATGCTATCTTAATATCCTAGATCTTAGTTAATATCCGAATGCTTTCCTAATCTATGTGGACCTTAGTTAATATCCAGATGTTTTCTTAACATCTGGATCTTACCTAATGTATGGATCTTTCTCAATATCCATGACCTTGCAAATGTCCTAATGACATCATCGAGTCCCCCCCCAAAGAAGTGCATATGACAATGACATCATATGGACATTCCGCCTCTAGTATATTATCCTGGAGTGCTAATATCCTGATGACAACATCCAGATCCCATTTTCAATAAAGTTCTTCATGCCAATGACATCATCAAGATATTCAAAGGGTGGCCCATAAAGTGGCATCCGGATATTAAGTTAATATCTTGACATCGGGTATTCATGCGGATGATGGCCCCTCCATGTTGCTAAGGTAATTTTGACGGATGCATCTGGATATCGGGATATAAATAGTATTGTGTGCGGTCAGGCTATATCATTTGGAAATTTGTGAATATGTAGACTTTGAAGATGCTCATAGATATCCATATACCCATTCACCGAAACATTGACCATGAATATCTCCCTCATCCTAAGGAATTTCTACATGATCTAAAAGGTAAAATTTCTTAGAATTTCCTCCTCTTTCATTTGGCGGGCTTTTGGGGGGATATTCTTGTTAGACTTAGAGAAGACAACTAAGAGGGGGGTGAATCAGTTGTACAAAACTTTTTCCCAATTAAAGGCTTAACTCCACTTTGCAATTTAGCAGTATAATAATAAATCAATCATGGAAACATAATGCAATGAATCAAGAGCATAAACACATCAACACATGAGACACCAAGATTTTAACATGGAAAACCCGGTTAAGGGAAAAACCACAAGGTGATTAACCTAAGATTGTATTCTCTGTTAGAAGAATAGAAAGAACAAATGGCACATGCCAATTAGGGCTCACTACCTAAGCATGCTACTCACAAGAGGCCCACTGCCTATAGGAGACACACTATCTACAAGAAAATAAGTATCACCTAATTGAATTGGAAAATAGCATCTTCACCATGCTTGAATCAGTTCCATTGAAGCCCAATACTTCTACTCTACCTTTCGCTCTTCTCCTTGCTACCACACTCTCATCTCCACAAGAACACCTTTGAAATAACTTTGCAATCCCTTATTTATACAAGACATCAACTTAGGAATAATCATCTAAGTTGGCAAACATTTACAAGAAAATCCTTACGATGTAAAACTCATCCGGTCAGCCAGTCTCAGGAAGAACACCATCATCCAAAAGCTATTCCTCAATTGCGAGCTCCAACTTCAATGCGGACCACCAACATGAATTGGACACAATACAAAGACCTCCACAAGCTTGCCTAAATCACCAAGAACATACACACTTCATCTACTTACTAAAATCCTTCTCTCCTTCATCTAGAAACTCAAGAACATTGTCTGCCATCACTATCACAAAGGAATAGATGCTTGTGGACCTTCAAACCATGAACTAATCGAGTTGACACTCCACAAAGACTTCCTTAACACTCCCTCTAATCCACATAATAGGATAATGCATTTCCAGATCTCACCAGACCTATCTGTATCACTCTGTCACCACTGAGCACCTACCGGAACCAGTTTTACTTGAACGGTAACAACTTCTTCATATCTTTATGCGAACCTTTGAAATCTCTACTGGATCACCTTAAGACACATATCTACAAACCCTTTAATCCATATTCTCTGATCCTCATGTCCTATCTTGAACATTTACCTTATTGTCATCACTGTTCTTCACTGTTCCTGATTGAGACTAATTTTCTCAATATCCTCAGTACACAGCTCATCCAATCCTTATCATTAATGCAATAGGAGTATGTTGACATCAATGACAACACCAGTTAGACCCATACTTGCAACAATCTCCCCCTTTGTCATTAATGGCAACATATGATGTGAAAAACTGTTTTGATCATCAAGATGAGAACTTCTCCTTACTGTCACAACTCCCCCTATCAGTAACAACCATTCACATGTCTTCTCTCCCTTTACTACTCCCCCTTTGATTAGAAACTACTTATTTTTCACATCTTCTCTCCCCCTTTGACTTCAATGGCAAAGGGCACATACTTGCAATTTCACCACTTCAGAATCATACGTGCTACTCCCCCTGAGTAGCAGCTCCCTATCATCAATCCAGACCACAAGATATGATTGTGATATCCACTAGACTGATGCACATCAGTGCACCTTAGTTCATTACTAGAGGGGTAATAACCCCTAACTTCTCCCTGAGATACTCAAAAGAGTCCTTAGGTAGAGGTTTAGTAAAGATATCTGCAAGCTGATCCTTGGAAGGCACAAACTCCAATCTGACTTCATTCTTGTTCACTTGCTCTCTCAAAAAGTGAAACTTGATGGATATGTGTTTTGTCTTTGAATGCAACATCAGATTCTTAGATATATTTATTGCACTTGAATTATCACAGAAAATTGTGATAGGCTCCTCATACTCCACTCTTATGTCTCTTAGCATTTGCTTCATCCACAAAACTTGAGTGTAACTACTTGCTACTGCAATGTATTCTGCTTCTGTAGTGGACAGAGATATTGCCTCTTGTTTCTTGCTCAGCCAAGAAACCAATCTCTTCCCCAAAAAGAATGCACCACCACTGGTACTCTTCCGGTCATCCACATTTCGTGCCCAATTCGCATTAGTATATGCATGAAGAGAGAAATCATGATCTCTTAGATACCACAGACCATATTCAACTATCCCTTTTAGATATCTAAAAATCCTCTTGATTTCCATGACATGAGATTCTCTAGGATCAGCCTGGAATCTAGCAACAAGACCAATAGCCTGCATAATGTCTGGTCTAGTTTGAGTAAGATACAATAGTCCTCCAATCATTAACCTATATTTTTTTTTATCAGCCTTAGGAGAGTCGTCATCTTTTCTCAATTTACATCCAGTTCCTATGGGAGTATTCATTGGTTTTGAATCTTCCATCCCAAATTTCTTCAACAGTTCTTTCACATATTTGGTCTGAGAGATGAAAATTTCTTTCTTTGTTTGAGTGATTTGTAGACCCAAGAAGAAATTTATTTCCCCAAGCATGGACATCTCAAATTCACCTTTCATTTGATTTGCAAAGGTTTTACACATACTATCTCTTCCTCCAAAGATCATATCATCAACAAACACTTCAACAATCAAAATGTTCTCATGATCAATTTTGAAATACAAATTACTGTCAGTAGTACCTTTGTTGAAACTAATCTTTAAAAGATGCTTATAGAATCTTTCATACCAAGCTCTTGGGGCTTTCTTCAGTCCATACAGTGCCTTCTTCAACTTGTAGACCATATCACCATGATCAGACAATTGAAATCCATCTAGTTGCTTAATGTACACTTCTTCTTCCAAATCACCATTTAGGAAGGTAGACTTGACATCCATATGATACACTTTGAAATCCTTGAAGGCAGAAAAAGAAAGAAATAATTTGACTGCTTCAATTCTTGCCACTGAAGCAAAAGTTTCTTCAAAATCAAGTCCTTCTATTTGAGAGTAACCCTTGCAGACCAATCTAGCTTTATTTCTGATTACTTCACCAACTTCATTTAGTTTGTTTCGGAAGACCCATTTGGTTCCAATCACATTTTTGTTTCTAGGTCTAGGAACAAGATCCCAAGTGTGATTTTTCTCAATTTGCATCAACTCTTCCTCCATTACTTTAGTCTAGTTTTCATCATTGCAAGCTTCATTCATTGTCTTAGGTTCAATCTTTGAAATCAGACAATACTCATCTGAATTTTGAGCAATTCTCCTTCTTGTTTATACACCTTTGCTTTTATCACCTATGATCTAATCTTTAGAGTGATTCAGTCTTACATACCTGGGTACTTTGGGAGTTTCTTGCATTTTTGCTTCTTGATCAGGCTCATTCAAACTTACCTCTTCTTCCTGATTTATCAGATCAATCTAGATCTGAATCTCAAAAGAGGCTTGGGCTCCTTGATTCAGAACACCATTCTGATCATCTTTATCATATTCATAAAATCTTGAGGGTTTTTCAATTCCTTCATCAACCTTCATGTTTGTACTTTCTATCATCTTTCTCAGTCTCTTGTTATAACACCAATATGCTTTGCTTTGAGTAGAGTAACCCAAGAATATTCCTTCATCACTTCTAGCATCAAACTTTCCTAGATCTTCATCTCTTTTGATGTAACATTTGCTATCAAAGACTCTAAAATATCTCATAGTAGGAGTGATGCCAAACCAATGTTCATAAGGAGTCTTACAGGTATTGCTTCTGATTTGAACTCGATTGAGAGTATAGACTACAGTACTGACAACTTCTCTCCAATAGATCTAAGGAACATTTGCTTCCATCATCATTGTCCTAGATGCTTCCTGGATTGTCCGGTTCTTTCTCTCAACTACTCCATTCTACTGTGGGGTCCTAGGAGCAGACAACTATCTCTTGATTCCATGTTTCTCACAGAAATCTATGAACTCACCGGATGTGAATTCTCCACCTCTATCAAACCTTAGACATTTCAATTTTAATCCAGTTTCATTCTCTACCATAGCCTTGAATATTTTGAATTTCTCAAGAGCTTCTGATTTCTCTTTCAGAAAGGTTACCCACATCATCTGGGAATAGTCATCAATTAGTAACATGAAGTATCTATCACCTTGCACACTCTTGATTCTTATCGGACCACAAAGATTAGTATGAACTAAGTCCAATAATCTGGTAGAAGATTGTTCCTTTCTTTTAAAAGAGACTCTGCTTTGTTTTCCCAATTGACATTCTTTGTACAAACTATTTGTAGGTTTCACTAGTTTTGGAAGATCTCTTACAGCCTGAGTATTGCTTATCTTGATGATATTATCAAAATTCACATGACACATTCTCCTATGCCATAACTAGCTCTGATCAACTTGAGCCAATAAACAACTTTTACTAGTACCAACCAAGTGGAAGATATTACCTTTAGTTTGTGTACCAGATGCAATCTCTGTTCCAGAACTTTCAAAGATCTTGCATTTTCCATTCTTGAATTGGAGATCATAGGCTTTGTCCACCAACTAACCAACACTGAGAAGATTGTGCTTCAGTCCTTCAACATACAGTACATTACCAGTTTTGTTTCTTCCATCAAAAGAAATAGTTCCTCTTCCTCTGATTCTACCAACAGAATTATCACCAAATTTTACCACTCCTCCTTATACCTTTCCAAATCTATGAACTTATTTTTGTCACCTGTCATATGGTGAGAGCATCCATTGTCAATGACCCAATCATCCTTTTCTTCAACTTGGGTAGCCAGAGCTCTTTCTATAACTTTATGATTGAGAGATTCAAAGGACAATGGTTCTTCTTCCTTGATGGCAATAAACACCCAATCACTTTCGGATTTGTTTCCTATCTCTGATTTATCATCTGTTACCCCTTCATTATCATCTTCCTCATGAACATAGTAACAGTTCTTTTGAAACCTTGATCTATTAGGATTTTGCCTTGAAAATCTTTTCAGACACTTTGAGGCAAAAAGACCAATCTTATTGCAGTTAAAACACTTAAAAGGCAATTTTCCTTCATACTTACCAGATCCTCTTGGCAGTCTTTTCACAATAAGAGCTTCAAGTTGAGCAGTTTCATCTTCTTCTTCTTCCAGGTCATTTCTTGCTTTTTCATACCATGATAGTTTCCTTGAAGAGTTCTCTCCCGGATCAAACCTTTGTTTACCTTTCACAGACGTACTAGCTTTGAATGTAGATTCAGTCTTAGGAGGGGCATCTCCAAACCCGGTCATTTCAAATGCAGCCAATTTACCAATGAATTGATCTCTTGTGACAGTTGTATGGGCTCTGAATTCTTCAATGGTAGCAGCCTTGATTTTGTAAGAAGCAAGGAGGGATCTGAGAATTTTGCCAACAATCTCATCTTCATCCAAGACTCCACCAGCATTTCTAATTCCACAAACAATCTCATTTACTCTTGGCATAAAAGTAGTAATATTTTCATCATCTCTCATCTTCAGGTTTTCAAATTTCCCTTTCAGACTTTGTAGCCTTGCACATTTAACATACTTGTCTCCTTCATGCAGAAGTTTCAGTTTTTCCCAAATCTCAAAAGCAGTTGATAGGTCAATAACATTTGAGAGCTCTGAATTAGATAATGCGCTTAGAAGAGCTTCTATAGTCTACAAATTGTTTTTAGCATCTGTGATTTCATTTGGGGCTTTCAGACCACCCTGTGGAGGTGTATACTTTGTTGTAACCATGGTCCAGTATGCCATTCCCATACATTGCAAGTGACATTTCATGCGACCTTTCAAAAGATTAAAATTGATTCCATCAAACTTCAACTATCCTTCTTGTAAGACGTCATTCTGGATCACCTCAAGCGGTTAAGCTTCTGTTAGAGGAACTTGGCTCTGATACCAATTGTTAGACTTAGAGCAGACAACTGAGAGGGGGGGTGAATCAATTGTACAAAACTTTTTCCCAATTAAAGACTTAACTCCACTTTGCAATTCAGCAGTATAATAATAAATCAATCATGGAAACATAATGCAATGAATCAAGAGCATAAACACATCAACACATGAGACACCAAGATTTTGACGTGGAAAACCCGGTTAAGGGAAAAACCATGGGGTGATTAACCCAAGATTGTATTCTCTGTTAGAAGAATAGAAAGAACAAATGGCACATGCCAATTAGGGCTCACTACCTGAGCACACTACTCACAAGAGGCCCACTGCCTACAGGAGACACACTGTCTACAAGGAAATAAGTATCACCTACTTGAACTGGAAAATAACATCTTCAACATGCTTGAATCAGTTCCATTGAAGCCCAATACTTCTGCTCTGCCTTTCACTCTTCTCCTCGCTACCACACTCTCATCTCCACAAGAACCCCTTTGAAATGACTTCACAATCCCTTATTTATACAAGACATCAACTTAGGAATAATCATCTAAGTCAGAAAACATCTATAAGAACATCTGCAAGATGATGACTGGACACAATACAAAGACCTCCACAAGCTTGCCTAAATCACCAAGGACATCCACACTTCATCTATTCCTCAATTGTGAACTCCAACTTCAATGCGAACCACCAACATGAACTAGACACAATACAAAGACCTCCACAAGCTTGCCTAAATCACCAAGAACATCCACACTTCATCTACTTACTCAAATCCTTCTCTCCTTCATCTGGAAACTCAAGAACACAGTCTGTCATCACTGTCACAAAGGAATAGATGCTTGTGGACCTTCAAACCATGAACCAATCAAGTTGACACTCCACAAAGACTTCCTTAACATTCCCTCAAATCCACAGAATATGATAATGCATTTCCGGATCTCACAGGACCTGTCTATATCACTCTGTCACCACTGAGCACCTACTGGAACCGGTTTTACTTGAACGGAAACAACTTCTTCATATCTTCATGCGGACCTCTAAAATCTCTACTGGATCACCGTAAGACACATATCTACAAACCCTTTAATCCATATTCTCTGATCCTCATCCTATCTTGAACATTTACCTTATCGTCATCACTGTTCTTCACTGTTCCTGATTGAGACTAATTTTCTCAATATCCTCAGTACACAGATCATCCAATCCTTATCATTAATGCAATAGGAGTATGTTGACATCAATGACAACACCAATTAGACCCATATTTGCAACAATTCTCACTTTGAAATTATGATCCAAATATCATGATCTAGATATGATGTGCACATCCAGATATCATGATAGTTGTCGACTGAGGAAGGATATGCAGGCTTGGTGTCACGTCTTAGACTTTTATACCTTGTTGAATTGTTAAATGCATGAATTATTGAACTATAGTTGAGGTTAAAATGTAATAATTATATTGTTGATTTAAGTTTGATTTTGTTCGGCTATATTGGGACTAACTTATTGATGGTTTTATGAGTTTGAGTTTTGTACTCTTGTTGACGACAAGAACATGGTTCAGGTAGGGGGGTCTTAGCTTCATGGCAACATGTGTCAGGTTTTTTCTGGTGGTTATATACACACACTCACATAGAATTCATCCTACATGATTGATTTGTCGATTAATTGCATAGAAAGATTTGTTTAGGAGATGTATGTGGTTATATGTTGACTTGATGATGTTAACCTCTTTTTGTCATTTGATAAAAGCAAATCTCTTTTGTCGACATTATTTTTAGTATGTTTTCTCTATTTAATTGAGTTGATTCCTGTCGTAACAAGAAGACAAGTTATTTTTATAATTGCATTCAATAGATATAAGAAATCTATGTATTTTTATCAAGTTAAAATAAATGTCAACGTTACTCTAATTTGGTTTGCATGTAAAGAATGAAAGACTTTTCCTGATTTTAATTTAATTATTTAAATCAATAAAATCATTATATTTATAAGAGAAAAAGAGTTGTTCTTCATGATAAACCTTTTATTATAAATAGGAATAAAGAGTCTTTTTAATGATATAAAAATATCTTAAATATGATGTTATTATAAATTTAAATATGTTAATCTTAGAAAAAGAGATATCTTACCATCTTTCGAATTGAATTTTTAATTTTGGCATAAGTTATGGGTAGTTAAGAATAGAAAACTAAAGTTGCAATTAATTAACTGGGGAGAGAGGGCGCATGAGCATGCAAAGAAAAGCATGCAGGAAGTTAAAAAAAGATAAGATAGAGAAACGAGAGAAACAGAAGTTATACAGTGTTAGGTGATCTGATAGGAGGGAGCAAGCTGCTACAAGAGAAGACATGAAGCAAAGAACTTGAAGAAGATAGACTCATTCTCATATTAGCTTCCTCGGAATAGGTATTCCTCCATATTAGATTTTTGCTACCGTGCATAAGATCTTTATGTGTATTGATAAAAGTTTAATTGATAGTCATAAAAATATCACCTCAAGAGGGGTGTCGATCCCATCTGTGTAGTATGTTAAACTCAGTAAAAAAACAAAAAAAATACCATTTATTTCTTTATGGGCATTTCTTTTTGTCCATTGCTAGTATGCATAGTCTAAACCATAAATCCCTTCTGCTTCTAAAATCTACCAGGGAAAATCTACTATTGTAATGACCTTTCTTAAAACCTTTTACCTTATATGAGAGATGATCACCTTAACTGGATCTGGCCATAGTATATACAGATCGGCCATCTCTTTAAGAGAATTGGCTCCTTTAATCTTTGTCTGATAATTGTATAAAGTAATGTTGATCCACTGCATATCTTATGTCGATCCACTACTAAGTGTATGTCGTCTACTGTATATTAAATGTCATTTGTTATTTTTCTTGGTATGTCGTTGTTGTATATGAATTCCATCCTTAGTATGTTTAAAAACATTCTCTGTATTATATAAAACATTTCGTGCATCATATATGTTGTTCACTATTAATATATACCATTCCATGCATCATATATGTTATCCTTTGTGAGAAGAAAGTCATTCTTTGTATATTGTAAGTCTTCTACTGTTTATGTGGGTCGTCATTATCATTTGAATGCGGATCGCCATTATTTGAATGTAGATTGCTAATATTAAATGCCAATCGCTATTAATGTACATCGATTTATCTGCCTATTTGACCATTTACCATTTTTTTTGGCATGCCCTTTTAATGATACCACATAAAATAGGCTATCTCTTTAAAGAGATTGACCTCCTCTATTAGAAACATCTCTATTTAATTTAAAACAACCTCAGCATAATATAAATCATTCTCTTTTGAATATAAGTCATTCTCTGGCAAATGATGAAATTCATTTTCTATATATTGTATCTCATTTACCGTTAGATGTATGTCATCACCACTTTATATATACCTGATACTAGCTATTGAATATCAATTATTGCTTATTGAATACTATCACTATTCATAAGCAAATACTGTTTACTATTTTATGTAAGCTAACTCACTATTTTTTCTTATACCAATCTCTGTGTGTTGAAAACCATCCTCTATGTGTTGAAAACGTCCTCTGTGTGTGGAAAGTCATTTTTTGTATTAGAATGTCGTTCTCTATATGATGTAAATCTAGAAAGTGAATAAATCAAATCAAATCGTATCTAAATTGCACTAAATTGTTTGACCATTGAAGTGGATGATATTTAAAAGAAAACAGTGATAAACTCCAAAATTAGATAACTAAATATGTTTGATTCAAACCAGCTATTTTCATAAAGAAAAATGATACAATTAAATAATTGAATCAAATCATTATTTGTTCAGAAAGATCTTACAAACACATGTAGACATTTTATTGAAGCATGTTGAAATATAAACATTTCTTAACTTATACCAATTTCTTACTTGAAGGTAGTCATGTAGGAAAACCTTTATTATTCCTTATCAATGCAAAAATCATTGTTCAAGAGATTTAAGTCATCATAGCTGTAATTAATAACTTTTGGAATTGAATAAACTATGGAGTTATACTTAAAAGAATCAATTTTTCTCTTATACTTATGTTTGCTCAAATAGAGTTTATTTTTCTTCACATTGATTTGTGTCATGTTAAATAAATGAATGAAATCACTTCATTGTCTTCTTGAAAGTTTATGTCAAAATGACGATTACTATACTTGGAGTGAGTTTGTTTACTTTGATTTTGCTTATCTTTGTCACTTGGATAAATTATTGGAAAGATTGTCTTCTGGGATGGGTGTCGAATATGGGACAATAGGGAAGTAAGTTTTCTTTTAAAAACTTACATACCATCACAATAGTTTAAATGCTTTGGCCAAAATGATTGGGTATTGATATAGACACATGCACCATTGAAATAGATGGGTAATTGCCTAGTTGTTATGTAATATTTTTTTCCCTACCATATCCTATTGATGTGATTCTGCATTCATGATATTAGTGCATGTAGATTGATAGGCACACACAAGATTCCACCCTACACTTATTTATAGATTGCTAGACCCTTTGAGTAGGGTTGGGTATTCCTTAGTTTGAGGAATTTCAGGGAAGCGTAATGCTTTGTGGTTGGGCGAAAAAGTGCCCGAACCATGTTCTTTTCCTTCAACGCAGTAGATGGCCAGTTGGTCGATGGTGGTCGAGGACTATTCTTTGGATTGATATGATATTGATCAACTTGTACTTCTATTATTTCAAGTTTTGTAAGGCTTGATGCCATCATTGAAATTTGTAATATTGTTTAATGACATACTGTGTAATATACTTCATATGTATCTATATGTGTTGTAATCATGATTTCACTTTGTACTTATGAAATTTAACCATTGATTTGTCTCTAGAAATATCAAATTTACTTTTTGACTGAATGGAAATGGAAGTTAGTTTACTTTACATTGATTTACCTCAGTAATTATGTTTAACTCTAGATATGAGTGCTTGTTGGAAAAATCTATACTTTACATTTGGTATCAGAGCGATGGTTCTACTCTAGGCCTTTTTGGAACTATTACGCTAAAGTTGTAAACTCTTTGTAGATAGTTCATGTGAACACTAGAAACTTTGGACGTAGGGCAGCAACCCTAGGATCTGGCAATAACCCCGATACTAGAAATAATGAAGAAGCCAATGTTGGGAACAATGCTGGCACTAATGTAGGATAGAATAATGAGGGACAGGATAACCAACTGACTCAAATCCTAGCTCTTTAGACTCAGCAAGGAACTCTCTTGACTCAGTAGGGAACCCGAATGAACACTATGGAACATGAAATCAAAGAAATAAGGGGAAAAAGGGATGAGGAAAGGAGAGAAGAAGCTGGAGGTCCTGAGGGTGAAGTGAATGGAAACAACAGAAACAAGATTGCTAAGGAGTTAGGAAAGGATCTCAAAAATGTTACCCCTCCTAAGTTTGATGGTAAGACTATAGGTGATGGAGCTGAAGCATAGATTATTGATATCAAAAAATATTTTGATCTCCATGAATTGTCTGTTGAAACTAAAGCTATATGGGGATCTTATCAACTTACTAGGGAAGCAGTGACTTGGTGGGACAATGAGAAAGTAGAAAAGAAACTGTTACCAGGAGATGTCACATGGGATCGCTTCCTTGAGCTCTTCAGGAAGAGGTGGTTGCTACAGCTTTATTTTGACAAGAAAATGATAGAATTCCAAAACCTCACTTAGGGAGGTATGACTGTGACTCAGTATTGGGAGAAATTCTCACTTGTTGAAATATGTTCCACAGTATCATCTTGATGAAAGGTTTAGGATTTGTAAGTTCATCTTGGGCCTAAGGCCACAGATTGGATTAGATGTTGATATTCATAACCCATTAACTATGGATGAAGTGTTCGAAAAGGCTACCAAATAGGAGAAGAAACTGTAGTAGATTTAAAATTACCGTAAGAGTCAGGATGTGAAGAATGGGAATAAAAGGTTTCAGAATGACAGTCGCAGTCAGGGCAATAGCAGTAATCAAGGGAACAGTAAGCGCTAGATAAGGAATCTTAAGAGAGGCAATAACTACTAGGAAAAGAACAATGGGAACCAAAATGGAAATAACAATAAGAGAGGTAACTATGACAACAATGCTAATAATAACAAGAGGGACAATCCAGCTAGACATAGAGGACCTAGAGATGGATGTTACACTTGTGGAGGAGAGCACTATGCTAGTGCATGTCCTTGTCGAACAGAGAATCAGAGAGACAAAAATTGACAGGGAGCTCTTCAACACCAGATTCATGTAGCTGTAGATCATCGTTAGGTGGATTTCTAAGCTACACCCATTAAAATGTCCAGTGAACTCTTTAGCCTTCCAATTTCTATTTAATTGATACGGGAGCTACAGAATGTTTTGTTGATCCAAAAATTATAGCTAAGATATCTATAAAACCTGTGTTAGACTTAGGGCACACAACTGAGAGGGGGGGTGAATCAGTTGTGTGAAACTTTCTCAAATTAAACACTTAAATCTTCTTTAGTGATTAGCAAAATATTAATCATGAACCATAATGCATTCAAATCAAAAGCAGAAACTTATCAACACATAAGACACCAAGATTTTGACGTGGAAAACCCGGTTAAGGGAAAAACCACAGGGTGATTAACCCAATAATGTATTCTCTATTAAAAGAATAGAAAGAACAAAATGGCACATGCTAATTAGGGCTCACTGCCTACAAGAGAGACACTGTCTACAAAGAAATAAGTAACACCTTCATGAACTGGAGAATAGCATCTTCACCATGCTTGAATCAGTTCCATTTAAGCCCAATACTTCTGCTCTGCCTTTCGCACTTCTCCTCACTACCACACACTCATCACTGCAAGACACATTTCAAAATGACTTCACAATCGCTTATTTAAACAAGGCATCGACTTAGGAACAATCATCTAAGTCAGCAAACACCTACAAGAACATCTGCAAGACGTGTAATACATCTGGTCGGCTAGTCTCAAGAAGAACACCAATATCCAATGGTTATTCTTCAAATGCAAACTCTAACTTCAATGGGGACCACCAAAATGAACTGAACATGATCCAACGATCATCATAACCTTCCCTGAATCACCAAGAACATCTGCACTTCATCATCCTACTAGAATTCTTCTCTCCTTCATCCGGAGCTTCAAGAACACAGTCTGTCATCACTGTCACAAATGAATAGGCTCTTCCGGACCTTCAAACCATGAACCAATCTAGTTGATACTTCACAGGGACATCCTCAACACTCCCTCAAATCCACAAAATGGGATAATGAATTTTTGGATCTCACCGAACCTATCTGACACTCTATCACCTCTAAACACCTGTCAGAACCGGTTCTACTTGAGCGACCATAACTTCTTCAGATCTTCATGCGGACCTCTGAAAACTTGACTGGAGCATCTCAAGACTTATATATACAAACCCTTTAAACCGTATCCTCTAATCCTCAACCGATTGAGGACTTTTACCTTCTTGTCATCACTGTTCTTCACTGTTCCTGATTAAGACTAATTTTCTCAATATCCTCAGCACACAACTCATCTAATCCTTCTCATTAATGCAACATGAGTATGTTGACATCAATGACAACACCGGTTAGGCCCATACTTGCAACAATCTCCCCCTTTGTCATTGATGGCAACATATGATGTGAAAAAACCATCAAGACAAGAACTTCTCCATGCTATCACAACTCCCCCTAATAGCAACAACTATTCACATGTCTTCTCTTCCTTTATTGCTCCCCCTTTGATCAACAACCACTTGTTTTTCACGTGTCTTCTCTCCCCCTTTGACATCAATGGCAAAGGGCTCATACTTGCAACTCCATTACTTCATAACATACTAGTTGTTCCCCCTGAGTAGCAGCTCCCTATCATCAATCCAGATCACAAGATATGACTATGATATCCACCAGATTGATGCACATCAATGCATCCTAGTTCATCACCGAAGGGGCAATAACCCCTAACTTCTCCCTGAGATACTCAAAAGAGTCCTTGGGAAGAGGTTTAGTAAAGATATCTGCAATCTGATCCTTGGAGGGAACATACTCCAATCTGACTTCATCCTTGTTCACTTGCTCTCTCAAAAAGTGAAACTTGATAGATATATGCTTAGTCTTAGAATGCAACACTGGATTCTTAGAAATTTTTATTGCACTTGAATTATCACAGAAAATTGTGATAGGCTCCTCATATTCTACTTTAATATCTCTTAGCATCTGCTTCATCCACAAAACTTGAGTGCAACTACCTACTGCTACAATGTATTCTGCTTCAATTGTAGATAGGGCTATTGCCTCTTGTTTCTTGCTTAGCCAAGAAACCAATCTTTTTCCCAAAAAGAATGCTCCACCATTGGTACTCTTCCTGTCATCCACATCTTCTGCCCAATCTGCATCTGTATATGCATGAAGAAAAAAATTATGATCTCTAGGATACCACAGACCATACTCAACTATTCCTTTTAGGTACCTAAAAATCCTTTTGATTTCTATGACATGAGATTCTCTGGGATCAGCCTAGAATCTCGCAACAAGACCAACAACCTGCATTATATCTGGTCTAGTTTGAGTGACATACAATAATCCTCCAATCATTGATCTGTACTTTGTCTGATCTACCTTAGGGGAGTCATCATCTTTGCTCAACTTACATCTGGTTGCCATGGGAGTGTTCATTAGCTTTGAATCTTCCATTCCAAATTTTCTCAACAATTCTTTCACATATTTGGTCTGAGAAATAAAGATTCCTTTCTTTGTCTGAGTAATTTGCAGATCCAAGAAGAAATTCATTTTACCGAGCATTGACATCTCAAACTCACTTTTCATTTGATTTGCAAAGGTTTTACACATACTGTCTCTTCCTCCAAAGATGATATCATCAACAAATACTTCAACAATCAAGATGTTTCATGGTTAATTTTGAAATATAAGTTACTGTCAGCAGTACCTTTGTTGAAACCAATCTTTAAAAGATGTTTGTCCAATCTTTCATACCATGCTCTTGGGGCTTGCTTTAGTCCATATAGTGCCTTCTTTAATTTGCAAACCATATCACCATGCTCAGATTATTGAAATCCATCTAGTTGTTCAACATACACTTCTTCTAAGTCACCATTCAAGAAGGCAGATTTGACATCCATCTGATACACCTTGAAATTCTTGAAGGCAACAAATGCAAGAAATAATCTGACTGCTTCAATTCTTGCCACCGGAGAAAAAGTTTCTTCAAAATCAATTCCTTCTATTTGAGAGTAGCCTTTGCAGACCAATCTGGCTTTATTTCTGATTACTTCACCAACTTCATTTAGTTTGTTCCGGAAGACCCATTTGGTTCCAATCACATTCTTGCTTCTAGGTCTGGGAACAAGATCCCAAGTGTGATTTTTCTCAATTTGCATCAACTCTTCCTCCATTGCTTTGGTCCAGTTTTCATCATTGTAGGATTCATTTATTGTCTTAGGTTCAATCTTTGAAATCAGACAATCTTCATCCAAATTTTGAGCAATTTTCCTTCTAGTTTGCACACCTTTGCTTTTGTCACCTATGATTTGATCTTCAGAGTGGTTCAGTCTTACATACCTTGGAACTTTGGAAGTTTCTTGCACTTCTGCTTCTTGATCAGGCTCATTCAGACCTATCTCTTCTTCCTGATTTACCAGATCAGTCTGAATCTGACTTTCAGAAGAGGATTGAACTCCTTGAACCAGAACACCATTTTGATCATCTTCATCATATTCATAAATCCTTGAAGGTTTCTCTATTCCCTCATCAACCTTCACATTGGTACCTTCTATCATCTTTCTTAGTCTCTTGTTATAACACCGGTAAGCTTTGCTTTGAGTAGAGTAACCCAAGAATATTCCTTCATCACTTCTAGCATCAAACTTGCCTAAATCTTCATCTCTTTTGATGTAACATTTGCTACCAAAGACTCTGAAATATCTTACAGTAGGAGTAATGCCAAACCAGAGTTCATAAGGGGTCTTACCAGTATTGCTTCTATTTTGAACTCGATTAAGAGTATAGACTGCAGCACTGACAGTTTCTCTCCAATAGATCTGAGGAACATTTGCTTCCATCATCATGGTCCTAGATGCTTTCTGGATGGTCTGGTTCTTTCTTTCCACTACTCCATTCTGCTGTGGAGTCCTCAGAGCAGACAATTGTCTCTTAATTCCATGTTTCTCACATAATTCTATGAACTCACCAGATGTGAATTCTCCACTTCTATTAGACCTCAAACATTTCAACTTTATTCCTGTTTCATTCTCTACCATAGCCTTGAATATTTTGAATTTCTCAAGAGCTTCTGATTTCTCCTTTAGAAAGGTTACCCACATCATCCGGGAATAGTCATCTATTAGTAGCATGAAGTATCTATCACCTTGAATACTTCTAGTTCTTGCCAAACCACAAAGATCAGTGTGAACTAAGTCCAATAATCCTGTAGAAGACAATTCCTTGCTTTTGAATGTGACTCTGCTCAACTTACCCAACTGACATTCCTTGCACAAGCTGTTGGTAAGTTTCACCAATTTTGGAAGATCTCTTACAGCCTGAGTATTGTTTATCTTGATGATATTATCAAAATTCATATGACATATCCTTCTATGCCATAACCAATTCTGATCAACTTGAACAAATAAGCAGCTTTTACCAGTACCAACCAAGTGGAAGATATTACCTTTAGTTTGAGAACCAGATGCAATCTCTGTTCTGAATCTTTCAAAGATTTTGCATTTTCCATCCTTGAATCGGAGATCATAGCCTTTGTCCACCAATTGTCCAACACTGAGAAGATTGTGCTTCAAACCTTCAACATACAGTAAATTACCAGTTTTGTTTCTTCCATAAAAAGAAATAGTTCCTCTTCCTCTAATTCTACCAGCAGAATTATCACCAAACTTCACCACTCCTCCTTCAAACCTTTCCAAATCTATGAACTTATTTTTGTCACCTGTCATGTGGTGAGAGCAACCACTGTCAATGGCCCAATCATTCTTTTCTTCAACTTGGGCAGCCAAAGCTCTTTCTACAACTTTATGATTGATAGATACAAAGGATATTGGTTCTTCATCCTTAATGGCAATAAACACCCATTCACTTCCAGATTTGTTGCCTGTCTCTGATTCATCATCTGTTACTCCTTCATTATCATCTTCTTCATGAACATAGTAACAGTTCTTTTGGAACCTTGATCTGTTAGGATTTGGCTTTGAAAATCTTTCTGGACATCTTGAGGCAAAATGACCAATCTTATTGCAGTTAAAACACTTAAAAGGCAATTTTCCTTCATACTTACCAGATCCTCTTGGCAGTCTCTTTGCAATGAGGGCTTCAAGTTGAGTAGTTTCTACTTCTTCTTCTTCTAGGTCTTTTCTTGCTTTTTCATACCATGACAGTTTCCTTGATGAGTTCTCTCCCAGATCAAATCCTTGTTTACCTTTCATAGAGGCACTAGCTTTGAATGCAGATTTAGTCTTGGGGGGATCATCTCCAAACTCAGTCATTTCAAAAGCAGCCAGTTTGCCAACCAATTGGTCTCTTGTGACAGTTGTATGGGCTCTGAATTCATCAATGACAGCAACCTTGATTTTGTAAGAGGCAAGAAGGGATCTGAGAATTTTACCAACAATCTCATTTTCATCCAAGACTCCACCAAAATTTATAATTCCACAAACTAGCTCATTCACTCTTGGCATAAAAGTGGTAATATTTTCATCATCTCTCATCTTCAGTTTTTCAAGTTTCCCTTTTAGACTCTGTAACCTTGCACATTTAACATACTGGTCTCCATCATGCAAAAGTTCCAGTTTAATCCAGATCTCATAGGCAGTTGGTAGGTCAATAACATTTGAGAACTCTGAGTCAGTTAATGCGCTTAGAAGAGCCTCTTTGGTCCGCAAATTGTTTTTAGCATCTGTGATTTCATTTAGGGTTGTCGGACCACCCTGTGGAGGTACATACGCTTTTGTGACCATGGACCAGTATGCCATTCCCATACACTGCAAGTGACATTTCATGCGACCTTTCCAAAGAGCAAAGTTGGTTCCATCAAACTTCAGACTATCCTTCTTGTATGACAACATCCTGGATCTCCTCAAGCAGTTAAGCTCCTTTTAGAGGAACTTAGCTCTGATACCAATTGTTAGACTTAGGGCACACAACTGAGAGGGGGGTGAATCATTTGTGCGAAACTTTATCAAACTAAACACTTAAATCTTCTTTAGTGATTAACAGAATATTAATCATGAACCATAATGCATTCAAATCAAAAGTAGAAACTTATTAACACATAAGACACCAAGATTTTGACATGCAAAACCCGGTTAAGGGAAAAACCACGGGGTGATTAACCCAAGAATGTATTCTCTATTAGAAGAATAGAAAGAACAAAATGGCACATGCCAATTAGGGCTCACTACCCGAGCACACTGCTCACAAGAGGCTCACTTCCTACAAGAGACACTGTCTACAAAGAAATAAGTATCACCTTCATGAACTGGAGAATAGCATCTTCACCATGCTTGAATCAATTCCATTTAAGCCCAATACTTCTGCTCTGCCTTTCGCACTTCTCCTCGCTACCACACACTCATCACCGCAAGACACATTTCAAAATGACTTCACAATCCCTTATTTATACAAGGCATCGACTTAGGAACAATCATCTAAGTCAGCAAACACCTACAAGAACATCCGCAAGATGTGTAATACATCGGTCAGCTAGTCTCAAGAAGAACACCAATATCCAGTGGTTATTCTTCAAATGCAAACTCTAACTTCAATGTGGACCACCGACATGAATTGGACATGATCCAAAGATCATCATAACCTTCCCTGAATCACCAAGAACATCTGCACTTCATCATCCTACTAGAATTCTTCTCTCCTTCATCCAAAGCTTCAAGAACACAGTTTGTCATCACTGTCACGAATGAATAGGCTCTTCTGGACCTTCAAACCACGAACCAATCTAGTTGATACTTCACAGGGATGTCCTCAACACTCCCTCAAATCCACAAAATGGGATAATGAATTTCTGGATCTCACCGAACCTATCTGTGACACTCTATCACCTCTGAACACCTGCTGGAACTGGTTCTACTTGAGCAACCATAACTTCTTCAGATCTTCATGCGGACCTCTAAAAACTTGACTGGAGCATCTCAAGACTTATATCTACAAACCCTTTAAACCGCATCCTCTGATCCTCAACCTATTGAGGACTTTTACCTTCTTGTCATCACTATTCTTCACTGTTCCTGATTGAGACTAATTTTCTCAATATCCTCAGCACACATCTCATCTAATCCTTCTCATTAATGCAACATGAGTATGTTGACATCAATGACAACACCGGTTAGGCCCATACTTGCAACAACCTGGACACATGGAAAATTCTTGGATGGTGCAGTATGATAACAATGCAGAGAAAAGGTAGATTCATGTCTAGTAAGTAGTGAATTAGATCTTCCTACTTTCCAAACACAAGTCAATTTGTATGTTGCACCTTTAGGAACATATGATGTGATTCTTGGAATCAATTGGCTGTCTGAACATAAGTCCTTAGTAGATTGTGAAGAGAAAGTAGTGAAATGCCTTAATGACTTTGAGAACCAAGTAGAAATTCATGGAACAAGAACACCCCTAAAGCTAAGACAGATATCAGCTATGCAATTGAAAAAGGATACGAGAGGGGGTTGTTTTATCTATGTAGTGAAGATAAAAGATCTAGATAATCAGGAACCATCTTTTGACAGATATCCTATTCTTAGAGAATTTAAAGATTTTTTTCCTGATGAATTGTCAAAACTACTACCTAAAAGAGAATTTGATTTCTTTATAGATCTTATGCTAGGAATAGAACCACAGTCCAAAGCACCATATAGAATGACAACCATAGAACTATATGAGATTAAGGCACAGTTAGAAGAATTGTTAAAACAAGGCTTTATCAAACCTAGTGTGTCACCTTGGGGCGCACCAGTCATCTTCATAAAGAAGAACGATGGAACATTGAGGTTGTGCATTGGTCATAGAATTTTCAACAAAGCCACTATTAAGAACAAATATCCACTTCCTAGGATAGATGAGTTGTTTGACCAGATGAAAGGTACAAAGGTATTCTCTAAAATAGACCTTAGATCTGGTTATCATCAGTTACGGATTAAGGACAAGGATATCTCTAAAACAGCATTCAGAACACGATATGGTCACTATGAATTCATAGTAGTACCATGTGGGTTAACTAATGCACCAGCAACATTCATGAACTTAATGAGCAATGTATTTAGGGATTATCTTGATGAGTTTGTCTTGGTCTTTCTAGATGACATTCTGATTTACTCTAAGTCATTAGAGGAGCATGAGAAACACTTGAGGATAGTTCTACAGTGTTTGAGGGATAGGAAACTTTTTGGCAAGTTATCTAAATGCACGTTCTATTAGAGTAAAGTGCACTATCTTGGGCATGTGATTTCAGCAGATGGGATAGTAGTGGATCCTGAAAAGATCAAGGTAATAATGGAATGGTCCATACCACAGACTGTAACTGAGGTTAGAAGTTTTATGGGGCTTGCAAAATATTACAAGAAATTTATAGAGGGATTCTCAACAATTGCAGCGCCCATAACCTCGTTGCAGAAGAAAGGTAAGAAGTTCGATTGGATGGATAAATGTGAACAAGATTTTCAGTTGTTGAAAGAAAAACTCACATCAGCACCTATTCTGACCATACTTGATGCTAATGGTCATTTCACAGTGATTATAGATGCTTTTGGTGAAGGTGTGGGAGGAGTGTTGATGTAGAATGGAAAAGTAGTGGCATATGAATCGAGGAAACTGAAACAACATGAGTTAAATTATTTACCTCATGATCTTGAGTTGTCTGCCATTGTTCACACACTCCAAATATGGAGGCACTATCTCTTGGGTAATCCATTTGAGCTTAAGATAGATCATTTGGGGATCAAATATATCTTCACCCAACCTAATCTCAATGCTCGATAGAGAAGATGGCTTGAATTCCTTAGTGAATATGATTTTGGAATCGAGTACATAAAAGGTAAAGAGAACAGGGTAGCAAATGCTCTAAGCAAAAGACAACATCTATCAGCCATGGTGACTTCTAGATCTAATCTACGAGAGCAGGTAATTCAGAACTTGCAAGGAGATGAGCATTATGAGTGCGTTAAGCAAGCATTAGAAGCAGACCCCACAGATCATCGATTTGATAGGTATGTGATAGAGTTAGATGGGATTCTGAGATATCAAGAGAGAATGTATATCCCAGATTCAGGTGAATTGAGGAAGTTGGTTCTCGAGGAGATCCACAGTGTTCTATATTCTGGACACCCAGGAGTGACCAAGACAATGGAAGGATTGAGACCACTGTATTTTTGGCCTAAGTTAAAGAAGGATGTAACTAAGTTCGTTGCTCGATGTTTAGAATGTCAACATGTCAAAGTTGAACATGTCCATCCTGCAGGACTACTTTATCCACACAGTGTACCTGAGTATAAATGGCAAGTGATTAGCATGGACTTTATTTAGGGATTACCCCTGTTGAAGAATAAGCATGATGTTATCTTAGTGGTAGTGGACAAACTAAGGAAAGTGGCTCATTTCATTCCTAGAAATCTCTTAGATGGGTCACTGATGTTAGCGAAGAAGTTTGTCCAAGAGATCTTTCGGCTACATGGAGTGACAAAGATGATCATTTCTAATCGTGACACTCGCATGACTTCTCAATTTTGGACCACGCTTAATGCAGCTTTGGGAACTAAGTTGAACTTTAGTACAACTTATCATCCTAAAATAGATGGACAGACAGAAAGAGTTAACCAAGTAGTGAAGGATCTTCTAAGGATGTACTGTACGGATCAGCAATACAAATGGGAGGAATATCTACCATTGGTAGAATTTGTGTATAATAATTCTTTCCATGCATCCTTAGGTATGGCACCATTTGAGGCTCTTTATGGGCATAGATGTAGAACTCCAATTAGTTGGGATAAGATTGAAGATAGGGTAGTGATTGGACCTGATATGTTGAAAGAAATGGAAGATCAGATGAGGCTAATCAAAGAGAAATTGAAGAAAGCCTCAGATAGATAGAAAAGTTATGCAGATAAGAACAGGACTTTTAGGCAATTCTCAATGGGTGACAAAGTGTTTTTAAATGTTAAACCACATAAAAGTTTTATTTCATTTGGCAAGGCATCCAAACTAGCTCCAAGATTCGTAGGACCTTTTGATGTTCTTAAAGTGATCAATCCAATTGCATACAAACTAGCACTACCACCAGCTCTTGCCAAAATCCATAATGTTTTTCATGTGTCATTGTTCAAACCTTATCATACTGATGTTTTGCATATTCTTGATTAGCATTCTCTGCAGGTACAAGATCCAAGAGTGGTGCTAGTGGATCCCATTCGAGTCTTGAGAAGTGCAACGTTAAGTTTCATAATTGAGACATAGTGCAATATAAGGTCCAATGGGACTAGTATTCAGTGAACAGTGCCACTTGGGAGGATGCTTTTGATATTGATAGATCTTTTCCGCATTTAGGAAATTAGATTAGATGTTTTATTTACATGCATATTTAGATATTTTGATACTCATATGATGATACATTATTATTTTGATACTATATTGTTTGAGTGATGTAATAAGACATCAAGATGATGTCTCTTCCAATTGGGGAAGGATGTCATGTCTCAGACTTTTATACCTTGTTGAATTGTTAAATGAGTGAATTATTGAACTATAATTGAGGTTAAAATGCAATAATTATATTGTTGATTTAAGTTCGATTCGCTTCAACTATATTGGGACTAACTTATTGATGGTTTTATGAGTTTGAGTTTTGCAGTCTTGTCGACGACAAGAGCATAGTTCAGGTAGGGGGTCCTAGCTTCATGGCAACATGTGTCGGGTTTTGTCTGATGGTTATATACACACACTCACATAGAATTCATCCTGCATGATTGATTTGTCGATTAATTGCATAGAAAGATTTGTTTAGGAGATGTATGTGGTTATATGTTGACTTGATGATGTTAACCTCTTTTTGTCGTTTGATAAAAGAAAATCTCTTTTGTTGACATTATTTTCAGTATGCTTTCTCTATTTAATTGAGTTGATACTTGTCATGACAAGAAGACAAGTTAGTTTTATAATTGCATTCAATAGATATAAGAAATCTATGTATTTTTATCAAGTTAAAATAAATGTCAACCTTAGTCTAATTTGGTTCGCATGTAAAGAATGAAAGACTTTTCCTAATTTTAATTTAATTATTTAAATCAATAAAATCATTATATTTATAAGAGAAAAAGAGTTGTTCTTCATGATAAACCTTTTATTATAAATAGGAATAAAAAGTCTTTTTAATGATATAAAAATATCTTAAATATGATGTTATTATAAATTTAAATCTGTTAATCTTAGAAAAAGAGATATATTGCCATCTTTCGAACTGAACACTTAATTTTGGCATAAGTCATGGGGACTTAAGAATAGAAAACTAAAGTTGCAATTAATTAACTGGGGAGAGAGGGTGCATGAGCATGCAAAGAAAACCATGCAAGAAGTTAAAAAAAAAGATAAGATAGAGAAACGAGAGCAAGAGAAGTTATACAGTGTTAGGCGATCTAATAGGAGGGAGCAAGTTGCTACAGGAGAAGACAGGAAGCAAAGAACTTGAAGAAGATAGACTCATCCTTAGATTAGCTTCCTCGGAATAGGTATTCCTCCATATTAGATTTTTGCTACCGTGGATAAGATCTTTATGTATATTGATAAAAGTTTAATCGATAGTCATAAAAATATCACCTCAAGAGGGGCGTCGATCCCATCTATAGTAGTATGTTAAACTCAGTAAAAAAAAACAAAAAAATACCATTTATTTCTTTATAGGCATTTTTTTGTCCATTGCTGGTAGGCGTAGTCTAAACCATAAATCCCTTCTGCTTTTAAAATCTGCTAGGGTAAATCAACTATTGTAATGACCTTTCTTAAAATCTTTTACCTTATATTGTGAGATGATTGCCTTAGTGGGTCTAGCCATAGTATATACAGATTGTTCATCTCTTTAAGAGAATCCACTCCTTTAATCTTTGTCTGATAATTGTATAAAGTAATGCCAATCCACTACTAAGTGTATGCCGTCTATTGAATATTAAATGTCATTTGTTATTTGTCTTGGTATGTTGTTGCTATATATGAATTCCGTCCTCAGTATGTTTAAAAATATTCTCTATATTATATAAAATGTTTCCTGCATCATATATGTTGTTAACTATTAATATATGTCATCCTTTGTGAGAATAAAGTCGTTCTTTGTATACTGTAAGTCTTCTATTGTTTATGTGGGTCGTCATTAGCATTTGAATGCAAACCGCCATCATTTGAATGTAGATCGCTAATATTAAATGCCGATCTCTATTAATGTATGCCAATTTCTCTGCCTATATGACCGTTTACCATTTGTTTTTGGCTTGCCCTATTAATGATACCACATAAAAATGACCATCTCTTTAAAGAGATCGGCCTCCTCTGTCAAAAATGTCTCTGTTTAATTTAAAACGACCTCAGCATTATATAAATCATTCTCTGTTGAATATAAGTCATTCTCTGGCAAATGATGAAATTCATTTTCTGTACATTGTATCTCGTTTACCATTAGATGCATGTCATCACTGCTTTATATATCCTGGATACTGGCTATTGAATATCGATTATTGCTTATTGAATATTGTCACTGTTCATAAGTGAATACCATTTACTATTTTATGTAAGCCAACTCACTATTTTCGTATACTGATCTCTGTGTGTTGAAAACTATCCTCTATGTGTTGAAAATGTCCTCTATGTGTGGAAAGTCATTTTCTGTATTAGAATGTCATTCTATGTATGATGTAAATCTAGAAAGTGAATAGATCAAATCAAATCATATCTAAATTGCATTGAATTGTTTGACCATTGAAGTGGATGATATTTAAAAGAAAACAGTGATAAACTCCAAAATTAGATAACTAAATTTGTTTGATTCAAACCAGTTGTTTTAATAAAGTAAAATGATACAATTAAACAATCGAACCGAATCATTATTTGTTCAGAAATATCTTACAAACACATTTAGACATTTTATTGAAGCATGTTGAAATATAAACATTTCTTAACTTATACCAATTTCTTACTTGAAGATAGTCATGTAGGAAAACCTTTATTATTCCTTATCAATGCAAAAATCATTGTTCAAGAGATTTAAGTCATCATAGCAGTAATTAATAAATTTTGGTATTGAATAAACTACGGAGTTATACTTAAAAGAATCAAATTTTCTCTTATACTTATGTTTCTTAAATAGAGTTTATTTTTCTTTACAATGATTATGTCATGTTAAAGAAATGAATGAAATCACTTCGTTGTCTTCTTGGCAGTTTCTGTCAAAATGATGATTACTATACTTGGAGTGAGTTTGTTTACTTTGATTTTGCTTATCTTTGTCACTTGGATAAATTATTGGAAAGATTGTCTTCTGGGATGGGTGTCAAATATGGGACAATAGGGAAGTAAGTTTTCTTTTGGAAAACTTACATACCATCACAACGGTTTAAATGCTTTGGCCAAAGTGATTGGGTGTTGAGACAAACACATGCACTATTGAAATAGATGGGTAATTGCCTAGTTGTTATGTTATTTTTTTCCCTGCCATATCCTATTGATGTGATTCTGTATTCATGATATTGGTACATGTAGATCGATAGGCACACACTAGATTCCACCCTGTACTTCTTTACAGGTTGTTAGTCCCTTCAAGTAGATTCAGGTATTCCTCAGTTTGAGGAATTCTGGGGAAATGCAATGCTTCATGGTTGGGCGGAAAAGCGCTTGAACCATGTTCTTGTCCTTCGATGTAGCAGATGGCCAGTTGGTCGATGGCGGTCAAGGACTATTCTTTGGATTGATATGATATTGATCAACTTGTACTTAGATATTGTTTCAAGTTTTGTAAGGCTTGATGCCATCATTGAAATTTGTAATATTGTTTAATGACATACTATGTAATCAACTTCAGATGTATCTATATGTGCTGTAATCATGATTGCACTTTATACTTATGAAATTTAACTGTTGATTTTTCTCTAGAAATATCAAATTTACTTTTTGATTGAATGGAAATGGAAGTTAGTTTACTTTACATTGATATACTGCAGTAATTATGTTTAATTCTAGATATGAGTGCTTGTTGGAAAAATCTGTACTTTACACTTGGCTGACAAGACATCTCAGCAACCAACTTGAAGTCTTGATGAGGTAGATATTTCACATTGATTCGAGTTGGTGAGCTTTGCAGATGAAATTTAGAAGGATGGCATGGTTCTTCAATGTGAAGGGACCTTAGTAGCTCAATGGCAGATCTTTCTAAGGTCGGTGATGACTTTTGGGCTCTTCTCTTCAATGCTCTATTCTTTCTTGAGTATGGGAAACCTTTTCATAATATTGCAGGTCTGCTAGAGGCATGGCTTCTATCCCCGTTGCCATTTGTTCCTCACTCTGTATTGATGTCTACATTAGCATTTTCAGATCACGTGGACCTGCCTCAGCACCCTTTGTACAAGAATTTAATCTATATATAAGCATTGTAATCTTTAGAGAGAGAGAGACTTAGTAATTTCTGGGCTGTTATGCTACCAAATTCCATATAGTTAGACCTCTTAGTCCAATTGCAAGATTATCAAAATTTGACTCATTGTGCCTATAGCTTGGCCTATGTTGTCTTCTGGTTAATCCACCCATGAATGTGATTGGTTATACTGTGCCTTTTCCTTCTATAAGCTATTTTGCATTGTAATAGTTTCTAGCCTTCATGATCAATATATTCACAATATTTTTCCTCTCTTATGCTTTGATTTCTGTGGTTTACTTGAAACTGTGATCTATTCTGTGAGTAAAGTGGCTCCTCTATAGGTTAGGTCTTCATCTGGAAGCCTCAATTAGTTTTATAAGTCTAGCTGAACCTTCCTTTGTGATTGAGATCATTGTTGTGTCTCTTCTAGGCTTATTACTACTCATTAAATCTGGTGCATCACCTTTATTTCCATTCAGTTTCTTCCTAACCCTTTTCTCTTGTAGTATTAGCACTACGTTTAGATATTTTTCTCTAAGCATTAGGCTTAGAATGAGGAACCATCCTTCTCTAGAGGTCTAATCTCAACTTGCAAGGTCCCACACCTTGAGATCATTCCCAAATGTTGTGTCATTAGAATGCTTGGACTCTCTCCAAGATGGGTGCAATTCTATGTGACAACAATTCTTGGCATGACCGGTGGGACCCTCTGCTCTGGACTAAGGATTTTGGTGTTGTTCTTGGTTTATTTTCTATTATGAAAGTATTCAACAGGCACCTGGTGACTTTGCTGATCTAATTCCTACACAACAATTCAACATTTCATGCCTGGAGTACAAACAAGGTCATCTTCTAGAGGTAATTTCCAATTAATAGAACTTTCATTTACTGAGTCTGGAAGAAGAATAAGATTATCTAAATCCCCTATGAGGGTGAGTAGAAGTAATAGTTCACCCCATTCAAGAACTCAATCTACTCCTCCTCTAGTCATTTTTTAGGCTAGGTTTCAATATTCAAGAAGAATCCTATGCATACCTATAATCAACCTAAATATCCCTAATATGGCTAGAAATCTTCCATTTGTTGCTTTTAATAGGGGTAGCCCTCTAGACCTAGCTCAATATGATGACATCCCTACTTTAGCCTTAAAGACTATCCCATTCTTTACTAGCGAAGACTCTACCACCCCAACTGAGCACATTCAAGATGTTGCTAGTGTCTACTTTGTCCATAATGTCAGTGCTGACAACGTGGCTACATGATATTGTTAGCCTCTTCATTCAAGGGAAAGTCTTTACAGTGGTATAGGGGTTTTCAAGCCAACTCTATACACAACTAGGATGATCTAGGCACTAAATTGTGCCAACACTTTGAAGACAAGAGTGATCATTTGTCACTTATGGAACAATTACCTACAATCAAGAGAGCTCCACATGAATATATGGTGGATTTCAACTATAGATTTTAGAAGATATGGGATAGAATCCCCTTGTTAGTGAAACCCTCTCCAAACACAGCATTTATCTACTACCTAAGGTCTTTGGATCCAGATATTGTTGTCATGATTTAGTCCATGTGTGGGGTTGTATTACCTGATGCCTATGATACAACCATAAGGGCCTATGAAAATTACCTAATTTAGGGCAAGAAAGATTTCTCCAAGACCACCAATGCCTCTATTTCTAGAGGCCCCTGTTATCTAGCCTATTGTGGTGCCAATTCCTACTATCTCTTCTATTGCTCCTCTAATCACACCTTCAGTTGAACTACCAGAAGATAAAGATGCCAAGATAAGGATGTTGACTAATCAATTGGTGTTAGAAAGGAGGTAGAATGCACAATCAAACAGGCCTTATCAGCCCTCCAACAAGACATATCAACCCTCCAATCAGGATCATCAACAACACAGGCCACCATACAAAGGTAATACGTAAAGGCAAGGGCAGTCTAGTTATATCAGATTGTTAAATGTTGTTAACCCTAATGCAACAAGAACCTCAAGGCCCCTTGTGCCAATTCAGAACAACCTAGCCCAGGACAGTAATTGGTGTTATCCTTGCAATCAATCACATGACCAAGACTTGTGCTAGAGTGGATTTTTTATTCGTGCTCTGACAGTGCAAGAGCAACCAACAATTTTAGGGCAGCAAGTTAGCACCGATCAAGGAATGGTGGGAGGTCAAGAACAAATGCAATATAATGCTACCTTGACGAACTGGACCCCTGATGAATATTGTGGTGTCAATCAAGGTGCTGGCCCTATAGAATTCAATACACGGGCAAAGAGGAGAACTACTGATGATACTTCAATAACTACAATTGGTCATACACTTATACCTAAAGTGTCTCCAACAATTACAACTAAAGAGAAAATGTCTAAGGTTCCTTCAAGGAAAATAGATTATATAGTTGAAAAGGCAGATACAGTTTCAACAACACAGCCTCAATCTAGTCAGCAGCCAAAAAGTGATCCAACTGTCACTAAAATGTCACAAAAGGGTAGTCAAGTACCCTTTGGTATAGTGGATCAGATGAATAAGACAAATCTAAGTGTTAGTATGTGGGATGCTTTATTAATCCCAGCTCAAAGGAATCTTCTTCAAGATGCCCTAACAAAATTTATTCAGCCTACTGTAGAAATAACAAAAGGAAAGACAACTACCCCAACAAACCTATGTCAGCCCAAGGAGGAAGTAAGTACAAGAAAACTAGTAAGCCCCCTCCATTTTATGTTTCCCTAATCGTAGGTGATAAATTATTGCATAACTGTATGATAGATTCTAGGGTGGGTACCTCTGTCATGCCTAAAAATATTGCTGATAGGTTGGGTATAGAGTATGAGCCTATGAATAAGGGTGTAGTGAACAATTAGATCGTAATGCACTATCAAGAGAGTAGGAGTTATTAAAGGTTTGGAGCTCACTCTACATGCATGTCCTTGCTGCACTATTTCACAAGATATCTCATTCATAGATCTCCCTGCATACTTTGGCATCTGCTTATCTAGGGATTTCACTACTAAAATAGGTGGGCATTTATCTTCTGATTGGTCCCACATGTTGTTTAGAACTAGATATGGCACCAAAGTGACCATTAGGGTAGAGCCTATTGCAAATGACCATATAGAACCCTACTTTCCTAACCTAAACAACATGAATTGCACAATACATGAGTTGGAAGAGGATGATAGTAGTAGGCATGAAGCTACCACACCTGTGGATGAGATACCTGATATATTTCTAGATGAGTGGGATAATTGTTTTTCAATTTGACACTCTTGATCACATAGAAGAAACAGGATTGGGTACTTAATGTATCTATGAGGAGGATGCTACTATCCCCAATCTTGAAAAGGAAAAGTCAGATCTAAGTGGGATATGGCAGATGTATTTTGATGGTTCCAGAAGCAACAATGGAGCAGGTGCTGGGTACTACTTTCACCCCAAAAAGAAAGTTATTTCTCTTCATTCTGATTGTAGTTTAGTTGTACGAACAATGTAGCTGAGTATGAAGCCTTGATTCAGGGCATACAACTGGCTCAAAAGAGAGGAATAAAAATTTTACAATTATTTGGTGATAGTGAACTAGTTGTCCACCAAATTAGAAAACTAAGTGCTTCAAAGAATGACTTGTTGAAGTCATACAAACATAGAGTATGAGACCTGATTGAAGACTTTGATGTCTTCAATATTTAGACAGTCCCTAGAAAGAGAAACAAGGATGCTGATAGATTGGCTATGATTGGTGCCCAGTTTGATATTCCTTAGAATGTCAAGCAAGTTTCAGATCAGCATGTATAGATTGTGGTTAGGCCTACTGTTCTTGACAATGTGATAAGCTGGCAAGTGTTTGAAAGCGACCAATAGATTGTGAATTTCTTGCAAGATGAGGTAGAGTTTGCTACCAAAAATTAATCAGTATTGCAATAGCAATATGGTGGCCAGGTGATCCAGTGAAAGACCAACAAGTTGCCCAGAGGGCTGATCACTTTAGAGAGCATATTTGGTGTTGACGATCAACAAAAGAAAAAAAATGAATATGACAGTCAAAAAATAGGACTATGAAGAAGTGGAGATTACACAGGGTAGATTCTTAAAACATGGCAAGGTATGTAGCCAAGATGAAAGGCAAGTTTTCATTGAGCTTTGTACTGAATTTGATGATCTCATAACTTGGGATTATAAAGATTTGAAATTCTTTGATCTTGGTTTAATCCAACATACCATTGACCTAGACCCTAATGCCAAACTAGTCCGCCAGAAGCAAAGGCATGTCAATCCCAAGATAGAGCCATTAATGAGAAAAGAGCTATCCAAGATTATAGAGGCTAAAATTATTTATCCCATTAAACATTCCTCTTGGGTAGCCAACTTAGTTCCAATTAGGAAGAAGAATGGGGAAATCAGATTATGTGTAGACTTTAGAGACTTGACAAGGCCTCACTTAAAGATCACTACCCACTCCCTTCCATGGAGCAGATTTTATAAACAGTAGCAGGTATTGAAAGGTTTTCACTCCTAGATGGCTACTCGGGCTACAATCAAATTCTTGTAAAAGAATCAGACCAGTACAAGACAACCTTTACCACCAAGTGGGGTACCTTGGCTTATCAAAAGCTGCCTTTTGGATTGACAAATGCTGGAGAAACTTTTTAGAGAGCAATGGATTTGGCCTTCAAAGGCCTGATCAACGATATTATTTTAGTGTACCTTGATAATTTGACTATGTATTCCAAGCATGTAGTTGACCATTTGGGTCATTTAAGAAAGGTATTTGAAAGATGCAAAGAATTTGGGATATCATTGAATCCTAAAAAGTATGTATTTGTTGTTCTAGAAGGCAAATTATTAGGGTGCCATGTGGTTTCCAAAGAAGGATTGGCTATTGATCTAGAAAGAACAAGTCTCATTCTTACTCTTCCTCTCCCTAGTCATAACAAAGGTCTACAAAGCTTTTTGGGAAAGATCAACTTTGTGAGGAGATTCGTACTTGACTTTGCTTCAATAGCAAAACCCCTCACAACTATTTTAAAAAAGAATGTCACCTTCACATGGTCTAAGGAAGGTAGGGACAATTTTGAAACTATCAAGCAAGCCATTGCACAAGCTCCTACACTGATAAACCCTAATTATGAGAAGGATTTCATCCTTTATGCCTTTGGAGGCAAAGAGGGTATATTGGTTGTCCTGACACAACAAAATGAAGATAAGTTGGAATAGCCAATTACTTTTTTCAGCCAACCTCTGAAGGAATATGAACTGAATTATGATTTTATAGAAAAATAGGTATTTGTTGTAGTGAAGGCCCTAAAAAAGTTTAGACATATGCTTTCTAATTGCAAAATTTAGTTGATGGTGAACCACCTCGGTGTGAAAGAGTTCCTCCTAAGAAAGGATATTAATGAGAAAAGGGCTAGGTGGATCACCAAGGTGATGGAATATGACATCAACATCAACATTACCAAATTGGTTCATGGAAAAGGTCTATGTAGACAAATGGCAGTAGACGTCAAAGACAAGGAGAATGTTGTATATGTCTAGGCACATGCACAACCAGTTGAGCCTCATACCCCAACTGACTGGTATTATGACATGGTCACATTCCTACAGTTAGGTAGATATCTGGATGGATTGGATCAAGCTAAAAGAAGGTATTTCAGACTCCAATCTATTCCTTATGTTATTATTGATGTTGTCTTGTTTAGAAAATATATCAATGGAATTCTTCTTAGATGCATTACACAAGATCAGACTTCTAGAGTCTTAGAAGAATTTCATAATGGCCCTATCGATGGACATTATTCTCCAAGGACAACTACAATGAAAATCAAGAGGGTTGGTTATTAATGGCCTAGTCTATTTAGTGATGCATACAAATGGATCAGACAATGTAAAGAATGTGCATTATTTTCTGGGAAGTAGAGACTGGCACCTCTTCCCCTTCATCCAATCCAAATAGATCAACCTTTTGCTCAATGGGGTTTAGACTTCATTGGAGTAATTAATCCACCTTCTAGTGTTGGTCATAAGTGGATTCTAATTTCCACTGAGGGCGAGTGCAAAAAGTTGGGGGGGCAAAAAGTGGCCAAGTTTTTTTCAAAAAAAATTAAGCTGTGCATTATAACATGCTCACATTATGGTTTGGTTTTGCCAAGCCTTAGGCTTGGCAAAACCAAGCCATAATGTGCTTGTGTTATAACCTGCTCGCATTATAACGCACTATATAAAAAAAGAGCATTTCTGCTCATTCATTCCTTTTGTTTTCTCTGCACCCATGGCCTACAAACGCTAAGGAGCACACTCGCATTTTGAAGACCAAATTCGACACCAAAATCTTTTTGATTCATTGCCAAAATGCCGCCACGACGTCAAGCAAGCCAAAGGAGTGAGTTTTATTTATTTTTTGTGTAAATTTGTTTCTAAATAGGTAGGTTTAAGTTGATTTTTGATGTAAATTTCCTTAATTGAAAGGAAATGTTAATGCACCTCCTCCTCCTCCTGAAAATCCATAAAATCTTGAATCACCTGAACAGGAAATACCTACCGAAGAACAACCCGAACAACAAACTCCTCCATCCATTCCTTGACATGCCCCTGGAACACAAGAAAATCTAATGGGGCAAATTGAAAATAATAAAAAAGAAATTGAAGACATAACTAAATGGTTGAAAGATCCTTCAACTTTAACCTTGCATAGATCCATGCTTCCTCAATCTCTTGAATCTATGTTATCAAATGTAGATTCAATTAGAAAGCAAATATCTAGTTGGTCAGAAAAGAGGAGAAAATTTAGAGAGTATTATGCAGACAAGCAATCGTATGAAGAAGTAAAAATATTACAAATTACAAAATTGGACTTGTGTTCCATTTTCACAAATCCACGAACAAATCAACCTCCACCCATTACATGCAAGAGGTTCCCTATCCATTGGTGCAACAACCAAGCGATAAGGGACAATTTTGGGCAGAGGTGGTGGATGGTTTTTGACCATCCTCCATGCAACAATAATGAGGTCCCGCAATACTTTTTGAGGAAACTCTACTGTGAGTTTGTCCTTAATAAAGTGCCAAACTATTTTGATATGCGGGAGTTTTAAGGTAGAGGTGGGGGTCAGCACAAGATAGACCAGGGGCATGTGTTGACCCATAGTGGCGAGTGAGATGAGTAGTCAATAGACCAGCCCATGAGCATGTGTCTATCTCTTCCATTGTGAAGGAGAGTGTTGAGGTCGAGACACTTAAGTCCATTAGTGCCTCATCATAGAGCATGCCAGTACTGCAACACAGTGTGGGTCGAGGGAGAGTACAAGGAGTAGGGTTCCACCCCATACTTGTTGGACTTGCGGGTCAGCCTGTGGTTATGACCCCATAGATAGTCAGGACATAGGTGCGCAGGCTACATCTGTAGCTAAGCATATGGTGATGACAAATACCCTCCTGAGTGAGACTTTTGGCCTTGATACTTAGGTAAATGTTAGCAAGTTCATTGAATTTAATATATTAAGTTTCATTTTTGAAATGCAAGATTAACTAATTTAGTTTGATGATTTTGATGAAATTTTACGGTCATAGCATTGATGCAGTTCTCAATAGTACTCCACCTACATTTTACACTACGACATCTACTGTCGGGGTATGTAACTAGTAAACAATTATAAATATTACATGTGAATAGCATTGTTATATGAATGGTATTCTAATATCTGATTTTGGATGTTGAATAGGTTAATCTTGGATATTTCACGGAAACACCTGCCAATGGTGGTGTAGTTCAAAGCTTCACTGAGGTAATAAAATAAACAGTTTAACTAATGAATTGTACTTACTATATTTTTGTATTTTATATTCATATCATTGATTACATTGCATTGCACATCTTTTAAACTCAAAGCATTTTTAGACATTGCATAGATAATAGCTAGATGTTGATAGATGAAAAATTTTCAATTACAATATAGTTAAATTTGAAAAAATGCCTCAAAGAAATGTGCTCTCATGGAATGCCATGAGAAGTAGATGCATAGACAAGGACATCACCATGAGACCACTTTTCTTTGAACCATGTTTTCAAACAGCTCACTACCTTGTCTATGCTACTATAATTTCCATACATGTCTACCAAAGCTTGTTGATCCCCTCCATACTATTCTTCGACAAATTCTCTCTAATAATCTCATCCAATTACCACCAATTAGACCCCAAGACATGACACCAGAGAGGGGCATCAACCTATGACATCTTATATAGCATATGATTGAGTCGAACATCATCTAGGTTTTAGGTATTAATTATGGGGGCAACAAGTCACCCCTAACCAAAATCTTCAAATCTACACTAACCCTTTCCCCTACAAACTTATGTCAATCCTATTGGCTCAATTTCTTCCATCCCTACATCTGATCCTACATATAACCCCCCTAAGTCTAATGAGTACCCTTCATTTAATACTACTATATTCTTTGAGATGAAAGAGAGCATAAAATCCTGCAAGAACTCACATAAACATGTACCAAAAGAGTACAACAACAATGGAGACTTGAGGAAGCATAAGAAAGAGCTATAGTATATCACCAAGAGAGCAAAATCTTCACTGTGATTATGTGTATTATGTGTCTAGTTGTATCATAGTGATGCATTAGTGACAATGAATATCATAGTGTGCTTTATTGTGTGTACTTCCATGTTTAGGTGAACATGTTTGTATGTTAGGAGCCATGACTTGCATCACTATTCTAGTTTCGTAATTGAATAATGTTGTTTTATTTTCAGATGATGCAGGCTACGGAGACACCTCCCAAAGTTCATAGGGAAATGGAGCATGGTGTGTCCACTGCGATTCATAGCTCCATGCCTTTGACAGGGGTATGAGGTAGATTAGTAAATTTCAAATTACATTAATTGTTATAGTTTATTTTTAAAAAATCAAATGATTATTGATTTGAAGTTTAAATTCTATCTAGATTGTTTCTATAGGACATGACATCACCATAGCCTAATCCTACTACTAAGGCAAATGAGGAGGCAGATTATATGGTAGCGGTAAGTGATTATTTTGTTAAATGTTTCATTTTTTAATAACATATATTTTCTATATATTAATGTATATAGTTTTTATTGTAACAACTACAGATCCATGAAGAACTAAATAGGAGGAGCAGTCCTCAGGTTCATAGTAGACCACCCTCATAAACGTATCCATACTCCCGAAGATCAAAGGTTGCTCATGATCTATTCCCTTCACCGAATAGAGGGGAATGAATGCTTATTGGGGTCCTTTGTTGTATGCCTATATGGCATTTGTGGACATATATTTTGTATTGCATATAGGAGACATTGTATGCCTATATGGCATTCTTGTAAGTCCATCTGGCTATTATATATATATGTTATACTTTTATCGACAGACATTGATGTATGCCTATATGGATATTTGGTTAATACAAATTTTTTTTATTGATGGCATCCATATTTGCATTATAAATCCATGTTTCAATGGATATTTATAGATGGTTACTTCAAATATTTAAAGTCCAATTGTATTACATAGGATGTTTGTTGATCTAATAAGCCAGCTATTGTTATTCAAGTATCACCTAAACCTCATTCTAGAACTAAAAGATAAAAGTTGTATTTTAAATAAAAATGAATCATCATGTTGAATAGAAAATATTCATATTCTTTATGAGTTTCTCAATTGAAAATATTAAAATGAGTATGCTAATCCATATTCTTTATGAGTTGCTCAATTGAAAATATTTCTTAATTTCTTGTTATTATACCATATTAGAATGCAAAGAGTATGTTTGTTGTCTTGAATAAGATAGTCAAAATCATATGCTTATGAACACCTGATGGCCATTGTGGTTATTAAATGTAATTCCTCTTGCATATAAAGCGAGGTTATGAGAGTACATTGAGTCTTACCTAATTTGAGTATGCAACATAACATTGGGGCTATAGGCTTCCATAAGGCATCAACAATCCCTTTGAGAATGTGGTTAATATTATAAATGTATACTTTGCATCCCACCATGTTAATATGTATCATGTCGTCACATTTACCAATTTGACTCTAATTCCATAAAGTAATTTATAGATTGTTTGTCATTGATGTCAAAGGGTCAAGGTTGTTTGTCATTGATGGCAACGTTGATGCCATGATGTTGATAAGGTGATACAGTGATTCAAGGTAGTGTTGTAAGTATGGGCCTAACTGGTGTTGTCATTGATGTCAACATACTCCTGTTGCATTGATGATAAGGATTGGATGAGCAATGTGCTGAGGATATTGATAAAATTAGTCATATCAAGAACATAGAAGAACAGTGAAGATAGTAAGGTAAAGATCCAAGATAAGATGACTATCAGAGTATGTGGTTCAAAGGGTTTGTAGATATAAGTCTTAAGATGATCCAATAAAGATTTTAGAGGTCTACATCAAGATCTGAAGAAGTTGTGGCTGCTCAAGTAAAACCGGTTCTGGCAGGTACATTCAGAGGTGACAGAGTGACATAGATAGGTCTGGTGGGATCCAGAATTACAATATCCTATTCTACAGATTTGGTGGAGTGTTTAGAAAGTCCATGTGAAGTGATAACTCAATTGGTTAGTGGCCTGGAGGTCTGCAAGCATCTATTCCATTGTGACAGTGATGACAGACTATGTTCTTGAGGTTCTAGATAAAGGAGATAAGGATTTCAATAAGTAGATGAAGTGTGGATGTTCTTGGTGATTTAGGCAAGTTTGTGGAGGTTTTTGGATCGTGTCCAGTTCTTGTTGGTGGTCCGCATTAGAGTTTGTGCTTGCAATTGAAGAATAACTTCTAGATGATGGTGTTCTTCCTAAGTTTGGCCGACCGAATGAATTACACATCTTGCGGATGTTCTTGTAGATGTTTGCCGACTTAGATGATTATTCCTAAGTTGATGTCGTGTATGAATAAAGATTTGTAAAGTCATTTCAAAGTGTCTTGTGGAGATGAGAGTGTGGTGGCAAGGAAAAGAGTGAAAGGCAGAGCAGAAGTTTTGGGCTTAAATGGAACTGATTCAAGCATGGTGAAGATGCTATTCTCCAGTTCAAGTATGTGATACTTATTATTTTATAGACAGTGTCTCTTGTAGGCAGTGGGCCTCTTGTGAGCAGTGTGCTCGAGTAGTGAGCCCTAATTGGCATGTGCCATTTTGTTCTTTCTATTCTTCTAACAGAGAATACAATCTTAGGTTAATCACCCCATGGTTTTTCCCTTAACTAAGTTTTTCACGTCAAAATCTTGGTGTCTTATGTGTTGATGTGTTTCTGCTCTTGATTTAATGCATTATGTTTTCATGATTGATTTATTAATATGTTGCTAAATCACAAAGAGGATTTAAGTGTTTAATTGGAAGAAAGTTTTTGACAACCGATTCACCCTCCACCTCTCAGTTGTTTGTCTTAAATCTAACAATTGGTATCAGAGCTAAGTTCCTCTAAAAAGAGCTTAACCACTTGAGGAGATCCGAGATGTCATCCTACAAGAAGGATAGTCCGAAGTTTGATGGAACCAATTTTAATCTTTGGAAAAGTTGCATGCAATGTCACTTGCAATGTATGGGAATGCAGTACTAGACCATGGCTACAACAAAGTATATGCCTCCTCAGAATGGCCTGAAATCTGCAAGTGAAATCATAGATACTGAAAACAATCTGCAAACAAAAGAATCTCTTCTAAGCACCTTATCTGATTTAGAGCTTGCAAATGTTGTTGATCTACAAACTGCTTTTGAGATTTGGGAAAAACTGAAACTTTTGCATGAAGGAGATAAGTATGTTAAATGTGCAAGGCTACAGAGTTTGAAAGGAAAATTTGAAAATTTGAAGATGAGAGAAGATGAAAATATCACTACCTTTATGCCAAGAGTAAATGAGCTTGTTTGTGGCATTAGATGTGCTGGTGGAGTCTTGGATGAAGATGAGATTGTTGGCAAAGTTCTCAGATCCCTTCCTACTTCTTATAAAATTAAGGTTGCTTCCATTGAAGAATTCAGAGTCCATTCAAGTGTCACAAGAGATTAATTGGTTGGTAAATTGGCTGTATTTGAAATGACTGAGTTTGGAGATGTCCCCCCCAAGACTGAATCTGTATTCAAAGCTAGTGCTTCTATAAAAGGAAAATAAAGAATTGATCCAGGAGAAAACTCTTCAAGGAAACTATCATGGTATGAAAAAGAAAGAAAAGACCTAGAAGAAGAAGCTGAAACTTCTCATCTTGAAGCCCTTATTGCAAAAAAACTGCCAAGAGGATCTGCTAAGTATGAAGGAAAATTGTCTTTTAAGTGTTTTAACTGCAATAAGATTGGTCATTTTGCCTCAAAGTGTCCGAAAATATTTTCAAGGCCAAATCCTAACAGATCAAGGTTCCAAAAGAATTGTTACTGTGTTCATGAAGAGGATGATAATGAAGGAGTAATAGATGATGAATCAGAGTTAGGAAACAAATCCGGAAGTGATTGGGTGTTTATTGCTATCAAAGATGAAGATCCAATGCCCTCTGAATCTGTCAATTATAAAGTTGTAGAAAGAGCTCTGGCTGCCCAAGTTGAAGAAAAGGATGATTGGGTCATTGACAGTGGATGCTCTCACCATATGACAAGTGACAAAAATAAGTTCTTAGATTTGGAAAGGTATGAAGGAGGAATGGTAAAGTTTGGTGATAATTCTGCTGGTAGAATCAGGGGTAAAGGAACTATTTCTTTTGATGGAAAGAACAAAACCAGTAATGTATTGTATGTTGAAGGATTAAAGCACAATCTTCTCAGTGTTGGATAGTTGGTAGACAAAGGCTATGATCTATGATTCAAGAATGGAAAATGCTAGATCTTTGAAAGTTTCGGAATAGAGATTGCATCCGGTATTCAGAAAAAAGGTAATATTTTCTATTTAGTTGGTACTGGTAAAAGTTGTCTATTTGTGCAAATTGATCAGAGTTGGCTATGGCATAGGAGGATGTGTCATGTGAATTTTGATAATATCATCAAGATAAGCAACACTCAAGCTGTAAGAGATCTTCCAAAACTGGTGAAACCTACAAATAGCTTGTGCAAAGAATGTCAGTTGGGGAAACAAAGCAAAGTCTCATTCAAAAGCAAGGAACAATCTTCTACCGAATTATTGGACTTAGTTCATACTAATCTATGTGGTCCGGCAAGAATAAGGAGTGTGCAAGGCGATAGATACTTCATGTTATTAATTGATGACCATTCCCGGATGATGTGGGTTATTTTTTTGAAAGAGAAATCAGAAGCTCTTGAGAAATTCAAAATATTCAAGGCTATGGTAGAGAATGAAACTAGATTAAAATTAAAATGTTTGACTTCTGGTAGAGGTGGAGAATTCACATCTGGTGAGTTCATAGAATTATGTGAGAAACATGGAATAAAGCGACAGTTGTCTATTCCTAGGACTCCACAATAGAATGGAGTAGTAGAAAGAAAGAACCGGACCATCTTGGAAGCATCTAGGACCATGATGATGGACGAAAATATTCCTCATATCTATTGGAGAGAAGCTGTCAGCACTACAGTCTATACTCTCAATCGAGCTCAAATCAAAAGAAATACTGGTAAGACTCCTTATGAACTTTGGTTTGGCATCACTCCTACTGTGAGGTATTTCAGAGTCTTTGGTAGCAAATGTTATATTAAAAGAGATGAAGATCTAGGCAAGTTTGATGCTAGAAGTGATGAAGGGATATTCTTGGGTTACCCTACTCAAAGCAAAGCATACCGGTGTTATAACAAGAGACTAAGAAAGATTATAGAAAGTACAAATGTGAAGGTTGATGAAGGAATTGAAAAACCTTCAATGTCTTATGAATATGATGATGATCAGAATGGTGTTTTGAGTCAAGGAGCCCAAGCCCCTTTTGAAATTTAGATTCAAACTGATCTGGTAAATCAGGAAGAAGAGATGAGTTATAATGAGCCTGATCAAGAATTAAAAGTGTAAGAAACTCCCAAAGTTCCCAGGTATGTAAGACTGAACCACTCTGAAGATCAGATCATAGGTGATAAAAGAAAAGGTGTACAAACAAGGAGGATTGCTCAAGATTCAGATGAATATTGTCTAATTTCAAAGATTGAACCTAAAACAGTGAATGAAGCTTGCAATGATGAAAACTAGACTAAAGCAATGGAGGAAGAGCTGATGCAAATTGAGAAGAATCACACTTGGGATCTTGTTCCCAGACCTAGAAACAAGAATGTGATTGGAACCAAATGGATCTTCCGGAACAAACTGAATGAAGTTGGTGAAGTAATCAGAAATAAAGCCAGATTAGTCTGCAAGGGTTACTTTCAAATAGAAGGAGTTGATTTTGAAGAAACTTTTGCTCCAGTGGCAAGAATTGAAGCGGTCAGATTATTTCTTAGTTTTGCTGCCTTCAAGGATTTCAAAGTATATCAGATGGATGTCAAGTCTTTCTTTCTAAATGGTGACTTGGAAGAAGAAGTATACATTGAGCAACCGGATGGATTTCAATTGTCTGATCATGGTGATATGGTCTTCAAGTTAAAGAAAGCACTGTATGGACTAAAGCAAGCCCTAAGAGCCTGGTATGAAAGATTGGATAAGCATCTTTTGAAGATTGGTTTTAACAAAGGTACTACTAACAGTAATTTGTATTCCAAAATTGATCATGAAAACATCTTGATTATTGAAGTGTTTGTTGATGACATCATTTTTGGTGGAAGAGATAATATATGCAAAACTTTTACAAATCAAATGAAAAGTGAATTTGAGATGTCCACGCTTGGGGAAATGAATTTCTTCTTGGGTCTACAAATCACTCAAACAAAGAAAGGAATCTTCATTTCTCAAACCAAATATGTGAAAGAATTGTTGAAGAAATTTGGGATGGAAGAGTCAAAACCAATGAGTACTCCAATGGCAACTGGATGTAAATTAAGAAAAGATGATGACTCTCCTAAGACTGATCAGAAAAAGTACAGATCAATGATTGGAGGATTGTTGTATCTCACTCAAACTAGACCTGATATTATGAATGATGTTGGTCTTGTTGCTAAATTCTAAGCTGATCCTAGAGAATCTCATGTCATGGCTATCAAGAGGAGTTTTAGGTATCTGAAAGGGACAGTTGAGTATGGTTTGTGGTATCCTTGAGATAATAATTTCTCTTTTCATGCATATATAGATGTGGATTAGGCAGGAGATGTCGATGATCAAAAAAGTACCAGTGGTGGAGCATTCTTTTTGGGGAAGAGATTAGTTTCTTGGCTGAGCAAGAAACAAGAGGCAATATCTATGTCCATTGTAGAAGCAGAATATATTGTAGCAGCAGGTAGTTGCACTCACGTTTTGTGGATGAAGCAAATGCTAAGAGACATAAGAGTAGAATATGAGGAGCCTATCACAATCATCTGTGATAATTCAAGTTTCAATAAATATATCTAAGAATCCGGTGTTGCATTCAAAGACCAAGCACATATCTATCAAGTTTCACTTTCTAAGAGAGCAAGTGAACAAGAATGAAGTCAGATTGGAGTTTGGGCCTTCCAAGGATCAGATTGCAGATATCTTTATTAAACCTCTACCTAAGGACTCTTTTGAGTATCTCAAGGAGAAGTTAGGGGTTATTACCCCTCTGGTGATTATCTAAAGTGCACTGATGTGCATCAATATGGTGGATATCACAGTCATATCTTGTGGTCCAGATTGATGATGGGGAGCTGCTACTCAGGGGGAGCAATTGGTATGATTCTGAAATGTTGGAATTGCAAGTATGTGCCATTTGCCATTGATGTCAAAGGGGGAGAGAAGACATGTGAAAAAAAAGTGCTGGCTGATCAAAGGGGGAGTAGTAAAGAAAGAGAAGACAAGTGAATGGTTGTTGGTGATAGGGGGAGTTGTGTTAGTAAAGAAAAGTTCTTGTCTTAATGATCAAAATAGTTTTTCACATCATATGTTGCCATCGATGACAAAGGGGGAGATTGTTGCAAGTATGGGCCTAACTGGTGTTGTCATTGATGTCAACATACTCCTGTTTCATTGATGATAAGGATTGGATGAGCTATGTGTTGAGGATATTGAGAAAATTAGTCATATCAGGAACAGAGAAGAACAATGAAGACAGTAAGGTAAAGATCCAAGATAAGATGACTATCAGAGGATGTGGTTCAAAGGGTTTGTAGATATAAGTCTTAAGATGATCTAGTAAAGATTTTAGAGGTCTGCATCAAGATCTGAAGAAGTTGTGGCTGCTCAAGTAAAACTGGTTCCGGCAAGTGTTCAGAGGTGACAGAGTGACACAGATAGGTCCAGTGGGATCCAGAATTGCAATATCCTATTCTGTGGATTTGGTGGAGTGTTTAGGAAGTCCATGTGAAGTGATAACTCAAGTGGTTAGTGGTTTGGAGGTCCGCAAGCATCTATTCCATTGTGACAGTGATGATAAACTATGTTCTTGAGGTTCTGAATGAAGGAGATAAGGATTTTAGTAAGCACATGAAGTGTTGATGTTCTTGGTGATTCAAGCAACTTTGTGGAGGTCTTTGGATCATGTCCAATTTGTGTTGGTGGTCTGCATTAGAGTTTGAGCTTGCAATTAGAGAATAGCTTCCGGATGATGGTGTTCTTCCTAAGTTTAGCCGACCGGATGAATTACACATCTTGCAGATGTTCTTGTAGATGTTTGCCGACTTAGATGATTATTCCTAAGTCGATGTCTTGTATAAATAAAGATTTGTAAAGTCATTTCAAAGTGTCTTGTGGAGATGAGAGTTTGGTAGCGAGGAAGAGAGCGAAAGGCAGAGAAGAAGTTTTGGGCTTAAATGGAACTGATTCAAGCATGGTGAAGATGCTATTCTCCAGTTCAAGTATGTGATACTTATTATTTTGTAGACAGTGTGTCTCTTGTAGGCAGTAGGCCTCTTGTGAGCAATGTGCTTGAGTAGTGAGCCCTAATTGGCATGTGTCATTTTGTTCTTTCTATTCTTCTAATAGAAAATACAATCTTGGGTTAATCACCTCATGGTTTTTCCCTTAACCGGGTTTTCCACGTCAAAATCTTGGTGTCTTATGTGTTGATGTGTTTCTGCTCTTGATTTAATGCATTATGTTTTCATGATTGATTTATTAATATGCTACTAAATCACAAAGAGGATTTAAGTGTTTAATTGGAAGAAAGTTTTTGACAACTGATTCACCCCCCCTCTCAGTTGTCTGTCCTGAATCTAACAAGGTGATAGTCATGAGGTGCATGATGTTGTGAATATGGTTTTCATGATAAGGTCTCTCAGTTCATGTTGATGCTGGATAAGGCAAACATGGTTCATATGATGCAAGGTTCATGTTCATGGTGGATGTGGTTTTGTTCATGCAAGGCTTTGTTGTGAATATGGTTTTCATGATAAGGTCTATCTTGGAAGGTTGATATGATGTAAGATTCATGTTCATGGTGGATGTGGTTTTGTTCATGCAATAAGAAGTTAGAGAAGACACGAGCTTTCATAATCATACTTCAATGTCATCATCAAGGAGAGTTATATTTATCAAGGGGAGTCATGAGTTTGATTCGAATGTGAAGTTGTTCATGTATTAGAACCCTAATCCTATGATAAGTGTCATACTCTAATGTCTTTCTTCTAATGTCCTTGAGGTCTCTAAAATGTCCTAGATATCTCTTGATGAAAGTTATAATGTTTAAGTCATTCTTATTGATAGTTAGGGTTTGCATATTGGGCATTAAACCCTAAAAAGAATCTACTTTTCTTAAGACTTTAAAACCCTCAATTACTTGTCATGTGTAAAGTACACTTTTGTTTTAATTTAGTATTGACTTATAATCACAGGTTACTATCACTTAAGTCAACTTTTATAAAAAGCTAAAAGATAGATTTTTAATTCTGCTCAGCACTGTAATGGCCAGAGAAATTATTTTCTCTCTCGGTGTGATAGTTTATGATGTGAGACTTGGTTTATGATGACATACAGAGAAATACCTAAGTGATGATGTGCAACATGAAAAGAATAGTGAAGAATAACTGATGATTGAATGGTGTCTTTCAAGGAAATTGCAGAGAAATTGTGAAGGAATTTTATCATTTAGGGCTTTTAATATGATGCAGAGGGCCAGTAAATTTTAGAATGAGATATATGCGACATGTTTGGATATTTTGGTCATTGATATGAGTTATTGGAAGGAATATCTACATGTCTACATGAGGATTGATCAATTTTATGTAGGATATCATGGTATTTGTAGTGTTTGAAGATTGAAGACTAGTTAGCATTTGTAGCTTGGACTGTTTTGGCATGTTTGGGTAAAAAATAGGACCATGCCTAGCTTAAATGTACCCATCCAGATGCATTGGAACTATCAGTTTGGTTGCACGAGGAGAAGAACAAAAGTTACACCCCTTTGCAACTTTACACTACCTCCCTCTAATAATTTTTGGGACAGCAGAAAACCTTTCACCATGGGAAAATGCCTTAGAGATATAAAAATTGAGAGAGTTTATTGTAGAGGGACCCTAGATGATCATGTTGCCTCAAACGAAATGTCTCTAAGTGACACAGTTTTCGAGTAACAGCTCATCAAAGATTGCTGCCTTTTTACACTTTGGACTCTTCAGGGATATCACTGGTACAATGTAGCTTGGATTGTTTCGACATGTTTGGGTGTGAAACAGGACCATACTTAGCCTAAATGTACCCATCTAGACGTGTTGGAACAATCACTTTGGCTGCATCAAGAGCAGGACGAACGTTACATCCCTTTGCAACTTTACACTATCTCCTTCTGATGATTTTTGGGGCAACAGAAAACCTTTCACCACGGGAAAACGCCTTAGAGATATAAAAAACTGAGAGAGGCTATTGTAGAGGGACCCTATGTGATCATGTTTCCTTAGATAGAATGTTTCTAAGTAGCATAGTTTTCGTGTAACAGTTGGTCAAAAATTGCTGCCTTTTTGCACTTTGGACTCTTTAGGGATATCACCGGTACAATGTAGCTCAGACTGTTTCAGCATGTTTGGGTATGAAACAGGACCATACTTAGCTTAAATGTACCCATCCAGACACGTTGGAATAGTTGGTTTGTCCGTATTAGAAGCAGAACAAAAGTTACACCCCTTTGCAACATTACACTGCCTCTTGACAATTTTTGGGGTAGCAAAAAATATTTCACCATGAGCAAATACCTCAGAGATATAAAAAATTAAGAGAGGTTATTGTAGAGGGACCCTACGTGATCATGTTAACTTAGATAGAATGTCTCTAAGTGACACGGTTTCTGATCTGAGTAACATCTTGTCAAAGATTGCTGCATTTTTACACTTTGGACTCTTCAGGGATATCACCGATACAATGTAGCTCAGACTGTTTCAGCATGTTTGGGTGAAAAAAGACAATGCCTAGCCTAAATATACCCATCCAGATGCGTTGGAATAGTTAGTTTGGTCACATCAAGAGTAGGACGAAAGTTACACCCCTTTGCAACTTTACACTACCTCCTTCTGATGATTTTGGGGACAACAGAAAACCTTTTACCATGGGAAAACACCTCAAAGATATAAAACTTGAGAGAATTTATTGTAGAGGAACCCTATGTGATCATGTTGCCTTAGATGGAATGTTTATAAGTGACATAGTTTCTGAGTAACAGCTTGTCAAAGATTGTTGCTTTTTTGCACTTTGGACTCTTGAGGGATATCGTTGGTACAATGTAGTTCAGACTGTTTTGGCATGTTTGGGTGAAAAATAGGACCATGCATAGCCTAAATGTACCTATTCAGATGCATTAGAATAGTCAATTTGGTCACATCAAGAGAAAGATGAAAGTTACACCCCTTTGCAACTTTACACTACCTCCTTCTGACGAGTTTTGGGGCACAGAAAACCTTTCACCATGGGAAAACACCTTAGAGATATAAAAAACTAAGAGAGGTTATTGTACAGGGACCGTATATGATCACATTACCTCAAACAAAATGTTTCTAATTGACAAGGTTTTTTAGTAACATCTCGTCAAAGATTGTTGCTTTTTGCACTTTGGACTCTTTAGGGATATCGTCTGTATAATGTAGCTCAGATTGTTTCGGCATGTTTGGGTATAATATAGGACTATGCCTAGCCTAAACGTACCCATCTAGATGTGTTGGAATAGTCATTTTGGTCGCATCAGGAGCAGGATGAAAGTTACACCCCTTTGCAACTTTACACTACCTCCTTCTGACAATTTTTGGGGCAACAGAAAACCTTTCACCATGGGAAAACGCCTCAGAGATATAAAAAATTGAGAGAGGTTATTGTAGAGGGACTCTATGTGATAGTATTTCCTTAGACATAATGTTTCTAAGTGACACAGTTTCTAAGGAACAACTCATCAAAGATTGCTACCTTTTTGCACTTTGGACTCTTCAGGGATATCACCAGTACAATGTAGCTCGGACTGTTTTCGGCATGCTTGGGTGCAAAACAAGACCATACCTAGCCTAAACATACCCATCTGAATGCATTGGAACTATCTGTTTGGTCGCATCAAGAGCAGGACACCAGAAATACAAAAATACAAAAGTTGCTTTGTGTAACTTGACAACATTGATACTTTTTTACAACAAGACTCAAACTAGCCCAAAATGACTCAATCTTACTCAAAAACATATGAAATGGTCTTAGAAGACATTATTACATACAATTGACTCAATCAAAACAAAATTTCACTTTTTGACCTGTAATAGGTAAAATTTGGTTAGTTGATGTTTGGTTTGGTTTGTGTGACTATCCTCCTTTCACCCTTACATTCAAGGACCTAGGGTCGAGTTACAATGTACTATCATACCCTAAGTCACTATTGAGATGTAGGGAAACTTGGATTTTTATGATTTGATTGACAATTTCCTTCTCTTATACTCAATTGTACCTTAAAACCCTAATTATGCAAATACGACAGTAAATGGATGAATTACGAAAAATGCTTATGTAGAAAAATGTAAAACAACAAATAACAGTGCACCTATTTTCAGGGTTCCGAGGTAGAAAAGTCAGGGACTAAAGAGCGGGTGCCCAAGTCCAAGGACCTACTTTTTGTTGAGATCTAGAAACAAGGTCTGCAACCTGTATCTGTTGTACCAGAGATTTTCCCATTGTGGAACTTTGAGGACCAATGAACGAGCATCGTAGTCCAAGGTGTTCTTTCCTTCACCGATCTGTGATTCTGACACTCTGTTTTACCCTTCTACAACTTCACTTTGTCTGCAACTCCAACCTTTAACCTGCAATCATGAAATCTTTGGGAGGGGGTTGTGGTGTTTAGAGGCTTGCTTCAGTCAAGCCCTAGAGAGACATTCAAGTCTTCCAAACACTGTTGTCAAATAGAGAATGTGTACCCAGGGAGGCAGAGGCAAAAACTAAATGATAAATGCTCAATAATCACAATAGATGTCACCTTGTAGTGAAGATCTCATGGAGGAAGAAGCTCTTCATGCCATGAGGAGATAGATACTCAAATCTACAAACACAAACACATAGACAATACAAATCTACTCTTGCAACACAAATGAATGCCTTGAATCACCTTTAGAACAAAATAGCTTGCTAGTAATCATCTAGTTTACAAATGAATACCTAAACATGCTTTTATATGAAACTACAAACATTCCTGCCAAGATTTCATAAATTCAAACTTATCGTGTCGGCCTAGGGACCAAATAACGGTCATAAACCAACACTAGAAATTTGGACCTAACCCAAAATAGGGCAGGACTAGGGCACGGGCACCCAAGTCCTCCCCCCTATTTTGGGTAGGGTTGGGTTCAAGGGGTCTTGCTAGGCCCCATTTGTCATGATAACTAGGTTGCATTCCATTGGGATGCCAAATTATGATGCAAGATGTCCTAAATGCGCACTAAAAACCCAGGAGCTAAACCTAAAGAGGGAAAAGCCCCCAAGGGGACATTTTTTGACATTACATTTAGCCCCCACTTTAATGTATATATAAATGTGAGGCCAATACATGCATTAAAGTATAGTCACAAACACAACAAACATGCCAAGCATGGAGAAGACACACCAATCACATAGAAAATAGTAATAGGCACGCAAAACATAGATAAGACAGTTACAGTCACACAAAACATGGAGAATATAGCAATAGAAGACACATTAATGCATAGAAGACAGGCATGATTCTTTTCTTTTCTTTTTCTCATATATATGAAATGCAGATGCAAGTACTAGAAAGTAAACAAACCTCCCATAATGTAGGATGTACTCATCACACAAGTCTTTAAGATGCATATATGGGGCAATACACATGCAAGACATGAAAAACCTCCAAAAATGTAGGATGTACTCATTGGACATGTCTTTAAACTGCATATGGCGCAACAGACATGCCAAACAAAGAAAGCACGCTAACACACACACTTTGAAGACACGGAGAAAACATGACAGACAAGCGATGGAGTGTTCCTATTTCTAGGTTCATCACCATCTTAGGCACACACCAACGATTGCCCTTTGCCATAACAATCACTGAAAACATGCTTAAGGGTTGAGTTAGTCACAGAACCACTCCCTGCCTCCACATAGGACTTTTGAAAATGACAGGATGGTGCAATTTGTTCTGAAAAATACACCACCCCCGCCTCTGCAGAGGGCTTAAGATAAAAAGGATATACGTGATATCATACCTTCGCTGAGGGCTTAAATGATTGATTGATTGATTGATTGCAAACAAACTCAAAGTGCGGGATGTACTCATCGCACAAGTCTTTGAACTACACCTGAGGACAAGCACATTGCGAACATCTACAATAGACGGCTTACCTTATATATGCCCCCACCTTAAGGTGGTTAATATCACACATTGATATCAAGCATGTTAAGGTAAGAAGAAAACACACAAGGGAACATAGACTTTCGCAAAGCCCATGCCCCCTGGAGGTGACATGTACTTTACGATCACTAAATGTTCCCACAAACACATCCCTGCAAGAAACATGTTAGTGTCTACAAAATCATGATAAGCAACAACATCAATGCATATGATTAACCACACAAAGAGCCAAGGTTATACTATGAATTCAGAGTTTGAGGATAAATGTGAGCCTATATCACAAAGATCTCTGAATCGAGTACCACCAAGGCTAGATTTAAAGACTAACAAAGTGCGCAAATCATCAGTATTTGTAAGGTTTGTAAATGAGATAAAAACATCATCAAAATCACTATGCGGAAAGCACGAGTGGTTCCACTAGCCAAGCATTGGATAAGATATACAACCCCATCATCCTATTAGGAACTAAGTCTAATTTTTTATTTCTCTTGAAAGGGACGCTAGGTCCGCATTAGTATAAATATTTTTCGTCATCCACCCGCTAGATAGATACACTAGAGGAAGGGAAACAAACAATAAGAGAGAAGAAACAAGTGTCTTATGGATAGTCACATAGGAGGGTGCCCCCAAGTCACCAACCGCAACGCTATGCACGTAAGACACAACACACAACAATGAAATCAAAGAGAGAAACAATATTGAAGAATGATGATACAAATAGAAGGTCACAACAGAGGTGGTCTCCTGGTATCCCGGACCTTACAAGAGAATCAGGGGTCATCCCAGGAGGCCTAAACAACACATAACACATCATGGGGGAAGCACATCACAAGAGAGATAAAGGGTTAGAGATACTTACCTATAAGGAGATCCATTCTAGAAGTTATCAACCATAAAATCATTCTCTTCGCAGTCGCAAACATAAGGTACCATTGCCAAGTTTTTATCACTATTCTTTTGTTCATTCTTAAATGCTTCTTGGTTTGACTCAATGTTAGGTGGAATGTGTTCTTGTTCAAGTTCATTAGTGTACTTATTTACTATCCTCTTAGGTGGTGGGAGAAGTAAATTATTTTGAGTGATCTCAACATCCATCCTTGAAGGATTTAATCTGAGGAACTTTTCCTCATCCACCAATGCTACATCCTTAGTGATGTTCAAATGGTTTGAATATTCAATGAAAGGAGGGACATTAAAGGTCTTCTCTTCCTTAGGGATATCCAAGATTGGTGAATAATCAACTAAAGGAAGAAGGTTGGTGGAATAATCCATAGAGATTCCATGCACTAGGGTAGGATTTTGATTGTTAAATGAATGCTCATTGTCTACCTATGGAATGTTCTTTGTGAAAGGGAGATCTTCATTCACTAATGCTTCATCTTGGCCAGGGAGAGCAGTGGAATTAATAGAGATATCCCTAATATTCTCGTCTAAGACTCTTGAATATTCAATGATAGGAGAAGTAGGATAATCTATGGAATCATTATTAGCATATTCTTTAGTGGAAAAATAATTCTCACTCTCATCCTTCTCATGAGTATTCCTAGAGATGAATTTAGTTAAATATTCTAATATCAAAGGATATGCTCCTATGAGTAAAGAGAGGCCTAAAATCATGTGTATAACAAAGTAATTGTAACTCATATGTAGAACAAATAGACATAACAATACCACTGGTAAAAGCTATGTGCTCTAGAACATGAGGGTTCTCATTAGTGAAACTAGAGAAATTTTCAAACTCTAGGATATACTCATGCAAAGATTTCAGTAATGAATAACATGAAGATGCCATTATCAATGTCCAATGCAAAGTTATCAAATTTATGTTTCTAAATCAATGTAAAATTAGATTATAAAAGTTTTTCAAAAGTATGCAAAAGAAAAGTGCAAAATTAAATGCAAAAATGATCTTCAATGCTTGATTTTTTTGCACCTTTTTTCAATGCAAGTGAATGAAATAAAAGGTGTTATAAGGGTTTTGATCATGGGAAGCAAATAATATGGATGGTATCAGTCCAATACAACAATAATATCCTTCACAACACACTCTTTATACAAATCTAAGATGACAACAAGTCAAAATATAGTGAAAATATGCCAAAATATGCGATTTTTTCACCAAATCTCAATGCAAAAGAGCATGACAAAGGTTGTTGTGAGGAAAATGATGATGGACAGAAAATTATATTAGTAATTACAGCCACTTAATGCTGAAATATCTATCACAACACACTTGTAGTGCCACTCAAGGTCAAACCCTAGTGAAAATATAGCAAAAATGTGTAGTTTTTCACCAAATTTTCAATACAAGAGCCCGATAAAAGGGTGTTGTGAATCTTTTTAGGAGGGGTAGAAAATAATTACCATGATAACAACCAATTTGTGCAAAAATACTCTTCACAACATGCCTATGGTGCAAATTTAGAGAGTCAATAAGCCTGAATCTAGTGAACATCAATTTTTTTAAACGCTAGGTTTGAGATCTTGACACAAAATGCAATATGAATGTTTAAAATCTGATTTATGATGAAAATGAAATATACTCAGTTATGAAAATGATTTCCAAACCCTAAGATGCAAAATGCAATTGCAAATCTAATGAAAATGCATGAAGATTGCTAGTTTTTTGTTGAAATTTTCTATGCAAAAATGTAAATATTTGAAATCTAAATGCAAATTTACACCAAAATGCAAGACTATAGAAAAATGCAAATTTGAATGAAACTCTTAAATCAGTAGAAAAATCTGAAAGAAGATTTTGCCTACTAACCCTAGATTTTGGAATTACTAGGTTATATGAAAATTATCAAAATTTCTGCAAAACCCTGGCAATTGCATGATGAAAATGCATTGCAAATGATTTAATTTTTGTAATTTTCTGTAATTTATCTCAGATCTAAAGCAAAAATCATAAATTAGATGAAATTAGAATGAATTGATGCAAAATAGTACCCTAAAATGTAAGTTTTTTTCAAATTTTTCAATTTTTTTGAAATTTTCTCAATGCAATAAGATGAATGACTATATGAATAAGTGAAATTAATGCAAATCTAAAGAAAAACACTTAGCAAGGTGCAAAATTCAATAAAAACATGGGTTCACCAAAATGTAAAGGTTAAAATTTGGATAGTTGATGTTTGGTTTGGTTTGTGTGACTATCCTCTTTTCACCCTTAGATTCAAGGACCTAGGGTTGAGTTGCAATATACTATCATACCCTACATCACTATTGAGATGTAGGGAAACTTGGATTTTTATGATTTGATTGACAATTTCTTTGTCTTATGCTCAATTGTACCTTAAAACCCTAATTATGCAAATACGACAATAAAACAATGAATTACGGAAAATACTTCTGCAGAAAGATGTAAAACAACAAATAACTGTTCACTTGTTTTAGGGGTTCTGAGGTAGAAAGATGGGGACTAAAGAGCAGGCACCCAAGTCCAAGGCCCTACTTTTTGTCAAGATCCGGAAACAAGGTTTGCAACCTGTATCTGTTGTACCAAAGATTTTACCGTTGCAGAACATCGAGGACTAATGAGTGGGCGCCCTAGTCTAGGGTGTTCTTTTCTTCACTGATCTATGATTTTGACACTCTGTTGTACCCTCCTACAAATTCACTTTGTCTACAACTCCAACCTATAACCTACAATCATGAAAACTTTGGGAGGGGGTTGTGGTGTTTAGAGGCTTGCCTTAGTAAAGCCCCGGAGAGACATTCAAGTCTTCTGAACACCATTGTCAGATAAAGAGTGTGTGCCTAGGGAGGCAGAGGCAAAAACTAAATGATAAATGCTCAATAATCACAATAGATGTCACCTTGTAGTGAATATCTCATGGAGGAAGAAGCTCTTCATGCCATGAGGAGATAGATGCTCAAATCTACAAACACAAACACGTAGACAACACAAATCTGCTCTGGCAACACAAATGAATGCCTTGAATCACCTTTAGAACACAATAGCTTGCTAGTAATCATCTAGTTTACAAATGAATGCCTAAACATGATTTTATATGCAACTACAAACATTCCCACCAAGATTTCATAAATTTAAACTTACCATGTTGGCCTAGGGACCAAATAACAGTCATAAACTGACACTAGAAATTTGGGCCTGACCCAAAATAGGGCAGGACTAGGGTGCGGGCACCCAAGTCCTCCCCCTTATTTTGGGTAGGGTTAGGTTCAAGGGGTTCCCCTAGACCCCATTTGTCATGATACCTAGGGTTCATTCCATCAGGATGCCAAATTATGATGCAAGTTGTCCTAAATGCACACTAAAAACCTGGGGGCTAAACCTAAAGAGGGAAAAGCCCCCAAGGAGACATTTTCTGACATTACATGACCCCTCTTGGATGCATGACAACTTGGTTGCCCCTGCACCATGAGGACACTAAAGTCGATAAAGTTTTCCTATTAAGAAAAAGAGCTTCCCTTAGCTTCAAGAAATATAAATATTCTATACTGACAGGGCCAACCACGTGAAGGTGGAAGCTCATGTGGCCTCACCTAAGACCTAAGACACATGTATTCTAGTAGATGTAGGACACCTAAGACACTTATTGTATAGTATGTATCTAGATTTTATAGACATAGTAGACCTAAGTTACCTAGTCTTTATACCTTATCTAGTCTAGACCTAGGTCACCTAGACACCTAGATTATAGTTCTACCTAAGACACCTATTATGGTAGACCTAGTTGACATATAGTAGCTACCTAAGACACCTAGATTAAATTATACCTTATCCTAATATCTAGACAGGTAGTTGATATATAGTATCTACCTAGAAGACACCTAGATCATTCTAGATTATACCTTATTCTAGTCTCTAGACAGGTCGTTGATATATAGTATCTACCTAAGACACCTAGATTAGATTAAATACCTTTTTTCTAGTCTCTATCTACCTAGTTGACATATAGTATATACCTAAGACACAAGTAGAGACACCTATTATCTAGTTAGAAACCAAGACACCTAGAGACACCTATATTTTATATATTACCTAGATTTTATACATTACTCTCAGGGTCAACTTCATCCATCACTTAGGTCTAACCCCATGAAGCACAAGATGATGATGTAAAAATGTGTATATGTGCAAAAATGTAGCAACAAATAAAAAAACACAAACCTATGTAAACTTACAAATTAATGTGCATACTTACAACTCAATGTAACATGACTTTACAAAATCAATGTGAATACTTACAAATTAATCCAATGAACCATCCAGGTCTACTCTACTCTTTATTGTGTCAAGTATTGCCTCATGGTCAAACTCACGTACCTTCCACAAGGTCTTGTTCAAAAGTCTACCCCGATATTGTATCAAATGAACATTGGATGCCACGACAAGGTTCAAGTAATGAAGAATCTTCTGATGCATGTCAAAGTCTTGAAACATCCAAACATTAACACTCTTATGTGGGTACCTTCTAAGCCATGTTCTAGTAACAACCACTGAGCTTGTAGGGTATTCAATGTTTTCTCCATCTGTAACTGGGACCTCCAATTTCTTTTTGGCCTCAACACAATGACACAAGTAATAATATGTTCCCTCTTCATTATCTTTATCTACAATAACTGCATATACATGCCCTAGATTGATATGTGTAGCAAATTAGATGAAATTAGTCAACATTACAAAAACACTACAAAGTAAGATAACATTAGGAATTACAAAAACTATGCAAATAGATATATTACCTAGTTGAACTAGATCTGATATGTGGTCAAAGTCAACTGATGATTCCATCTGTGTTAGTTCTAGTGCTGTCGAGGTTTGATACATGTCAAGTGGGCTAAGATAACTTAACTGCCATTCATCAACCCACTCCTTTGACTCGCACTCATCCCAAGCTTGAATTGTATAGGAAGAACAAAATCATGACATCTTTCGCATATGGATACTCCATGAACCTGCAATTGAGATTTTGAAGTTCCCTCATAGTCATTGCTTTCTTTGCATTCTTAGCTTCTATCTCTTCCTATGTTAGTTTAATTCTTGATCATTTCCTTGGCATGACAGAGAATTTGTCTTTAGCATGATAAAAAGACCAATATTAGTTCCTAAGAAATGAATCCATACAAATAACTAAAATATTTGTCATTCAACCCTTCATAGTAAATGTACATACAATCATCATGTATAAGAGTAAATGTCACTCAACCAAAATAGGTACAAAGCATACAAAGCATTATTACAGCCATACAAAGCATTATTGCACAATGTTATTGCAGCCATACAAAGCATTACGGTACAATGTTCACTTCAGTCCTATGAGGATAAGGTCAAAGGAGAGTCACCTATTGAGGCTACAAGTGAAAAGTACATGGGACTTCATGTTGACTACTTGTTGATAACCATCTAGTCATGAAAGGATATGTGATTGAGATCGTGGGAGACATCACACTAGGGCATGGTTTGGATTAGTGTAGAGGGTGAAGAAGGGATATCAAGAGACAATTATTAAAATCAAGGCTCATTAATATGGCAATGCCAAACTCAAGTAGATAATCATGTGCATTTTAGAGGCAAATTATTCCAGGCTGAAAACTTGTGTTTTAGGCAATTAAGTTGCATAAGGGTTAGGGTTTATAGAGAAACTCTTTGGAAGGTGTTTGTAATTCTTGAAAAGGTTGAGGTAGACCCAATTTGACATGTTTGGAGTCTTGGTTTGAAGATTGGAAGCCTGGAGATTGAAAGGAAGAAAGGTATGCGGAAAACACTTCCTACACTGATCTAATGAGGAAAGACTTATGCAAATTTTTACTTTTACAGTTACAAATTAAGATGCACATTAATAGAAAGATAATAATAACTTCCAAATGCAAACACAAAACTCACAACACAAGATATACACAGGGAAAACCCTTTCAGGTAAAAAGCCCCACACTCTAAAGCCGCCCAATATATTATTCAGAAATCACAAAGATTACAATATACTTGTAGAGCAAGCTTTTACAGGAGTATATCCAACCATAGATCTAGGAGGTAACTTGACATCTATAAGATTATTACATACAACCTCCATCTCAAGTTCCTAATATATAGGAGATACAATACAGCATACTGCCAAAGGTAATTACAAAACCATGATCTAAAACCACCCAAAAGTGGCACCCAAATTATCTCCAATCAAAAATGCCTTGTGATGTGTCAAACCACACACCAGCATGTGTAACTCTCCCCTTTACATCTCTTTTATGTGTCCAACACATTTTTACATTTCCCAAAACCGAAGGTCCAACTTCCGAAGGCCATAACTTTTGATCTGGGTGTCTGATTGACAAACCATTTTATGCGTCAAAAATCTCATGAAGTGCTCTTTTACCCTGTAACCCGCTACACTAGTTATGACAATTTTTGGGATGTTTAGAGAAGGTTTGATACCTAAAAATTGAGTTCAAAACTTTTTCGGCAGTTTCAAATAAACAAAAACTTTAATATCTCACAATCTAGATATGATCATGTGTCAAAACTCACCTGATATGTTTACTTAGCTGTTGTGCACCTTCTGGGAAAATTTTAGGTCAACTCGAGGTCAATTGAAGGACTTACTAAAAATAGTAAGCCTTGCTATTTTAAGCTCATTTGGAAACTTTTGGAAACTTTGAAGGTTCCAGACCATTTTCCAAGATAAAGGGTATTCAAAAAGACCAAAACTTGAAAGAATAGTAATCTTTTGAAGTTGCAAGGGTGAGACACGTTTCCTAACAGAGATCAAAAAACCTGTAGTGACCTATTTGCACAAGCCTAATTAGGCCTCTTGTCAAGTGGGACAGTCAATTTTAAGGTCTTGTATTACAAAACAACTACACTTAAATTTTGGATATGTTTTAAAACTCCCAAAAGGGTATCCTAAACAGCTTTTGTATTGTGGGTTGGAGTTGTTTTCTACAAGATATACCACAAAAACCTTTTTTTCTATCCTACAAGGGAAATAAAAGATAATTATGGAATGATGAAGCCACTATGACATGATGAATTATACGATTCATGAAGACAATGATGGAGATCCATAGAGAAAACCAAGGAGGACAAGATAAGACACCAAATTTGTGAAGTTGACAATGGCAACAAATTTACCACCTAGTTGTCCTTAACTAATCCATTATTGCAAATGGATATATTTTGGCTTCTATTGACTAAAAGTGACTTATTTATGATGAATATAATGCTCAAAATTGTTCCTTGCATGTCTAAGAAGTTGGAAACAAGTGGACATTAGCTTGGAAATATGAATATTTGGAGACATACCTAGGATTGTCATAAAAATCATTAGACTAATCTTTGTAATTTAGGGTATTGAATGGTATATAGTCGACCAAGGTAACCACCATAATGTGCTAACAAAGGACAATTAGGAAATTTTGAAATATTGTTGTGTCATGTGCATACAAATCATCATAAGCATAAGGAATGTCCTAGACCAAGATATGTGCATACAAATCATCATGTCATGTGCATACTTGTATGATCTTGACACTTATTCATTTGTATTTTAACTTGTTAATATGAACAAGATAATAGTATTTCATTATGCTTAAGGGATTGAACTCAATTGATAGTAAACCCTAATCCCTTATCCCTAAACCCTCCAACCTTATCCCTAAACCCTCTACCCTCGACATTATGCCTTAAACCCTAATCCCTCAACCCTTAAACCCTCAACCCTTAAACCCTTAATCCCTATAACCTTAAACTCTTCAACCCTAAACTCTCAACCCCTAGATACCCTTAAAACCCTAAACCTTAAACCCTTAAACCCTATACCCTATACACTTAACATTGGACACTCAACCTTGAACATTATCCCTCAACCTTCAAACCTCTACCCTATACCCTATACCCTCAATCCTATACTTGTGCCCTAAACCATCAACCCTCATCCATATGCCTTCTACCCTAAACCTTAAACACTAAACCCTATATCTTATACTTAATGCCTAATCCCTCAATCCTCAACCCTATACCTTAAACCCTGAAACCTACACCCACAAACCCTCATCCCTATACCCTATAACCTCACCCTTATACCCTAAACCTTAAATATTGTGCCTCAACCCTATACTTAAAACCTAAACCATACAGTCTCAACCCAAGTCACCCTATGCCTTAACCCTTAAACCCTCAACCCTTATCCACCCCTCTCCTCCCCTATCTACCTCACCCCCATCTCTCCCCTATCTCGCACACCCCTCTCTCCCTAGGTTATAGGTCTCTCACTTGTATGTCTCTCATGGCTCTACATATTTCCCTTCCTCTCCACCTCTCTCCCTCCTCCTTACCCATCTTTCCCTCAAGTTGTCAACTTGAGTCTCTCATTTTATTATATCTCTCCCCCCACCTCTCTATCTCTCACCTTTGTCTCCCACTCACCTCTCTACATCTCCTAGTCACTCCTTGTTTTCCTCTCCATCCATCCTTAGCCATTTAGGTTTATTAATTAACCCTAAACACTAAACCTTATCCCTAAATCCTCAACCCTCAACCCTTAATCCTTGAATCCTAAACCATATCCCTAAACCCTTAACCCTTGACACTATACCTTAAACCCTAATCCCTTATCCCTAAACCCTAAAACCTATCCCTAAAGCCTCAACCCTCAAGCCTTAAACCATAAATCCTAAACCCTATCCCTAAACCCTCAACGCTCTATACTATAGCTTAAACCCTAATCCCTTATCCCTAAACCCTATACCCTATCCCTAAATCCTTAACCCTCAACCCTTAAACCTTAAATCCTAAACCTTATTCCTAAACCCTCTAAACTTGACAGTATACCTTAAACCCTAATCCATCAACCCTAAACCCTAAATACCTCAACCCTTAAAGCCTAAAGCCTTAACCCTTAAACTCTAAACCCTTAAAACCTTAACCCTTATCCACCCCTTTCCTCCCCTGTCTGCCTCACCCCTATCTCTCCCCTATCTCTCTCACTCCTCTCTCCCTAGGTTATAGGTCTCTCACTTGTATATCTCTCACAACTCTCTACACATTTACCTTCCTCTCCACCTCTCTCCCTCCTCCTTACCCATCTTTATCCCAAGTTGTCAACTTCACTCTCTCATTTTATTATCTCTCCCCTCACCTCTCTACCTCTCCCCTCTCTACGTCTCTCAGTCAGTCCTTGTCTACATCTCCATCCATCTTTAGCCATCTAGGTCTCTCACTTAACCCTACCCACTAAACCTTATCCCTAAAGCCTCAACCCTCAACTCTTAAGCCTTAAATCCTAAACCCTATCCCTAAACCCTCAACCCTCGACACTATACCTTAAACCCTAATCCTTTAACCCAAAACCCTAAACCATATCCCTAAAGCCTCAACTCTCAACCCTTAAACCTTAAATCCTAAACCCTATCCCTAAACCCTCAACCCTTAATACTATACCTTAAACCCTAATCCCTTATCCCTAAATCCTAAACTCTATCCCTAAAGCTGCAACCCTCAACCCTTAAACCTTAAATCCTAAACCCTCAATGCTTGATACTATACATTAAACCCTATCCTTAAAGCCTCAATCCTCAACCCTTAAACCTTAAATCCTAAACCCTATCCCTAAACCCTCTACCCTCGACACTATACCTTAAACCCTAATCCCTCAACCCTAAACCCTTAAACCCTCAACCCTTAAACTCTAAACCCTTCACCCTTAAACTCTAAAGCCTTAAACCCTCAACCCTTATCCACACCTCTCCTTCCCTATCTGCCTCACCCCCATCTCTCCGCTATCTCTCTCACCCCTCTCTCCCTAGGTTATAGGTCTCAATTGTATATCTCTCATGGGTCTCTACATATTTCCCTTCCTCTTCATCTCTCTCCCTCCTCCTTACCCATGTTTCCCTCAAGTTGTCAACTTCACTCTCTCATTTTATTATATCTTTCCCCTCACCTCTCTATCTCTCACCTTTGTTTCCCCTCACCTCTCTACCTATCCATAAACCCTAAACCCTATCCATGAACCCTCTACCCTCAACACTATACATTAAACACTAATCCCTTAACCCTCATCCCTAAAGCCTCAACCCTCAATCCTTAAACCTTCAACCCTAAACCCTATCCTTGATGCCTTTACCCTAAACTCTATCCATATTCCTAAACCCTCAACCCTTGACACTATACCTTAAACCCTAATCCCTTATCCCTAAACCCTAATCCTTATCCCTCAACCCTTAACCCTTAAAACTTAAACCCTAAAACCTATCCCTACACCCTCGACACTTGACACTATATCTTAAACCCTAATCCCTTAACCGCCATCTCTAAAGCCTCAACTCTCAATCCTTAAACCTTCAACCCTAAACCCTATCTGTAATCCTTGTAGCCTCGACACTCTACTTTAACCCTAATCCCTTGACCATCAACCCTATCCCTCAACCCTCAACCCTCGACCCTCAACTCTCAACATTAAACCCTAATCCATCAACCCTAAACCTTAATTCGTCAACCCTAAACCCTATCCCTAAATCCTCAACCCTCAACACTATATCTTAAACCCTAATCCATAAACTCTAAACCCTAATCACTCAACCTTCAACCCTAAACCCTATCACTAAACCCTCAACCCTCGACACTATACCTTAAACCCTAATCCCTCAACCCTCAACCCTTAACCCTAATCCCTCAACCCTAATCCCTCATCCCTAAACCCTAAACACTATCCCTATTCCTAAACCCTCAACCCTCGACACTATACCTTAAACCCTAATCCCTTATCCCTAAACCCTAATCCATATCCCTCAACCCTTAACCCTTAAAACTTAAACCCTAAAACCTATCCCTAAACCCTCGACGCTAGACACTATATCTTAAACCCTAATCCCTTAACCCTCAACCCTAAAGCCTCAACCCTCAATCCTTAAACCTTCAACCCTAAACCCTATCCCTAATCCCTCTACCCTCGACACTCTACTTTAACCCTAATCCCTTGACCATCAACCCTATCCCTAAACCCTCAACCCTCAACCCTCAACTCTCAACATTAAACCCTAATCTGTCAACCCTAAACCCTAATCCCTTAACCCTAAACCCTATGGACCTAAATCCTCAACCCTCAACATTATTCCTTAAACCCTAATCCCTCAACCCTAAACCCTAATCCCTCAACCCTAAACCCTAATCCCTCAACCCTAAACCCTAAACCCTATCCCTAAACCCTCAACCCTCAGTACTATACCTTAAACCCTAATCCCTTAACCCTCAACCCAAGACACTATACCTTAAACCCTAATCCCTTACCCCTAAACCTTAAACCTTATCCCTCAACCCTTAACCCTTAAACCTTAAACGCTAAAACCTATCACTAAACCCTCAATGCTATACCCTCAACCATATACTTAAGCCCTAATCCCTCAATCCTCAACCCTATACCTTAAACCCTGAAGCCTACACCCACAAACCCTCATCCCTATACCATATAACCTCACCCTTATATCCTAAACCCTGAATATTGTGCCTCAACCCTATACTTAAATTAAACCTAAAGCATATGTGCTCTTGACCCAAGTCACCCTATGCCTTATATACCCTCAATCCATATTGTAAACCCTAAACCCAATATCCTAAACCCTAATCCCCATGCCTTACACACTTAATCTTATACACTCAACAACCTAAATATTAACCCTCAACTGTAACCCTCAACCCTCTAATCTCTACCCTCTACCCTCTACCTATTACTTAAGCCCTAATCCCTCAACCCTCAACCCTCAACCTTAAAAACTTTACAGGCTCAAGTCATTATATACCCTAAACCCAAAACACTTACATACATACATGCATACATACATACATATAGATACATACATATATACATACATACAAACATGCATACATATATACATACATACAAGCATGCATACATGTACATACATACAAGCATGCATACATGTACATACATACATACAACCATACATACATACCTAGAAGCATACATATATACATATATACATCCATCAAACATACTTATGAAACATGAACATAAATCACTCAAAGGAAGACATAACGTGACCGCATTATAACGCACTCACATTATGTCGAACTAGGCAAATACCGACAAACATGCAAAAAAAGGGAAAAAAGCACAACATAATGTGAATGTGTTATAACGCACTAGCGTTATATTGTGCTTTGGGAATCCCAAGCGTTAGGCTTGGGATTTGCTTTAGATTTCCAACCAAAAGGCTTGGAGTGCCTTCCCAACATCCACAGATGTGTTTTTGCAAATTCTACAAGATTTGACATAATTTTGTTTATGCTAACCCTTAGATTTTCAAGTGTTTCAAGGTCGAACAAATTGAACACCTAGGTAATGTTAGGCTTTCTCTTAGCTATTTAAAGATGTAATTTTTTCACATTTTGACAATGTTAAGCCTTTCATCTTTAATTTCTTTTGTTTGTGTCTGTTTTTAGGCAAAAACCACTGTTTGGTCTTTTTTTCATTGTAAATTAACCGTTCATTTAAATTTCAAAAAATTACATTTTTAGAAACTAGACTCCATTCTACACATATTAAAAAAAATTGATTTTCAATTAGTTTTCAAAATTTATAGGGGTAGCACAACCAAAATTCTATTTTTTAGGATGTGTCCACTTTGAAAATTAGTAAAAAATCAAGTATTCATAAAAAAATTATCAGAAAAATTAGGCATAAACTACATGTTTCTAAGTAATTTCTCATTAAAAATACCAAAAAAAAGTTAACCTTTTGAGGGAGCCACAAAACATGCTATGTTATGTTTTTTTGACATAAACAACACTAATTTCTGTGGCTCCCTCTTTCAAACCCCTTAATCTATACCATTTAAAAAAAAAAGTTAGTAGTTTAGAAAGTAGACTTAGAGCACTACGAACATTGTTTTGGTTGCATCTCCGAATTTTGAGTGTAACTATGCTCAATTTCTCATCCAAGGCCAGCATTTCCTGATTTCTAAAAAAAGTGGCCACTTAACACCCGTTTTTGGCCCCCCATCTTCTTGCACTTACCCCTGATTATTTTACTAGGTGGACAAAGGCAGTTTCTTTGAGGGATGCCATAGAAACATCCATTATGGACTTCCTTGAGTTTACATGAAGACCTCGTCCAACTACTATCCTCAGGGAAATAACTTAGCTGAGTCCAATAAAAACCTGATCAGAATCATCAAGAAAATAGTGGAGGATAATCAAAGAACATGGCACTCCAAGTTAAAGACTACTCTTTGGACTGATAGAATCACCCCCAAAAGAGCCATAGGTAATTCCCCTTTCATGCTTGTGTATGGAATGGAGGCAAGGGTTCCATTATCACTGGAATTGCCTTCTCTTGAGTTGGCACAACAGCTAGAACTGATGGAAGATGATGCTATGACAATCAGAATTGTAGAGCTCTTAGAACATGAGGAGAATAGGGATATTGCTATGAAGACCCTTGAAGCCCACCAAGAGCGGGTCAAGAGGACCTTTAACAAAAAATCTACTGGTAGAACATTCAGTGAAGGAGATATAGTGCTGAAATGAGATGCAAATAGGGCCAAAGTTGGAATACATTCAAAGTTGGATGCCATATGGAGTGGCCTATATATCATTACCAGTTGTAAACATGCTAATGCATTCATGCTGTTATATGGAGCCTAATTAGACTCGGAGGTTAAATTTTCCCCACTTTTATCAGCACAGTTTCCCCCTAAATTTATTTAATGGGGGTTTGGGGGCAGCACCCCCAAGACGGGGTCAAAACCTTATTTTGTAAAGGCATCGGGAGTTATTTTTCTATCAAGGCTGACATTAAAAAAAAAACCCTATTTTGTAACCAACATAAGTCTTGATAAAAATAGCTAAGGGTTAGGGTTTCTGTTGATATTGTATTATAGCATTTGCAACGGTATTGAGTTGCAAGGATTGCTGGTTGTAATCGATTTGATTTGCTAGATAGTAATATTAGACTCTCTGTTGGTGGATGTAGCTTGAGTTTGGGTGAACCACATTAAAAATTGTCCCTCGCTGTTATTATTTCTATGTATTTTTCATTCCTATGTTTAATCTTTATTTGCATTTAATTGATATCTTCTACATGCAATTTCTAACAATTCCAACTCTCTAAGTTGAGTGGAGAGGTTCTGTCGATCCTAGCCAATGGGATCCATCTCAAACCTTTCTTTTAGCATGGTTGTGAGACCCTGTAAATAGGTTAGGCTTCCTTTCAATAAGTGCCCTTGCACTCTATTGTATTCTCATTAGGAGAATACATGCTTGCTTGTTGTTTTGTTTTGCCTTGGTAGCTCGCCCTAGTTGTTTTAGCTCCTTTGTTCTTGTTGTAGTCTCTTTTGACCCCATGCCCAATGGATTGATAAGGCCACTGATCTATTTGTTTAGCAAGCAAACATCCCTGAGAGCTCACCAAAATGTTGACCCATTTTCCTCTCTTCAGAGTCAAATAGTTCACCTTGAAATCCCCTAGGATATAGCCTTACAAGCCTTCATTCTTCAAATCGTCATTCTCTGCCTTGCAGAAATCCCTAAAAACTCATCTGGAGAATCCTTGCAAAAAACCTAGAAAAACCTAGAAACCTTTTTCCTTCAATGTCTTCCTTTGCAAAGATTTTCTACCTTTATACTTGGTCTTTTCTATGGATATCTAATGTCCAGATATCTAGATCTTAGTTTAAGATCCGGATGTTATCTTAATATCCTGGATCTTAGTTAAGATCCAGATGCTTTCTCAATATGCAGACCTTAGTTAATATTTGAATGCTTTCTTGATATGCAGACCTTAGTTAATATCCAGATGTTTTCTTAACATCTAGATCCTAACTAATGTCTAGATCTTTCTCAATATCCATGACCTTGTGAATGTCCTAATGACATCATCGAGTCCCCCCAAAGAAGTGCATATGATGACATCATTCAGACATTCCTCCTCTAGTATATTATCCTACAGTGATAATATCCTGATGATGTCATCCAGATCCCCTCTTCAACAAAGTTCTTCATGTCGATGACATCAGCAGGATATTCAAAGGTTGGCGCATAAAGTGGCATCCAGATATTAAGTTAATAGATAGATGTCAAGTTAATATCCTAACATCATGTATTCATGAGGATGACAGCCACTCCATGCTGCAAAGGTAATTTTGATGGATGCATCCAGATATCATGATATGAAGACTATTGTGTGCGGTCGGGCTATACCATCCAAATATTTGTGAATATGCAAACTTTGAAGATGCTCATGGATATCCATATACCTGTTGATCGAAACATTGACCATGAATATCTCCCTCATCCTGAGGAATTTCTACATGATCTAAAAGGCAAAATTGCTTAGAATTTCCTCCTCTTTCATTTGGCGGGATTTTGGGGGGATATTCTCACATCGAAATTATTATCCAAATATCATGATCCAGATATGATGTGCACATCTAGTTATTAGGATAGTTGTCCACTAAGGAAGGATATGTAGGCTTGGCCGACAAGACATGTCAGCGATTGACTTGAAGTGTTGTTGAGGTAGATATTTCGCATTGATTCAAGTTGGTGAGCTCTGCAGGCAAAATTCAGAAGGATGGCACAATTCTTCAATGCAAAGGGACTTAAGTGGCTTGGTGGTAGATCTTTCTATGGTTGGCGATGACTTTTGGGCTCTTCCCTTCAATGCTTTATCCTTTCTTTGGTATTGGCAACCCTTTCGTAGTGTTGCAGGTCTGCCAGAGGTATGGATTCTATCCCCATCGTCGTTTGTTCCCAACTTTGCATCAATGACTGCATCAGTGTTCTCAGATCCTATGGACCTGCCTCAGTGCCCTCTGTACAAGAATTTGATCTATATATAAGCATTGTAATATTAAGAGAGAGAGTTATTAATTTCTAAACTATTATGCTGCCAAATTCCATATAGTCAAACCTCTTAGTGCAATTATAGGATTATCATAATTTGACTCACTATGCATATAGCTTGGCCTCTGTTGTCTTCTAGTTAATCCACCCATGAATGTAATTGGCTATACTGTGTCTTTTCCTGCTATAAGTTATTTTGCATCGTAATAGTTTATGGCCTTCATGATCAATATATTCACAATATTTTGCCTTTCTTATGCTCTGTTGTCTGTGTTTTACTTAAAACTGTGATCTATTCTGTGAGTAAAGTGGCTCCTTTATAGGTTAGGTTTTCATCTCAAAGCCTCAATCAGTTCTATAAGTTTGTGTGAACCTTCCTTTGTGATTGAGATCATTGTTGTGTCTCTTCCATGCTTACTACTACTCATTAAATCTAGTGCATCACCTTTATTTCCATTTAGTTTCTTCCTAACCCTTTTCCCTTGCAGTATTAGCACTAGGTTTAGATAGTTTTCTCTAAGCATTAGGCTTAGAATGAGGAACCAACCTTCTCTAGAGGTTTGATCTCAACTTGCAAGGTCCTACACCTTGAGATCATTCCCATTGTGTCATTAGAATGCTTGGACTCTCTCCAAGCTGGGTGCAATTCTATGTGACAACAGTAATCTTCGGAGTTGGTTAAGTATGGGATACCCATTCTAGACTTACCTAAAAGTTTATGAGTTATACACTCATGGAATATTTCTCTTATCCGGCGTGTGATGCATATTCGAATTCATAAGCAATTCTGTGTCACCCAAAAATATTTCTAAGTTTTTTTTTTTTAGATTTCTTCTTTGTTGTTGTCTTGTAGTTGGTTTTGATGATTTTCTTCTAGAGGAATTTTCAAATTTAATTTTGGCTAAGTGAAGAGCATCACCTTGCGGAAAAGCATAATGGGTACTTGCCATTTCAATTTGGTAAATTTTGGAGAAATTAGGTGAAACTTAGACCATTTTGTTGAAACTTGAGGTTCACAAACCTCCCATTCTACTGAAAGGATATGTTCTCTTTCATTTCAAACAAAAATCAAAGTTGATGAACTCATCATCTCATTGACAAGTTGGATTCTTCTCCTTTTTAAAAATCTTTTAAGTTTGCAAAGTTCACAAATCACCGAAAGGAATTGGTTTCTTCATTTTTGGCAAACATTCAAGTTTGCAAACTTTAGTAATCGATGAAAGAGTTTGTTTTGGAAAAACTTCAGGTTCATGAAGCTCACAAATCACCAAAAGAGTTTGTTTAGACAAAACTTAAGGTCCACGAACCTCATGCATTTCATCGAGAGGCCTTGATTTCTTTCATTTTTGGCATATTTTCAATTTCCAAACCAAGAGATTCTCCAAAAAGGCTTTGTACAGAAAGAGTTTGAAATTTCATGAGTTTGCCAATTCACCGAATCACCAAAAAGGAATTTGAAGATGAGTTTGAGAGTTCAATAGTTCACGAAAGTCAGGTTCACTGAAAGACAGGTTCACTGAAAGACAGGTTCACCAAAAGACAAGTTCACCAAAAGCCAAGTTTGCCGAACAACAAGTTCATTCAAAGCCAAGTTTGTTGAAAGACACGTTTACCAAACACTTTGTTCCTTTTCTATTTTTAGAAACTTTTAAGGTTTACGAACCATGTGTTCTGTCAAAAAAAGTTTGAAGTTCTTGAAATTGTTGAAAGGCCGAAGATGAAGAGTGATGGTTTTATAAGTTGTTAATCCACCGAAGGGAGAGTTCTAATGTTCTAGGATCCATTGATTTACTAAATAATTATTGTAAAATAAAATATTCAAATGTTCCATATGACAATTTTGGTTTTCTAACTGGTGGAGATGGTTTAACTTCCAATGGTGGGCAATAAATTAACTTGCTCAAATGGGAAGTATAAAGGGTAATGGAAGTACTCTGTTAGAGGCTAACCTTTGGGAGAAAATGTATTATCTCCGTAGAAGAGAAGATCAGATTGTTGATATTACATTTTTGTATTACTCAAATTGTTGTAGCATTCATGAATAAAGAAGTTCAAATTTGGTTGTTGTTGTGAATTGTTGCTTGGCTACTAGATTTTGGTAGTCTGATAAGGCCCCTGTATCTAGACTGCATCAAGATGTCTTCGAAGTTTTTTTATTTGTCTCATTGAATAATGGATAATCATTAGTTGGTGAAAAAAGTTTATGGATCTGATTCATGCATGGTGCTTCTACAGTCTTTTGTACCCCCTATTAGTATATGGATTGTAGGAATAGGGAATGGCAACTAAGAGATCCAGTTAACAAATTTTATGCAATCTGGTCGCATGAATGCTTTAGCTATGGATTGTTTGGAGTTTTATTTGTCTCTTGTCTATAAATAGTGATTATTGTATGATCTTCCATGGTGGCTTGGTGGTATTCTATTTTATTTCTATTTGACTATCATATTTTTGTGGGCACCATCTGGTGCCTCTTTCACAATCTTTATAGGCATTCCTTCATTTGTATACTTGTTTTTTTCCATACAAAAAGAAGAATACATTATTAATATATATTTTGTTTAGTGGATTGGATCTGTTAAGGTTTTTTCTTTGAGTAGATGAGGTAGTTTAAAGTTAAGGTCTGTTTAGAAAAAATAACAAATAATCGTGTCTCTAATGGATATGCATAAATTAGACTAGGAAAAGATGACTAATATGTATTTTGTTTAATAGATTGGATTTGTTAAGAACTTTTGCTTTGAGTATGTGAGATAAGTCAAAATATGGATTGAATTTGTTAAGGTCTTTTTCTTTGAGTAGGTGAGGTAAGTTGAAGTCAAGGTCTATTTAGAAAAAAAAACAAAACAAACAATTGTATCTCTAATGGATATGCATAAATTAGACTATGAAAAGATAACCAATATGTATTTTGTTCAATAGATTGGATTTGTTATGGTCTTTTGCTTTGAGTATGTGAGGTAAGTCACAATGTGGATTGAATTTGTTAAGGTCTTTTTCTTTAAGTAGGTGAGGTAAGTTAAAGTCAAGGTTTACTTAGAAAAAAAAAAAAAAAACAATTGTATCTCTAATGAATATACACAAATTAGACTACAAAAAGATGACTAATATGTGTTTTGTTCAATAGATTGGATTTGTTAAGGTCTTTTTCTTTGAATATGTGAGGTAAGTCAAAATCAAGGTCTATTAGACAAGAATAGAGCTAGCAATTGAAAACAGCAAGAGAATAGTTAAAAATATATTAGAATGGGAAAAAAAATCTTTAAAACTAATAACCTCTAAAATATCTTCAAATATTTTTATTGGAAAAATTCATTATATTATACGATATTTTTAATTAAATATTAAATTCTAATAAGATTTGATTTATGTTTATAATCATTTTAAAATGTTTTTAACAATAAATAGACATCATTTTAATGAAATTTTTAAACACTTATTTAATATTTAAAGAAGAAATTTAATGATCTTAAAGTGATTGGAGCAAAAAGAAATATCTACCAAACGCCTCACACAAAATAGAAAAGTCCATTTTTAACTCTTACCACTCTCTCCGACCTTTTTCCCCAACAAAAGTCGTAAAAGAATCCCCACCTCTAGACATCCAATACACATGTACTCCCCTTCATAAAATAATAAAAATAGTTTTTTAATGTCATAATCTTATCTCCTCGTCCCTCCATACATATCTATACTTATCACATCAAAATCTCTTCACATATGGGCGCTCACATGGGTTCGGTAATTGCAAGGCACCAAACTTGATTAATTTATCACCTTTGACCCGTACCGATATCTAATATTTCCATGTGATGTGGACAACACAACCTAATCCCTTTGACCATTGAAATGGGAGCTCCTCCGTGATGTGACGTGGTAATATTCCCTTTCATCCACGGGCCCCTTCTTCATTTCTTGTGTGCATAATCTCTTATGATATTTAATAAGTTCTACCCCTTTTTCATAAGCGCTTTGTTATCTTTTTAAATGTTTTTTTCATTTCCCCAACGCCTTTACCTGACTTTTACTTTCGCCTATATGGCATTTTCCTCCCCTTTGCTTTTTGCTTTCTTTGTAATGTATAAAATGTCTATTTTGCTATTTAGGTGCCTATTTTTTTTCATTAAATATAATGGTTTTAGTTTACAACATGATTTGCATTTCAAAATAAGGTTCATGTTACATTTTTCATTTTTATAGAGCAAGTCAAGATTAAGAAGTTTGCATGATCATGATTTTGTTTCCAATGTTAAAGATGTGGAAGGACATACAATATTAAACTATCAAGACAAACTCTTGAAGTTGCATAGTCTACATTTTGGAGGTGGGACTCAGATAGATCATGAATTGAATGCTGCAAGATCCTCCATAGATACTATTGATGATTAAGCTTGCATCTAAATACCAATGATGGGAAATCTCATAAATTCGAGACTTGATTCATGAGATAACCTCCAGATCTTAAAGAAGTCGACTCTTCTTTGAATCTTTGAAATATGGAGGAAAAGAGAAACAATTCAAAACTAAACAAATACGAATAAAATCTACTCTATGATGATGCACCGAAAGATGATCCTACACCTAAATAATTGAAAAGTACAATGCATCCATTTACTGGTAACAACATTGATTCATAGCCTTCAAAAGAGCGTAAGTGCATGATTTTCAAGCATTATTAAATGTTATTACTTCAAGTGAATCACATACGCTGAGATGTATCACAAACAACATATTAGAATCCTAAAATAAATTAGCCCAAAACGTCACCACTCTTCATTGCTGATCGGAGAACAAAATATGAAAGGCCATGATTTGCACAGACACATGATATCTGATCCTTTCTTTAGAGGAGTCTGTTAAGGCTTTTACACAAATCATTTTTTTAAAATTTTTCTGACCCCTTATGTCTCTTTTTCTAACCCCTAAAATGTAAAAAAACATGCTTATTTAAACCAATCTCTCATCCCAGAGATTCTGTAAAGAAACAAATAGTTCACTGAGAATTAAACGAAAGTTAAAATGCATCACTTATGCCTACGACTGCTCAAACAACAACATTACAATTCCTCAACCCTACATGAAAAAGAAATAATATGATGACTCTAGCTCAGACCAATGGCGCAATGTCTTCTTTCTGTCACAACCCTGTTATTTCAGTGATGTACAATGCCAACACGTGGATGCTTCTATTTCCTCAGGTGGACCCATCCCCTGGTGACTCTTTATACTTCGAACCAATAGCGCAACCCAAAAGATTTTTTCTTTCAAGAGCCTCATCCCTTTATGCGGTGGAGACACATGGATTCCTCAACTAATGGCACAAAGGAATACACTACCAAAACTGACAATATCAAAAATATGTGCCATGATGACACATTGCAGCTTTACTATCCTTTGACCCTACATGAAAATTGATGGGGAGACAAGACAGTCCCATAGAAACTCATGACATCTTAGACTCTGTTTGCTCCAACAAAATTGTTCCCAAACTTTTTTTATTGTTTATATTGATGCCTTGAGACATTGATCAAATGGGCTCTCATAATTGACTCTGTATGTTATTAGCCAATAAGAATGAATAATTCAAAATGTAGGGCTTTTGGTCTATAGTTCTTGGCGACTCACAAGTGGATATGTGCTTGCAAAGAATAACTCAAAATCTCTGGAACAATTAATAACACTGGAACAAAAAAATTGTGATACCATACCCAAAACACCATCAAAGCCTTTGGAGAGCGAGCTGTAGAGATGCCCACTCATTTTCAGATGGTTGTTCCTTCTTCTTTAGAGCCTCAAAGACTCTATCCAAATCAGCGATTTCTTTGTAAGAGAAGCTTTGTAAGCTTTGAACTACAGACTTCATCTGGAACCCCGGTTGACCAAGTGGTTGCAGAACTGTCTCAACCTCTACAACACTTGGCATTTGGCTCAAAACCTAAAAGGAAGTTTGATTGTATTGCTTGTTTACCAACATAGCTCTTACCTATTCTTCTGTCAATATTGTCTTATCATCAAGAAATGGGGAGGGGAGTCCTTGAAAGGAAATGAGGGCATCTCAGAACGTATTTCTAAGAATAGTGGTGTCTTCGACAGATTTAAATTCTTTCCAAATGCTTCAAAAACACGTACAACTATGCCTTTAAAGCGGAAACAGACATAGATCATTTCCTACATTGACCCTTAGAGGAAAGCACAAGCGAACAATATCTAGTTTCAACAGCAGAGACATTAAACATGAAAGACAGAACAAGAACACAGATTTACGTGGGGAAAACCCTTACGGGTAAAAAACCCCACACTCCAAAAGCCCAGATCACCATTGTATTATTCAGCAACAGAAAGACAGTTACAATACAAAACTGGCAATAAGCCTTTCATGAAGATTTATATCTTGCTTCATCTGAAGAATAATTGACAGCACAACCCTGCTCAGTTTTCTTTTGCACTTAGACCAGTCCTTCATATCGTTATCATGCCTCAAATCACATACAATATAGAACTTCAGTCTCTTGACTCTAATTGTTTCATCTCTCCTCAGTCCTTTTACATACAGTTAACATGCTGTGTGCAGCAACTGTATAAGACTTCACAGAAGAGGTAAAAACCCCCTGCAACTTGTTCATCTAACAAAATGAACTCACACATCATAGTCTATCGATTTCCTCATTGCTTTAGCAATCCAATCGACACATGCACCTCACAGTCCGTTCCAACTGGCATCACTCTTTTTCAACCGTTACAAAACTACCAAACCATTTGCATATTCGTGAGGACCGTTAGTCCCACATGCATCCGGTGTTGAAGGATTTCCAGTTTATATGTCTAATGACTCGGTAAGACAATTGTCGGCACTTTTGCTGCCGACGACCCCTGTCTACCCCCATCGGCACAACTCAAACGATCGGCCAACATTCAACCATGAACTCCGACAGTTCCTTGTCTCAACGATAGTAAGCCTTAACCCTTCGTCGGCGAGACCACTATGCATCAGCCTGCACCCTGTAAGCAACGCCGATAGAAGTCCTCTCACCGATGCCCGACTCCATCGAAGAGACGACTCAGTACTTGGCCGACAGTGATTCTCACGCCGAAGCCAAACCTTCATCGGTATAACATGAAGTATCAGGGATACACCTTCCAGCTGCGCCGATATCAATACTCACTCTGATGATCTTTCATCGGAGTGACTCACGCTGACTAGATCACTTACTCTTTGCTAACCCTTCATCCATCGTCGGTGAGACCAATGCCCATCGGAGAAACTTCCCTAGACCATGTTGATAGTGAAAATTAGCCCGATAGCCCTTGGTCGGTGAGACTTCGCAGATCGGTCAAGTGCCCATCACTCCCGCCGATACACAGAGTCTGGCCGATGGCCACTACCATCGGTAAGACCAAAGAGATCGAAGTAACAATTCAAAACTGGGTCGACAAAGATCTTCATACCGATGACCATTCCATCGGAGAGACACCTCACATCTTACATCGATAGTGATACTCATGCCGATGGACTTCACCAACCTTTACCACTCCATCAGAGTAACACCAAGCGATCAGGGACACAACCACAGGCTCCGCCGATGACCACCCTCATGTCGATGGACATCACACATCGGTAAGACCTTGGAGATCAGCATAAGACACCGAACTCCTGCCAATAGTAAACCTCATGCCGATAGCTAGTCCTCCATCGGTGTAACCTAGTAGATCGGCCAAAGACTTCTTACTCCTGCTGATACAAGGAGTCGGGCCGATGGCCACTACCATTGGTGAAACACAAGTCATCGGTAAAACCCAACATGGGTACGCCGATAGCATTTTGTCAAACCGATAACAAAGGATAACCAAGGAACCAATGAACCTGTAATTTGAGTCACTAGTCCTCAACATTCTCCCACTTGACGAAGGAATTACAGGAAACCATCAATGCTCCATATCACATAACCAAAGCTGATACTGCCACCACTCCACTATGCTCACAAGCTCCACAGAAGTTTTAACAAAGACAACTTCAAAGCTTCCAGAACACAGCCATGAAAAACATCCTCCAAAAAACAAGATAAACCATCAGCTAGAACAACAATCAGTAAGCTGATTGTACCCCTCCAACTGAACATAAAACCCACATGACTGAAAATAGCACACACAGCCAGTGCTAAAACATCTAATCACTCATACCTCAAAGGTATGAACATCAATAGACTCATGCCACCTGCATATACACCCATCAGTTGCAAAAACAAGCTCTATGTGTCAACCAGTCAAAGAAGACCAAACACATCAAGAACTCCCACTACATGGGTAATGTAGTTCTAAAAAAGATCATGGCATACAAAATCCACCGATAGCATTACATAGAAAGCGTAAATATCATGTAGTACCAAGGAAACATCCACCATGATATGCAAATCAATAACCTGCAAGAACAACACCTCACAACCAGTCTAGAGCTCCCCAAGTTCTCCACATCGAACAAAAGAAAGAGATAACAGAACTTCCTTGTCATCACCCAAAAGCATAAGTGAAGACACATGACGACAAACTGGTGATCATCAGCTCCAACCAAATCTCAAAACAATGTAATGTGAAACACACCATCAGAGAAAATAACTGAGACCAAGAGAAACACTGCACATCATATACCTGTAGACAATCCTTCTACATTCACCTCTGAATGCCAACTGTGTCAAGTATGATCTCCTTCAAAACACCCCAAAGTGAACCAGCATAACAACACCCAAACAAAACATTCAATCTCAAGAGATCAAATAATTTAACATGGATGTAAGCCTCTCAGACCAAAGAAGATCAAACTAATTCATTTCCCATTTCAGGAAATCAGCCCATTAACCATCTCCTAACAGTCCTCATCAATGAATGATATCTTAAACTCAAATGCATAAGGAGATAATCATGCTATTCATCTCTCACAATGAATCCACCAGAACCATCAATGAGTAGTTCAAGATCCATATCTTTGAAAGAAAACATAAAACACCTGAGAGAAATAATGGGCAATACCTCTCAAGAAATAAACTACCGAGTAGACCATGAGCAAGCATAAGAATGCTCCTTCAAGATATACAAGTCACTATGACTCCTTTAAGAGTAATCTCCTCATAGGTCTCTGTTGAACTCATGTTCAACCAAGGTAAAGACTCCTCGGACTTCCTGCTGCAAACTCAGAAAACATAGCATATACAGTCTCACCTTATTCTCCATGTATCCATGAGTACCTTTGAACAATCACCTCATGTTGAACTCCAACTACATCACTACAACACTATGAAGTAATCAAGCAAATGATAAATGTACCCAAACATAGATAAGTAACCAGACCACTGTCAAAACTCCAATCATCTGAATCAGAAACTTATCATGACATCATGATCTTACCATCTCCATTAGGAGATTCCATGCTCCAGGTGAACATAACCATGGTCTCTAGATCAATGTATCATACCAAAATTCAAAAGTAGAAATCATGATATGAACCAAACCAAAATTCTAAACCAACATCACCTGTCAAGCACCACCAACACCTTAGCCAAGAATTTCATGAATCCTCCATGACTTCAAGATGTTACTCATCCTCAAATAGTGCCCCTGCAAATGCAAAAGAGCCCTTCTGCAACAATAGGATCAAAGAGCTCCTCCTAGTAACATCTGTAACACTAAAGAAGAACATTCACCACTAAGTGATGAAACACACAGTCAATGCTAAAGCTCCCATTGAACTGTAACAACAAAGCTTTCCAAGCATCCTGACCAAAACATCTCCTAATCTGAAAAACTTCTAGGTCCACACATTAACATGTCCATGTGACTATAAAACCAAGTGACACCAAGATCTCCAAACCAAGGAAATAAACTATCACTATCAATAGCTTACACAAACTTGTGTATTCAAGCTATACATGACACCATGATACACATACTACAAGTTTCCATAACCAACTATTCAGATACTCAACAACATCCATCCTCTCATCCTGAAACAGTCACACCAATGCACAAGTGACCAAAGACAAGGCTAGCTAACAAATCTGCATAAACACTGAAACAATCTTATGGATAAAGACAATCCACATCCGAGTCATCTCACTGTAGCTTAATAGGTGATCAGCCCACAAAACTTCATAACTCGTAGATCCAACCAATGTACCATGTAAACTCACTATCACACTGGAAACTGCAAAACTGAGATCTCAAGGAATAGATAACAATGTAGACAACATGACTCAAACATCAGAAAACTTACTTTTCATTGATTCGCCCAACATGTCCACAACCTGAGCACCATAGTCAAGAAACTAGAAGCATTACCATAGAAATGCTAAGTGTCATATCACATATCAGCACTCCCATGTAGAGAAAGCATTTCACCTCCTCATACCATGCACAGAGCATGCATCTGAGAGAATCAGGCTATTACAAAAGCTCTCAGACCATCCAATGATCAACTCCATAGCCTACATGCAGTCAGGTAAACAGAAAAATTATGCCTTCCAATAAAAGGAACAGAACACCCAGCATAAGCACAATACTCCATGGCTGAGCAGTAACACAAACTCCTTCATATCATCAGAAAGCCTCTCACACAGACACCCAATATGAAAGTTACTGCAGCAACACAACCACAAACCAAACCCTATGCAACAGATTGAATATTATCAACTAAGAGCCTCAGGCCACATTATGACCAACTCCAGTCTCTTCAGTTTCACCATCCTTCAAGCATTGCTGAAACAGAAACACAAGATCAATAGCCAGACTTTCACCCAAACAAGGATCAAACAAACAGACATTTCCTTTAGATTTCCTCAAGCCTGTCACACTAAGAAATCAGCACAGAAGGAAAAAACCCAGACCTTATACACCAGGAACTCTTACATGCAGACACTTCCAGCACACAAATGTACATATGTGAGCAACAAAGTAGATCCTAGAAGAAAGCTCTGATACCATTTGAAAGGAAATGAGGGCATCTCATAACGTATTTCTAAGAATAGTGGTGTCTTCGACAGATTTAAATTCTTTCCAAATGCTTCAAAAACACGCACAACTATGCCTTTAAAGCGAAAACAGACATAGAACATTTCCTACATTGACCCTTAGAGGAAAGCACAAGCGAACAATAACTAGTTTCAACAGCAGAGACATTAAACAAGAAAGACAGAACAAGAACACAGATTTACATGGGGAAAACCCTTACGGGTAAAAAACCCCACACTCCAAAAGCCCAGATCACCATTGTATTATTCAACAACACAAAGACAGTTACAATACAAAACTGGCAATAAGCCTTTCATGAAGATTTATATCTTGCTTCATCTGAAGAATAATTGACAGCACAACCCTGCTCAGTTTTCTTCTGCACTTAGACCAGTCCTTCATATCGTTATCATGCCTCAAATCACATACAATATAGAACTTCAGTCTCTTGACTCTGATTGTTTCATCTCTCCTCAGTCCTTTTACATACAGTTAACATGCTATGTGCAGCAACTGTATAAGACTTCATAGAAGAGGTAAAAACCCCCTGCAACTCGTTCATCTAACAAAATGAACTCACACATCATAGTCTATCGATTTCCTCATTGCTTTAGCAATCCAATTGACACATGCACCTCATAGTCCGTTCCAACTGGCATCGCTCTTTTTCAACCATTACAAAACTACCAAACCGTTCGCATATTCGTGAGGACCGTTAGTCCCACATGCATTTGGCGTTGGAGGATTTCCAGTTTATATGTCTGATGACTCGGTAAGACGATTATCGGCACTTTTGCCACTGACGACCCCTGTCTACCCCCATCGGCACAACTCAAACCACCGGCCAACATTCAACCATGAACTCCGACAGTTCCTTGTCTCAGCGATAGTAAGCCTTAACCCTTCATCGGCGAGACCACTGTGCATCAGCCTGCAACTTGTAAGCAACACCGATAGATGTCCTCTCACCGATGCCCGACTCCATCGGAGAGATGACTCAATACTTGGCCGATAGTGATTCTCACGCCGAAGCCAACCCTTCATCGATATAACATGAAGTATCGGGGATACACCTTCCAGTTGCGCCGATATCAATACTCACTCCGATGATCTTTCATCGGAGTGACTCACGCCGACTAGATCACTTACTCTTCGCTAAGCCTTCATCGATCGTCGGTGAGACCAATGCCCATAGGAGAAACTTCCCTAGACCATGCCGATAGTGAAAATCAGCCTGATAGCCCTTAGTCGGTGAGACTTCGCAGATCGGTCAAGTGCCCATCACTCCCGCCGATACACAGAGTCTGGCCGATGGCCACTACCATCGGTAAGACCAAAGAGATCGGAGTAACAATTCAAACTGGGTCGACAAAGATCTTCATACCGATGACCATTCCATCGGAGAGGCACCTCACATCTTACATCGATAGTGATACTCATGCCGATGGACTTCACCAACCTTTACCACTCCATCGGAGTAACACCAAGCGATCGGGGACACAACCACAGGCTCCGCCGATGACCACCCTCATGCCGATTGACATCACACATCGGTAAGACCTTGGAGATCGGCATAAGACACCGAACTCCTGCCGATAGTAAACCTCATGCCGATAACTAGCCCTCCATTGGTGTAACCTAGTAGATCGGCCAAAGACTTCTTACTCCCGCCGATACAAGGAGTCAGGCCAATGGCCACTACCATTGGTGAAACACAAGTCATCGGTAAAACCCAACATGGGTACGCCGATAGCATTCTATCAGATCGATAACAAAGGATAACCAAGGAACCAATGAACCTGTAATTTGAGTCACTAGTCCTCAACAGTCCTAACTAGACCAATTTTCAACATGTCCCTTCATTTCTTTCACAACCTACTCTAAAGCATTTAGACAAGCTTTACACTTAAGAGCAGCTTTATTACAACTCAGGAATTCATTCAATATCAATGTAGTTGTTCTCATGTGTTCCCCACCCTTGCTACTTGAAGAACTTCTTTAGAAGCATTATACAACTTCTGTACTAACAGTTGAGACTCCACAACCTTAGGTGTGACTAAAGAGAGGGTCTATTCCACCACTATGCTAACTTATGCACTGAGTGTCTGAGCATTTGATATAAATTTAAGCGCAGGCTTGAGCTATGATGTTTCCTCTAATATTTTGCCCCAATACAAAATATATATCTCTTGAATCATTAGAAACACCCTAGAAGTTTGGGGCCTTTGCGTGAGCTCCTCTTTTAGTTGTGCTATTTGTTGATCCTTAGCTTGAAATGCATCTTGGAGCTATTGGTTTGAATCCTTGAGGTCTCAGAGACTTTTGTGGAGTTGAGTCACCTCATCCAGTCTATCTTGTAGTTGCTTCTCCGCCTTGCTCTTTTCCTGGCTCAAAGACTCAATTGAAGCATTACAGCATCCAACTTTATTTGTAAACTTGCTTGCTTTGACTGCTTAGCTTGAAGCACTTCCTTTGGAACTATTCCTTACAAGTCAAGTATCAATTTGTTAATTTCTATTTCTTTTTCCTTGGCCTTTGCATTTAATTAGTCAACAATGCTTTTCACATGCGACAACTCAAGTTCCTATTTCTCAGGTTTCTTGCTCATTTTTATGAAGTCTATAGTTATAGAATTTTGTGTCTCAGGACTCCATGAGCTCAACTTAATCTTGCAACCTAGCTTGCATTAGATTTAATCCAACCGCATGAATAGAGTAATCTTCTGGCGTCATTTGCTCTTGCGGTTTGACCACTGTGGGAGTCATATGTGCAATCATTAATGACTATTGTGAATGGTCATATAATGATTACATGCATAATAATGCAAGGGCTCTCCCTTCTTTCTTTCTCTATTTATCTAGTTGGGCTTCTTATGCTTTCCTAGTTGTTTCAATCTATTGGTGAAAATCCATTGAGGATTGAATGACGCTTTGGTTGAAAGGGAAACCTTGGGGAAAACCATGTGGTATGGTTAATTGTTGTTGTTATGGGATAGATCTAGGAACAATGGGAAATGGTGGTCACATCATGAGGATAGATGGAGAAAATGGAGGCAAATTCAAAAGGGGAGGGGTCAAAAATTGTGAGATAAGGGGTGAAGAGAATGAAGATGGTGGGGTCATGGGCGTAGTGGCAGGGATGGATGAATTGTGGAAATAAGGGGTGCCACCAATGGAGAAAGAGAAGACTGAGAAGTAGAAGAGGCCATAGAAATACTTACGTAGATCCATCGAGTCACCATGGTGAGCAAGAGGATATTGGTCTTGTTGATAGTGCTGAAATAATTGCCTCTTCTTCTTCTTCATCCAAGTCTTTTTGCAATTGTAGCTTCCTCCTCTTACTTGAAGGTTCATGTTCTCTCTTCGCTTCCTCTACTTTGGCCTCCCTTCTGGATAGATTTCTTATGTCGTAGGGAGAAGTGGGCGATTCATGCTCATCATCCCATAATTTTTCTTTAATCTCATCAATGTCGATATCACAAAAATTCTTTTCCATTTCATAGTTTTAATCCCTATATTTCCAATAGGCGTTGATCTTTTTAGTGCTCCAGTCTTCTCTTACGAGAGCTTCTTCATGACCATGAGTCATTATCCTAGAAGGACTAAAAGTCTTTATGCATGTGTAGAATGTTTCCCAGGGACAAAGAGGTTCGGCAGGAATTTGTTCCAACTCTATATACACATCACGTGAATCAGTTGAGGGTGACCATCTGGCTTCAAAAAAAGGACAACTTTGATGTTCAAATGGGGCTATGACCTTCTAATGGGATAACCATTTTACCATGAAATCATTAGGATCATATACCCATTTATCTTTAATCAGATTGAGGCCTGGATCTACGAGCTTCAACATTAACAAGTGCTCGGTCTATCTTTTTCCCATTGTAATACCTCTCTTTGAGAAGGGGATGTCATATATGGCTCTCTTTTTCCTTCCAACACCATACTCAAAGTTTTGTTACATCTAACTTGCGAGCCAACTCTATAGCCAGGATTCTATATGTCAAGAATTTAGGAAGCCTGAAAGGCTCCTCCTTGAAACCATGGACTCCAATCATTGTGTAATGAGAGCCAAAGAACCAATCATAGGGTACATGAGAGTTGGACATGATAGCATTTTTCTTATCACTTACTCTGAAAGTGATGTTTTCTTGCCTAAGATCAATTAGAGTTGGAGCCATGAAATTTTCTAAAATATCATAGTATTTAGAAGTAACTGATAGTAAATGAGTCCATGCTAAAATTGGATCAATCTTTTGTGCATCTATGGACTCATCAGTCATAGCCAAATGCATGTCAAGCTGGAAGAATTGTGGGTTCTGGAACAACATTAGATGCAAGAGAAAAGAATAATACCTGAAAACTGTTGATGGCCAAAATTAGCCAATTGGTAGCACAACCTATCGGCTATAACTTTTGAGAAGTCCATTTTATAGGCCCATTTCTTGGTAACTATCTTGAGATGAAAAATTACTGACAACTGGGAGTCATGAACATTGGTATCCTCATCAAGGCCACAAATGAAAGCCAACATGGAACACACCTCTTGCACATTGCATGTGAAACTTGATAACACGATGGGAAGATCTGGCAATACTGTATTATCTTGTTCTAGTTGGAGCTCTAATTTAGAAAGTTGAGATGGTTGTCTCTAGTCTCCCATATCTTTTGCAACTTCACAAAGCAACAAAAGTTGGTTGAAGGGTCATACTCTATCCCTAGAATTTCTCTAGCATCATTAGGATCAATTACTATATCAATATTTCTTCCTTTGACTATTCGGGTGATTTGTTCATAACCACGCACATAAGCATCCACCAATTTAGGACATATGTGTAACAACGAGACCATGTATTGAGCCAAACTCGAACTCCATATCCTTATTCCAAAAGTCTTTGACTCTCCCACCCTAACCTTGTCAAGCATCTATGCATGTGCTCCCTCTCTCAAATTCTTAGCTTTCTTGGTGACCATAGGATCAAACATATGGTCTACGGGATCAAAAACTAAAGTTGAATCCTAACATTTACCCTTCCTGAGCTCTCTGACGTCTGGAACCTTTGGATTTGGCTATGCAGGGGATGAGGCATATGATTTACTATTCTTCAATCCTAGGGGAAGCTCTTATAATTTCTTTGATAACAAACTCCTAGGCTTTCTTAGGGTCTCACTTCTAGAATCCGATTTTGATGTTTCCATTTTAGAGTTCTATTATATTCACCCTAGATCGTAAAAACTTCCCTTTTGAAATTTTGAAGCAATTTACCACAAATCGCAAAGTGTTCTTCTTCACTTTCATGAATTCTCTCAACTCTATGTTTTCTTTAATTACCATTCCAAACTGATAGTGCATCTTAATAGCCCCCTTTCATTTGAATTTATGACTCTGACCTTGATGTTGGCACCTCTCAGAACTGACATAAATTCGTACATTTAAACCTCTTGTAATCATATTTTTCTGGGATTTTGTCATCATGACTGTGGATTTAAGAGGGGTTTATCATTCAATGCCCATCATGAAAGGTAGTTGAGTTGTCCTTCTGATCTAGAACTTTAGGAAAACTCTTTATTAGGAGTAGACACATGGCATGCATATGAAAGTATTCTTAGAACTAAAACATTGTGCAACTTGCACTTATTTGAAAAGAGGTAGGAAATAACAACCTCTTGGAGATGCAACCTACACTAACTATGTACAAATACTACAACCTCAATCAATGGAAATATTTTCAAAAAATCCTATTGAATTGGATTCTCAAGGCTTATCCTATCTCACTTTCTAACTCATATGCATTATTATGCTTACAGGCAACAATCTTGAAGGGACCCCTCCATAATGAGTCAAATTTTGCATAATGCCCTAGTTTGGCAGCTCTCTCTTCCCATTTCAAAACCCAACTACCTACCTTGAAACCTGGTTTTGAAGTCCCTTGATCAAACCATCTTTTTACTGTCAGTTGGTGATTGCTCATCACATCATGTGTTGATTCTCTTTTCTCTTGTAGATCTAACAATTCTGTAAGTCTAACTTGCATTGCTCGTTCTTCTTCAATATCAAGTTGGGCTGAAATTTTTACCAATATTGGAATTGAATCCCTTTTTCTATATACCAGTTCATAAGGGGATGTTTTGATAATTTGTTTCTGAGTAATTTGGTCTCCCTACAATGCTATCTTTAGATACCTATGCCAATCCTTCTAATGATCTGCTACCATTTTTTTAACAAGCCTAATTCAATTTTTGTTTGTTGACTCAGCCAAACCATTTCCCTGTGAATAATAATTTGAGGACATTTTCAAGAAAAAGCCATTCCTTAGAGCGGACTCAGAGATATTCGATCCAAGAAATGCCTTAGCATTGTCAGATATAATAGTATTAGGAGGACCAAACTTGGTGACAATTTCTTTGAGAAAATTAAGGATAACATTCTTTGTGGCTTCCTTTAATGGAACTTCTTCACTCCACCTTGTGAGATAGTCTATTGCCATAAGGATCCATTTGTGGCATGCACTCGACACTGGATTAATCATGAAATCTAAACCCCATTGTGTAAATGGCTCTTCTATTATGATTGGATTAAGAGGCATAGCAACATTTTTTCTTTTCGTCGCATAGAACTAGGATTACATTGAAATTTCCTAACCATTTTTTCCCCCTAGATGTTCCATAGTGCAATTCATATAGAATCTTATCAAATTCCTCCTTTTCCACACATCTGAGCAAAATGCCATTGAAATTCTATTTGGAGAGAATGCCATCTATAAAGGAATAACTGGATCCTTGTAACCTGTAGAATCTTCTTTTATGATAGGGAAGTTGGCCTAGGTATTGTCCCATCTCCATGAAACACACTCTATCAATTATCCACAAACTCAAATCATCCTCTTCATTTACCAATACCATCTTTGAATCTTCTTCGGGCTTTGCTGAAAGATCTAAATTTTGTACCATATATACTCACAAAGACTCCTACCTCTAATGAGTTTAGTTGGCCTAACTTCAACATCATACTCCAAGATCTTAGTGATCTAATTTGCTCTCTTCTCAGTAATTTCTCCTTCCATAATATATTCTCAGACACTTGGATGATCCACATATACCATGATCTTATTCTCAGTTACCAGATGCCTAAACTTCTTCAATCCCTTTACCACTACATAGGTTTGTTTCTCTACAAAATTATACTTTGATTCATACCATCACAAGGTCCTAGACAAGAATGCAATTAGATGCTCATCATCTTGAGTACCATATTTCTATGTTAACACCGCTGCTATGTTGTGTTCCCCTCCATATGCATACATCGTGAAATCCCTTGAGAAATCTAGATTAACCAGGACTGGGACTGTTGAGATAGCCATCTTAATCTTTTCAAAATCATGTTTGCCTTCACGGGTCCATTTAAAATTTTGGTCCTTTTGAGCATCAAAGTGATAGGTCTAACCAATCCTACAAAATTTGGGATGAAACAACTTACAAAATTGATCTTTCCTAAGAACGTTTGCACTGGGCCTTTTTATTTACTAGCAAGGGCAGATCCATGATAGCCTTGATTCTGTCTGGGTCTATAGATATTACCTCTTTAGAGACAATGTGTCCAAGTAGTTTACCTTGAGGTACACCAAACACACATTTCTTCGTATTTAGCAATACTTTGAACTCTTGACACCTTTGAAAAATTGTCTCTACATGATTGAAATGATCATCTTTTGATTTGGTGAATACAGTTAGGTCATCAAGATAAATGATAATTATTTTATTTATTAGCCTACTAAAAGCAATATCCATGGTGTACTGGAAGGTTGTTGAACACACAAGACAACTTGGAGGGGGGTGAATTAGTTGTATCAAAAATTTAACGTAACTTAATTCACAATTACATTCACTTGGTTTAACCACTCAGTCTATTATGAAGATTAAACTTGAAATGCATAAATAACACTTAAACACATCAACACCATGCACACATGAACACTAGATTTTTACATGGAAAACCCTTAGAAAAGGGAAAAGCCACGGTGAGTGTTAGCTCACAATATATTATGTAGGAACAATACCAAGTTACAATAGAGGCTCACTACCTTAGGGCTCACTGCCCAAAAGAAGTGCTCACTACAAGTAGGCTTACTACCTTAGAGAAAGAAAGAACAAAGGAGATGGCTCACTACCAAAAATGAACTACTCTTATTGCATCTACATATGCATGATTGCAGCTCCAATGAATGCTCAAAATACTATCTCAAAACTCTTTATCTTTGGCTACTCTATTTCACTATTCTGCTCTTACATTAGACAAGATCTCTCTTCTTCTACTATAGTCACCTCATTTGTGCTTCAAATATTCATACACCACACTTAATAATTAAATCCATCAAGTATTTATATCCGCAACAAGATCTAACTCAAAACTAGGTTGGCTTGCCAAAAATGAAACGTGTACACAAAATGTTATACTTTGTCGGCTTGAACTCTTTACACAAGAAGCTATGTGGACCAATAAAATCCTTCAAAAACCTTCATATAGGTGTGGACCTATTATAAAACCACTTAGAATGATGATCCAAAACAATAAATATTTACTACATATTGATCCAACTTGTATGTTGGCTTCATCCTTAAGTATACACTTAACCAAATCGACTGTCATCCACAACTCCGAATGCAGACTACACAAGACTCTAAAATTCATACCAAACATTCCTTATGCATCACCAAACATACCTTCATAACTGTGAGTCATAATATTCTTAAGCGGCAAAATGTAGATCTCTGAACTATTGTCTTTGTCATTGTGAAATATTATCAACTTGAATGCCAATACTTAGAAACTTGTAGATGATCGTCTGGTAAACCTCAGACTCCACAAATCTGGAATTGGACACTCCAAACATGTGTTTACAACATCTCCAAACTGTAAATTGAAACAACCAATAGCGGAGAAATGTAGACCAAAATACTCAGGTATTCTGCACTACTCATGATTGAACTCTGTTAACCCGAATTTAAGCAATTCAAAGTCTATCTTCTGGAGACTACTAGGACATGAAACTTGGAATATAGCATCATAATACAACTATGTGCAACATGCTAGAATTGCATACAAGAATCTGTATCTGTAGAAGAATACCAACAACCTCTCTATCACTAACTTAGTAGGCTGCGAACACTTGGTCAATTTGACTAAGTCATTCTTCCCGGACCTAAAGAAACTATACACAACTTGTCTCAAGACCTGTTCCCAATCATGTCTAACTATTTCTGTCAATGATAACACCATACCACAATCATATTAGTAGTGTCTCTTGACCATGTTACCAACAATCTCCCCCTTTGGCATTGATGACAACACTTAGTGAAAAATGTCCATACTGCTCCCCCTTACTATGTACACCCTATTTTTCTTCTCTCCCTTAGATATTTAGCTATTTTTCACTAGTTCTTCTTTTCTCCCTTTGAGATCAATGGCAAAGGTGTATGTACAAGTGACAAGATTATATAAAAATTTCAAAATTGTTATACTTGGCTGCATATGTACAAGAGCAATCACATATCTTACTTACTAGGAGTGGAAAGGATGTCTTTGTATATGATTTTCAATTGGACAATCTCTCCATCCCACCGAGCCTTAACATTGATCAAAATATGAATGTTCCCATTCACTTGGAACACCAATTTCTCTTCCTTATGTACAGTGGTAGGTACTTCAGTTATTGCCTTTATCTTTAATGCCTCAGCTATTAGGCCAATCATAGAATCAATCATAGAGATTACTATCTCTCTGAGCTAGCACATTCTATTTTTAATGGCATCTTTTTGATTCAGCAGACTACTTATGTTTCCATGAATATTCTCAACTTCTACTTTCTTGTTGTTGGAGTCAACTGCTAGATCATATGTTTTTGAAATTTTTAGTAGTTGATGCTCCATGGTATTTATTTTCTCCTTTATTTATTTTGTAGTTTTAGCCATGTTAGACAAAATTTGTATATGTTGTTGGCTTCCTTGATAGCAATATCTACATACTTAATGCTATTATCCAACAAAATTCTATCTTGAGCTAACTTATTCTTCAACTCAATTAATATTTTATCATCAATCTTTGTTCTAACCTTTTTATCTGCAGCCTTTTCAAAAGACTCAAAATGTATACTTACAGAGCTTATTAGCTTTTTGAGTTATTTAGTAGGGGCTAAAGATGTGTCCTTCTGTAGTCCAGGCATCAACTTTTCTAAAACACCAGATGCCTCACCAATAAGCTCACTATCCTTAATATGAGACTTCAAAATTTATTCCTGAGCCTTAGCTTGGAAAATTGTCCCTAATTTAAATTTCTGTGGAGGGGACATGGATGCTAAGTTAATTGGTCCTTGCAGCAACTCAGGTGTATCCAAAATCTGAGCTTCTTGCTGCCTCTCCAAGACCTCTCTTACTAAATCAACTAGATCTTGTGTAGCTGCAGCAATATTTCTTACCATGTCATGAGACATTTCTTCTTCCTCAGTCTTCTCTAGAGGTTCTTGATCCATGGTTTCTTGCTCATTAGTTCTATGCTTTGGAGGAGGACTAGCCTTAGCTTGTTCATCACCCTGATTTCCCTGATCAATAGTTACATTATGCTTTGGAGGGTCTTCAACATTCTCTAGAGCATTGTCCTTTTCTTTCTCTTTCATTTCTTCATCTCTTCCTAATCTTTCCAGAGGAATTATCTCCGTTTGATTCAAGCCCTATTCTGTGTTGATTTCTAGAAGAGAAGTATCATCACCAACTTTTGGTCCTTCCTTATCATGAATTGTTGAGATATTAAACTCTCTTAATCCATCAAGAGTTATTTCCTTTGTTTCCTTCACCAATTTCTCTATATCTTTAGACATCATAGTGTTGGTTCTCTTCATTGTCTTAAACTCTTCCCAAAGCACCTTGGTGACCTTGGTTTTCTCTTTAACATTTATATCCAAACAGAACTTTATTAATGCATATTTTCTTAATTGTATCTCTTTGGCCATTGTTGCTTCCTTTCTAGTAGACATAATGCTAGCCAAGCTATCTAGTAGATCAATAATCACCTCAATGAGAGCTTTGTTGAACATGTCCAAAAATCTAATTACTGTAGTCTCAATGATGCCTTTGTCTACGTCATTATACTCATCATATAATTCTGCTATTGGCTTTAGGTTACCATGAGCTGCCATAGTGTTTCAGGTATCTTCTAATGTTATTGTGGCCTCTACTTCTTTGGGCTCTAATTTCTTTGACTTCTTCTTGCTTTTGCCCTTATCGGAGGGCTTCTAATATTTACTTTGGGAGACTTCACTAACATTAGCCTTCATTTTCTATACTTCTTCATCTATTTCAGTTTCCTCTTCATCAACTCCAATACTAACATACATTCTTTGGCCCTTAGTTTCCTTTCTTTTATGTCCTTTATCAGTGGATTTCTTTATAGGTACTTCCATACTCACTGAAGGAGTGGGATCGGAGGACTTAAATGCAATTTCAGTAGAGGTTGAGGCTCTTGCAAACTTTTCATTAGTACTGCAGGCTCCTCTGATTTCTTCTCAGGCTCTTCTAGAGCCTTTTCTGGTTCATCTTGCTCCTTTTCTCCAGTAGCCTTTTTTGGTTCATCTTGCTCCTTTTCTCTAGTAGCCTTTTTTGCTTCTGACTTTGCTCTTGCTTCTGCAATTTTTTCTTTAGTATACCCCTTGCTCTGGGCATATTCCTCTACTATTTTCCTAACCTTCTTTTGAGTTTTAGGCTTCTTCAATTCAAGATGTACCTTGATTGAAATTTCCTCATATGTTCCAAATATTTCCTCAGTGGTGTCCTTGGGCTTGCTCAAGATGAGATCAATTGAGCTAATCAACACATCCTCAGTTACTTTGTACCCCAAAAGAGGGACCCATACTATCCTTGGCTCTACTGCTACCATCATACACCAAACTTTATTCACAATAAAACATATATCATCCTTGTATTTTTCCACTATTGATCTAGGTATCCTTTGTTAAGAAAAGTGTCTCAACCTTTCAACTTTGAAAGATTACTATTCTTCCCAATTTTGGTCTTTTTGAATACCCTTTATCTTAGATAATGGTCTGGAATTTCAAAGTTTCCAAAAGTTTCTAAGAGAGCTAAAAATAGCGAGACTTACTATTTTTAGTAAGTTCTTCGATGGAGCTCAGATTGACCTAAAATTTTTCCCAGAAGGTGCGAAACATCTAAGTGAACATCTCAGGTGAGTTTCATCTCAATATCATATCTGGATCATGAGATATTAAAGTTTCTATTTTTTGAAACTTCTAGAAAAAGTCTTTGAGCTCAATTACCAAAATCAAAACTTCTCTAAATGTCCCAAAAATTGAGATAACTTGTGTAATAGGTTATAGGGTGATATATCTCTTCACAAGCTTTCTGACACATTAAACGATTCATCAATCGGACATCCGAATCAAAAGTTATGGCCTCTGGAAGTTGGACCTTCTATTTTAGGAAATGTAAAAACATGTTGGACACATAAAAGAGTTGTAAAGGGGAGAGTTACACATGTTGGTGTGTGTTTTGTCACATCACAAGGCATCTTTGATTGGAGATAATTTGGACACCACTTTTTTGGTGGTTTTAGCTCATGGTTTTGTAATTACCGTTGGCGGTGTATTGCATTTTATCTCCTATATATCAGGAACTTGAGATGGAGGTTGCATGTAAGAATCTTATAGATGTTGAGTTACCTCCTAGATCTCTAGTTGGATATACTCCTGTAAAAGCTTGCTCTGCAAGTATATTGTAATATTTGTGATTTTTGAATAATATATTGGGTAACTTTGGAGTGAGGGGTTTTTTACCTGAAAGGGTTTTCCCCACGTATATCTTGTGTTGTGAGCTTTGTGTTTGCATTTGGAAGTTTTTTATTATCTTTTTGTTAATGTACATCTTAATCTGTAACTGTAAAAGTAAAAATTTGCATAAATCTTTCCTCATTAGATCAGTGTAGGAAGTGTTTTCTGCATACCTTCCTTCCTTTCAGTTGGTATTAGAGCCTGATCACCTTTGGTTCTAGTTGTTGGGTAGAGGGTTTTTTGAGCTGATCTTCATTTGAGTGGGAGCTTGCATAGAGGATTTTGAAATCTTTGTTGCAGGTTAGAGATGGTGAGCACATCTGGGAGGTTTGAGATAGAGAAGTTTAACCACAGTAATTTTGAGTTGTGGAAACTCAAAATGGAGGACATGCTTGAAGATCAGGATTTATGGGAAGCTGTATCTAGTACAAAACCAACAACAATATCTCAAGAAGACTGGGATCTCAAATATTGAAAAGCTAAGGGTTTGATAAGACTCTGTTTGGCTGATTCAATGCTCCTAAATATCCATGAAGAGAAGACTACAATGAAACTTTGGAAAAAGGTTGGAGATGTTTATGAGGCTGAATCCCTGGTGAATGAGTTATTCTTGTGAAAGAAATTGTATTCTCTAAGGATGGAAGATGGAGGATCTCTTGATGATCACCTGAATACATTCAATATGCTTGTTTCCTAGTTGACTTCTATTGGTGTGAATATGGAGGAGGAGGATCAATGTATGGCATTACTGTGTTCCTTACCAGATTTGTGGGACCACCTTGTTATGGCCATTGGGAGTACCACTACCACCTTCAAGATGGATGAAGTGGTTTCTTCGCTGTTGTCTGAAGAGATGCAGAGAAAGTCTTTCGAATCAGCTAAGGAGGCTCTTACGGTTCGTGGTAGATCTAAAGAGAAGGGAAAGAAAAAGGATAAGAAGAAGGAAGAAAAAGGAAGATACAAATCCCATGGGAGATCTAAGTCTCCCGAAAAGTCCAAGGCCCTGTGTTGGAATTGCGGTAAACCTGGTCACTTCTACAAGGAGTGCAAGGAGGAGAAAAAGAAAAAGAAGATGAATTATTATTCAAATTTTGACAAGTCCTCTCAGGATGAAGGAGAAGCATTTGTCACTGCCTTGGTAACACATGCATATGAGCATGTGTGGCTTATTGACTCTGGTGCATTTTTCCACATCTCCTTGCATCAAGATGGTTCTCAAAGTATGAAGAATATGATGGTGGAAAGGTGTACTTGGGTGATGATTCTCACCTGGATATTATTGGCCGTGGAAGAGTCTTGATTCGATTCCTTGATGGACGAGTAAAGGGAATCAATGGTGTTCTGCATATCCCTGGTTTGACATAGAACCTTCTTTCTGTAAGTAAATTGAATGATGTGGGTGTGCAAGTTGTTTTCTCGAATGGAGGATGCAAGATGAGTAGAGGATCTATGGTGTTGGCTAAGGGTGTTCGGATTGGCACTCTATTTTAGCTTGATGCATGTACAATTTAGTGCAATAGTGCCTTTATTGCCAAGAAGAGAGCTTTAGAGTCTTCATCCTCACCATTGGAACCAATAGTGAAAAAGACTATTGCATCTACTTCAGATGGTCATGTTTTCTGGGTACCTAAGGGTGCTCATTCTATGGAGATGAAAATTCTAGCTAAGAAGACAATGTTATGGCACCAAAGGCTTGGTTCTATTGGTGAAAAGGGTTTGAGGACCCTGAAAAATAAAAATCTTGTCAAGGGTATGCATGATTGTAACCTTGAGTTTGATTTTTGTGAACATTGCATTTATGGAAAATAAAACCATGTTTAATTTTATTCAAGTTCTCACAAATCTTCTAAGGTGTTAGACTTGATTCATTCTGATGTGTTTGGTCCTATTAATGTTCCTTCAATTTCAAAATCTATTTACTTTGTTTCATTTATTGATGATTACAATAGAAGGACATGGGTGTATTTCCTTAGAAGTAAATCTGAAGTCTTTAATAGATTCAAAGAGTTCAAAGCTCTTGTAGAGAATCAAAAGGATAGAATGATTAAGTGTTTGAGGATTGACAATGGTGGTGAGTTCTGTTCAATAGATTTCAACAAGTTGTATAAAGAACAAGGGATTGAGAGGCACAAGACAACTCCATATACCCCTCAGCAGAATGGAGTTGTAGAGAGGATGAATAGAACGTCGATGGAGAGGGCAAAGATTATGCTAAGTGGAGCTGGTCTTGAACAAAAGTTCTAGGCTGAAGCTGTTGCTACCACTTGTTACCTGGTTAACAGGTCTCCTACAGCAACGCTCATTGATAAGACACCTACGGAGGTATCATCTGGTAAAAAGCCTTCATTAAGACACATTCAAGTATTTGGTTGTGAGGCATATGCACATGTGCCTAACGAGAAGAGGTCTAAGTTGGAGAACAAGGCTGTAAAGTGTATCTTCATCAGTTATGGCATCAGTGTGAAAGGGTACAAGATTTGGGATCTAGTAGCTGAGAGAGTTTTGTGTAGAAAAAGCCTGATCTTTAGAGAGCTCAATCATTCTTCTATTGTCTTGCAGCTAGAGAAAGAAGAGAAGAAAGATTATGTGGTTCAGCTTCCTTCCACCCCTGAGAAAGTTGAACCAAAAACATCTATTGGACTTGATAATGATGATAGCTCTAGTAGCTCAGAAAGTTTAGAAGAAGATGAAGAACCTCAAGCTCAACCTTTGAGGAGGTCCACACGGATAAGGCAACAACCTGATAGGTTTCGTTATTCATTGCATGATTCTAGTTGTATTTTTGCTTTGATTTCTAACACTGATGAGCCTAGAACTATGAAAGAGGCTATGGGTATGAAAGATCCAGGTTCCTAGAAGGAGGCCATGGAAGAGGAGATGGCTTATTTGGAAAAGAATAATACTTGGGACTTGGTGCCTTTGCCTGAAGGATGAAAACCTATTGGATGCAAATGGGTGTTCAAAGAGAAATTTGGTGTAGATGGCAGTGTTGAGAAATATAAGGCTAGATTGGTTGCGAAGGGGTATTCTCAAGTGGAGGGAATTGACTATGGTGAAATTTTCTCTCCCGTTGCAAAGCTGACATCTATTCAGTTCCTGCTATCTCTTGTAGCAGTATATGATCTAGAAGTGGAACAAATGGATGTGAAGACAACATTCCTTCATGGTGACTTGGAGGAGGAAATCTATATGTCACAGCCAAAGCACTACATGGTGAAAGGTAAAGAAAATCTAGTTTGCAAGTTGAAAAAGTCTTTGTATGGTTTGAAATAATCTCCTAGGATGTGGTACCAGAAGTTTGATGTCTTTGTGTTGAGTATTGGATTTCAAAGATCGAAATTAGATCATTGTGTTTACTACAAGTTTGACAATGATTGCATTCTCATTATTGCATCATATGTCAATGATATGTTACTCATTGGGAATGGTAAAAGTTTGATTTCTGATTTGAAGTCTCAGTTGTTAGCACAATTTGAGATGAAAAATCTAGGAGCAGCTCAGTACATTCTAGAAATGGAAATCAAAAGAGATAGAGCAAATAGAAAACTTTGGTTAGGCCAAAGTAAGTATGTTAACACTATTTTGGAGAGATTCAACATGATGGATTGTAGACCTTTGACTATTCTTGTTACAATGCGGACAAAGTTATCTATCGAAGATTGTCCAAACTCTCCTTCTGAGACAGAGGATATGAGCAGAGTTCCTTATGCTAGTATAGTTGGTAGTTTGATGTATGCGATGGTCTACACAAGACCAAATATTGCCCAAGCAGTGGGAGTCCTTAGTCAATTTATGGCTAATCCTCGATGGGTACATTGGGATGCAGTGAAGAGAGTGTTCAGATATTTGTAGGGTACTTCTGAGTATTCCTTATGTTATCATGATTATCCTATAGGACCTCAGCATTCACTTTGTATTCATGGATTTTTGGATTCAGATTGGGCAAGTGACATGGACAGCAGGAGATCCACCAGTGCTTATGTGTTCACTATGTTTGGTGGTGCTATTAGTTGGATGAGTAAGTGACAACCATTGGTTGCTTTGTCCACTACTGAAGCTGAGTACATGACATCAACTCATGCTTGTAAATAATCCATTTGGCTTAAGAGATTATGTTCTGGTGTTGGGTTTGATGCAAGGAAGATTACAGTTTGTTGTGACAGTTAGAGTGCCATATGTTTGGTGAAGAATCCTACTTTCCATGCAAGGACTAAGAATATTGATGTCCAGTACCATTTTGTTCATGACATGGTAAAGGATGGGAAGGTAAACTTGGAAACAGTTGAAACTTTGATGAATGTTGTAGATTCCTTGACAAAACCTATGAGCACAGAGAAGTTCAAATGCTATTAAGGTCTATGGGACTCACGGCCCCTAGTAACTAAATCATGGTGTTGATACTCCCTTTCCTCTTCCAAGGTGTTTGACAAGTGGGAGAATGTTAAGAAAAGTGTCTCAACCTTGCAACTTTGAAATATTACTAATCTTCCCAGTTTTGGTCTATTTGAATACCCTTTATCTTGGATAATGGTCTGGAACTTTCAAAGTTTCCAAAAGTTTCCAAGAGAGCTAAAAATAGTGAGACTTACTATTTTTAGTAAGTTTTTCAATTGAGCTCAGATTGACCTAAAATTTTTCCCAGAAGGTGTGAAACAACTAAGTGAACATCTTGGGTGAGTTTCATCTCATGATCATATCTGGATTGCGAGATATTAAAGTTTCTATTTTTTGAAACTTCTAGAAAAAGTCTTTGAACTCAATTACCAGAATCAAAACTTCTCTAAATGTCCTAAAAATTGGAATAACTGGCATAGAAAGTTATAGGGTGATAGATCTCTTCATGAGCTTTCTAATGCATTAAATGATTTGTCAATCAGACACCCGGATCAAAAGTTATGGCCTCCAGAAGTTGGACCTTCTATATTGGAAACTGTAAAAATGTGTTGGACACATAAAAGAGCTGTAAAGGGGAGAGTTACACATGTTGGCATGTGTTTTGGTACATCACAAGGCATCTTTGATTGGAAATAATTTGGGCGCCACTTTTTGGGTGGTTTTAGCTCATGGTTCTGTAATTACCGTTGGCAGTATACTGCATTGTATCTCCTATATATCAGGAACTTGAGATGGAGGTTGCATGTAAGAATATTATAGATGTCGAGTTACCTCCTGGATCTTTGGTTGGATATACTCCTGTAAAAGATTTCTCTGCAAGTATATTGTAATCTTTGTGATTTCTGAATAATATATTGGGCAGCTTTGGAGTGTGGGGTTTTTTACCTAAAAGGGTTTTCCCCAAGTATATTTTGTGTTGTGAGTTTTGTGTTTGCATTTGGAAGTTGTTATTATCTTTCTATTAATTTGCATCTTAATCTATAACTGTAAAAGTAAAAATTTGCATAAGTCTTTCCTCATTAGATCAGTGTAGGAAGCATTTTCCGTATACCTTGCTTCCTTTCATCCTTGCCCTAGATTGCATGGCCTTTTGGAATTTTTTGAAGTAGCCCCATAGGCTTGCATTTTGTGCATCATGAATACCTATGCTATTCAGATGATTCCTAATTTTTATTGCAATGGGTTTGCTATCCAACCAAACCAAATTCTTCATTCTAGGTAGTTCTTTTAGAAAATAGAAGAATAGACAAATAATCAATGTACCATATTTAAAAGAATATTTTGACTCTTTGGTCTTCTTCAAGTTCTCCATCAACTATTGTTAGAGCAACTCATAGAGGTCATAGTGAATGTTTTTAACCATCTCATATGTACTATAGATAGTAGTACTAGACACAAAGTTTTCCCAGTTGGTGAAGGACACTTTCTACTTGACCACCATTGATGCAAATCTCACTGCATGGTCTTCAATGGAGTTCACTGTCAATGCTCTTTTGTCAAATTTAGCACCAATAGCCTCCATTATAGTGCTATTTTTCACAGCCTTTAGCATGGGTACAGTTCTGATGGAGTTCAATCCAGTATAGCCCTAATTGCTTCCTTTGTGATCATGAAGGGTGGTTCAAGACACAAAAACTCATCATGAATCCTGCTAAGCACATACCAGACCCATGAATCCTCAACAAATGTTAGGAAGTCTAGATACTCTATGAATTTCTTCTCTGCCAACGACTTATATTCTTCCTTCAAATCAAATCCATCACCACTTAGATGTTTCAAATATAGCTCCACAAGTTTGCTATCATCATGTTCTTCTAGGACAAAATGGATGTATGCCCAAATATCTTCCTCATGCATTACACCATATGGCACTTCTGAAAATGCACCATTAGGTTTAACTTCCATTTATTTGAAAGGGCGTTTCTTAAATTTTGGAGGGGCCTTTCTGTGATCTCTATTAGTTGTGGGACTGACATTTTTCTACAACAATTCAAACAATTTTATACATAAGTTTCAACTGTAAATACCTCTTTTCACTGAATTAGGGTTTCTTCACTTTGAATCACTGGAAATCGCTAAAATTTCTTAGAGTCTCGCTTTAGATCTTCTTGGATACTTGAAAACTTAAATACAAAGTGATTATTCATTCGAATGCGAGACTTCTATCCTTTATTTATGAAAACCTAATCGCAATAAATGTGAACTTCCAAAAAGATGTCAAATACTTCATTATCAAGCACAGTCGATCTAGATTGCTCTGTAATACACTGTATTAGATCTTTTTCTACCGGTAACTTCTTCATGAGATCTATCATTCAATTTTATACCTTATATCTTTGTGCTAGATGTCAATACCACTTTTCTGGCTGGGGGTTTAAGAGTTTTCACTAAAGCTCCCACTAAGCTAGAGCTCCCAATTTACTTCTCCGAGGAAGTGTCTGCACCAAAAGTTGGTGTGGACCCATCCTTGACATCTTGTACTTCCTTCTGCACCGATATCTGGTTCATTTCCTTCTTCATCTTTTCTGAATCAACCTTTTTCTCTGATTTCTTCAATTCTAATTGATTATCCCCTTTTGATATTCTTGCTTCTACAAAACCTTGCAATATGTCCAAGCTTTTTGCAATTAAAATATACAACATTTCTTTGTCCATTGTTCCTTTCATTCATCCTTGATCTGCATTGGTTAGCCTTGTGAGCATATCTATTGCATGTAAAACAATTCCCACCAAAAGATTGAACATTCCTTCCATTGTTATAATTGTTCCTAATCCTACTTCTGCATTCACTAGCTCTATGACCAAACCTCTTGCAGTTAAAGTAGTTACCTTTGAAAGTTTGAACATTCCTCCAATTGTTGTAATTATTCCTTATCTAACTTCTGCATTCATTAGCTTTGTGACCTACTTTGTTGCAAGTAAAACACTGACTGGAGAATGATGGAGCATTTTGATTTACTCTACTCCTACACTGAGTAGCCTTATGACCAAGTTTATTTCATGACTTACAATAACCATTGAAATAAGGGTACCTTTGAGCATTTAGTTGCATGATTGATGGTCTCCTAGCTCTATTCCTTTGATCCTAAATCTATTTGCCTTTGTCCTTCTTGATTCCAACATTCTTTTCTTGACCAATTTTGGAACTTTCCCCTTTCTCAAATCCCAAGCCTTGTTGTCATTAGGACTCTTCTAACTTGCAATATTCTATCAAGTTGAGCAGTACTCCCTTTGAATTTCTCTTGTTGAATCCTTGCATGTTTCAAATCAGATTTCAGATCTATAACTTCTTCAAGTCTTGCACAATCTTCAGATTTTTTTTTCACTAGATGATTCAAATCTTCTTCTTCTTTTGCTTATTTCACAACCTCCACTTTAAGATCATTCAAGGTCTCATTTGCTGATATTAGCTGCTCATTAGCATCCTTGTATTTTTCTTTGAATCTTTTGACTTTCTCCCTTTCTTGATACACTCATCTACTTCCTTGACATTATCTTTTAGATCCCTCTTTTCGAATTCAACCTTTTTAAGGTCTTCAAGGGCAACCCTTAATTCATCTGCATTAACAAGAAAACATTCTTCTTTTGTGGTTTCAAAAGAATCAATTTCTTCAAGAGGACTAGCAAACCTTTTTCCTACCATGTGTTCACTTACCAAGATCTTCCTCAAGTTGTTAGACTTCTTCTAAGGAACCAGGCTCTGATACCAATTGAACATACAATTGAGAGGGGGGGTGAATCAGCTGTATAAAAAATTTAACTTAACTTAATTCACAATTACATTCACTTGGTTTAACCACTCAGTCTATTATGAATATTAAACTTAAAATGCAAAAAACAACACTTAAACACATCAACACCATGCACACATGAACACCAGATTTTTATGTGAAAAACCTTTAGAAAAGGAAAAAACCATGGTGAGTGTTAGCTCATAATATATTATGTAGGAACAATTACAATAGAGGCTCATTACCTAAAAGAAGTGCTCACTGTAAGAAGGCTCACTGCCTTAGAGAAACAAAGAAGAAAGGAAATGGATCACTGCCAAAAATGAACTACTTTGATTGCATCTACATATGCATGATTGTAGCTCCAATGAATGCTCAAAATACTATCTCAAAACTCTTCATCTTTGACTACTCTGTTTCACTGGTTTGCTCTTACATTAGACAAAATATCTCTTCTTCTGCTATTGCCACCTGTTATGTAGTTCAAATTTTCAGACACCACACTTAATAATGAAATCCATCAAGTATTTAAATCCGCAACAAGATCTAACTCAAAACTAGGTTGGCTTGTGAAAAATGAAATGTGTACATAAAAGGTTATACTTTGTCAGCTTGAAATCTTTACACAAGAATCTAGGTGGGCCAATACAGTCATTCAAGAACCTTCATATAGGTGTTGACCTATTATAGAACCACTTAGAATGATGATCCAAACAATACATCTTTATTGCATATCGATCCAAATTGTATGTCAGCTTCATCCTTAAGTATACACTTAACTAAATCCACTCTCATACCACAACTCCCAATGTGAACCACACAAGACTCTAACATTCATACCAAACATTCCTTATGTATAACCCAACATACCTTCAGAATTGCGAGTCATAATATTCTTATGCAGAAAAATGCGGATCTTTGAACTATTGTCCCTATCATTGTAAAATACTATCAACCTACATGCCAATACTTAGAAACTTGTAGATGATCATCTGGTGAATCTCAGATTCCACAAATCTAGAATTAGATACTCCTTACATGTGTTTACAACACCTCCAAACCACAAATTGAAATAGCCAATAGTAGAGAAATGTGGACCAAAATACTCAAGTATTCTGCATTGCTCATGACTGAACTCTGTTAACTCAGATTTAAGCAATTCAAAGTGTAGCTTTCAGAGACTGCTAGGACATGAAACTTGGAATATAGCATCATCTAACAACTATGTACAACATACTAGAACCACTTATAAGAATCTATATTTGCAGAGGAATACCAACCAACTCTCTATCACTAAATTAGTAGACTGCCAACACTTGGTCAATTTGACTAAGTCATTCTTCCCGGACCTAAAGAAACTATACACAACTTGTCTCAAGACCTGTTCCCAATCAAATTTGACTATTGCCATCAATGACAACACCATATCACAATAATATCAGCAATGTCTCTTGACCATGTTGCCAACAAAGGTTTCCCAACATTTGAAAGGCCAAAAGGCATTTTTGCATAAGCAAAAGTTCCCCATATGGTAGTAAAGGTAGTTTTATGTTGATCTTCCTCTTTGAGCCAAATCTGATTATACCCTGAAAATCCATCAAGTAAGGAGAATCTTTCTACTCCTGCCACTCTTTGAAGAATCTTCTCCATTGAATGAAGATGATAGTGATCTTTAAGAGACGCTCAATTCAAATCCTGAAAATCAACACATAACCTTATTTCACCATTTTTCTTTCTAACTGGAACTAGATTTGATACCCATGTTGAATGTTTGATTGGAAAGATGATTTTGGAATCAATCAATTTCTTAAGCTCTTGGGCCATGAGAGATTCAATTTTTGGATTAACAAGCCTTTGTTTTTGTCAAACTGGTTTTCACCTATCAACCAACTCAATGGTATGTTGCACTATCTACTTATTATAAGCTGGAAGATCAACATAGTTCTAGCGTATTACCTTATCATATTTGTCACAAAAAGAGATTAATTTGTCTCTTTCAGCCTGGGTAGTAACATTTCCTACTTTGATCTTCTTACCATCACTAACCTCTATTTTAGAATAATCATCCTTATTTGCCATGAACTTTCTCTTGTCCAACTTTGCATCATTGGGAAAAAAAAGACTCTCCAGAGTTATTAACCCCTTTGAAAGTTTATTTGATTTTAGTTGAACTATTTGATCACCAAAAGATTCTTCAACCTAAGATTAAATTTGACTAACAAATCCACATGATTCTTGTAAAAATAAGGAAATTTGAGAATCACTTTCAAATACTTTCCAATGATCTCCATTGTCTGGGATAGTAGGCCAAATGACCATTTTGACTGTAGTTTCATTGATCAAGAGGTCATTTGTTGGGTTGAATTGTGACCCGATCTGTGACATCTTATCTGCTTTAGTATTTTGAGCCCTTGGAATTACTTCAATATTGAAGGCATCAAGACCTTAAATTAGATCCCATACACGTTGGTGATAATATCTCATCTTGACATTCTTATCTATTGCTATTCCTCTAACTTGTTTAATCATCAATTTAGAATCACCAAAAACTTTTAACTATTTGATTCTCAACTTTTTAGTAAGAATTAAACCGTGCACTAAAGATTCATATTCCGCTTCATTATTAGTGCAACTAAAATGGAAGTAGAAGGCTTTGAGAATCTTTCCTCCTTTGGGTGAGATAAGACACACTAGCCTCTAAACCATTTCTATACTTAGCACTATCAAAATTTAATGTCCAGAGTGAAGAGTCACCTTCTGAAACTTCTTTCATTTTTCCTGATGCATTTGTCACTTTTAGAATTAGAGGATCTTCATAAAAAATTAAATATGTCCCTAGACTAGTAGAATCATAGTTTCCATAGGGGTCATTTTGCATAGATTATAATAGAAGACCTTCTTCTTCTTCATTTCAGTCACTTAGCACAATTTATCCATCTATCATTTCCATGTTAAGCCTTTCATCTTTCATGATCATGGTGCAAGTTGCTTCAAAATTTGCCATTAATTATTTAGTAATATGTTCCTTATGAAGTGGTTATGACAACACTTTCATCTTGGAGCCATATTTCGTTCTCAAAATCAAATGAGACCAATCTAAGGAGAGATAAAACTCAATCTTGGCTATAAAATATCTTGATAAACATAAACCAAAGACCAGGGAATATCTATTACGAACACCTTGGAGTATGGTGATATTTAGATATGCATACAATGTGAATGGAAGTTCTTTGATAAATCCTACTATTTCAACCTTCTTTCCATTTTGTTGCATTACCCCTTTTTCCATAGGCTCATATTTTATTTGAAGGGAATCATCTATTTGTTTAGGCATCACAATGGTGCTTGCACTTGAGTATATCATTGAATTATGTAACAATTTTCTACCCACTATGAGGGTCAAGTAAAAGGGTGTAGGTTTAGTTTTACCTACCTCCACCTTTGAGTTTATGAGAGCAGTTGTTGGATGAGATTGAGAGATTTTTAGTTTTTCTTTGATAAATCTTTTGTCTCTATAGGTATCTCTCGTGCAAGTTGTAGCCACTGGTTTCTCCTATTCATTTAACACTTTCCGAAGTAAAGTCTTTTTATTCGGGATGGAAAACATATCTCATAAAGCAACATTAGCAAGTGCCTTCTTCAACTGTTCCACTACATTCAATGGCCTGGGCAGTTGCGATCTAGGGAGGTATCTAGAATATTTCATCTTTTCAATTGGTGGATTTGGATCCCCATTATTTAGTGTTATCATTGCATTGTCATGCTTTTGCATTTGTGGGTAAGTGACTTGAATCACTGGATTCTTCTTGAATGGTCTCTAGATGCTGTTGGTGCTTAAATCTGCAGGCACCTTCCTAAAAATTCAAGCATTCAAATATGCAGGCCCCTTCCCAAAAGTCCAAAAAATTCTAACACTTTCGGCCTCTATAGTTGTAAAAATGCAAAAAAATCAGTTAAGGTGTAACTATATTTGTATATACAAAGGTGTTTGTATATACATACAGGCCAAAATGTGCATTGGCGGGTGCAAAATCTCCATCGGCCTTTGAAAAAATCAATTATATGCATTTTATATGCATATCGAGATTTGAAATGTGCATATACAAAGGGGGAATCTTTTGAAGATTCCCAAAATATTCCCAGTTTGTATATCGGGTTGCATGTAGACATACAAGGGAAAAATATGCAATGGGCCGATATACTTTTGTTACAGTGTTGGAGATAAAAGTGAAAGTATACAATGGCAGAATATATATCGAACATTCCTTGAAGATGCCGCCATTGTATAGAGCAGGTAGGAATGAATGTATGCCCAAAATACATTTAGTCTTATACGATGAAAAATATACAAGGGTCCGCCCTGACATGCAAGGTGAACAGTGTAGTGGAGGTATATACATTTGGTGGGCTCCACAAGGTTGTATGTGCAATCGCTTGTAGGTTTGCATATACAAGGGGATTTGCATGTATGTTCAAGGATGTGCAAAGTGGACGCGACGGGAAGGTTAAATGCACTGGTAAAGTGTTTGAAGTCCATAGTTGTGTGGTAGGCTTGTATGTTCCCAATGCATATTCGAACATACAAGCAAAAGATACAAGTGAAACATGCAAGGTAAAATATGCATTAATCGCATATTCTCTAAGGATTCCCTGTTTGTATGTTGAGGAGGTTTGTATGTTTGCCTTTATATATTCAGACATACAAGCAAAATTATACATTGCGATGATGCAAGCTAGACCCGATAACAAATCAAATTTGTTCTATAAGTGCTTGGCGTCTGTGCCTTGCATGTTTGTGTGCTTTTATGTTTGCCGATATACATTAGATGAGATACAAACTGGATTTCAGGGGAGTTTCAAAGTGTTTTATATTTTTTGAAATCTGGGGCTTGAATGTAGCAGTTGTATGCACATATACAATAAGGATATGCAAGGAATAGGGATGCAAGCCAGACCCAATTAGAATTTTGATTTGTTCTATAACAGTTTGGGGTCTGTGTTGTATGATAAATAGTTGTATATGCACTTTACATATACAAGGGGTGAAAAGGCAAAATGGTGAGAATGAAAGTCAGCGATAAAAACATAAGGTGCCTACGTGGCATGATTTCACTGGTTGGCAACTTTCAAGGCATGTTTCGAGCCACAGATCTCAGCGATGGGAGTTGATCGATGACTAGTTTTGTATTTTGCTGCAGCGATGGGTTTCGTTGTATCCGTGGCCACGGTTGTGTGGGAAAAATTCTAGAGGTTTGCTGCTGCTGTGTCTTCAGGGGCCTGTAGGTAGATGAAGCATCGATGGTGGATTTTTAGAGGTTAGACGACGGAAAGGACAGGTCAACCACCTAATTAAAGATGAAGATCTAAGAGCGGCGACCCAGATCCTGATTCCACCTGCTCATTCCTCTTTGTCTCTCCACAGCATTGAATATTTTTTAGCGCCATTTGTCATGCATTTTATTTTGCAATTTTTTGACTTGCCTTGTAATTAATTTGCCGAGCACATGGTTTTGCTATAAAAAGCAAACTGTGTTACTCTTTTATGGTTGTTGAAGACTTGGGCAAATTTGGGGGGAAAATAACGAAATACATAGCATTTCCTGTCTGTTTTATCTCTGTGGAGTTTATGAGTTGCATCTGAAGTGTATCTTGCACATACATTCAGTTTCTTGTCATTGTATATGAAAAATGCATTATTGCATGTGTTTATCTCTTTGTCTCCATTTATTGCATGCATTTTCTTCTTTTGAATCTGGTTGCTAAGGATTTCTTAGATTCTAGGGTATAGTTTTGCTGTATCACATGCTTGATCTCTAACTTCCATTCAAGGAGTGGATTAAATTGTTTTAGGTTAAGGTATGGAGAAGATTGTATGTCAACTAGGATATTTGTAAGTAGAGACAGTTAAATACTCATCCTTGGGTAGTGTTTGTAAGGAAAGTACCAGTCCTAACCCCTTGAAACGTGAATGACAATTGCAAGCCATTCTTATGTATACATCTAGTTGACTCCTTGCCCTGAGATAGGCACCGGTTTGTTCTTGTGAAGTAGTTATGATCCAAAACCCCTGTCTTGCATCCAAACCATCAAATTCAAACCATCCAAAACCTGTTAGTTGTAGGAGTAGGATTAGGAACCCCTGCATACTCTCATCCATAACCAAACACATATGTCCAAGAATGTTGCTAACCTTGTGATTTGTCACACAAATCTTGGTTCATACATGAGAGTATTCTGCCTGTTATCACAAAGCTAAATCTTTCTGTCATAGGGCAAATCAATGTTATAGCTTTAGCAAATAGGGACACCCACCTTGGTGCGGCAAAACCAGAAGTAAAGGGGAGGAAGCTCATGCAACCTCTTGTATTCGTTGGCTGAATCTGCCTGTGCATTGGAACTAGCAAACCCACTACTGATTCAGAAATAAATACCATCAGATGGCGACTCTACTAGGGAGGAAGTGAAATCAAAGTGTTATCTTATCATCCCTAGTGTTATTTTGTGCCCATTTGAGTCACCAACATATGGCAACTCTACTAGGGAGACAATGTCATATCCATGAAGGTGTGAGTCTAAAAGATTGAATAAGTAGACCTGGAGGTGTTTGTTACAGCAAAATCTAAAAAGTTATGTGTGGTTCTACTGTGGGAGAACCTAGAAAGAAATTAATTTTCAGCTTCATCCTGTTTGAGGCTTATTCCTCTGCCAAGGAGGTGGCGACTCTGCATATAAAGAAGCTAATAAGAGGACACTAGATGTGTTGAATTTGCAGTTGCTACAACATATCCAGGTATTTTCATAAGTTTTGAAGGGTTCCCTATTTGGTGAAATAGCACTAGTCAAAAGGGAAATATTGGTGATTAGATTGCATACTTTTGTGAGGAACTAGTTTGCATTTCAAAAGGAGTATGCAATATTGTTTAAAAGACTCATTTGGAGGACTTTAGGAAAGCTAAAATAACTGTTTGTATTTTTAAGGTGTAAGGTCATTATTATGATTGAAAATCTAAGTTGAAAAGAGGGTTGCAAAAACATAAAAGATGTATTGTCAGCCCATGCACCCTTGTGAGAGGTCAAATGTAATGATGTATAATAATTAGTCCCAACCATGTAATAAAAGAAGTTTCAGCATTAACAGATATAAGCCCATAAATTTTAATGGCATTTGTGGCTATCCAAATCCTTTTCCATCTAAAATCAAAAAATACTTGCCCAAATTTAATGGTGTAAAGGATGAATCAGCTGAGAAACACTTGTAGCAGTTTATAAATGTTGTAGATGATTTTGAGATTGACCATGAAGATGTGGTTATGAGATTATTTGTTCAATCTCTAGATAAAGATGCAAGGGACTGGTTCTCCTATCTTCTAGCTTACTCTGTTAGCTCTTGGCATGATTTTAAATCTGCATTTCTAGAACAATATGGTGAAAGAATTTCTGAATATGCAGTTATTAGTGATTTTATGTATATCCATATTGAAGAAGATGAGTTGATCCCAGCTTTTAACCTCAGATTTATGAGGGCATTGAATAGAATACCATAATGCATGAGACCTAATGATGCACTGTGCCTAGTTGTCTATTTGGGAGCATTTGATAGGAAAATGAGCTATAGATTGAGGGACAAGGAACCCACCACTTTGCATCAGGCACATCAATTTGCAATAGACATTGAAAACAATTAGAGATATGGAATTCAAAAGGGCTATTTCTCTGAGAATTTTCTCTTCCCTGTAGTCCCAAATGTTAATGAGGGATGTAGTTTAAATGTTGGAGATGAATGCCACAGTACTCATACCCCTACTGTCCTAGTTTTTGCATCATTTCAAGTTGATGGTGTTTTTGTTATAGAGGGGGATGTCCTGATTTGCCCAGTGAATGAAGTTGACAATAATAAGTTTTCAAGTAATATTTGCATGCCAGTTGTAAACAAAGAGCATTCATGTTTAAATGATCCAGTTGTGCAAAGTTGTGATCATATGGATCAAGAGTCAATATCAGTTTCATCAGGAAGCATTAGAGGACTGGAAAATGATGTAGATAGTTCAACTTCAAAGTGCATTGAAGTAGCAGAAATTTTGTATGTGGGGCAATTAGAGATTAAAGATGATAAAGATGATATCCATGATCAATTCATGGATCAGGTTTGTTCTCCTTATGACTTTAGATTTGATAATGAAAAAGAAATAGATTGTCATAAAGAAGAAACATAGACCTTTGCAATGAGTATGAATCCCCTTTATGATGAGCATGTGGATGCATTTGATATTGTGAGTTATGACATTCATTGGTGCAGAATTAACCCTCTATTTGAAAATGATAATACTAATTTGCAAGCTGTTGATGATAAATGCTTAGCATCAGTTGTTTCAAACATGTGCAGTGATGGCAATGGGTGTGTAGATCAAGATTTGTTTTCAATGTCAATGAGTGATATAAATGATATTGAGGGTCTCATATTTTCTGAGTGTTTTTAGTTTTTGGATCAGCTGGATATGTGTTTGGTTATATGCAATAGCCAGGTAGATAATGAATATTGCCAAATGCAATATGAGGATATACTGCTTGAGGATCATAACATACATATGTTACCTAATGCTGAAGAATATTATAATGTGTATGGTTATATGTTTGGTTGTAAGGTGCAGAGTGACAGAGGCAGTACTAACAGTGGCAAGTTTTCAGAAATGGTGAAGCATGTAATTGATCAAATCAGATTATGGGCAGATTGTTTTAATATTTTCAGCTATGGTTGGGATTATTCAGTTTGGAATTAGGCATTTGATAGGATAAAGTTATGGTTCTTCCTTTTTGGCTACCCGGGGCCGCCAAAATAGTGTCTGAAAACATAGTTTGTGTGTAGGTTGGTATGATAGACTCTGTGGCCCAATGGATAAGGCCCAATCTATGAAACTAGAGATTCTTAGGTTCTCACCATGCCTGCAAGAGGCATGCATCCCCAGACAGAGCCTGTGTTGGTACTTAAATCTATAGGCACCTTCCTAAAAATTCAAGCATTCAAATATGCAGGCCCCTTCCCAAAAGTCCAAAAAATTCTAACACTTTCAGCCCCTACAGTTGTAAAAATGTAAAAAAATCAGTTAAGGTGCAAGTATCTTTGTATATACAAAGGTGTTTGTATATACATATAGGTCAAAATGTGCATTGGTGGGTGCAAAATCTCTATTGGCCTTTGAAAAAATCAATTATATACATTTTATATGCATATCAAGCTTTGAAATGTGCATATACAAAGGGGGAATCTTTTGAAGATTCCCAGAATATTCCTAGTTTGTATATCAAGTTGCATGTAGACATACAAGGGAAAAATATGCAATGGGCTGATATACTTTTGCTACAGTGTTGGCAATAAAAACGAAAGTATACAATGGCAGAATATACATCGAAGATTCCTTGAAGATGCCGCCATTGTATAGAGCAGGTAGGAATGAATGTATGCCCAAAATACATTGAGTCTTATACGATAAAAAATATACAAGGGTCCACTGCGACATGCAAGTTGAATAGTGCAGCAAAGGTATATACATTTGGTGGGCTCCATAAGGTTGTATGTGCAATAGCTTGTAGGTTTTCATATACAAGGGGATTTGCATGTATATTCAAGGATGTGCAAAGCGGACGTGACAAAAAGGTTAAATGCATTGGCGAAGTGTTTGAAGTCCACAGTTGTGTGGTAGGCTTGTATGTTCCCAATGCATATTCGAACATACAAGTGGACGATACAAGTGAAACATGCAAGGTAAAATATGCATTCATCGCATATTCTCTAAGGATTCCCTGTTTGTATGTTGGGGAGGTTTGTATTTTTGCCTTTGTATATTTAGACATACAAGCAAAATTATACATTGTGATGATGCAAGCTGGACCCAATAACAAATCAAATGTGTTCTATAAGTGCTTGGCATCTATGCCTTGCATGTTTATGTGCTTGTATGTTTGCCGATATACATTAGATGAGATACAAGCTGTATTTCAGGGGAGTTTCAAAGTGTTTTATATTTTTTGAAATCCAGGGCTTGTATGTAGCAGTTGTATACACATATACAATGAGGATATGCAAGAAATAGAGATGCAAGCTGAACCCGATTAGAATTTTGATTTGTTTTATAACAGTTTGGGGTCTGCCTTGTATGATAAACGGTTGTATATGCACTTTGCATATACAAGGGGTGAAAAGGAAAAATGGTGAGAGAGAAAGTCAGCAATAAAAACATAAGGTGCATACGTGGCATGATTTCACTAGTTGGCGACTTCAAGGCATGTTTTGAGCTACAGATCTCAGCGATGGGAGTTGAGCGATGACTAGTTTTGTATTTTGTTGTAGCGATGGGTTTCTTTGTATCCATGGCCGCGTTTGGGTGGGAAAAATTCCAGACGTTTGCTACTGTTGTGTCTTCAGGGGCCTGCGGGTAGATGAAGCATTGATGGCGGATTTGTAGAGGTTGGATGACAAAAAGGATAGGTCAACCACCCGATTGAAGATGAAGATCCAAGAGCGGCGGCCCAAATCCTGATTCCACCTACTCATTCCTCTTTGTCTCTTCATAGCATTGAATATTTCTAAGCGCCATTTCTCATGCATTGTATCTAGCAATTTTTTGACTTGCCTTTTAATTAATTTGCTGAGTACACAGTTTTTCTATAAAAAGCAATCTATGTTACTCTTTTGTGGTTGTTGAAGACAGGTAATTTTGGGGGAAAAATAACGAAATACAGAGCATTTCCTGTCTGTTTTATCTCTATGGAGTTTATGAGTTGCATCTGAAGTGTATCTTGCACATATATTCAGTTTCTTGTCATTGTAAATGAAAAATGTATTATTGCATTTGTTTATCTGTTTGTCTCCATTTGTTGCATGCATTTTCTTCTTTTGAATCTGGTTGCTAAGGGTTTCTCATATTCTAGGGTATAGTTTTGTTGTATCACATGCTTGATCTCTAACTTCCATTCAAGGAGTGGATTAAATTGTTTTAGGTTAAGGTATGGAGAAAATTGTATGTCAACTGGGATATTTGTAAGTAGAGACTATTAAATACTCATCCTTGGGTGGTGTTTGTAAGGTAAGTACCAGTCCTAACCCCTTGAAACTCAAATGACAGTTGCAATCCATTCTTATGTATACATCTAGTTGAATCCTTGCCTTGAGATAGGCACCGATCTGTTCTTGTGAAGTAGTTATGATCCAAAACCCCTATCTTGTATCTAAACCATCAAATTCAAACCATTCAAAACTCGTTAGTTGTAGGAGTAGGATTAGGAGCCCCTGCATACTCTCATCCATAACCAGACACATATGTCCAAGAATGTTGCTAACCTTGTGATTTGTCACACAAATCTTGGTCCACACATGAGAGTATTCTACCTATTATCACAAAGATAAATCTTTCTATCATAGGGCAAGTCAATGTTACATCTTTAGCAAATAGGGACACCCCCTGGTGTGGTAGAACCAGAAGTGAAGGGGAGGTAGCTCATGCAACCTCCTGTATTCATTGGCCGAATCTACTTGTGCATTGGAACTAGCAAACCCACTACTAATTCAGAAATAAATACCAATAGATACAATGTGATTTCTAGAGTTTCTACAATTTTCCTCTTCGACTATGTAATAATGAAACTGCGCTTGTCGGGCCTTTAAAGTTGAAGCATCATTTGCAAACACCACTTCTTCTTCAACCAAAGAGAAAAGTGCATATTTAGGAGCAATTTCCCCTTCTTTCTCTACAGATATACCCTGCATTTGAGCTACTAGGATCACTTTATGCATACCATGTGATTGATGCTGATATTGCACTAGCAATGTTTCTATTTGCAATTCCTATCTCTGTTGTTATGTTATCTTTTGTTGCAAGTTTCCTATAGGATAATATTTGGTCATGTGGGTGTTGTTGAAATGACAACACCATGCATTTGATTCCTCTACTAAATTATTTTGACTAATGACTAACTCTCTCTAAGAGTTAGGTGTGATTTCCTCCAATGGTGTTGGAACCAAAACAATGTGATTTGATGGCTATGAGTGACCATACCTTTGGGGTCCCTGATAATGATTGGGATGATGAGGATGTTTAGCCCTTGGAATCCATTATAAGGAGGCCTTAGGTAAGAGGCTTATTGCCTTTTAAGATTTATGATTTTGTTTGCGAAGCTCCATAGAATATTTTTCATATCTTACATCTCTGATGCTAGATGCATTTATACTAAGGTCATTGGAATTTGGGGTGAAGGAAAGAGATACATGGGAGGATTAGTTTGTGGTAAATTGGGAATCTCTTCTTTAATTAGGATTGATAACTCAAGGAATACAGACATGAGAGGCCTCAGAGGAAGTTTTCCAACATATATCAAGTTGTTTTCAACTCTTATGGCTAAATCATATGCCACTAAAAGAGTTTTCCCTCCTAGTGACTCAATCATGACTGATATATCTAAGTTGAAGGATTTTAGACAAAAGATAATTGCCATACCTATTGGAGGTTGGGTTGCAGTCAGAATCTGTTGCCAAGTCTTTTGGAATCTTGTGTTGAAATCTGTAATGGTTTCTTGTGGAGCTCTTTTTTTAATAGTAATTAGTTGTTGCAGAAGTGATGATTTGTCTCCTTTCTCATTGAATATACTGAAAAATTTATTACCCAATTCATCCCATGTTCCAATGGATTTTGGTTAAAGAGACTGATACTAGTCTAGAGCTTTTCCCTTGAAAGATATAGCGAGCAATCACAAAGCAATATTTTTCTCTATTACATGATGAACCATGCATACATATGCTACATATTGCAAGTGTTCAAATGGAGTCTTAAAATCTTCTCTTGTGAATTTGGGAAGTACCTTTAGAGCATTGGTCGGGATAGGATCCCATGTATCTAGAGCCACTAAGGGAATAATCGGGCTATCTCTATTCCAATTGATGAAATTCATAGGAGCTACTTGTGTAACCATCTATAATAGTAACATGCTTGATCTAGTTGACACCATGCATTTGATTCCTTTGCTAAATTATTTTGACCAATGACTAACTCTCTCTAAGAGTTAGGTGTGATTTCCTGCAATGGTGTTGGAATCTAAACAATGTGATTTGATGGCTATGAATGACTAGACCTTTGGGGTCCCTGATAATGATTGAGTTGATGAGGATGTTTAGCCCTTGGAATCCCTGATAAGGAGGCCTTAGGTAAGAGGATTGTTTCCTTTTAAGATTTATGATTTTGTTTGAGAAGCTCCATAGAATATTTTTCATATCTTCCATCTCTGATGCTAGAGGCATTTATACTGAGGTCATTGGAATTTGATGTCAAAGAAAGAGATACATGGGAGGATTGATTTGTGGCAAATTGGGGATGTCTCCTTGAATTGGGATTGATAAATCAAGGAATACATGCATAGGAGGCCTCAGAGGAAGTTTTCCAGCATCTATCAAGTTATTTTCAACTCTTATGGCTAAATCATATGTCGCTAAAAGAGTTTTCCCTCCTAGTGAATCAATCATGACTGATATATCTAAGTTGAAGGATTTTAGGTGAAACACAATTGCCATTACTACTGGAGATTAGGTTGCAGTCGAAATCTATTGCCAAGTCCTTTGGAATCTTGTGTTGAAATCTGTAATGGCTTCTTGTGGAGCTCTATTTTAATAGTAATTAGTTGTTGCAAAAGTGATGATTTGTCTCCTTTCTCATTGAATATATTGAAAAATGCATTACCCAATTCATCCCATGTGCTAATGGAATTTGGCTAAAGACACTGATACCAGTCTAGAGCTTTTCCCTTGAAAGATATAGCGAGCAATCGCAAAGGCAATGTTTTTCTCTATTACATGATGAATTGTGCACACATATGCTACATCTTGCAAGTGTTCAAATGGAGTCTTAGAATCTTCTCTTGTGAATTTGGGAAGTACCTTTAAAGCATTGGCCGGGATAGGATCCCATGTATCAAGAGCCACTAGGGGAATAAATAGGCTATCTCTATTCCAATTGATGAAATTCATAGGAGGTGCTTGTGCAACCATCTATAATAGTAATGTGCTTGATCTAGTCACCCTTCTTTTGAGGGACTATCACCAATTGTGCTATCAAAAGTCCTAGATTATTGGGTGTGCGATCTCTCATTGTAGGTCCTTTGCTCATGTGATCTGACTTTTATTCCAGACACTAAAATATCTTTGTGCCACCAGGCATGCCAAAAATTGTTGATGACTAAACTTATAGATCTAAATACCAACAACATTTGGGAAATCTCATAAATGTGGGACTCAATTCATGAGAAAACCTCTGGATCTTAAAGAATCTATCTTTTCTTTGAATCTTTGAAATATAGAGAAAAATAGAGAAACACTTCAAAACTAAACAAATACAAATACAATATACTATGTGGCAATGTGCTAAAAGGTGATCCTAAACCTAAATAATTGAAACACACAATGCATCCATTCAATGCTAACAACATTGAATCATAGCCTTCAAAAGAGTGTAAATGCATGACTTTCAAGCATTCTTAAATGTTATTACTTCAAGTGAATCACATAGGCTGAGATGTATCACAAGCAACACATTAGAATCTTGAAATAAATTAGCACAAGACATCACCACTCTTCATTGGCCATGATTTACACCGACACATGATATTCAATCCTTTTTTGTGAGGCACCCATTAAGGTTTTTACATAATTCTGTTTTTAATTTTTTGACCCCTTATGTCTATTTTTATAAACCCTAAAATATAACAAAACATGCTTATTTAAATCAATCTCTCATCCTAGATATTCTATACATAAATAAACAGTTCACTGAGAATTAAAAAAATGCAAAATGCATCACTTAGGCATATGTATGCTCGAACTACATCTTTACCATTCCTCAACCTTGCATGAAAAAGAAACAATCTGATGACTCCACCTTAGACCAATAGTGCAATGTCTTCTCTTTGTCAAAAAACCTTTTATTTTAGTGATGCGCATTACCAAAATGTGGATGCTTCTATTTTCTCTATTGGGACCCATCCTCTGGTGACTATATACTTCAAACCAATAGTATGACCCAAATGTATCTTTCAAGAGCCTCATCCCTTTGTGCAGTGGAGACACATAGATTCCTCACCAAATGGTGCAAAAGAATACATTTCCAAAATTGACAACATCAAAAAGGTACACCATGATGACATGTTGCAGCTTTACTATCCTTCAACCCTGCATGAAAATTGATGGGGAGACAAAACTCTCCCATAGAAACCCATGATGTCTTAGACTCTATTTGCTCCAACAAAATTGCTCTCAGCCTTTTGTTTCATTGTTTTTATTGACGCCTTGAGATGTTGATCAAATGGGATCTCATAATTGACTTTGTCTATTATCAGCCAATAAGAATAAATAATTCAAAATGTAGGGCTTTTTCTCTACAGTTCTTGGTGACTCACAAGGGGATCTGTGCCTGTAGAGAAGAACTCAAAATCTCTAGAACAATTAATACCAATGGAAGAACAAAATTATGATACCATACCTAGAACAACATCAAAGCTTCTGGAGAGAGAGCTATAGAGATGCCCACTCATTTTCAAAAAATGGCTCCTTCTTTAGAGCCTCAAAGACTCTATCCAACTCAATGATTTCTTTGTAAGAGAAGCTTTGTAATCTTTGAACTACAAACGTCATCTAGAATTCCAGTTGACTATGTGGATGTAGAATTCTCTCCACCTCTACAACTCTTGGTATTTGGCACAAAACCTAAAAGGAAGTCTAATCATTCTACTTGTTTACCAACATATCTCTTATCTGTTCTTTTGTCAATATTGTCTTATCATCAAGAAGTAGGGAGGGAAGTCCTAACTGGACCAGTTTTTCAATGTGTCCCTTCATTTCTTTCACAACTTGCTCTAAAGCATTCAGATGAGCTTTAAACTTAAGAGTATCTTTATTATGGCTGAGGAATTCATTCACTTTCACTACATTTGTTCTCCTATTCTCCACCCCTGCTGCCTGAAGAACTTCAAAAGCATTATACAGCTTCTATAATAACAGTTGAGATTCAACAACCTTAGGTGTAACCAAAGAGAGGGTTTGTTCCACTACTGCACTTACTTCTGTACTGAGTGTCTGAGCATCTAATATGAAAATAAGCACAGGCTTGAGCTATTCATGATGTTTCCTCTGATATTCTCCCCAATATGAAATATACATCTCTTGAATGATTAGCAACACCCTAGAAGTTTGTGGCCTTTGTGTGCGTTCCTCTTTTAGCTACACTATTTATTGATCCTTAGCTTGAAGTCCATCTTGGAGCTATTTGTTTGAATCCCTAAGGTCTAAAAGACTTTTGTTTTTCTAACCCCTTATGTCTCTTTTTCTAAGCACTAAAATATAACAAAACATGCTTATTTAAAGCAATCTCTCATCCCTGAGATTCTACATAAAGAAATATACAATTCACTAAGAATTAAATTAAAGTCAAAATGCATCAGTTTTGCCTATGACTACTTGAACTGCAGCTTAACCATTCCTTGACCTTGCATGAAAAATAACTATTCTGATGACTCCATCTTGGACCAATGGTGCAATATCTTCTTTCTGTTAGAAACCTTTTATTTCAGTGATGCATAACACTGACACATGGATGCTTCTATTTCCTCCACTAGGACCCATCCTCTAGTGACTCTTTATACTTTGAACCAATAGCACAACCTAGAAGATTGTTTATTTCAAGAGCCCCATCCATTTGCGTGGTGGAGACACGTGGATTCCCCAGTGAGTGGGACAAAAGAATACACTGCAAAACTGACAACATAAAAATGTGTGGATGATGACATGTTGTGGATTTACTATCCTTTGACCCTACATAAAAATTGGTAGGGTGATGAAACTTGTTGTGCCTTGCACACATGCCCCATTTTGCCAAATGGAGACCCCCTCTTTTGCTTTGGCTTGGAGTCTCAGTCTTTCTTTCTTTTGACAATGAGAAGGTGATTTTGTGCTTAGAGTGCAAGATTTGTTCTAGATTTGAGTATTTTGCATGTTTTAAGTCATTTGATGTTGTGTACGATTGATTTGGAGGTGTCTTGGGTGGTCTTGTGCTTAAGAAATAGCCATTTATTGCCTTTTGTGCTAAAATTGGATGTTACTACATTTTGTTTCAAAATCCCATGTCACTGGTTATTGCCCTTGAGATTGCTTTTGTAGGATGTTTCATGTTGAAATTCTTAGTTTCTAGGTCTCAGTGTTGCAAAATCGTGTCAAATTCCATTAGATTTCACTAAGGGGTCCATAATCTTTCACCCTGATTCATGTTCCTGGAGCCCTGATTTGGCTAAGTCTGAAACCCTGAAAATCCTAAAAAATGGCTAAGTCTAAAATTTAGTAGAACCACAAAAATTCTAGAATCTGCATATGAAATCCTATGGATTTGGAACCTATCTCAAACATCTTGAAAGTATATTTAAAAATTATCTAAACTTATACTTAAATATATTTTAAAATATACTTTCACCATGGCCAATTCAAAATCTAGCGCTAAAAATGATCCCAACTGCAAAAAGCATCAAAAATAGTCTCTACCAACCTTAGCACTAAAAACAACCTCTACCAACCTTAGCGCTAAAAATAGCCTCTACTGACCTTAATGCTAAAAATAGCCTCTACCGACCTTAGCGCTAAAAATAACCTCTACCGACCTTTGCGCTAAAAACCCACTTTGCAGACTTGCGCTGAAATGGCCTTCCATCGACTTAAGTCATGCAGGTTGGTTGGTGCTAAAACCCATGCTAGTTAGTTGCATTGAAAATCCCCACCGACTAAGCCTTTTATGTTTTGCGCTAAAAATTGATCTTACCAACTTGCGCTACAATCCACCCCGACCGACCTTATGAGATGCTATTAGTCGGTCTGAGCCCAAATTTGTGCAAGTCAGTGGCACCCAAAAGTAGCGCACAAGTATTTTGTGCTAAAAATGAACCTCTACGACCTACGTTAGAATTGCATTGCACCGACTTTTAGTCAGTAGACCCCAAAATTAGCGTTTTTTGGTATTTTGGCCCAAAAATTGAGTTTTTCAAGGAACAAATTAGATTTTCTTGATGGATTTACATTGCAAATCTATTTGTCACATCATGATGAATATTTTACCAAGTTTGTGTAGATTTTTGGCACGTTTTATGACAATTAATGCCACTGCACATGAAAAGTCCGTGACCCCCAAAAATCCTGCTTTTTACAGAAAAAGGCTAGAAAAACATGAAATAAAAGTCCCCAAATGGATTCAAATGACCACAAAAACTTTCCAGATCAATATATTGGCCAAATGGGTACTTTAAAATGGTAAAAAATGTAGAAAATCATGTGAAAATCACTGGATTTAAGAGGTTGTTCATAGAGAAAGTGACATTGACAATGAACTGTTTTTGACTGATCCATGACTGCAAATGGACATATTTTGATTCAAAATGATGGGAATGATTATTTAAGATGAAATTGATGCTTGGTATTGTCTCTTGTAGGTCTAAGAGGACAAAGGAGCCAACTGGAGTTGTCTTAGAAGGATGAACATACATAGGTATCCTGCTGACCCAGAGATACAGAATTGACAGTTTATCAACCAAATTGTTGCTGCACATGCAAAATGAAGACAGTGTGATGTCCAAGATGATGGAGATATGCCTCAATAACTTAAAGACATTGAAGATCATGCCTACATCACTGTTGTTCTTGCAAATCCAGTCCAATGTCAAAGACATGCATATAGTTGTTCTAGTAGTCCAGTCATCAAGAATCAGTCAAACAAGCATCCAGTTGGATATATCTTCACTACAAATGTGCCACATACTCCTATTGGCCCATTCAACACTTCAAACCTCATGAATCTGCATTAGCTCAAGTTTTCAAGCATCATGTGATTCTATTTTGGCTTTATTAGGCCTTGAAAATTGACTATTTTTTATCATATACAGCCAAATGGGTATCCATTTTGTCTATATTCAATGTATTTGCAAGCTATATTTTGTCTTTTTCCTAAAAGACAAAAGAAAATATGAAAATGTAACTAATTGTTGTATCTCATTAAATGCCATGTAATCTGGACAATTGGTGTTGAGTTAATCTCCACTGTCCATTGAAACTCGGTATGGTGCCTTGTCTATAAAAGGGCCATCCTTTTCTCTCATTGTAACAAGTAAGATTAGATACTGAATTGCTGAGACTCTGCCAAATTGTGATCAATACAAAGCAAGTTCTGCAGGTTGTTGGGAATTTGTGTTCTTGTGTTGTCCTCTTTAGTTTTCATGGTTCATATCAATTTGAATTTAATTAGTTATGCTTTTGCAATGATGGGTAAATGTTAAGATATCTGATGAATGCTTTGGTCCATACTATTAGTGCTTGCTAATGGTAAGTTGTTGTGTATAGTTAGCCTGGGTCCTGTCATTGAATATAGTTTGGTTGCACTCCACTAGTTAAGTTGTGCCATTGTCTAGGTGTTTAATGAGTGAGTGCAATTTGAAAATCATAAGAATCTTTTGAATATTGCATCATTTCTTGCAACATTGTGGGTTTTCTATCCTGGTGAAACAGAGAATGGTTTATTGAAAGTATTTGTCTATCTGTAGCATTTTACCCTGTTGTGACTGTCACTTAGGATCTTTTATCCCTTCTCTCTCATTTTCCTTTGCATTATATTTATATCAAGTTTGTTAGGTTAGGTTATAAGTAGCATCTACCTTACAAATTTGCTGAAAGTATCATAGGGTTTCTGTATACATACTGCTGTCATATTCTATAAACCCTGCATTTTATATAAGACCCCTTGTTGGCATAGCTAGACATACTACCGAGTCATTCCAAGCACGCTAAGACCTAGTTGTATTATCTTTGGGGCAGTCCTATCTTTGACAGGATACCTTTTTCAAGAGAGGTGTGATACCAGCAATCATACCTGTGTTGTTGCGTGCTAAAACACTCATCAACAAAACTGTCACATAGAAACCCATGATGTCTTAGACTCTATTTTTTCTAATAAAATTATTCTCGACCTTTTGTTTCATTGTTTCTATTGATGTCTTGAGACGTTGATCTGATGGGCTTTCATAATTGACTCTTTCTATTATTAGCCAATACTAATGAAGAATTCAAAATGTAGGGCTTTTGCTCTACAGATACAAAATTTAAGGATGATTGACCATTCCTCCACTAAGTTTCTTTGTTACTCCTCCTTGACCTTCTATTTGTATTAGGCTCAAGAGGTTTGAACATGCATCTTCAATTCGTGTATAAGTAGCCATACATATGGGAAACACAGTCAAGAGCAATGCAGATAAAATTGAGTGTAACATTTGGACAAGAATCTAGAAAAGAGATATGTATACAAATGTGAATAAAAAATAGGTATCTTAGATTGGTTATCAACTAGACTTAGATCTAAACTCAGATAAGACAAGATGATACAAATAAATGTTAGATAGAACATTGCAAGCATGGAGGTCAAAATAAGATACCCCAATGTTCCAAAAAACATTTGGTGTGTTACACAAGTAACAACAATAGGGATATGGAGATTAGCAATGGATAGGTAGAGAGGGGGCTCTTCCTTTCTAGGAAGTATTTCTAGGGTTTGGTCCTCAAGCAAAGAAACAATATAAAATACCTCGATGAACTTAGGTCGATTAGTGGGTGGAAGAACATTATGATGAGGGAAGGTTGACTACACAAGAGGAGTGGGAACATTTATAAGAGGGAGAGGGGTAGTTTCAATACTTATCAATTGATGTGTTGATGTTCCTAAATGGGGTTATTGTGGGAGCTACCTTGATTGGGTTAGTATTGAAATACTAAGGACCTGCTCCTTCTAGTGTCTCTTTATTGGTACTTTCTTCTAGCCTATGAGTTTTGGGTCTCTTGTCGAGAGCTACTATGGATCCACCAAAGTAGATGATGTCCCCCTTTGCTTCTAGAGATTTGGCTCTAGTGGTTGCTCTTGGTCCTCTATCTCTTGGTTTGTGGCTAGGATAGAATGGATTGGATTTTCCTTGTCCTACATGGGAGACACAAGCAAGGGAATGTGTTCTTACATGTGTTGTGTATGTGAAGAGCTAAGGTAGCCGTTGGAGACAAACATGGGATTCATAGAGACCTCCATGATGGTAGTTTGGAATGAGGCAAGTCTAGTTTTTTCATCCTTTTAGATCTTGGTGGTAGTAGGGTGGAGTGGCTTTGTGATACCTTGGTTGCACTTTCCAAGACTAGAACTTGGTGTGAATTTTGCCTAATCCATGGTCTATGCACTAGGACCATAGGTTTCTTAAAGCTCCTTGGCACATTCCTCTTCTTCAAACATAGTTGATTTGACCTCATGTCTTAGGCTTGACTATACATCATACCCAGATGGATAGTATTGTACGACATCTCTAGACTCCAATGTGATGTCTGGATAATAAATGTTCAAGCTTGGGATCTTTAATGATTTTATTTCATTCATCCATTTCTCAAATAAAAGGTCAAACTAATCATCCATTTTACAGAGTCCTGGACACCCATGCAATGTTGATCTATCTAGTAGTGATAGTGCCACTATGCTTGAACCATTGCATTATACCATGTTACTTTCTCCAATATTTGATGAAATATTTTGGAATTGATCTTGTGTTCTTTCTCATTTGAGTCATAGTCCTTCATCTCATCATAGAAAAGGAAGTGATACTTTAGGATGAGGATGTGCTTCTGCTTACTAAGCTACATGAACAATAGTTGTTTGATGTATAGTTTCTATAACTAGTGGTAGTTAATAAGATTGGTCTTAGAGATTAGTGAAAGGAAGTAGAGGTATAAAAAATGCTCCTATTCTAATGTATGAGGAGATGTATGTACAAATAAATTTAATCTTTGCATTTATAGAAAAGAATACACAAGAATATATACCATAACATAAGGTTTACTTGGGTAAAACCCTTTCTAGAGAAAAACCCCACACTCCAAATGTAAGATCAAATGTGTTATTCAACAAAAATAGTTATAGTAAAATATCTAGACTATGCCTCTACATATGTATCACCAACATGTAATTTGGAGCAATTTTGATAGCATGATGGTACTTGCAAATCAACTATCCAACTCATACACAATTCCATCCTCAAGCACCAAAAAATGAATGAAGCACAAACTAGAAAACTCAAATGGTTTTGGAAAACCATGTATATTTTCAAGGTAGGTATGGTGCCCAAATTTTATGGAATAAATTCCTACGCCTCCCTTGGTCTTGATCTTCTAGGATATTTTTGACATACTCCTTACACATTGTCAATTTGTCATACTTGTTATATTTAAACACCCAAACATGGGTGCCCCAATTTTTCTTTATTATTCAATCAAAGATGCTCTATGACATGGATCATATGACTATCATAATTCTAGTCGAGATTCTGATATGAAATTCTCTATAATCATGCACTCATATACATAATAAGAATCTATCATAAGCAATTCCTACCTTACAATGTCATAATGGCATTTAGACGTCCTAACAACCTCTTACACACATTCCAAGATAGTTGACATGTGGGAGGGAGTGCCACCTCAAAGTGGGATGCCCCAATCCTCATGTGAGGATAAAATAATAAATAAATACAAATAATTAATAAATATATAAATATTAGGAATGCAAGGTTGGGACACCTTTTCCAAACATTCACCCACTTGTTGAACACATTGCAAGACATAAAGGATAACAGCAACACTATCATCTAACTGCTAAGGGCTGAGAGTCCCTGTTGGTTATTTTAAATTGCCAACCTCATCTCAAGGAAGCAGATCTATAAAATAGCCATTTCTAATAACTGATCTATCTCAAGGGATTGGCCAACGAACAAGAAATGGGGTTTTCAATCCCTTTTTCCTCTGCAATTTAGGCTCTGCTAAACCAAGGAGGATGTTCCTTTTTTGAAAAGAAGATAAGACATTGTTTACTTGAATGGGGGGGTTTCTAAACACTTTCTCAAAACACTAGTTCTAAAACATATATGTTCTTTCTAAATTGCTTAAAGAAGTACTGATAGAGTAAAGCAATGGGCTAGATTCTTAAGCTTTAGCATAATTCTTTGCAGAAGAACATGTAAATAAACTATCATTAACACGAATATAGAAATGAAACTATTCTTTGATTTTATAAATGATTAGGGAGATTGAATAAGGACAATAATCATCAAAAGATCAGTGCCTGAATATGGGGTTGCAGAGTTAAAAAAACAAATATAAATGAAACTTAGCATAATCATGCAATCATAACTCATATAAGAATATTATAATGATGCATTACACCACCACACCTTGAAATCAGTCCAAAACTAATTATACTTGCTTATCCCTATATACATCTACTATATTTGATATCTTCCTTAAAGCATTAAATTTACTCTTTGAGTAAAAGATCTTTGGAAAGGATATCCTTGCATAGGAAAGACTATGAAGATGATAAGACTAATACTTGATCAATTTATTTAGAAATATAGTAAAAGATACAACTATAGGAGATGATGTAGTATGAACCTTGACAATATATTCAAAATGATGAGATAATGCAATTTACACCAATAGTCGCAAGTACAAATGATTCTATTCTTGAAAAACACCTAAAAATAGAAACTACCTATTATGACTATGTATTATTACAAAAATTCCTCCAAGATCCTTGTCAATAGGTCCTGAATTCCCTTTTATAGAGACAAGGGAGAAAAAACAAGCTTCAGACCTAGAGACAGATGTCACTTTTTCACTTGACACAATTACATCAATCAAAAACAAAGATAACTGATTATGATCAGATATTTTTATAGGAGAAAAATTGTTACATGTGTGGCCATAGGATAAGTTGTTCTTGGGAAATGTGCATATGAAGAAGGTGTAACAAACTCTGCTGACCTTTGTTCAATATCTGCATTCCTATTCCTTTTCTTTTGAGAAAACTAATAGTTGTGCAAGAAGACAAACGAAATTGCTATGGGACAAACATGCCCAATATTTGGAAACAAGAAGATCCCTTTTACTAAAAAAAAGACTTAGTAGAAGTATATTCTAAATTTTAGATAGGAATAAACAATAGTATTCAACTTTATGTATTTTCACAATATTCAAGATCTCAAATGTCAAGTACGTTATTATATTTCTCATCCCAAGCCTGATATTTCTCCTTTGTTGGCCATTAAAAGGTGATGATATTACTCACACAAGATGCATACTTGTTGTTTTACTTGGCTATAGTTGATTCAACTTCCATTATAAAATCGGCTACAAGTTGACAGGAATCCCATAGTTTGCTGATACTTTTTCTAAACAGGGGAATGCCAACCTTATTATCTTGATAGATAAAGAAAGAAATGGTAGAGATGATATTACTAAATTGGAGGATCCAAGATTGGCATGGCTTAATGTCACCACTCTCCATCTTTATCACATGGATTATTCCAACTTCGTCATTGTCAAAACTCTAAATCAACTCCAATGCTCTCTCCTCAAGATGGTTTATAAATGCCTGGGTTTCTCCTACTTCCTTTGCTATTGTATAGATTTAATTGATATCCTTGGGAGAATTAGGGTCATGATTTGATCCTTTGTAAATACCTAATAAAGAAGCAATCCTTGGGACCCACTTATTGAATAGAGGCACTATTTGTCCTTTATCATTTGCTATTTTCTTAATGACTTGTGACAAGTCATAGTAGCATTTATGAATACTGACTTCTTTGTCTAAAATTTTATCCATTAATAACTCCAAAATACTTGAAACTATAGATCAGTTATCCTCTTGCTATTAATCAAAATAATTTGTAAAAATTTCTTCAAAAGAATTGATTTGTTGCCTTAATTCTTCATTTTCCTTTTCAAGTATAAGCTTTGATGAAGAAGAAGGGTCAGAGAAGAGAAGACCTAAATCCCTTATTACCAAAGTTGTATGTGGTGAGGATGATGTTGAGGCTTACTGTTACCATAGGATTTCTCTCTTTTAACTTATTGTATTCATGTAGTGTATGCATGTGCTCCTTTTCTAGTTCATCATACCTTTTTTGAAGGGCATCAATGGCTGCTTTACTAAATTTTGCAACTTCTACTACCATCTCAGATGCCTCCAAAGAAGGGGTATCAAATACTCTTTTTATTATCAAGCCACCTTTCAAATCTCTATCAGGTTTTGTAACCAAAGGTTTATCAGTATTAGGAGCCAAAACCTAGATAGCTAGGGTCTCCCATTTTGGATTAAATCTAGAGCTTGTTAATGCAACCTCAACCTCTTGTTCTGTGGAGTAAACCTCATTATTTTGCCTTCTCATAGTATCCAGAATAATAGCAGAAGTTATATCCCACTCAGGGAGTAACAACATTCCATTGTTTTTGATCATCTTTCTACCCTATTATAGAGTGATATTTTTAACCTCCTCCTTCATCTGTGTAAGTATCTTAATGGATACTTGCTCCCAATTTTCTTGAGGAGATTGAGACATTTCTTCCTCTAATCTTTTTTCATACTCACTCCTTCTACTCTTCCATAGGAATTCAAAAAATTCTTTAGAATTAACAAAATCATCATCACTTATGAAATTCCTATAGGCTATAGTTCTGATGTCATCTGAAACATCATTGCCTTGAATGGAAATGTCACTAATCCTATTCAAAGGTAATTCCTCAAGCTCATCTCTGCTAGGGGATGACATCTCATGATGTACCTCTTCCTTGGTTATTTCTATCTCTCCTTCATCATCATGGTAATCAACCAAGGGGTCCTATTCAACATTCCTCCTTTAAATGGAAAGGGCACCCTATGAGGAGATCTAATTCGATCACTGGTATAGAAGGGGGAGATACTTGTGGAGATGGTAAAAGAGATAGAGTTAATTGGGTTGGTGGAAGAGTTTGTGGAGCTTGTTCCTTAACTTCTTCTCTTTTATCTTTTTTCTTGAAAGTATACCTCACTAGATTTCTAGTAGGGGGTGGGCATGAGGGCCTTTCTTCTTCAATAGGCTCAGTAGGCTTGCTATCCTATATGTCAACCAATTCATCAATATATGATAAAATGTTTTTTATCCTGATGATGGGGTAAACAACATCTAAGAAAACTCCCTTATAAGAAGGCTTCTTTTTCATTGATTCATCATATTTCATGTATATAGACCACTTCACTCTTTTCACCTTCACTTCTTCATCAGTAGTAGAATTCTTGATCACATCCTTAAAAAAAACACTTGATGGGTAATATAAGGCCTATTGATACCTCATCTGATGTTGTTTATCTATCCCTCAAGGTCAAAGACCCTGGCATGTTCTTGCTTCATCTTAAAAACAAGCAATTTGTCATTTAGTTTAGCAAATCCTTCCTTGTTCATTCTGAAATCAGAGAAAACTATTAAGCAAGGGAAGAAAGATCCCTTTTTATGTCCTATCAGGCGAAACCTTTCTAATTCAGACAACTGCCAAATGACCTCCAAGAAACCAATCCTTAATGGCACATACTTAAGTAAAATATGGGGACCAATAGGGGTACCATAGACTCTTAAAACTGTTCCCTCTTCATGGAGGAAAAAGTCCCCCCAATTGCTCTTAACTACTAAAGTAGGTGTCCTTACTCCAGGTCTAAGGAAATTCAACAGTGGGACTGGAATCCTTGGTATGTCAGATTGAAAATGTCTTAATATTGTGACCACAAAATAGTCTCTAAAGAACCTATAACTAGAATTGGGATCATGCTTGTCCCATATATGAGTCCAACACTAGACTGGCAATAGATTCCCCATGCTGTCAACATGATTAATCATAAATTTGGGGTTCCAATTTATCTTTTCTTTCCCCTGATGTAGGAACATGTGACATAGCAATGAAAACCATATGAATTTGACTGTTTCCTTCTTATTTTTTTTATTTCTATCAGTCCTTGGTGTATATGTTTTGCTAAATAAGAAGCAAAATCAAATTGAACACTCTGAGATGGTTATTGAATATCAGCAGCCATATAGGTAAAATCAATGGGGATTCTTTCATTTGTGTCCTCTCCCAAAACTTGACAAAGAGCGTAGTAAGTTTTAGCAAAATAACTTTCAAAAGTATATAGCCTGAAAGGCTCTTGCTCACTCTGAGGAAATTTCACTGATCTACCATTTGGTGCCTTTTCCCTAAATCTAGACAAATATATGATTCTATAACTGCTTATGTCCTTTGTATATAAGGATTTGAATCTATTTGTATCAATCTCTATAGAAGCAACCAAGTTCAACCCAAAGATTGTGGTAATAGTTTCTCTACTAATTTCCACCAAAACACACCCTTTCATTCTCCTAATTACTTTAGCAATTTCATCATAATGGGTAGCCATGGCTAGGAGTAGTTGAATATATTCAAACACATTAGTGACTACCAACTTTCCCAAATCCCTCATTGAAACATCACTATCCATAATGCTCAAAATTTGACATTAAACATGTGTCATAATCAAGTGATTAGTTAATAAAAAGATTGAGCTATTTTTTTTAACCTAAGAAACATAATATTTTCATCAATTAAGCATGTTAATCTAATCAAGATATAACAAAGCTTGTACATCCCATTAATCATTTACAATCTTTAGTAAATAACCATCACTAATCAAATACAATATATGCTCAAGGCATCATAAATCCATATATACATTACAATAGACCAAATGGTCGTGAAATGCAAACACTATATCTAGAACCAATGACATATGTCTTCATAAGCCTCAGCTCTTCCCATGATTGGGAATGAGAGCATCATCCTGGTGCTTTTCCTCCAACCATGGACCTGTGGTCCCCCGCTCAACTTCCTAATTGGAAGAGGCCCTACCCTTCACAGAAAGGTTAGACATTAGAAACCATTTGGATAGCCATCTAAGTATCTGGTGTTGTGTCCTTCCTAATGTCTCACAGTCACATACTATAGATCCACTCTAACTTGTATGACACTACTAGAGACACTAGGCCATCTAGAACACTGTGGATTGACAGTGCATGCAAAAACAGATGAATTACTTTGGCCAAAGTTTTACATACATACATGTTGCACAATGAACGTCGTCGTATGTCCACCACTCTAACTTGACTTATATGCTATCATGTCCTATAGTAAATCCTTAATGACCTTGTTCTTTAGGTCTAGTATGAGTGGGATCCATTTGATTCATTGTCCATACTTGGACATTTGACTCCCATCAGAGGCTGGTTATGATTAAATAGGTTATCCTCGTAACGAGGAACTAGTGACTCCTCGTCACCTTTTTTGTTTTAATTTTATATCAAATTTAACCATTTTGACCACCTTGGTCTCCCATGGTTTACATTTTTGATAATAAATCATCACCTATGATGAAGTCATTTTCATGGTACTCTAGGCATACGATGCCATAGTAGAGTAGATTAGTTTCATTAGGATTAATAGCTCGTATTATCCTTATGAGCTTTAGGTGTTTGTCACCAATCCTATTAGTTTATACTTAAGTAAGTAAAGAAATTATAACTCATAACATTAACCAATGAGTCTTAATTTAGGGACATGAAGAACAAGTATGTATTCTTTTAAAAGCACATTCTAACTATATCGTGATGAGACCATGTTACCAAATGGTCTTACCACCTACATAATTGAGGGTTTAAATGTATAGTATTTGAGAGTTAAGTAACCCTACAAAAGATTAATAGTCGGCTTTCCATACAAGCCTAAATTGGTATTAGTTTAGGTGTTGTAAACACACTGACATTTATTTTCCTTCACAACTGTCACCATAGTTGAATGACTATATTATGGGTATTAATGCCTTCTTAGTTGTTACCACAGTAGAATGACTGTATTATTCATTTGTAACAATCATCATTCTAGAGTTATTCTTTACTCCACTTGAGAGGTCTTAAGCTCTAATTACATCATTATATGACATGTGTTTATCATGCTTGATAACAATTTCAACCATAACGGCTTTGAGCACTATAAAATGTATAATGTATTATAGCTGGGTGATAAGACCCTAGTTCAGATAAAGAAAAGAATTCATTTCTAAAGGCTCGGCCTCATGGCCTCAAGCAAATGTCACAAATAAAACATGGTGCAGTCACTGCTTGGCTTCGAAGCCTCGAGCTTAGCCACTGGTAGGAATACAATACTTTACTACCTCGACCTCACAGCCTAGAGTGTAGTCTCAGATAAGTTTAAAATGTATCAACATTCGGCCATACAACCTAAAGTGTAGTTTCGAAAGGATTACAGTGGGTTTCAAAGCTTGGCTTTATACCCATGAGTTCATTCATATGGAAGTTTACTTGTGTTGTTGGCTTGGTAATTATTGCTTCAAGCCTATTCTCATCATAATGATAACATGGTAAGCTCAGCCTTAAGGCCTTGTACCATAATGTCAAATACAACTTTGAAATATTGTTATCTTGGTTGTAACAGCCTCAAGTTGTAACTATGAAAAGATTTATATATATCATGGCATGACCTCATAGGCCTCGTGCTTCTGAGTTAAACATATGATATAACAAATAAAGTCACTCTATCTCTGATAGAGATTAAACACAGTCTAGGTTTAATATATCAAAGGTAAATAGGACTTTGTCCACCATAATACCTGGACAATACTTTTGATGGAAACATCATTCCAGTCCTAGTCTCCTTCAAGCTACACACGGCTTCAAATCTACCAGTGCTATATCTTTGTAGCTTTCGCCACCCTGCTCATAAATCCCAACACACGAAATACCCACAATAATCCACTAACCAAAAAAATGAGTAAACAAAGCTTGGTAATTTGGCCGACTCTTGGCATGCCATTTTGGAAGGTAACTATCTTTCCACTCGATCTGTTCCACAAAAAGTTTCTTAATCTAGGCATCGTACAAGATGGGATGAGCTCAAAGCTCTCCATCATTTCTCAAGGCCAACCAAAACAAATTATTAGCATTCAATAGCATTTGAATGTTATGATAAGTAAAGTAGGAATAATAATATATTATTGCAATTCAACCTATAAAAAGGTTTTCATCCTTACTTAAGGATTATCACAATATAATACAAAACACAAATTGGGTCACAACAAGATTATTGATTATCAAGGTTGAGTAATACTCCCCCGAAATCGACTATCCCCATTAGTTGAATGATTAGGGAAATAATAATCCCTGAGAACAAAAGGATAATGAGAGACCTCCTCGTCCCTTAACATTATTGTCTCTCTACTAGGGGTGATGCTTGAAGAACATCATTTGGTTGTCACAACTTGTCATGATAACTCCAATAAAATAACGACTTACAAAGAACATGGAAGCTAAAAAGAAGAGACAAGACACATGTCAACTTACGAAAGGAGTTTAGAAGCACATAAAAGTCAATACTCAGATGGCTAATCAACCCTTTTCTTTCCCAATGTCTAACCATTCCTCCAGAATGATACTCTCCTTCCTTCTTCAAAGGACGTTCATTTTCTTCTTCACACTGAGGACCACAAGATCACATGATCAGTGTATCATTATCATGTCTCATAATATAAATCAATTAATTTGAAAAACTAATTAACATTAGTAACTACTTCATAATCAAGAGTTAAATCAAATATTTGCACAATATCAAATTAATTATCTATGACTAATTGTCTTGATTATCATGCCAAGTTAATGATTAAGTCTAATTGTAAGTCGGTGATGTAACATATTCCCCCCCATAAGAATCATCATCCCCAATGATTAATTGTCTTTAAGATAAACCAACATAATAAGAAAATGTTTTCAAAAGTATAATATCAAATGTCTTAGAAAATATGAGGAAATCTAGCATGTAAGTCATCATAATTTTCCCATGTGGTCTGTTCCACCAAATATTGGTCCCACTACACCTTGCACTATGTTATTTCCTTGTTACGTAAGCATAGCTTATGCATTTCAAGCACCTTGATGGGCTCGATCACCACCACTCCTGGGTCTTTCACCTGTATAATATTCCAATCAAGCATAGGAATTTGATTATCAGTAGAATTAAACTTTTTCAAATATGAAACATAAAACACATTATGCATCATGGCAAGTGCTAGTGGTGGAGCAATTCTATATGCCACTAGGTTGACTTCTTCTATAACTTCAAATGGGTCCACATATCTTGGTCCTAGTTTGGACATTTTCTAAATTTTGATGTAGAGGCACTTGGATAGAAGGAGGATAGAACAATTTGACAAGGTTTTCTTATGTCCCTAAAGCCCAAAATCAAGGTCCTTCATGAAAAAGTGGGAACAATAGTTAGAGTCTCTAAAATCTTCATGGAAAGGTTGATTAGACATACATTGGGACCCATTCCAATCATTGGCAAAGGCAGATCAAACTCAGAACTAGTACTTCCTTCACAAACCCAAGATATTGCTTATAGCCCTAGAAAAGAGAACAATCATCAATAACTTTTGTTGTAGACCTTCAAATATAGATCTTGGTCAATTAGAAGATACTTATTTGGACTCTCTATCACATATCCAAAACTGGGTATAGGTTGTTTTGGACGGTATGACTCAACCTATAACTCCTCTCAATGACCTAGAGCCCCAATTAGGCCTAAAATACAAATAGACCCCTCTAAAATTCATGTACAGAACTCAACCAATGATTTGAGCATTTAGAATACATGTCAAAACTATGGATTTTGTGGGTTTTGTACTCCTACAATCAGTTGTTCCCCAAAATACCTCTATGGTTCCTCAAATTGGCTTAATACATGGTCATATTAAGCCTCCTCTAGTAAATCTTGCAACTACCAATTCTCTCTCCCCTATAAATATCCAAAACAATTAAAATGTAAATGAACACATCCATCCCACTAGTCTTATGGCCTTGAAAGACAGTGGGATGGTCAATTTTCCATCACTTGAGGCAAACCCTAGTTTAGGTTTTGTTAGGACTATTTTTGAAAGAAATCCTTATATCTCCCTACAATAAGAATGTCAAGAAACCTAAACCACTTCAAATGATAGACAACTCCATACACTAACCAATCAAAACATGAGGAAGTGAAGACAACTCTGTACCTTTACATAGTATGGCCTATGGCAGTGTGGAAGTTCAGGGAAACAGAGGTTTCAATAAATAGTCCAAGGGAAAATGCTTATAAGTTGCCTCCTATTCAATGTCATAGCCTCAAATCAGTCCTAAATGAGAGTCACTTCACAACACTTCACATCCCAATAACCTAGGAGTCATGTCAGTTCTGTACAGGAGAATGGTACAAATTGTTTCTTCAGAAAATGCAGAAAAAAGTAAAAACAACAGAGAATTGGTATTTTATTGCATTAAAACTTCTTGCATACCTTACAATGATCTTATTCAAGGTGATTTAAACTTGCACACAGCTTGACAAACTCCTTGGAGATAGTTTGGTCGATGAGGAGAGCCATAACTACTTCTTCCACCATCGAACTTCCTTGTTCAATTTTAAGACTGCAACTAATTGCCAGTTTTTTGCATAGGCATCAGTGATTATGAGTCTTCAAACACCTTTACAATGTAATTAGGCCTTGGATTAGGCACTAGACTCATTGACTCTGTCCTATATGCCTGAACAAGGCTTACAACATGAAGTTTTGTATGAGTGCCCCTTATGACTTTATGATTGCCTCCTATACAATGTGTGATTGTATGATTGCCTATTACAAACATGGCATCATAGTCCTTATTACAACATGATAATGGTCTCCAAGACCTTATGAAATCAACAAGACAAAAATGAACATAAAAAACAAGACATAAGTCCTTTAGTCTCCTTGGTGCTCCTACACCAAATTTGATGGAGCTTTTATGAGGTTTTACCCTTAGGAGAACTTTATCTCCCACAGTGAAATGCCTTTGAATACGCTTTGTATATGCATAACTCTTTTTCCTATCATTGGCTTTTGCTAGCCTCCTTTTAATCAGATGGACTTGTTCTTCCATCTCAGATAGCATTTTTGGACCAAGGCGTACCCTATCTTCTAGCTTATACCAGCTTATAGGGGTTTGAGACTTCCATCCATATAATGCCTCAAATGGTGCCATCTTACTAACTGAGTGATAAGAGTTATTGTAGGTAAATTCCACTAGAGGAAGGTAATCCTCTTACTTGTATTGTTGATCCATGCAATATATCCTTAATAAGTCCTCCAACACTTGCTTCACCCTTTCAACTATCTATCCATCCGTTCTAGGATGATAAGAAGAGATTATGTTCAACTATGTACCAAGTAAAGAGAACAAGGTTTGCCAAAACCTCGATGTCATCCATGCATCCCTATCTAAGATAATCTTCTCAGGAATGCCATGCAGTCTAAAAATCTCTTGAACAAATTTTTGAGCAATGATGGGTACCCCATCCATCAAGTTTCTAGGTATAAAATGGGGTTCTTTAGTGAGTTTGTCCACAACAACCAAGATAGCATTGTTCATGTTCCTTTACATAGGAAGCCCTTGCACAAAGTCCATGCTTATAATCTTTCATTTCCACTTAGGAATTTCATGAGGGTATAGTAATCCTTCCGGGTGTTGGTGTTTCGCCTTCACCCTTTGGCATTCAGTACAAGTAGCTACAAAATTTGTAGCATCCCTCTTCTTTCCTTTCTAAAAATATAAAGGCTTCAAATCAGTGAGTAACTTGGTTACTCTAGGATGCCCAGAATATGGTGTAGAATGAACCTCTTTCCAAACCATATTCCTTAACTCGGTTGAGTTAGGTACGTATATCCTTCCTTTAAACCTTAATAACCCATCTGGTTCAAGGTTGAATCCCTCATATTTTGGATTTTGTGAATCCTTCTCAAGATCCTATTTTACCTTCTTGTTAAACTCATCTCTCTTAGATTTTTTTAATACCTAATTTCTAAAATCATAATGTATAGAGATCATAGAGGAGATATGCATTCTCCTACTTAAATCATCTGCCACTCAATTTTCTTTTCCCTAAATATACTTAATCTCAAAGTCATAATCTGAGATAAATTCTAACCATCTTCTTTGACGAGCATTAAGATGGAGTTGAGTGAACAAATATTTAAGTCACTGGTGATCTATTTTCAACTCAAATAATTTTCCAAGCAGGTAGTGTCTCCACATTTGAAGTGCATGAATGACTACTACCAGTTCTAAATCATGTGGGGCATACTTTTGTTCATAGTTTTTTAGTTTGCATGATTCATACAGAATGACATGTCCATCCTAGACTAGTACACCACCTAAGCCTTCCCCTGAGGCATCGGTGATGACCACAAATTGACCTTTTGGGTTAGGTATTTTTAATTGATATCAGAGTTGAAGTCAATTTTTCCTTTAGTAGGTCAAAGGCCTCCTAGCACTTTTCTGACCATTGAAACTTTTTGCCCTTTCTTTGCAAGGAAGTTATATGATGTACAATTTTAGAGAAGTTTTTCACAAACTTCCTATAATAACCAACAAGGCCCATGAAACTTCAGCCCTCATGAACATTTCTTAGTTTTGGCCATTTAGAAATAGCCTTAATCTTAGTTGGGTCCACAGCTATTCCCTTAGCTAAAATTATATGACCCAAATACTGTACTTCTTTCTGAAAGAAAGTATACTTAGAGAGCTTGCCATATAGTTTATGCTCTCTTAATCTCTGAAGAACAATTATCAAATGTTTCATATGTTCTTCTTCATTCTTAGAATAGATCAAAATGTCATCAAGAAATACTAAGACAAACTTGTCTAGACAGTCTCTGAACACACTGTTCATAAGATTCATAAATGCCAATAGCACATTTGTCAACCCAAATGGTAGGACACTGAATTCATAATGTCTATATCTAGTTCTAAAGGTTGTCTTATGAATGTCTTCATCTTTCAACCTCAATTGGTGATATCCAGATCAAAGGTCAATCTTAGAAAATACTGTTGCACCCCTCATCTGGTCAAAAAGATCATCGATACGAGGTAAAGGATATTTGTTCTTAATGGTTACTTTGTTTAACATGTGGTAATCAATGCACAACCACAAAGTGTCATCTTTCTTTTTCACAAAAATGACATGTGCTCCCTATGGCAACACACTAGGTATAATTAACCCTTTATCTAGTAGCTCTTGCAGTTGAGCCTTTAACTCCAGTAGTTCTATTGTGGTTATTCTATAGGGGGATTTAGAAATAGGTTCTGACCCAGGAATAATATCAATGGCAAAATCAAAGGCTCTTTTAGGGGCTAACCCCAGTAGTTCATCCGAAAATACATCCTCAAAATCTCTGACGAAGGGATACTTGTCCATATCTGATCCTTTCTGACCTATGGACTCCTTCATCCCTACGTCATTAAGTTTTTGGGATTCATAAAACATCAAGTCATCTTGGAAGTAGGTTTCCTTTGTTTCATCTATTTTGTCCATCTTAACAGCATAAAGTGATGCAGGAGCATCCAGTGGTGTAAGGGCAATCTTGTATCATCTAAAAATAAGTTAATTCAAAATTATTGCAGATTTTTTCATTTCTTTCCATAATTAGTGTATTTGGTTCCTTAATCTTCTGAATAATGATGTAGAACTTTTAGTTTTTTTCCAAACTGCTAAAAATAGCAAACTGCTAGTTTTGGAAAGTTTACCTGCTATTTTAGGAAAGTTTGCATTTGGGGATAGATTGAAGTGAAAACTTACAAAAAGTTACATAACGAAAATATAAGACCTTTGGTGAAGGAATCAGGCAAAGATCATTTGTGAGGTGAAATATACTAAAGTTTTTGCTTTCTGAAAAGCCCCTAAAAATTTTTGAAATGAGATATGAGGCACTAAAAAATCTCATAATATCCTAATACGTTGACAAAAATTACATCACGAGCTTTTTGGCACTTCAAATGGTTCGTTAATTAGACACCTGAATCAAAGTTTATGCTTCCCAAAAGTTGACCTACTTCTGAGGGAGTTGCAAATTTTGAAATTTAGCTAGAGGCCGCCAAAAAGTGTTATTTATGACTATTTTGGGAACCCTGGGTGGTAGTAGAGTTAAGGGGGAAAGTGTAGAGTCAAAAATAGGTGGAAAAATAGAAACCCTAGCTGATTTGGGGTTTACAGAAGGTAGATGATTCTAGAGTCTGGAGATAGGAAGCTATAATGTGATGCAGCCTGTAGAGGATTCATCCTCTAATTGTATTTGAGCTTCTATAAATGTAATGTTTTGCCCATATCAATAAAAGATCATCCTATTTTTTGTGTGCAATTTTTGTTGTTGTGTGTTTTGTGATTTACCCCCTTCATCAAGTGGTATTAGAGCAAGGGTTCCTGAGTGTGTAGACAGATCGCCGACTATGAGGTAGTTTACACCAGGACTTGAGGTTGTGGGTTTGCTGCGGTGATCAAGATGCCTCCATGAAGAAATCATATTGGGAGGAATTCTTTGATAGAAGAGGGTTTTAGAGCCCTGCAAAGGCAAATTGATGCATTGCAAGAGGAGCTACGAAGAGGGTTTGAGCTAAGAACAAGAGAAGAAAGCGAAGATGAAGCTAAAGAAGAACTATCTAAGGAAGAACAAGAAGCTGTAGGAGATCCTACAGAAGTTAGGTTGTTGAGGGCCATTTCTAAGATTGGAAAGAGGCCCAGGATCAAAGTTTCTACATACTCTGGAGATTTGAATCTAGAGTAGCTTATTGATTGGATCAATGACATGGAGGAGTATTTTGAGTATGAAGACGTGGAGGACCCAAATCGGGTCAAGTTTTTAAAAACAAAGTTGAAGGGCCATGCAAATATTTGGTGGAAGGAGGTCTAATTAGAGAGGAATGGAAGAGGAAAATGAAAGATCACCAGATGGGATTGGATGGTGGAGAAACTGAACAAGTAGTTCATTCTTGTGGACTATGAGATGGAGTTGCTAAAGAAGTTGCAAGGACTGAAGCAAGGTAACAAGTCTGTTAAGGAGTATACAGAAGAGTTTTATAAAATTACTATCAGGACAGGCCATGCAAAACCCAATAAGGAGAAGGTAGCCCATTACATTAATGGGTTGAGGATGAGTATTCAAGAGGAGATGAACCTGGTCAGAATGACCACCATAGAAGATGTGTACCAATTTTTTGTAAAGGTGGAAGAGAAGCTGAATAAAAGATTCGATAGCATGCAAAGGGGAAGTGGTCAAGATGGAAGGACTAGTGGAAGACCCTATGGAGGCTGTAATGAAGATCAAAAGAAAAGTGAAGAAGCTGGCACTAGTCAAAATTAGAGAGGGGATAATTCCTACCACCCTCATGACCAGAACAATGGTGAGCAAAGAGGAAGAGGAAGAGGTAGACCTGGGCAAGGACCTGGAAGAGAAGGTTTCAGAGGAACCTGTTTCCAATGTGGAGAAGAAGCACATCGAGCATACGAGTGTCCGTAACATCAAGGAAGGACAAATAGAAGACTTGAAGGTAATGCATGAGTTGCTCATGTAGATGAAGATACACAATCTGAGCGTTTTGAAGATGCTGAAAGGGCAAAAACCCTAGTTTCAGAAAAACTTTGCTGAATGAGTAGAAAGAACCCAACTAGAGGAAGAGTTTATTCCATACAAGGTACAAATGTGAAGGTAAGTGTTGTGACATTATTATTGATAGTGGAAATACTGACAATCTTGTTTCAGAGGAGATGGTTGACAAGTTAAAGTTGATAAGAAGAAAACATCCACATCCATTTCAGATTGCATGGTTGCAGAAGGACCACAGAGCTTTGGTCAATGAGCAGTGTTTAGTGAAGTTTAAGATTGGGGATTACCATGATGAGGTGTTGTGTGATATCATACCGATGGATGCATGTCATATGCTGTTGGAGAGGCCGTGGCAGTATGATAGGAGCACTGTTCATGATGGTCGTGCAAATACATATTCCCTAATAAAGGATGGAGTTCATCATAAGTTGAAGCCCTTGAAGGAAGTGGAAGAAAAGGTATGTAGTACTACCAGAATTTGCTTGGTAGATGGTAGGAAATTTTTGGAGGGTATGAAGCATGAGTGTCATTACTTTGCATTGATTCCTAAGATTAGTCAAGAGAAATGTGAAGATGTCCAGCAGAAGTCTCAGATATGTTAGAAGAATTTTAGGATATTATCTTTGATAATGTATGAGAAGGTTTACCACCAGTGAGGAAGATAAGTCACCAAATGGATTTGATACCAGGAGGTAGTTTTCTGAATAAGGTAGCCCACAGAATGACTCCTGCAGAGAGTGAAGAGATGAACAGGCAAGTTTAAGAGCTGTTAAGGAAGGGACTGATAAGGGAAAGCGTAAGTCCATGTATGGTACCTACAGTACTAGCACCAAAGAAAGATGGAGAATGGAGAATGTGTACAGATTCTTGATCCATAAATAAGATCTTGATCAAGTACAGATTCCCATTGCCTAGAATGGATGACATAATGGACTACTTGAGTGGAGCCAAGTACTTCATGAAGATTGACCTAAAGAGTGGGTATCACCAGATCTGTATCAGAGAAGGAGACGAGTGGAAGATAGCCTTCAAAACCAAAGAAGGTTTGTATGAGTGGTTAGTCATGCCATTTGGGCTAACCAATGCACCGAGCACATTCATGCGGCTCGTGAACAAGGTATTGAAAGAATTCTTGGGAAGTTTTGTTATTGTTTATTTGGATGATATTTTAATTTTCAGTAAGACTTGGGATGAGCATTTGATGCATATCGGAAGAGTTTTAGAGAAGCTAAGAGAAGAGAAATTGTTGATTAATTTGAAGAAATGCAGTTTTACAAAGATAGATTTGGTATACCTGAGATTTTTTGTCTCAAAGGAAGGTCTTAAGATGGACCTAGACAAGGTGAGGGCTATCATTGAATGGCCTACACCAAGGAGTGCTTCCGAGGTAAGATCGTTTTCATGGTTTGGCAAGTTTTTATAGAAAGTTTATCAGGAATTTTAGTAGCATTTGTGCACCCCTAATAGAGACAATGAGAGGGGATAGGAAATAGTTTAGATGGTCTAAAGGAGCAGACAAATGCTTTGATACTTGAAGTAGAAAGTTACAGAGCAACCTGTTTTGGCACTTCCATATTTCAATAAGGTATTTCAGGTAGATTGTGATGCTAGTGGTAGTGCTATAGGAGCTGTTTTGAGTTAAGAAGGTAAGCCCATTGCCTATTTTAGTGAGAAGATTAATGATGCCAAGAAAAAGTATTCTGTTTATGATCAGGAATTTATTCTATAGTTCAAGCTTTGAAGAAATGGAGACATTATTTGTTGCCAATAGAGTTTGTTTTATATACTGATCATCAGGCTTTACAGTATCTTAATAGTCAAGGAAAGTTGAATCAAAGGCACTTAAAATGGGTTGAATTTTTGTAGAGTTATACTTTTTTTTTAAGCATAAGAGTGGGAAGTCCAATAGAGTTTTAGATACCTTGAGCAGAAGGTAGAATTTATTGACATAAATGAAGATAGAGGTTGTTGGGTTCAAGGAGTTCAAAAGTTTATATCCTGAAGATCCAGATTTTGTAGAGCCCTGGAAAGCTTGTATGGAACCTATTACTTTGGACATGACAAATGGTTGGATTTCATAATCCAAGATGGCATGTTGTTTAGAGGAAGCTAGTTGTGCATTCCAAGGAGTTCCATGAGAGAGAACCTGATTAAGGAGAAGGATAGTGGAAGATTGGCTGGACACTTTGGTCGAGATAAGACCATTGCTATTGTTGGTGAGAATTATTATTGGCCAAAGTTGCAGTAGGATGTGAGGAAATTTGTACAGAGTTGCCGAGTGTGTCAGATGGAAAAAGGAACAAGTTAGAATATGGGGTTGTATCAGCCACTACCTATACCCGAGAAGCCATGGGATGATATTAGTATGGATTTTGTTCTTGGTTTACCAAGGACACAGAGAGGACATGATTCCATTTTTGTGGTGGTGGATAGATTCTTGAAAATGACACATTTTATTCCTTGCAAGAAGACTAATGATGTCGTTCATATTGTTGAGTAATTTTTTAGGGAGGTGGTGAGATTATATGGTCTACCAAAGAGCATAGTTTTAGATCAAGATACCAAGTTTGTTGGTTATTTCTAGAGGACATTATGGAAGAAGTTGAAGAAAGATTTGAAGTTCAATTCTGCATACCATCCACAGACTGATGGACAGACTGAAGTGGTGAATAAGAGTTCGGGTAACCTACTACGATGCTTAGTAGGAGATAATCCCAAGGGATGGGATTTGATTTTACCATAGCTAGAATTTGCTTACAACAATTCTATTAATAGGAGTACTGGTAAATCACCATTCTAGATTGTATATGGCAATAGCTTGAGAAATGCTTCTAAGTTAAGGAAGCTAGACAAAGGAGAAAAGACAAGTGCTGAAACCGAAGACTTTGCAGAACATCTAAAGAATTTGCATGAAGAGGTGAGAAAGCACATTAATAAGATAAATATTCAGTACAAGGATAAGGTAGATCAGAAGAGGAGGTATAAGGAGTTCTAGGTAGGAGATGAAGTCATGTTTCACTTGAGAAAAGAAAGGTTCCCAATTGGAACATACAATAAGTTGAAAATAAAGAAATTTGGACCGTGTAGAATCCTAAAGAAGCATGATTCAGGCAATGCATATGAGGTAGAGCTGCCGAGTGGGATTAATATTTCCCTTATGTTCAACATTTCTGATTTAATAGAATATCATGAGGGTGGAATAGAGGATGAAACAACAGAAGAACGGTGGAGTATTCCGGCATCTACTTCAACAGAGGAGATAGAAGAGATCTTGGATAGCCGTGTGAGAAGAAGTACTCAGAATAGGCAATATGAAGAATATCTAGTGAAATGGAAAGGAAGGCTTGTTGAAGATTCTTCTTGGTTGTCTAAGGAAGAGGTTGACCATTTGGGTTTTCCTCACACAAACACCTGAGAGGTGACAGGGTCACTTCTCAAATTACCCTGGGTGTTTGATGCAGGAGCATCCAGTGGTGTAAGGGCAATCTTGCCTCACCCAAAAATAAGTTAATTCAAAAAAATTACAGATGTTTTCATTTCTTTCCATAATTAATGTTTTTGGTTCCATAATCTCCTAAATAATGATGTAGGACTTTTAGTTTTTTTCTAAACTGCTAAAAATAGCAAACTACCAGTTTTGGAAAGTTTACCTGCTATTTTAGGAAATTTTGCATTTGGGCCTGGATTGAAGTGAAAACTTACAGAAAGTTACATAACAAAAATATAAGACCTTTGGCAAAGGAATCAGGCAAAGGAATCAGGCAAAGATCATTTGTGAGCTGAAAGATATTAAAGTTTTTGTTTTCTGAAAAGCCCCTAAAAATTTATAAAACAAGATATGAGGCACTAAAACATCCCATAACATCCTAAAAAGTTGATGGAAATCTATTTACAAATTTTTGGCATGATAGTTCACATCGCAAGATTTCTGGTGCTTAAAATGGTTCGTCAATCAGACACCCGGATCAAAAGTTATGCTTCTCAGAAGTTGACCTAGTTTTGGAGGGAGTTGCAAATTTTAAAATTTAGTTGGAGGCCACCAAAAAGTGCTATTATGAGTATTTTGGGAACCCTGGGTGGTAGTAGAGTTAAGGGGGAAAGTGTAGAGTCAAGAATAGGTGGGAAAATAGAAACCCTATCTAATTTGGGGTTTACAGAAGATAGATGATTCCAGAGTCTGGAGATAGGAAGTTGTAATGTGATGCAGCCTGTAGAGGATTCATCCTTTGATTGTATTTGAGCTTCTGTAATGTAATGTCTTGCCTATATCAATAAAAGATCATCCTATTTTCTATGTGTAATTTCTACTGTTATATATTTTGTGATTTACCCCCTTCATCAAAAAGTTAGCATCCTTTTCTTTGTGCCCTTTTCATTTGTAAGGTAGAAATTTTCCTTAGTTTGACTTCCTTGGGTTTCCCTTGGAGAAAGACTTTGTTTCCTAAGTCATCCAAAAATTCTATTGTCTTGGCATAACAATCAACTTTGGCTCGATGTCTCCATAGCCCATTTATCCCTTGGATAACATCATACGAGCCAAGTGGGGCTACATATAGATTTACTTCCATGGAAAAGCTTGGAAGTTTAACCTGAGACTCAAACAAACATTGCTCTACCTGAGCCTTGGTGTGATTTGCATATTCTACAAAACTTGTTTGCCATGAATCCTACTTTTCTAGGTATCTTATTTACAATTTTGGGTGAAATAAAATATTTTGTAGCACCTGTATCATTGAAAACTAAAATTGGAACTCCAAATAAAATATGTGTTGTCTCTACTGGAGTTATTTGGTACTTGGCTTGTCGGTTCTCAAAGTGATGAAGGGGGTAAATCATAAAACACACAATAACAGAAATTGCACATAGAAAATAGATTGATATTTTATTAATATGGGAAAAACATTACAATACAGAAGCTCAAATATAATTAGAGGATGAATCCCCTATAGGCTGTAACACATTACAGCTCCCTCTCCCAGAACTCTAGAATCTTTAGCCTTCTATAATCCCCAAATCAACTAGGGTTTCTAATTTCCCGGCTTTCTTGACTCTACACCTTCCCCCTTAACTCTACTACCCTAAGGGTTCCCAAAAATGGTTATATATAGCCCTTTTGGCGACCACCAGCTTAATTTTGAAATTTGCATCTCCCTCCAAAAATAGGTCAACTTCGCGGGGCCATAACTTTTGATTCGACCGTTGGATTTTCAATTATAATACCTTTTCGGAAAGCTCTACCAATAGGTAGACTACTTGGGGTTCCCACCAAATTTCGGGCCCATCCAGAGCCTCTAAGTGCCTCAAATTTGACTTTGAATATTTCAATAGGATTTTTGGAATTTGAAATTTTAATATCTCACAAATGACAAATGATATTGAAGTGATTTCTTCACCATTAGGTTCAATTCACCATTCTGGAGGTCCGTATAAGATTTTGTATCCAACCGTACACAAATGCAAACTTAATAAAAATAGTAACCCTGCCAAATTTAGCCCTTATTGAAAAGAAACAAAACATTTTATTATTATTATTATTATTATTTATTTATTTATTTTGGTTGATGCAAGATTGCTCTTACACCTTGGATGCTCCTGCATCAGACACCTGAGGTAATTTGAAAAGTGACCCTGTCACTTCTCATGTGTTAGAGGGAAACCAAAATAATTAACCTTAGTCTCAGATAACCATGATGAATCTTCAACAGGCCTTTCTTTCCATTTCACCAAGTATTTTGTATACTGCTTGTTTCTTGTACTCTTACCCACACGGCTATCCAGAATGCCCTCTATCTCCTCCTTCTCTGAAGTAGATGCTAGAATGTCCCACTGTGTTCCTTTATCAAGTCCATCATCATGATACTCTGTCAGATCTGAAATGTTGAACACTGGTGAAATATTGATGTCATCAGGCAACTCTACCTCAAATGCATTTCCTGAATCGTGCTTCTTCACGATTCTACATGGTCCAAATTTCCTCATCTTCAACTTATTATATGCACCAACTAGAAATCTTTCTTTTCTCAAGTGAACCATGACTTCATCACCCTCCTAAAACTCCTTATGCCTCCTCTTCTGATCTGCCTTAGCCTTGTACTAAGAATTCATCTTATGGATATGCTTTCTTACCTCTTCGTGCAAATTCTTCATGTGCTCAACAAAATTTTTAGCTTCGGCACTACTCTTCTCCCCCTTATCCATCCTCTTCAATTCGGAAGTAGTTCTTGGGCTACTCCCATACACAACCTGGAATGGAGATTTACCTATGCTCCTATTGACAAAATTGTTGTAAGCAAATTCTTCCTGTGGTAAAATCAAATCCCATCCCTTGGGCTTATTTCCTACTAAGCATCGTAGCAGGTTACCCAAACTCCTATTCACCACTTCTATCTATCCATCAGTCTATGGATGGTGTGCAGAATTGAACTTCAAATCTGTCTTCAATTTCTTCCACAATGTCCTCCAGAAATAACCAACAAACTTGGTATCTCGATCTGAAACTATGCTCTTAGGTAGACCATGTAGTCTCACCACCTCCTTGAAAAATAACTCTGCAATGTGAATAACATCATTAGTCTTCTTGCAAGGAATAAAATGAGCCATCTTTGAGAATCTATCCACCACCACAAAAATAGAATCATGCCCTCTCTATGTCCTTGGTAAACCAAGAACAAAATCCATACTAATATCATCCCATGGCTTCTCTGGTATAGGTAATGGCTGATATAGCCCTATGTTCTGACTTGTTCCTTTTGCCATCTAACACACTCTGCAACTCTGCACAAATTTTCTCACATCTTACTACAATTGTGGCCAGTAATAATGTTCACCAACAATAGCAATGGTCTTATCTCATCCAAAGTGTGCAGCTAATCCTCCACTATGCTTCTCCTTAATCATGTTCTCTCTCATGGAACTCCTTAGAACGCACAATTGGCTTCCTCTAAACAACATGCCATCTTGGATTATGTAATCCAACCATTTTGTCTTGTCCAAAGTAACAGGTTCCAAACAATCTTTCGAAGCCTTTGCAAAATCTAGATCTTTAGGATACAAACTTTTGAGTTCATCAAACCCAACAACCTCTATCTTCATTTTTGTCAACAAATTTTGCCTTCTGCTCAAGGCATCTGCAACCCTGTTGGACTTTCCACTCCTGTACTTCAAAAGAAAAGTATAACTCTGCAAAAACTTAGCCCATTTTAAGTGCCTTTGATTTAACTTTCCTTGACTATTAAAATACTGCAAAGCCTGATGATCAGTATATAAAACAAACTCTTTTGGCAACAAATAATGTCTCCATTTCTTCAAAGCCTGGACTATTGCATAAAACTCTTGATCATAAACAGAATACTTTTTCTTGGCATCATTAAGCTTCTCACTAAAATAGGAAATGGGCTTACCTTCTTGACTTAGAACAACTCCTATACCACTACCACTAGTATCACAATCTACCTGAAATACCTTATTGAAATCTGAAGTGCCAACACAGGTTGTTCTACGACTTTCTGCTTCAATGTATCAAAGCTCTTGTTTGCTCCTTTAGTCCATCTAAACTCTTTTCTATCCCCTCTCATTGTCTTAGTTAGGGGTGCACAAATGCTACTGAAATTCCTGATAAACTTTCTGTAAAAACTTGCCAAACCATGAAAAAATCTTACCTCAAAAGCACTCTTTGGCATAGGCCATTCAATGATAGCCCTCACCTTCTCTGGGTCCATTTTAAGACCTTCCTCTGAGACAACAAATCCCAGGTATACCAACTCCTTCTTTGCAAAACTACATTTCTTTAGATTGATCAACAACTTCTCCTCCCTCAGCTTCTCTAAAACTCTTATGATATGCATCAAATGCTCATCCCAAGTCTTACTGAAAATTAAAATGTCATCTGAATAAACAATAACAAAACTTCCCAAAAATTCCTTCAGTACCTCGTTCATGAGCCGCATGAATGTGGTCAGTGCATTGGTTAGCCCAAATGGCATGACTAACCACTCATACAAACCCTCCTTTGTCTTGAAGGCTGTCTTCCATTCATCTCCTTCTCTGATTCGAATCTGGTGATACCCACTCTTCAGATCAATCTTCGTGAAGTACTTGGCTCCACTCAAACAATCCATTATGTCATCCATTCTCGGCAATGGAAATATGTACTTGATTGAGATCTTGTTGATGGCTCGGGAATCTGTACACATCCTCCACTCTCCATCTTTCTTTGGTGCTAGTACTGCAAGTACCACACATGGACTTAGGTTCTCCCTTATCAGTCCCAATGACGCTCATGGTGCATACCCTCCAAAAACTTTCTACCATCTACCAAGCAAATTCTTGCAGTACTACATACCTTTTCTTCCACCTCCTTCAAGGGCTTCAACTTATGACAGACTCCATCCTTTGTTAGGGAGTATGTGTTTGCACGACCATCATGGACAGCGCTTCTATCATACTGCCATGGCCTCCCCAATAACATATGACATGCATCCATCGATATGATGTCACACAACACCTCATCATGGTAGTCACCAATCTTGAACTTCACTAAACACTGTTCATTGACCAAAGCTCTATGGTCCTTCTGCAACCATGCAATCCGGTATGGATGCAGATGCTTTCTTCTTGTCAACTTCAACTTGTCAACCATCTCCTCTGAAACAAGATTATCAGTGCTTCCACTATCAATAATAATATCACAACACTTACCTTCACATTTATACCTTGTGCGGAATAAACTCTTCCTCTAATTGGGTTCTTTCTCCTCATTCAACAAATTTCTTTTGACAACTAGGGTTTCTCCCCTTTCTACATCTTCGAAACGCTCAGACTGTGCATCTTCATCCACATGTGCAACTTGTGCATTACCTTCAGGGCTTCTATTCATCCTTCCTTGATGTTGTGGACACTCGTATGCTCGATGCCCTTCTTCTCCACATTGGAAACATGTTCCTCTAAAACCTCCTCTTCCAAGTCCTTGCCCAAGTCTACCTCTTCCTCTTCCTCTTTGCTCACCATTATTTTGGTCACGAGGGCGGTAGGTATTATCTCCTCTCTAATTTCGACTGGTTCTAGCTTTTTCACTTTTCTTTGGTTCTTCATTTTGGCCTCCATAGGGTCTTCCGCCAGTCCTTCCACCTTGACCTCTTCCCCTTTGCTTACTTTCAAATCTCTTATTCAGCTTCTCTTCCACCTTCAGGGAAAATTGGTACACATCTTCTATGGTGGTCATTCTGACCAGGCTCAACTCTTCTTGAATACTTGGCCTCAACCCATTAATGTAACAGGCCACCCTCTCCTTGTTGGCCTCTCCATGGCCTGTCCTGATATTGATCTTATAAAAATCTTCTATATACTCCTTAACAGACTTGTTACCTTACTTCAATCCTTGCACCTTCTTCAGCAACTCCTTCTCATAGTCCACAGGTTTGAACTGCTTTCTCAATTTCTCCACCATCCGATCCCATCTGGTAATCTTTGCTTTTCCTCTTCTATTTCTCTCTAATTGGACCTCCTTCCACCAAATATTGGTGTGGCCCTTCAACTTTATCTTTGCAAATTTGACCCGTTCAAGGTCTTCCACATCTTCATACTCAAAATACTCCTCCATATGATTTATCCAATCAATAAGTTGTTCTGGATTCAAATCTCCAAAATAGGTAGAAACTTCAATCCTGGGCCTCTTTTTGATCTTTGAAATGGCCCTCAACAACCTAACTTCTACAGGATCTCCTACAACTTCTTATTTTTCCTTAGATAGCTCTTCTTCAGCCTCATCTTCACTTTCCTCTCTCCTTCTCGGCTCGAATCCTCTTTGCAGCTCCTCTTGCAATGCATCGATTTGTCTTTGCAGGGCTCTAAAACCCTTTTCCATCAAAGTATTCCTCCTACCACGGTTTCTTCTTGGAGGCATCTTGAGCTATGCAATAAACCCACAACCTCAGGTCCTAGTGCAAACTACCTCACAGTCAGCGATCTGTCTACACACTCAGGAACCCTTGCTCTGATACCATTTGATGAAGGGGGTAAATCATAAAACACACAATAACAGAAATTGCACACAGAAAATAGAATGATATTTTATTAATATGGGAAAAATATTACAGTACAGAAGCTCAAATACAATCAGAGGATGAATCCCCTATAGGCTGCAACACATTATAGCTCCCTCTCCCAGAACTCTGGAATCTTCAGCCTTCTGTAATCCCCAAATCAACTAGGGTTTCTAATTTCCTGCCTTTCTTGACTCTACACCTTCCCCCTTAACTCTACTACCTTAAGGGTTCCCAAAAATGGTTATATATAGCCCTTTTGGCGACCACCAGCTTAATTTTGAAATTTGCATCTCCCTCCAAAAATAGGTCAACTTTGCGGGGCCATAACTTTCGATCCGACCGTTGGATTTTCAATTATAATACCTTTTTGGAAAGCTCTACTGATAGGTAGACTACTTGGGGTTCCCACCAAATTTCAGGCCCATCCGGAGCCTCTAAGTGCCTCAAATTTGACTTTGAATATTTCAATAAGATTTTTGAAATTTGAAATTTTAATATCTCACAAATGACAAATGATATTGAAGTGATTTCTTCACCATTAGCTTCAATTCACCATTCTAGAGGTCCATGTAAGATTTTGTATCCAACTGTGCACAAATGCAAACTTACTAAAAATAGTAACCCTGCCAAATTTAGCCCTTATTGAAAAGAAACAACACATTTTATTATTATTATTATTGTTTTTTGGTTGATGCAAGATTGCTCTTACACCCTGGATGCTCCTGCATCACAAAGGCTGCATGGATATGTTACTAGAACACCACTTGTTGGGAAGGTAGAGGATTCCCTCTTGGTTTCACTCCATGTGATTTGTTGGGACACTAATTGGCCTAGTGATATCCACCACAAGTGTAGCATCCACCAACTGGTCCTCGCCTCTCTTGAGGTTTGCTAGAATTGTTCCCATTCTTCTTGGAGTAGTTGTTCCCCTTTTTATCTCCCATGGACTCAGTTTGTTTATTTTTGGCTACTTTATCATTCTTCTCAGTATATTCCTGTTTCTTCCTCTTTTTCCTTAAGGGTTGAGAAGATTGAGACTAGTTATATATCTTTCTGTTTCTTTCCCTATAGGCCAACACAGCCTTCAGGTTCTATTCTTGTCTGACTACCTTCTCATAGATCTGTTCCGTAGTAGTAGGACCGTGAACATTAACATCACTCCCAATTTGGGTGTTCAACCCCATTATAAGCTTCCAGACATAGAATTTCTCATCTTGCTAGTATTGTGGCACATACTTCAACAGTTAGGTGAAGTATTCCCAATACTCATTTATAGTCATATTAGCCTGTTTCAGGTTTTGAAAGTGTATAAGTTTTTTATCATAAAATAGTTAAGGCAACCATCTTTGCCTAAATAGTTCTACAAACTTGTCCCAAGTAAGGCTTGTAGACCTTAAGCCTAATTTCATCATTTTGTTCATCCACCATGTGGATGCTTCACCTACTACTTGAAATGCTCGCCAGACAACTTTGGTAACCTCATTATAATTTCTAATTTCAAAATACTTCTCCATCTCCGTAAGCAATGCCTCTACGGTATCTCCACTTATGGATCCATCAAGTTTAGGTGGCATGACATTTTTCATGTCATGAGACAATTCCATAGTCATAAGGCTTCTCTTATCACCTTCCTATCTATCCATGGAGTTATTTTATTCATGCTAGCTTTGGGTAGTGTCATTATGGCGTTCCTCACCATCACCCCCATCATAATAATCTTACTTGTCTTCTGACTGGCTCCAACTTTGTGTTTTAGAGTTTCCACCCTCGCCCTTGTTTCTTTCAACAAAGTCAAGATTTGGTTTAATTTAGACTCAGATTTCCTTGAAGGTGCTCCTTCATCTTGGCTATCCTCCATTCTGGTTGTAACTCAAACCTTTACTGTAATCTACTTCTTCCTGAAGTTTGCAGATTAATCACAGATTAGTTTTCCATGCTATGTATTTTATTCATTTTACAAATCTATTCACATTCATGTAATCTTTAACAAGAAAGGATAGATTGTCAAATTTTGCTATTGCATTACAGTTTCCATTAGATTACATATAATCAACAAAATTTCAAAATTGTGCTTACACCTTGCTTTTGCAAGTCATTTACAATTTGGGATAAATTCTCATAATCATGTTTTCTTTTCAGTCTTAGAAGGTGAGGATTCAAACTGGTATTCCTTCACATTCTCCTTAGGTACATTACAATCCTTAGGGTTATTTCCCTCAACTAATGCTTTAGGGGTAGAGGATGCTTTTGATGCATTAGTAGAGTTAGGGGTAGCCATCTGTTGAGGTTTCCTTAACTCCTACTTGATGTGTTTCACTGCATCAGTGAAAGTTTCCTCATTAGATAACCATGATCCTACCAAGCATCTAGTCTATTCAAGTTTCTTTTTCATGGAGGCTCGTGCCTTCAAGAACTTTTATTGGCATAGGTAATGTCCATGTTCTATTACCTTCTTTAGAGGTGTAGTTCTATTTTTTACCATTCTAGCATAGAACATCCAATCATTAGCATACTAAATGTTGGATATAATAATCATCAAGTAGTGAGCTCATTAGGTCCATGTATTGAACATGATAGCTCTGATACCATATAAAACATCACTATCCATAATGCTGAAAATTTAACATTAAATAGTCATAATAAAGTGATTATTTAATAAAATGATTGACCTAATTTTTTTTAACCAAAGAAACATAACCTTTTCATCAATTAATCATGTTAATCTAATCAAGATATAACAAAGATTACATCCTAGTAATCATTTACAATCTTTAGTGAATAACCATCACTAATCAAATACAATATATGCTCAAGGCATCATAAATCCATATATACATTACAATAGACCAACTGGTCATGAAATGCAAACACTGTATCTGGAACCAATGACATCTGTCTTCATAAGCCTTGCTTGTCTTATGATTGGGAAGGAGAGCATCATCATGGTGCTTTTCCTCCAACCACAGACTTGTGGTCCCCTGCTCAAATTCCTAATTGGAAGAGGCCCTACCCTTCACTGAAAGGTTAGACATTGGAAACCATTTGGATAGCCATCTAAGTATCTGGTGTTGTGTCCTTCCTAATGTCTCATGGTCACACACTATAGATCCACTCTAACTTGTATGACACTACTGGAGACACTAGGCCATCTAGAACACTGTGGACAGACAATGCATGTAGAGACAGATGCATTACTTTGGCCAAAGTTTTACATACATACACATAGCATAATGAACATTGTCATATGTTCACCACCCTAACTCGACTTATAAGATGTCATGTCCTACAGTAAGTTCTTAACAACCTTGTTCTTTAGGTCTAGTATGACTGGGATCCATTCAATTCATAATCAATACTTCGACATTCGACTCCCATCATAGGTTGGTTATGATTTAATAGGTTATCATCATATCGAGGAACTAGCGACTCCTTGTCACCTTGTTTGTTTTCATTTCATATCAAATTTGACCATTTTGACCACCTTGGTCTTCCATGGTTTACATTTTCGATAATAAATAATCACCTATGATGAAGTCATTTTCATGGTACTCTAGGCATACCATACCATAGTAGGGTAGATTAGTTTCATTAGGATTAATATCTCTTATTATCCTTATGAGCTTTAAGTGTTAGTCACCAATCCTATTAGTTTATACTTAAGTAAGTAAAGGAATTATAACACATAACATTAACTAATGAGTCCTAATTCAGGCACATGAAGAACACGTATGTATTCTTTTAAAAGCACATTTTAACTATATCGTGATGAGAGCATGTTCCCAATTGGTCTTACCACCTCCATAATTGAGGGTTTAAATCTATAGTCTTTGACAATTAAGTAACCTTATAAAAGATTCAGTCAACTTTCCATACAAGGCTAACTTGGTATTAGTTTAGGTGTTGTAAACACACTGACATTTATTTGCCTTCCCGTCTGTCACCATAGTTGAATGACTGTATTATGGGTATTAATGCCTTCTCAGTTTTTACCACAGTCAAATGACTATATTATTCATTTGTAACAATCATCGTTCTAGAGTTATTCTTTACTCCATTTGAGAGATCTTAAGCTCTAATTACGTCATTATATGACATGTGTTTATCATGCTTGATAACAAGCTCATCCATAACGATTTCGAGAACCGTAAAATGTATAATGTATTATAGCTAGGTCATAAGACCCTAGCTTAGATAAAGAAAAGAATTCATTTCTAAAGGCTCGACCTCGTGGCCTCAAGAAAATGTCACAAATAAAGCATGGTGTAGTCGCTACTTGGCTTCTAAGCCTCAAGATTAGCCACCAGTAGGAATACAATACTTTACTGCCTTGGCCTCATGGCCTGGAGCCTAATCATAGATAAGTTTTCAATGTATCAACACGCGGCCTCACAGGCCTCATGCCTCAGAGTTAAACATATGATATAACAAATAACGTCACACTATCTCTGATAGAGATTAAACATAGTCCAGGATTAATATCTCAAAACTAAATAGGACTTTGTCCACCATAATACCTGGGCAATACTTTCGATGGAAAAGTCATTCCATTCCTAGTCTCCTTCAAGTTGCACACAACTTGAAATCTGCCAGTGCTATATCTCTATAGCTTTCGCCACCCTGCTCATAAACCCCAACACACGAACTATGCACAATAATCCACGAACAAAAAAAAAATGAATAATCAAAGCTTGGTAATTCGGTCGACTCTTGGCATGCTGTTTTGGAAGGTAACTACCTTTCCACTTGATCTATTCCACAAAAAGTGGCTCAATCTAGGCATCGTGCAAGATGGGATGAGCTTAAAGCTCTCCATCATTTCTCAAGGCCGACCAAAGAAAATTATTAGCATTCAATAGCATTTGAATGTTATGATAAGTAAAGTAGTAATAATAATATATTATTGCAATTCAACCTATAAAAAGGTTTTCATCCTTACTTAAGGATTATCACAATATCATAGAAAACACAAATTGGGTCACAACAAGATCATCGATTATCAGGGTTGAGTAATACTCCCTTGAAATTGACTATCCACATTAGTTGAATGATTAGGGAAATAATAATCCTTGAGAACAAAAGGATAATGAGAGACCTCCTTGTCTCTTAATATTATTGTCTCTCGACTAGGGGTGATGGTCCAAGAACATCGTTTGGTCATCACAACTTGTCGTGATATCTCCAACGACATAATGACTTACAAAGAACATGGAATCTAGAGAGAGGAGACAAGACACGAGTCAACTTACGAATGGAGTTTAGGACATAAAATTTGATACTCATATGGCTAATCAACCTTTTGCTTTCCCAATGTCTAACCTTTTCCTCCAAGATGATACTCTCCTTCCTTTTTTGAAGGATGTTCATTTTCCTGTTCACACTCAAGACCACAAGATTATGATCAATGTATCATTATCATGTCTCATAATATAAATCAATTAATTTGTAAAACTAATTAACATCAGTAACTACTTCATAATCAAGAATTAAATCAAATATTTCCACAATATCAAATCAATTAACTATGACTAATCCTCCAAATTATCATGCCAAGTTAATAATTAAGTCTAATTGTAAGTTGGGGATGTAACACTCATCCACACATTTGATAGTGGTGAATGAGCATTTCTTTTGCTCCACTAGTGGTAAAATAATGACAATCTAGAAACAAAGATTTCTGCATCCCTACACTCAACATGCTTATCAGCCAATCCATCTTTACTTTTCAAGCCACTGACTCTTATCCTTTGTGCACAGGAACCAGGGAGTTGGGTTATGAGGTCCTCATGTAGGGCTCCTTTTTGGGAGGTGGAGGGAGCCTAGGATTTAGGTGGGGCCATTTTAAACGATGCAACCAAGGAGAGGGTTTTCTTTTTTTCTTTGTTCGGGGCTTCTTAATTCATTCTACAAAAGATTTTCTTAAGAAAAGAAGTAAAGAAAAACCCCTAATGGAATAGTAGAGTGCAATAAAAGATGTAGATAACTCATCAGATTGTTTTGCACAACTACTTTGAATTGATGCCAGAGATATTGTAACAATTACCAACTTCAATGCTTCAATGTACAAAATGCTAAGCATAGAAAGAGTTGGGGCGTGAGTTATATAAAGAGTACCATTTATTCAGGGTTGAAACTAGTCATGTCCGCCTTCACTCCATCTTGTGTAAACTAGATATGTGGAATCATTCATTTTTCAGAGATTTGATTATCAGCCATTGGATCATGTGATACTAGTAGAGACTGGACGGCCACGATCAATCTCAGAGACTTGACCACACTCGACATTTCCAACGATGTTTATTAGGCCAATCAGGAGATTCCTTCTCATTTTTCCTTGATTAATTAATGGAAAGGACAAGCTATTGAGATTATGTCATTCTTGCCATGTGGTAGCTTTTTGTCATTCCACAATATAGTGGGGCACACTAATTAATGACCTAGTGGAATGACGGAGAGATGTAAATGCAATCATTTTGGCATGCCTTTCTCCATTTGGACCTTAACTTGCAATGTGGCTGCCATATATCACTTTTTTGCCTTTTCACAGACACTAGGTGGGACCTCTTGGTGAAGCTTTGTAGAATGGCAGAGACTATCAAAAAACTCTTTATGTGGCAGTTAGGACCCACCACTACTTATTGCAACTAAAGATAGTTTCCTGCCAGCTAGCGCCTTTTCTACAAGTCCGCAAGTGATTTCCTTACAAATATTTTAATACCGGTGGATTGGCAGAAGTGAATCAACCTTTGCCACCTGTCAAAAGAGTTAGTGTGACCCGGCCCTTGGCATACATCTTTAAGAACAACCTTCGTCTACTAGGGAAGAAGGGGCCACATGACCATTAAAGGGTTAACCTATAGAAGTACTTTAACAATTTTGAAAAATATCTGGCATGGGCTGGAGGCAGTAATTGGATGGCAAGGGGCTAGTACACAATGTATTTTAGGGCATAAAGTGGCAACTAAAGACCTAAGCAATGGGTGATAGGCAATTAACTTAAGAACATAACAAAAGTGTTAGGAACCCATGTTTAACCCTTCTCTATACTTTGTTAGTATATTGCTATTGGACTCATATGCTTTTTAAGTCGTTCTGTGAGTATATTGTATTATCCCACATTCATGGGGAGTAATAGTTGTTTAGATTAGACTTAGCATATAAGTATGTGTTGAGGCCAATGAAGGCATCCACGAGTTTATTGTATTGAGCTTGCTCAAAGGAGGTTGCCCCCTCGAAGTGGCCTACGATCAATAAATTCCTTTTGTGTTCTACTATTTCTATTATTTCGTGCATTTTTCATATATTGTTGCAGGAGGTTCCTCTCATCTAGTATCGGAGCACTTTCTTGGGCTCGCTGGGTGGAATTTTTGCTAAATTTTTTTTGCAGTGGCCTCCAGGCATTGTGATTATTGCAATAGTTAATTTTTCTTTGCATTTGTATTGTTCATTTCAATTGTAGGTTTGGATCAGGGAATAATCCCTATCTGCTTAACTGTGGGAAGTGTATGGGCATAGCCCTAAAACTCATTGTGAGGAGTACCACAGGAACCCCAAAGTAGCTGGCCCATTGAGAGGACCTGCCAACAAAAATGGCAACAGCCCCTACCTGATTGACTAGTTCCCATCCGTGAGGTAAACCAAGAGCTATCATTTGTGGCAAAGTGGTTATCAGTTTTACCTGAGCCTTGGAGTGAGGAGTACTGCCCCAATACACAAGTCGTTAGATAGCATTGGTAGCTGAGTGAATCCCCTAAACCTTTAGAAAGTTGAACATACCTGGGGTCCATATCTATTGCCAACTAATAAATCGCAGATTGCATCTATCTAGAGCCATTGCAAATCATTTTCAAATTTTTTTTTATTTTTTCACCATATCTTCCTTGCTTTAGCCCCGTTTCCTCCGAAAATTCACTGGAACCCCTGAAATTCCATTTTGCATCTTTCCATCCATGAGGACCCTATCCCAAATTCCACTTATCGAAGCTAGAAATCCCACATTTGTCTATTTTTAGGGTTTCCCATAACTTCTTCGATTCTCACCCAATCACCTTCAAATTTTGCCATAGTGTTCATTTCCTATTTCTGCTCCTTTGTCCCTCTTGGACAAATTTTCCCATTCTTTTACCCCACTTCTGAATTCCCCATTTTCCACTTCCCTATCCCTCAAAAAGTGTCCAAAACCTAGTCAAATCCCAATTACCCATTAAAGTTTTTCCCAAATCTAAATTTTCCTTTACTAAAAAAGTTTATGTTTTTGTTTTTCTACCCATTCCCAAAAGAAAAAAAACTCCTTGTTATGGTTGTCACCTATGCAAGAGTAGAAAACATGGAGGATGAACTTGCAGCCCTCAAGACCAAACTCCAAGATTTGGATGAAAAAATTCTCAGCCTCAATCTTCAGCATTTAGCCATGAACAATAGACTGCAGCCAGAGTCTTCTGTAGACAGTGGGTTCTCTTCTTCCAACAATTTTCGTGGGCCGAAGCTTGATTTTCCTCGCTTTAATAGTGATGATTCGACTGGATGGATATACTGAGCAGAACAATATTTCAGTCTGCATAATACTTTTGATGTCAACAAAGTCCCACTTGCATCCTTTCATTTGGAACATGAAGCCCTTCAATGGTTTCGTTGGTACATCAAGGCTCATGAAGAGCCAAAATGGACAGATTTTTGTAAACTCATTTTGCAATGATTTGGCCCTAGTACTTTTGATGACTTCACAGAAGCACTCACTAAACTTTGCGAAACTAGCACTATGAGAGAATATCAGACAAAATTTGAGAAACTGGCTAATCACAGAGAGGGATTGTCTGATGACTTCTTCAGTAGTTGTTTTGTCAGTGGTCTAAAGGATGCAATCTGATATGAGGTTAAAATGTTCCATCCCAGTACAATGATGGGAGCCCTAGGGTTGGCTAAGTTGGTGGAGGATAAGTGCACAACTCAACAACACTCTAAATCCACTTTTGTTCCATTCAGAAATATGGTTTCCCAAAGACCTCCAATCACACTAGCTCCTAGAACAACTACTATCAAGCATTTGTCTAAAGCAAAGATGAGGGCATGTAGAGAAAAAGGGCTTTGTTATAATTATGATGAGAAATTCACTTAGGGACATAGATGTGTTGAACAAAAGCTCTATCTCTTGGATGTGGATTCTCCACCTGCAACTGAAGTTTATGAAGATGCTCAGGATATAGTAGAGGATCAAGTCGACATTCAATAGCCACCTGTTGATCCTCCTTCTCAGGAAGACCACCCAGAGATCTCTCTCCATGCTTTAACAGGATTGACCACCCCACAAATCATGCGGGTCAAGGGTTACTTCAAGAAGCTCCCTCTTACAATACTCATTGATTCTAGTAGCACTCATAACTTCATTGACCCTCAGATCGCCAAACATGCTAATTGTTTTGTCCATCCTTGCTCCAGCTTTGAAGTCATGATTACCAATGCGGGCACATTACCTTGCAAAGGGAAGTGTCATAATGTGCATATCTCTATTAGAGATTATAACCTGCACTTTGACATGTTTTCCTTTCCCTTAGGTGGATGTGATGTGGTTTTGGGCACTCAATGGTTACGCACACTTGGACCCATTTTATGGGATTTTGCTAAACTTTGGATGCAGTTTTCAGACAATGGGCAAAAACACACATTGAAGGGCTTACAACTAGGGTCTCTTAACATCATCAGTTCACATCACATGGAAAAGCTCCTTAAGAAGAATTCACATGGTGTCATCGCTCAACTCCATTCCATTCAGATGCAACCATCAGCGGTCTCCACTAGTCCTTCGGATCTACAATAAATTTTCGATAGATATGCATGTGTCTTTGTTGAACCAACGGGATTGCCATCTTCACAACTAGAGGACCATTGTATTTAGCTCCTTCCTAGAAGCGTTCCTCCGAACATCAGGCCCTACTGCTACCCATTTCACCAAAAGATAGAGATTAAGATGCTCATTCGGGACTTGCTGAAGTAAGGTATTATTCACCCTAGTACTAGTTTCTTTTCTTCTCCAGTTCTTCTTGTCCAGAAAAAAGATGGATCATGGTGCCTCTGCATTGAATTGCAAGCACGTAATCACATCACAATCAAGGATAAGTTTCTGATTCCTATTGTTGATGAGCTTCATGGCGCTCATTTTTTCTCCAAGTTGGATCTTTTTTTTGGGTATCACCAAATTCGAGTTCATGAGGATGATATCCCTAAAATGGCTTTCCACATGCATGATGGCCACTATGAGTTTTTGGTCATGCCCTTTTCCCTCACTAATGCTCCTTCCACATTTCAGGCATTGATGAATAAAATATTCTAGCCCTACTTGAGGAAATTCATTCTGGTCTTCTTTGATGATATCATCATCTATAGTAAAACATGGGCTGAGCATCTCTAGCATCTAGATCTTTTACTGTAACTTCTCTCTGATCATCTTCTCTATGCAAAATAGTCTAAATGTGTTTTTGGGTAGGAGGAAGTGGAGTATCTCGAGCATATTGTTTCAGCCCAAGGGGTTCGAGTGGATCCTACCAAAAATTCATGTCAAAAATAGTCTTAAGTAAATTCATGTCAAAAATTGAATGAGTTATTTACACAATCTAGAAATAAGGTAGTAATAAAAATTGTAATAAATTGAATGTAGTTTATGGGCTACTATTTTTTTTTTGAAAATTTTAAAAATAGTTTGGTGAAAATTAGACATTTCAATGAAGCACTACTAATATTTTAAGAAAAAATGTAAAAAGTAGGTGTCATTCTAGCCAACCTAAGTATGATGAAAAGATATTATTTTTTCTCTATGATTTGGATTTAAGTAAAGGACACATGACCGGATGTGACACATATTTTTTTTAAAAAATTCAGTAAATGAATAATTATTTATGAATTTTTTTACTATGACTATTTTAAAATATTAAAAATTAATTTTCCAGCCTACCTAACTTGGTCAAAAATATATGAAACTCAAAAATTTAAAATTATAATGTATACCCAATAAATCCTAGAATGTGACACATCTTGTGGATTTAAAAAAATGATTAATATGTTGAAAGTTATGGATGTTTTTCAATATGTATATCTATCAGGAAATTAGACATAGCGTATGTAGAAAATTAATAATAATTACCCATTAAAATTATAATGAGGCATATATTATATTTTTAGAATCTTAATAGCTTCATCTATAAACCCTTTTCATTTGATTAAATTTAGTTATAGAAATGTCTATCAGCTTCAAGGATGAAATTATGGAAAATTTTAGGATAACATTAAATAGGTGGTTTTGCAAGTTTATTTGGCAAGTTTTGGGACTCCCACTTGCCTAAATATGAGGTAATCCTAAGGCATTTTTAGAGAGAATACATATTTGAGCTAGAAATATTAACATCCTTTCCATCCAAATCTAAATATTAGTCTAAATGTTAGCACTTTTTCATCCAACAAGTTTTTTCTCCATTGCCACTGTTTGGCTCATCATGATCGCACTCACTCGAAATGCAGTTTCTATGCCATCCTATTAGCCATATTAGCTTGAGAATGCTCTTGGTTTCATCCCACATAGATTTTATATAGCAACATATCAACATTCTCATAGTGTTTACCTCCCTCCTACCCCTCCTCAGCATTCTTGGTAGCCTATGCATGCTTATTATCAGCCCCAAGAAGCCTATTTCGCTCTAAATCAGCATGTTTACCCTCCTAATCAACATCAAAATAATGAAAACATGAGTATCAAGGATATCATGTTAGACTTTCAAAGAGAAATGAAGGAGATTGAACAAGAGAAGGAGTATAACTTGCAATAGTGGAAGCTTGCTTATCAATCTTATCCTCACTAGAAAGAGATGAAAATAGAGGAAGATCTTGCTTATCAAGCTTATCAAGAAGGTTTTGTTGTACATATTGAAATTCAGAAGGAGCAGATGAGACAACTGCTTACTTGGATGCAGAGGATGGAACCCCAATCAACCTCCTCCATTCTAGTTTTAATCCAACTTCCTCTGTAGCTATGGATTAACCTATACAAGAGAAGGCTTCCACTTTCAAAATTCTAAGCTCCAAGCAAGGAAATCCTTTCAAACCTTCAAAGCAACCTCATTGTTTCAAAGTTCCAAGTTTTATAGATCTAGAGCCCTCTCAAAAGCTTATTCCCTTTCAAGAATCTTAACAAACCCTTCGAGTTCTCATTCTTGAGCCTTTTTATCAAGGCACTATTCCCCCTAGTAAAGGTGAACTTGTTCTTAGGCAAGCTAGCTAGATGGATGAGCTAGAGAAGGAAGTGTTTGAGGTAAAAAGGGAACAACTTGTTGATTATGAGCCTCATGCACCTATTGAGAGGGTGTATTCATGTACAATGTTGAATCATCCAACTTTTGATTCATTTGAAGGCTTTTCTCAATCTTTTAATGAGATCATTAAGAGTAGAATGCAAAGCCTGCATGGTGAGGATCTTTAATTGTGAAAACAAGTTGCGTGGAAATTATGTTGAAGGAATAAGAAAATGAGGAATATTTTAAAGACAATTCTTTAACTCCTCTTGAAGCTAAGAAGTGTTTGTGGAAGGATGAATAAGGCTCACTTCCTCATTCAGAGGAAGAGTTTGTAAAGGAAAATCTCATGAAGGCTATAGAGAGTAGTGTAGGAGTTAAGGACAACACTAAGAGGGGGGGTGAATCAGTGTTGTGTGAATTTTTGAATCTTTTTACAAACTTTAACTTGGAGAGCACAAGGAGAGAAAGTTATCATTGAATTGTCAAATACATATGGGTAAGTGCAAGAAGATGGGGGGCCAAAAAGTGGCCAAAATAATTTCAAAAAAATTTAAGTCATAACGCGCTCACGTTATGGCTTGGTAATGACAAGCCTTAGGCTCGTCATTACCGAGCCATAATGCGAGCGCATTATAACATGCTTGCGTTATGACCTAGTATAAATTAAAAAAAACAATTGAATTTCATTTCACTCTCATTCTCTCCTCTACCTGCGGCTTTCAAACCCTCAAAAACGCGCTCGCGTTCTGCAAAATGCCAATCAACACAAAAAGTTTATCAATTCATCACCAAAATGCCGCCGCGACGTCGAGCACGCCAAAGGGGTGAGTTATCTTTGTTTTTTTGTTTGAATTTCTTTTTAAATAGGTAGGTTTTTGTTGATTTTTGATGTATATTTTGCTAATTGTCAGGAAATGTTTATGCACCTCCTCCTCCTCCTCCTCCTCCTCAAAATCCACAAAATCCTGAGGAGGAAATACCTACAAAACAACAATCTCCTCCATTCATTCCTCGACATGCCCCTGGAACACAAGATAATATAATGGGGCAAATTGAAAACAACAAAAAACAAATTGAAGATATAATTGCAAGGTTGAAAGATCCTTCCACTTCAACCTTTCATAGGTCCACGCTTGCCAAATCTCTTGAGTCTATGTTATCAAATGTAAATTCAATTAGCAAGCAAATAACTAGTTGGACTGATAAAAAGAGAGAGTTTAGAGATTACTACGCAGACAAGTTGTCATACCAAGATGTCAAAAAATTACAAATTACAAAATTAGACTTGTGTTCAATTTTCACAAACCCACAAACAAATCAACCTCCACCCATTACATGCAAGAGGTTCCCTATCCATTGGTGCAACAACCAAGCAATAAGGGACAATTTTGGGTAGAGGTGGTGGATGGTTTTTGACCATCCTCCATGCAATAATAATGAGGTCCCACAATACTTTTTGATGAAACTCTACTGCGAGTTTGTCCTCAATAAAGTGCCAAACTATTTTGATATGCGGGACTTCTAGGGTAGAGGTGGGGGCTCAGCACAGGATAGACCAGGGGCACGTCTTGACCCACAGCGGGTAGTGAGATGAGTAATCAGTAGACCAGCCCACAAGCATGTTTCTATCCCTTCCATTGTGAAGGAGAGTGTTGAGGTCGATACACTGAGGTCGATTAGTGCCTTGACCCAGAGCATCATAGAGCATGCTGATCTTGCAACATAGAGTGGGTTGGGAGATAGTACGAGGAGTAGGGTCCCACTGCATACTTGCCAGGCTTGCGGGTCAGCCTGTGGTTATAACCCCATGGACAGTCAGGACGCAGGTGCACAGGTTACATCTGCAGCTGAGCAGATGGTGATGACAGATACCCTCCTAAGTGAGACTTTCGGCCTTGATACTCAGGTAAATATTAGCAAGTTTATTAAATTTAATTTATTAAATTTTATTTTTTAAATATAAGATTAACTAATTTAAATTGATGATTTTAATGAAATTTCAGGGTCATAGCGTCGATGCAGTTTTTAGTGGTTCTCCACCTACATTTTTCACTAGATCATCTACTGTCAAGGTATGTAACTAGTAAACAATTATAAATATTACATGTGAATAGCATCGTTATATGAATGGTATTCTAATTTCTAATTTTGGATGTTGAATAGGTTAATACTGTAGATTTCATGGCAACACCTGCCAGCGGTGGTGGACTTCAAAGCTTTACGGAGGTAATAAAATTAATAGTTTAATGAATGAATTGTACTTACTAAATTTTTGTATGTGATTTGTGTGTTTTATTGTGTGTACTTCCATGTTTAGATGAACGTGTGTGTATGTTAGGAGCCATGATTTGCATCACTATTATAGTTTTTGTAATTGAATAATGTTGTTTTATTTCCAGATGATGTAGGCTGCAGAGACACCTCCCCATGTTCATAGGGAAATGGAGCAGGGTGTGGCCTCTACGATTCATAGCTCCATGGCATTGACAGGGGTATGAGGTAGATTAGTAAATTTCAATATACATTCATTGTTATAGTTGTCTATTTTTGAAAAATCAAAAGATTATTGATTTGAAGTTTAATTTCTATCTGGATGGTTTCAATAGGACATGACATCACCAGGGCCTATTCCTGCTACTGAGGCAAGCGAGGAGATAGATTATATATTAGCGGTGAGTGATTATTTTGTTAAATGTTTCATTTTTTTATAACATGTCATTTCTATATATTAATGTCTATACTTTTTTTTGTAACAGGTAAAGGTGCAGGAAGAACTAAATAGGAGGAGTAGCCCTCAGGTTCATAGTAGACCACCCACATGCATGTCTCCATCCCCTAGAAGGTCAAAGACTGCTCATGATTTATTCTCTTCACCAGCCAGAGGGGAATGACTTTTTATTGTGTTCCTTTGTTGTATGCCTATATGGCATTTGTGGACATATATTTTGTATTGTACATAGTTGACATTATATGCCTATATGGCATTCTTGTAAGCCTATATGATTATTTTGTATATATGTTATACTTATATCGATAGATATTGATGTATACCTATATGGATATTTGGTTAATACAAATCTTTTTAATTGATGGCGTCCATACTTGCATTATAAATCTACTTTTGAATGGATATTTGTAGATGGCTACTTCAAATATTTAAAGTCCGATTGTATTACATAGGATGTTTGCATTTTCTTTGATAGGCTTGATAGGCCATGGATTACATGATGGTGTTTGATGGAAAAGTATGCTACTAGAAGACTCTAGTTCATTCTTAATAGGCTTGTGATTGATAATATCTTTGCATGATTGCACTTGATCTTGGATCATGGGCATGTTGTTAGGATTTTGATTGCATTGTGATGTTTGATGGATAGGCATGGTGTAAGATACCCAACTAGTTCTACAAAAAATTTTCCTTAAACAATTTTACTTGCTATCAATTCATCAACTACTTCAACAACACAAAGATATACATCAAAGATAACTACTTGAATGAATCAACCTTAGAGTTGGGTACTTGTCTAGTTATTTGACTCAATCAACTTGCAATGTCTTATTACATGGATAATGCTTTCAATAGCATGAAGTTACAACTTATTCAATGAAGATACAAAAGAAAGGCCTTGAAGCCTTGATGTTTACAATGGTGTCTACACTTGATCAACTCAATCAAAGTCAATGATGTCAACTGAATGTCAACACCTCACAATATCACAAGGGAGCATCACCTTGCTTGTTGCATGGATGAACGTCATAGTTGCAAGACTCTTAGGGTTAGGCGCCAACTGAAGGTAGTAGAGACCAGACTAGGCACCATCCTAAGCTGGGCGCTTCCTTGAGGTGGTAGAGACATGGATGAATGTTTGGTGGGGTTTGATGACTCTATATTAACACTCAAATTCACTTAGGCGTAATATTAGTGTTCTTCTAACTAGGCACCAGATAGGAGGATTCTCAGGGGTTTTGGTGCCTAGGTTACAACTTGTCAATTTCTCAAAGAATCTTTGAAACACTTGACTTCCAAGGATTATCATCTTACCCTCTGATGGAGCGCCTTGTTCCAAAATTGGTCTTGGGGACTTGCATCTCTCTTAGGCACATGTTTGGAGTAATGTCAACTGGTATCAACGCCTATTATCTCAATTCACACTTGACATCAAACTTTTGAAGCTCTTTTACCCTAGCGCCTTTATCTTCTATCAAGCGCCTAACATTCTGGAGGTGAATTCCATCTTAATCCAAGTCTTCAAGGTACTTCCAAGTTTAGGCATCAAAACAGGGTTATGGAGGAGCAGAACCACACCTTAGGAGGATGACTGAACCCTAGGCGCCAATTTGAGGTTGCAAGAGCATAGGTATATGCCAAGCAGAGTTTGATGCTCAAAACATTAACATTATTCAGTGAAATCTTTTTTTGACTCTAGGTGCCATTTGGAGGCTAGAAAGAGGGAAGTTGACACCAACTGCATTAGGCACATTTCTGAGGTGATGGAGACCAATAAGTGCGCCTTGTCCTCTGGCTCTATTCCTTGTTAACTTTACAACTTATATTATCTGAACAACACTGAGAATGCTTCCCTTCTTCCTGATACAAGTTGAAAGATCCACTAGGCGCCATTTCAGGTGTCTGGAGAGATCATCAACCAAGGGCACTAATAGAGCCTTTGGTAAATGGAAAGAGCACCTTACTTAGATTTGATTTCTGGATGCCAAAATTGAGGAATTTTGCACCTTGGCTAGGAGTTTCTCATTTCAATCTTGATTATTCATCTAAGTGACTTTCCTTAGCTCCCAAGCCTTCAATCTATCCATTACCCCCTGCTAGGTGCTCAAAATAGAGTGTTAACGCCTTATGAAGGTTAGGCGCATTCTGAGGGTGGGGTAGGCAAGTGAGGGCACCAGACCAGGCCTTGAGACTTCTCTCCTCATCAAAGGCTTTCAATCCTAGGTGCCAGATCCAAGGAGTTCCAACCAACACATGCACCTAGTGCTGTGAGTTCACCCAAAGGACATCTTTAACATGATCACGTTGCCTTAGACAGAATGTTTCTAAGTGACATAGTTTTCAAATAACATCTCGTCAAAGATTCCTGCCTTTTTGCACTTTGGGCTCTTCAGGGATATCGTCGGTACATTGTAGTTTTGACTGTTTCGACATGTTTGGGTGAAAAATAGGACCATGCCTAGTGTAAATGTACCCATTCAGATGTGTTGGAATAGTTAGTTTGGTCGCATCAGGAGCAGGATGAAAGTTACACCCCTTTGCAACTTTACACTGCCTCCTTCTGACAATTTTTGGGGCAGCAGAAAACCTTTCACCACGGGCAAATGCCTCAGAGCTATAAAAAACTGAGAGAGGTTATTGTAGAGGCACTCTACGTGATCGTGTTGCCTTAGACAGAATGTTTCTAAGTGACACAGTTTTTGAGTAACATCTCGTCAAAGATTGCTGCCTTTTTGCACTTTGGACTCTTCAGGGATATCATGGGTACAATGTAGCTCAGACTGTTTCGACATGTTTGGGTGAAAAACAGGACCATGCCTAGCGTAAATGTACCCATTCAGATGCGTTGGAATAGTTAGTTTGGTCGCATCAGGAGCAGGACGAAAGTTACACCCCTTTGCAACTTTACACTGCCTCCTTCTGACAATTTTTGGGGCAGTAGAAAACCTTTCACCACGGGCAAATGCCTCAGAGCTATAAAAAATTGAGAGAGGTTATTGTAGAGGCCTCTACATGATCACATTGCCTCAGACAGAATGTTTCTAAGTGACACAATTTTTGAGTAACATCTCGTCAAAGATTGCAGCCTTTTTGCACTTTGGACTCTTTAGGGATATCGTGGGTACAATGTAGCTCAGACTGTTTCGACATGTTTGGGTGAAAAACAGGACCATGCGTAGCATAAATGTACCCATTCAGACACATTGGAATAGTTAGTTTGGTCACATCAAGAGAAAGACAAAAGTTACACCCCTTTATAACTTTACACTGCCTCCTTCTGACGATTTTTGGGGCAGCAGAAAACCTTTCACCATGGGCAAATGCCTCAGAGATATAAAAACTGAGAGAGGTTATTGTAGAGGCACTTTACATGATCACATTGCCTCAGACAGAATGTTTCTAAGTGACACGGTTTTCGAGTAACATCTCATCAAAGATTGCTACCTTTTTGCACTTTGGACTCTTCAGGGATATCGTCGGTACAATGTAGCTCAGACTGTTTCAACATGTTTGGGTGAAAAATAGGACCATGCCTAGTGTAAATGTAACCATCTGGATGCGTTGGAATAGTCAGTTTGGTCACATCACGAGCAGGACACCAAAAATGCAAAAGTTGCTTTGTGCAACTTGACAACATTGACACTTTTTTGCAACATGACTCAAAGACTCAAACTGACCCCAAATGACTCAAAGTGACTTAAAATCAGCTTGATTTGGTGCCCAATGTACATTATAGAGGTCGAGGTGCTCCTTATCATTCAAACATCTTAGATGAGCGCATAGGAAAGGAAAAAGCTCTAAGTTTCATCATCATGAGCGCCTAATATTAAGAGACTTTAATGGCTCAAACCTTAGCATGGAGTCCTAAGGCGCATTTCATGTCTCCTTTCATCCAGTTTGGCACCCTTATGTAGATTTTTCAACTTGATTTGGTGCCCTATATGTGAAGGAAGATCTAAAGGCATGAAAGTGGATGTCATATTGCAAGAGTTTGGATCATCAAAATTGAAAGAAATAAGTCTATTAAGCTTGGGCACCCTTGGTCTTCTTTTCATTCATTATGAACACCTTGGGAGAATGGTATATAGGTCATCATCATGATTGGGCGCCCTGGATCCAGAGTGTTGGAGAGATCATCAAATGGTGTCTAGTAGGGTGAGTTATGAGTTTGGTCGCATCAGGAGCAGGACACCAAAAATGCATAACATGATGATGTAAAAATGTGTACATATGTGTAAAAATGTAGGAGGAAATAAAAAAAGACAAACCTTACAAATTAATGTGCATACTTACAACTCAATGTAACATAACTTTACAAAATCAATGTGAATACTTACAAATTAATCCAATGAACCATCCGGGTCTGCTCTACTCTTTATTGTGTCAAGTATTGCTTCATGGTTAGACTCACGCACCTTCCACAATATTTTGTTCAAAGGTCTACCCCAATACTTTATCAAATGAACATTGGATGCCACGACAAGGTTTGAGTAATGAAGAATCTTCCGATGCATGTCAAAGTCCTAAAATAGCCAAATATTAACACTCTTATGTGGGTACCTTCTAAGCCATGTTCCAGTAATAACCACTGATCTTGTAGGGTATTCGATGTTTTATCCATCTTTAACAGGGGCCTCCAATTTCTTTTTGGCCTCAACACAACGACATAAGTAATAATCTGTTCCCTCTTCATTATCTTCATCTACAATAACTGCATATACGTGCCCTACATTGATACGTGTAGCAAATTAGATGAAATTAGTCAACATTACAAAAACACTACAAAGTAAGATGACATTACCTGGTTGAACTAGATGAAATTAGATGCATATACGTTCCCTATATTACTTGGTTGAACTAAATCTAATATGTGGTCAAAGTCAACTGACGATTCCATCTGTGTTAGTTCCAGTGCCGTCGGGGGTCGATACGTGTCAAGTGGGTTAAGATAACTTAACTGCCATTCATCAACCCACTCTTTTGACTCGCACTCATCCCAGACTTGAATTGTAAAGGAAGAACAAAAGCATGACATCTTTCGTGTATGGATACTCCATGAACCTGCAATTGAGCTTCTGAAAGAGTGCATCTCATTTGATCCTATCAATGTACAACAATCCTCATATGGTGCAATGTTAGTATCATCTATCAACCAAAAAAATCTATGAACTAAAGACTTACCTTCATTACCTGGACCCATGGAAGCATTACACCACTCGACAATCAATTTTGCATCTATCAACTTTGCATTGTCTTTATACTTTAACTCTTCTCATGCTATGGCTCTTTTGATACATGCTCCTACACCATCATGCTCCCCCTTTCCATGCCCGGCCTCACAAAAGTTCCACATATGTTGAATACCTATAAAATTATGCCTCCTACTCAGCCAATAGAAATTCCACAAGTTCTTGAATTGTGATGCACAATTATCTGACCATATGATATGCTGACTGAATGATATGCCCCTTCTAGCCAAATCATTGTAGAACACCTGAAAGCAACCTTGCATGAACTCCGTAGAATGCGTGCGATCATCACTAATATAGAAATTATACTCCCTTATGATCTTTCTATCATCCTCTGTACTATCATTCGCATGAATGAATGCGATGTGCACAAATATAGAAACCTGTGTGGAGTTGTAATATTGTGATTGCACCTCACGTTGTGGCTGTAGACTGTAGTTCTCTGCTAAGTCGATGACTGAAACAATGCTACCAACTAGAAATGTGTCCTTGCATAACTTGAATTGCAAGTCCAACCATCGAGCTCTATAGGCATGTCTTGCATACTCATACACTATGCTGTCACAAAATATAGGCATAAACTAATACATTGGAATCTTTTCAATAACTAATTCACACCTCTTTGCTTCTTTACCATCTTTTGTATTGTATGCCACTGTTTTATACTTGCCAAACTCTACTAATTCATTTCCAACCGCATGTGTTATTTCCATATGTTCACATATTGGCAAATGTTGCAAGCCACCGCAACGATGACATGTGCCATCCAAGCATAATTTCTTGTAGAATATTTGACCTTCCTCTCTTTCACATAAAATTCTTGATATGAAGTCTCTTGAAGATGTTGGTGGGGCACATATGGCACAACCCTGCAAATCATTGTTTGTATGCATATCTAAACATATAGACCTATAAGCATCAAAATGGTTAGAAAATTCAATATGTAATCTACAACAACAAGTAGTGCGTGTGTGATTTATCTTAACATAGAAAGGTTTTAGCAATTCAAAATATCTTTGACAAATTTTAAATTTGAGGATACTTCTCTAGAAATTTACCATAAAACTGTGTTTGAGTCTCATCCAAAAAATGCTTTGGATGTGGCTCACGGTTCTGACTACCGATTCTCCTTCTTACCACATCCCTTTGATTCAGAGATACCCTTATGTAATTCTTCCAAAAGTCTTCAATTAGTGATCTCAATGCTTCAACAATTGGTTTATCTTTTCATGGTAGTCTCCCCGAGAATGCCCATAATTCATTGGCATTAGTGTCCTCAATTCTTTGGCGTCTTCCAATGGCTCTTGATAAAGTTTTCCTATTAATTCTCAATTCTTGACTTGTCTTTCTAATGAGACGAGCTTTCCTCGTTTGACTACTTACTATAGTCGATGTAATCACACACTGTGTTGCATTACTATCTTTTGTGCGTGAGGTGTTACCCACACTCTCATACGCACTCATTAGATTCTTGACAATAGATTTTTCACTTGAAGCCTCTGATGTTCTCAACCCAAGAATCTTCATGATAGACCTATACTTTATACTTCGCATCATTTCAACGAATAGTTGACATCTTGCAGTCTCATTTAACTTTTCAAAGAACAATCTCCAAATCTTATTAGCATATCTTCTACAAGTGCGTTTTGGAATCTTACCTTCCATTGGCTACAAAATATTCTCATCAATATCAATCAAATACTTTAGCTTTCTATGCAAAATTCTAGGTGGTGTCAAGTTAGGTAAATTCATCTCAACATTAGGAATTTCATCAATATTTAAATGAGATGGGTTAGATGGCATACCTTCGATCGAAGATGGAATAGATGACATACCTTGAGGTTGAGGTGGGAATGATGGTGTACCTCCTTCATCACATGTGAGTGATGATGTATTCTCAACTTGAGATGTGGTAGATTGTGTCCCTACATGTTGACTTGCGGTAAAGGACGTGTCTCCAACTATGGTATTCAAATCTCTCGTACCACGAAGTTTTTGCATTCGTTCTCTTTATGTCGCTAATACCATATCTCTTTGTGATGGTTGTGGTTCCTCTTCAATTGGTATGTCTTCATTTATCGTGTCCAATTTCCTCTTCTCACAAAGTTCCCTCATAGCCATTGCTTTCTTTGCATTCTGAGCTTCTATCTCTTCCTGTGTTGGTTCAATTCTTGATCGTTTCCTCGGCATGATGGAGAATTTGTCTGTAGCATGATAAAGAGACCAATATTAGTTCCTAAGAAATGAATACAAGATAATAGTGGGATTATATTTTTTTTATGTTGTAAGGATTTATTCTTGTATAGTTTGACATCATGGTATGAACTAAGGTTTGTTTATTACACATAATTATTAAAGAGCCCAAGTGTAGAAAATATACATGGCATCATGTGAGATTGTAGGTTGCTTTCTTGATTGGGAATGTGTCTATTTTAAACATGTATGATAAAGCATGATAAAGTAATTCAATCCGAAATAAGGAAAATGTAAAGAACATGCATGTAAAGACTTGACATACCTAAAAAATGAAGATTTGAATGGAGAGAGTACCCAATTATGTAGTGTTTTTATCTTCTTGCATCAAACTCCTCAACAATTTGAGTTTTTCACCACTCAAGCTTCCTTTTCAATGTTAAATTCCTAAAATTGAATCACAATTAACATTGCAACACTACAAAAATTGAAACTTGAATAGATATATATCAAACTTGGTGTGAAAACTATGTTATTTCCTCCTTCTCAAGTTGGCAAAGTAAAAAAGGTGGTGGAAAGATCATGCAAAGGTGGTACAATGTGTCAAATGTGCATGTGAACTTCCCAATAGCATGAAAGCACTTCTTTTTTGTCAGAGCACGTGCAGAATCAGTAAGAAAATAGAGCATGTGGGCCTAGATCACGGGGGTAACCACTTTTGACCGTTTCAATAGAAATACAAAACGCGAGCGCGTTATAACGCGCTCGCGTTTTGTCCTGTTATAGATTCATCACATCCTTTGCATTGATCACATCTTTTTCTTGCAAGGTCTTGCCAGATGCTTCGCCATATGATAGGCATAACAATGAAGGGGCAAGCCCTCATAATCAAGTTCTTCATAGAAAATGCCCTTAACCCTCAATGTCAAATCCTAATCCCTAAACCCTCAACTCTGATCCCTCGACCCTCAACCCTCAATGTCAAATCTTAATCCCTCAACCCTTAACCCTATCCCTAAACCCTCAACCCTCAACGTCAAATCCTAATCCCTCAACCCTCAACCCTTAATGTCAAATCCTAATCCCTCAACCCTAATCCGTCATCCCTCAACTCTAATCCCTCATCCCTAAACCCTAAATGCTATCCCTAATCCTACACCCACAACAGACTTGATACTATACCTTAAACTCTAATCCCTTATCCCTAAACCCTCCAACCCTATCCCTAATCCTTACAACCCTTAACCCTAATCCCTCAACCCTTAACTCTGATCCATCAACCCTCAACACTATACCTTAAACCCTAATCCCTTCAACCTCAACCCTATCCCTAAACCCTTGACCCTTAAACCTCAACCCTCGACGTCAAACCCTAATTCCTCAACCCTTAACTTTGATCCCTCATCTCTCAACCCTAACCCTAAACCTTCAACCCTCAACATCAAATCCTAATCCCTCAACCCTTCACTCTAATCCCTCAACCCTAAACTCTATCCCTAAACCCTCAACACTATACCTTAAACCCTAATCCCTCAGCCCTCAACCCTAAACCTTATCCCTAAACCCTAATCCCTCAACCCTTAACCCTAATCCATCATCCCTCAACTCTAATCCCTCATCCCTAAACCCTAAATGCTATCCCTATTCCTACACCCTCAACAGAATCGATACAATACCTTAAACCCTAATCCCTTATCCCTAAACCCTCCAACCCTATCCCTAATCCTTATACCCTCCACACTCTACTTTAACCCTAATTCCTCAACCCTCGACCCTATCCCTAAACCCTTGACCCTCGAACCTTAACCCTCAACCCTCAACGTCAAACCCTAATCCCTGATCCCTTAACATTGATCCCTCGACCCTCAACACTATACATTAAACCCTAATCCCTATCCCTAAACCCTTAACCCTTAAAACTTAAACCCTATCCCGACACCCTCAACACTTGACACTATATCTTAAGCCTTAAACCCTCATCCCTAAAGCCTCAACCCTCAATCCTTAAACCTTCAACCTTAAACCCTATCCCTAATCCCTCTTCCCTCGACACTCTAACCCTAACCTCGACATTAAATGCTAATCTGTCAACCCTAAACCGTCAACCCTCAACCCTCAACACTATACCTTAAACCCTAATCCCTCAACCCTCAACCCTAAACCTTATCCCTAAACCCTAATCCCTCAACCCTCAAGCCTAATCCATCATCCCTCAATTCTAATCCCTCATCCCTAAACCCTAAATCCTATCCCTATTCCTAAACCTTCAACAGACTCGATACTATACCTTAAACTCTAATCCCTTATCCCTAAACCCTCCAACCCTATCCCTAATCCTTATACCCTCCACACTCTACTTTAACCCTAATTCCTCAACTCTCAACCCTATCCCTAAACCCTTGACCCTTGAACCTCAACCCTCAACCCCCAACATCAAACCCTAATCCCTCAACCCTTAACTCTGATCCCTCAACCTTCAACCCTAACCCTAAACTCTAAACCCTCAACGTCAAATTCTAATCCCTCAACCCTTCACTCTAATCCCTCAACCCTAAACCCTATCCCTAAACCCTCAACACTATACCTTAAACCCTAATCCCTCAACCCTAACCCTAAACCTTGTCCCTAAACCCTAATCCCTCAACCCTCAACCCTAATCTGTCATCTGTCATCCCTCAACTCTAATCCCTCATTCCTAAACCCTAAACGCTATCCCTATTCCTAGACCCTGAACAGGCTCGATACTATACCTTAAACCCTAATCCCTCTACCCTCGACACTCTTATTTAACCCTAATCCCTTGACCATTAACCATATCCCTCAACCTCAACCCTCAACCCTCAACCCTCAACTCTCAACATTAAACCCTAATTCATCAACCCTAAACCCTAATCCCTCAAACCTAAACCCTATCCCTAAACCATCAACCCTCAACACTATACCTTAAACCCTAATCCCTCAACCCTCAACCCTAAACCTTATCCCTAAACCCTAATCCCTCAACCCTCAACCCTAATCCCTCATCCCTCAACTCTAATCCCTCATCCCTAAACCCTAAATGCTATACCTATTCCTAAACCCTCAACAGACTCGATACTATACCTTAAACTCTAATCCGTTATCCCTAAACCCTCTAACCCTATCCCTAATCCTTATACCCTCCACACTCTACTTTAACCCTAATTCCTCGACCCTCAACCCTATCCCTAAACCCTTGACCCTCAAACCTCAACCCTCAACCCTCAACATCAAACCCTAATCCCTCAACCCTTAACTCTGATCCCTCGACCTTCAACCCTAACCCTAAACCCTAAACCCTCAACATCAAATTCCAATCCCTCAACCCTTCACTCTAATCCCTCAACCCTAAACCCTATCCCTAAACCCTCAACACTATACCTTAAACCCTAATCCCTCAACCCTCAACCCTAATCTATCATCCGTCATCCCTCAACTCTAATCCCTCATTCCTAAACCCTAAATGCTATTCCTATTCCTAGACCCTGAACAGGCTCGATACTATACCTTAAACCCTAATCCCTCTACCCTCGACACTCTTATTTAACCCTAATCCCTTAACCATTAACCCTATCCCTCAACCTCAACCCTCAACCCTCAACCCTCAACCCTCAACTCTCAACATTAAACCCTAATTCATCAACCCTAAAACCTAATCCCTCAAACCTAAACCCTATCCCTAAACCATCAACCCTCAACACTATACCTTAAACCCTAATCCCTCAACCCTCAACCCTAAACCTTATCCCTAAACCCTAATCCCTCAACCCTCAACCCTAATCCCTCATCCCTCAACTCTAATCCCTCATCCCTAAACCCTAAATGCTATCCCTATTCCTAAACCCTCAACAGACTCGATACTATACCTTAAACTCTATTCCCTTATCCCTAAACCCTCCAACCCTATCCCTAATCCTTATACCCTCCACACCCTACTTTAACCCTAATTCCTTGACCCTCAACCCTATCCCTAAACCCTTGACCCTCGAACCTCAACCCTCAACCCTCAACATCAAACCCTAATCCCTCAACCCCTAACTCTGATCCCTCGACCTTCAACCCTAACCCTAAACCCTAAACCTCAATGTCAAATTCTAATCCCTCAACCATTCACTCTAATCCTTCAACCCTAAACCCTATCCCTAAACCCTCAACACTATACCTTAAACCCTAATCCCTCAACCCTAACCCTAAACCTTGTCCCTAAACCCTAATCCCTCAACCCTCAACCCTAATCTGTCATCCGTCATCCCTCAACTCTAATCCCTCATTCCTAAACCCTAAATGCTATCCCTATTCCTAGACCCTCAATAGGCTCGATACTATACCTTAAACCCTAATCCCTCTACCCTCGACACTCTTATTTAACCCTAACCCCTTGACCATTAACCCTATCCCTCAACCTCAACCCTCAACCCTCAACCCTCAACTCTCAATATTAAACCCTAATTCATCAACCCTAAACCCTAATCCCTCAAACCTAAACCCTATCCCTAAACCATCAACCCTCAACACTATACCTTAAACCCTAATCCTTCAACCCTCAACCCTAAACCTTATCCCTAAACCCTAATCCCTCAACCTTCAACCCTAATCCCTCATCCCTCAACTCTAATCCCTCATCCCTAAACCCTAAATGCTATCCCTATTCCTAAACCCTCAACAAACTTGATACTATACCTTAAACTCTAATCCCTTATCCCTAAACCCTCCAACCCTATCCCTAATCCTTACACCCTCCACACTCCACTTTAACCCTAATCCCTTCAACCTCAACCCTATCCCTAAACCCTTGACCCTCGAACCTCAACCCTCAACCCTTGACATCAAACCCTATTCCCTCAACCCTTAACTTTGATCCCTCATCTCTCAACCCTAACCCTAAACCCTAAACCCTAAACCCTCAACCCTCAACGTCAAATCCTAATCCATCAACCCTAAACCCTATCCCTAAACCCTCAACACTATACCTTAAACCCTAATCCCTCAGCCCTCAACCCTAAACCTTATCCCTAAACCCTAATCCCTCAACCCTCAACCCTAATCCGTCATCCCTCAACTCTAATCCCTCATCCCTAAACCCTAAATGCTATCCCTATTCCTACACCCTCAACAGAATCGATACTATACCTTAAACCCTAATCCCTTATCCCTAAACCCTCCAACCCTATCCCTAATCCTTATACCCTCCACACTCTACTTTAACCCTAATTCCTCGACCCTCAACCCTATCCCTAAACCCTTGACCCTCGAACCTCAACCCTCACCCCTCAACGTCAAACCCTAATCCCTCAACCCTTAACTCTGATCCCTCGACCCTCAACACTATACCTTAAACCCTAAACCCTATCCCTACACCCTCAACACTTGACACTATATCTTAAGCCTTAAACCCTCATCCCTAAAGCCTCAACCCTCAATCCTTAAACCTTTAACCCTAAACCCTATCCCTAATCCCTCTACCCTCAACACTCTAACCCTAACCTCGACATTAAATGCTAATCCGTCAACCCTAAACCCTAATCATAAACCCTCAACCCTCAACCCTCAACACCATACCTTAAACCCTAATCCCTCAACCCTCAACCCTAAACCTTATCCCTAAACCCTAATCCCTCAACCCTCAACCCTAATCCATCATCCCTCAACTATAATCCCTCATCCCTAAACCCTCAACAGACTCGATACTATACCTTAAACCCTAATCCCTAATCCCTAAACCCTCCAACCCTGTCCCTAATCCTTACACCCTCCACACTCTACTTTAACCCTAATCCCTCGACCCTAAACCATATCCATAAACCCTTGACCATTGAACCTCAACCCTCAACCCTCAATGTCAAACCCTAATCCCTCAACCCTTAACTTTGATCCCTCGACCCTCAACCCTATCCCTAAACCCTAAACCCTCAACCGTAATCTATCATCCCTCATCCCTAAACCTTAAACGCTATCCCTATTCCTAGACCCTCAATGGGCTCGATACTATACCTTAAACGCTAATCCCTTATCCCTAAACCCTCCAACTCTATCCCTTATCCCTTAACCCTCATGATTAATAGCCTTGAACGTAAAAAAATTTGAAGGGAACATAACGCGAGCGCATTATAACGCGCTCGCGTTATGTCAAACATGACAAAAACAGACTTGTGGGAAAGAAAAATGCAAGGCAAAACATAACGCGAGCGCGTTATAATGTGAGCGCATTATAATGTGCTCGCATTATTTCTTGCTTTGGGAATCCCAAGCCTTGGGCTCGGGATTTGCTTTGGATTTCCAACCCAAAGGCTTGGAGTGTCTTATGAACAGTCACATACGTGTTTTTCTATATTCTTCAAAATTTCACATAATTTCGTTCGTGGTAACCCTCAGATTTGCACGTGTTTCAAGGTTGAACAAATCGAACACATGGGTAATGTTAGGCTTTCTCTTAGCTATTTGACGATGTGATTTTTTTCACATTTTAACAATGTTAAGCCTTTCATCTTTAATTTCTTTTGTTTGTGTGTCTGTTTTTAGGCAAAAACCACTGTTTGGTCTTTTTTTCATTGTAAAATAACTATTCATTCGAATTTCAAAAAAATTACATATTTAGAAACTAGACTCCATGCTACAAATATTAAAAAAATAAAAAAATAATTTTCAATTAGTTTTCAAAATTTATAGGGGTAGCATGGCCAAAATTCTATTTTTTAGGATGTGTCCACTTTAAAAATTAGTAAAAAATCAAATATTCATCAAAAAATTATCAGAAAAATCAGGCATAAACTACATGCTATTAGCTAATTTCTCACTAAAGCGATTTTAAAAATATCAAAAAAAAGTTGACCTTTTGAGGGAGCCACAAAACATGCTATGTTATGTTTTTTTGACAGAAACAACACCAATTTCTGTGGCTCCCTCTTTTGAACCCCTTAATCTATGCCATTTTCAAAACAAAATAGTAGTTTAGAAAGTAGACTTGGAGCACTACGAACATTGTTTTGGTTGCATCTCCAAATTTTGAGTGTAACTATGCTCAATTTCTCATCCAAGGCCAGTATTTCTTGATTTCAGAGAAAAAGTGGCCACTTAAGACCCCTTTTTGGCCCCCCATCTTCCTACACTTACCCATATGCACATAACTTTGTCAAACACATAAACAAAACTCATGAGTAAAATATACAACCATAGAGAGAAGATAAATATGAGTCAAGACACAAGAATTGCACGAGTGGAAAACCCTCCAGGGGTAGAAAAACCACTCCAGAACTGCCTGACTGGCTTAAATGAAAAATCTTCCTACAAATGTCTTACTGACATACATAGAGGTCTCACTGACCACAAGCTTCACTGGCATAGAAAGGTCTCACTGACCACAAGCCTCACTGGCATACTGTGCCTCACTGGCAAATCAAATCACTAACAAATGTAATAAGCAAATCAAAGGGATACTCTGTTTCTATTCAATACAAAACATATGTCTGTCAAATATCCATTCTATTCAATTTGACATCCGGATACACTCAACAATCCTTTATTCTGATCCAACCAACACCACTACTATCCACACAACATAAAACCATTCTTTATGACTTAACATCCTGACAACATTAAGAAATCCAGCCAAGACACTATCACATAATGTGAACTCAGCCATGACATGAAGCTACCTCCTAACTGATTCAATTCAACTCCTGAGTATCTCTAATCTATCCTGATCAAGTGAAAGCATCATGAAACAACAACTTCATATGGCATCATGAAACAACAACTTCATATATCTAAATTCACTTTAACCATGAAGAAACATTATGAACACCTAAAATGCATGATCATTAACAACCTGTGTCAGTCCTGCAATCTTGATGATACCTTGTGAAAATGCAACAACAACTCAACTCTCTCAATACCTTTTGACATCAATGACAAACTATCACCATCAATCTCCCCCTTTGTCATTGATGGCAAAACTTCATGAAACATTATCTCTTTCTCCCCCTTTTTGACATCTCATGACAAAGCCTAAAACAACTCCCCCTGAGAATAACTCCACTGAAAGATATTATAGCATGATCATATTGAATTATGAACACTTTGAAGGCATAAACTCTTGTTAACCTTTGAACAAGTAATGATAGCAATCCTGAAACCAACATATGACCAACCTTTTGAACATTACCAACTGCACAAGGAAGCACTATCCTGCTAGAAAGAAACATGTATGTCAACCTCAACATAATACTATTTCTTGACATACTACCAACATGAGGATGAAGAAGACATATCTCTCTGATTAACTAATAAACTTGAAGAAGAACAAGGCACCACCATCAATTTCATAAGCAACTCTAGATGTCATAGCTTGACACACATACCTTACCACTTCAAAACAAGAGGCACACAATTTTCACATACCTTTCTGAATCATATTAATGAAGAAGAACAACAAAGAACATGTCAAAAAAATTACACCAATGATCAGTTCTAAATAAACATTCATTTTGCAACCAATCTATTCTTGCACATCCTTTTTGACATGAAAGGAATGAAGACCATCCTACTGTTCCTGCACACCTTTTTATAACACACTGTCAAATCTGACATAACCATTATCAATACCTTTGCAAAAAAAAATCAATTGACTTCTTTCATTTGCAACTTCCTCAACCAACACATGCTAACATCTCAAGAGAACTTCTTGAGAATACTCAAGATCCATAATACAAATTAGTTTATCAAGATTGCACAACTTTTCACCATCAAGCTCTTCTTGTAACAACACTTTACAATAATGTCAATTCTGGTATATATTGCAATCAACATGAATTAATTTAACCATCAAGTACTTCCTATAACACCAAATGCAGATGAGATTTCCTTGAGAACACCTTAATTGAAGCATATGTCAAAAATATCAAATATGATCCAATAAACATGTCACTAATCATGAACACCTGTCATACCTGACATACCTTGAAACTCAAAAACATCAGAAACTTCATTTCAAATATTATCAGACAAGCATGATAAACAAAACAAGATCAACTGATCTCCTCCTATAACTTCCTGGGGATAAAAGATAGAACAAGAACAACTCCCCCTCACATCATGCTCTCAGTTATCCAACTAATGATGTAACTTGTGCAAGATGCACAAGTTTAGGATCCTTCTTGTCCTGACTTTGTTTTCTTCTCCAAACTTGTATAAACCTTTTCTTTTCTTTGCTCAAGGTCGCTCTAGATGTCTTCAATTTATTCCTGCAAAACTGTGCCTTATGCCCAAGATTGTGACACTTAAAGCATGTGACATTATAACCAATTAGAGGAGTAAAGAAATCACATTTCTTTGACATGCTAAAAGTACCTCCATAATCATATCTTCTATGCATCCAACAGTCTCTTTCTATGTGACCAACTTGGTTACAATTGTAACATATTATATTAGAACTCTTATTTGTCATTCTAGAAAGACTCTTGTTCTTATGCCACTCAACATTATTTCTGGCATAAGTCTTACAATCTCTAGCTCTATGACCATAGATATGACAAGAATAACAATATCCATGAAACTGAGAATAATTATACCTTATTGTATGGTATTGCCTAATAGGTGGAGGTTTGTTTGTTCTTTCTCTTGCATCATCAGGAGCTTTATCTTTTTCTATCTTCTTGTCTTCCTTAGGAGTAGCAGGAGGATTTCTGACTTTGGAACACTCTCCTTCTTCAGTACTCTTTTCAAACAACAGATTTTTGTGCAACTTAGAAGAAGCCTTTTCTAACTCCTTTCTTAAAGAGACTATTTCAGATTCATACTTTTCACAATCAACTTCTTTGACCTTTAGCTGATTATTAACATCTTCTTTTATTTTCTCAACTTCTGCAATTTGAGCCTTCAAATCTTTTATCTGTTTTTCTGCATCTTGAAGATTTGAAAGAATTTTTGTCTTGGATTCCTTTTCCTCTTGAAGTTGCAACTTTAACATTTTGTTTTCCATTCTGAGTTTTTTTATCTCATCAAGGGCACAAATGAGCTCACCTTCCATATCAATCTCATAATCATCTTCATTATCAATCTCAACAACAAAATTTTCATCAAGCTCTTGTCTTTTCACATTCATATTCAAGTCTTCCTTTTTATCAAAATTCTCAACTACAGGACCATTCTGTGTATCAATCATCAGGGGTGACATATGTAACAAATCATTGCTAGGCTTAACTAAGGCATGTTTTACCATATTTTGATCAACATCTTTCTTTTCTCTATTTGAGACCTTAATTCTATTCTTCTTACCCATTTTACTCCACTACCAGAACCTACCCAAGCTGATTAAGCTTTAAAAGGGAACCTTGCTTTGATACCAATTGTAGGAGTTAAGGACAACACTGAGAGGGGGGGGTGAATCAGTGTTGTGTGAATTTTTGAATCTTTTACAAACTTTAACTTGGAGAGCACAAGGAGAGAAAGTTATCATTGAATTGTCAAACACATAAACAAAATTCATGAGTAAAATATACAACCACAGAGAGAAGATAAATATGAGTCAAGACACAAGAATTGCACAAGTGGAAAACCCTCCAGGGGTAGAAAAACCACTCCAGAACTACCTCACTGGCTTAAATGAAAAATCTTCTTACAAATGTCTTACTGACATACACAAAGGTCTCACTAACCACGGTCTCACTGACCACAAGCTTCACTAGCATAGAAAGGTCTCACTGACCACAAGCCTCACTGGCAAACCAAATCACCAACAAATGTAATAAGCAAATCAGAGGGATACTCTGTTTCTATTCAATACAAAACATATGTCTGTCAAATACCCATTCTATTCAATTTGACATCCGGATACACTCAACAATCCTTTATTCTGATCCAACCAACACCACTACTATCCACACAACATAAAACCATTCTTTATGACTTAACATCCTGGCAACATTAAGAAATCCAGCCAAGACACTATCACATAATGTGAACTCAGTCATGACATGAAGCTACCTCCTAACTGATTCAATTCAACTCCTGAGTATCTCTAATCTATCCTGATCAAGTGAAAGCATCATGAAACAACAACTTCATATGGCATCATGAAACAACAACTTCATATATCTAAATTCACTCTAACCATGAAGAAACATTATGAACACCTAAAATGCATGATCATTAACAACCTGTGTCAGTCCTGCAATCTTGATGATACCTTGTGAAGATGTAACAACAACTCAACTCTCTCAATACCTTTTGACATCAATGACAAACTATCACCATCAAGTAGTGGTGCCAACCTATTTAATGAGCTGCCTTATTTTGTTGGCAAAGATGAAGAGAGCACACAAACACATATGCTAATAACAAATTCAAAGAAACTTGACAATATAAAGGACTATGCTGAGTTGGTAGTCCATGAAGACAAGCATGAGGATGAGATTTTGACCCATGAGGAGGAGCGTAAAATAGCCTTATTTTGGGGAATGAAGAGGTTGACTCGTATAAATTTGCTCATCAAGTTGATAAATATATAGAATAGGAGCCTATGCTCCATGAAGTGGACCCTAATGTCTCGTCAAAGCTTTAGGAGAGCTATCATGAAGTTAAGATGAGTCCTCTTGTACTGAATAATGAAGAAGAGCTTGAAGAGAACCTTTTCTAGGATAAGCTTTAGGACTTCTACAAAAATTGTGATTTCAAACCACCATCTCTTAAGGAAGAAGGCCATGAGCACTATGAGCATGAGGCAAAAGTGACCATGCTTCCAAAGGAACCACAAGATCCAGGGTATCCCAATTAGCAAGAGCACAAGGAGATAGAGAATAAGCATGATGCCAACACTGATTGTTTGAGATTAATATTTCAAGGGGATGTCCCATTAAACGTCTAGCCTAGCTAGGGACTAGGATGGAGGAGTCACCACCATTCATCCTTACTCCAAAGCATGAGTTTAAGCATCAAGAAGGATGGATTCAACCTACTTATTTACTTCAAGGTAACTGCATTCATAATCATGTCAAGTGGGTAAGTGAGTTTCTTTTTATTCTCATAAAAGTAGTTCAACATTTTGTTGAATTCCCCCCTTTCCCCACCTCTTGTTGACTACCCATAGGCATGAAGAACATTCAAAGTTTATTAGAAAGGGTAGTTATTTTGAAAAATCAATCAATGGATTTATTTGAGTCTTCTTCTAGTTTGTTAATTTAGATTAGGTTAGGTTGTGTAGGTTTTCTTTCCTCCAAGTGTTGTCCCACATGTTGCATTCTAATTAGGAGACTATATGCTTTGTTATTTTTGGGTGTTCTTTTGGTGTCTTGTTTTGTTTATTGTTGTAGAGGCAGTGGTAGTCAAATGCTTTAATTAGTCTGGAGGCTCTTCTCATGAAGTTATTTCAGGTCCCCTTTGCAACTCCTATGCCCAATGGATGCTTAAGGCCGCTAGATTTTGTATCTAATGTTTGACGTGTGCAAGCACACTTTGTCGCAAGTCGCCAAGAATTGTAGATATTTCACTCTACATTTATTTTTGAATCATAAGAATTCCATGAGAGCATCATTTCTCCATTGGCAGTAGCTTGGTTTTGTATCAGGTTGCTTCAATCGTTCGATGGGCCATCAATTTAAGAGAATCATTTGCTATGTGGAGCCTTTTCACATCATTCTAGGTTGTCAGTTCTGATGGGCCCTTTCAGTCATGCCATTGGCTAACTCGAATGAGTCATCCCTTGGTGGGACCAAGTCTTCAAAGGATTTAGCAAAGGGAAGCTTGCAGAGTAGATACATGTGGCGTCACCGTGGACTATATTAAGACTATAGTTGTGATGTAGGTGAGGTGTTGTACCTTTATGACAAGTGTCATTAGGCAACATGTAGTAGGAAATAGTTGGTATGCCCCTTTTCATTGAGACAAGAAAGATTCATAAGGCTCTTCGATATGCTACATGGCGGCACCATACACATCCTGAGGGAACCAGACACTGATACAAAGGGTTGGTGTATAGTATTGGTTAAAGAAACTAACTTGGTTCTGTGGTGGAGCCTTTAGTAAAGACTCAATACAACAAAGGGAGGCCATGGATGAGGCCACTTGTCATCTCTATGCATCTCCAGGAAATGGTACATGACTAGCACAGTCACTTTGATGCACCATTGGTTGTTTTATCCACATCACCTACAATGGGTCCATTCTCAGCGAAAGATAGGAGCCTGATAAAAACATCACCTATGGTGGGACTCATCTCAAGGGCTGCCACATGGCACAACCATGTTGAGCCTAAGAAAATCTTTCCATGGTAGTCCAAGGCATTATGCCTTGCTGCCACATTGCAGTAGAACCTCGATGGGGCAAAAGAGGGCCCCGAACTATTAGATTCATTTGAGGCAATCCAATGGCTAGTTTCATCCAAAAGGGAGAGTCCTCATGGTCATGTTTTACAATGGTATAGATTCTAAAGGCCTCAACTAACATTCTCTAAGTGTTGTGCCATTAGTGGAGGCCACTGAATTAGCCCATTGGTGGGCTCAAAGTCTTTGGAGAGGGAGGTTGAAGGAAACTAGAAAATGAGGCTGAATGAAACACATCAAAGAGCCATGTGGTGTAACTGTACTGCTATCTAATAAGGGTTGGCCTAAAACTCCTATCCAATGCGCCATTGGATCATTTTTACCACATCACCAGTCAGTGGGTCTCATTCTCTAGATTCATCTAAAGGGGACTCACCATATGTACCAATAGATTGTGGAGCCATTGATCTTGAGCCTGAGGTGATCTAAAGGTCTATGCATTTATGAAGGACCTTTCAAATCCATGTACAAAAGGAGTTTGATGCACCTTTTCATGAGGCTTGTGATTCAACAAGACTTAGGGCCTTGCATGGATGAATTAGATGCATCCCCAGAGGGACACATTGTTGTTTGGTATCCACATACGTAACATTAAAATCAACCAGTCTCTTCTAGCAATCCTTCAATGCTACATTTCTAATCTAAGTAGATCCAATTTCCTTGGGCATTCTCCCAAGACTCCATCAATATAAATTGAAGATGAAACATCAGTGGATGATGAGCTAGGTGTAGAATCAATACTAGAGATGACAGAAGTGGTTGGGGTAGGAATTTCCCACCTAGAATCATCAAAGAAATCCAATGTTGCATTCATTATGGTGGTTAGGATAGTTGATTCCCACCAATGAGTGGACTGACTTGGGTTGCCATATATACAGGCTCAAAAGATGTAAAATGGGTTGGACAATGTTTAGTCATTGAGCCAATTTTGGGATTTTGGGAGAAAAGTCTATATGCATTCTAGCCTTTGTGGGTGCTCTTTAGTGATGATTTGAATGCTTTGTATTTATGCACTTGTGCCTTTTGTAATATGTTCTCAATTCATCAATGAAGAAAAGTGGCATTCTATGCTTATTCTGTGTCTATTGAGTTGTTTCAAGTCTCATGTATTGATATTGTGCCTTTGTTTTGATTTAATGAATGATATTGGTAAATGGTAAAAAATAATGCCTTTGAGCTCCTTGAAGCTTTGATTCAATATTGTGAGTTAAATAAGAAAACATTGTGTCCTTTCTACATTAGTCTAATTACTATCTTTCTGCATATCGCCTTAGAGTAGTTTATTTATTTAAAGTTTCTGTTCTCTTTTCTTCCCCCGTCAAAAGAAGTAATATGATTTATAAGAAGAGACAAACTCTAAAATCTCGAAGGTTATCTTGTGAGTCAAGAGTCCAACATTCATAGGATTTCCCATTCATGGTGGTTGAGTCTATATTGAAGGGTGACCTAAGGTGAAGATAAAGCCATCAATAGGTGAGAGAAAGTACATGATCTATGATTACTACTTTGATAAATCTTGCTTCTCGATATAGCTTGTTGAATGCATTGTTGCTCCTTGGGACTAAACTAAGATCAGAGATATGAGATCACATTATGTTTTTCTTTTCTTGGACATAGGTGCAATAATTTCAATGCAAATAATTTACACTCTAGTATGTTATAGAAGTTTAATTTAATTGGGATTTATTACCATTGTCAAAATCTCAAGTTATAATGAATTCTAATGGGATGATTTGCATGATGAATGATGATAGTTAATGTAGGCCTAGTGTAGTTAGTGGGTTGGAATTTAGATTTTCTCAAGAGAACACTCTACATATGTGGGTGTGGGTGTTGTGGAAATGCTACATTTTCTAGTGAGATTAATTTCATATAACAATGTGGAAATTCTACTTCATAATAAGTCCATTTCTTGAAGTTAAGGATAATACTTTCTTTTAAATCAAGCGGATGATTAAAGCAAACTATCCAATGTCATACTTTTATAAAATATTATTATTAAAATACACTAAAATATTATTTGTAGTAAGATGTTTCATAGATATTTATTGTAATAACATATTTCCTCGTGTCTTCTTTTGTAGAGTTGCATTAATAATTGTAGAGTTGCACATATTTGTAGAGTTTTAAAATTTTTTATTTCAATTTAAACTTAAAAATTTAATTTCTAATTTCGCTCTATAATTTTGTAGTTCTTATCAATGACAAGAAAGATAGAGAAGAATCCCATCATGGAGAAAAATGTCATCACTGAGAAATCTCCAAAGACAAGAAGACACCCAAGGCTAAAACGAAGGTCCCCAAAATAGTTGAAGATGAGAAAGGTACTAATAAGATTAAAAAGAACAAGTAGATCTACAAGATCTACTTGTTTAAAATTTTCAAGGAAGTGCACCTTGATATCAATATTTCTAGCAAGGCTATGGTAATTATGAACAAATTTATCAATGACATCTTTGAGAGAATTGTTAGCAAGGTGACCAACTTTGGTCGCCATGAAAAGAAGAACATCATCAATATATGAGAGATTCAAATTCCTATGAGTCTTTATCTTCCTTAGAAGCTTGGAATGCATGCAGTCTCTGAGGGTACAAAGGATGTTACTGTTGCAAGTATGGGGATAACCAATGTTGTCATTGATGTCAACATACTCATATGGCATTAATGAGAAAGTTTGGATGAGCTGTGTGCTGAGGATATTGAGAAAATTAGCCTCAATCAGGAACACTGAAGAACAGTTATGACATTAAGGTAAAAGTCCAAGATAAGATGAATATCAGAGGATGCAGTTTAAAGGATTTTCTGATATGAGTCGTGAGATGCTCCAGTCAAGATTTCAGAGGTTTGCATGAAGATATGAAGAAGTTATGGTCGCTCTAGTAGAACCGGTTCCGACAGATGTTCAGTGGTACAGAGTGTCACAAATTGGTTTGGTGAGCTCTGGAATTGCATTATCTCATTCTACGGATTGGAGGGAGTGTTGAAGAAAGCAGTGTGAAGTGACAACTAGATTTGTTCATGGTTTGGAGGTCTGGAAGCACCTTTTTTAGTATGACAGTGGTGATAGGCTGTGTTCTTGAAGTTCCAGATGAAGAAGAGAAGAATTCCAGCAAGCTGATAAAGTGCAGATGTTCTTGGTGACTCAGGAAAGGTTTTGGTGATCTTTGGATCGTGTACAATTCTTATTGGCGGTCTGCATTGAATTTAGAGTTTGCTTTTGTAGAATTACCACTGGGTATTGGTGTTCTTCTTGAGACTGGCTGACTGAATGTGTTACACGTCTTGCGAATGATCTTATAGGTGTTTGCCAACTTAGATGATTATTCCTAAGTCAATGCCTTGTATAAATAAGGGATTGTGAATTCATTTTGTAGCGTGTCTTGGAGCAGATGAGTGTGGTATAGCGAAAAGAAGTGTGAAAGGCAGAGCAAGAGTTTTTGGGCTTAAATGGAACTGATCCAAGCATGGTAAAGATGTCAATCTCCAGTTCAAGTTTGTAATACTTGTTACTTTGTAGACAGTGTGTCTCTTGTAGACAATGTGCCTCTTGTGAGTAGTGTGCTGAAGCAGTGAGCCCTAATTAGCATGTGCCATCTATTTTTCTTATTCTTCTAACAGAGATTAATCCTTAGGTTAATCACCCCATGGTTTTTCCCTTGACCGGGCTTTCCACGTCAAAATCTTGGTGTTTAATGTGTTGATGTGTATCTGCTCTGATGTTTATACTTATGCTTTCATGAATGATTAATTGATATGATATTAAATAACAAAGAGGATATAAGTGTTTGAATTAGAAGCAAGTTTTGGACAACTGATTCAACCCCCCTCTTAGTTGTCTATCCTGAATCCAACAATTGGTATCAAAGCCAAGTTCCTCTGAAGGAGCTTAACCGCTTGAGGTGATCCAGGATGTCGTCATACAAGAAGGATAGCCTGAAGTTTGATGGAACCAACTTCTCTCTTTGGAAAGGTCACATGAAATGTCACTTGGAGTGTATGGGAAAGGCATACTTGTCCATGGTCACAAAAGCATATGTACCTCCACAGGGTGGTCTGACAACTCTAAATGAAATCATAGATGCTGAAAACAATTTGCAGACCAAAGAGGCTCTTCTAAGCGCATTGATTGACTCAAAACTCTCAAATGTTATTGACCTACCAACTGCCTATGAGATCTGGATTAAACTGGAACTTCTGCATGAAGGAGATGAGTATGTTAAGAATGCAAGGTTGCAGAGTCTCAAAGGGAAATTTGAAAGACTCAAGATGAGAGATGATGAAAATATTACTACCTTTATGCCAAGAGTAAATGAGCTGGTGTGTGGAATTAGGAATGCTGGTGGAGTTTTGGATGAAAATGAGATTGTTGGAAAAATTCTCAGATCCCTTCCTGCTGTCTACAAAATCAAGGTTGCTACCATTGATGAATTTAGAGCCCATACAACTGTCACAAGAGACCAATTGGCTGGCAAACTGGCTACATTTGAAATGACCGAGTTTGGAGATGATCCCCCCAAAACTGAATCTGCATTCAAAGCCAGTGCCTTTGTGAAAGGTAAACAAAGATTTGATCCGGGAGAAAACTCTTCAAGGAAGCTGTCATGGTATGATCAAGCAAGAAGAGACTTGGAAGAGGAAGAAGCAGAAACAACTCAACTTGAAGCCCTCATTGCAAAGAGACTGCCAAGAGGATCCGGTAAGTATGAAGGAGAATTACCCTTTAAGTGCTTCAACTGTAATAAGATTGGTCATTTTGCCTTAAGATGTCCAGAAAGATCTACAAGGTTAAATTCTAACAGACAAAGGTTCCAAAAGAATTGGTATTATGTTCATGAAGATGATGATAATGAAGGAGATGATGAATCAGAAATAGGAAACAAATTTGGAAATGAATGGGTGTTTATTGCTATAAAGGAAGAAGATCCAATATCCTCTGAATCTATCAATCATAAGGTTGTAGAAAGAGCTTTGGCTACCCAAGTTGAAGAAAAGGATGATTGGGTTATTGGATGCTCTCACCATATGACAGGTGACAAAAACAAGTTCTTAGACTTGGAAAGGTATGAAGGAGGAATGGTAAAGTTTGGTGATAATTCTGCTGGTAGAATCAGAGGAAGAGGAACTATTTCTTTTGATGGAAAAAGAAAAACTGGTAATGTACTATATGTTAAAGGATTGAAACACAATCTTCTTAGTGTTGGATAGTTGGTGGACAAAGGTTATGATCTCCGGTTCAAGAATGGAAGATGTAGGATCTTTGAGAGCTCTGGAACTGAGATTGCATCTGGTACTCAAACAAAAGGTAATATCTTCCATTTAGTTGGTTCTAATAAAAGTTGTCTATTTGTTCAAGTTGATCAGAGTTGGTTATGGCATAGAAGGTTGTCTCATGTAAATTTTGATAACATCATCAAGATAAGCAATACTCAGGCTGTAAGAGATCTTCCAAAATTGGTGAAACCTACAAATAGTTTGTGCAAAGAATGTCAGCTGGGTAAACAGAGCAGAGTCTCATTCAAAAGCAAGGATCAGTCCTCTACCAAATTATTGGAATTAATTCATACTGATCTATGTGGTCCAACAAGAATCAAGAGTACGTAAGGTGATAGATATTTCATGTTACTGATTGATGACCATTCCCGGATGATGTGGGTTACCTTTCTGAAAGAGAAATAAGAAGCTTTTGAGAAGTTCAAAGTCTTCAAGGCTATGGTAGAGAATCAAACTGGATTAAAACTGAAATGTCTGAGGTTTGATAGAGGTGGTGAATTCACATTCTATGAATTCAGATTTTTGTGAGAAGCATGGTATAAAGAGACAGTTATTTGCTCCTAGGACTCCACAGTAGAATGGAGTAGTAGAGAGAAAGAACTAGACCATCCAGGAAGCATCTAGGACAATGATGATGGAAGCAAATGTTCCCCAGATGTTTTGGAGAGAAGCTGTTAGCACTGCAGTCTATAATCTCAATCGAGTTCAAATCAGAAGCAATACCAGTAAGACTCCTTATGAACTTTGGTTTGGTATAACTCCTATTGTGAGATATTTTAGTGTTTTTGGTAGCAAATGTTACATTAAAAGAGATGAAGATCTAGGAAAGTTTGATGCTAGAAGTGATGAAGGAATTTTCTTGGGTTACTCCACTCAAAGCAAGGCATACCGATGTTACAATAAGAGACTGACAAAGATGATAGAAAGTACAAATGTGAAGGTTGATGAAGGAATTGAGAAGCCCTCAAGGTTTTAGGAATATGATGAAGATGATCAGAATGGTTCTCTAGTTCAAGGAGCTCAATCCTCCTCTAAAAGTTAGATTCAGACTGATCCAGTAAATCAGGAAGAAGAGGTTGGTCTGAATGAGCTTGATCAAGAAACAGAAGTGCAAGAAACTCCTAAAGTTCCAAGGTATGTAAGACTGAACCACTCTGAAGATCAGATCATAGGTGACAAAAGCAAAGGTGTGCAAACTAGAAGGAAATTTGCTCAAAATTTAGATGAATGCTGTTTGATTTCAAAGATTGAACCTAAGACAATAAATGAAGCCTGCAATGATAAAAATTAGACCAAAGCAATGGAGAAAGAGTTGATGTAAATTGAGAAAAATCACACTTGGGATCTTGTTTCTAGACCTAGAAACAAGAATGTGATTGGAACCAAACGGGTCTTCCAGAACAAACTAAATGAAGTTGGTGAAGTAATCAGAAATAAAGCCAGATTAGTCTACAAAGGCTACTCTCAAATAGAAGGGATTGATTTTGAGGCAACCTTTGCTTTGGTGGAAAGAATTGAAGCAGTCAGACTATTTCTTGTATTTATTGCATTCAAAGATTTCAAAGTGTATCAGATGGATGTCAAATCTGCTTTCCTGAATGGTGACTTAGAAGAAGAAGTGTACATTGAACAACCAGATGGATTTCAGTTATCTAAGCATGGTGATATGGTCTGCAAATTAAAGAAGGCATTGTATGGTCTATAGCAAGCCCCAAGAGCATGGTATGAGAGGGTGGACAAACATCTTTTGAAGATTGGTTTCAACAAAGGTATTGCTAATAGTAACCTATATTTCAAAATTGATCATAAAAACATTTTGATTGTTGAAGTATTTGTTGATGATATCGTCTTTGGAAGAAGAGACAGTATGTGTAAAACCTTTGCAAATCAAATGAAAAGTGAGTTTGAAATGTCAATGCTCGGTGAAATGAATTTCTTCTTGGGTCTGCAAATTACTCAGACAAAGAAAGGAATCTTTATATCTCAGACCAAATATGTGAAAGAATTGTTGAGGAAATTCAGAATGGAAGATTCAAAGCCAATGAACACTCCCATGGCAACCGGATGTAAGTTGAGCAAAGATGATGACTCTCCTAAGATAGATCAGACCAAGTATAGATCAATGATTAGAGGATTATTGTATCTCACTCAGACTAGACCAGATATAATGCAGGCTGTTGGTCTTGTGGCAAGATTCCAGGCTGATCCCAAAGAATCTCATGTCATGGCAATCAAAAGAATTTTTAGGTACTTAAAAGGAACAATTGAGTATGGCCTATGGTATCCAAGAGATCAGGATTTTTCTCTTCATGCATATACAGATGCAGATTGGGTAGGAGATGTGGATGATAGAAAGAGTACAAGTGGAGGAGCATTCTTTTTGAGAAAAAGGTTGGTTTCTTAGCTAAGCAAGAAATAAGAGGCAATATCCCTGTCTACAACTGAAGCAGAATACATTGTAGCAACATGAAGTTGCACTCAACTTTTATGGATGAAGCAGATGCTAAGAGATATTCAAGTAGAATATGAGGGCCCCATCACAATTTTTTGTGATAATTCAAGTGCAATAAATATTTCTAAGAATCTAGTGTTGCATTCCAAGACCAAGCATATATCTATCAAATTTCACTTTCTAAGAGAGTAAGTGAACAAGGGTGAAGTCAGATTGGAGTATGTGCCCTCCAAGGATCAGCTTGCAAATATTTTTACTAAACCTCTTCCAAAGGACTTTTTTGAGTATCTCAGGGAGAAGTTAGGGGTCATTGCCCCTCCGGTGATGAACTAGGATGCACTGATGTGGATCAGTCTAGTGGATATCACAATCATATCTTGTGATCTGGATTGGTGATGGGGAGCTGCTACTCAGGGGGAGTAGCTGGTATGATTCTGATGTGTTAAAGTTGCAAGTATGAGCCGTTTGCCATTGATATCAAAGGGGGAGAGAAGACATGTGAAAAATAAGTGGTTGATCAAAGGGGAGCAATAAAGAAAGAGAAGACATGTGAAGAGTTGCTACTGATAGGGGGAGCTGTGACAGAAAGGAGAAGTTCTTGTCTTGATGGTTTTTCACATCATATGTTGCCATCAATGACAAAGGGAGAGATTGTTGCAAGTATGAGGATAACCAATGTTGTCATTGATGTCAACATACTCATATGGCATTAATGACAAAGTTTGGATGAGCCATGTGCTGAGGATATTGAGAAAATTAGCCTCAATCAGGAACAGTGAAGAACAGTGATGACATTAAGGTAAAAGTCCAAGATAAGATGAATCTCAGAGGATGTGGTTTAAAGGGTTTTCTGATATGAGTCGTGAGATGCTCTAGTCAAGATTTCAGAGGTCTGCATGAAGATATGAAGAAGTTATGGTCGCTCTAGTAGAACCAGTTCTGACAAATGTTCAGTGGTGATAGAGTGTCACAAATTGGTTCGGTGAGCTCTGGAATTGCATTATCTCATTTTGCAGATTGGAGGGAGTGTTGAAGAAAGCAGTGTGAAGTGACAACTAGATTTGTTCATGGTTTGGAGGTCGAGAAGCACCTTTTTTAGTATGACAGTGGTGATAGGCTGTGTTCTTGAAGTTCTGGATGAAGAAGAGAAGAATTCTAGCAAGATGATAAAGTGCGGATGTTCTTGGTGACTTAGGAAAGGTTTTGGTGATCTTTGGATCGTGTGCAATTCTTATTGGTGATCTGCATTGAATTTGGAGTTTACTTTTGAAGAATTACCACCGAGTATTGGTGTTCTTCTTGAGACTGGCCAACCGGATGTGTTACACATCTTGCAAATGATCTTATAGGTGTTTGCTGACTTATATAATTGTTCCTAAGTCGATGCCTTGTATAAATAAGGGATTGTGAATTCATTTTGTAGCATGTCTTGGAGCAGATGAGTGTGGTATAGTGAAAAGAAGTGCGAAAGGCAGAGCAGGAGTTTTTAGGCTTAAATGGAACTGATCCAGGCATGGTAAAGATGTCAATCTCTAGTTCAAGTTTGTAATACTTGTTGCTTTATAGATAGTGTGTCTCTTCTAGGCAGTGTGCCTCTTGTGAGCAGTGTGCTCGGGCAGTGAGCTCTAATTGGCATGTGCCATCTATTTTTCTTATTCTTTTAACAGAGAATAATCCTTAGGTTAATCACCCCGTGGTTTTTCCCTTGACCGGGTTTTCCACGTCAAAATCTTGGTGTTTCATGTGTTGATGTGTATCTGCTCTGATGTTTATGCTTATGCTTTCATAAATGATTAATTGATATGATATTAAATAACAAAGAGGATTTAAGTGTTTGAATTAGAAGCAAGTTTTGGATAACTGATTCACCCCCCCTCTTAGTTGTCTGTCCTGAATCCAACAGTTACCACGTTCATCAATGCATGATCTTCTTCTCTTTGTTTTGAATTAGGGTTTATCAAATATTTTAGTGTTACGGCATTGAGTTTATTTGAAGAGTTGTAATCCTTAAGTTTTGTGTAAGGCAAGTTTTCAGTAATTATTTTCTTCTATGATAGTTTGAAATAGAAAATAAGAGGATAAATAGTTGTATTAAAAGCAACATTCATGGTGTTTAATGGTACATTTATGTAACCCCAAATCATAAATATTATTAATGAAAGAATTTTTGGTTTTAGACTATTGAATGTTGATGTTAAAATTTTGCATTGGGAAGCCAAAGATTTGAATAAATTGTGTAATATATATTATCCTTTGCTAAGTTTCACTATGTTATGAAATTACACAAAATATCTTAAAATCTAATTGATAGTAGGAACACAAATCTAGTACAAAATAGTAGCAAGAGAAATATTCTCCCATAGAATAGATACATAATATTTAAAATTCCTATGATAGTTTTCATGCCTATAGAATGTTGACTCAAAATTTGAATATTAAACTTTAGTTGTACCCAACTTATACTAGGTTGCAATGTAAACTCTTTTACATGTTTGTTTGAAGAGATCTATTGTCCTTCTAATGACTTTAACCAAATCAATCCAATCAGTTTCAACCAAAGGGATCTAAATGAGATTATCTATTTCCTCATCAAATAAATCTCCATAAAAATAGAAGCAAGATTTATGTTGTACTCCTTTTAATATTTTTAAAATAGTATAGGCAATATAACTCCCATCACAATAACAAACTCAAAATCAATATATCAATAGACTACATTCTCTAGATAATCCACATAGAATCTCATGATCAAGATTTATTCAAAGAAAAAAATCATTCACTGAAGCAAAAAAAACAACTTTGAAAAAGATACCATGCTAGAAAAGGCCTATTTATTTTAAAATCAAGAATATTTTTCATTCTAAAGATGTTGGAGAAGCTTTTTTGTTTTAGGTTAAGTGAGCATTTAAACATTATAGACAATAAATGCTTCTTGCTCACTAGTGGAAACTATGAATGAAACTCAAAAAAGTCAAGAATACCTGGCCTATATGTGTAGATAAAACTCTAGGGGTGGGTTTGACCTAATATGAATAGATTTAATAATCTAAATAGATAGTACTTGCCACCTATTGGTAGGGAAGAGAGATCAAGAAATAATTCAGTAAAGGAATTCCATGATAAGGTCAATGTAGAAAATAATTTTTACATAATATTTGATTAAACCTCTTATTGTCATTTTCCCTAGTAATTATAGACATCAAACTAGATAGAATACATTCCAAAGATAATAGCCATCATGTAGAGTTACTTTATCTAAGCTATCTAGACTACCTTAAAATTATTTCTACATAAAGACATGCTGCTAGTTTGCTACTCATTAGATGTTTGTATTATAAAAATGTTAAAACTAAAAAAAATCCAAGTCTAAGTCAAGATATAATATCATCCTCTTCTTTTGAATTTTATTGTATATGTTCAACTTCTATTAGTAGCCATTAAAGTAATGTTTCTCTATTCCAAGAATAGTTTAATTCTAGCATATCTATCTTTGATTTTTCTATACATAATTATAGCCTTATTAAACTATTTTAGAATCAAAGGTGCTATTAAATTCATATTTTATAATATCCAGTACAATTTAAAAAAGTTTTGAATATGTTTAAGAAGAAAATTGGAAAAAAATCTACTTTGTAAAGAATATTCACCAAATAAATTGTCACTACCACCAGTGAAACTTAAGTATTTTGCGTACTATAACATTACCATCTATGGAGAATTTATGTTCCATCAAGAGTTTTCATCCCCATCACAAACATTATCAAAACTATAGTTTGTATCCTTTCTCCCTTGATTGGAGTCCTAAACTTTTAATATGACATTAAGGTGTTACATGAATCTAAGTGTTGCAAGCATGCATATAGATGGAACAAGAATTGTAATACAATGTCTTAAAAGGATGCAGTATATAATACTATAATCACTATTAAATGCAACAAAAATATTCATAATGATCAAACAATTAAGTAAATGCAAATGTAACTATAAAACTAGTTTCATCTTCCATACATAACATCTCAAACAATGCCAAACTTGGTGATTTAAATTACCACTCCATAGAAAAAAATTAAAGGTAGATTGGTGTTTGTGGTGGTTGTGAGTGCCTAGTAGGTATGTTTGAAAACTGCACATATATTATAAAGGCTACATAAGGAATGTAAAATTTGGATCATGAAGAGAACTTGTGTCTCAAATTACTGCTTGAACCTCTTCGTTGAACCTATTCTTTGAACCTCTTTATTGAACCTTTCTGGAGTTCATTTGGTAGGTTCAACGACTTTAGTTCAACGGTTCCTTGGTTCATTGGTTCGAGGACATGCGAAGTTGGCATCGTTGTGACGAAGTGATATCGGCAGGACCTTGATGCAGACCACCGTTGACTTCGTAGTGACCATCGGTGAGACGAAGACCATTGGCGAAGCTTTATATCTTTGGGCGGATGGACACTAGTCACTCTGACGAAGGTTTTGGTTTGGCATCAGTAAGATAAGTGTGTCAGAGTAAGTGTCGAAGGTTTGTCCGATGCGGAGTATCACCCTGATGGAAGCGTTCAATGGATCGTCGATGAGACAAGGCCTATCGGCCAAGCTATGTGGAGTCACTCCGATGACTTATGCCTATCGGCGGGAGTCTGGGGTTCAGTGTGACAGTTGAAATCTTGTCTGATATGAGTTATCATACCAATGGTGCTTTAGGACATCGGTGAGAGGATATCTATCGGCATAGCCTAAAGGTTGTGAGCCGATGTACTACAGTCATCCCGATGGAGGTTTTGTTGGTATCGGTGAGATGAAGCACTGCCGGAGCGAGAGCTGAAACTTTTGTCAATGGTGAAAGTTATTCCGATGGTAACCTTGGTGATCGGGGAGACTATGCTTATCGGTGGGAGATGAAGTCTGATGGCCGATGGGGTTGTTATGCCGATGGACTTGAAGGCTTGGTATTGTCGGCAACAAAATTGCCGACAATACTCTTTGGTTCGTTGATGCTTATAAATCAGAATAGCAAAAGCAACCTGATGCATGTGGGATTATTGATCCTATGGGAATATGAACAGTTACACTTGCCATGATGCTGGAAGAAGTCGATACGTTCAGTTAGGACGACAGTTGGGTAACCGATGCTCTTGCAGACTGAAGTTAGAACTAATCTTTTGGCGTTAGTGAGGAGTGATGATGAGACTTGAATAAAAAGGTTCATCTGTAAAAATGTACAGAAGGTGAACTGGGTATGTAGTCGAGAATCAAAAACCAGAGCAAGAAGCTGAGCTCTTTATTGTAACTGTAAAACTTACTGTAATAAAGATTGGTTTCTTGTGGTGGTGGGTTTTTTACCCGTAAGGGTTTTCCGATGTAATACTGTGTGTCTATGTTCTGAATATTGTCTATTTGGGTTTTTCTAGTGTATTCATCTATGTTATTTAGTTTTAAAAGTGACTTGTCTGCATTGTCCCCTTGGAATTAACATTAGGGAAGTTGTCTTCCGCACCTGTGCTTTCCTTACAAGTGGTATCAGAGCCTGGCCCGTTGTGTTATCCTTGTCGGTAGTTTGGGTTTTTTGTGTTAATTCTGTTGTGTGGGAGTTCTGTAGAGTGTTATTTTTAAATTAAATAAAGATGGCTAGTACATCAAACAAAATAGACATTGAGAAGTTCAATGGCACAAACTTTGAGTTGTGGAAACTTAAAGTTGAAGACATGTTAGTCTATAGAGATCTTTGGGTTGCTATGTCTGGAGTTCAACCTACAGGCATGAAGCAAGAAGACTGGGAACTGATATGCAGAAAAGCTAAGGGACTGATAAGATTGAGTTTGTTTGACTCTGTTCTATTGAACGTCCATGAGGAGAAGTCTGCAAGTGATTTGTGGAAGAAGTTGAATAATATTTATCAGGGCAAGTCCTTGGTAAATAAACTTTTCCTCAGAAAGAAATTTTATTCTTTGAAGATGGATGAAGGTGCATCTGTAGCAGAACATCTGAGTGCATTCAATACGATTGTTGCTCAATTGACATCTATAGGTGTAAAAATAGAAGAGGATGATCATTGTATGCTTCTGTTATGTTCCTTACCTGACTCGTGGGACCATCTGGTGATGGCTATTGGAAGTACAACAACTACGTTTTCACAGGAAACTGTTGTTGCCTCTTTGTTGTTTGAAGAGATGTAGAGGAAGTCTTCTGGAATGGCCAAAGAGGCTCTGTCAGTTTGTGGTAGATCAAAGGAAAGAGGCAAGAAAAAGGACAAGAAGTCTAAGTCCAAATCAGAGGGGAAATCAAAATCTCCTGGTAAGAAGTCCAAGGTGAAGTGCTAGAATTGTGGGTAGAAAGGTCATGTCAAGAAAGACTGTAAAGAGGAGAAAAAGAAGAAGAAGAACTTCTCTGACTCTGAGTCTTCACACAGTGATGCTGATGCTTTCATTGTTGCTCTGGCAACACCTGCTTCTGAAGATGTTTGGCTGATTGATTCAAGAGCATCTTTTCATATGACATCTCATAGAGAGTGGTTCACTAAGTATGAACCCTATGCTGGTGGCAAGGTGTTCCTGGCTAGTAATTCAACGCTAGAAATTGTTGGCTGAGGTCGAGTCAGAATCCAGTTCCCAGATGGCAGAATAAAGGGAATGAATGGAGTTCTTCATATACCAGGTTTGGCTTGAAATTTACTTTCTGTTAGTAAGCTTAATGATGTTGGAGTGCAAGTTACTTTTGTGGATGGTGGCTGTAAGATGACTAGAGGTTCTATTATTCTGGCAAAAGGTGAACGCATTGGAACTCTGTATAGGTTAGATGCTAAACCAGTGTGCTGTAATAATGTCTCTGAAAAATCTGGAAAAGCTACTATTGTAACACATGATGTAAATTCTATGGAAGTTAAACTTCTTGGCAGAGAAAACAATGCTCTGGCATCATAGACTTGGTCACATAGGTGAAAAAGGCTTAAAAACCTTGAAAAACAAAAACTTGGTAGATGGGCTGATTGATTGTAATCTGGAGTTCGATTTCTGTGAACATTGTATATATGGAAAGCAAAACCGTGTTTCGTTTTACTCTAGTTCTCATAAATCTTCTAGTGTACTGGACTATGTACATTTTGATGTTTTTGGTCCAGTTGATGTTCCTTCTTTATCTAAGTCAAGATACTACGTATCGTTCATTGATGATTATTCGAGAAGGGCATTTGTATATTTTTTGAAAAATAAATCAGAAGTGTTCAGTCGATTTAAAGAATTTAAAACTCTTGTGGAAAATTAGACTGGTAGAAAACTAAAATGCTTGAGAACAGATAATGGTGGTGAATATTGCAATGCGGATTTTGATAAGTATTGTGTAGACCATGGAATTAAAAGGCATAAAAGTACACCTTATACTCCACAACAGAATGGAGTTGCTGAAAGGTTAAATCGATCATTGATGGAGAAAGCAAGAAGTATGTTGAGTTATGTTGGTCTTGAATAGAAGTTCTGGGCTGAGGCAGTTGCTACAGCTTGTTACTTGCTGAATCGTTCTCCCACTTCAGCATTGGTTGATAAGACACTTATGGAAGCATGGTCTGGTAAGAAGCCCTCTCTAAGACATATTCGAGTCTTTGGCTGTGAGGCATATGCTCATATTCCTAAAGTTAAAAGATCTAAGTTGGATAACAAGGCAGTTAAATGTATATTTGTTGGCTATGGAGTCGGTATTAAAGGGTACAAGCTTTGGAATCCTGAAACTGAAAAGGTAATCTATAGCAGGAATGTAATTTTCAGAGAGCTGAAACCATTGGTTATTGATCCTCAACCGGAAAAGACAGAAGAAAAGAAAGAAAAGAGTGTTGTGAATATTCCTCTAACCCCTATAAAAGAGGAACAACAACAAACACCAAGTGTATATAGTTTAGATGTGAGTTCGAGTAGCTCCGAAGATTCAGATCCAGAGCAAGAACCTAAACCTACACCTCAACCTTTGAGGAGATCTACACGTGAAAGAAGACAGCCAGATAGGTATGGATTTTCAGTACTTGATTCAACTTGTGCCTATGCTTTACTTACTGATACTGATGAACCTAGGACTGTGAAAGAAGCTATTAGTGTACCTGATTCAGATTCTTGGTTGGAAGTCATGCATAGTGAAATGACATCATTGGAGAAGAATGGAACCTGGGATTTGGTGCCCTTGCCTGAAGGAAGAAAACTTGTAGGGTGTAAGTGGGTATTTAAGAAGAAATATGGTCCAGATGGTAGTATTGAGAAGTACAAGTCAAGACTGGTTGCTAAGGGGTATTCCCAAAAGGAAGGTATTGATTATGGAGAAATTTTTTCTTCTGTAGCTAAGCTGACATCCATTAGATTTCTGTTGTCACTTGCAGTAGCATATGATTTTGAAATTGAGCAGATGGATGTGACAATAGCGTTTCTTCATGGAGACCTTGAAGAAGAAATTTATATGTCCCAGCCAGAGCATTTTGTGGAAAAAGGTAAAGAACATCTAGTATGTAAACTTAAAAAGTCTCTTTATGGTTTGAAACAGTCTCCCAGAATGTGGTATCAAAAGTTTGATACGTATGTTTTATCCTTGGGGTATGTGAGATCTAAATCTGATCATTGTGTTTATTATAAAACTAAAGGTGATCGGATTCTTATAATTGCACTATATGTGGATGATATGTTGTTCATTGGCAATGGTAAGGGGATGATCTCAGAATTAAAATCTCAGTTGTCCTTGAAATTTGAAATGAAAAATCTGGGGGCAACAAAGTACATTCTGGGAATGGAGATCAAAAGGGACAGATCTAAGAGAAAAATTTGGCTCAGCTAGAGGAAGTATATTACCAATGTTCTTGATAAGTTTCATATGTCTGATTCTAAATAGTTAGTTGTTCCAATTTTGCAGGGAACGAAATTATCTATTGAAGATTGTCCAGAATCTTCAAATGACATTGATGACATGAAGAGAGTACCTTATGCAAGTGCTGTTGGCAGTTTAATGTATACAATGATCTATACCAGACCAGACATTGCCCAAGCAGTGGGAGTTTTGAGCTGGTTTATGGCGAATCCAGGCAGATCACATTGGGATGCTGTGAAAAGAGTTATGAGGTATTTGAAGGGAACTTCTGACTATGCTATTTGCTATCATGGAAACTCAGAAGGGTCTAAGAGATCTATCAGCATTCAAGGATATGTTGATTCTGATTGGGCAGGGGACATTGACAGTAGGAGATCCACCAGTGGATACGTGTTCACGTTACATGGTGGTGCTATCAGTTGGATGAGCAAGCGACAGGCTGTAGTCGCTTTGTCCACAACAGAGGTAGAGTACATGGCAGCTACTCGTGCATGCCAAGAAGCCGTTTGGTTGAAGAGGTTGTGTTCTGATGTTGGTTTTAATGCAGGGCAAAAACAAATTCACTGTGACAGTCAAAGTACCATATGTTTGGCAAAGAATCCTACATTTCATGCTAGGAAAAAACATATTGATGTCCAATATCACTTTGTTCGTGATATGGTGGAAGAAAAGAAGGTGATGCTGGAAAAGGTTGACACTTTGGAAAATGTCGCTGATGCCTTAACTAAACCAGTGAGCACGACCAAGTTCAAATGGTGTTCAGATGAAATGGGTCTTCGCGCCCATAGTTCTCAATAATCGAATGAGGACTAAGAGGTAGCAGTAATCTCTTTGACAAGTGGGAGATTGAAGAGAACTTGTGTCTCAAATTACTGCTTGAACCTCTTCGTTGAACCTATTCTTTGAACCTCTTTGTTGAACCTTTCTGGAGTTCATTTGGTAGGTTCAACGACTTTAGTTCAACGGTTCCTTGGTTCATTGGTTCGAGGACATGCGAAGTTGGCATCTCTGTGATGAAGTGATATCGGCAGGACCTTGATGCAGACCACCGTTGACTTTGTAGTGACTGTCGGTGAGACGAAGACCATCGGCGAAGCTTTATATCTTTGGGCCGATGGACACTAGTCACTCCGACAAAGGTTTTGGTTTGGCATCGGTAAGACAAGTGTGTCAGAGTAAGCATCGAAGGTTTGTCCGATGCGAAGTATCACCCCGATGGAAGCGTTCAACGGATCATCGGCAAGACAAGGCCTATTGGCCAAGCTATGTGGAGTTACTCCGACAGGAGTAGTCACTCTGATGACTTATGCCTATCGGCGGGAGTCTGGGGTTCGGTGTGACAGTTGAGATCTTGTCTGATATGAGTTATCATATCGATGGTGCTTTAGGACATCGGCGAGAGGATATCTGTTGGCATAGCCTAAAGGTTGTGAGCCGATGTACTACGGTCATCCCGATGGAGGTTTTGTTGGTATCGGTGAGACGAAGCACTGTCGGAGCGAGAGCTGAAACTTTTGCCGATGGTGAAAGTTATTCTGATGGTAACCTTAGTGATCGGGGAGACTGCTTATCAGTGGGAGATGAAGTCTGATGGCCGATGGGGTTGTTATGCCGATGGAGTTGAAGGCTTGGTATTGTCGGCAACAAAATTGCCAACAATACTCTTTGGTTCATTGATGCTTATAAACCGGAATAGCAAAAGCAACCCGATGCATGTGGGATTATTGATCCTATGGGAATATGAATAGTTATGAACAGTTACACTTGCCACGATGCTGGAAGAAGCCAATACATTCAGTTAGGGTGACAGTTGGGTAACCGATGCTCTTGCAGACTGAAGTTAGAACTAATCTTTTGGTGTTAGTGAGGAGTGATGATGAGACTTGAATAAAAAGGTTCATCTGTAAAAATGTACAGAAGGTGAACTGGGTATGTAGTCGAGAATCAAAAACCAGAGCAAGAAGCTGAGCTCTTTATTGTAATTGTAAAACTTACTGTAATAAAGATTGGTTTCTTGTGGTGGTGGGTTTTTTACCCGTAAGGGTTTTCCCACGTAATACTGTGTGTCTGTGTTTTGAATATTATCTATTTGGGTTTTTCTAGTGTATTCATCTGTGTTATTTAGTTTTAAAAGTGACCTGTCTGCATTGTCCCCTTGGAATTAACATTAGGGAAGCTATCTTCTGCACTTGTGCTTTCCTTATAGATCGAAATGATTGGAGTTAAGAGAGCTATGTGCTAATTCCTTGCCGATTGATTTTAGGTGTTAAAAAGATCCCCTAGAACAACTTGTGGATGTGTCAAAATTCTTTCTAAATATCTCAAGTCTTCTATTTTGTAACTATTTGTCCAAAATTATTTAAGGAAATTTTTTTGTGAGAGAAGAAAATTGTTTTCATCATTTCAAACATGATTACTTTGGTGATATTCTTTTTGGCTTAGCCACAAGTAGTCTATTGCTATAGTTTCAATAGAATTATACTTTTCTGAAGGAAGTACAAATTTTTGTTGAAGTATTCCTATTATTTGAAGAAAGAAATTGTGTAATAGAATGTCTTAATTATTTCCACAGACAGGCTTGGGTGCTTTTGGCTTGCCTTGCTCTGTGTTTCCTTTTTTTATTGATTTAACAAGGGGATGGCCCCGTGAAAACCACCTATTGATCCATCAAAAATATATACAAATAGGAAGACATAATCCCAGGTGTATATATATAGAATTTCTTAATTATTTCCACATATGGGTTTGGGTGCTTTTGGCTTGCCTTGCTATGTGTTTCCTTTTTTTATTGATTTAATAGGGGATGGCCCAGTGAAAACCACCTATTGATCCATAAAAAAAATATACAAATAGGAAGACATAATCCCAAGTATATATATAGGTAAAAGTTTAAAGTTATGTCACACTTTTGGCCAACTTATCAGCATAAACGAATTTTAGTATTTCCTACAAAAAGTCAATTTTGGTGAAACTTATGTTCTATATGGATTCATTCTACCTAAATCAAATCTAGGCCACAACTTTTCCAATTGGAGCCATCCACTAAAAACATATGTAGCATCACTTTGGGGCTCATTTACCAAAAACGTGATTTTTTTTTAAAAACTTCATGTTTTAACAACTCCTACTCATGTAGATAATTATTTTAAAAGAATCTAAAAATACCCTTTTGTAGATCAATAAGTCTACTTTGTAAAACTATAATTTTTTAAACATTTCAATTAGTGTTTATATTTTATTTTTTATTTCTACTAAAAGTAGGTCATCAACACCAAAATATGGTGTTGATTGTACTGTCAAGAGAAAATAGTAAAGCTTATAAAAAAAAATTGTAATAAATATGATGCACTAGAAGAGAGATTCCTTGTCAAGATGATATATTTTTTTTCTATTTTGGATAAATAATGAAGACAAAAGTTGAGATCCCATCGAAACTGTTGTGTTTTCATTACATGCAACTTCCAAGATTTATTTAAAAATATATATTTATCAAATTGGGGAAATAATTATTCCATGCACTAAAGTTTTGAGTTATGAATGTACAAAAAAATATAGAAGGAAAATAAATGAAATTTACTCTATAAAGTGCGATGTCCCATTCAACCTTATTTTTCAACATTTTATCAACAACTTTAAAATATAGTGTCAATTTTATAAAATACTACATTTAAATAATTTTTTTAATTTTTTTTAAAAATATAAACTTAAAATACACTAGAAAACCTACATTTTATTAGTTTACATCATTTTAAAATTCAAAAGATATACATCACTTTGTAGTGATTCAAGTTAAAAAGTTAGATCAATGTTGGTCGTTTCCTTTATAAAAGTGTGACATAACTTCAAACTTTCACCCATATATATATATATATATATATATATATATATATATAAATATATATATATATATATATATATATATATATATATATATATATATATATATATATATATATATATATATTATACTCAAAGGTGTCATATTTACTCATGGTTCTTGTTTATATTTGATAAAGTGTATCTTGATTTTTGTTTTCCCTATGATGGGCTTGGGAGAGGAGGAACATATACATACATACATACATACATACATACATACATACATACATACTCACACAATTAAAAACAATGTATATATACAATTACAAACATTTTTCCCTAAGACAAAACATAAATTATTTAAATATAAGAATCATTGTTAGCATGTGCTATTACTAATTTTGGAAGTTGAATCCTGTCATTTCTATTAGTCTTCCTACAAAAAAAAACTACAATTTTATGACATATATAATGTTATAGCATTCATGTTAAGAGTGATCACTGATGGTGTTAGGTTGTCATTGATGTCAAAAGTGTTTAGGAGCATGAGACATCATCTTGCAGATATAGAGAATGGTTTTATACTTCACAGGTTTGATCTTGCATCATCAGGAGTACATCATCTTATGTGTTGTTGATCATTTGATATTTGAAATTGTCAATCTATAGTTGATAATTGCCATGTCTTAGGATGATGAAGAAATCAATCTGATCTTCTCATGTCTTGATACATGTTGAGTTTGGTTTAGTATACATGAAAAACTTATCATTTTAAGTACAGGTATGCAGAGACATTAAAGATTTGCAGAGGATGTTATAAAATGATTCTTGATTAAGGAGTTTGTGTATTATGTGCCATGAAGACCTCATGGAGATTCAGTGTTATCATCATGTCAAAGATCAAAGGATGTAAGAATGTCAACAATATTTATCAGGATGCCTCCAATATGTATTTGTCTTCATCTTGTTATGCTTCATCACAGGATAAAAGGGAGTATTTGTTTATCAATGTTTGGGTTCATGGCTTGTTGGTGTTCACATGTTTTCAGTTGAAGAAATGTGCTGCAGGAATTGAAGAGAGTCAAGAGATTGATCAAGTCAGTGTTTTAGGAGTTCTCAATTACTTCATTGCTTTCAGTTGATTTATACTTCGGTGTGTTGTCAAAGTGTTTGGGAGTTGCAAAGAGATTCTTTAATGGATATATTCATTGAGTATATATAAAAGATAGAGGAATGGCAGAATATTATCATTTCAGAGATGTTTAATGGTTTCACAAAAAGGGTCATATCCTTCAAAGATTAAATGTGGCTTAAATGGTAAATTAGTCATCTTTTGAGACTGTCATATGACTTCACACTTTTGTTTTAATTTTAGTTTGACCTGCTCCTCCAGGTAATAGCCACTTATAGTGACTTGCTCAAGGGTTTGTTTGCCATATAAATAACCGGCCCTTATCTCCTTTTACCGATAGGAATGGTTGACACATGAGCGCCAATATTATATCAAAGGCTGTTTGAACGATGAAATGGGCGGGCTTAAAATGTGTTTGAATTTAAACTATCACCGCCAAAAAAAAAGGCTAAGAGGAGTCCGCCCGATGCATTAAAGAAAAATACTACTAAAACTTTGTCAGGAGTTTAGAAAGTCTTGAAACCCGATCTCCAAGCCTTTTATGGCTTTAAATTTTTTTTAGAAACTTTCTTTAATTTCTAAAGTGGTCGGTCCATACCATTTAGATTTTTTTAAAATGGAGATTTTTAATTTTAAAAGAAAGCTATGAATTTCTTTTTTAAGGTGATAAGTCTTTTTTAAAATTAGAAATTTTTAACTTATCAACTCTAAGAGATGTTTCTAAGGAGATTTTTTTTGAAGGCAAATATTGATGAAGAATTGGAGATATTTTTTTTCAAAATGAAGAATATCTTGAGACATTGGCTAGGATTTTTAAGAAGTTCTTTGCAGAGAAAATGAGATTTATTGAAGATGATAATGTGGATTTGGTTTTGACAGAGGATAGATTGATTTGTTGTGGGAAGAATTTGAATAGTTTTTGAAGACAAAGATGATTTTGTTTGAGAAGGTGAAAATATTTATACAGAGGAATATGAAAAATCTTTTGCAGGTGAATCAATTTGTGATGGCTCTTCATTTTTGACATGAAAAATTGAAGCAATCCAGTGATTTTTTTAATGGATATGAAGGATCATGCAATGAAGATGAAAGTGAATGCACAAAGGAATTTGAAGAGTTATTGTTTTATTTTTGACAGGGGCAAAATGATTGAATTTAATTGAAGTTGTTTTTGCAGATATATTTTTGTTAAATGTTTTATGCAGGGATTAAATTGAATACAGAAATTGTTCAAATTGAAATGTGAAAGAATATGAAGGATCATGTACAGAGAAGAGGAAGATCAAAAGATTTTTTAATGCATAAAATTGACGTATATTTTTAAGATAGAGAAGAGAATATGAAGGGTTATTGAAAGAACATTGTGATGGGTTGTGAAAGAATATTCAGATTTTATTTAATGACATTACAGATGTTTTTGAATATAGAGTTGTATGGTTTAATGAGATAGATGATGAGATGATGAACTGACAGGGATCAAATACAGATACAGAGATTGACAAGGTGATTAGAAAGACAATATGCAATTGCAATGACAATCAGGTGCATGAATCATGAAATTGATTGATCAAGACATTGAAACTAGTAAGACAGAGATGAAACATACAGAATATGCAGTGTGGTTGAGGGGATCCAGAAAAAGGATTGATTTTGAATAGAATGGCCATTAGACAGACATATGTTTTGTATTGAATGAAATAGAGTGTCCCTCTGAACTTGTTTATTACTTCCAGTGAAGATTCAGTTTGCCAGTGAGGCCTTGTATTAGCTAGTGAGGCTTGTAGGTCAGTGAGACCTATTTGTTTACCAGTGAGGTATATCAGTGTTGGAAGTGGGTGCTTCTGTTTGGTATTGGAGTTGGTGCTCCATAAGGAGTTGGTGCTCCTAGATACAATTTGTATTGCTAGTGAGGCAATTCTGGAGTGGTTTTTCTACCCCTGGAGGGTTTTCCACTCGTGCAATTCTTGTGTCTTAATCATCTCTCTATGATTGTATGTTTTTCTCATGAGTTTTGTTTGTGTTTGACAAAGTTATGTGCATATGTGTTTGACAATTCAATGATAACTTTCTCACCTTTATGCTCTGCAAGTTAAAGTTTGAAAAAGATTTGAAAATTCACACAACACTGATTCACCCCCCCTCTCAGTGTTGTCCTTGACTCCTACAATCACAATTCTCAACAAATAGTATAATGTTTAGCAAAACAAGTAACTCACAATAAATTTTCTTCCCCAACATTATAATCAAAGCTCATGTGAATTCTTTGTTTAACAAAGACAAATATAAATGACTTAAAACTAGTTGACTTACAAAATTCTTCATGTGTCTAAGACTCTAAGTTGTGTCTAGCCATGACATAAATCAAAATGCAAAAAATTGATCACATATTTCCTTCAAATATTGGATGTGAAGCAAATAACAAGTAAAGAGCATTCAAAAGAAAGGTTATGTGCGTAAACATGAGACTAGTTGGACACTTCACATCTATTCTTCAAATAGGTATTTACTATTTTATGCACCATATATTGAAGTTTCTTTTGTAGCAAGCCTCACTCTTTCACACTAACTATAGTTTTTATAAAATAGTTAAATTTATATATGTGATTATGTAGTATTACTTTAAAGACTATTTTGATTTGGTCAAGTTTATGAAGATTTCTCAGCAGGTAGGGCTTTATGGGAATTTTAGGATTGGTCCATTTATTGCAGCCAAATGTATTTTTGGGTTTGTGTTTCTTCCTTTTGCACTCATGCATCATTATTCTCTTTCAAGACAGGTTGACAGAAGACCAAGAATGCAATATGTAACTTTAGACATAATAATTAACAAAAAATTGTAGATTGAGCCTACATTCAAGCATTGTAAATTTATATGCAAATAATAATTAATACACAATTTGGAAGCTCACTACTTTTAACCTTAGATAGATCAAGGCTACTTCATTAGAGGATGCACAACTTGGTCATATTGATCCCTCCATCTTTTAATAAGTAAATAAGAGATTCCTACAAGTAGAAAATTTAGCTGTTCTACTAAACTAGGAGAAGAGCTTAATATCCAAAATGGATTACTTCTTTGGAGGTGTCAAACCCATAATATAGTTTCTAGTTTCCTAGGGTTAGGTTAGAGGGTGGACATGATAAGGTTTTAATAAGTTTGTGAGAATAAATTCATTTTTTAGATATTAGTTGATAGCACCAGTAGGAGACTTCCAAGTATTACTTGTGAAATAGAGTACTCTTGAATGTTCATGTCCATAAGAGACAACACAAAGATATCTTGAACATGTTATTGGGATCCTTGTACCATGATATTCATTCTGGATGAGGATTCTAACTGATATCATACATCGAGCATAAATCTCCCAATACCATTTGACATCATATAATTGAGAATGTAATTATTCTACACACAACATTTGATACCCTTTATGCTTGCAAAGAATACTCTTATTATCTAGTGGAAAACTACATGCTATAGAAATATCCAAGCAGAATGTTTTCCACATTGGATTAGTGTCCTCAATGGTTGCTATATTGGTTTATCTATGCCAACTCAAACATGCCAACAAAATAGAATAGAGGCTTGTATAGACATGATATTACCTCCAACACTATTACAACACCAAGTCTAGGCAAATTTTGCAATTCAAAGCTTAGTCACAACATATAATTATATCAATAAATCATTAGATATGTTCTCCCAATGTAGATATTAGGGGATTTTTTCACTAGGGTTAAGTATTTGTGTTAGAAGATGTTGGCTTCCTAGCTCACTAACTTAACCTGTATTATGTGAATTAAGAATTTAATGTTTATTTGAATTATAAATGTTAGTGTGAAAAAAGTGTTTTACCTAACTAGTTCATATTAGGTTCTATTTAGACTTGCATACTTAAGCTTACTTAGGTCACTTATATTTTTGTCTCAAGCCATACAATTGAGACACTTGTCATGATCTTAGATTGCCTTAGGGTTTCAAACTTATATTTATAGAAAGGTTTTATCATTGTATATTGTACCATTATGTATGCATTTAATACAATTTCTTGGCTTCATAACATTTCATTTTCTTCTCTCTTGTGGAAGGTTGTTTTGATTGTAGGTGATTCTTAGCTCCTATGAGGTTTCTCATCAACTCTTAAAATAAATTATATTACAATATGTATGTTGTGGGGCAACAATATTTATGTATCGACATAACAAGGGAGTTATGAGGATCTTTTGATTTGTTTATTGGGCTTGAGTCAACATTTGTTCTCAACTTCATTTGTATTCTAACTTAGGGAACCTTATTCTACTATTTAATCATTAATGCACCTTACAATACTAAGTTTAATTATGTCAGTCAGTTCACAAATGATTTTATGAGCTATAGAAGTCTTTAAGACAGACCCATCTTTGATGCATCCTAGCCACTTTGGTGCAAATCCCTTTCCTACCCCCTTGGGAGCTAGAGAAGCCTTTGACCCAACAAAATGGAAAATAAAGAAACCTCAAATGTAAATGAAGTTGGATTAGGTTGCCAGATGAAAATAATCTAGATATCTCAAATTTTGTAGGATGCAAGAGTGTTATCATAAATCTACATTGTAGAGTTCATACAAGATTTTTTACAACATTCATCAAACACATATTTCTAAGGCATACAAGTTCAAAAAGTCTTGTTTAAATAAGAGAGTTGACTTGCAAGTATTTGCTTCCATTCTTTTAAAATTATGCTTTAAAAATAAAAAGATTGCCAAATCAAATCATGACGATAAGTTACAAAGAACAATGATAGTATGCATATTAAAGTGGTCAAAACATACAAAGAACAGTTACACTATACATATCAAAATGGTCGATAAAATTAATTTATTTTAAATGATACAAATGAGTAACATATTACCAGCCTATATGTAATAACTTTTTATAAAATATAAATATGTACTAATTAACAATAAGTCTATAAATATTTTTTTATTTATATCAACCATTTGATAGCGCCTTGCGTGATTTCGCTAGTGAACATTGAAGCTCAGGTTGTGTGCAAGCTCCTACTTGATTGTAAAATGCATCGCCGCTCACCCTATTCTAGCTAACAACGTCGCCGTCGGTGTCGCTTTCAGTGTCGCTTCGGTGTGCTTGCTTCTCCACGAGTAGAGAGCTCGGAATCTGCGGAGTTTGAAGCTCCATCTTCCCTTAATCCCTTGTTCCATGCAACATTTGTTCCATGCTTGGCCCCACCTCTTCATCCCTTTCAATGCGTAACAACCCTGCAAAACTTGTTTTTCTCACCTCTTCAATATCTGCCTCCTCTGCAACACCTCCTCCACAATATTAATCGTCTTCCCCTGGTAAATTTGAGTTGCAGCCCACGCAGGAAAGTAATACATACTTGAATCTTGCACATTTGAATCCAGACTTCTTCGGCCGGAAATGATTTCCAAGAGCGTCATACCAAAACTGTATATTGTGACTGATTGGAAGACCAGAGATCCACTCTGGAGCCAAATACCCTCGTTGTGGTCAGTACGTGGCTGAAATCTCTACTCACAAGCTTTCCCAACCCAAAATCTCCCAACTTTGATAAAAAATTACCGTCCAGCAGAATGTTCTCGGGCTTTATATCTCTGTGAATGATGCGATCTCTGCATTCCTCTTGGAGATAGACTAAACCTCGTGCAGTGCCTGAAGGCTGAAGCGATCTGGAATCGGGTCTTCCGGTCGAGTACCTTCCGTTTATTTTTGGATATACTAGTGAACAGCAAGGAATTTAGAGAGCCGTTGCGCATGTAATCATAAATCAGTAACCGTCTGAATCCTTCTACACAAAACCCTCGAAGCCTGATCAAATTGCCATGTTGTATGTTTCCAAGAGAACTGATTTCCGCTCGGAATTGCTTATCATCCTGTCTTGAACCTTCCAATTTCTTTACAGCCACAAGCGTACCGTCAGTTAGAGATCCTTTGAACACTGAGCCGAATCCTAGTTGCAGTCTTCAACTCCGTGTAACTAAACATTCTAAGAAAAGAGTTCGAGGAATCCGCACACCTCTCCATCGATCGTAGCCGATATCTCCACCACATTAAAAATGAAAAGATACTCAAAGCAAAGGTGAGAGCTAAAACACTCACAATACTGGTGGTTTTGAGTTTGGAGGACGATTTATGAAACTTTGGATGTTCAGAGGCAGCTACTCGAATGAAGACATTCCATCTATTTTTTGATGGAGAGTTGTGCATTTTTAGCAAATCTCCGGACCATATTTGGCAGGGTCCCGAAGGCGAATTGAAAGTAAATGCAGTGCACGAGCAGTTGCGGAGGTAGTTCTGCAGTATGAGGAAGCTGAATCATCAGATAACGTTGTACCGCAGGCGATGAATTTGTCAGCGATGCCATTTTGGGCACCGCAGTTTAACGGGCTCTGCCGAACACAGCCGCTGGACCATCAATCTTGCGAATCCCAGGTGCGACCTTCCACGCAGCTGCAGAACTGAAGATTGTTCGAGTTGCAGCTTCCGTAAGCGCCACATAGACCATATACGGCGCATTGATCTCTGGACGGATTCCACACCATGTTCCATTTAGTGCCATAAACCAAAGAGTATTCTTGTATTCCTCCGGATTTAATCTGGAAAAAACGTGAGATCCCTTTGAGCAATTTATAACTGGAATACAAACCAGAACTAGTAATTTCAACGCTGAGATTGTAGTGGTCTCCGTTTCTCAGTTCTGGAATTCGGCTGAAACTTTCGCCGTCCCATGTTCCGCTCTCCCAATACTGGACAGAGTTGTTCCGAATTGGTTAGCTGCAGATGGATCCGTGTGAAAGGAGAAAAGCTCAGTTGCGGGATCTAATGAGTGTTTCCAACAGACCAGCTTTAGCTTTCCACCGATCCTCATCCCAGGCAACCAGGTATATACAGGATAGTCGAAATTCTGCCCAACAGTCTAAGTTTTTTTTTATTTTCGATACTCAACAGTCTCAGATTTATTGTCATCGCTCAGTATCAAAAAATTACCAGACTCTAATAGCACCGCCGGCGAGGCCTTGTTCGATATGTTGACCGACCAAAGAGACGTGCCCTGTTCATCGAACAGTCAAAACGCCAGGCCAGTTTTTCACGGGACTCTTCCAGTTAGCCACCCTAACGATCTCCTCTGGTATTTTGGCATACCAGATGCCGATAAACCAGTTATTGCTTCCATTTGGGCAGAAAAATCCCAATTCCTAGTACAATAAGGGCGAAGATCATACCTAGCAGTTGCACGGGGTGAACGTGCAACGGTAGGCAATATGTGAACTAAATGTTTTTTGAGAAGTATTTGTGTTTCATGACTTATTGGCATTGTATTGTTCGAGGAATGTAATGTAATTTGTGATTTATATGCATTTTAAAGGAGTATTTGTTTGTAAAGTAAATGTTTTTTGAGAAGTATTTGTGTTTTATGACTTGTTGACATTGCATTGTTTGAGGAAGGTAGTGTAATTTGTGATTTATAGGCATTGCAAGGGAGTATCAATTCTCATAATGTAGTGGCTCCTCTTGCATATATTTATGTAGCCAGTTTCCTGTTGCATCCTTCTTGAAATTGTCTATGGCATCACCTGTCATGCTATGTTTTGCAACTTAGAAATATGGTTTTTCAACTACATTTTCTTGTGTAATAAATACCTATGTAATAATTTAAGTGACTACATACTACTACTATGACAAAATTTGACACAAAATTGGATGCACTGAGTGGATTGTTGAATAGATTTTTAGAACTTCCAAACAAAGCATTCGAGACTATACATCCTTATTATATTAACTTGCCCTAGGTAAAAATGGTAACATGGAATCAGAATTACGGAAAGCTAACATTTGGTTTGCTCCGAAAATGTCATTCAAAAACTACTTAGATTTCAATTGGTCCCAACTATCATGCTATGTTTTGCAATTAAGAAATATAGTTTTTAAACTACATATTATTGTGTGATAAATAGCTATATAATAGTTTGAGTGACTACATACTACTACTATGACAAAATTTGACACAAAATTGGATGCACCGAAGGGAATGTTGAATAGATTTTAGAACTTCTAAACAAAGCATTCAAGATTGTAAATCCTTATTCTATTAACTTGTGCATAAAAATGGTAACATGGAACTAGCATTATGCAAAGCTAATATTGAGTTTGTTGCTTAGATTTCAATTGGTGTCATGCCTCAAATATATTGGGATCAAATTAATCTCTGTACAATTATTGCTTGGGAATGCATAGAGAGAAGAAATCTTATGGATTGACACAATTTCCTTGAAAAAAAAAAACCATAAAAGGAGTGTTTGAAAAACACAAATATGTTCAACAATATGCATTTATAGATGTCGACTCATTAAGAATGCAATTTAAATAGATCATAAACAAGTCAAATCAGTAAAAATAAAATTAAGTTGAATTAGTTCTATATTACACCCATGCCTTCATTAATATAAACATATCAAGCACAAAATATGAAGTATCACATGACCAGAAAGCTAAAGAGCCGAGATTAGTAATTAACATTGTTGCCATTTGTTCAACCAACAAGTCTAGATTTTCAACATCATTACCATAAACCTCGTGAAGAAATTTAATGGATTCTTTATCATTAGTATGGTCTTGCCACTTTGTAAATGGAACCATGAGCATATTTCTTCTAAATTTGTTGTATCTTGGTACACTCCTTTCACGATCATGATAACTATGAACCAAGTGAACAAGCATACTTATGAAATGTTAGTGCCAATTTTTATAATTTTTTAAAGAATAGGACACTAAGAGGGCATGCCAATAATAAATAGAAATTCTTTACTTTCAAGTGCAACCAAATCTATGGGATCATCTCTCTCTTAGCCATCTAGGTCCTTAAATATAAGACCTCTCATCCACATGGGAGGTCCTTAAATATAAGACCTCTCATCCACATGGGACAGGCTTGATTCCCCGTAGATACCATCATCCCCTCATTTCCATTTTTTTGATAATCTTTTTTTTTTGCCATTTGTTCAACTAGCAACTCTAGATTTTCAACATCATTACCATAAACCTCATGAAGAAATCAAATGGCTTCTTTATCATCAGTAAGGTCTTACCACTTTGTAAGAGGAACCATGAGCATATTTCTTCTAAATTTGTTATATCTTGGTACACTCCTTTCACAATCATGATAAACTATGAAACAAATGAACAAGGATACTTCTAAAAATGTTAGCGCCAATTTGTTTAATTTTTTTACAAACATGATGGTAAGAGGGAATGACAACAATAGATACAAATTCCTTACTTTCAAGTGCAGCCAAATGTATGGGATCAACTCTCTCTTGGTCATCTGGGTCCTAAAATATAATATCTCTCATCCATGTGGGACGGGCTTGATTCCCCATAGATACCATCATCCTCTCATTTTTTATTTTTGATAATATATTTCTCCCTGGATTCCTATTAGCTCCCTTAGACCCACCTTGTCATACCTCTCCTAACCACGCCTCTATCTCCCCACATATGCCCAAGAATCTAGGAAAAAAGTTGCACTACATTGTGAGGAGACTAACCAGAAAGGATAAAAAGATAGGTGATAATGGATGCAATGGATGGGAGGTTTGTGATAGATGGGTGGAGGTGTTTAAAATGTGATGACAAGGAGAGGTGATACATAGGAGGATGCATGATAGGGAGAATGCTTGTAAGGGATGCATGGACTTCATAGTATGTCAAGAGGTGTCTAAAGCATGCTTTAGGAAATCACAATAGGTTCAAGAGGAAGATACAGTGGATAGGATGGATGGGAGACAATAGGATAGATAGGGAGATGGTAGGCATGAATATGATAAGATAAGAATGCATAATGGATTGGATAAAAGGATGCTATGGATGGATGGAGGAAAGGAGTGATTTGCAACAAAATAAAGTATATGAATGGATGGAAAAGGGACTACGCATGATGCCCACAAGAGGTTTTCATCATGGCACTTTCCCAAGGCGCCAGAAGGAGTGGTTTTTACCATTGGAGGGATTTTTTTCCTTATTATTTTTTCATTTTTTTGTTGTATTTTTTTACTTTTTTACTTTTTTTCTTTTTGGATGGGATGGGGACTCAAGCATCTATTTCCAAAGCAAGGAGGATAATGCCCCATGTTGGATATTTGCTACACATGGACCATGTCGAGTGTCATTAGGCGCATGGATGTTGGTAGACGATTGCATGAGATAGAAATGGAGGATAGTGGATTATGACATAGATTATGATGTGGATTATGTTGTAGACAATGCAAAAACATGAACCATACAGATGTGATGGGGGAGATATGTGTGATAAGGGATATATGATAGGGAGATGGGTGCATGAGGAAATGCCATGGGGTGGACGGGAACCAGGACCAACGGTTGCACACACTGAATTATATTTTGAATCTTTTGATTGGGAGGGGGATGTCGAGAGTAATGGGGACTATTGATTTTGGGATTTAAGGACCCAAATAGACTTAGGAGTTGTGGGATTTAAATGGGGAGAGGGATGTTTGGGATTTGGGGTTGCCTTGGGATTTGGATGCTTCATTTGGATGCATTGATTTTTGTTTGGATACATATACCATTTTTGCTTAAATTGTTTTTTTTGTTTGTTTTAGTGGCATGGGCTTTGGTAGCCTTTTAGATTTTCCTTGATTGTAATAGCACATATAAACATAACATCACTTTTTGATTGCTTGTAGCACCTTGTGCCATCTTACACAATAGTATACCACTCTAATATTGTGTTGCATGAACTCTATCCCTACCACAAGTGCTCTTGCATCCTCATTCATGCTTCCAATGACATTTTTTTTCATATGTGGTTGTGAGTTCTTCAAATGACTTGTGGTTACTATGACAAAATAACCACATGTAAACTAACATGTATGTTGCACCACATCTTCCTACCACAACATCACCACATGTAAGCCAAAATGTATGCTATATTGCATCTTATTTCCACAACATCACCACATATGAACTAACATGTATGTACCATAACATCTATAACTCGTCTCATTTCATTGCATTGTATTCTAGAAGCTCTTCATATAAGAACTCTTTGCAGGTGAATATCACCCAATTCCCAACACACATGACTCATAAGTCTTTAAACATTATGAATTTGAATCCCCTATTATAAAACTTTTACACAAAACAAATACAAACATTCAAAATTCTTAATGTAGTTGTGATTAAGGATTGTAAACAAACCATAGATGTGAGATATGAAATTTAGTTTTCACTAGCATTTTCTAGCTATGCAACTAATGCAAAATTATTCAATTCCTATCTTAACAAATGGAATGTAATCTTTACTTCTATTTGTTTGGTTTTTCACATGTAGATAAAGTGGTCTACTTGACCATATTATGAATATAATTGTAATATTCTTTGTAATCCTATAGATGTCTCCCATTGTGTTTCATTAAAATTGTTATAGACCCAATCCTTTTAAGTTTTGGTTGTTTTAAACCTATTGTCACTCCAAAAACTTATGAAACACCCTTTTTAGCTATCTCCCTACCATTTTGAAACCATCATCTCATTTGTATCAACATATAAATCTCATCATGCACAATTTTTTAATACCATTAGTTTGCAATTACAATGCAATATAAATTGTGATTTTTTTTTTACATGTAAGATTATTATTCTCTTCTTTCTAACATCAATTTACAATTATCATTCTAATTTTTTTTAAGTGCCAAGCATATCTACTAATTACAACATAAATATAATTGTAACTTTTTTACTTCTTCATATATAAATTATAATAGTTCATTTCTAAGTAAAATCAAATAGAGTGAAATCCAATTACATTAAAACACATATGTGAATTTACAAATCTATTAACCATCTCACTAAGCAAGGTATGCAAAGTAGCACTAGAAATATCTAACCATAAATGAAACAAAATCTACATCCACTTACATAAAACTATAGACCTAATATGGCATGTGTAATTTAATCTCAAATGATCAAACTAACATAGGAAAAAGATAATACAATTAATCCAAACAAAAGAACTATACAACATGGCTAGGGTAGATTGTGAGACCTCCTCTCCCATTTTTTGCTAATCATGGGACTTTCCATTTACTTTTCTAAGTCCTCCTCACCTTTTATTTTTTTCCCATTTCTGCCTCCTACAACTTTTCATTTCATACATATACAAGTTCCCTAAAAACAACTCAATGAAATGTCCTTGTTATCATAACATAGGTCTTTGACAAATATCTCAACAATGTGTATAAGAAATGACCTCCATTGCACTCTATGCATCTAATTTGACAGATCCAACAACATGGTATAGATTGCCAAATACTCGCAAAATAAAAAAATAAATAATACTTTCTAGAAACTGAAAATAAAACATTGTCCCTTCATGCACATAATTATATTGCAAGCCTATTTTTCAGATTACCTCATTTAGCATCACTAATCATCTCCTCAAGAACATTGTCCCTATTTAAAATGGTGGAAATAGTTTGCATCTATCACAACAATTTCTCTTGCAACAAACTTGGAGATAAATTTTGTACAGTGGAAATCAACACATACTTGAAAGTTCTTACAACTCTAGTAGTTGTTCTGGGGGGTGTGTTTAACAAGCCTAATACAACTGCCAACTTTTCACTATGGTGGCAGAGATAATTATTTTTCCTCCTCTTCCTCATCATTTAGTAAATGTCCTGAATCTAGAAAATACCCTCCTCCCTTCATCTCCCAAGATAATTTCTCCAACGTTGCATAGATCCCGTGCCTATGGATGTGATCTGTCTCCCACACAAAAATAATTTACCATTTTATGGCCTTCAATCCAAGTACATCCAGAAGTCTTTTTAACTCCTCTATCTTTCATCAATCTTCTTAACATTTGAGCCTCACCCCACCTACCCACTTCTTCATAGATGTTTGAGATAGAACATAAGTCGTAACATTTTTAGGATCCAAATAAAAAGCAACATCATTGTAAATACTCCTAACCCTACATTCATATGTGATTTACAAGCACAAAGAAAACACATTCACACAACCATGACATGTTTAAATAGCATCTTAATGGTATAGTTTAGAGTGTCCTCAAGATAGCTAGCACAAGCAAGAAGGTCAACCATGCACACATAATGATCAATTATAGGTGTAATGCAATAAGGGTTACTAATCTGATTGAAGTATGTACAACCCTCATCCACTAAACTTGCATGGTTGCATGCACATAGAACACAAGAAAAGCTTACAATGCTAGGATATGTTCCAGAGTGCTTCACTAATTCAAATATTTTGAGAGCATCCTTGCAAAATCCATTTTGTGCATAACCTACAATCATTGCATTCCAAGAGATGATATCTCTTTGAGCCATTCCATCAAACAGTTCGTGTGCATTATCTATACTTCCACATTTTGCATACATGTCTACCAAAGCATTTCCAACTATAATATTTAACAAAAATCCCCCTTCCATTATGCTATGATGGATGTCCATACCTTGTTCCAAAGCTCCCATTTTGACATAGAAAGGGAGGATGCTGGCAAAGGTCATTTAATTTGGCTTTACACCTGCTAATTCCATTTTCTTGAAAGTTTCTAAAGCCTTTACAAAAAATCCATTTTGTGCATATCCTGCAATCGTTGCATTCCATGAGATGACATCTCTTTGAGGCATTCTGCCAAACAATTCACATGCCTTGTCAATGCTTCCACATTTTGTATACATGTCTACTAGGGCAGTTGAACCTACAACATCTAACAAAATTCCTCTTTCCATTACTTTTTGATGGATGTCCATACCTTGATCCAATGCTCCCATTTTGGCGCAGGCAGGAAGGATACTGGCAAAGGTTGTGGAATTTGGCTTTACACCTACCAATTGCATTTGCTTGAAAGTTTGTAAACCCTTTTCAACAAATCCATTTTGTGCATATCCAACAATAATTGCATTCTAAGAGATGACATCTCTTTGAGGCATTCTATACAACTATAATATCTAACAAAAATCCCCCTTCCATTATGCTTTGATGGATGCCCATTCACTGTTTCAAAGATTCCATTTTGGAATAGGTAGGGAGGATGCTGACAAAGATTGTGCATTCTAGATTTACACTTGCCAAAATTTGAATTTGCTTGAAAGTTTCTAGAGTTTTTTCAAAAAATCCAATTTGTGCGTATCCTACAATCATTGTAGTCCATGAGACCACATTTTTTTGAGGCATTCTATCAAACAGTTCATGTGCCTTGTCAATGGTTTCACATTTTGCATACATGTATACTAGGGCAGTTACAACTACAACATTTGACAAAATTCCTCTATCCTTCATGATTTGATGGATGTCCATACCATGTTACAAAGCTCCCATTTTAGCACAAGTAGGGAGGATGATGGCAAAGGTTGTGGAGTCTTGCTTTATAGCTGCCAATTGAATTTGCTTGAAAGTTTCTAAAGTCTTCTCAAAAAGTTCAATTTGTGCATATCCTGCAATCATTGTAGTTCATGAGACCACATTTCTTTGAGGCATTTTGTCAAACAGTTCATGTTCTTTGTCTATGTTTCGACATTTTGCATACATGTCTACTAGGGTAGTTGCAACTACAACATCTGACAAAATTTCTCTATTCTTTATTCTTTGATAGATTTCTATACCCTGTTACAAAGATCCCATTTTGGCATAGGCTGGGAGGATGCTGGAAAAGGTTGTAGAATTTGGCTTTAGACCTACAAATTTCATTTTCTTGAAAGTTTTGAAATCCCTTTCAACAAATCCATTTTGTGAATATCCTGTAATCATTGCATTCCATGAGATTACATCTCTTTGAGGCATTCTATCTAATAGTTCATGAGCTTTTTCTATGCTTCCACATTTTGCATACATGTCTTTTAGAGTATTTCCAACTACAGTATTAGACAAAAGTCCACATTTCATTATGCTTTGATAGAGGTCCATGCCATGTTCCAATGTTCCCATTTTAGTGCGCAGGTAGGGAGGATGCTGGCAAAGGTTTGTGGAGTCTAGCTTTACACCTACCATTTGCATTTTCTTGAAAATTTCTAAAGCTTCTTCAACAAATCCATTTTGTATATATCCTGTAGCCATTGCATTCCATGAAATCACACTTCTTTGAGGCATTTTGACAAACAATTCACGTGCCTTCTCTATGCTTCCACATTTTACATACATGTCTACCAAGGTTGTTACAACTACATCTGTGAAAATTCCTCTTTTATGATTTGATGGATGTCCAAACCCTCTTCTAAAACTCCCATTTTAGTAGAGGCTGGGATTATGTTGGCAAATGTGAACTAATCAGGTTGGAAACCTGTTTGTTGTATTTGGTGAAATAGTGTGACTGCCTCATGAGGATACCCACATCTTTTGTACACTGCAATAATCGTATTCCATGAGATGTTGTTTTGTTCTTTCATGTGGTCAAACACTTTTTGAGAATCCACCAAATTTTTGCAATAATGAACAAAGACAGAAAAAAAATGGATGAGAACAAACATGGTTGGGCGTCTAACAATTTAATGGGAGAAATCTCCCACATATAAGCCTATTGGCTAAATATGGAAGCCCTTGACCAAGCCATGCCAATGTGACCATATTCATACGTACCCAAAATGTACTTACCTTGTATTTATACTTTAATAACATCTAAAACATAATTAATATAAGTTGTAAGCCATTATTTTTAAACTAATAGTTGCATAGAGTTTTCGTGCAATGATTTTACCATTTTTTACTTACATTTAAATTTCAATCTTCAAAAAAGAGGGACTTTCATAAAGACTGATAGTTGGTAAAGATCGAGTAGAATAATAATAATCCGAAAATAGGTGGTGTTGGATAACAAATGCATGAGATAAAGAAACTTTAAAAGTTTGACAAACAATATAGTTATTTTAATAATTTTGTGCTCCCATTGTATCCTAGGTGTTAGTAGTCTAGAATGATCGCTATGATAATTTTCTAGAAGAGTTTTCTTGCCAATGAAATATTTAGAGACTTAATAATATAGAGATAATTCAACCAAATTGTTACATCCCTAATTTTTGTCTTGCTATACTTTTACTCTTTACTTGGATATAAGTAAATTGATTATTATGTTTGGATTGGTGACAAGGATATATTAAATGTCATTTATTGAAATCATAGAAATGATTATTTTATTATGAATTTAATATTTGTATTATGAGATTTGATCTATTAGTTGAATTAATTGAATAATGATGCACTGATCACATATTGTTTGATGACAAGTGAAACTGGATTACAGGTTATCAGATGACTCTTGAGGAAAAGAGAGAGTATCTTTCTAGGAGAGAGATATAGACCTCGGGTTACGAATGATTTATTTACCAAACTGAGTATAAAGTGTTTAACGAAAATGTGAACTATGGTGTCATAAGAGGTAAGCTTTGTCTAGTTAGTTTACTTCTGAACTTAATCAACATGTAGTCAATATTGTTTTCAAATCTTTCTAAGTCGTATTAAGTCATCTTAGTTGTTAATAATGTTAACGGCATCATTTGAGATTAATTTATAACTATTTACGTTTAATGTAAATATTATGATGTTTTTGTCATAAAATGATTGTCTTACTATAGTTATTAAGATATTTGACGTGTTATAAATGATTCTTATATGTTAAGATGTTTTCGTCGAAGTTATTATTATGTGGTTATTGTCAATGGATTATGATGGGGAGACAAGCTCAACCCAATCAAAATATCTGTAAACCTTGGTTTAATAATATCTTATTATTAAATAAACTATATCTATCTAATGCAATAGGTGATGCTATGAGAATTATAATTGATGCCTTAGCATCGAATGATGATAATACCTCCCATTGAATCGACTGCATTCATGAAGCCATAAGCTAAAATTTAGTAGTCTTTATAATTGATAGTAGTGGATTGAACCACATGTAATAGTGGATCAAACCACATGTAATGATCATTAATAGATTAGTTTATAATTATATGAAGTGTCAGCCTCATCCTTATGAGGATGACTGTGGTTTTTAACCGCCACAACCGTTGACCCATGAAGCAATAATTTCCCATCGACATGTGGGATTTACGCATAAATATTGGTTGTTAGTTTTGATTAACCATTTTTAAAATTGTTAAGCTTTGAATGAAGTTGGTAACCGAACATAGAGGAGAGAATAATGAGGCAACTCTATAGGAATCATGCCTCTGCCTTTATGTCTAATGACTCAAAGGAGTCATGATGTTTTTTTATTAAGCAGGTTTAGAACTTGTTGTTAACACGGAGGATAATAGAAGGGATAGGAGAATAGAATGCAGTAGCTGTGACAGTGGAGGAATACATAGTGCAGTGGCGTCAACCTAGTGAAATATTTTCCTATTCCAGCTAGTTTAAGTTTATAAACTATCATGTATTCCTCAGTACATGTTTCATTAATTCATGAGTAAATCATTTAGCTCATCTAAAAATTGTATATTGTAGTATTGTAGGCGATTGAATGAGCTCACCAGTAGGAAATTCTCTTCTGAATTATGATGTGATATTCGATATCTATTATGTATCAATTTAGAAATGCCAGTTAACATTTTAAGTAAGTCATTTAGAGTTACTTTCTTGTAGTCGTTAAAGACAACGAATGCTACTTATGTGGTTTATAATCAGTCATGCCAGTAAGGTTATTGTTATAATAGACTGAGTCGACTTGTTTCCTAGTATTTAAGAACTCTTGCTCATACTTGATTAGGGAATGAAAGATTAATGAATATCTTAGTAGTAGAAAGACATAAGTTGTTATTAGCTTAAACTTATAGTCTCCTTATTGAATTAAGTCTAAAGCAAGTTAATGCAGAGTATGAGAATAACCATGTGATGGACTCATGAATGGATGAACTATGTTTTATTACTCTTAATTTTGAGCTATATAGTAATGAGGTTATAAGGAGTTAACTTTATTGTATTGTATAGGTTATATACATATGCATCAGGAATAGTGTTATCTACCAAGAGAACTAGAATCATTTGAATTGTTAGTAAACTTTAGGGTCATATCTAAAGATAGTAACTTAGATATATTAGGGAAGATGGGAATAAGTTTATTATGAAAATCCCATTCAAGGCTATTTGTCATTGTTGTTCATGAAGAGATCTAAAACAATGGATTAGGCTAAGCCTTGTAAGGATAGACCTTGTAAGGATACTTAAACATAAGGTATGTTTTATTTATAAACATTATCAAAATTATCTGATGAATCCTTTGTATAGGAGACAATATCTTTTGAGAATTATAATATTATTAACTTTGGTTAAGTTAATCAAGGGTTATTTTCGAATCCAAAACTCCAAGATATAAGATATGGATATATTGTTATGTCGTAGTAGCAAGGAACATTAGGGTAACCCTAGAGTTGATTACAAACCAATGGAGTGGTTATGTCATATAGACTTACTCAAGTCTTTAAGTATTATTATCATGACTCTTAGTTTAAACTATTGCATGAATAGGGTTTATAAGAGATATAAACTACGTGAATAAGATAGTATCCAAGTTGAGTAGGGGTGGGTGAACACAACGACTATGTTCTTTACAAACATTATTGAAATTAAAAAAACTTTAGCCAAAGTAATCAATTTGTTTTCTGCATGCATTATCGGTTCACTGTATTTGGAATTGCTCATCCTATCAGAAATCATACTTAGCTAGAGGGTATTTAGGGTTGTATGGTTGATAGAGTTGAGTAGAATACAACACTATGTACTCAGGAATGGAAAATTACCACTAGTCACCTAAGGTCAATATTCCTCATGAAGGCAAGGTCCACTTCCTATGTGGAAAATGTGTGGGAGACCGTCGGTCTGTGGTTGGAGGTAAATCACTGTAAAGATGCTCTCTCTCCAAGCAAGAAACATGCCAGGACTTGTGATAAAGATGTCAAATATTCAGATGCAGTATTGATTCTAAATTTGTATATATAATGTGTTTACATTTGTAAACATTGTAAACAAAAAGACAATATGGGTATATTGTATTTTGTAAAAGAAATCTTGTAATTGTAGTTACTTGATTATTTGTTAAATAAAAGAAAATTTTTCTCTATCTCATTTTTACCTTGTCGAGTTACTCTATAGTGAATTTTAGATTTTTACTATGTTTTTAGAACGTGGATGTTACATATGGTATCAGAGCTACCAGGTTCAACACTTGGGCTTATGAGACCACTATGCTTGCTTGTAGTCAACATTATGAGGTTAGCTAATGTTTGAAAATTTATGTGCCAGGATGGTACGTTTTAAGAAGGCAAAATGAAAGTTTGTTAATTCGAGCCCATGTTTCCTTAAAGCTGAAAGAGAATGTGAGGCCATTATCAAAACTTTTGAGGGAACCAATGATGAGAGTGACATTTGGTTGAGTGATACCGAAAATCTAGTGACTGGCTTAACTCGAATCAAGTGAGTGAGAAAGGAGTACTTGGAAAGTGTTAAAGCTGAGGAAATAACTTTGGTTAGGCGAGATCACCACATACCATCAACTGTTGAGATCATAGAAGTTAGGTTCAATAGTGAGTCAGAGGGTTATATATCTTGAGATTATGTATCTAAAAATGAGTCTGAAGGATATAGTCCTCTTGAGCATGACTTTTGAAGTCATCTCATGTATTAAAGAAGAAAACTCTTTACTTTTGAAAAGAAATAAATAAAAAGAGTTGTTTTTGTGCCAAACTATTGTTTAAATTGAGTATTATGTTTAGATTTAATGGGTTACATTATAATCTAGAACTAATGGATAACTCAATATTCTCAGGTGTGAGAAATTGATAAACATGGTACAGACAAGAACTAACCAAGGAGAAAGTGAAGAGGAAAACCACTCGCCAAATTATAAGATGGACCAAATCATAACCATGCTTGATGAAACCAAGAAAAGGTTGGGTGATTTAGAGAAGAAAGTGGATGACAAAGGGAATACTGAGAGAGGAGGTGGAAACTCCCATGCTGAAAGCAGAGAAAATAATGAAGATTAGAGTAAGAGTACCGAACCTCATAAAGAGGCAAGGGATAGATTGACCTTAGAGCTCTCAAAGGATATGAAGAAGGTTGTTCTACCTAAATTTGATGGGACATAAACCAGAGATGCTGTAGATGCTTGGTTAACATAGATGGAAAAGTACTTCGAGATAAGAAATTACTCGGAGGTAACCAAGGTAGTATAGGGAGCATTCCAACTAGTAGGAGAAGCATCCACTTGGTGGATGAATAAAAAGATGGAATTAAATTTAAGCTCTCTAAGGGTAACTTGGGATGAGTTCATGGAACTCTTTCGCAAGAGGTGGTTACCACAACTCTATTTTGATTAGAAATTGACTGATTTTTAGAATCTTCGACAAGGAGATATGACAGTGGTAGAATATGGGGAAACTTTCACTCGACTCTTGAAGTATGTTCCACAGTATCAAAAGGATGAGAGATTTAGGATCAGAAAATTCATTATGGGCTTAAATGCTCAAATTGGTGGTGAAGTGGATGTACATGGTCCCACAACAATGGATCAAGTGTATGAGAAGGCAATCAAGTAAGAGCAAAAGCTGAAATCCATCTCGGCTTATCGTGATAGAAGCCATAAGAGGTTTAATGGAACTCCTAACAATCAACCTTACAAGAACAGATATGAAAAGTGTTATGATAACGAGAGAAAAGATAAAGGACCTCAGAAGAACAAAGGTGGATCTAGCAATGAGAAAAAGAATGGCAACTTCAAAAGAAATGAGGATAACAATGGGAAGACTTCAGATAGGAAATGACCCATTGGAGGATGCTTTACTTATGGGGGCAACCACTATGCAAATCATTTCCCTAACAAGAATCAAAATGGACAACAAAGAGGTACTGCACTACCTACTATGCAAGAAGCATTCCAGCAAAGGATTCATGCATCTCTCGACAATCATCAAGCCAAATATCAAATCACACCCATTGAGATGACAAGTACTTTGTTTGGAGTCCCCATATCTATTTTGATTGATACAGGAGCCATAGAAAACTTTGTTTCTCCTAGAATTTTAAGTAAATTTTCTAGAAAAGCTAGTTACATGTCTAAACCTTGGTCAGTAGAATATGCTATCCAATCTAAGGCTCAGGTAGAGCAATGTTTGTTTGAAGCCAAGGTTGACCTTCCTAGTTTCTCAAATGAAGTAAATTTGTATGTGGTCCCCTTAGGTTCTTATGATGTGATCCTAGGAATGAATTGGTTATAGAAACATAGAGCTAAGGTTGACTATTTTTCAAAAATAGTTGAATGCTTAGATGACTTGGGGAATCTGACCCAATTCCAAGGGATTCAAGGAGAAGTTAAAATCAGGACTATCTCTGCTAAGCAATTAAAAAGGGCTAGAAGGAAAGGTTGTCAGCTGTTTGTAGTAAAAATGGAACAAGTGGAAGAAGGGGTAGAAAACCCTAGTTTATCTTTTGGGGAAAATTATCATTTTCTTCAGGAATTTTAGGATGTGTTTCTAGAAGAACTTCTGGGATTGCCTCCCAAGAGGGTGTTTGATTTTTCTATTGATATTAAACCAAGATCTGAGCCTATATCAAAAGCACCCTATCGTATGATGACAACTGAGTTAATGGAATTGTAAGCACAATTACAAGAATTGTTGGCAAAAGGTTTAATCAGACCCAATGTTTCACCTTGGGGTACACCAGTTATTTTTGTGTATAGATTATCGTATGCTTAATAAAGCATGGTAAAGAACAAATATCCTTTGCCACGTATTGATGATCTTTTTGATTAGATGTGTGAAGCTGTTGTGTTTCCAAAGATTGATTTGCGATCATGATATCATCAGTTAAGACTGAAGGATGAAGATATTCATAAGATAGCTTTTAAAACTAGATATGGACACTATGAGTTCACAGTGTTGCCATTTGGTTTGACAAATGATCCTGCTGCATTCATAAATCTCATGAATAGTATATTCAGAGATTGTTTAGATAAGTTTATTTTAGTATTTCTAGATGATATACTCATTTATTCTAAGAATGAGCAAGAACATCATTAGCACCTGCAAATAGCTCTACAGAGGTTAAGAGAACATAAGTTATATAGGAAGCTATCTAAGTGCACATTCTTTCTGAAGGAGGTTCAATACCTAGGTCATATCATATCAGCTAACGGAATATCTGTTGATCCTGCAAAAATCACAGCTATTCTAGATTAGCCTGTACCAACAAACGTACATGAGGTAAGTAGTTTCATGGGCCTGGTAGGCTATTATAGAAAGTTTGTTCTAAATTTATCTAGTATTGCTAGTCCAATCACTTCCCTGCAGAGGAAAGGAAATAGATTTGAATGGATAGATGAATGTCTTGAAGCATTTGATCTCTTAAAGAAAAAGTTAACCACAACTCTAATCTTGAAAGTTCCTGACCCCGAAGGATAATTTGAGGTAATTACGTATGCCTCGGGAGAAGGATTAGGAGGAGTGCTTATGCAAGATGGAAGAGTTATTGCATGAGTCTAGGAAATTGAAATCCTATGAGAAAAATTATGCACCACATGATTTGGAATTGGCAATAGTAACTCATGTCTTACAAATGTGGAGACATTATCTGTTGGGAAAGACTTTTACACTTAAATTAGATCATCAAAGTCTGAAGTATATTTTCTCACAACTGCAATTGAATGCTCAACAAAGGAGATGGTTAGAATTGATATCTGACTATGACTTTGAGATAAACTACATCAAAAGAAAAGAAATTAGAGTAGATGATGCTTTGAGTCGTAGAAGACATATAGCTTCTATTATTTCTATTTGCAGAAATTTTAAGGATTTGGTATTGCAAAATTTGTCTGGTGATGAGTTTTATGAGCAGGTTAAGAAGGCTCTGAAAGATAATCCTAAAGATCCAAGGTATGATGGTTTTCTGTTTGAGTTAGATGGACTATTGAGGTATAAAGATAGAATTTATGTACTTTATTCAGCTGGATTGAGGGATTTAGTATGGAAAGAAATTCATACTACACCATATTTAGGACATCCAGGAGTGACCAAACTTCTAGCGGATGTTAAACCTCTTTATTTCTAGAAGGGAATGAAGAATGATACTGTAAAATTTGTTGCAAGTTGTTTAGAATGTCAAAGGGTAAAAGAAGAGCATCATCACCCTACAGGATTGTTATATCTGCATGATATACTAGAGTGGAAATGGCAAGTTATTAGTATGGATTTTGTTCAAGGTCTTCCTATGTCAAGAAATAGGCATGTTGACATTTTAGTGGTGGTTGATAAGCTCACAAAGGTAGCACATTTCATACTAGGGAATTTGACTGATAGAGCACTTTTATTAGCTCGTAAATTTGTGCAAGAGGTATTTAGATTGCATGGCTTCCTTGAAAAGATTATCTCAGATAGAGATGCGCATGTGACATCAAGGTTTTGGAAAACTTTGTTTTCTGCGCTAAGGACTAAACTCAATGTGAGTACAGCTTACCATCCTGAACTGATGGGCAAACTAAGAGGGTTAACCAAGTCTTGGAAGATTTGTTGTGAATGTATTGCATAAATCAACAATATAAGTGGGAAGAATACTTACCACTTGTGGAATTTGATTACAACAATTCCTATCATTCCGCTATTAAGATGGTGCCATTTGAAGTATTGTATGGAACAAGATGTCAAACTCCTATAAGATGGGATAAGCTAGAGGATAGGATTAGCATCAAACTTGAAATGCTAGCTGAAATGGAAAAGAAAGTTAAGCTAATCAAAAAAAGATTGGCAGAAGCCAATGATAGGCAAAAGAGCTACGTGGATGCAAAACATATTCCAAGGCAATTTTCTGTTGGAGAAAAAGTTCTTTTGAGGGTTAAACCTCAAAAAAGTTCTATTAAGTTTAGGAAATCTTCTAAACTAGCCCCTCAATATGTGGGACCCTTTGAAGTGCTTGAAGTAGTCAATCCGATTGCCTACAGAATTGCTCTACCACCAGTCTTATCTAAAATGCACAATATTTTTTATGTGTCTTATTTGAAGAAATAGGTTGAAGGTAATAATCATATTTTGACTTGGAATTCCTTATAGATGCAAGACCCAGGGGTGGTCACGATCGAGCCACTCAAGGTGTTAGAAACATGCAAGATCTACCTGTGTAATAGAGAGGTCTTGCAATGCAAGGTCCAATGGGACCAATATGCTGAGGAAAATGCTACATGGGAGGATTACCATGAATTTTATCAAAAGTTTCCTCATTTATTTAATAATGTTACTAGTGGAAAACAATGAACTTGTTGTATAGATACTTTTTAATACTCTATCATCGAGGATGATGAATCATTAGGGGAAGAATATGTTACATCCCCAATTTTTGTCTTGCTGTACTTTTACTATTTACTTAGGATATAAGTAAATTGATTATAATGTTTGGATTGGTGACAAGGATTATATTAAATGTGATAAAGGGGGGGTAACTCACAAAACACGCAATAACACAAATTGCACACAAAAAATAGAATGATATTTTATTAATATGGGCAAAACATTACATTACAGAATCTCAAATACAATAAGAGGATGAATCCTTTACATGTGGCAACACATTATAGCTCCCTCTCTCAAGACTCTAGAATCTTCAGCCTTCTGTAACCCCAAATCAACTAGGGTTTCTATTTTCCCGCCTTTTCCTGACTCGACACCTTCTCCCTTGACTCTACTACCCCAAGGGTTCCAAAAAATGGTCATATATAGCCCTTTTTAGCGGTCACTAGCTTAATTTCAAAATTTGTATCTCCCTCCAAAAGTAGGTCAATTTCACGGGACCATAACTTTTGATCCAACCGTTGGATTTTCAATTATAATACCTTTTCAGAAAGCTCTCAAAAAGTGCCGAAAGACCTAGACTGCTTGGGTTTCTCACCAAATGTCAGGGCCATCTAGAGCCTCTAAATGCCTCAAATTTGACTTTGAATATTTCAATAAGATTTTTGGAATTTAAAATTTTAATATCTCACAAATGACAAATGATATTGAAGTGATTTCTTCACCATTCTAGAGGTCTGTGTAAGATTTTGTATCCAACCGTGCACAAATGCAAACTTACTAAAAATAGTAACCCTGCCAAATTTAGCCCTTATTGAAAAGAAACAACATTTTTTTTAGTTGATGCAAGATTGCTCTTACACCTTGGATGCTCCTGCATCAGACACAGGGTAATTTGAAAAGTGACCCTATCACTTCTCATGAGCTAGAAGGAAACCAAAATGGTTAACCTCAGTCTCAGATAACCATGATGAATCTTCAATAGGCCTTCCTTTCCATTTCACCAAGTATTTTGTATACTGCCTGTTGCTTGTACTCTTACCCATATGGCTATCTAGAATGCCCTCTATCTCCTCCTTCTCTGAAGTAGATGCTGGAATGTCCCACTATGTTCCTTTATCAAGTCCATCATCATGGTACTCTGTCAAATATAAAATGTTGAACACTGGTAAAATATTGATGTCATCAAGCAACTCTACCTCAAATGCATCTCCTAAATCATGCTTCTTCAAGATTCTACATGGTCCAAATTTCTTCAATTTCAACTTATTGTATGTTCTAATTGGGAACCTTTCTTTTCTCAAGTGAAACATGACTTCATCTCCTACCTAGAACTCCTTATATCTCCTCTTCTGATCTACCTTAGTCTTGTATAGAATATTCATCTTATTAATGTGCTTTCAAACTTCTTCATGCAAATTCTTTAGGTGTTCGGCAAAGTCTTCAGCCTCAACACTTGTCTTTTTTCCTTTGTCTAGCTTTCTTAACTGTGAAGCATTTCTTAGACTATTGCCATATATAATCTGGAATGGTGATTTACTAGTACTCCTATTGACATAATTGTTGTAAATGAATTCTGCCTATGGAAAAGTCAAATCCCATTCCTTGGGCTTATCTCCTATGAAGCATCGTAGCAGGTTACCCAAACTCCTATTCACCACTTCTGTCAGTCCATCAGTCTGTGGATGGTGTGTAGAACTGAACTTAAAATATGTTTTCAACTTCTTCCACAATGTCCTCCAGAAATAACCAACAAACTTAGTATCTCAATCTGAAACTATGCTCTTAGCTAGACCATGTAGTCTCACCACTTCTCTAAAAAATAACTCTACAATATAAACAGCATCATTAGTCTTCTTACAAGGAATAAAATAGGCCAGCTTTGAGAATCTGTCCACCACCACAAAAATGGAATCATGTCCTCTCTGTGACCTTGGTAAACCAAGAAAAAATCCATACTAATATCATCCTATGCCTTCTCTGGTACAGGTAATGGCTGAAATAGCCCTGTATTCTGACTTGTTCCTTTTTCCATTTGACACACTCTATAATTCTGCACAAATTTCCTCACATCTTGCTGCAATTGTGGCCAGTAATAATGTTCACCAACAATAGCAATGGTATTATCTCGACCAAAGTGTCAAGCTAATCCTCCACTGTGCTTCTCCTTAATCAGGGTCTCTCACATGGAACTCCTCACAATGCACAATTGGCTTCCTCTAAACAACATGCCATCTTGGATTACGAAATCCAACCATTTTGTCCTATCTAAAGTAAGAGGATCCAGACAAGCTTTCTAGGCCTCTGCAAAATCTGGATCTTTAGGATACAAACTTTTGAGCTCGTCAAACCCAACAACCTCTATCGTCATTTATGTCAACAAATTTTGCCTTCTACTCAAGGCATCTGCAACTCTGTTGGACTTCCCACTCCTATGCTTCAAAACAAAAGTGTAACTCTGCAAAAACTCAACCCATTTTAAGTGCCTTTGATTCAATTTTCCTTGACTATTAAGATACTACAAAGCCTGATGATCAGTATATAAAACAAACTCTTTTGGCAAAAAATAATGTCTCCATTTCTTCAAACCCTGAACTATTGCATAAAACTCCTGATCATAAACAAAATACTTTTTCTTGGCATCATTAAGATTTTCACTAAAATAGGCAATGGGCTTACCTTCTTGACTCAAAATAGCTCCTATACCACTACAACTAGCATCACAATCTACCTAAAATACCTTATTAACATCTGGAAATGCCAATATAGGTTGTTCCACGAACTTCTACTTCAATGTATCAAAGCTCTTCTCTGCTCCTATAGTCCATCTAAATTCTTTTCTATCCCCTGTCACTATCTTAGTTAGGGGTGCACAAATGCTACTGAAATTCCTGATAAACTTTCTATAAAAACTTGCCAAACCATGAAAAGATCTTACCTCGAAAGCACTCCTTGGCGTAGGCCATTCAATGATAGCCCTCACCTTCTTTGGGTCCATCTTAAGGCCTCCTTTAAGACAACAAATACCAGGTATACCAACTCCTTTGCAAAACTATATTTCTTCAGATTGATGAACAACTTCTCCTCCCTTAGCTTCTCTAAAACTCTTCTGATATACATCAAATGCTCATCCCAAGTCTTACTGAAAATCAAAATGTCATCTAAATAAACAATAACAAAACTTCCCAAAAATTATTTCAGTACCTCGTTCATGAGCCGAATGAATGTGCTCAGTGTATTGGTTAGTCCAAATGGTATGACTAACCACTCATACAAACCTTCCTTTGTTTTGAAGGATGCCTTCCACTTGTCTCCTTCTCTGATTCAAATCTGGTGATACCCACTCTCCAGATCAATCTTCATGAAGTACTTGGCTCCACTCAAACAATCCATAATGTTATCCATTCTGGGAAATAGAAATCTGTACTTGATTGTGATCTTGTTGATGGCTTAGGAATCTGTACATATCCTCCACTTTCCATCTTTCTTCGATGCTAGTACTGCAGGTACTACACATGGACTTAGGATTAATCTTATCGATCCCTTCCTCAACAACTCGTGAACTTGTCTGTTCAACTCTTCACTCTCTGTTGAAGTCATTCTATGGGCTGCCTTGTTTGGCAAACTAGCTCTTGGTATCAAATCCATTTGATGACTTATCTTCATTATTGGTGGTAAACCTTTTGGTACACTATCAAAGATAATGTCCTAAAATTCTTCCAACATATCTAAGACTTTTGCTTGTACATCTTCACATTTCTCTTGACTAATCTTAGGAATCAATGCAAAGCAATGATGCTTATGCTTCATACCCTCCAAAAATTTCTTACTATCTACCAAGCAAATTCTGGCAGTACTACATAGCTTTCTTTCCACCTCCTTCAAGGGCTTCAACTTATGACGAACTCCATCCTTTGGTAGGGAATATGTGTTTGCACGACCATCATGGACAATGCTCCTATCATACTTCCACGACCTCCCCAATAACATATGAGATGCATCCACCGGTATGATGTCACACAACACCTCATCATGGTAGTCACCAATCTTGAACTTCATTAAACACTGCTCATTGACCAAAGCTCTATCGTCCTTCTGCAACCATGCAATCCGGTATGGGTACAGATGCTTTCTTCTTGTCAACTTCAACTTGTCAACCATGTCCTCTGAAATAGGATTATCAGTGATTCCACTGTCAATAATAATATAACAACACTTACCTTCACATTTGAACCTTATGCAAAATAAACTCTTCCTCTGATTGGGTTCTTTCTCCTCATTCAACAAAGTTCTTCTAACAACTAGGGTTTCTCCCCTTTCAGCATCTTCAAAGTGCTCATATTGCACATCTTCATCGACATGTGCAACTCGTACATTAGCTTGAGGTCTTCTATTTGTCCTTCCTCGATGTTGCAGACACTTTTATGCTTGATGTCCTTCTCCACATTGGAAACAGGTTCCTCTGAAACCTCCTTTTCTAGGTCCTTGTCCAGGTATGCCTCTTCCTCTTCCTCTTTGCTCACCATTTTTCTATTCACAAGGGTGGTAGGTTTTATCTCCTCTTTGATTTTGACTAGTGTTAGCTTCTTCACTTTTCTTTGAATCTTCATTTCAGACCCCATAGGGTCTTCCACCGGTCCTTCCTCCTTGACCTCTTCCCCTCTGCTTGCTGTCAAATCTTTTATTCATCTTCTCTTCCACCTTCAAGAAAAATTGGTATGCATCTTCTATGGTGGTCATTCTGAACAGGTTCAGCTCCTCTTGAATACATGGCCTAAACCCATTAATATAATGAGCTACCTTCTCCTTGTTGGCCTCTGCATGACTGGTTCTGATAGTAATCTTATAAAACTCTTCTGTATACTCCTTAATGGACTTGTTGCCTTGCTTCAATCCTTGCAGTTTCTTCAACAACTCCATCTCATAATCCACAGGAATGAATTGCTTCCTCAGTTTCTCCACCATCCAATCCCATTTGGTGATCTTTCCTTTTCCTCTTCTATTCCTCTCTAACTAGACCTCCTTCAACCAAATACTGGCATGGCCCTTCAATTTTATTTTTGCAAACTTGACCAGATCTAGGTCTTCCACATCTTCATACTCAAAATATTCCTCCATGTCATTGATCCAATCAATAAGCTGTTCTAGATTCAAATCTCCAGAATATGTAGAAACTTTGATCTTGCACCTCTTTCCAATCTTAGAAATGGCCCTCAACAACCTAACTTCTGTAGGATCTCCTGCAGCTTCTTGTTCTTCCTCAGATAGCTCCTCTTCTACTTCATCCTTGCTTTCTTCTCTTGTTCTTGGCTCAAACCCTCTTCGTAGCTCCTCTTGCAATGCATTGATTTGTCTTTGCAGGGCTCTAAAACCCTCTTCCATCAAAGCATTCCTCACAATATGACTTCTTTGTGGAGGCATCTTGATCTCTGTAGCAAACCCACAACCTCAGGTCTTGGTGCAAACTACCTCACGGTCGGTGATCTATCTAGATACTTAGGAACCCTTGCTCTGATACGACTTGATGAAGGGGGTAACTCATAAAACACATAATAATAGAAATTGCACACAAAAAATAGAATTATATTTTATTAATATGGGCAAAACATTACATTATAGAAGCTCAAATACAATAAGAGGATGAATCCCCTACATGATGCAACACATTACAGTTCCCTCTCTCAAGACTCTGGAATCCTCATCCTTCCATAACCGCAAATCAACTAGGGTTTCTATTTTCCCAACTTTTCCTGACTCTACAACTTCTCCCTTAACTCTACTATCTCGAGGGTTCCCAAAAATGGTCATATATAGCTCTTTTTGGCAGCCACCAACTTAATTTTGAAATTTGTATCTCCCTCCAAAAGTAGGTTAAATCCGCAGGGCCATAACTTTCCATCCAACCGTTGGATTTTCAATTATAATACCTTTTTTGAAAAGCTCTCAAAAAGTACCGAAAGTTGGACTACTAGGGTTTCTTGCAAAAATTTAGGCCCATCCGAAGCCTCTAAATGCCTCATATTTGACTTTGAATATTTCAATAGGATTTTTGGAATTTGAAATTTTAATATCTCACAAATGACAAATGATATTGAAGTGATTTCTTCACCATTAGCTTCAATTCACCATTCTAGAGGTCTGTGTAAGATTTTGTATCCAACCATGCACAAATGTAAACTTACTAAAAATAGTAACCCTACCAAATTTAGCCCTTATTGAAAAGAAACAACATTTTTTTTGGTTGATGCAAGATTGCTCTTACACCCTAGATGCTCCTGCATCAGACACCTGGCATAATTTGAAAAGTGACCCTATCACTTCTCATGAGTTAGAGGGAAACCAAAATGGTTAACCTCAGTCTCAGATAACCATGATGAATCTTTAATAGGCCTTCCTTTCCATTTCCCCAAGTATTCTATATACAACTTGTTTCTTGTACTCTTGCCCACACAGCTATCTAGAATGCCCTCTATCTCCTCCTTCTCTGAAGTAGATACTGGAATGTCCCACTGTGTTCCTTTATCAAGTCCATCATCATGGTACTCTGTCAAATTTGAAATGTTTAACACTGGTGAAATATTGATGTCATCAGGCAACTCTACCTCAAATGGATTTCCTGAATCATGCTTCTTCAGGATTCTACATGGTCCAAATTTCCTCATTTTCAACTTATTGTATGTTCCAATTGGGAAAATTTCTTGTCTCAAGTGAACCATGACTTCATCTCTTAGCTGAAACTCCTTATATCTCCTCTTCTGATCTGCCTTAGCCTTGTACTAAATATTAATCTTATTAATATCCTTTCTCTCTTCTTCATGCAAATTCTTCAGGTGTTCTGCAAAGTCTTTGGCCTCAACACTTGTCTTTTCTCCTTTGTCTAGCTTCCTTAACTCTAAAGCATTTCTTGGACTATTTCCATATACAATCTAGAATGGTGATTTACCAGTACTCCTATTGACAAAATCATTCTAAGTGAATTCTGCCTGTGGTAAAATCAAATCCCATCCCTTGGGCTTATCTCCTATGAAGCATCATAGAAGGTTACCCAAACTCCTATTCACCACTTCTGTCTATCCATTAGTTTGTGGATGGTGTGCAAAACTGAACTTGAAATCTATTTTCAACTTCTTCCACAATATCCTCCTAAAATAACCAACAAATTTGGTAACTTGATCTGAAACTATGCTTTTAGGTAGACCATGTAGTCTAACCACTTCTCTGAAAAATAACTTTGCAATATGAACAACATCATTAGTGTTCTTACAAGGAATAAAATGGGCCATCTTTGAGAATCTGTCCACCACCACAAAAATGGAGTCATGTCCTCTCTATGTCCTTGGTAAACCAAGAACAAAATCCATACTAATATTATCCCATGCCTTTTCTAGTACAGGTAATGGCTTATATAGCCCTATATTCTGACTTGTTCCTTTTGCCATCTAACACACTCTGCAACTCTACACAAGTTTCCACATCTTACTACAATTGTGGCCAGTAATAATGTTCACCAACAATAGCAATGGTCTTATCTTGACCAATGTTTCCAGCTAATCCTCCACTATGCTTCTCCTTAATCAGGTTCTCTCACATGGAACTCCTCAGAATGCACAACTGGCTTCCTCTAAACAACATGCCATATTGGATTATGAAATCCAATAATTTTGCCCTATCCAAAGTAATAGGTTCCAGACAAGCTTTCCAAGCTTCTACAAAATGTGGATCTTTAGGATACAAACTTTTGAGCTCATCAAACCCAACAACCTCTATTATCATTTTTGTCCACAAATTTTGGCTTTTGCTCAAGGCATCTACAAGTCTGTTGGACTTCCCACTCCTGTGCTTCAAAAGAAAAGTATAACTCTGCAAAAACTCAACCCATTTTAAGTGCCTTTGATTCAACTTTCCTTGACTATTAAGATACTACAAAGCCTGATGATCAGTATATAAAACAAACTCTTTTGGAAACAAATAATGTCTCCATTTCTTCAAAGCCTGAACTATTGCACAAAACTCCTGATCATAAACAAAATTCTTTTTCTTGGCATCATTAAGCTTCTCACTAAAATAGGCAATGGGCTTACCTTCTTGACTCAAAACAGCTCCTATACCACTACCACTAGAATCACAATCTACCTAAAATACCTTATTGAAATCTAGAATTGCCAAAATAGGTTGTTCTATGACTTTCTTCTTTAATGTATCAAATCTCTTGTCTGCTCCTTTAGTCCATCTAAACTCTTTTCTTTCCCCTCTCATTGTCTCAATTAGGGGTGCACAAATGCTACTTAAATTCCTGATAAACTTTCTGTAAAAATTTGCCAAACCATGAAAAGATTTTACCTTGAAAGCACTCCTTGACATAGACCATTCAATGATAGACCTCACCTTCTCCACGTCCATCTTAAGGCCTTCCTCTAAGATAAAAAATCCTAGGTATACCAATTCCTTCTTTGCAAAACTACATTTCTTGAGATCGATCAACTACTTCTCCTCCCTTAGGTTCTCTAAAACTTTTCTGATATGCATCAAATGCTCATCCCAAGTCTTATTGAAAATCAAAATGTCATCTAAATAAACAATAACAAAACTTCCCAAAAATTCTTTCAGTACTTCGTTCATGAGTCGCATGAATGTGCTCGGTGCATTGGTTAGCCCAATTGGCATGACTAACCACTCATACAAACCTTCCTTTGTTTTGGAGGCTATCTTCCACTCGTCTCCTCTAATTCCAAACTGGTGATACCCACTCTTTAGATCAATATTCGTGAAGTACTTGGCTCCACTCAAACAATCCATTATATCATCCATTCTGCACAATGGAAATCAGTACTTGATTGTGATCTTGTTGATGGCTCAGGAATCTATACACATCCTCCACTCTCCATCTTTCTTTGGTTCTAGTACCATAGGTATTGCACATGAACTTAGGCTTTCTCTTATCGATCTCTTCTTCAACAACTCATGAATTTGTCTGTTCAACTCTTCACTCTCTGCTGGAGTCATTCTATGGGCTCCCTTGTTTGGCAAACTAGCTCATGGTATCAAATCCATTTGATGACATATCTTCCTTACTGGTCGTAAACCTTCTAGTACATTATCAGAGATAATGTCATGAAATTCTTCCAACATATCTAAGACTTCTGATGGTACATCTTCACATTTCTCTTGACTAATCTTAGGAATCAATGCAAAGCAATGACACTCATGCTTCATACCCTCCAAAAATTTCCTACCATCCACCAAGCAAATTCTGGTAGTATTACATACCTTTTCTTGCACCTCCTTCAAGGGTTTCAACTTATGATGAACTCCATCCTTTGTTAGGGAATATGTGTTTGGACGGCCATCATGGACAGTGCTCCTATCATACTGCCATGTCCTCCCCAATAACATATGACATGCATCCATCCGTATGATGTCACACAACACCTCATCATTGTAGTCACCAATCTTGAACTTCACTAAACATTGCTCATTGACCAAAGCTCTATGGTTCTTCTGCAACCAGGCAATCCATTATGGATGTGGATGCTTTATTCTTGTCAACTTCAACTTGTCAACCATGTCCTCTGAAACAAGATTATCAATGCTTCCACTGTCAATAATAATATCACAACACTTACCTTCACATTTGTACCTTGTGCGGAATAAACTCTTCCTCGGATTGGGTTCTTTCTCCTCATTCAACAAAGTTCTAACAACTAGGGTTTCTCCCCTTTCGGCATTTTTAGAGTGCTCAGATTGCACATCTTCATCGACATGTGCAACTCATTCATTACCTTTAGGACTTCTGTTTGTCCTTCCATGATGTTGCAGACACTCATATGCTCGATGTCCTTCTTCTCCACATTGGAAACAGGTTCCTCTAAAACCTCCTCTTCTAGGTCCTTGCCTAGGTTTGCCTCTTCTTCTTTACTCACCATTGTTCTGGTCACGAGGGCGATAGGTATTATCTCCTCTCTGATTTGACTGGTGCCAACATCATCACTTTTCTTTGAATCTTCATTTTGGCCCCCATAGAGTCTTCCACTAGTCCTTCCCCCTTGACCTCTTCCCCTCTGCTTGTTGTCAAATCTTTTATTCAGCTTCTCTTCCACCTTCAGGAAAAACTGGTATGCATCTTCTATGGTGGTCATTCTGACTAGGCTCAACTCCTCTTGAATACTTGGCCTCAACCCATTAATGTAATGGGCTACCTTCTCGTTGTTGGCCTTTGCATGACCAGTTCTGATAGTAATCTTATAAAACTCTTCTGTATACTCCATAATAGACTTGTTGCTTTGCTTCAATCCTTACAGCTTCTTCAACAACTCCATCTCATAATCAAAAGGAATGAACTGCTTCTTCAGTTTCTCCACCATCTGATCCCATCTGGTGATCTTTCCTTTTCCTCTTCTATTACTCTCTAACTGGACTTCCTTCCACCAAATACTGGCATGGCCCTTCAATTTTATTTTTGTAAACTTGACTCGATTTGGGTCTTCCACATCTTCATACTCAATATATTCCTCCATGTCAATGATCCAATCAATAAGCTATTCTGGATTCAAATCTCCAGAATATGTAGAAACTTTGATCCTGGGCCTCTTTCCAATCTTAGAAATGGCCCTCAACAACCTAATTTCTTCAAGATCTCCTGCAACTTCTTCTTCTTCCTCAGATAGCTCCTCTTCTGCTTTATCCTTGCTTTCTTCTCTTGTTCTTGGCTCAAACCCTCTTCGCAGCTTCTCTTGCAATGCATCGATTTATCTTTGTAGGGCTCTAAAATTCTCTTCCATCAAAGCATTCCTCCCAATACGATTTCTTTATGGAGGCATCTTGATCTCCAGAGCAAACCCATAACCTAAGGTCCTAGTGCAAACTACCTCACGGTTTGTGCTCTGTCTACACACTTAGGAACCGTCGTTCTAATACCAATTGATGAATGGGTGGGGGGCAACTCATAAAACACACAATAACAAAAATTGCACACAGAAAATATAATAATATTTTATTAATATGCGCAAAACATTACATTACAAAAGCTCAAATACAATAAGGGGATAAATCCCGTACAGGCTGCAACACATTACAGCTCCCTCTCTCAAGAATCTAGAATCTTCAACCTTTCGTAACCCCAAATCACCTAGGGTTTCTATCTTCCCACCTTTTTTCTTGACTCTATATCTTCTCCCTTAACTCTACTACACCAAGGGTTCCCAAAAATGGTCATATATAGCCCTTTTTGGTGGCCACTCGCTAAATTTCAAAATTTGTATCTCCCTCCAAAAGTAGGTCAACTTCATGGGACCATAACTTTCAATCCAACCGTTGGATTTTTAATTATAATACCTTTTCGGAAAGCTCTCAAAAAGTACTGAAAGGTAGATTGCTTGAGTTTCTTGCCAAATTTCAGGCCCATCCGGAGCCTCTAAATGCCTCAAATTTGACTTTGAATATTTCAATAGGATTTTTGGAATTTGAAATTTTAATATCTCACAAATGACAAATGATATTGAAGTGATTTCTTCACCATTAGCTTAAATTCACCATTCTAGAGGTCTGTGTAAGATTTTGTATCCAACCATGCACAAATGCAAACTTACTAAAAATAGTAACCCTGCCAAATTTAGCCCTTATTGAAAAGAAACAACATTTTTTTGGTTGATGCAACATTGCTCTTACACTCTGGATGCTCCTGGATTAGACACCTGGCATAATTTGAAAAGTGACCCTATCACTTCTCTTGAGTTAGAGGGAAACCAAAATGGTTAACCTCAGTCTCAGATAACCATGATGAATCTTCAATAGGCCTTCCTTTCCATTTCACCAAGTATTCTGTATACGGCTTGTTTCTTGTACTCTTACCCACACAGCTATTCAGAATGCCCTCTATCTCCAACTTCTCTAAAGTAGATGCTGGAATGTCCCACTGTGTTCCTTTATCAAGTCCATCATCATGGTACTTTGTTAGATCTGAAATGTTGAACACTGGTGAAATATTGATGTCATCAGGCAACTCTACCTCAAATGGATTTCCTAAATCATGCTTCAGGATTCTACACGGTCTAAATTTCTTCATTTTCAACTTATTGTAAGTTCTAATTGGGAACCTTTCTTTTCTCAAGTGAACCATGACTTCATCTCCTACATGGAACTCCTTATATCTCCACTTCTGATCTGTCTTAGCCTTGTCATAAATATTCATCTTATTAATGTTCTTTCTCACTTCTTCATGCAAATTCTTCAGGTGTTCTACAAAGTCTTTGGCCTTGGCACTTTTCTTTTCTCCTTTGTCTAGCTTCCTTAACTCTAAAGCATTTCTTGGACTATTGCCATATACAATCTGGAATGGTGATTTACCAGTACTCCTATTGAGAGAATTGTTGTAAGCGAATTCTGCCTGTGGTAAAATCAATTCCCATCCCTTGGGCTTATCTCCTACGAAGCATCGTAGAAAGTTACCTAAAATCCTATTCACCACTTATGTCTGTCCATCAATCTGTGGATGATGTGCAGAATTGAACTTCAAATCTGTTTTCAACTTCTTCCACAATGTCCTCTAGAAATAACCAACAAACTTGGTATCTCGATCTGAAAAAGGTACACCATGTAGTCTCATCACATCTCTAAAAAATAGCTATGCAATATGAAAAACACCATTAGTCTTCTTAGAAGGAATAAAATGGGCCATCTTTAAGAATTTGTCCACCACCACAAAAATGGAATCATGTCCTCTCTGTTTCCTTAGTAAACCAAGAACAAAATCCATACTAATATCATCCCATGCCTTCTCTGGTACAAGTAATGGCTGATATAGCCCTGTATTCTTACTTGTTCCTTTTGCCATCTGACACACTCTACAACTCTGCACAAATTTCCTCACATCTTGCTATAATTGTGGCGACTAATAATGTTCACCAACAATAGAAATGGTCTTATCTTGACCAAAGTGTCCAGCTAGTCCTCCACTATGCTTCTCCTTAATCAGGTTCTCTCACATGGAACTCTTGGAAATGCATAGTTGGCTTCCTCTAAACAATATGCCATCTTGGATTATGAAATCCAACCATTTTGTCCTATCCAAAGTAAGAGGTTCGAGACAAGCTTTCTAGGCCTCTACAAAATCTAGATCTGCATGGTACAAACTTTTGAGCTCATCAAACCCAACAACTTCTATCGTCATTTCTGTCAACAAATTTTGCCTTCTACTCAAGGCATCTGCAACTCTGTTGGACTTCCCACTCCTGTGCTTCAAAGAAAAAGTATAACTCTTCAAAAACTCAACCCATTTTAAGTGCCTTTGATTCAACTTTTCTTGACTATTAAGATACTACAAAGCCTGATGATCAGTATATAAAACAAACTCTTTTGGAAACAAAAAATGTCTCCATTTCTTTAAATCCTAAACTATTACATAAAAATCCTGATCATAAACAAAATACTTTTTCTTGGCATCTTTAAGCTCTTCACCAAAATAGGCAATGGGCTTACCTTCATGACTCAAAACAGCTCCTATACCACTACTACTAGCATCACAATCTACCTAAAACACCTTATTGAAATATGGAAGTGACAAAATAGGTTGTTCTATGACTTTCTATTTCAATGTATCAAAGCTCTTGTCTGCTCCTCTAGTCCATCTAAACTCTTTTTTTTCCCCTCTCATTGTCTCAGTTAGGGGTGCACAAATTGTACTGAAATTCCTAATAAACTTTCTGTAAAAACTTGCCAAACTATGAAAAGATCTTACCTTGAGAGCACTCCTTGGCATAGGCCATTCAATGATAGCCCTCACCTTCTCTGGGTCCATCTTAAGGCCTTCCTCTGAGACAAGAAATCCCAGGTATACAAGCTCCTTCTTTGAAAAACTACATTTCTTGAGATTGATCAACAACTTCTCCTGCCTCAATTCTCTAAAACTCTTCTGATATGCATCAAATGCTCATCCCAAGTCTTACTGAAAATCAAAATGTCTAAATAAACAATAACACAACTTCCCAAAAATTCTTTCAGTACCTCGTTCATGAGCTGCATGAATGTACTCAGTGCATTGGTTAGCCCAAATGGCGTGACTAACCATTCATACAAACCTTCCTTTGTTTTGAAGGCTGTCTTACATTCGTCTCCTTCTCTGATTCAAATTTGGTGATACCCACTCTTTAGATCAATCTTCATGAAGTACTTATCTCCACTCAAACAATCCATTATGTCATCCATTCTGGGCAATGGAAATCGGTACCTAATTGTGATCTTGTTGATGGATCAGGAATCTTTACACATCCTCCACTCTCCATCTTTCTTCGGTGCTAGTACCGCAGGTACCACACATGGACTTAGGATTTCTTTTATCGATCCCTTCCTCAACAACTCGTGAACTTGTCTGTTCAACTCTTCACTCTCTACTGGAGTCATTCTATGGTCTACCTTGTTTGGAAAACTAGCCCCTGTTATCAAATCCATTTGATGACTTATCTTCCTTACTCGTGGTAAACCTTTTGGTACATTATCAGAGATAATGTCTTAAAATTCTTCCAACATATCTAAGACTTTTGCTAGTACATCTTCACATTTCTCTTGACTAATCTTAGGAATCAATGCAAAGTAATGACGCTTATGCTTCATACCCTATAAAAATTTCCTACCATCTACCAAGCAAATTCTGGCAGTATTACATACCTTTTCTTCTAACTCCTTCATGGGCTTCAAATTATGACGAACTCCATCCTTTATTAGGGAATATGTGTTTGCATGGCCATCATGGACATCGCTCCTATCAAATTGCCACGGCCTCCCCAATAACATATGACATGCAACCATCGGTATGATGTCACACATCACCTCATCATGGTAGTGACCAATCTTGAAGTTCACTAAACACTGTTCATTGACCAAAGCTCTATGGTCCTTCTGCAACCATCCAATCCAGTATGGATGTGGATGCTTTCTTCTTGTCAACTTCACCTTGTCAACCATCTCCTCTGAAACAAGATTATTAGTGCTTCCACTGTCAATAATAATATAACAACACTTACCTTCACATTTGCACCTTGTGCAGAATAAACTCTTCCTCTGATTGGGTTCTTTCTCCTCATTCAACAAAGTTCTTCTGACAAATAGGGTTTCTCCATTTTCCACAACTTCAGAATGGTTAGATTGTGCATCTCCATTGACTTGTGCAACTCGTACATTACGTTTAGGTCTTCTATTTGTCCTTGATGTTGCAGACACTCATATGCTTGATGTCCTCCTTCTCCACATTGGAAATAGGTTCCTCTGAAACCTCCTCTTCTAGGTCCTTGCTCAGGTCTCGTCTTTCTCTTCCTCTTTGCTCACCATTGTTCTGGTCATGAGGGCGGTAGGTATTATCTCTTCTATGATTTCGACTGGTGCCAGCTTCTTCACTTTTCTTTGAATCTTCATTTCGGCCCCATAGTGTCTTCCACGCGTCCTTCTGCCTTGACCTCTTCCCCTCTGCTTATTGTCAAATCTTTTATTCATCTTCTCTTCCACCTTAAGGGAAACCTAGTATGCATCTTCTATGGTGGTCATTCTGACCAGGCTCAGCTCCTCTTGAATACTTGGCCTCAACCCATTAATGTAACAAGCTAGCTTCACCTTGTTGGCCTCTGCATGACTGATTCTAATAGTAATCTTATAAAACTCTTGTATATACTCCTTAACAAACTTGTTCCCTTGCTTCAATCCTTGCAACTTCTTCAACAACTCCATCTCATAATCCACAGAAATGAACTGCTTCTTCAATTTCTCCACCATCCTATACCATCTGGTGATCTTTCCTTTTCCTCTTCTATTCCTCTCTAACTAGACCTCCTTCCACCAAATACTAGAATGGCCCTTCAATTTCATTTTTGCAAACTTGACCTGATCTGGGTCTTCCACATCTTCATACTCAAAATATTCCTCCATGTCATTGATCCAATCAATAAGCTGTTCTGGATTCAAATCTCTAGAATATGTAGAAACTTCGATCTTGGGCCTTTTTCCAATCTTAGAAATGGCCGTGAACAACCTAACTTCTATAGGATCTCCTGCAGCTTCTTGTTCTTCCTCAGATAGCTCCTTTTCTGCTTCATCGTTGCTTTCTTCTCTTGTTCTTGGTTCAAACCCTCTTTACATCTCCTCTTGCAATGCATCGATTTGTCTTTGCAGGTCTCTGAAACCCTCTTCCGTCAAAGCGTTCCTCCCAATACGATTTCTTCTTGGAGGCATCTTGATCTCCACAGCAAATCCACAACCTCAGGTCCTCGTGCAAACTGCCTCACGGTCAGTGATCTGTCTAGACACTTAGGAACCCTTGCTCTGATACCACTTGATGAAGGGGGGGTAACTCATAAAACACACAATAACAGAAATTGCACATAGAAAATAGATTGATATTTTATTAATATGGGCAAAAAATTACATTATAAAAGCTCAAATACAATAAGAGGATGAATCCCCTACACGCTACAACACATTACAGCTCCCTCTCTCAAGACTCTAGAATCTTCAGTCTTCCATAACTCCAAATCAACTAGGGTTTCTATTTTCCTGCCTTTTCCTAACTCTACACCTTGTCCCTGAAATCTACTACCCCAAGGTTTCCAAAAAATGGTCATATATAGCCCTTTTTCGTGGCCACTAGCTTAATTTCAAAATTTGCATCTCCCTCCAAAAGTAGGTCAACTTCGCGGGGCCATAACTTTCGATCCAAGCGTTGGATTTTCAATTATAATACCTTTTCGGAAAGCTCTCAAAATTACCGAAAGGTAGACTACTTGAGTTTCTCGCCAAATTTTGGGCCCATTTGGAGCCTCTAAATACCTCAAATTTGACTTTGAACTTTTCAATAGGATTTTTGGAATTTGAAATTTTAATATCTCACAAATGACAAATGATATTGAATTGATTTATTCACCATTAGCTTCAATTCACCATTCTAGAGGTCTTTGTAAGATTTTGTATCCAGCCATGCATAAATGCAAACTTACTAAAAATAGTAACCTTTCCAAATTTAGCCTTTATTGAAAAGAAACAACATTTTTTTTTGGTTGATGCAACATTGCATAAAACTCTTGATCAAAAACAAAATACTTTTTTCTTGGCATCATTAAGCTTCTCACTAAAATAGGCAATGGGCTTGCCTTCTTGACTCAAAACAACTCCTATATCACTACCACTAGCATCACAATCTACTTGAAATACCTTATTGAAATCTAGAAGTGCCAAAACAGGTTGTTCTACGACTTTCTGCTTCAATGTATCAAAGCTCTTGTCTTCTCCTTTATCTAAACTCTTTTCTATCCCCTCTCATTGTCTCAGTTAGGGGTGGACAAATGCTACTAAAATTCCTGATAAACCTTCTATAAAAACTTGCCAAACTATGAAAAGATCTTACCTCGAAAGCACTCCTTGGCATAGGCCATTCAACAATAGCCCTCACCTTCTCTGGGTCCATCTTAAGACCTTCCTCTAAGACAACAAATCTCAGATATACTAACTCCTTTGCAAAACTACATTTCTTGAGATTGATCAACAATTTATCCTCCCTCAACTTCTCTAAAACTTGTCTAATATGCATCAAATTCTCATCCCAAGTCTTACTAAAAATCAAAATGTCATCTAAATAAACAATAACAAAACTTCCCAAAAATTCTTTCAGTACCTCTGTTACATCCCTCTTTTTGGAATCAATAACACTATTTACTTTTTCTTGAATATTTCAGTTATGTAATACGTTGTTGACGTCACGGAAACTGGTGATGTGGATAGAGAGTTAATTCTATGAAATTTTGGAATCTATTGATTATGATCAATGTGATATTATAAACTAAAATGTCATTTTGTTATGAGAATGTAATGATTGGATATATTATGCTTTGATTTGGAATATAGGTGCTTTGACCACAAAAATTGTACGTGAGACTGTCATTGTAGGAATAGGTGGACCATGTTCAACAGGAAGAGAAAGTATCTTTGAGAAAGAGAATAGACTCTGGAAATTAACCATGGGTGTTTGTTACTAAAAATGCCAACCAGGTAGATAAACCTTGATGCCTTGAATTTAGTCATGTTTGCGGCTAAGATAATTTAAGTCAAGATGTCGACGTCTGAAGTAAAGGTTTAGCACCTTTTGTAAGTCGTCATATAGAGTTTTGGATATTGACGTTATTGTCGCAAGTCTTCTTAATCATGTCATCTAATAGGGACGACTAATATTTTGATTATAGGTAAATAAATGAACTTATTTGTGGCGGAATTGTGAGTCGTGTCTCGATGTCGAATGATGCGAGAAGTCGTAATTGTGCATAAAATGATCTAGAAAACTTGTTTTACGTTATGCCCAATCCCTCGTGATTGTCGTAAAAACACTTTGGACATATGTTGTGAACTCTTTCCTTTTTGGAAATCGACGGATGTTGAATTTGAAACTGAGATGAGCTATAACTTGCTTTGGTCGTTATTTGGAGGAATATGCCAAAATCACATTAGTTATATTTTGGTAAACGTGAGGTATTTCCTTATTCTTGAAAGATGTCGATATTCTTGTCAAAGCTTGAGTAGGGACACATTCAAGTTCTGTTTATTTTTATGTCTTCCATTTCGAATGAGTCTTCTTCCTTCTAGCTTAAGACTTTGAGTTATTATTGATCTAACCTTTATTTTTATTAAGTTGGCCTTCGTTTATTCTCTTGATCGACTTTAGAGACACTTTATTCATTTATAATCTACCACCTTGCAAGAGCTTAAACACCACTATTCAGTGTAGTTGCAAATTTAGAGGTTTAGAAGCCTTCATGCTTGAGTAGTGGACAGGGTTGTTATGTTCACCAACTGCCACGTCGCTATAAGAAGATCCATAATGTGAAGTGGTCACTGAAGGATAGGGGTCGGGTAAGCATGCCAAAAATAGATTTCCTACTGTTTAGGCATGGATGGCAGTATGAGTGCCGAGATTCCCTCACCGTGGGAATACGGGGGATGGTATTTCTTGGGAAAGAGGTTACGAAAAGAGGGAGGGAGAAAAAAAAAGCTGTGGTTTGAGTCTAAGGAGGAACGTGGAAGGACATTGCTGAGAGATCAGCAAGGTCGAGCTTGTTTGAGCAAATTTCCTTAGAGCTACGACAGGTTCTCATCTTTCCTCTCTGCGCAGACTTTATCCACTGATTGTATCTTATTTTTGGTAGTGTTTGTGTTGGTTCTTTCAACGTAAAAGAATATGCAAGTATTGTTTTTATCTGTAAGCTCTGTGTGAAGTTTGTCTTCAATGAAAACGATAGACCTGCGTGAAGTGCCACCCTACACCATGCCACTGTGAAGGAGTTTATATCTCAGTTTTTAATACATGTTTTTGATGTAGGTTTAGAATGTTTAGACAGCCTGTGGTTTTGTATTAACTAGCTGTGATAACAGAAGATGAACCCAATGTTTAGAGGGTTTACAAAATGCCTCTCTGTCCTAGCATAGTAGAACCCTAAAGGCATGGTAGGCAGAATGGATTCACACTATGTTTTTGTTTGTTTTTGACTGAAAAATGTGAGTACGTGGTGCACTCTTGATAGCTAGTGTTTAGTTGAAGTTCTAACTAATTTTGGTTCCAAAAACCCACCAAGGTTTAACTTTGACGACGTAAGATATAAGCTTAGTTGTCTTGTTGTTAATTTCAATAACTAGTCCCATTAGAGTTTAGAGGTGTGACAATCATTTGTAGATAAGAAATTTAGATCGGATTAAATGCCGACAAATGTATTTAACTAAGTTTCTTATTTGGTATTAGTTCTTAAGCAGATGGTTGATAAATGAGAATGATCTTCTCTAGATTCTTAAGATAGTTTCCAAGTCTTTTAAGATCTTTATTATATAACTCTTACTGCATAAAACCATTTAAAACTGTTTGTATTGGAAGGAGGGTGTAGAGTTTTGTAGTATAAGTAATTATCTTTGGTCAAAAATAGTCATGCATATAAAGTAAAAGATAAGGGTGGGGAACCCACATATTGTGTTTTAGTTAATTAATTTGCATGCAATGTTCCTTGTATTTAGAAACATTTTGATATATCGCTAATACCTAGTACATTGAAGACCTTTATGAGTCTTAAAACTTAAAACTCCGGGCCTTCGGGTATTCGTATTTTATACTTGGGTAAATTGTAAAAACTTCTGGAACCGTATAACCAAGTTTAGAGACCACTTATGAGTGGATAATTTTAAACAATGATTTAGACTGTTTAGAGATTATTATTGCATTACAAAATGTTATCCGTATAAACACTGTACTAGAAAACCATTCTTACATCGTGAAAACGGAGAGGTTTCCATAAGCTCAGGGATAGAGTAAACCTTTGCGCCATGCACTATTGCATGATGAAATTCTAATACCTTGAGGTCATCAACGTTAACATATATATATAAACCTTACAAATAGGAAAACTGTAGGATTGCAATTAATTCGAGTCGAGTAGGGTGGGTGAACTTAATCTATGCATTGATGCAACGTTAAAATAAAATTTAAATCCTTTGGCCAAGGTGATGCATGATCCTCAAGTGCATTGAATGTTCACTGTGACTGGATGGCGTAGCTTGTGGAATGGTCATGCAAGACTAGAGGGAATCTAGGGGATTGCATGATAACAAGTCTCGTAGGTCACAACACCAGAGCTCAGATGGCAAACACTGATGGTTATCCTAAGTCTATCCTCTTGAGTAGGGTAGGGTCACTTCCGGTTAGGAAGGAGTGCGGGAGATTGACGGTCTGTGATTGGAGGTTAAGCTCCTTGAAGATACTTTCTCTTCCAAATATTGAGGATTGCCGAGTCTTGAATGTGAATGGTCAACAATCGAGATGCGGTGATAATGGTATGTTTCTAATATTGGATTTGTTTTAAGAATTTTCAAATTAGTAAGAAAACTAAATGTTTATGGTTTATCATTTCTTTCAGCTTTACGAATAATCAAATCATGTTTATTGTTAAATCGAAGAATGTTACACTTGTTAGTAGTGAAAACTTTTATATTTGATCACAAAAATTAAAAAAAAAATACCTATGGTAAAACCTAGTTTTCAAGTTAATTCAGATTTGGATGTTACATATGGTATCAGAACTAACCAAGTTCAGCACTAGGGCTAATGAGTCCACTAACCTAATTAGGAAATCAATATTAAGTGGGTAGATAATGATTTGATTTACTATACCAGGATGGTACACATCAAGAAAACTGCAAGAAAATCCTTCGCAGTAAGGAACGTTATCTGCAAGCTAAGCAGAAACGACTTGCGATGATCAAGACCATTGAGAAAACTAACGATGAAAATGACATTTGGCTTGATGATGTGGAAACCTTTGCCAATGCTTTGTCATGACTTAAACGAGTGAAAAGAGAACTCCTAGAGACAACTAGGATGGTGGCACGAATCATGGTCAATTGCTACCCTATTAGTGTACCTATGACTGTACCTACTAGTGCGCCTGTGAGTGTACCTATTAGTGTACCAATGATCACTAGGGATCCCTGTATAGCACCAGGAGCTGAAATCATTGTACGGTCATCTGATAGCGATTTTGAGGGGTATACACCTCGTGATTATGTGTCGGACAATGAATCCGAAGGTTACACCCCACTTGTCAATACTGAGTAAAAAAAAACTTGAGATATGTCTATCTCTATTGAATGTAGAAACAATTTTGCAAAGTTGAATAAAGATAAATTTTTTGGTTTGAGAACAATTATGATTATGATCAATTGTTGTATTTTGGTGATATATAAAATGATAAGCATAAAACTGATTAGTATATGTTTAATCAGGTGAAAAACTAAGCAATCATTGATCAATCAGAGTTTAATGAGGGGGAAGATCGGGAAGGTCATAACTCTCGGGAAAAATCCACTGATAAGTTGGATAGGATTCTTAATATGCTTATTGAAACCAAGGAAAGGTTGAGAAAACTGGAAAAGAAAATGGATGAAACTGGGAACACGGAGGGTGAAAATGAGATTTCTCATAATGCAAGCAAAAGTAAACAATGGGATCATGGCACATCAAGTGAAAACCCAGACGATAGTGAAGTTCAAAGAGAAACCAAAGATAAACTTGCACTAGAATTATCTAAGGATATGAAAAAGGTTAACCCCCCTAAGTTCGATGGAACGAAAACCGGAGATGTAGCAGAAGCATGGTTAACAGAAATGGAGAAATATTTTGAAATCAGAAATTACTCTGAGGTTACTAAAGTAGTGTGGGGAGCATATCAGCTATCTAGGGAAGCATCCACTTGGTGGATGAATAAGAAAATAGAGCTGGAATTAAGTCCCTTGAAGGTGACATGGAATGAGTTCATGGAACTATTCTGAAAAAGGTGGTTACCTCAGTTGTATTTTGATCAAGAGTTAACAGATTTCCAAAACCTCAGGTAAGGTGAACTATCTGTGGTTGAGTATACAGAAAAATTTACTAGACTACTAAAGTATGTTCCTCAATACCAAAAGGATGAAAGATTTAGGATCAGAAAATTTATCATGGGACTCAATCCTCAGATTGGCGGTGAGGTGGAGGTGCATGGTCCAAGCACAATGGACCAAGTGTATGAGAAAGCAATTAAGTAGGAACAGAAGATCAAATCTATTTCTGCTTACCGTGAAAAGAAACGTAAGAAGTATGATAAGAACTACAACGATCAATCATATAAAAGGAAGAATGAGAAGGGATATGGAAACATGATGTTTGATAAAGGAAATTGAAAGAACAAAGGGGGATTTGGTAATGAACGAAGAGGTGAAGATTATAAGAGAAATGACAATTTTAAGAAGAATGATGATTCTATGAATAGGCCATCCGAGAAGCGAGGACCTATAGGAGGGTGTTTTTATTGTGGAGGAGATCATTATGCTAATCATTGCCCTAATAAGAAGCAGAATGGAAAGCCTAGGAATACGAAACTTCCTTCACAGCAGGAAGCATTTCAACAAAGGATTCATGCTGCTCTTGACAATCGACAAGCGGAGTATCAGATCACCCCTATTGAGATGACAGGTACCTTATTTGGAGTTCTTGTTTCTATTCTTTTTGATACTGGTGCAACAGAAAATTTTGTGTCACCTAGAGTCTTAAGTAAATTTTCAAGAAAAGCTGGTTTTATGTCAAAACCATGAACAGTTGAGTATGCAAATAACTTAAAGGCTCAGGTAGAGCAATGTTTGTTCGAAGCTAAGATTGATATTTCTAACTTCACCACTGAGGCAAATTTATACGTAGCACCTTTAGGGTCCTACGATGTCATCTTAGGAATGAATTGGTTGTGGAAACATAGGGCCAAGGTAGATTGTTTTCATAAAACAATTGAGTGTCTGGATGAGAAGGGCAATTCAGTAAATATTCAGGGAATCCAAAGGGAAATAAGGATTAGATCCATTTCTTCAAAACAATTAAAACGGGCTAGGTGAAAGGGATGTCAACTTTTTGCAGTCAAAATGGACCTAGTAGAGGAAACCTTGGAGAAACAAACACTTGAGGAAAAATATCCATATATTTGCAATTTCAGAGATGTATTCCCTAAGGAGCTACCAGGCATGCCTCCAAAAAGAACATTTGATTTTGGCATAGACATTAAACTAGGATTGGAACCAGTATCTAAAGCTCCATATCATATGACCACCACTGAACTTATGGAATTAAAGGCTCAATTGCAGGAGCTATTGTCTAAGAATCTAATTAGGCCAAGTGTATCACCATGGGGAGCCCCAGTTATATTCGTCAAGAAGAAAGATGGAACTCTTAGGCTATGTATAGATTATAGGATGCTTAATAAGGCGACAATACAGAATAAGTATCCATTGCCACGTATTGATGATCTATTTGACCAAATGCATGGTGCATCAGTCTTTTCTAAGATAGATCTGAGATCTGGATGCCAATAGTTAAGATTGAAAGATGAAGATATTCACAAGACAACATTTAGAATGAGATATGGTCATTATGAGTTTACGGTGTTGCCATTTGGATTGACCAATGCACCTGCCGCTTTTATGAATCTCATGAATAGTGTTTTCAGAGATTGTCTTGATAAATTTGTACTAGTTTTCATTGATGATATTTTGATTTATTCCAAAAATGAAGAGGAGCATAGACAACATCTTCAAATAGTCTTGCAACGATTAAGAGAACACAAATTGTATGCAAAACTCTCGAAGTGCACCTTCTTTCAGAAAGAAGTGCAGTATTTGGGGCATATAATATCAACTGATGGGATATCAGTTGATCCAACCAAAATAAAGGCTATTATGGAATGGCCTGAACCTTCCAATGTTTCAGAAGTACGAAGTTTTATGGGATTGGCTGGATATTACAGGAAATTTGTTTTGAATTTCTCAAGCATTGCAAGCCCAATTACTTCCTTGCAAAAAAAAAAGGAAAAAGATTTGTCTGGACTAAAGAATGTCAAAAGGCTTTTGACTTGTTAAAAGAAAAGTTAACAACCGCTCTAATCTTGAAAGTTCCTAATCTTGAAGGACACTTTGAGGTTATTACTGATGCCTCGGGGGAAGGGTTAGGAGGTGTGCTTATGCAAGATGGCCGGGTAGTAGCCTATGAATCAAGAAAGTTGAAAAAATATGAGCATAACTACGCTCCTCATGACTTAGAACTAGCAGCAATGATTCATGCCCTTCAGATGTGGCGACATTATTTGTTGGGAAAGACTTTTATACTAAAATTAGATCATCAAAGTCTTCGCTACATATTCACACAACCTAATCTCAATGCAAGGCAGAGGAGATGGTTAGAATTAATATCAGATTATGACTTTGAGATTTCTTATATCAAAGGCAATGAAAATCGAGTAGCTGATGCCTTAAGCAGAAGAAGACACATAGCTTCTATAATCTCTATTCATGCTAACTTTTAAGATTTAGTATTGTAAAGTTTGTTTTTTTAAATGAGTATTATGAGCAAGTGAAACAGGCTCTGCACTTAAACCCTAAGAACCCAAGATATGATGGATTTAATTTTGAATCAGATGGCTTGATGAGATTCAAGGGAAGAATCTATGTTCCTAATTCAGTGGAACTTAGAAACCTTGTTTGGAAGGAAGTTCATTGTGCACCGTACTCTGGACACCCTAGTGTAACAAAACTTTTAGCTGATGTCAAGCCACTATATTTCTAGAAGCGAATGAAAAGAAATGCTGCAAGGTTTGTAGCTAGTTGTTTGGAGTGTCAGAGAGTTAAGGCAAAGCACTAACATCCTGCTAGATTGTTATACCCGCATGATATTCCAGAATGGAAATGGTAGGTAGTTAGTATGGATTTTGTCCAGGGGTTACCAATGTCTAAGAATAGGCATGATGCAATATTGGTTGTTGTTGATAAACTAACCAAGGTAGCACATTTCATACTGGGAAATTTGACAGATGGAGCACATCTTTTGGCTTAGAAATTTGTGCAAGAAATATTCAGATTGCATGGTGTACCTGAAAAGATTATATCTGATAGAGATGCTCGGATAACTTCTTGGTTTTGGCAAACCTTATTTTTTGCATTAGGGACTAAACTTAATGTGAGCACTGCTTATCACCCTAAAATTGATGGACAAACAGAAAGAGTGAATCAAGTATTAGAAGACCTTTTAAGAATGTATTGCATGGATCAGCAATACAGATGGGAGGAATATTTACCTCTTGTCGAATTTGCTTATAACAATTCCTATCATTTTGCCATTAAGATGGCGCCATTTGAAGAATTATATGGAAGGAAATGCAGAACTCCTATAAGCTAGGATAAGCTGGAAGATAGGATAAGCATTGGACCTGAAATGCTTGCAAATATGGAAGAAAAAGTGAAAATGATTAGGAAGAGGTTGGCAGAAGCCAATTATAGGCAAAAAAGTTATGCAGATCGCAAACAAGTGCCTAGACATTTCTCTGTTGGTGAGAAAGTTCTTTTGCAAGTGAAACCCCATAAGAGTTCAATTAAATTTGGTAAATCATCAAAATTGGCTCCTCGTTATGTCAGACCTTTTGAAGTTCTTGAGATTATCAATCCAGTTGCCTACAAAGTTGCTCTACCTCCAGCCTTGTCCAAAATGCATAATGTTTTTCATGTTTCATATCTAAAGAAATATTTTGTAGGTAATGACCACATCCTTAACTGGAATTCGTTATAGATGCAAGAACCCGGGGTGGTTGTGATCAAGCCACTCAAGGTGCTCGAAATGCGTAGACTTCGTTTACTTAATCGAGAAGTTTTGCAATGCAAAATTCAGTGGGACCAATATGGCAAGGATAGTGCCACTTGGGAAGACTATAAAGACATTTACCAAAGATTTCCTAAACTTTTCAAAAACATTAATGTTGAACTATAAAAAAAAATTGTTTTAAGTTTAATTTTTTCTTGATAAACTCAATCATTAGGGACGATGATTTTTAAGGGGAAGGATATGTTACATCCCTCTTTTTGGAATCAATAACACTATTTACTTTTTCTTGAATATTTCAGTTATATAATATGTTGTTGACGTCATGGAAACTGGTGATGTGGATAGAGAAAGTTAATTCTATGAAATTTTGGAATCTATTGATTATGATCAATGTGATATTATAAACTAAAATGTCATTTTGTTATGAGAATGTAATGATTGGATATATTATGCTTTGATTTGGAATATAGGTGCTTTGACCACAAAGATTGTATGTGAGACTGTCATTGCAGGAATAGGTGGACCATGTTCGACAGGAAGAGAAAGTATCTTTGAGAAAGAGAATAGACTCTAGAAATTAACCATGGGTGTTTGTTACTAAAAACGCCAAGCAGGTAGATAAACCTTGATGCCTTGAATTTAGTCATGTTTGCGGCTAAGATAATTTAAGTCAAGATGTCGATGTCTGAAGTAAAGGTTTAGCACCTTTCGTAAGTCATCGTATAGAGTTTTGGATATCGACATTATTGTCGTAAGTCTTCCTAATCATGTCGTCTAATAGGGACGACTAATATTCTGATTATAGGTAAATAAATGAACTTATTTGTAGCGAAATTGTGAGTCGCGTCTCGATGTCGAATGACACGAGAAGTCGTAATGTGCGTAAAACGATCTAGAAAACTTGTTTTGCGTTATGCCCAATCCATCGTGATTGTCGTAAAAATGCTTTGGACATATGTTGTGAACTCTTTCCTTTTTGGAAATCGACGGATGTCAAATTTGAAGCCAAGGTGAGCTATAACTTGCTTTGGTCGTTATTTGGAGGATTATGCCAAAATCACATTAGTTATATTTGGTAAACGTGAGGTATTTCCTTATTCCTAAAAGATGTCGATATTCTTGTCGAAGCTTGAGTAGGGACACATTCAAGTTCTATTTATTTTTGATGTCTTCCATTTCGAACGAGTCTTCTTCCTTCTAGCTTAAGACTTTGAGTTATTATTGATCTAACCTTTATTTTTATTAAGTTGGCCTTCGTTTATTCTCTTGATCAACTTTAGAGACACTTTATTCATTTATAATCTACCACCTTACAAGAGCTTAAACACCACTATTCGGTGTAGTCGCAAATTTAGAGGTTTAGAAGCCTTCATGTTTGAGTAGTGGATGGGGTTGTTATGTTCACCAGCTGCCACGTCGCCATAAGAAGCTCCATAATGTGAAGTGGTCATTGAAGGATAGGGGTCGAGTAAGCATGCCAAAAATAGATTTCCTACTGTTTAGGCATGGATGACAGTATGAGTGTTGAGATTCCTTCACCGTGGGAGTATGGGGGATGGTATTTCTTGGGAAAGAGGTTAGGAAAAGAGGGAGGGAGAAAAAAAAAGTTGTGGTTAGAGTTTGAGGAGGAACGTGGAAGGATGTCGCTGAGAGATCAGCAAGGTCGAGCTTGTTTGAGCAAATTTCCTTAGAGCTACGACAGGTTCTCATCTTTCCTCTCTACGCAGACTTTATCCACTGATTGTATCTTATTTTTGGCAGTGTTTATGTTGGTTCTTTCAATGTAAAAGAATATGCAAGTATTGTTTTTATCTGTAAGCTCTGTGTGAGGTTTGTCTTCAATAAAAATGATAGACCTGCGTGAAGTGCCACCCCACACCACGCCACTGTGAAGGAGTTTATATCTTAGTTTTTAATACATGTTTTCGACGTAGGTTTAGAATGTTTAGACAGCCTGTGGTTTTGTATTAACTGGCTGTGATAAAGGAAGATGAACCCAATGTTTAGAAGGTTTACAAAACACCTCTCTATCCTAGCACAATAGAACCCCGAAGGCATGGTAGGCAGAATGGATTCACACTGTGTTTTTGTTTATTTTTGACTGAAAAATTTGAGTACGTGGTGCACTCTTGATAACTAGTGTTTAGTTGAAGTTCTAAATAAATTTTGGTTCCAAAAACCCACCAAGGTTTAACTTTGACGACGTAAGATATAAGCTTAGTTGGCTTGTTGTTAATTTCAATAACCAGTCCCATTAGAGTTTAGAGGTGTGACAATCATTTGCAGATAAGAAATTTAGATCGGATTAAATGCCGACAAATGTATTTAACTAAGTTTCTTATCCAGTATTAGTTCTTAAGTTGATGGTCGATAAATGAGAATGATCTTCTCTAGATTCTTAAGATAGTTTCCAAGTCTTTTAAGATCTTTATTATATAACTCTTACCACATAAAACCATTTAGAATTGTTTGTATTGGAAGGAGGGTGTAGAGTTTTGTAGTATAAGTAATTATCTTTGGTCAAAAACCGTCATGCATATAAAGTAAAAGATAAGGGTGGGGAACCCACATATTGTGTTTTAGTTAATTAATTTGCATGCAATGTTCCTTGTATTTAGAAACATTTTGATATATTGCTAATACCTAGTACATTGAAGACCTTTATGAGTCTTAAAACTTAAAACTCCGGGCCTTTGGGTATTCATATTTTATACTTGGGTAAATTGTAAAAACTTCTGGAACCATATAACCAAGTTTAGAGACCACTTATGAGTGGATAATTTTAAACAATGATTTAGATTGTTTAGATATTATTATTGCATTACAAAACGTTATCCGTATAAACACTGTACTAGAAAACCATTCTTACATCGTGAAAATAGAGAGGTTTCCATAAGCTCAGGGATAGAGTAAACCTTTGCGCCATGCGCTATTGCATGATGAAATTCTAATACCTTGAGGTCATCGAGGTTAACATATATATATATATATATATATATATATATATATATATATAAACCTTACAAATAGGAAAACTGTAGGATTGCGATTAATTTGAGTCAAGTAGGGTGGGTGAACTTAATCTATGCGTTGATGCAACGTTAAAATAAAATTTAAATCCTTTGGACCAGGTGATGCATGATCCTCAAGTGCATTGAATGTTCACTGTGACTGGATGGCGTAGCTTGTGGAATGGTCATGCAAGACTAGAGGGAATCTAGGGGATTGCATGATAACAAGTCTCGTAGGTCACAACACCAGAGCTCAGATGGCAAACACTGATGGTTATCCTAAGTCTATCCTCTTGAGTAGGGTATGGCCACTTCCGGTTAGGAAGGAGTGTGGGAGACCGATGGTCTATGGTTGGAGGTTAAGCTCCTTGAAGATACTTTCTCTTCCAAATATTCAGGATTGCCGAGTCTTGAATGTGAATGGTCGACAATTGAGATGCGGTGATAATGGTGTGTTTCTAATATTGGATTTGTTTTAAGAATTTTCAAATTAGTGAGAAAACTAAATGTTTATGGTTTATCATTTCTTTCAGCTTTACGAATAATGAAATCATGTTTATTGTTAAATCAATGAATGTTATGCTTGTTAGTAGTGAAATCTTTTATGTTTGATCACAAAAATTAAAAAAAAAATACCTATGGTAAAACCTAGTTTTCAAGTTAATTCAGATTGTGATCTTATTGATGGCTCAGGAATCTGTACACATCCTCCACTCTCCATCTTTCTTCGGTGCTAGTACCGTAGGTACCACACATGGACATAGGCTTTCTCTTATCGATCCCTTCCTCAACAACTAGTGAACTTGTCTGTTCAACTCTACACTCTCTACTGGAGTCATTCTATGGGTTGCCTTGTTTGGCAAACTAGCTCCTGGTATCAAATCCATTTGATGACTTATCTTTCTTAATGGTGGTAAACCTTTTGGTACATTATCAAAGATAATGTCCTAAAATTCTTCCAACATATCTGAGACTTCTGCTAGTACATCTTCACATTTCTCTTGACTAATCTTAGGAATCAATGCAAAGCAATGATGCTTATGCTTCATACCCTCCAAAAATTTCGTACCATTTACCAAGTAAATTCTGGTAGTATTACATACCTTTTCTTCTACCTCCTTCATGGGCCTCAACTTATGATGAACTCCATCCTTTATTAGGGAATATGTGTTTGCACGGCCATCACGGACATCGCTCCTATCAAACTGCCACGGCCTTTGCAATAACATATGGCATGCAACCATCGGTATGATGTCACACAACACCTCATCATGGTAGTGACCAATCTTAAACTTCACTAAACACTGCTCATTGACCAAAGCTCTATGGTCCTTCTGCAACCATGCAATCCGGTATGGATGCAGATACATTCTTCTTATCAACTTCAACTTGTCAACCATCTCCTCTTAAACAAGATTATCAGTGCTTCCACTATCAATATAATAATATCACAACACTTACATTCACATTTGCACCTTGTGTAGAATAAACTCTTCCTCTAATTTGGCTCTTTCTCCTCATTCAACAAAGTTCTTCTAAAAACTAGGGTTTCTCCCTTTTCAGCAACATCAGAGTGCTCAGATTGTGCATCTTCATCGACATGTGCAACTCATGCATTACCTTTAGGTCTTCTATTTGTCCTTCCTTGATGTTGCAGACACTTGTATGCTTGATGTCCTTCTTCTCGACATTGGAAACAAGTTCCTCTGAAACCTGCTCTTCCAGGTCCTTGCCCAGGTCTGCCTCTTCCTCTTCCTATTTGCCCACCATTGTTCTAGTCATGAGGGCGGTAGGTATTATCTCCTCTCTAATTTTTTACTAGTGCCATCTTCTTCAGTTTTCTTTGAATCTTCATTTTGGCCCCCATAGGGTCTTCCATCGGTCCTTCCGCCTTGACCTCTTCCCCTCTACTTGTCAAATCTTTTATTCATCTTCTCTTCCACCTTAAGGGAAAACTGGTATGCATCTTCTATGGTGGTCATTCTGACCAGGCTCAGCTCCTCTTGAATATTTGGCCTCAACCCATTAATGTAACGAGCTACCTTCTCCTTGTTGGCCTCTACATGACTGGTTCTGATAGTAATCTTATAAAAATCTTCTATATACTCCTTAACAAACTTGTTGCCTTGCTTCAATCCTTGCAGCTTCTCCAACAACTCCCTCTTATAATCCACAGGAATGAACTACTTCTTTAGTTTCTCCACTATTCGATCCCATCTGGTGATCATTCCTTTTCTTCTTCTATTCCTCTCTAACTAGACCTCCTTCCACCAAATACTAGCATGGCCCTTCAATTTTGTTTTTGCAAACTTGACCCAATCTGGGTCTTCCACATCTTCATACTCAAAATATTCCTCCATGTCATTGATCCAATCAATAAGCTGTTTTGGATTCAAATCTCTAGAATATGTAGAAACTTCGATCCTGGGCCTCTTTCAAATCTTAGAAATGGCCCTCAACAACCTAACTTCTACAGAATCTCCTGCAGCTTCTTGTTCTTCCTCAGATAGCTCCTCTTCTGCTTCATCCTTGCTTTCTTCTCTTGTTCTTGGCTCAAACCCTATTTGCAGCTCCTCTTGCAATGCATCGATTTGTCTTTGCAAGGCTCTAAAGCCCTCTTCTGTCAAACTATTCCTCCCAATACGATTTATTCATGGAAGCATCTTGATCTCTGCAACAAACCCACAACCTTAGGTCCTTGTGCAAACTGCCTCATGATCAGTGATCTATCTATACACTTAGGAACCCTTGCTTTGATACCACTTGATGAAGGGGGGGTAAGTCATAAAACACAATAACAAAAATTGCACACAGAAAATAGAATGATATTTTATTAATATAGGCAAAACATTACATTACAGAAGCTCAAATACAATAAGAGGATGAATCCCCTACATGTTGCAACACATTACAGCTCTCTCTCTCAAGACTCTAGAATCTTCAACCTTCCATAACCCCAAATCAACTAGGGTTTCTATTTTCCCACCTTTTCCTGACTCTACACCTTCTCCCTTAACTCTACTACCCCAAGGGTTCCCAAAAATGGTCATATATAGTCCTTTTTGGTGGCCACTAGCTTAATTTCAAAATTTGCATCTCCCTTCAAAAGTAGGTCAACATCATGGGGCCATAACTTTTGATCCAACCATTGGATTTTCAATTATAGTACCTTTTCAGAAAGCTCTCAAAATTACCGAAAGGTAGACTACTTGGGTTTTTCGCCAAATTTTGAGCCCATTCGGAGGCTCTAAATGCCTCAAATTTGACTTTGAATATTTCAATAGGATCTTTGGAATTTGAAATTTAAATATCTCACAAATGACAAATCATATTGAAGTGATTTCTTCACCATTAGCTTCAATTCACCATTCTAGAGGTCTGTGCAAGATTTTGTATCCAACCGTGCACTAATGTAAACTTACTAAAAATTGTAACCCTGTCAAATTTAGCCCTTATTGAAAAGAAACAACATTTTTTTTTGGTTGATGCAACATTGCTCTTACACCATGGATGCTCCTGCATCAGACACCCCGGGTAATTTGAAAAGTGACCCTGTCACTTCTCATGAGTTAGAGGGAAACCAAAATGGTTAACCTTAGTCTCACATAACCATGATGAATCTTCAATAGGCCTTGCTTTCCATTTCACCAAGTATTCTGTATACTGCATGTTTCTTGTACTCTTACTCACATGGCTATCCAGAATGCCCTCTATCTCCTCCTTCTCTGAAGTAGATGCTGATATGTCCCATTGTGTTCCTTTATCAAGTCCATCATCATGGTACTCTGTCAAATTTGAAATGTTGAACACTGGTGAAATATTGATGTCATCAGGTAACTCTACCTCAATGCATTTCTTGAATCATACTTCTTTAGGATTCTACACGGTCCAAATTTCTTCATTTTCAACTTATTGTATGTTCCAATTGGGAACTTTTCTTTTCTCAAGTGAACCATGACATCATCTCCTCCCTGAACTCCTTATATCTCCTCTTCTGATCTGCCTTGGCCTTGTACTGAATATTCATCTAATTAATGTGCTTTCTCACTTCTTCATACAAATTCTTTGGGTGTTCTACAAAGTCTTTGCCCTCGGCACTTGTCTTTTCTCCTTTGTCTAGCTTCCTTAACTCTGAAGCATTTCTTAGACTATTGCCATATACAATCTGGAATGGTGATTTATGAGTACTCCTATTGACAGAATTATTGTAAGCGAATTCCACCTGTGGCAAAATCAAATCCCATCCCTTGGGCTTTTCTCCTAGGAAGCATTGTAGCAGGTTACCCAAACTCCTATTCACCACTTCTATTTGTCCATCAGTCTGTGGATGGTGTGCATAACTGAACTTCAAATCTATTATCAACTTCTTCCACAATGTCCTCTAGAAATAACCAACAAACTTGGTATCTCAATCTAAACCTATGCTCTTAGGTAGACCATGTAGTCTCACCACTTCTCTCAAAAATAACTTTGCAATATGAATATCATCATTAGTCTTCTTACAAGGAATAAAATGGGCCATCTTTGAGAATCTGTCCACCAACACAAAAATGGAATCATATCCTCTTTGTGTCCTTGGTAAACCAAGAACAAAATAAATACTAATATCATCCCATGCCTTCTCCGGTACAGGTAATGGCTGATGTAGCCCTATATTCTAACTTGGCCCTTTTGCCATCTGACACACTCTGCAACTCTGCACAAATTTTCTCACATCGTGTTATAATTGTGGCCAATAATAATGTTCACCAACAATAGCAATGGTCTTATCTCGACCAAAGTGTCCAGCTAATCCTCCACTATGCTTCTCTTTAATCAGGTTCTCTCACATGGAACTCCTCAGAATGCACAGTTGGCTTCCTCTAAACAACATGCCATCTTGGATTATGAAATCCAACCATTTTGTCCTATCAAAAGTAACAGGTTCCAGACAAGCTTTCCAGGCCTCTGCAAAATCTGGATCTTTAGGATACAAACTTTTGAGGTCATCAAACCCAACAACCTCTATAGTCATTTCTATCAACAAATTTTGTTTTCTGCTCAAGGTATCTGCAACTCTGTTGGACTTCCCACTCTTGTGCTTCAAAATAAAAGTATAACTCTTCAAAAACTCAACCCATTTTAAGTGCCTTTGATTCAACTTTCCTTGACTATTAAGATACTACAAACCCTGATGATAAGTATATAAAAGAAACTCTTTTGGCAACAAATAATGTCTCCATTTCTTCATAGCTTGAACTATTGCATAAAACTCTTGATCATAAACAAAATACTTTTTCTTGGCATCATTAAACTTCTCACTAAAATAGGCAATGGGCTTACCTTCTTGACTCAAAACAGCTCCTATACCACTACCACTAGCATCACAATCTACCTGAAATACCTTATTGAAATCTGGAAGTGCCAAAACAGGTTGTTCTATGACTTTTTGCTTCAATGTATCAAAGCTCTTGTCTACTCCTTTAGTCCAACTAAACTCTTTTCTATTCCCTCTTATTGTCTCAGTTAGGGGTGCACAAATTGTATTGAAATTCCTGATAAACCTTCTATAAAAACTTGTGAAACCATGAAAAGATCTTACCTCAAAAGCACTCCTTGGTGTAGGCCATTCCATGATAGCCCTCACCTTCACTGGGTCCATCTTAAGGCCTTCCTCTAACACAACAAATCCCAAGTATACTAACTCCATCTTTGCAAAACTGCATTTCTTGAGGTTGATCAACAATTTCTCCTCCCTCAGCTTCTCTAAAACTCTTCTAATATCCATCAAATGCTCATCCCAAGTCTTATTGAAAATCAAAATGTCATCTAAATAAACAATAACAAAACTTCCAAAAAATTCTTTCAGTACCTCATTCATGAGCCACATGAATGTACTCAGTATATTGGTTAGACCAAATGGCATGAATAACCACTCATACAAACCTTCCTTTGTTTTGAAGGTTGTCTTCCATTCGTCTCCTTCTCTGATTCGAATCTGGTGATACCCACTCTTCAGATCAATCTTTGTGAAGTACTTGGCTCCACTCAAATAATCCATTATGTCATCCATTCTGGACAATGGAAGATTGTGATCTTGTTGATGGCTCAGGAATTTGTACACATCCTCCACTCTCCATCTTTCTTCAGTTCTAGTACCGCAAGTACCGCACATGGACTTAGGCTTTCTCTTATTGATCCCTTCCTCAACAACTTGTGAACTTGTCTGTTCAACTCTTTACTCTCTGCTGGAGTCATTCTATGGTCTGCCTTGTTTGGCAAACTAGCTCCTAGTATCAAATCCATTTGATGACTTATCTTTCTTACTGGTGGTAAACTTTTTGGTACATTATCAGAGATAATGTCCAAAAATTCTTCCAACATATTTGAGACTTCTGCTGGTACATCTTCACATTTCTCTGAACTAATCTTAGGAATCAATGCAAAGCAATGACACTCATGCTTCATACCCTCCAAAAATTTCCTACCATCTACCAAGCAAATTCTGGCAGTACTACATACTTTTTCTTTCATGTCCTTCAAGGGCTTCAACTTATGACAAACTCCATCCTTTGTTAGGGAATATGTGTTTGCACGGCCATCATGGACAGTGCTCCTATCTTACTACCACGACCTCCCCAATAGCATATGACATGCATCCATCGGTATGATGTCACACAACACCTCATCATGGTAGTCACCAATCTTGAACTTCACTAAACACTGCTCATTGACCAAAGCTCTATGGTCCTTCTGCAACCATGCAATCTAGTATGGATGCGGATGCTTTCTTCTTGTCAACTTCAACTTGTCAACCATCTCCTTTGAAACAAGATTATCTGTGCTTCCACTATCAATAATAATATCACAACACTTACCTTCACATTTGCACCTTGTGTAGAATAAAGTCTTCCTCTGATTGGGTTCTTTCTCCTCATTCAACAAAGTTCTTCTAACAACTAGGGTTTCTCCCCTTTCAACATCTTCAGAGTGCTTAGATTGCGCATCTTCATCGACATGTGCAACTCGTGCATTACCTTTAGGTCTTCTATTTGTCATTCCTTGATGTTGCGGACACTCATATGCTCAATGTCCTCCATCTCCACATTGGAAACAGGTTCCTCAGAAACCTCCTCTTCCAGGTCCTTGCCTAGGTCTGCCTATTCCTCTTACTCTTTGCTCACCATTGTTCTGGTCACGACAGCGGTAGGTATTATCTCCTCTCTAATTTTGGCTGGTGCCAACTTGTTCACTTTTCTTTGAATGTTCATTTTGGCCCCCACAGGGTCTTCCACCGATACTTCCACCTTGACCTCTTCCCTTCTACTTGTTGTCAAATCTTTTATTCAGCTTATCTTCCACCTTCAGGGAAAACTGGTATGCATCTTCTATGGTGGTCATTTTGACCAGGCTCAGCTCCTCTTGAATACTTTGCCTCAACCCATTAATGTAACGGGCTACCTTCTCCTTATTGGCCTCTTCATGACTAGTTCTGATAGTAATCTTATAAAACTCTTATGTATACTCCTGAACAGACTTGTTGTCTTGCGTCAATCCTTGCAGCTTCTTCAACAACTCCATCTCATAATTCACAAGAATGAACGGCTTCTTTAGTCTCTCCACCATCCGATCCCATCTGGTGATCTTTCCTTTTCCTCTTCTATTCCTCTCTAACTGGACCTCCTTCCACCAAATACTGGCATGGCCCTTCAATTTTGTTTTTGCAAACTTGACCCGATCTGGGTCTTCCACATCTTCATACTCAAAATATTCCTCCATGTTATTGATCCAATCAATAAGCTATTCTGGATTCAAATCTCCAGAATATGTAGAAACTTCGATCCTGGGCCTCTTTCCAATCTTAGAAATGGCCCTCAGCAACCTAACTTCTGCAGGATCTCCTGTAGCTTCTTGTTCTTCCTCAGATAGCTCCTCTTCTACTTCATCTTCGCTTTCTTCTCTTGTTCTTGGCTCAAACCCTCTTCGCATCTCCTCTTACAATGCATTGATTTGTCTTTGCAGGGCTCTAAAACCCTCTTCTATCAAAGCATTCCTCCCAATATGATTTCTTCATGGAGGCATCTTGATCTGCGGAACAAACCCACAACCTTAGGCCCTGGTGTAAACTACCTCATGGTTGGCGATCTATCTACACACTCAGGAACCCTTTCTCTGATACCACTTGATGAAGGGGGTAACTCATAAAACACACAATAACAGAAATTGTACACAGAAAATAAAATGATATTTTATTAATATGGGAAAAACATTACATTACAGAAGCTCAAATGCAATAAGAGGATGAATCCCCTATAGGCTGCAACACATTACAGCTCCCTCTCTCAAGACTCTAGAATCTTCAGCCTTCTGTAACCCCAAATCAACTAGGGTTTCTATTTTCCCACCTTTTTCTGATTCTACACCTTCTCCCTTAACTTTACTACCTGAAGGGTTCTAAAAAATGGTCATATATAGCCCTTTTTGGCAGCCACCAACTTAATTTTAAAATTTACATCTCCTTCGAAAAGTAGGTGAACTTCGCGGGGCCATAACTTTCGATCTAACCATTGGATTTTCAATTATAATACCTTTTCGAAAAGCTCTCAAAAAGTATCGAAAGTAGACTGCTTAGGTTTCTTGCCAAATCTTAGGCCCATCCAAAGCCTCTAAATGCCTCAAATTTGACTTTGAATATTTGAATAGGATTTTTGAATTTGAAATTTTAATATCTCACAAATGACAAATGATATCGAAGTGATTTCCTCACCATTAGCTTCAATTCACCATTCTAGAGGTCTGTGTAAGATTTTGCATCCAACCGTGCATAAATGCAAACTTACTAAAAATAGTAACCCTACCAAATTTAGCCCTTATTGAAAAGAAACAATATTTTTTTTTGGTTGATGAAAGATTGCTCTTACACCGTGGATGCTTTTGCATCAAAATGTCATTTATTGAAATCATAGAAATGATTATGTTATTATGAATTTAATATTTGTATGATGAGATTTGATTTATTAGTTTAATTAATTGAATAATGATGCACTAATCACATATTGTTTGATGACAAGTGAAATAGGATTACATATTATTAGATGAATATCGGGGAAAAGAGAGAGTATCTTTCCAAGAGAGATATAGACCTCAGGTTACGAGTGATTTATTTGCCAAACTAAGTATAATGCGTTTAACAAAATGTGAACTATGGTTTCATAAGAGGTAACCTTTGTCTTGTCAGTTTGCTTCTGAGCTTAATCAATAGGTAGTTGATATTGTTTTTAAATCTTTTTAAGTTGTATTAAGTCATTTTAGTCATTAATAATATTAACGACGTCATTTGAGATTGATTTATAACTATTTACATTTAACATAAATATTACCATGTTTTTGTCATAAAATGATTGTCTTACTACAATTATTAAGATATTTGACATGTTATAAACGATTCTTATATGTTAAGACATTTTCGTCAAAGTTATTATTATGTGGTTATTGTCAATGGATTGTGATGGGGAGACAAGCTCAACCTAATCAAAATATCTATAAACCTTGGTTTAATAATATCTTATTATTGAATAAACTATATCTATCTAATGAAATAGGCGATGCTATGAGAATCATAATTGATGTAATCAATATATATAGATTGATGCCTTAGCATTGAATGATGATAATACCTCCCATTGAGTCGACTACATTGAAGAAGTCGTAAGTTAAAATTTAGTAGAGTCTTTATAATTGATAGTAGTGGATTGAACCACATGTAATAGTGGATTGAACCACATGTAATGATCATTAATAGATCAGTTTATATTTCTTTGAAGTGTCAGCCTCATCCTTATGAGGATGACTATGGTTTTTAACTGCCACAACCATCGAACCCTGAAGCAGTAATTTCCCATTGACATGTGGGATATATGCATAAATATTGGTTGTCAATTATGATTAACCATTTTTAAAACTGTTAAGCATTGAATGAATCTAGCAACCAAATATAGAGGAGAGAATAATGAGGCAACTCTGTAGGAGTCATGCCTCTGCCTTGATGTCTAATGACTTGAAGAAGTCATGATGTTTTTTTATTAAGCAAGTTTAGAACTTGTTGTTAACATGGAGGAGAATAGAAGGAATAGGGGAATATAATGTAGGAGTTGTGACAATGGAGGAATACACAGTCCAGTGGCATTGACCCAGTGAAATATTCACCTATTCCAGCCAGTTCAAGTTTATATACTATCAAGTATTCCTCAGTACATGTTTTATTAATTCATGAGTAAATCGTTTAGCTCATCTAAATAAGGTATATCGTAGTATTGTAGGTGATTGAATGAGCTCGTTGGTAGGAAATTATCTTTTAAATTATGATGTGATAGTCGATATCTATTATGTATTTGTTGATGGTCAGAATTGCACTGTTTCCAACACCAACACGGGAAACTCTGAGATGTGGGAATGCTCCTCAGAGTAACCTCCAGATTTTAAAGAAGTTGGCTCTTCTTTATCTTATAAGTGCTTTGGGAAAAGGGATAGAATTAAACAGAATCACAAATGCAACTGAAAAGGAAACTAAACTATGGCGATGTGCCTGAATGCGATTTTGTTTCTCAACAATAAGCACAGTGAAACTACTTTTAGGATTCAGTTACATTAAAGAGCAAACAATGCATGATTAATGTAAAAGATGAAAAACAAATAGGATCAAAGGCTCACAACTCAGAAGATTTTGTAATAACACAGAAAATATCAGCAAAGGCACAAAACCCTGTCTTTTATTAATTTTCCAGTCACATAAAAGGCACAAAATCATGCACAGTTATACAAACTCTCCGAATCAAGAAAACAGAACAAAGGCAAATGATATTACTGGCCACTACAAAAGATCTTCAAACTTCTCTTACAATCTGTAATACAGAAAAATCTCTATCTCCAATGTAATCAATATGTCCCCTGGTCCTGTGATCTGAACCTATATTTATAACATAGAACTGGCCCTGAGATTGCACGCATGATCAAATCTCAACGGTCTAACCGAGCTGGGACTTAACTGGAAGTGTCTGTCAAAAAATATATTTCAGATCTGAAACGGTTAGTCACTCCGCCAGTTCATTGGCTGAAACAGATTCATGTAACTCCACCTTCCTGAATCAGGTACGAACGCGTGGCAGCTTCTGATAGTCTTTGCGACTATAAACCCTTGGAACAACTGGCATTCATACGCGCCTCCTTATTGAAACTCCTTCATCTTTCCAGAACAATGAGAAACTAACACATGGCACTCTCTGCGCAACTTGCTTGATAAACTGTTTCATTACTCAGGAGCCACCGGAAATCGACACTTGGTAGCGTCCACGCCCTCTTCAAATGATACGTGGTGATCTCTGCCTTACTTTGAGTCTTTACTGTGGCTTATACTAGGAGTGCTCGGGCCTTGCCATCTGTCACGGTCCACTGCGCTGAATTTAAGAAACAGTAAAAAATGGGACCCACCAACAGTCCGTGCCTGAGTAATTTCAAAAAGAAAAAGGGGATAGATGGTGCTTTCCGCGGATCTAAGAAACATGTACGTGGCAGCTTCTGCTGCACTTAGAGAAACTTTAGAAACATTCACAGGGGCTTGTGAAAGATGACACATGGCGGCTTCCGTTGCTTTGAGAAACTTAAGAAACATTCAAAACTAAACCTCTGTAGACATTGCCACTTGGCGCTCTCCGCGCTCACTCTGAGAAACATAAAAGAAACACAAGAGACTCATAAGAATCACGTGGACAGTGACACATGTCGCACTCTGCTGAAACTAAAGAAACATTATCGGGGCCCACCAACTTCTTCACTTAACAATGAAACCAAAAGGAAACCCATGGATGTTGACACATGGCGGCTTCTGCTGAAACTTTGTGGGACACGCGGCACATTCCACGTAACTTTAAGAAACTCTAAAGCCACTCTTCGCATCTGCCACTTGGTGTCTTCCGTGCTCACTGTAGCTCTCAAAAAGGGGCCCGCCACATTATGAGAAACATTCACGGGGAACGCTTGAAACTTAGAAGAAACTTAAACGGGTGCCGACACTTGGCGTTCTCCGTTGAAAGCAAAAAGATACGTGGCACTTTCTGCTGAAACTTTGAGGAACTTTGAATGTATCTTAGCTGTTGACACATGGCTGCTTCCGCTGCATTTAAGAACTTAGGCAAAATTTACAAAAAGAGACCCCCGTGTGCCCACGCTCTGTGTCAAAACCCTACTGCCAAAACTAAAACGCAGAAACTGAAATGCAGAGAACAAAACTAGAACTCGCACAACTGAAACCCACAAAACCAAAATGTAGAGTAATTTACTCTACAGTTCTTGGCGACCCCGAGGACTTTTGAGCCTACTCAAAAAGAATCCAAAAAGGTGCATCAATACAGCAAAATTTACAAATTTTGCAAGGCCGTCTGATATACAGACCACTCGGCATCAGATAATCCTTGTTTGTTTTGCAAATCCTGGAAGGCTAAATCCAGGTTGATCATGTCTTTATGCGAAAAGCTTTGCAAAACATGGACTGCAGCTTTCAATTGAAAATCAAGCTGGGTCATGGGAATCAAAACAGCTTCCACCTTTGATACTGATGAGGCATCTGTTAGACCCTGGAAGACTGATTGGTCATTTTGTCTGGCTAGCAATAGAGGCTTGATTTCATCAACCATTAATACAGTGTTGCTATCAAGAAAATGGGAAGGAAGGCCCAATTGCACTAGGTCTTCAATATGTTTCTTCATGCCCTTCACTCCCTCCTTTACCACATCCAGGAGTTCTTGGCAAGTAATTGCAGCAGAGTTGCAACTGAGAACCTCATTCACCTGTTTGGCAGCAATCATTCTATCACTGATCCCTGCTGCTAATAATGTTTCATCAGATGTGTCATAAAGTTTCCCCAGCAGCAGTTGAGAATGAAAAACTCTCATGGAAACAGTGGACAAAGTGGCCTGAACTGAGGTTTCCACCTTTTCACATAATTGATGTGCATGTAGCAGGAAGGTTAAAGAGGTTTTGAGCTGGATAATCTCCTCAGAGATTCTTGTCCACACTAATGCATATAGCTCCTTAACCAGATTCAACACTCCTACATTTTGAGGCCTATTTGCCAACTCAAGGGTCAATTGTTTTGCTGCTTGTTGCTCGACCTGAAGTTGAGCCTGTATGGCAGCAACGTTATTCTGTTCTTTCAACAGCTGCTGTTGGAATTGTGTGGCTTGCTAAGAAGAATCGTGATGCCTCTTCTGCAATGTAGCTCTTTCCTGTTTTAGGGTAGTCCTAACAGACTTTACTTGGGTCAGTTCTTCTTTCAAGGAAGCATTTTGGCTTTGTGTAGCCTGATGAATCTGACATGAAACAGTATTTTGCAACTGTTTAGTGAGATCTTCAATTTCATCATTTTTTGATTTGAGTTCAGCAGTCAGGGTCTCACTGTGTGTCCTTTCTTGAGCCAGATCCGCCTCCACCTTCTGCAACTTCCTTGATAACTTCAAATAATCAGTGGCTATAGTAGAAGTTGTTTCATTTAGCAGCTCTACCCTGTCTTGTGGCCTAAAAAGTGACATGTCCATTGCCACTGCACTCATTGTATAATATTGAGGCTACATCTGCTCATTGGGTTTAACTATATTTGGTGACAAATGAGTCACAGTTAGCTGCTGCTGGATTGGGTCAAATAGTGACCTCATATGTGGGACAGCCTGAGCTTTATTGTCCTTCTTTCTCTTTTTGTCCATCCGGGCTTCCCTATCCTTCTTAGCAGTATCAGCTTGAGCTTGGAAGGTAGGGGGAGAGGCAATATACCCGCTCGCAAAAGGATGACCCTGTGGCAAGCCATAAGGGATAGCCAAATGTTGGCTAGGAGGGATCTGAGGAGACAATCTTTTGGGAAAAGAAGGAGAAAAGGGAGGCAATGATATGGCCTGTGATGATATGGCCTGTGTAGTGACAGGTGGGGAAAAATGAGAAATAGGCACAGCAGAGGTGGTAGGGGATACTATTTGGCCAGTTGGGATTGCCACCCCTATTGAAGAAGAAAAAGACTAAGAAGAAGAAGGAGAAGAAGCATGTACCTGAGGAGCAACAGTTATACTCGGTGGTGGCTGCAATAAAGGTTCTTCCTCCTCATCTAAATCAGGTTGAAGCTTCAGCTTCTTATGTTTCCTTGGCCTCTCTTCTTCCTGCTGTGTTTCTTTCTCCTTAACATTTACCACTGTTAATAGTGGTGTTTGCACAAAACTGGGAGCCCCACTTATTGAAATTGATGAGGTCCCTCTAGGTGGTGATGGCACCACACTCTTTTGCTTCTCTATAGCACTGAGAGATGGGGGCCAGGTAGTTACAGCAGCTGTAGATGATGTTTGTCCTGGGGCCTGCACTGTAGGAGTGGACTCAGTTTCTTCTTCAGACTCCTCATTCCCTTTATGGATCTTGCTTATATCAGGGATAGAGGCTGGAGAAGGATGCCATTCGTCCCAAATGGACTCCCATTTCTCATCTGTATTAATGTTGCCAAAAGAGTGGGTCGTCTGACATATTTCCTGCCTATATTTCCAATAGGCCTCTATTTTGTCTACCTTCCACCCCCTATCTCTTAACAGATTTTTCTTCAAACCAGTGCCCATTTTGAGCTTAGGGTCATAGGCCTTTTCCTTTTTATAAAATACTTCCCATGGCCTGGGTCCCTGAAAGGGCAAATCTGTCAATTCTGCATATAATTTAGGGATGTCCTCCTTAGGGTTTCTTCTGTCTTCCCAAAAGGGGTGGCCCTCGTGCACAATTTTGGCACCAACTTTATTATTGTTAACCCACAAGGTTATGAAACTGTTTGGGTCAAATCTCCATTTATCTTCAATCAGGAAGAAACCCAGGACTGCTAACTTTCTCAGCAATAAATGCTCAGCATCTTTGACCAATAGGGTCATATTTTTCTTCACCCATGGGATATCATACATTTTCTTTTTCTTCTTCCCAGTGCCATAATCATTATCAACCACAGACACTTGCCGGGTGAGCTCTAAGAAGGCTAGCCTAGGAGTCAAAACCTTGGATAGCAATACTGGTTCTCCATTAAAACCATGGACCCTGATAATAGTATGGTGAGACCCAAAGAAATAATCACAAGGAATGGGGGAATTTGCCATGAGGCCTCTGACACTTAATGTTAATCTATTTTCAACAGGCTCTAGGCTTAGCTGGCTAAAAGCAGGGGTGACAAAAAATTTCCAAAATTCGTAAGGGTCAGATGATTCAGACAAGACATGTGTCCATGTAGACACAGGAATAGTTCTATTGGGACCAAAACTTGGGTCAAACATGTTCAGATGCATATACTGGGAAAAGATGGCATAGTTTTGGTATTACATAAGGTGAAACAAATAAGAAGAATACCTGAAAACCCCTATTGATTTGAAATTGGTGAGTTGTTCGGCCATTGAGTAGGCAATCTGCTCTGAGAAATCCAGCCAAAACTCTTGAGACTTATCCACGGTCTTCATTCTGAATAAGATGGCGAGTTGCCAATCATAGACAGTGATGTCTTCCTTCATCCCGAAGATAAATGCCATCATAGATAGTGCTTCCTGGCTGGCTTGTGTGAATTGTGCCCTTCCTGTTGGTAACGCTGGCATTTGGGTATTTTCATCTCCCAGTTGCATCTCTAAATTAAGAAACCTTAACTGAAACTTGACATTTGCCCATGTCTTTTGCATTTTGGCAATGGTGGGAAATGTGGCTGTGCTATCATAGTATAGGGCCAACATGTATCTGATGGCCTTTGGTGTGATTTGTATCATGAAGGGTCCCTTTTGAATGGTGCTTGAGGGTGCATGAAACATTCTGTGCATACCTCAATCAGGTCGGGGCATAAATGCATGCTCAGGACCATGAATTTCGCTAACTGAGAGGTCCATATCCACATGCTGAATGTTTCAAATTGCTTAGCCTTGGCCTTCAAAAGGCATCTTTGGTGTGCTCCCTCTTGTAGAGCTTTACCAGACTTTTGAAGGGTTGGTTCAACAATACCGTCTGCAAAATCTTGCACCTTAGCTGGGTCGACTGCATAACCAACTTCAGGAACCCTAGTCCTCATATAGGTCTTTAAAGGTTGCGCAGGGGCCGAAGCGTATGATTTGCTGGTGAGGAGCTTGTCAATAGACTCATAAATCCCAAGCCCCTGCTATGAAGACTATGCCTCCGCCATCTCTGTGTTTGCTGGAAACTGTAGAACTTACAAGGATGGAAGCTTTGTAACAAGGAAGACACACTTAGGAAGCAGGTTTAGCAATGAGCACGTAGGCAACTGGGAAGACACTTTAGCAGAAGTAGAAACAAATGAGATTCAGTTAAGCTTTTGACTCTTATCGTTGAGATATTTTAATGACTCATTAAGTCTCATAAATGGCATTAAAAATAGAAAACTGTTATAAAATCTTGAGAGATCTGAGTGGGACAGAGTGTCAGACACATCATAAAAAAGCGGCTGCGCTGGGTACTTTTAGGAATTTTGGGGATTTGAGAGGTCTAATGAATGCGAGAGTTTTGAGACTTTTAAGAGACTTAAGCTGTGGCCACGTGTTTATAAAAAACACTTATTCAAAGAAAAAGCAGGAAAAAACAAAGCAACAACAAAAAGGAACTAACTAACTAATATACACAGGAAAGACACTGTCTAATTGAAATGCTTCAAGTAGATTCTATTGACGGGAATCTCTTCAGGCTCACCCTCCATTGTTTCAAGCTTGAAAGAATTTTGGTGTTTACAGGAACAGATTTTATAGGGGCCAGTCCATAATGACTCAAATTTACTGTGTCGACCCGGCTTGGCAGCTCTCTCATCCCATTTCAAGACAACTAATCCTTCTTCAAAATGAGGGTTTAAAGTTTTCTTATCGAAACAATCTTTGATAATTTTCTGATGTTTCAATAATGATTCATGTGCTGAATCCCTCTTTTCTTGAACTTCTAGGAGCTCAGCAAGTCTGACCTGCATGGGGCCATTCTCCTCAATCTCAATCTGTTTCAATAACTGGAGAGCGGGAATCTCCAAGCTCAGGGGCATCACAACAGGTTTACCATAGACCAATTCATATGGGGACATTTTTGTCACTTGTTTCGGTGTAATTCTGTTTGCCCATAGTGCTATATTAAGCACTTTATGCCACTCTTTGTGATGATCAACCCCTATTCTTTTAATAAGTCTGATCAGATTCTTGTTAGTTAATTTTGCCAAACCATTACCCTGAGGATAATAATTTGAGGAGGTTTTTAGGTAGATTCCATACTTTAGTGCAAAGTCAGATATCTTTGCCCCCAAAAATGCCTTAGCATTATCTGAAATTATAGTACGAGGAGGCCCAAAGCGAGTAGTAATACCTTCCAGAAAGTCTAGAATCACCTTTTCTGTTGCTTCTTTTAGTGGTACTGCCTCATTCCATCTAGTGAAATAGTCTGTGGCAGTTAGGATCCATTTGTGCCCCATACTTGATACTGGATTGATCATTCCAATGAAGTCTAGAACCCATTGGGCAAATGGTTCCTCAACAATTATAGGACTAAGGGGCATTGCTGCATTCCTTCTCTTCCCTACATAGTACTGACAAGACTGGAATTCTTTAACCAGCTGAAAACAATCTGTGAATAATGTGGGCTAGAAGTAACCTGCTTGACTTATCTTTATGGCTGTGGTTCTTGCAAAAAAGTGTCCTCCTGACACTCCGTGGTGCATTTCATGCAGGATTCTTTGGGCTTCACTTTTCTCTATGCATCTTAAAAGTATGCCATCAGTGTTTCTTCTAAAAAGAACTTGGTCAATTAAAACAAAATGAACTCCCTGTTGCCTATAGTACCTCTTCTTATCCTGAGAGAGCTCTTTTGGGAAAATCCCATGTTTCATAAACTGGATCCTATTTGTGATCCAAGAATTCTGATCAGCTTCTTGTATCCTCAGTACATTTTCCTCCTCTGCTTCTTCAGTTATCATTTTTTCCATATCTTGAACCATATACTGGCACAAACCCTTGCCTCTGACAAGTTTAGTTGGTCTGACCTCTACATCATATTCAAGGATTTTTGTTATCCAGTTTGCCCTTTTTTCAGTGATTTCTCCTTCCATAATATATTCTCTGACACTTGGATGAGCCACTAGGATCAGTATCTTATTACCTGTGACCATGTATCTGAATTTCTTGAGGGCTTTTACCATGGCATATGCCTATTTCTCTACAAAGTTATACCTGGCTTTATATTCCCTAAGAGTTCTTGAGAAAAAGGCTATTGGATGCTCTCCCTCTTGTTGATCATCAATCTGTGTTAGGACAGCAACAACACTAAATTCTCCTCTATAGACATACATTATAAAAGACTTAGAGAAGTCAGGGTTCCTCAATACTGGGGCTGTTGATATTGCTTTCTTGACCTCTTCAAAAGCCTGTCTCCCTTCTGTAGTCCATTTGAAAACTAGGTCTTTCTTTAATAGCAGTGTAATTGGTCTTATTAGGCCTGCAAAGTCTGATATGAACCTACTGACAAAATTAATCTTTCCCAAGAAGGACTGAATTGCTTTCTTATTGACAGGCAGAGATAGGTTCATTATGGCAATGATTCTTTCTGGATCTATAGAGACTCCTTCTTTAGACACTATATGCCCTAATAGTTTACCTTGAGGTACTGCAAAAATGCATTTCTTAGGATGTAGAGATATTCCAAACTCTTGGCATTTCTTAAAAACTGCTTCTAGATGGTCAAAATGATCCACAGTATTTTTAGAGAAAACAGTGAGGTCATCTAGGTAAGCTAGAATGATTTTATTGATAATCTCTCCAAATGCCACATCCATTGCCCTCTGAAATGTAGCTCCAGCATTTGAAAGACCAAAAGGCATCTTTGCATAGGTGAATGTTCCCCATTTTGTGGTGAAAGCAGTCTTATGTTGGTCCTCATCAGCCAACCAAATCTGATTGTACCTAGAGAAACCATCTAGCAGAGAAAATCTCTCTGATCCAGCCACAGTCTGTAAAATTTGTTCCATAGAGGGCAAGGGGTAGTGATCCTTCAAGGAGGCCCTATTTAGATCTCTGAAATCTACACAGAGTCTTATGTCCCCATTCTTTTTCCTGACTGGTACTAGGTTGGACACCCAAGTTGAGTGTTTGATTGGAAAAATGATCTTTGATTCTAATAGTTTCTGCAACTCATCCACCATCAGAGGTTCAATCCTAGGGTTCACTGGCCTCTGTTTCTGTCTAACTGGTTTAGATCCTTCAGTCAGCTCTATAGTGTGTTGAATGATATTTCTATCATAACCATGCAGATCTTCATAGGTCCAGGCTAGGACCCTATCATATTTCTCACATAAATCAATTAACCTTTTTCTTTCCAGTTGAGTGGTAGAATTCCCAACCTTCAATTTTCTCCCCTCACTAACCTGAATCTCAGAGTAGTCTTCTTTATTTGCTTGAAATCTCTTCCTTTCTAGGCTAGCATCTTCAGGATCAAACAAGTTTTCCAGGGTAATTAGCCCTTTAGGGAGCTTGTTTGACTTCAGTTGAATGATCTGATCACCATATGCCTCTTCAATTTTTGGTTGTAGCTGATCAGCAAATTCTCCTGACTGTTGTAAAAATGAGAGTACTTGAAAATCATTTTCAAAAACTTGCCAATTTTCATCATTGTCTGGGATGGTTGGCCTCACAATAACTTTGACTGACTCATTATTGACCATTAGATCAGTTACTAGATCAAACTGTGAACCAATTTGTGCCATCCTATCTGCCTCAGAATTTTGAGCTCTAGGGACTACTTCTATATTGAAGGCTTCAAAATTTTCTCTTAAGTCCCATATTCTGTGCCTATAAGATCTCATCCTTACATTTTTGGCTATTGCCTTCTCTCTTATTTGATTCACCACTAGTTCTGAATCTCCTTTGACTATCAGATTCTTTACTCCTTTCCCTTTTGCCAATATAAGTCCATGCACCAGAGATTCATACTCAGCATCATTATTGGTACAGGCAAAATGAAAGCGAATAGCTCTTAAAATCTTTTCACCACTAGGGGCAGTAAGACAAATTCCTGCTCCAGCTCCATTTTTACTTCTAGCCCCATCAAAATTTAGGGTCTAGATTCCTGAGTCATTTATGGATTCTTGAGTCTGAGAGGGCTCATTTCTTAAGACATAAGGGATCTCCTGATCTTCTTCAAATATAACATAAGTGCCCAACCCAGTTGAGTCATAGTTTCCAAAAGGATCACTCTGCATCATGGTTAACAACTGGTTATCTTCTTCTTGTTGATCATATTCAGTCCAATCTCCTATTTCTTCAACAAAAACTCTTTCTTCTTTGTTTAGCATGGCATGGGCTGCTTCTAACTTTGGGGTTGGTTCATTTGTTATATGGTCTTTTGACAATGGTTCTGACAGTATCTTCATCTTAGTCCCATATTTGGCTCTTAGGATGAGATGAGACCAATCAAGTGACATATAACCTCCTATCTTGGCTGTAAAATCTCTGGATAGGCATAAGCCAAAAACAAGAGGAATATCTATGACTACAACATCTTGATTAACAATTATATTGGGACAGGTATACAACTGTAGTGGAAGTTGTTTTATTTTCCCTATTGTCTGCACAGACTTCCCATCTAACTGCATAACTCCCTTTGTAAGTGGCTCATATTTTATTTTCAAAGCATCTGCTATTTGCTTTGGCATCACCGTGGTGCTAGCCCCAGAGTCTATCATGACATTGTGCAATAGTTTCTTCCCAACTATCAAAGTTAAATAAAAGGGATTTGGCTTGGATTTACTTACCTCTTGTGCATTGTTCAGAAGAGCTGTTGTCTGCAGAGGAACAGTGTCTTTGAGATTTTCATTATCAGTAGGTCCTCCTTTGGCAACAGTCTGTTTAGGCACAACTTGGCCCTATAAAGCTTCTTGCAACAGTGTCTTTTGCTCAGGAATGGCTAACATGTCCCATATTGACACGTGTGCTGGAGTCCTCTTCAACTAATCTACCACATTCACAGGTCCTAATGCTTGTGTTCTTGGATAATAAGGGTACCTTGCTTTTTCTTGAACTTGTCCAGAAACTACTTGGTTCTGCACTGGCTAAGGTATTTCTTGTCTAGCTGCTGTATTTTGATGATCTTGAAATGGCAGAATTCCCATAATTTCATTATTTGTGACTCTAGGCTGTTCCATCATCCTTCTCTTGGCTCTAGTGTAGTAGTCTGATTGTACCAATGCCTTCTTAGAGGTCGAAGCTTCATTTAAGAATACTGACTCTTCATCTTCAATCCATGAGAAAAGAGCATGCTCAGGGGCTATTTCTTCTTTTTGCTGTAAGGACATTCCTTGCATCTGAGCCACTAGAACTAAATTTTGCATACTAGGGGATTGGTAGGGTTGAGTGTCAGAAGTGTTTGCAAATTGTCCATCCATTCTTCTTTGCTCTGCTATCTTTTGCTGTAGATTACCTCTAGGACAATCTCTGGGCATATGTGCATTATTACAAGGGAAACACCAGGCATTGGTGCCATCTGCATAATTATTCTGCCCTGGGACGATCTCTCTCTTTAGATTAGGAGGGACAGTCTGCAAGGGTGTAGGAACTGCAACCAATTGGTTTGATGGCTGAGGGTTATTTTGCCTTTGAGGGCCCTGATACTGATTTGACTGTGGAGGAGGTCTATTTCCTTGATAGCCTTGATATTGGGGTCTGGGGTAAGGATTTTGTTGTCTTTTTAGGTTAATTATCTCATTAGAAAAGGTTCTTAGGATGTTCTTGACATCATCCATCTCAGAGGACTGGGCAGGGACAACAGCTTTAGCAGGTTGCTGGGGAAACGTATACATGGACACAGGTGGGGTTATGGGGTTAGGAGCTTCTTGAGGCAATGGTAGGGTAATCTCTGGAAACATAGGCATGGGGGGCCTTGGGGGCAATTTCCCATCATCTATCAAATTATTTTCAGCTCTGACTGCATAGTCATAGGCTTCTGGCAGGGTCTGGCCTCCAAGTGATTGAATCATTACTACTATATCTTAATTTAGGGCCTTAAGATAAAATACTATAGCCATACCTGGTAATGGTCTTGCTGTAGCAGGAATCCTTTCCCAAGTCTTCTGAAATCTGGAATTGAAGTCAGTCTTTTCTTCTTGTAGTGCCCTCTTGATGGTAATCAGTTGTTGTAACAGAGAAGATTTATCACCCTTCTCTTTGAATCTGGCAAAGAAAGCATCTCCAAGTTGATCCCATGTAGCAATTGAATTTGGGGTCAAAGATCTGTACCAGTCCTGAGCCTTCCCCTTAAAAGAAGCTGCTAAGAGTCTTATAGCCACGTTCTACTGTGTGATCACATGTATCGCACAGATGTCAGACACATCTTGCAGATGCTCTTTAGGCATTTTGAAATCCTCCCCACTGAATTTGGGTAGAGCCTTCAGGGCATTTGCTGGAATAGGATCCCAAGTGGCTGGTGGTACTGGAAGAATCAGAGCACTACCGGTATTCCAATTTGCATAATTCCTTGGGGCTACAGGTGCTCCCATGTTTGCACTTGGGGTTGCTGTAAACTGATTGACCCTTCTTCTTGGATTAGTTATCAATGGTGATAAAAGAATACCTGGGTTTACAGTAGATTGAGCTCTTGTCACAGGTCCACAGCTCTGACTCCTCGTGACTCTCTGGTTCATACAGTCTTGAAAGAAGCTTCAAGAAGATCATCCCACCGGGTGTGCCAAAAACTGTTGATGCTCGGAATTGCACTGTTTCCAACACCAACATGGGAAACTCTGAGATGTGGGAATGCTCCTCAGAGTAACCTCCAGATTTTAAAGAAGCTGACTCTTCTTTATCTTATAAGTGCTTTGGGAAAAGGGATAGAATTAAACAGAATCACAAATGCAGCTGAAAAGGAAACTAAACTATGGCGATGCGCCTGAATGCGATTTTGTTTCTCAACAATAAGTACAGTGAAACTACTTTTAGGATTCAGTTACATTAAAGAGCAAACAATGCATGATTAATGTAAAAGATGAAAAATAAAAAGGATCAAAGGCTCACAACTCAGAAGATTTTGTAATAACACAGAAAATATCAGCAAAGGCACAGAACCCTGTCTTTTATTAATTTTCCAGTCACATAAAAAGCACAGAATCATGCACAGTTATACAAACTCTCTGAATCAAGAAAACAGAACAAAGGTAAATGATATTACTGGCCACTACAAAAGATCTTCAAACTTCTCTTACAATCTGTAATATAGAAAAATCTCTATCTCTAATGTAATCAATATGTCCCCTGGTCCTGTGATTTGAACCTATATTTATAGCATAGAACTGGCCCTGAGATTGCACGCATGATCAAATCTCAATGGTCTAACCGAACTGGGACTTAACTGGAAGTGTCTGTCAGAAAATATATTTCGGATCTGAAACGGTTAGCCACTCCGCCAGTTCATTGGCTGAAACAGATTCATGTAACTCCACCTTCCTGAATCAGGTACGAACGCTTGGCAGCTTCTGATAGTCTTTGCGACTATAAACCCTTGGAACAACTGGCATTCATACGTGCCTCTTTATTGAAACTCCTTCATCTTTCCAGAACAATGAGAAACTAACACATGGCACTCTCCGCGTGACTTGCTTGATGAACTGTTTCATTACTCGGGAGCCATCGGAAATCGACACTTGGCAGCGTCCGCGCCCTCTTCAAATGATACGTGGTGATCTCCGCCTTACTTTGAGTCTTTACTATGGCTTATACTAGGAGTGCTCAGGCCTTGCCATCTGTCATGGTCCGCTGCACTGAAACTTTAAGAAACACTAAAAAATAGGACCCACCAACAGTCCGTGCCTGACTAATTTCAAAAAGAAAAAGGGGACAGATGGCACTTTCCGCGGATCTGAGAAACATGTACGTGGCAGCTTCCACTACACTTAGAGAAACTTTAGAAACATTCACAGGGGCTTGCGGAAGATGACACATGGCAGCTTCCACTGCTTTGAGAAACTTAAGAAACATTCAAAACTAAACCTCCGCAGACGTTGCCACTTGGCACTCTCCGCGCTCACTCTAAGAAACATAAAAGAAACACAAGAGACTCATAAGAATCACGTGGATGGTGACACATGTCGCACTCCGCTGAAACTAAAGAAACATTATCGGGGCCCACCAACTTCTTCACTTAACAATGAAACCAAAAGGAAACCTGCGGATGTTGACACATGGCGGCTTCCACTGAAACTTTGTGGGACACGTGGCACATTCTGCGTAACTTTAAGAAACTCTAAAGCCACTCTCCGCATCTACCACTTGGCGTCTTCCGCACTCACTGCAGCTCTTAAAAGGGGCCCGCCACATTATGAGAAACATTCACGGGGAATGCTCGAAACTTAGAAGAAACTTAAACGGGTGCCGACACTTGGCATTCTCCGCTGAAAGCAAAAAGATACATGGCACTTTCCACTGAAACTTTGAGGAACTTTGAATGTATCTCAGCTGTTGACACATGGCGGCTTCCACTGCATTTAAGAACTTAGGCAAAATTTACAAAAAGAGACCCCCACATGCCCACGCTCTGTGTCAAAACCCTACTGCCAAAACTGAAACGCAGAAACTGAAACGCAGAGAACAAAACTGGAACTCGCACAACTGAAACCCACAAAACCAAAATGTAGAGTAATTTACTCTACAGTATCAATTTAGAAATACCAGTTAACGTTTTAAGTAAGCCATTTAGAGTTACTTTCTTGTAGTCATTAAAGACATCGAATGCTACTTATATGGTTTATAATCGGTCATGCCAGTAAGGTTACTGTTATAATAGATTGAGTTGACTTGTTTCTTAGTATTTAAAAACTATTGCTCATACTCGATTAGGGAATGAAAGATTAATGAATATCTTAGTAGGAGAAAGACATAAGTTGTTATTAGCTTAAACTTATGGTCTCCTTATTGAATTAAGTTTAAAGCAAGTTAATGTAGAGTATGAGAATGACCATGTGATAGACTCACGAATGGATGAACTATGTTTTATTACTCTCAGTTTTGAGCTATATAGTAATGAGGTTATAAGGAGTTAACTTTATTGTATTGTATAGGTTATATACATATGCATCACGAATAGTGTTATCTACCAAGAGAACTAGAATAATTTAATTGTTAGTAAACTTTAGGGTCATATCTAAAGATAGTAAATTAGATATATTAGGGAATATGGGAATAAGGTTATTATGGAAATCCCATTCAAGGCTATTTGTCATTACTATTCATGAAGAGATCCAAAACAATGGATTAGGCTAAGTATACTAGAGATCAACCTTGTAAGAATATTTAAAAATAAGGTATGTTTTGTTTATAAACATTATCAAAATTATCTCATGATTCCTTTGTATAGGAGACATTATCTTTTGAGAATTATAATATTATTAACTTTGGTTAAGTTAATCAAGGGTTATTTCCAAATCCAAAACTCCAAGATATAAGATATGGATATATTGTTATGTCGTAGTAGCAAGGAACATTAGGGTAACCCTAGAGTTGACTACAAACCAATGGAGTGGTTATGTCATATAGACTTACTCAAGTCTTTAAGTATTATTATCATGACTCTAAGTTTAAACTATTGCATGAATAGGGTTTATAAGAGATATAAACTGCGTGAATAAGATAGTATCCAAGTCGAGTAGGGGTGGGTGAACACAACGACTATGTTCTTTATGAACATTATTGAAATTAAAAAAAACTTTGGCCAAAATAATGCATTTATTTTCTGCATGCATTATCGATTCACTGTATTCAAAATTTCTCATCCTATCAAAAATCATACTTAGCTAGAGGGTATCTAGGATTTTATGGTTGATAGAATTGAGTAGAATACAACACTATGTACTCGGGAATGGAAAATTAGCACTGGTCACCTAAGGTCTATATTCCTCATGAAGGGAAGGGCCACTTCCTATGTGGAAGATGTGTGGGAGACCGTCAGTCTGTGGTTGGAGGTAAATCACTGGAAAGATGCTTTCTCTCCAAATAGGGAACATGCCAGGACTTGTGATAAAGATTTCAGATATTCAGATGTAGTATTGATTCCAAATTTGTATATTTAATGGTTTTACATTTGTAAACATTGTTAACGAAAAGACAAAATAGGTATATTGTATTTTGTAAAAGAAATCTTGTAATTGGGTAAGTGCAAAAAGATGGGGGGCCAAAAAGTGGCCAAATTGTTTTAAAAAAAAATAATGCAAAATGCGAGAGCGTTATAATGCGAGCGCATTATGACTTGTTATAAATAAATAAAAAAATCTTATCATCTCATTTCATTTCTTTTTTCTCCTCTATACTTGCGGCTTGCAAACCCTAGGAAGCGTGCTCGCAGTTTGGAAAAGTCAATTCAACACAAAAATATTATTGATTCATCGCCAAAATGCCGCTATGACGTCGAGCATGCCAAAGGAGTGAGTTTTTTTTTGTTTTGAATTTATTTCTAAATACATAGGTTTGAGTTGATTTTTGATGTATATTTTATTAATTGTTAGGAAATGTTAATACACCTCCTCCTCCTCCTCTTCCTCCTTATAATCCACAAAATCCTGAGGAGGAAATACCTGTGGAACAATAACCTCCTCCATCCATTCCTCAACATGCCCCTGGAACACAAGAAAATATAATGGGGCAAATTGAAAACAACAATAAAGAAATTGAAGATATAATTGCAAGGTTGAAAGATCATTCCACTTCAACCTTGCATAGGTCCACGCTTGTTGAATCTATGTTATCAAATGTAGATTGAATTAGCAAGCAAATAACTAGTTGGATGGATAAGAGGGGAGAGTTTAGAGACTATTATGTAGACAAGCTATCATACCAAGATGTGAAAAAATTACAAATTACAAAATTAGACTTGTGTTCGATTTTCACAAACCCACAAACAAATCAACCTCTACCCATTACATGCAAGAGGTTCCCTATCCATTGGTGCAACAACCAAGTGATAAGGGACAATTTTGGGTAGAGGTGGTGGATGGTTTTTGACCATCCTCCATGTAATAATAAAGAGGTCCTACAATACTTTTTGAGGAAACTCTACTACGAGTTTGTCCTTAATAAAGTGCCAAACTATTTTGATATGCGGGACTTCCAGGGTAGAGGTGGGGGGTCAGCAGAAGATAGACCAGGGGTACATATTGACCCACAATAGGTAGTGAGTGGAGTAATCAGAAGACTAGCCCATGAGCATGTTTCTATCCCTTCCATTGTGAAGGAGAGTGTTGAGGTCGATACAGTTGAGTCCATTAGTGCCTTGACCAAGAGCATCATAGACAGAGTGGGTTGGGAGATAGTATGAGGAGTAGGGTCCCACCCCATGCTTGTCAGACTTACGGGTTAGCCTATGGTTATGACCCCATGGATAGTCAGGACGCAGGCGCATAGGCTACATCTGTAGCTGAGAAGATGGTGATGATAGATACCTCCTGAGTGAGACTTTTGGCCTTGATACTCAGGTAAATATTAGCAAGTTTATTGAATTTAATTTATTAAATTTCATTTTTGAAATGCAAGATTAACTAATTTAGTTTGATGATTTTAATAAAATTTTAGGGTCATAGCGTTGATGTAGTTTTTAGCGGTTCTCCACCTGCATATTACACTAGATCATCTACTATCGGGGTATATAACTAGTAAACAATTATAAATATTACATGTGAATAGCATCGTTATATGAATGGTATTCTAATATCTGATTTTGAATGTTGAATAGGTTAATATTAGAGATTTCATGGCAACACCTGCCAGCGGTGGTGGACTTCAAAGCTTCATGGAGGTAATAAAATAAATAGTTTGAGGAATGAATTGTACTTACTAGATTTTTGTATGTGACTTGTGTACTTTATTGTGTGTACATCCATGTTTAGATGAATGTGTGTGTATGTTAGGAGCTATGATTTGCATCACTATTATAGTTTTCGTAATTGAATAATGTTGTTTTATTTCTAGATGATGCAGGCTACAGAGACACCTACCAATGTTCAGAGGGAAATGGAGCATGGTGTGACCTCTGCGATTCATAGCTCCATGGCATTGACAGGGGTTTGAGGTAGATTAGTAAATTTCAATTTACATTCATTGTTATAGTTGTTTATTTTTGAAAAATTAAAAGATTATTGATTTGAAGTTTAATTTCTATCTGGATGGTTTCTTTAGGACATGACATCACCACGGCCTATTCCTGCTACTGAGGCAAGTGAGGAGACAAATTATATGGTAGTGGTAAGTGATTATTTTGTTAAATATTTTATTTTTTATAACATGTAATTTCTATATATTAATGTCTATACTTTTTATTGTAACAACTAAAGATGTAGGAAGAACTAAATATGAGGAGCAACCCTCAGGTTTGTATTAGACCACCCACATATGCATCTCCATCCCCTAGAAGATCAAAGGCTACCCGTGATCTATTCTCTTCACCAACCATAGGGGAATGACTTTTTATTGTGTTCCTTTGTTGTATGCCTATATGGCATTTGTGGACATATATTTTGTATTGCATATAGTTGACATTGTATGCCTATATGGCATTCTTGTAAGCCTATATGGCTATTTTGTATATATGTTATACTTATATCGATAGATATTGATGTATGCCTATATGGATATTTGGTTAATACAAATCTTTTTTATTGATGGCGTCCATACTTGCATTATAAATCCATGTTTGAATGGATATTTGTAGATGGCTACTTCAAATATTTAAAGTCCAATTGTATTACATAGGATGTTTGTTGATCCAATAAGCTAGCTATTGTTATTCAGGTATCACCTAAACCTCATTTTGGAACTAAAAGATAAAAGTTGTATTTAAATAATCATCATGTTGAATAGAAAATATTAATATTCTTTATGAGTTGCTCAATTGAAAATATTCAAATGAGTATGCTGATCCATATTCTTTATGAGTTGGTCAATTGAAAATATTTCTTAATTTCTTATTATTATACCATATTGGGATGCAAAGAGTATGTTTGTTGTTTTGAATAAGATAGTCAAAATCATATGCTTATGAGCACCTGATGACCATTGTGGTTATTAAATGTAATTCCTCTTGCATATAAGGCAAGCTTATGAGATTACATTGAGTCTTACCTAATTTTAGTATGCAACATAACATTGGGGCTATAGACTTCCATAAGTCATACCTCAGGGATTTTTAGTTTTAGGTGTAAATTTTCTTTAAGACCTTAGGCACATTTCTCTACTTGTATAACCTCAAAACTTCGCCTAGAACTCAAGGTGCCTTTCATCATCCAAACAACCTCAAAATTGCACCTTGACATTGAAAGGATGTTTCAAAGTATAAAGGAGGGCGCCTTAAGGGAGGCAATTCATCTTGATTATCAAAGTTGATCAAACACATCAAACTAAGCATCATACCTCTAGGCACATTTTTGCCTCTCTAAACTATCCATTTTGGTGCCTTGATGTAAAGTGAACTCTAAACTTAGTGAACATTGCGCGTAGAAAGATATCACGTTGGATATGCGCCTAGAGTCATCCTAGATCATCCATTTGTGCCTAAGGGTCAATATAACATAATATAACTTAGGAAGACTTTGAAAATCGTCAAAAGAAGCCTAGGCACCTTTTCTTGTCTCCACCATCCATTTTGGGTGCCTAGAGGAAAATGAACGTCAAATCACTTCCAATGGTAGCGCCTAGTGTTAGAACCTTCAAAATGACTAAATCTTACCAAAGGAAGTCTAGGAACCTATTGTCACTTGGATCATCATGAATGAGCGCCTAAGTGGAAGGAGAATAAGCATCTTGTATGGAGGCGCACTTTTGTGTCTAAATAACCTCATTTTGGCACCTTGAAGGAAGATGCTCTAAATCCTAAGATCTAGTGCCTAAGTGTAAAATGGTCTCCTATAGGTTTGAACAAGTGATTGAAGCCATCAAATTGCCAAGAAATGAGCTAACTACACTAAGGCACCTTTTCTTGTCTAAACTATCCATTTTGGCACCTAGGAGGAAGGAGATTCAACATCATGAATCAAGGCACCCTTTTCCATCAAAATAACCTCACATTGGCTCCTTGGAGGAAATCAACTTAAAACTTGTGCCATGGAGTAGGACGAAAGTTACACCCCTTTACAACTTTACACTACCTCCTTCTGATGATTTTTGGGGCAGTAGAAAACTTTGCACCACGGGCAAATGCCTCAGAGATATAAACAATTGAGAGAGTTTATTGTAGAAGCACTCTATGTGATCGTGTTGCCTTAGACAAAATGTTTCTAAGTGACATAGTTTTTGAGTAACATCTCATCAAAGATTGCTACCTTTTTACACTTTGGACTCTTCAAGGATATCGTCGGTACAATGTAGCTCAGACTGTTTTGACATGTTTAGGTGAAAAATAGGACCATGCCTAGTATAAATGTACCCATTCAAATGCCCTGGAATAGTTAGTTTGGTCACATCAAGAGCAGGACAAAAGTTACACACCTTTTCAACTTTACACTACCTACTTCTGACAATTTTTTGTGCAGCAGGAAACCTTTCACCACGGGCAAATGCCTCAGAGATATAAAAAATTGAGAGAGGTTATTGTAGAGGCACTCTACATGATCGTGTTGCCTCAAACAGAATGTTTCTATTCTAAGTGACATAGTTTTCAAGTAACATCTCGTCAAAGATTGCTACCTTTTTGCACTTTGGACTCTCCAGGGATATCGTCAGTGCAATGTAGCTCAGACTGTTTCGACATGTTTGGGTGAAAAAAAGGACCATGCCTAGCATAAATGTACCCATCTAGATGTGTTGGAATAGTCAGTTTGGTCGCATTAGGAGCAGGACGAAAGTTACACCCCTTTGAAACTTTACACTGCCTCTTTCTGACGATTTTTGGGGCAGCAAAAAAACTTTCACCACGGGCAAATGCCTCAGAGATATGAAAAACTGGGAGAGGTTATTGTAGAGGCACTCTACATGATCATTTTTCCTTAGATGGAATGTTTCTAAGTGACACAATTTTTGAGTAACATCTCGTCAAAGATTTATGTCTTTTTGCACTTTGGACTCTTCAGGGATATCGTCGGTACAATGTAGCTCGGACTGTTTTGACATGTTTGGGTGAAAAATAGGACCATTCATAGTGTAAATGTACCCATCCAGATGCGTTGGAACTATCAGTTTGGTCGCATCAGGAGCAAGATGAAAGTTACACCCCTTTGCAACTTTACACTGCCTCCTTCTGACGATTTTTGGGGCAGCAGAAAACCTTTCACCACAGGCAAATTTTTCAGAGATATAAAAAACTGAGAGAGGTTATTGTAGAGGAACTCTACATTATCGTGTTTCCTTAGACAGAAGATTTCTAAGTGACACAATTTTTGCATAACATCTTGTCAAAGATTGCTACCTTTTTGCACTTTGGACTCTTCAAGGATATCATCTGTACAATGTAGCTCAGACTATTTTGACATGTTTGAGTGAAAACCAGAACCATGCCTAGCTTAAACATACCCATCCGGATGTGTTGGAACTATCGGTTTGGTCGCATCAGGAGCAGAACACCAAAAATGCAAAAGTTGGTTTGTACAACTTGACAATATTAACACTTTTTTGCAACATGACTCAAAGACTCAAACTAACCCCAAATGACTCAAAGTGACTTAAAAAGAAATGAAACAATCTTAGGAGACCTTATTACATACAATTGACTCAATCAAAACAAAATTTCATTTTTTGACCCCTCTTGGAGGCATGACAACCTAGGTGCCCCTGCACCATTAGTGCAACTGAAGGACTATGGTGGTGGCATGAAACTAGAGTGAGTTGACATTCATTTGCATCTTGTTTGGCATCTTGAAACAATTCTAGAGTAGAGTAAGACTCATTTTCCTAAAAATAGTTTAAGAAACCCTTATCTAGGTTTTTGGTAAGAATCATGCATTTTTTGGCCATTCCACTTATTTGATTCACTTTTGATCAGTGGAATGAGTTGTAGTAGGTCTGTTCTAGTATGCTATGATGAGTTTTTAGCAAGAAATCTAAGGAGAAGAAGTTTTCTTTGAGGAAACCTAACAAAACCATGTGTTAGGTGATGTTTAGAGACATAGAGAAGGAACCATAGAGGCATTTTTGGGAACAACAGATTGTAGGAGGACAAAACCCACAAAATTCATAGTTTTGACATGAATACTAAGTGCTCAAGTCATTGGTTGAGTTCTGTGTGTGAATTTAAGGAGGGTATCTTTCTATTTTAGGCCTAATTGGGGCTCTAAGTTATTGAGAGGAGTTATAGGTTAGGGTATATCATCCAAAACAACCTATACTTAGTTTTGGATATGTGATAGGGAGTCTAAATGGGTATCTACTAATTATCTAAGTTCTGTGTTTGAAAATCTGTATCAAAAGTTATTAGGATTGTTCTCTTTTTTTAGGGCTACAAGCCATTTCTTGGGTTTGTGAAGGAAGTGTTAATCCTAAGTTTGGTCTACCTTTGGCAATGATTGGAATGGGTCCCATAGCATCTAAAATCACCTTTTCTATGAAGAATTTAGAGTCTCTATCTATTGTTATCACTTTTGTATAATGATCATGAAATTTGGGCTTTAGAGCATAAGGAAACCTTGTCTAGTTTGCCATCCTCCAACTATCCCATTGCCTCTACATCACAATTAGAGACACCTAGAGACACCTATATTTTATACATTACCTAGATTTTATACATTATTCTCACGATCAACTTCATCCATCACTTAGGTCTAACCCCATGAAGCATAAAATGATGATATAAAAATGTGTATATGTTTAAAAGTGTAGTAGGAAATAAAAAAGACAAACCTTACAAATCAATATGCATACTTACAACTCAATGTAACATGACTTTACAAAATCAATGTGAATACTTACAAATTAATCCAATGAACCATCCGGGTCTACTCTACTCTTTATTGTGTCAAGTATTGCTTCCTGGTCAGACTCACACACCTTCCACAAGATTTTGTTCAAAGGTCTACCCCGATACTCTATCAAGTGAACATTGGATGCCACAACAAGGTTTGAGTAATGAAGAATCTTCCAATGCATGTCAAAGTCCTGAAATAGCCAAACATTAACATTCTTATGTGGGTACCTTCTAAGCCATGTTCCAGTAATAACCACTCAGCCTGTAGGGTATTTGATATTTTCTCCATCTGTAATTGGGGCCTCCAATTTCTTTTTGGCCTCAACACAATGACATAAGTAATAATATGTTCACTCTTCATTATCATCATTTGCAATAACTGCATATATGTGCCCTACATTGATATAGATAGCAAATTAGATGAAATTAGTGAACATTACAAAAACACTACAAAGTAAGATGACATTAGGAATTTCAAAAACTATGCAAATAGATATATTACTTGGTTGAACTAGATTTGATATGTGGTCAAAGTCGATATGTGTCAAGTGGTCTAAGATAACTTAACTGCCATTTGTCAACCCACTCCTTTGAGTCGCACTCATCCTAGGCTTGAATTGTACAGGAAGAACAAAAGAATGACATCTTTTGTGTATGGATAATCTATGAACTTGCAATTGAGCTTCTGAAAGAGTGCATTTCATTTGATCCTGTCAGTGTCAAATAGTCCTCATATGGTGCAATGTTAGTATCATCTATCAACCAAAAAGATCTACAAACTTAAGACTTACCTTCATTACCTGGACCCATGGAAGCATTACACCACTCGACAATCAATTTTGCATCTATCAACTTTACATTGTCTTTATACTTTAACTCTTCTCGTGCTATGGCTCTTTTAATACATGCTCCTGCACCATCATGCTCCCCCTTTCCATGCCCAGCCTCACAAAAGTTTCACATATGCTGAATACCTATAAAATTATGCCTCCTACTCAGCCAATAGAAATTCTGCGAGTTCTTGAATTGTGACACACAGTTATCCGACCATATGATATGCTAACTCAACGATATGCCCCTTCTAGCCAAATCATTGTAGAACACCTAAAAGCAACGTTGCACGAACTCTGTAGAATGCATGCGATCATCACTAATATAGAAATTATACTCCCTTATGATCTTTGTGTCATCCTCTGTACTATCATTCACATGGATGAATGCAATGTGCACAAATATAGAAACCTGTGTGGAGTTGTAATATTGTGATTGCACCTCATGCTGTGGCTGTAGACTATAGTTCTCTGCAAAGTTGATGACTGAAACAATGCTACCAACCAAAAATGTGTCCTTGCATAACTTGAATTGCAATTCCAACCATCGAACTCTATGGGCATGTCTTGCATACTCATACACTATGCTATCACGAAATATAGGCATAATCTGATACACTAGAATCTTTTCAATAACCAATTCACACCTCTTTTCTTTTTTACCATCTTTTGTATTGTATGCCACTATTTTATACTTGCCAAACTCTACTAGTTCATTTCCAACCACATGTGTTCTTTCCATATGTTCACATATTGGCAAATGTTGCAAGCCACCACAACGATGACATGTGCCATCCAATCCTAATTTCTTGTAGAATATTTGACCTTCCTCTCTTTCACATAAAATTCTTGATATGAAGTCTCTTGAAGATGTTGTTGGGGTACGTATGGTACAACCTTGTAAAACATTGTTAGTATGCATATCTAAACATATAGACCTATAAACATCAAAATGGTTAGAAAATTCAATATGTAATCTACAACAACAAGTAGTGCATGTGTGATTTATTTTGACATAGAAAGGTTTTAGCATTTAAAAATATCTTTGACAAATTTTAATTTGAGGATACTTCTCTAGAAATTTACCATAAAACTGTGTTTGAGTCTCATCCAAAAAATGCTTTGGATGTGGCTCACGGTTCTGACTACCGATTCTCCTTCTTACCACATCCCTTTGATTCAGAGATACCCTTGTGTTATTCTTCCAAAAGTCTTCAATTAGTGATCTCAATGCTTCAACAATTGGTTTATCTTTTCATGGCAGTCTCCCTGAGAATGCCCATAATTCATTGGCATTAGTGTCCTCAATTCTTTGGTGTCTGCCAACAGCTCTTGATAATATTTTCTTATTAATTCTCAATTCTTGAATCATCTTTCTAATGAGACTAGATTTCCTCGTTTGACTACTTACTATAGTCGATGTAATCACACGCCGTGTTGCATTACTATCTTTTATGCGTGAGGTGTTACCCACACTCTCATATGCACTCATTAGATTCTTGACAATAGATTTTTCACTTGAAGCCTCTGATGTTCTCAACCCAAGAATCTTCATGATGGACCTATACTTTATACTTCGCATCATTTCAAGGAATAGTTGACATCTTGTAGTCTCATTTAACTTTTCAAAGAACAGTCTCCAAATCTTATGAGCATATCTTCTACAAGTGCATTTTGGAATCTTACCTTCCATTGGCTGCAAAATATTCTCATCAATATCAATCAAATACTTTATCTTTCAATGCAAAATTCTAGGTGGTGTTAAGTTAGGTAAATTCATCTCAACATTAGGAATTTCATCAATATTTAAATGAGATGGGCTAGATGGCATACCTTTGATTGAAGATGGAATAGATGACATACCTTGAGGTTGAGGTGGGAACGATGGCGTACCTCCTTCATCACATGTGAGTGATGATGTACTCTCAACTTGAGATGTGGTAGATGGTGTCCCTACATGTTGACTTACGGTAGAGGATGGTCTCCAACTATGGTATTCAAATCTCTTGTAGCACGAAGTTTTTGTATTCGTTCTCTTTGTGCCACCAATACCATATCTCTTTGTGATGGTTGTGGTTCCTCTTCAATTGGCATGTCTTCATTTATCATGTCTAATTTCCTCTTCTCACAAAGTTCCCTCATAGCTACTGCTTTCTTTGCATTATTACCTTCTATCTCTTCCTGTGTTGGTTTAATTCTTGATCGTTTCCTCGGCATGACAGAGAATTTGTCTATAGCATGATAAAGAGACCAATATTATTTTCTAAGAAATGAATCCATACAAATAACTAAAATATGTCATTCAACCCTTCATAGTAAATGTACATACAATCATCATGTAAAAGAGTAAATGCCACTCAACCAAAATAGGTACAAAGCATACAAAGAAAATTATTGCATCCATGAAAAGAGTATAGGGGGCTTCATGCTTGAAAAGGTTGAGGTAGACCCAATTTGACATGTTTGTTGTTACTAGGGCTACTAGGATTTGGAATTGAGAAGGTTTTTTGTTGGTACTAGGGATACTAGAATTTGGGTGGCTTGTGAAGGAATAGACAACAATTGTTGTGTCATGTGCATGTACACATCATCATGAATAGGTGCATAAGGAATGTCCTAGCCCAAGATATGTGCATACAAATCATCATGTCATGTGCATACTTGTATGATCTTAGCACCTATTCATTTGTATTTTAACTTGTTACTATGACAAGATAATAGTGGGATTGTATTTTTATTATGTTGTAAGGATTTTAGAGTTGGCTATGATTGGAGCCACCCAGGATCTAGGACTTCATAAAAGCACAAGAGAGATCAAATGAGAGAATAATGCTATTTTATCAATGAATGCAAAAGAAAGATGTTGTTGTTTTTATTACATAATACATGAAGAGAGCCTTGCTTATAAAGGCAAGGTGAGAGTTAGAAAGGTGGAGTGGAAAGTGGAGATATTCCTACAACATGTGCTAATTAGAGGATGATAACTAATTGCACATGTGGAGAATAAGACAACTCACTCCAACTATCAACAACTAAACACACAACTAGACTTAACTAGACACAACTAGACATCTAGAAGACTCACTAAGTCAACTTAACATGTGTGATTAATGTGTGATGTGTGAATATTATTTAACTAGTAAATAGTTAAATAAGATGAATTATCCACACAAGGGTAAATCGGTTAGGTGATAACCTTGTTCACACCAACATGACACTCTTCTTTAACCCTAATCCCTTGACCATCAACCCTATCCCTAAACCCTCAACCCTCAACTCTCAACATTAAACCCTAATTCATCAACCCTAAACCCTAATCCCTCAAACCTAAACCCTATCCCTAAACCATCAACCCTCAACACTATACCTTAAACTCTAATCCCTATCCCTCAACCCTTAACCCTTAAAACTTAAACCCTATCCCTGCACCCTCAACACTTGACACTATATCTTAAGCCTTAAACCCTCATCCCTAAAGCCTCAACCCTCAATCCTTAAACCTTCAACCCTAAACCCTATCCCTAATCCCTCTACCCTTGACACTCTAAATCTAAGCTCGACATTAAATGCTAATCCGTCAACCCTAAACCCTATTCCTAAACCCTCAACCCTCAACACTATACCTTAAACCCTAATTCAGATCAACCTTAAAACCTAATTCCTCAACCCTTAAGACTATACCTTAAACCCTAATCCATCAACCCTAAAACCTAATCCCTCAACCCTCAACCCTAAACACTATCAATAAACCCTCAACCCTCAACACTATACCTTAAACCCTAATCCCTCAACCCTCAACCCTAATCCCTCGACCCTCAACCCTCAACCCTCAACGTCAAACCCTAATCTCTCAACCCTTAACTCTAGTCCCTTAACCCTCAACCCTATCCATAAACCCTAAACCCTAAAGCCTCAACCCTCAACCCTCAATGTCAAATCCTAATCCCTCAACCCTAAACCCTATCCCTAAACCCTCAATAATATACCTTAAACCCTAATCCCTCAACCCTCAACCCTAAACCCTAATCCCTTAATCCTCAACCCTCAACCCTAATCCATCATCCCTCAACTCTAATCTCTTATCCCTAAACCCTAAATGCTATCCCTATTCCTAAACCCTCAACGGACTTGATACTATACCTTAAACCCTAATCCTTATACCCTCAACGTCAAACCCTAATCCCTCAACCCTTAACTCTGATCCCTCGACCCTTAACCCTTAAAACTTGAACCCTAAAACCTATCCCTACATGCTCGACAATTGACACTATATCTTAAACCCTAATCCCTTAACCCTCATCCCTAAATCCTCAACCCTAAATCCTTAAACCTTAAACCCTAAACCCTATCCCTAATCCCTCTACCCTCGACACTCTTCTTTAACCCTAATCCCTTGATAATCAACCCTCAACCCTCAATGCTCAACCCTCAACCCTCAACCCTCAACATTAAACCCTAATTCGTCAACCCTAAACCCTATCCCTAAACCATCAACCCTCAACACTATACCTTAAATCCTCAACCCTCAACACTTAAACCTTAAATCCTAAACCCTATCCCTAAACTGTCAACCCTTAAAACTATACTTTAAACCCTAATCCCTCAACCCTAAACTTTCAACCCTATCCCTAATCCCTTTACCCTTAACCCTAATCCCTCGACCCTTAACCCTAAATGCTATCCCTAAAGCCTCAACCCTAAACACTAATCCCTCAAGGTCCTAAACTCTAATCCCTTATCCCTAAACTCTAAATTCTATCCCTAAACCCTCAACCCTCAACCTTAAACCTTAATCACTCAATCCTTATCCACCCATCTCTACCCTCCTCTACCCTCGACACTATACATACATACATATAGGCATACATACATACATACATGATTAATAACCTTGAACATAAAAAAATTCAAGGGGAACATAACATGAGTGCATTATAACATGCTCGCGTTATTTAAGACATGACAAACAACACAAACTTTTGTGGAGAAGGGAAAATGCAAAGAAAACAATAACGCGAGCGTGTTATAATGCACTCGCGTTATGTTTTTCTTTGGGAATCCCAAGCCTTGGGCTTGGGATTTGCTTTGGATTTCCAACCCAAAGGCTTGGAGTGCCTTTTCAACATCCACAGACATGTTTTTCCATATTCTTCAAGATTTCACATAAATTCATTCGTGCTATCCCTCAGATTTGCACGTGTTTCAAGGTTGAACAAATCAAACACCTGGGTAATTTTGGGCTTTCTCTTAGCTATTTGACAATGTGATTTTTTTCACATTTTAACAATGTTAAGCCTTTTATCTTTAATTTCTTTTGTTTGTGTGTCTGTTTTTGGGAAAAAACCACTGTTTGGTCTTTTTTCATTGTATATTAACCATTCATTGAAATTTCAAAACAGTTACATATTTAGAAACTAGACTCCATTCTACACATATTAAAAAAAGAAAAAAAAAATTTCAATTAGTTTTCAAAATTTATAGGGGTGGCACGGCCATAATTCTATTTTTTAAGATGTGTCCACTTTGAAAATTAGTAAAAAATCAAATATTCATAAAAAAATTATCACAAAAATTGGGCATAAACTACATGCTATTAGCTAATTTCTCACCAAAGCGATTTTAAAAATACCAAAAAAAAGTTGACCTTTTGAGGGAGGCACAAAACATGCTATGTTATGTTTTTTTTACATAAATAACACCAATTTCTATGGCTCCCTCTTTTGAACCCCTTAATCTATTCCATTTAAAAAAAATAATAGTTTAGAAAGTAGACTCGAAGCACTACGAACATTGTTTTGGTTGCATCTTCAAATTTTGAGTGTAACTATGCTCAATTTCTCATCCAAGGCCAGCATTTCCTGATTTCAGAAAAAAAGTGGCCACTTAAGACCCCTTTTTGGCCCCCCATCTTCTTGCACTTACCCAATTGTAGTTACTTGATTATTTGTTAAATAAAATTTTTTTTCTCTATCTCGTTTTTACCTTGTTGAGTTATTCTATACTGAATTTTGGATTTTTACTATGTTTTTAGAACGTGGATGTTACACAAATGAAGATATTAGTTTATTAGCGAGAAAGATTAAACAAAAAATAAATGTGAGTACAAATGAGAAGCATCGACAACTGGTTCGCAATTGTTGTTGCTCTTAAAAAAATAATGAGAAAACCATGTCTTTATAGTCAATTAAAGAAGAATGCCTTCTCTATAAAGTGTGTTCAATCATTTGGCATCAAGTTCACTTCCCTAATTAAAAACTAAAAAACATAAAATGTAGAGATGCGATTTATGAGAAGTTTTAAAATTATACCTTTTCCAATTGCTCTTAAAGTGGATTATATTTAACACTGATTACTAGAATAAAATATTCACTAAACAAGGAACTTCAGAGTGGGCTCACTTGCTACGGGATATCAATCACTTAATATTTTAGCCTTCATACATGTAATTTTCTATGTTTATATAAATTTCATTTCTCATATTTAACGGGGAAATATTTTCTATGTATAAAAACAATATTTCAACGAAATATTCACTGTCCCACACCACATTAAAAGCAATGATTGATTAGGTAATACATTTTTATTTGAGTAAAATCCTACGGTAAAAGAAATATTTAAATGATTGAATTTTTATACAAGTTTTTAAATGATTTTTTAAGTCATTTTGCCACCACATATTTCAAACCATTTTGATTAACGACACATATAATTAAGACACAACCAACATTATTCACCCCAATATTATAGAGCTTACTACCATAAGAGAGGTTATCCTAAGTTATCCTAACTCTAACACCTTATTATTTATCCTTTCAATTCATTGCATTAATAATTATCATTCTATTATATTGTTTCTAATCATACACTTTATAAATTCAAGTATTACTATAAATAAACCATTATAATGATAATAAATGTTAGTACCAATTATATATACCCCTTTATTAATAAATTGTTCTCATAATTATTAATAACTTTAATTTTATATTATTTATTAAATCTATGTTTTACTCTTTATTAATAAATTGCTTTATACTTATTAATAACTTTAATTTTATATTAAAATAAAAGTTTACTACACCAAATCATGTATGATGTATTAATATTAATCACTCTTGGGGGTAAATTGAAGTGATTCATTAAATTTCTCCCAAAATAGTATGTAGAAGACTTAAAAACAAAATTGCCCCCTAGTACAATATTCACCATATATTAATGGAGAAAACAAACAAACCCTGAAAATGAAAAAACAAGCAGAAAATGACAAAACATGTGACATAAAAAAAATAGTGGTGATTTTTTTGACAATTTTATGGAGGAAAACCTCCCACATATAAGCCTATAGGCTAATTATGTTTAAATAAAAATGACATATAAGACATTTATTTTAATGTATATCTTTTAATTTTATATTTTAAAATATATCTATCAAACAATATTTTATTTCATAAATAATCTCTTTCTATTTAAAAAACTATAAAAGGAATTTAATTCAAAACATTATTGTTTATCACTATTTAACTACTGATAAAAATCTATTGATAAAAATATCAATTTTAATTGGAAAAAAAAAAAAAATTATATTAAAAAAAATAATTTTCCAATGCTTCCATATTAAGTTTGCGGAGGTTTGACTTAAATAAAGGAGAAATAAAAGCTCTACTTCAAAATATAGTTGCAATCCTATATTAACTACGGTTACCATAAATTTAGCTAAAAAGCCCCGTGTTCATACCCCACTCATCACTATTACAGACTTTTAATATTAAAAAATAAAAAAAATTGCAAATCCGTTTCATGTGAACATTAAGCATGTGAAAAGACATGATAAACTAGAAGTTTTTCTCTTCTCACACAGCTGATCTCCCCTGCCACGTAAGCATAATACTTGTAAGAAAGGCAAATAGTCTACCTCTTCCTTATTTATGGCCCATGCAAACCCTTTCGTTTCGTAGTTATGAGTGAAGCCATTTGCCGTGTATGGAATTCGGAGGAAGTGAATTTAATATTATCGACTAACTACTACAGTAAGAGCGAAGATCATATATGCTAGCAGACCTTTCCTTCCCATTTCCGTATTGTTGGACTTCATATTTATTGATTTGATCAGAATATATAATAGAAGTACAGCGCTACATTAGACCTCAGAAAAATCAGACATTGTTATTTCTGAATATTAATAGAGCACTAAACGGCTCTTTTTCTTTTTTCTTTGTGTATTGAATTAAGCTTAAAAAAGGAAAATGCAGAGCACTAAACGGCTGTTCTTAACGTGTGTGCCGGGGTTAACGTCTCTTCTGTTAAAACTAGCAATTGCATCATAAAGGTTCAATGTGCACACACTTAATAAGGCACAAAGGTGAATTGTTGCTCTATTGATTGCGAGACATTGTACATTATGAATTGTTAGTGCACAAACCATTTTAGCCGAATTTAACGTCAATTATGATGAGTGGCTGGAACATTTAGAGTTGTGGATAGAGGTCCTTGTGTTTCTACTATTGCATGCATTATACTTTTTATGGCCAATGTATTCTTGTGCAATGAAACATTATGTGTATGGTACAAGATATTTCCTTGCATTTTGCTCTCAAATAAATAATACAAGTTATTAGAACAAATTTAAAGCATTTGATGAATCGAGATTGAAAGAGAACTTAAGTCCTTCATTGAATCTGTTTAATCATAACAAATACAAAGTAGATCCAATAAAATCAAATTTGACTGTTAACTTTACCTATTAGATAAAAGTTTCATGAAATTTTTGTGATAGTTATTACTGAATATTACCTCTAGATACTAGAACAACTCATCGCCCAAGGTTTAAGAAACTAAATTTTCTTACTGCTTTCTTATTTCCAATTCATGTCTACCAAAAAAACTAAAGTACTTATTGTTGCACGACCTGATTGTTGGAATAGCTATTGCATTTAAAATCAAGGCTCTAAATTTCAAATTTTATAATATAAGCCAAAATTCAAAGCTATACATTTATTATATAAATTTAAATATAACCTATTAAGGAAGTTTATAGTTTTTGTCATTCAAAAAATTTTAATGGCTTTAGACACTATTTTTAAACAATATTTAATTGTACTTCACCTTTTACAAAAAAAACATAAATACATCATACACCATCAAATTTATCCCATTTTCACAATGCATTCAAGGCTAATGAATGACATCTACCCTTCTAATTTTTTATTACTCCAAAAGGAATCCTTATTCTACATAGATTTTAAAGGTAATTGCCACAAAGGTCTGAATTTATGTTGTTGGTTCAATAGGTTGACGATTCAATAAACTCAATTTGCAATTAAATTTTAATTCTTTTGTAGCAAAGTTTTCAATAACTACAAAATCCTATTATTTTTGGGAGAGAAATGTGAAAACCTAGTGTGTTTTAAACATGAGACTCTCTTGTAACTTTCTTTGTCTTGCTCAAAACAAATTTACATATTTAGTCAATATGCATTTCATAAAATCTAAAACTTTCCCAAAGTTAAATTCATTATGCCACATTTTTTAAATTATCTAGTTAGTGCATTCTAGAAAATCTAAAACATTTCTAAGTCACATTTTAGGGTAAAAATTATAATATACCCCAAAATCACCCACGTAAAATTCTGATGTTTTGGAATGACAAGCTTTAGAAGAATGTATATAACTCTAAATTAATCTACTTAGAATTAATAAATACAACAAAAGTAAATGGAAAAAGACATTGAAGGTTGTTACTACTATTTATATGTGGATGTTAGATTTAGTATTTGCGACAAAAAAAAAAGACTTAACATTTTATTTTCTACTATTATTTGATAAGAAAAAGGTATAGCATATCCTAGGGAAACATCTTAAAGGGCTCTTTGAACACTTTAAAACATGTAGATCAAATATCACATAATTTGCAAAGCTAAATTTATTTGGACGAAATTCACTTAGTCTACTCACCATGCCAAATTTAAATAAAATGATAACACTTTACATACGAATGTGTTATGTTTAGGAAAAGAATATTATATTTATATAAAAAAAATAGCAAAAAGATGTGTCAACATGTAGAAAAACTTTTTGAAAGAGCATAGGAAAGCCCCTTTTGTTGTTGTACTCTCTAGGATTTATAAAACAACCTTGATTTTCTAATCAAGTTACCCTATTCTTGATATCATCTTAAAAATATTACATTAAAATCATCAAATAATATTAGGATTAGATTTTCTAATCAAGTTGCCATATTCTTAATATCATCTTTAAAATATTACTAATGATATTACAAAATTAAAAAAATTGAAAAGAAAGAGAATATAAATGGGAAGACATTGTTAGTATTATACAAAGTCAATCATAGTAAACTTGACACAGTGCTATATTAGAATCATTTTTTTCAAAAATAATAAACAAAGCCACATTAAAATCATCTCAAAAGGATTATCAACGTGACTTTTCCATCAATTCAAAGGGCATTCATGTGATACAATCTTCCTAAAATTTTAACTATATTTTATAAAAAAATTACATAAATACAACCATCTAATTTATCCCTATGTTTCATCTTATCTAGCCAATCACACATTTCTATCCACATCATTATCTTTTCAAAAGTAGTCTTTTATGTACTATGAAGACATTAAATTTGATGGGAATGGTTGCTCTTTAAGCTTTACTTTGGGTATGATTAGTGTTCAACTTTATTTTTTATGTCTTGTTCATATTATAATATTTCTTTAACTCTAGCAAGCTTAATGAGCATAGAGACATGCGAGTTATATTAAGAAACCATTATAAAGATACATCAATCATATTGGGCTCCTCAACTCCAATTTTAGAATTAAAATCCAAGGTTGTAGTTGTATTCTTAGATTTAGAGTGTATTATTAGTGTGTAGGTTTAGAATGTATTCTTTGTGTGTAATTTGTAAAGAGAGTTGTGGACATTTGATGTAGAATATAAATGTTTTTTTTTTTCTAAATTAATTCTTTAGCATTTATAATCTTATCAAACTATCTATAAATTTTAAATTGAATAGTAGTCACAATGAAAATTATAAATCAAATATTATTCTCAATGTGTTAGTTCCAAATATTTGACTATATTATTAATTGTATGTATTTTAAAACTATATAAAATTTTTGTTTTCAGTAATTTGATTTGAAATGATTGGTCATGCTTATAAGCATATACATAAGAGAAGGATGCTTTTTAGTTAGTGATATTTTATTTGTGTATACATATTGATCAATTTATGTCACTTCTAAATTTCTAGAAATTATTAGCTAAGCACTTTCTTGATTCTAGTTGCAAGAAACATTAGAATGTGTTCTCCTTCCAATCCTCTACACTCACACTCTTCCCATTAATTCATCACCTTCTTCCTCCAACAATTAAACCCATAATTTATATTTTCTTAGAAACTATCATGATCTCTAATGGCATAAGATGAAAGACTTGATTGAAATGAAATACTTGGTCCAAACAATACCTAAATGTATTGTCATCACATATTATTTATTTCACTTGTAAATTTTAGGAAAAGGGGAGGACAAAGTTCTTTAAATTGGTTGCTAGTGATATCTCATTGTTAATGTGCATCCACAGATATTAAAAATGTATAAAGATTTTTTTACAATTTGATTGTTAATTAGTGTTGAATGTGCACAATTTCTAGCTTTATATGTTATTTCCAACACTATGCTCATCCACTCATTTATTCTATCCATTTTCTCTCAAAATTGTCTAAAATGGCTCAAATTTCCTGTCAAACATATTGTACAGGATGATCTATATGTAGTACAAGCTCTATTTGAATGCATTCCAAGTTCTTGAAATGAATCTACATTTTACATGAAGAGACTAAGTTGTGTCCCTACGGGTATGTTAAGAATATTTTAGGATGAAGTGAGAAAAGATTTTATTAAATAAAATAAACGTAAGGTTTAAAATTTTTATTATTTATTAGTTAAATGATATTGTTTTAAAAAATTAAAGGTTAAGATCTTTTTAATGGTAGTATTTTTTCTTGATAAGGGTTTAAAAGAAAGGGTTTTAAAAGGGCCCATAACCTTCAACAGAGACAATAAATAATATAATAACCAAAAATAGGAATGAATAAGAGTCTAGACATTTAAACCAACACAGGATGACGCAAGCACATCCTCTCTCCAACTCACAAACTCAGAAACTCAAAGACAGACGGGCAAATACGTAGGGACAACACTCTGCGCAACACAATATAAAATTGCAACAAACAAATGATTTTATTTTATTCCAACAAAACAATTCTGTATCAGCAAAACAAACATTATCAAATCTACATCTATAGCCTTCTCAATCTTAGACTATACCAAGTCTCTCCATAGCTCCACACTGGCTGACTCCTTTTGTCAAACTGATCACATACCCTGCTCTTGGTTTCACTCTACATAGCTCCAACAGAGATTTATGAAGACTCTACTTCTTTCCTAAGAGGCCGACCCCACATTCTCCAAACACAGGGCTCTTTATAGGCATCAATGACTATCCTATTTCTTCGACAGTAGGGAATACGAAGAAGCACAGAATCAATGAATATTGAACCCAAACGTCTCTCCTCTTGACGGTGGTTGGCCTTCCCTACACTAGCCCGCGCGGTCCTTTTTGGCGCTCCTTAAAACATTTAAGTGACATCATCTACTATTCAAAAGATCCTTCAGTTATATGTAAAGTGGCGCGCATCTTCTGCAAAATGGTGCTCTATCTAGAATATTTTAATTTGAATCTCCACACATTTTAATTTTTTGGATGCCTCTCGATCTGAGAACTCTGAATGTTTACTGTAACTCCGCCGCTTCTTGTATTATGGCTCTTCTTCCTATAGTTGTTCATAGGCTGTAACCATTGTCCGGATATAGCGGCGAGCCTCAGTTGAATCAAGACCAAGTGCAATTTATTAAACTCACGGTAGAAGTCAATAACTTTCTCTTCAAGTCGATAAATGTGTTATCAAACTGTTCAGTTGCATCAGATGAACTTTCTTCTGGTATTCCTTCTCCTACAGATAAAAACCTCAAACTGTTTTGATGCATCGAATGAATTTTCTTAAGGTAGTTCTTCTCTTATAAGCAATTCTTCAAGCTTAATGCCTTTCCCTCATATAAGGCTCGGCATTTGCTTCAAGGAATGGAAGTACCTTTAGGGGAACAATCTGGTCGTAAATGCTGCTGTTAAATACATCAAGGACTGTCTTAGATATTAACAGTACAAACATGACTAGAGGAAGCATCAGTAAATTATTAGTTAACTCCTGAAGAATTACACATAATCAAACTGTCATCCTCATTGAGCCACCAAGAAAGGAAGCTACACCAAGCACTACAAAAAGCCCTCGATCCAGTTGCGTAAATGATCCCACTAAAATGCCAACCAATCGACCATAACTGGCACCAGCCAAATTAGAATATACTAGGAACATTGACACTCCATCGATGAAAAGAAGCCATTTCATGGTCGACATGTTGCATTATTATCTCAAAAATGTTCTAGATTCTGCCAACGGAGACCACTGCATGCTCTCATGTGACGTTGTTCAACCAAAAACCCATTTGCGCAATCGTGAAAGGATGTATTAGATCGAGTGTCAAAACAAACAGTGTTATTCATCAATCGACCAACAAGCTGAAAACCGACCTTCGTGATAACTCTGCATCAGGTGCTCGGAATATCATGAAAACTGACAGGGGTCGTCATCTCAGCATTCTTCAGACCTCCACCAACCGTTCTGCATAAAACCTCACGGAACTCGAAATTTCAATGTCTCGCCAAACTCCAAGTCACGAAACTGTTATATCTCCAAACTCGTAAGGCGTATGATGGTAAAATCTTCGGCATCAAATTCAGCAGAGTCAACAATATTCTTGTAAGAGGATTTATCATCAGACATCGTCAATCCACCTGAACAATCGTTTTTGCAAAAACCATCAATGTGTGCTGAAACCAAACATATGGCGAAAACTGAATTCTCGCAAATCTGATCACACCAGGTGTCACCGATGTTGTGAGAGACCAAAACAAGACCAAAGCAAGCCAAAACTGAAATAAACAGCTGAAAAATCTTTTTGGGTGATGCTAATTGCATGTGCGCCCAGATGCTCTTGCATCACATGCCTAATAGAGACAAAAATAAAGTGACCAAAAGTCTAGTTGAAAGATAGCTAAAAGACAACAAGACATATAAGGAGGCCCCAAACCTACTGTTAAAATAAGAAAAAAATCAGATTTGTCTTTGTCTGTTGGGAATGTTTCCCAAACACTTTTCTACATTTCTTTCTCTGTTTGGGAAAGTTTCCCATCTTTGCTTTTAGTTTACATTTTTAGTATGTTTTATGTATATATTTCAATTTTCTTTCAATAAAGAATGATGAAGACATTTTGCAGCAAGCATATCAAATTGCTTCTCTGTCTCTCTTGTTTTAAGTTATATATTTTTTCTTCTAGTTTATTTTCTGTGTACTACATTTGTTTTTAGTTTAATCTTTTCTAACATATGGTATCAGAGCCAGGTTGAAAATGACAACAAATGTTAACAGTACATAGTTACAAATTCCTAAATTTAATGGAAAAAATTATGTTTTTTGGAGTTTTCAAATGAAGATTTTGTTCAGGTCATAGGAGCTATGGAATCTTGTGCAAAATGGGTATTCAGAACTAGCAGATGCAGCAGCATTAGCAGCCCTCACACAAAATGAAAGGGATTTACTACGGGATAATAGGAAAAAAGATCAAAAAGCATTATTGTTCATAGTGCAGGGTCTTGATGAAACTCTCCTTCCAAGAGTTACAGCCACTTCGAAGGCCAAAGAAGCATGGGATCTCCTTGCACAGTCATTTCAAGGTACAGAAAAAGTAAGAACAGTTCGCCTTCAAATGCTTAGAAGAGATTTTGAAATTTTACAAATGTCAGATTCATAAAGTTTAGGAGATTCCTTTACTCATACAATGGGTATAGTTAATCAGATGAAATCAAATGGTGAGGTTGTGACTAATCAAAAAATTGTTGAAATTTTTTTAAGAAGTTTGCCTGAAAAATATGATCCTGCAGTTATAGCTATTGAAGAATCAAAAGATTTAACATCTTTATCTGTAGATGAGCTTATGGGTTCATTGTACACACATGAGCATAGAATAAATAAATCAATAAAGGAGCCACTTGAGAAGGCTTTAAAAAGCAAGGTATCCTTGAAAGAAAAAGAAACAGAACTAGAATCATCTTCAGCACAAAGAGGAAGAGGTAGAAATTCAAGAGGAAGAGGAGGACGTTTTCAACAAAGAGGCAGAGGTCAAAGAGGCAATAGAAGTGATGAAGAAAATTGTGGTTACACTCAAGCAAGAGTTAGAGGCAGAGCAAATTTTCAGCAAAGAGGTAGAGTTTTTCAGAGGTATGATAAATCATCTATTCAATGTTATTACTGTCAAAAGTATGGATATTTTGTAGCTGAATGTAGGAAAAAGATTGCAGATGAAAGTAAACAAGAAGCCCAATATGCAAATGAATGTGAAGGGCATGAAGGATATCTCTTGTTAACATGCAGCACAAAGGAGGAAGTAAATGATGACAAATGGTATGTTGACAATGGGTGCAGTAATCATATGACAGGACACAAAGAGATATTTCAGAATTTGGATGAGTCCATCAAATCTGAAGTCAAGATGGGAAATAATACAATTGCACCGGTCATGGGGAAAGGGAGGATATTAATCACAACAAGATAAGGTGAGAAAAAATATATTGGTGATGTCTTTTATGTACCAGGCTTAAAGCATAACTTGTTAAGTGTAGGTCAACTTGTGCAAAAAGGCCACATTGTCAAATTTGAAAATGGTTCATGCATTATTGTTGATGGTAAAAATAAGCTAATAACCAAAATACCCATGACTGTTAATAAGATGTTTTCTCTTAGTATCAGAAACAATATGCATTTAAGTTTCAGTGCTCTTGTAAAAGACACACAATGGTTATGGCATCTTAGGTTTGGTCATTTGAATTTTGGTGGACTAAATCTTTTGCATAAAAAGAACATGGTAACAAGTTTACCTTTTATCCAAAGACCAGATGAAGAATGTGAAGGTTGTATTGTTGGAAAGCACCATAGAGAACCCTTCCAGTAAGGGATTCTTGGAGAGCTTCAGAGCCATTAGAGCCAGTTCACTCAGATCTATGTGGACCAATTGAGGTTGCTTCATTATCTGGTATGAGATATTTTTTGACATTTATTGATGACTATAGTAGGAAACTCTGGGTGTACCATTTGAAAAATAAATCTGATACTTTCAAGAAATTCAGAGAATTTAAAGAATTAGTTGAGAAGCAAAGTGGTTATTTTCTCAAAATTTTAAGGACTGATAGGGGTGGAGAGTATATTTCACATGATTTTCATAATTATTGTATTGAAAAGGGCATAAAAAGGTAGCTAACAACAAGGTATACACAGCAAAATGGTGTAACTGAGAGAAAAAATAGAACAATTTTAAATATGGTAAGGAGTATGCTTAATGCTAAGAATTTACCTAAATTTTTTTGGGCAGAAGTAGTTTGTTGTACAGGTTATATTTTGAATAGATGTCCTACGAACTCAGTTTGGGGCATGACACCAAAAGAAGCATGGGGAGGATACAAACCCCAGGTAGATCATTTAAGAATTTTTGGTTGTATTGCTTATTCTCATGTTCTAGATGCACTTAGAAAGAAATTGGATGATAAGGAAGAAAAATGTATCTTTGTTGGATACAGTGAAGAATCCAAGGCATACAGGTTGTACAATCCAGAGACAAAAAAATTGGTGATAAGTAGAGATGCAAAGTTTCTTGAAGATCAGGAGTGGTGTTGGAAATTGGAAGAGAAATATCAACAAGTTAACATTGAAGATGAAGCTGCAAATCAACAACAAATTTTAGTTGTTAACACAGGATCTAGTAGTAGCATTCAACAGTTAGCACTAAGAAGAGGTTCTTCTTCATCTCCACCAAGTTATAGACATGTTTCATCAAGTAGTTCTTCATCATCCACCTCAGAATCTCAAAAAAGGTGGCAGAAATCAAGGAGTTTGTCTGACATATATCAAGACACAACAAAGGTAAATGAAGATATTTGTCATTTTGCATTTTTTGCTGATAGTGATCCTATTACATTTGAAGAAGCTATAAATGATGATAAATAGATTAAAGCTATGAATGAAGAAATTGTAGCCATAGAAAAGAATCAAACTTAGGAAATTGCAGATCTCCCTGAGCATAAGAAGCCAATTGGAGTAAAGTGGGTGTATAAAACAAAGTACAATGAACAAGGTAAAGTGAATAAATACAAGGCTAGGTTGGTAGTGAAGGGCTACAAACAAAAATTAGGTATTGATTATAATGAAGTTTTTGCACCTGTTGCTAGAATGGATACTATTCACATGATTTTAGCTCTTTTAACACAAAAGGGTTGGAAAGTCTTTCATATGGATGTAAAATCAGCATTCTTGAATGGTGTATTAGAGGAAGAAATTTACATTGAGCAACCCCCTAGTTTTGAGATTAAACGTCAAAGAGGTAAGGTGCTCAAACTAAAGAAAGCTTTGTATGGTTTAAAGCAAGCACCTAGAGTTTGGTTTGAAAGGATTGAACCATATTTTTTTAAAAATGGTTTTGAAAAATGCCTTTATGAGCCCACCTTATTCATAAAATAAAATTAGCAAGGAGATGTTATGATAGTTTGTATTTATGTTGATGATTTGCTTTATACTGGAAATAATGAAAACATGCTTAGAGAATTTTCAGTGGCAATGAAGAGTGAATTTGAGATGACTGATCTTGGTTTGTTGCACTATTATCTTGGTCTTGAAGTAACTCAAAATAGTGATGGGATTTTCATTTCACAAGAAAAATATGCAAATGATATTTTGAAGAGGTTCAAGATGGAAAATAGCAAACCAACAATTACACCTATTGCCATGGGTGTGAAGTTGAACAAAAATGATGAAAGCAAAAAGGTAGATTCTACTTTGTATAAAAGTTTGGTTGGAAGTTTAATGTACTTAATTACAACAAGACCAGATATCATGTATGCAGTAAGCTTGATAAGCAGGTTCATGGAGGATCCACATGATACTCATCTACAAGAAGGTAAAAGAATACTAAGGTATGTGAAAGGGATTGCAAATCAAGATGATAGAAAAAGTACTTCTGGGTATGCTTTTAATCTCGGGTCAGGTGTAATTTTATGGTCTTCAAAGAAGCAACCCATTGTTGCATTATCCTTAGTAGAAGTAGAATATGTGGCAGCGACTTTAGCAGGTTGTCAAGTAGTTTGGTTAAGAAGGAGGCTTGAAGCATTGATGCAGCCCCAAATGGAAGAAACAATTATATTTTGTGATAATCAATCAGCCATTGCACTTTCTAAAATTCCAGTCTTTTATGGAAGAAGCAAACACATAAACATCAAATTTCACTTCATCAGAGAGCTGGTTAAAAATAATGAAATCAAACTTTTTTTTATTGCAGGTCCAAAGATCAGGTTGCTGACATTTTGACAAAACCTTTGAAAGAAGAAGATTTCAATGGATTGAAGAATCTTTTAGGGATGAGAAGCTATTCCACAAATCAGATTTTAGGGAGGATGTTAAAATAAGAAAAAAATCAAATTTGTCTTTGTCTGTTGGGAATGTTTCCCAAACACTTTTCTACATTTCTTTTTCTGTTTGGGAAAGTTTCCCATCTTTGCTTTTAGTTTACATTTTTTGTATGTTTTATGTATATATTTCAATTTCCTTTCAATAAAGAATGATGAAGACATTTTGCAGCAAGCATATCAAATTGCTTCTCTGTCTCTCTTGTTTTAAGTTATATATTTTTTCTTCTGGTTTATTTTCTGTGTACTGCATTTGTTTTTAGTTTAATCTTTTCTAACACATACAAGATATTTGAATCATTAAGGCTTTCGATAGCCTCCCAATCTTCTTACCGAGCTTTCATATTGATTTATAGGAACTCCTTACTATTCTTTGTGTTGCCACTTTGCTTCATCTTTTGACCTTTGGTCATCTTACTTAGGTCATCTTCTAAATTTGTACTCAAATCTATTTCTTGTGTTGCACTAGTTCTCCCTAGTGTTGATATAATCCAATTAGTTTTTCATGCCAACTTCCTCTTGGTTTCGTTTCACCTCTTGCAACTCATTCTCAATCCTCTAAACCCTAGATTCTATAATGGCCAATGTCTCTCTGAAATTTACATTTTGCTGAAAGAGGTCCTCCAAGGACTCCTTCTCCTTTGACATTTCAATTTGTAGTTCCTTTAGCTCCTTGTTTATTCTTTTATTCTCATCAATTACCCCTTTCATAAAACCCAACTAGGAGTTTAGCACTTTCTCTAGAGTCCCCACCTTACCAAAAATGTCACTATATGGAGACCTATGACCCAAAGAAGAGGGGAACCTAGTGAGAATTGGGATGGGGGATATGTAAATCATCTTGGGCAATAATATCATCCTTAGTAGTAGGAATTAGAGACTATTATGCATTTTATTCAGTAGATTGGACCTATTAAGATTTTTTTCTTTGAGTAGGCAAGGTAAGTCATAGTAAAGGTCTATTCTAAAATGTTACATTATGGAACTTATTTCCATACTACAATGTATTTCAAATATTGTACACTCTTAACGTATTCTCTTTGTGGTTTGGGGCCGGGCTAGGCCCTGAGCAAGGGTTCGGGGGTGTACCACCCCCAAAAAGTTTTTTAGGATCCCCCTTTTTTTCGCGGGTATAGATATATTTAGATCCCCCTTTTTCCACGAGTATAGTTATGTGTTTTATTTATACTTGTATATGGGTGGAGTCATCACCCATGATTAATGGGAACTATTATGGGTTTCAACTTGGCCCATGGTTTAGTACCCATTGTTTTAAAAAACCACTATGTCAGTTACCTATTGATGTAATTATAAATAGACGGACATATAGTAAGTAAAATACAAGAAGAATTGAGAAGGTGAATAGAGTGTGTGAATTCAAGTGTGAATTCGGAAGAGTTTGTTGAGCACAGTTCCAAACAATATTTGTGCATTGTAATTGTGAGAAGACTAATCTAAACAAGTGTTTCTTGGTGGACGTAGTCCACATTGGGTGAACCACATTAAATCTTGTCTTCATATTGTGCAATATATATTTCTGTTCTTTATTTATCTCTCTTCATAATTCTTGTTGCTACGATTTTGAGAAATTATTCTGCATTGATTTCTATTTTATTTCTAACATAAAAAAAAACTAAAAAAAATAGCATTTTCATTTCTATTGGAAAGATAATGAGAGAATAGTTGGAAATATATTACAATAGGAAAAATTAATCTTTAAAACTAATAACAACTCCTTAAGATGTTTTCAAACATTTTTATTGGAAAGATTTATTATATTATATTATTTTTTAAATAAATAATTATGACGAGGCATTCTACAATGACAATAGGGCAAAAAGTCTCATGTTGTGATTGTGTAAAGCACAACTAACATACATTTTAAAAACTAAAAATATAAAATTAGAAATATAGATGACATAATTATATATATATATATATATATATATATATATATATATATATATATATATATATATAGATATAGATATATATATAAAATAAATGTAAATCAAAACAAATATATATTTTTAGTTTACTTTGTCAACAATAAAAAAAATAAATATATAGATTTATACTAATTAATTTATATTTATTAAAAAGGTTATTATTTATTTTTAAGTATAAAGACATATAATCAAAAGGATAGTCAATTTACTAAGGGTTTTGAGAAGTGTTTCTTGGCTTTGTTAGGGTTTTGTCTTGGCTTTGGTCCCCCTAATGTCATATTGCTTCATTATGAAGTAGGAGTGGGTCTTGTTTTTCTACATTTATTATGGTACCTCTTAGGTTGTCATGTCTACAAACATTTTTTTACCCCTTTAAATGGCCTCAATTTTTCATAACTTCTTAGTTTCTATTGGAGTTAAAAGTTTTCCAATATATAATTTAATGGTACGCAACCCAAGAAGTTTATCCTTAAGGTGTTCCACAAGGTATGTTCCCTTAAACACCCCCAAATGGTGTTCTTCCCATCCAGAATTTAACAGTTCATGCCATTAGTTAGATAACTTTTTTTTAATAGGATATTTTGTGGGAAGGGTCCTTAAAGCATGCTCTAAGATTGGGTCAACAAGGCTTAGGTCCTGCTTGGGATTCTCTTTGAAGCTTTTTAACACCTTATAACAAGGTTCCTTTCTTTTCCATTTTGTTGAATCCAACCATGTTGAGGCCATTCTGAGTTGTGGTCCTTGGCTTGTCTGCCCTTCCTTGCTTGTGTTTCAAATCTTATACTTAAGACTTCATCATCTAGGATGAGAAAAGGATCCTTATTTGGGTTGAGTTCCTTGGGTTATCCTTACCATGATGGAATATTTTGAGCCAAATACCCTCCCCTTTAGGCATTGTGGTATGTGATGAACCATAATGGTTCTACTTGGTTCATCCCATAAGTGATTTTATGTAGAAGTGGATCTCTCCAAAAATCTAAAAGAGACTATGGATATCCAAATTGGATGAACATGAGATATGCTCAACATGTTCTCTATCTAAATCTACCTAACACTTTGTACTAGTGTCAATCTTCTAAGCATAATATCTAGGATTTCCCTTTGGATTCTTCCCATCCTAAGCCTAACACAACCTATTTTTGGGTTGCCACCTCCTCGCAAAAGAAGAAGGTTGTTCTATAGTGGTAAGTCAATGTTGTCCTATTTTTCTCCCCAGCCAAATAGCCCAAACCCATAAAACCTCTAAGTGTTTCCCCCTTTAGAAATGCAAGGAAAACATCCAAATTGACTAAGTCCTAAAAGACCTTAAGTTTTTCTTGTGTTTTCTATCTTTTTAGAGTTTCGGGGTTTGGAGTTTTACCCTTCATCCTTCCATCTTACACCACTCCAAAATCCACTCCTTTCCCTTTGAATATAAAGCTAAGTACTGTAACCTTTTCAGAGTTTCAAAATTTAGACTTTCCTTCTGTCCCATTTTCTCCTGGAAGGTGTAAGGCGAAAGGCCCAAAGCCTGACCCTCGATGAGTGTTAAATTTTGTAAGGGATTCCACCATTCCATGGACCCCTTTTGGGTGGACCCTGACAAGCTGGTGAAACTACAGAATGTTGACATGTGGCTGTGATGTCATCAAGGAAAGTAGAGGGCATAAGACCTGAAATCTAACTTTCGCCAAGTGATAATTTTCTAAGGTATTTCACCATTCCATGGAGGATATTTTAATAGAACAAAAGGTGCTAGTGGAACCGTGGAATGCTACCACATGGACAAAGGGAAAATGAAAGGCAAAATGATTAGGGCCCGAGCTCTGACTCTTTCTTTGAGAAATAATGCTAAGTATTTTAGACTTCAGGGATCAAACTTTTCTTCTTCTTCCATCTCATTAAAGGTGAAAGATAGAAGCCCTAATCTCTGAACTTCATTGAAACATTCAAAAGATCAGCTAAGCCTTTGACTTTTAGGGCTTAGATATCCCTTCTTCCTCCTTCTCTATGAAGGTGAAAGACGGAAGGCCTGAGGCCTGAAGTCCACTGGTAATGTAATTGTGCTTTATAAAGTGGAGTTCGGGGGGCAGACTTTCCTTCTTTCTTCATCTCTTTTGTAAGGTAGAATGCCGAAGGTCCTTGGCCGACCTCAGGTGACTTCCATGATCTTCAGACACAAGGGCAAGAAAGCTAAACCAAGGGCTCGCCATGATCAATCTTGTTCAAATCCTTCTTCCAAGGTGGGAATCTAGTCTAGATGAAAGCCAAACATCTATCTCTAGCCGGTGTTACATCCCCAACTTACAATTAGACTTAGTCTTAACCTTGCATGATAATCAAGAGGATTAATCATAGTTAACTGATTTGATATAGTGGAAAGATTTGATTTAATATTTGATTATGAGATTAATGACTGATGTTAATTAGTTATGAATATTAGTTAATTTGAATTATGGAATATGATAATGATGCACTCATCGTGGTTTTGTGGTCCTGAGTGTGAACAATAAAACGTAACATCCTTCGAAGAAGGAAGGAGAGTATCATCCTGTAGGAAGGGTAAGATGTTGAGAAAACAAGGTTAACAAAGTCATCTAACTATCAGACTTTGTCCATTGAACCCCTGTTAGGGTAAGTTATGTTCTCTTTCTCTCGACTAGTCAATTAGACTTTACTTGACATCTTTATGTTTGAATTGTCGAAGAGACATTGGTCGCAAGGATGTCATGTTGAGTTGTTTATCGATTTTTGGTAGAGTTGTTGGGAACCCTTTTGTTCCATGCTCTTGTTCCACATTTTGTTTTGTGTCTATGTTTATTTGATTATCTATATTTTAGGGTGAACTATGCTTTCTAGAGGAGAAATGCTTGACCCCATAGTCACATCTTAATGATGCAATCTTATATGATGGAGTTGGTACTATTACTAATGGTTACACATGACCCTGAACCCTTAAATAAGGGTGTGTAAGTATAATTATTTATATAATTCTTTATATTGAATTTGATTGTGATATCAAATATGATCGATAACCATATTATCTTTTTATCTCATATTGTTATTAGTGGTGGGGACACGGCCTACTATCAACCATGAAGAGTGGCAAGGAGGGTGGTGGACAAGTAAACCTCATCTTCATGCCTATATTCTTCACATCAGATTGCATGATGGAAAGGTAGCGAGCCTAACAATCTTGTTCTCACATGCATGCAAGAAGGAATCACTTATGACTGATTAAAGATATAGAGAATTAGCTTTTGTTTTTCTGGGGTTTTTTTTTCTTTGGGAGAGAGTTACCTATATTGTGTAGGTGGAGCTATCATAAAACTCTGGAAAGAGATGTAGACAGTCTTTTCCTTAAGCAGGATTACAGTTTTACAATAGTAGCTCATGATAGCTAAGTTGGGAATTGAGTAAAGTCTATTATATATTCAATACAATTGACCATAACATCGATTTGAGGTAGAAATTGAAGCTTATATTCTTCATCCAAACCCGTACTTATTATTCTAAGTTTTATGTTATGAATTTGAAAGACAAAGTCGATGGCGTCGACATGCACAGAAATATGATGTTATTCTGTAGCTTAAAGCTGTATTAAACTCTTATTGTTACTGTGTATTATGAATGTGAATAATTATTCTTTATCATTGTTATAGAAGTTATTATACAACTATGTATACGTTCAACCCTCAGTTACTGAAGTGATTATCAAATGCGAAATGTAAGAAATAAGCTCTTGAGGCATTGCCTGGCAGAGAACTAAACTTTTCTTAAAACTTTTATGTCATGTGTCATTGAAAGATGATGGTGATGATGAGTGAAATGCTTTCATCATTTGCCTGTGTTTAAACCTAATCGGTTTATTATTTTGGTGAATGACCTTCATGGCTTATGCTGCATATAATTTAATGTAGTGTTGGATAGTAGCTGTGAAGGTTCATAGTCTTTGTTTAACCATCGACTACTTTTTAATGAATTTGATAGCTGAGAGCCTAGAAATTGTGCTTACGATAGCTAGAGACTACTTATGATTACAGGTGAAGTATGAACCTTTCTGTGTTATTGTCTGCAGTCTAGTTTTGACAAAGATCTCTCTTGAAACTAGTATTATTATTATTAATATTAATACCATGAAGTGGATGATACAGAACATCGACTGCATGTAATGAGTCTTTGTGCATGCAATGTACTTGCTTCTATAACATTCCATATGATAATGAAAGGTCTCATTTGATTAAGTTATTATTTTGGGATTCCTATGGGTTGAGTTATACCGATATAATATGTTATGTGTATGTTTATGAAAACCTTTTTTTGAATGGCTAAGTATACTTCTTTAAGAATTATGTATTCAAGAAGGTATCTTGTGCTAAGAACCTTGTCACTTTATTTTTGGCTGCAAATAGAACATGCATACCATGTTTCATAAAGGTCGAGTTACTTTTTATGAGTCACATACATGAGCATCTTTTAAGACTAAACTTTATTCACTATATGTACAAACCATTGACTCTATGAACTAAGTGTAACCATAGACTATGGTAATAAATTAAACTCCTAACCAGTAAGGTAGATATGGAGAACATGATAGAACCTTTATTTTATACAACCTTGTGCTGGACATCATGATGTGGAGTCACTAGTTCCTAGTTGCCTAAATAACTAGAACTTCAAAATGGGTTATCAAGACTAAGTCTGATGTCCAAGGAATAGACTAAGAAGGGTTGAACTATGTAATTGTAGGACATGATAACTTATAAGTTGAGTCAAGGTGGTGGACAAATGACAACATTCAATATGTAACATTATGTGTGGAAATCTTTGGCTAAAGTAATGCATCCATCTCAGCATGCATTGTCAGTCCACAGTGCTCCAAATGGCTTAGTGTCTCCAATAGTGTCATACATAGTTAGAGTGGATCTATAGTTGTGTGACCATGAGACATAGGAAGCACACAACACCAGATACTCAGATGGCTAACTTAACAGTTCCTAATATCTAACCTTTCCTTGAAGGGTAGGGCCACTTCTAGTTAGGAAGTTGAGCGAGGCACCGCAAGTCTATGGTTGGTGGAAAAGCACCAGGATGATGCTCTCCTTCCCAAGCATGAGACAAGATGACAAATGTCATTTGTTCCTAATACATTGTTTTGCATTTTAAGACATGTTGGTCAATTGTAATGTATAAAATTGATTTACGATGCCTTGGGCAAAACTTGTACATGCCTAGTGATGGTTACTCACTAGGATATGTACAAGATTATTGTAATTATAAGCTTTTTTTCTTCTATTTAGAATAACATGCTTAGTTGATGAAATGATAATGAATCATTATGATTTAACTTTGTATTGGGTAATCATATTGTTAATTAATCTCTTGATTAAGATGCATGTTTATGTTAAATCTTGAGCATTATGGATTGAGATGTTACATATGGTATCAGAGCTACCAGGTTCAATACGTGGATCTATGAGTTCACTACTTGATGGTTATTTGTATCCAACATTAACTATGCTAATATTTGGATGTTCTATGCTTGAATGGTAAGAATTATAACAATACCCTAAAAGAAGGTAACAAAACTTGGATGTTACCTACGTCAACAAAAGATCTTGAAGGCACAAAACTCGAGGATGAAGAAACTTGAACAAACTAGATACCTAGTAGGAGCATGGTTAATTGATGAGGAAACCTTCCCTGATGTCGTGAAACACATCAAGCAGGGGTTAAGGAAAGTAAAAAGGATGGCTACCCCTAACTCTACTAATGCATCAATAGAACCCTCTTCCCCTAAAGCACCAGTTGAGGGAAATAATCCTAGGGATTATGATGTACCTAAGGAGACTGTGAAGGAGTACCAGTGTGTAGCCACACCTCCTAAGACGAAAATGAAAATATGAATATGGAAAGTTATCCAAAACTGTAAATGACTTGCAGTAGAAAGGTGTAACAAAATTTTTGTAATTTTGGTGGATTATATGTAATCCAATGTAAACTATAATGAAATAGAAAATTTTGAAAATCTTTCCTTTCTTGTTAAAGATTACATGAATGAGAATAGATTTGTATTATGAATGAAGTAAATGACATGGAAAAACTATTTTTTGATTAATCTGCAAACTTTAGGAAGAAGTAGATTGCAAAAAAGGTTTAGATTAGAACTAGGATGAGAGATAACTAGGAAGAAGGACATCCTTTAGGGCACTCTGAATCTAAGTTAGACTAGATCCTGATTTTCTTGAAGGAAACAAGAATGTGGGTAGAACCTCTCGAACAAGTGGTCAGGGGCCAACAAGGACCCATGCAGGATGCTTATGATGGGGGTGATGATGAGGAACATCATAATGACACCACCCAGAGTGAGCACAAAGAGAATAACTCTGAGGCTAGGAAATCAGAGGATAAGAGGAGCCATATGGTTTTGGAACTATCCTAAGACATGAAAAGAGTCATGCCTCATAAATTTCATGGATCCATAAGCAAAGATGCCACAGAGGCATGGATTATCGAAATGGAGAAGTATTTTGAAATTAGAAACTATAATGAGGTTTGAAGTTTCATGGGCCTTGCTGACTATTACAGGAAGTTCGTGAAAAACTTCTCTAAAATTGCATATCCTATAACTTCATTGCAGAGAAAAGGTAAGAAATTTGAATGGTCAGATAAGTGCTAGGAGGCCTTTAACCTACTGAAGGAAAAATTGACTTCAACACATATTTTGAAAGTACTTGACCCAGAGGGTCAATTTGTAGTCATTACCAATGCCTTAGGAGAAGGATTAGGTGGTGTACTAGTCCAGGATGGATAGGTCATCACATATGAATTATGTAAGCTGAAAAACTATGAATAAAATTATGCCCCACATGATTTGGAACTTGCAATAGTCATTTACGCATTTGAAATGCGGAGACACTATTTACTTGGGAAACCTTTTGAGCTGAAAACAGATCATTAAGGACTCAAATATTTGTTCACTCAACCACATCTTAATGCTCGACAAAGAAGATGGTTAGAATTCATCTTGGATTATGATTTCAAGATTAAATATATTCAAGGAAGAGAAAATCAGGTGACAGATGCTTTGAGTAGGAGAAGACACATCTCCATGATCTCCATACATTCTGATTTTAGGAATCGGGTGTTATAGAAATCTAAGGGAGATGAGTTTTACAAGTAGGTAAAACAAGCCCTTGAAGAAAACTCCCAGAATCTGAGATATGAAGGATTCAACCTTGAACTGGATGGGTTATTAAGGTTTAAAGGAAGGATGTATATACTCAGTAGAGTTAAGGAATATGGTATGGAAAGAGGTTCATTTTGCACCATATTCTGGGCATCCTAGAGTAACAAAGTTACTTGCTGATGTGAAACCCCTATATTTCTAGAGAGGAATGAATAGGGATGCTATAAATTTTATTGCTACATGTATGGAATGCCAAAGGGTGAAGGCAGAACCCCATCACCCGACAGGACTCTTGTACCCTCATGAATTTCCTGAGTGGAAATGGCAAATTATAAGTATGGACTTTGTGTGAGGGCTTCCTATGTCAAGGAACATGCACAATGCTATCTTGGTTGTGGTGGATAGACTCACCAAAGCTACTCATTTAATACCTGGAAACTTGACAGATGGGGCACTTGTCATTTGTCAAAAATTTGTTCAAGAGATTGTCAGACTGCATGGCATTCCTAAGAAGATTATCTCAGATAGGGATGCATGAATAACGTCGAGGTTTTGGAAAACCTTGTTTTCTTCACTTGGAACCTAGTTGAATATAAGCTCTTCTTATCATCTTCAAACGGATGGACAAACTAAGAGAGTGAACCAAGTGCTAGAGGACTTATTGAGGATGTATTGCATGGATCAATAGTACAAGTGGGAGGATTATCTTCCTCTAGTGGAATTTGCCTACAATAATTCCTATCACTCAACTATTAAGATGGCTCCATTTGATGCATTATATGGACTAAAGTGTCAAACCCGTATAAGCTGGGACAAGTTAGAAGATAGGATTAGCCTTGGTCCAGAAATACTATTAGAGATGGAAGAGCAAGTCCATCTAATTAAGAGAAGGCTAATAGAAGCCAATGATAGACAAAAGAGTTATGTAGATTCTAAGTGCATCGAAAGGTATTTCATAGTGGGAGAGAAAGTTCTCCTAAGAGTAAAACCTCATAAAAGTTCTATTAAATTTGGAAAGATGTCCAAACTAGCACTATGTGGGCCCTTTCAAAATTCTCAAAGAAGTTAACCTAGTAGCATATAGAATTGCTCTTCCACTAGCTCTTGCCATGATGCATAATGTGTTTTATCTTTCATATTTGAAAAAGTTTAATACTGTTGATAATCAAATTACTATGCTTGATTGGAATGCGGGCTACACGTGAAGGACCCAGGGGTGGTGGTGATCGAGCCCATCAAGTTGCTCAAAATGCATAAGTTATGCTTGCGTAACAAAGAAATAATGGAGTGCAAGGTCTAGTGGGACCAATATGCAGAGGAAAATGCCACTTGGGAAAATTATGATAACTTTCATGCTAGATTTCCTCATCTTTTCTGAAACATTTATTTTTTATGCTCTTGAAAACATTTTCTTATTATGTTGATTAAATTTTAAGACAACTAATCATCAGGGACGATGATTCTTATGGGAGGAGATATGTTAATCCCCAACCTACAATTAGACTTAAGCTTAACCTTGCATGATAATAAGGAGGATTAATCATAGTTAACTGATTTGATATTGTATCATCCTAGAGGAAGGTTAGATGTTGAGAAAACAAGGTTAACTAGTCATCTGAGTATCAGACTTTGTCCATTGAACCTTTATTAGGGTAAGTTACATTTTCTTTCTCTCAACTGGTCAATTAGAGTTTACTCGACATCTTTATGTTTGAATTGTCGAAGAGATGTTGGTCGCAACAATGTCATGTTGAGTTGTTTGTCAATTTTTGGCATAGTTGCCATGAACTCTTTGGTTCCATGCTCTTGTTTTGCATTTTGTTTTGTGTCTATGTTTATTTGATTATCTATGTTCTAGGGTGAATGATGCTTTCTAGGGGAGAAACGCTCAACCCCATCATCGCATCTTAAGTATGCAATCTTATATGATGGAGTTAGTACTATTACTAACGCTTATGTATAACCCTAAACCATTAGATAAGGGTGTGTAAGTATAATTATTTGTATAATTCTTTTGATTGAATTTGCTTGTGAGATCAAATATGATCGATAACCATATTATCTTTTTATCTCATATTATTATTAGTGGTGGGGACACAGCCTGCCATCAACCATCGAGAGTGGGAAGGAGGGTGCCAGCAGAGTAAACCCCATCTTCATGCCTATATTCTTTCCATTAGATCGCATGATGGAAAGGTGGCAAACCTAACAATCTTGTTCTCGCATGCATGCAAGGAAGAATTGGTTATGACAGATTGAAGATATAGAGAATTGGCTTTTGTTTTTATTGGGGTTGTTTTTTTTGCTTTGGGAGAGAGTTACTTGCATTACATAGGTGAAGATGTCATACGACTCTAGAAAAAGATATATAAACAGTCTTTTCCTTGTGTGGGGTTATAGTTTTACAACAATAGCTCATGATATTCGAGCTGGGAATTGAGTAAAGTTTGTTATATATTTGATACAATCGAGCATGAAATCGATTTGAGGTACAATTTGAAGCTTATATTCTTCTTCCAAACCCGTACTTATTATTCTAAGTTTTCTTTTATGAATTTGAAAGACAAAGTCGATGGTGTTGACATGCATAGAAATATGATGTTATTCTGTGGCTTCAAGCTGTATTAAAATCTTATTGTTGCTATTATTATGTATGTGAATAATTATTCTTTATCATTTTTATAGACATTAGTATACAACCGTGTATACGTTCAACCCTCAGTTACTCAAGTGATTATCAAATGTGAAATGCAAGGAATAAGCTCTCGAGGTGTCATCCAACAGAGAACTAAACTCTACCTAAAACTTTTATGTGATGTGTCATTGAAAGATGATGGTGATGATGAGTGAAATTCTTTCATCATTCGCTTGTGTTTAAACCTGATAGGGTTATTATTTTGTTGCATGGCCTTTGTGCCTTGTGCTGCATATGATTTAATGTAGTGCTTGATAGTAGCCACGAAGGCTTGTAGTCTTTGTTTAACCATCAACTGCATTTTAATGGCTTTGATAGACGAGAGCCTAGAAATGATGTTTACAATAGCCAGCGCTTACTTATGATTATAGCTGAAGTACGAATCTTTCTATGTTATTGTCTAGTTTAGTTTTCATAAAGAACTCTCTTGAAACCAATATTATTATTAATATTAATACCACAAAGTGGATGATGCAGAACATCAACTGCATGTAATGAGTCTTTGTGCATGCAATGTACTTGCTTCTATAACATTTCATATGATAATGAAAGGTCTCATTTGTTTAAGTTATTATTTTGGGACTCCTATGGGTTGAGTCATATCAATATAATATGTTATGTTTGAGTTTATGAAAGCCTTCTTTTGAATGGCTAAGTATACTTCTTTAAGAATTATGTATTCAAGAAGGTATCTTGCGCTAAGAACCTTGTCACTTTATTTTTGGCTGCAAATAGAACATGCATACCTTGTTTCAAAAAGGTCAAGTTACTTTTTATGAGTCACATACATGAGGGTATTTTAAGACTAAACTTTATTGACTATATGTACAAACCATTGACTCTATGAACTAAGTGTAACTGTAGACTATGGTAATAAATTAAACTTCTAACTAGTAAGGTAGATATGGAGAACATGATAGAACCTTTATTTTAGACAACCTTGTGTGGGACAATGTGATGTGGAGTAACTAGTTCCCAATTACCTGAATAACTAGAACCTCAAGAAGGGTTATCAAGACTAAGTCTAATATCCAAGGAATGGACTAAGACATTTTTGAATTGAATTGCTCTAGACCGAGAAGGGTTAAACTATGTAACTGTAGGTCATGATAGCTTATAAGTCAAGTTGAGGTGGTGGACATTTGATAAATGTTTAATTTGTAACGTTATGTGTGTAAATATTTAGCCAAAGTAATGCATCCATCTCAGCATGCATTGTCAGTCCATAGTGCTCCAGATGGTTTAGTGTCTCCAATAGTGTCATACATAGTTAGAGTGGATCTATAATTGTGTCACCATGTGACATTAGGAAGGACACAACACCAGATACTTGTATGGCTAACTTAACGGTTCTTAATATCTAACCTTCTGTGAAGGATAGGGCCACTTCCAGTTAGGAAGTTGAGTGGGGTACCATAGGTCCGTGGTTGGTGGAAAAACACTAGGATGATGATTTCCTTCCGAATCATGAGACAAGCCAAGGCTTATGGAGACAGATGTCATTTGTTCTTGATACAGTGTTTTGCATTTTATGACTTGTGTAATGTAAAAAACTGACTTATGATGCATTGGGCATAACTTGTACATGCATAGTTATGGTTAATCACTCGGATATGTACAAGATTATTGTAATTATAAGCTTTGTTTTATTCTATTTAGAATAACATGCTTAGTTGATGAAATAATAATGAATCATTATGATTTAACTTTGTATTGGATAATCATATTGTTAATTAATCTCTTGATTAAGATGCATGTTTATGTTAAATCTAGAGCATTATGGATTGAGATGTTACAATTAGAAAAATTGCAGTTGAGCATTTATTGTTGTGGGAGGAGTTTCAAGTGCTAGTTTTAATGTAGATATTTGAAGATATTTGTTCAAGTACTTCCATGAAGATATTTTTTTGTATTTATGGCATCCTCTTTTGTAAAATATCTTCTGACAGAGCCCATGGGGGTGAATTTATTGATGAAAAGACTGAGGTCAATGTAATGAAGTGCTATATATGCATAGAAAAAGATGTAATGAGGATTGGAAAATAGTTGGATATTCTTTATGCTTCTATATTCCAAACAGAACTCTCCTCTACTGTAACTATGCCTTTTGATCAATGCATATGGTGTTTTACTTTTTCATGCTTTTTAACTCTATGTAGTCTTAGAATTGGCTATTGCTTGTGAATGTCTAATTCCTTGCAATCCATTCTTTAGCTCTATTAAAATCTTCATGATTTGTGTAAGTTTATTAGTTGTATTCATTTATTTGTTCATCTTAGCTCTATTAGTGATCTATATTCTGTAATGTGCCATACCTGTTGGTATATTTTAAAATCTTTTTGTATGTGATTTTTATTAGATTTTTGTGTGATCTTTCAGATAGATAGAAGATGCAGAATGGGTTTTATGTTTTCCTGCAGATGTGGTGCCGGAGCAGACTATATATTGCATATAATAGAAACCCAAAAAATATACAATGAATCTAAAGAAACTAATGACAACCTAGATAGCAAAATAGCAAAATATCAACTTCTAACACATACTCATTTCTAGATTTGAAACTTTAGTTTTTGTCTATTGCCGGATCAGCAAGAGGGTAATTTAATATTCATTTAGAACTCCATGGAAAAGAAAGGTAATACATTACAAATGTTTTTAGCAATGAAGATGACCCTAAATGCCTCCAAAGAGAGTTATAACAGAAACAAATAACAAAGAATGAAGTCTCAACAAGCACCACGTCCTAAGCAAGAGGTATGACCTCCATGGTGAGGGATATACACTGAAATCTGATCAAACCAGCTTGCAATATCTTTGTAGATTTTTGCACAAGTAACTCTACCCCAAATGCCTAGGAAAAAGTATCAAACAACCCACAAAAACTAGTGAATGTCTCCATATATGGTACGGCCTCACTGCTGCACTGGTACGACTAGCAACAAGATGTACGGCTGCTCTTTCCTGCCCCTCAATCACTACAAACTGCCTCTATATCTTCTAACAAAATCAAAATGTTTAATAACCATCAATAGATGTAGCAAATCAGCTCCAAATCTCTATCTCTAAACTCCATTGAAGCACATAAGTGAATATTGGATGTATCCACCATAGAAATCTTTGCTAATGGAGGTTTCCATCCCCAAAAGCCAAGATCAAACAATCTTGTAGACGTTTTCATCTTAGCAAGACAATACCAAACCAGCGAGCCAAACTCCAAAAACCCTCATAGGAATATCTCAATAAAAGAGAAAAATCAATATCCAAGCCTATTAAATGAAGAGCCTATTCCTCCTTTTATACTTTTTCAAATGGAAGTCTCTAAAATCCTCTTGCATACAGGATTAAATATGAGAGGGAAATACATTTTAAAATATTATAATTCTGTTTAATTCTTTTCTCAACATCACCCTTAAAGTCCCCTCTTTTTAAACAACATTAAATTGTCATGCCTAGGCACCAAGGTCCAATATTAAATAATAATGTTTAATTTACGGACTTTAAAACGGAGGCAAAGATGATGTCAGAAACCAATGATCTATAGCTCGTTGGAAAGGTATTGATAAGATGAATCTAACCCCACTCTCAAAATCTTGACCTGACACCGATCGTAAACTCACTAAAAATAGTAACGACCATAAGAAAACTGGGCCACACAGAGGATGCCAACTAGATCCACAAACCATCCGATATCTCTGAGCTTAATGCAATGACTGGGAGAGCTAATAGCTGATTGCCAAGTCACCCTAACAATGCCAAACTTCCACTTACTAAAATTAGTAGTGACCACCGAGGACCAAAGAGAACAAACCCAAAAAAACCCAGAAAGATTAATGACATGCAAGCACTTACTATAAATAGTAAGTATAGACAAGTGATCCAAAATCTCTCCAGAAAGTGTCAACCAGCTCCATTACATCACTTGAGCACCCTGGTGATATTGACGTACTCCTTTGATTATGTTGTCACCAACTCAGAAAGTCAGCTTTGACTGAACTGCAAGAGAATCCATAAATGGGGACATTACAGTCCGCCCTTCCCAAAGATTGCTTGTCCTCAAGAAGTCTACACTTGCATGCCTTGGGTGAACTCCAAGATCCTAAATCATTCTAAATAATGTCCAACAACATCTCCACTGCATCTGCTGAGTAGAGGTAAAACCATGCTCAACATCAATGTAAGTAGTTATCCCCGAATAGAATAATCTGCTAGACATAGGATCTCCTAGGTCTCAAAACCAATAAGGAAGTCTACCATACACATCACCCATTGACTTCAACTACACAACTCTAATATAATCTTCATTATACAGAGAGTGGTGAAGTAACATGACAGAATCCAACTGATTTGATATGCCAAACCTATCACCACCTAGATGCCAACACATCAAAATTATACATCCATCAATCAAGAAGAGGTAAGTAAATCTCGAAGTGTCTGAACCATAACATCTCCTTTCATCCTCTACAAAACTCCTATGGATGTACTGACTATCCAACATAGGTGCTGGAAGATATGAAGCTACCCCTCTCAAATTGAGGGAATGATAAAACTCTCCTCCATCACCGCTGTAAGAGATAAATATGCCATCATGCCTACTGATACTGCAACCTCTTAGAAGCCATGTCTCAAACGGAAGTTTTCAAGACCAAGAAGTTGTAAACACTATCTGATGCATATCGCCATGATGGAACTCTAATCTCTAACTTTGCAAATAATCCTTTGACTGTATCTAGGTCAGCCACCTGCAATCTCGCGTTCCATCTCCTATAGATGACAACCCTTCATCCCACAATGGATGATATAAATTCTGAGCCAATCCATACTTACGCATCATCAGGTCATCTATGTGTGGGCTAAAGGAGAAATGGTGAGCATTCCTCACTATGTAGTCACAATAAAAGCACCTACCCGTGTCAATGGTTGACTACCATAGACATGAGGAACACACTCCTCATCACTCGAATCAGAAGATGGCTCATGTCTCTGATCTTGAGTAGCTAATTGGGTAGATACTCTACAAGTCCTCTCTGCATACCCAATCACAAACTCCCAATCTGAAAGCAATTGGAGGTACTATGATTTAATCCACTCCATAGCATGTTGGATAGCTTGCAAATCAGAAGTAGATGTACCCACTACTACCCCTATCTACATCTTCTTGAATTGTGCCATCCAAAAGAGGTCCTCCACAAACTTGTGGGTACTGTCAATACGAGTTAAAGTTTGAACAACCTTATCCTTAGAAACCTTAAATTGATCTCTCCATCTCTGCAGCTCAATAAGCTATCTATCACAATCATCTACATAGGATGCAAACTCTAATTTGCTTCTAGGAGAGGGAAACAAATCAACGTGAGAACCGATCACACCACTGGATGATGCCCTGCATATCTCCTGTGAAAATGATGAAGTAGTGTGGAGATCTATCACACAACCCTTAGGAAAATTCACTACTACACCACAAGAGACATCAATCATCTGCTCTGCATCACCTGTCATGGGACTAACCTCAAGAGAAACTAGTACATCATGTAGTTCTCTGCAACTCTCAACCAATGCACTCATCCCATCTGTAACAACTACACCTCTAACTGTGATGGATGTAACCACATCCTCAACCTGCTCACAACCATAATCTGGGGATAAATGCTCCTCACCCATTGTTACCAGAGAAACCTAAGCTATATCTTTAGATGGTGAAGACTGTGCCAAGATCAACTCCATGGTGAGCTCATCTATCCATGTCTTAGACTCTTGAAGGGTTGTTTGAGCATTCTTCAAAGAGTCCGCGGTGACCTCAAGCTCATAGGTGAGCTCATCAACCTCTCTTCCTTTCCCCTTAAAGCATCATGATAAACACCATCGAGCATGAGAAGATGATTCCTATTTGATAGTAGTTGTAGGTAATTATTCTTCATTACTCCAACTGCATCTTTGAGTGCCTGAAACTCGGCAAGGAAAAGTTTACTATCAAAGTGCTTATGTGTTTCTAGAGTCTTCCAACAACAATTTACCAACAAGTACTGAGCAACATCAAAGTGTTCTATGGATGTAGAAATCATGCTTTCATTCACCTTCAATTGTCGTGTTAAATGATTAGACCCCACTGACAAATTGTCTCTACACAAGTTTTTTGATTTGAAATCTACACTATGGAAAGAGGCTAAATCATCATCACTCACTGATTGGTAAGCATCCTCATGTGGCCTCTATCAACTTCACACATGTCCTCATCATGTGCACTACTGTTATGAATCTTCTGGGATGGCTCAACTGATATCTGAGAGGTTGTAGAATTGCCAATATAAATGCACACCTCTCCTACCCAAATTGATGCATGCACATCTATCAAACAATCCTTGGAACCATCTCCATTATTCTGGTCAAAGGTTATGGCAGGATCAAATTCGTCACCCATGGCTGATTTAAGGTCTTTATCCGCATACCTTTCACCTACGTCCTTTTAGGACTTAAGACTTTTAGTATCAATCCTCTCAGGCTCGCTTGCAAAGACACCTTCTAGCAATCTATCAATCATTTTTAGTTCATTCTCAGAAGTAATAACTTCAAGATCTTCATCAAAACGAGGCCCAGCTTCACAAATCTCTGTTGTAGTCTTTTGCAAACTTTAATGCTCTTGTTTTCATCATACAAAGGCTCAAGTTCATCTTTGTTCTCATTATTATTTGTCTACAATGAAGAGGAAGTGAAAATTTTTCTTTCACATTCTTTGTTGTTCCCACATTTATGACTAGATGTCCAAGCTTCTTAGCTTGTGAAACAATGCTGCTCTCTTCTCAACTGATTCTTTCTCATTCTTGTAACCTGTAAAGTACAAGAAATACATTCTTCTTCTATCAAGAGATGTTTAATTTTCTCAATTTTCTACTCAACCAAGGTCTTTGATAACTCATACACTACAGGAGAAATAAGTTGTTTGTTTCTCCAAATACTCAACAAATTTGATAACAACAACTTGGAGATGTCTTCATCTTCATCTATAATCAGAGACAAGATAGTCTACATTGTCATTCTAACTTCATCCATATGATATGTTCTGATCTTGTCCACGAAATAATGAAACATTTTGAGAAGTGCATCATCACACCTGAGATCAATCAGAAGATGATGAGATCTAACTTTTGCCATCACTTTTAACATCTTAACAATATTTTTAAAAGATAAACTTTTGGTATTACCTTTCCCATGAAAGATTTCAATAATCAACTATAACATCTCCTTAATTAAGTCATCGCTGTAAGGAGCTTCAAGAGTTGTAATTCTCATAATTTCACTGATGCATGTGATAACTGCCAATCTTATATTTTTATCAGGATGCTTCAACTAATCAGGATTACACAACAAGGTTTGTGGAAGCATCAATGATAGTGGTAATAGCCAAAAAGGTGCTAGAGGAATTTCAGATAAGCATTCCTCAACTTCTTCTAGAGCTAAGAAGTCAGCTTCATCCGACCAGTGCAAAGATGTCAATGTCCTATAAGCATCATAAAGTATTCTACACTGACCTTTGTCCTGGAGAGATGCTATGATATCACATTCCATGGTAAAAACCTATCAAATACCCAACTCTGAACACTCATGCAAATGTTGATCACTCACATACAAAGCTAAACTGCATGTCTCATATTTTCATAAGCATGTCTGAATCTAACCTCATAGGATGGCAAGATCTTTAGCTCTGATACCACAGTAATGTGTCGTACCTGTTGGTATATTTTAAAATATTTTTGTATGTGATTTTTATTATTTTTTTGTGTGATCTTTCAGATAGATAGAAGATGCAGAATGGGTTTTATGTTTTCCTACAGATGTCGTGTCGGAGCACACTATATATTGCATATAATAGAAACCCATAAAATATACAATGAATCTAAAGAAACTAATGACAACCCAGATAGAAAAATAGCAAAACATCAACTTCTAACACATACCCATTTCTATATTTGAAACTTTAGTTTTTGTCTATTGCCTGATCAGCAAGAGGGTAATTTAATATTCATTCAGAACTCCATGGAAAAGCAAGGCAATACATTACAAATTGTTTTACCAATGAAGATGACCCTAAACACCTCCAAAGAGTGTTATAACAGTAGCAAATAACAAAGAATGGATTCTCAACAAGGTACCACGTCCCAAGCAAGAGGTATGGCCTCCATGGTGAGGGATATGCACTAAAATCTGATCAAACCAGCCAGTAATATCTCTGTAGATTTCTGCACAAGTATCTTTGCCCCAAACACCTAGGAAAAAGTATCAAACAACTATTGGCAATTTAGGTGTCTCAACCTTTGCAATTTCTAGCATTTATTATTTAATTGTATTTATTTTTTGCCTATTATTGTATTTTGTATGCAAATCCTATTTCATCACTTTGTGGGAGTTGGCACGGTGATGTGTCATCCTACATGGAAGGTGACCACATGTATTTTTTTCCTCATTTGAGGAGATAGGCATTCTACCTTGTGATAGAAGAGTTTTTCCATGTGTCGGCATCTTTTGGGTGTTGTAAGAGGTTTATGATGTGTAAGAGTTATGACAGATTCCTATGATAGAATCTATGACATGTAAGGGCAAGAAATGGAAGATTATATGATAGGTGAAGACAAGTGTATGGAAGCATCTTGCATGGGGAAGTAGGCACCCAAGTTTGACTATGAAAAGGTTGTAAGAGAATCTTCTATTAATAGATAGTTATAATAGATTCTCTTACAACTGTAAGAGTTGTCATATATGACAGATTTTATGACATTGTAACAGCATCTGTCATACCTTAATTGGGTAAATTTGGGGTGCCCAAGTTGGGGGGTTGTAAGGGATGAAAGAGAATCACTTACAAGTGTCATACACATGTTTTATGGCCTTGGAAATTGGGCCACATGGATTTGGACGAGTTCCTTGTGTGACTTGCTCTAGAAGCTACCTCCATTGATACTACTTCTCTTTATATACAGGTGCTTGGAGATGGAGTTTGTATCACAAGTTTATAGGTACTATTATACTGTTAGATTGACTCCAGACATGAGTGTCAAAGACCATTGAAGCTTGCATTGCAAGTGTATTGTAAACATTCTTTCAGATTTGTTAATACATTGTACATGTTTTTGAGTGTGGGGTTTTTCACCCGATAAGGGTTTTCCCCACCATAAATCTTTGTCTCTCTTCTTCATTCTACATTTTGGTTCTTGTGTTTTGCTGTAATATCTCATGTTAATGGTTTAACATTGCTGTAATAGTTAGGATAAATTTGAATTTGCATAGTCCTCTCCTCAATAGATTAGTGTAGGAAGCAATTTCCGTAGACTTACCTTCCTTTCAGTTGGCATCAAAGCTTGATCACCTTTGGTCCTAGTTGTTGGGTAGGGGTTTTTTGAGCTAATCTTAGGTTGAGTGGGAGTCCATGTAGAGCATTTTGTATCTTATTGTAGCAAGGAGATTGTAGGCACATCTGGAAGATTTGAAGTAGAGAAGTTCAATGGCAGTAATTTCAAGCTGTGGAAGCTCAAGATGGAAGACATGCTAGTTGATCGAGACCTTTGGGATAGTGTGAGTGGAACTAAACTAGCTGCAATATCACAAGCTGATTGGGATCTCAAGGATTGGAAGGCTAAGGGTCTCATAAGCTAATTCTGTGTTGTTAAATGTCCATGAGGAGACTACTGCAAAACTCCTTTGGAAGAAGTTGGGGGATGTGTATCAAGCCAAATCCCTAGTCAATAAAATTTTTCTAGGAAATAAGTTGTATTCTCTTCGAATGGAGGATGAAGGATCCATTGTTGAACATATGAATGCCTTCAATATGTGTTACACAATTAACATCTATTGGTGTAAAGATGGAGGAGGAGGATCGGTGTTTGACCCTATAGACTTACAGGATCATCTTGTCATGGCAATCGGAAGTACCACATCCACATTCAAAATGGAAGAAGTGGTTTCTTTGCTGTTGTTTGAAGAGATGTAGAGAAAGTCTTCTGAGGCAACCAAAGAGGCCCTTGCAGTTCATGGAAGACCCAAGGAGAAAGGGAAGAAGAAGGACAAGAAAGCTGAGAAGGGTAGATCCAAATCTAGTGGGAGATCTAAATCTCCTGGAAAGTCCAAGGCTCTTTGTTGGAAATGTGGCAAGACTGGGCATTTTTGAAAGGAATGCAAAGAGGAGAAGAAGAAAAAGAAGAAATCTCTTGATTCAGATTCTGGGAAGTCACAAGATAATGGTGATGCTTTCATCACAGCCCTGGCAACCCATGCATCAGATGATGTGTGGCTAATCGATTCTGGTGCATCATTCCACATGACCTCACATTGAGACTAGTTCACTAAGTGTGAGGAGTTCGATGGTGGAAAGGTGTATTTGGGTGACGACTCTCATCTGAAGATCATTGGTCATGGAAGAGTCTCTATCCGATTCCCTAATGGTTGAGTGAAGGGGATCTCTGGGGTTATGTACATCCTAAACTTAGCTCGGAACCTACTTTCTGTAAGTAGTTTGAATGATGCAAGTGTGCATGTTGTCTTTTTGAAAGAAGGATGCAAGATGACTAGAGGATCTATGGTGCTTGCTAAGGGTACTTAGAAAGGTACTCTATTTTAGCTGAAAGCATGCATTACACAATGCAATAGTTCCTCTGACTTAAGGAAGAGGGCAGCAGTCACTTCATCCCCACCATCTGAACGAGCAGTGAAGAAATCTATTGTTTCTAGTCTTGATGGTTATAATTGTGCATTGGAAGTTAAGCTTCCTGCAGAAAAGACAATGTTATGGCATAAGAGATTTGGCCACATTGATGAGAAGGGTCTGTGTACCCTAAAAAATAAGAACTTCATTAAGGAGTTAGATGATTGTAATCTTGAGTTTGACTTTTGCGAACATTGTATTTATGGAAAACAAAACCGTGTTCAGTTTTACTCGAGTTCTCATAAGTATTCTGGTGTGTTGGACCTTATTCATTCTGATGTGTTTGGTCTTGTTAATGTTCCTTCATTATCAAAATCTATATACTTTGTATCTTTTATAGATGATTGCAGTATAAGGGTATGGATTTATTTTCTCAAAAGCAAATCTGAAGTCTATAGCAAGTTTAAGGAGTTTAGAGCCTTTGCTAAAAATCAAACTGGTAAAAAGATTAAATGTTTGAGAACTGACAAGAGTGGTGTGTTATGTTCTATAGAATTTGATAAGTATTGCAAGGAACTTGGGATTGAAAGGTACAAGACAACTCCATACACCCTGCAACAAAATGGAGTTGCAGAGAGGATGAACAAGACACTGATGGAGAAGGCTAGGAGTATGCTTATTGGAGCTAGTCTAGAACAAAAATTTTGGGCTGAAGTTGTTGCCACTACTTGCTATCTGATAAATAGATCTCCGACATCAACTCTTGTTGGAAAGACACCCATGGAGGTGTGGTCTGGTAGAAAGCCTTTAGTAAGGCATCTTCATGTTTTTGGTTGTGAGGCATATGCACATGTGCCTAGGGAGAAGCGGTCAAAGTTGGAGAACAAAGCTGTTAAGTGTATCTTCATTGGCTATGGTATTGGTGTGAAAGGATACAAGCTTTGGGACCCTGTAGCCAAAAAAGTGTTGTATAGTAGAAGTGTCATCTTCAGAGAGCTTACACCTTCTTCCACTATTTTGCAGCCAGAAGAAAAAGAAAAGAAAGAGGATGTTGTTCAGTTTCCTCTCACCCCTGAGAAGATTGAACAGAAACACAATGTTGGACCTGATGATGAGGAGAGCTCTAGCAGCTCTGAAAGCTTAGAAGAAGAAGTTGAACCTCAACCTCAGCACTTGAGGAGGTCTACACAGATAAGAAAGCTTCCTGAAAGGTTTGGTTTTATATTGCTTGATTCTAGTTGTGCTTATGCTTTAATCACTAATAGTGATGAACCTAGAACTATATCAGAGGCTTTGGATATGAAGGATGCAGGTTCTTGGAAGGAGGCCATGGAGGAAGAAATGGCTTCTTTGGAAAAGAATCAAACTTGGGACTTGGTGCCTTTGCCTCCTGGACGGAAACCCGTTGGATGCAAATGGGTGTCTAAGAAGAAAATTGGTGCATATGGTAGTGTTGAGAAGTTTAAGGCCAGATTGGTTGCGAAGGGGTATTCATAGGTGGAGGGTATAGATTATGGTGAGATCTTCTCTCCAGTTGTAAAGATGACATCCATTTGATTCCTGTTATCACTCGCAGTAGCTTATGACTTGGAGGTAGGACAAATGGATGTGAAGATAGCTTTCCTTCATGGTGACTTGGAGGAAGAAATCTACATGTCACAGCCAGAGCATTACATGGTGAAAGGTAAAGAAAATTTGGTTTGCAAACTTAAGAAGTCTTTGTATGGTTTGAAGCAATCCCCTAGGAGATGGTACTTGAAGTTTGATGCCTTTGTGCTGTCAATTAGATTTGTGCGATCAAAATCAGATCATTGTGTGTATTATAAATTTGATGGCTATCATATTCTCATTGTTGCACTATATGTTGATGATATGTTGCTCATTGGGAAGGGTAAGAATATGATTTATGATTTTAAATCTTAGTTGTCAGCTTAGTTTGAAATGAAAGATTTAGGGGCAGCCAAGTACATTCTAGGAATGTAAATCAGAAGAGACAGAACCAACATAAAACTTTGGTTAAGCCAGAGTAAGTATGTGAAGACCATGTTGGACAGATTTAGCATGGAATATTGTAGACCATTGTGTGTTCCTGTTTCTTTGGGGACAAAGTTGTCTATTGAGGATTGTCCAAAATCTCCTAGTGAGGTGGAGGACATGAGGAGAGTACCTTATGCCAGTGTTGTTGGTAGTTTGATGTATGCTATGGTCTGCACAAGACCAGACATTGCCCAAGTAGTGGGAATCCTTAGTCGATTTATGGCTAATCTTGGACAGGTTCATTGGGATGTAGTTAAGCAAGTGTTTAGATATTTGAGGGGTACTTCTGAGTATTCCATTTTCTATCATGGTAATGTTTTAGGACCTCCGCATTCTGTTGATATTCGTGGATTTGTGGATTCAGATTGGGAAGGTGACATTGACAGCAGGAGATCCACCGGTGCTTATGTGTTTACACTGTTTGGTGGTGCTATTAGTTCAATGAGTAAGTGACAACCTATTGTTGCTTTGTGCATGACAGAAGCTAAGTACATGGCGGCAAATCATGCTTGTAAGGAAGCCATTTGGCTTAAGAGATTGTGTTTCAATATTGGTGTTGATGCAAGTTAGATCAGGATCAGTTGTGACAGTCAGAGTGCAATTTGCCTTGCAAAGAATCTAATTTTCCATGCTAGAACCAAGCACATTGATGTTCAGTTTCACTTCATGAGAGACATGGTTGAGGATGGAAAGGTAAATTTGGAGAAGGTAGATACTCTGAAGAATGTTGCAGATGCATTGACGAAACCAGTGAGCACAGAAAAGTTTAGATGGTGTTCGGAGTCTATGGGCCTCTCAGCCTATAGTAGTTAAACCCTATTATTTCCATTGGCTCTTGAAAGGTGTTCAACAAGTGGGAGAATGTTGGGAATTAAGGTGTCTCAACCTTTGCAAGTTTCTAGCATTTATTATTTAATTATATTTATTTTTTGCCTATTATTGTATTTTGGATGCAAATCCTATTTCGTCACTTTGTGGGAGTTGGCACGGTGATGTGTCATCCTACATGGAAGGTGACCACATGTATTTTTGTCCTCATGTGAGGAGATAGAATTTCCACCTTGTGGTAGAAGATTTTTTCCATGTGTCAGCATCTTTCATGTGTTGTAAGAGGTTTATGATGCGTAAGAGTGATGACAGATTCCTATGACAGAGTCTATGAAATGTAAGGGCCAGAAATGGAAGATTATATGACAGGTGAAGACAAGTGCCTGAAAGAACCTTGCATGGCGAAGTAGGCACTCAAGTTTGACTATGACAAGGTTGTAAGAGAATCTGCTATTAATAGACAATTATGACAAATTCTCTTAAAACTGTAAGAGTTGTCATATGTGACAGATTTTATGACATTGTAACAGCATCTGTCATACCTTAATTGGGTAAATTTGGGGTGTCCAAGTTGGTGGGTTGTAAGGGATGGAAGAGAATCACTTACAAGTGTCATACACATGTTTTATGGCCTTGGAAATTGGGCCACATGGATCTAGATGAGTTCCTTGTGTGACTTGCTCTAGAAGCTACCTCCATCCATACTACTTTTCTTTATATACATGTGGTTGGAGATGGAGTTTGTATCACAGGTTTACAGGTACTATTATGCTGCTGGATTGACTCCTGACACTAGTGTCAAAGACCATTGATGTTTGCATTGCAAGTGTATGGTAAACATTCTTTCAAATTTGTTAATACATTGTGCCTGTTTCTGAGTGTGGGGTTTTTCACCTGATAAGGGTTTTCCCCACCGTAAATCTTTGTCTCTCTTCTTCTGTCTACATTTTGGTTCTTGTGTTTTGCTGCAATATCTTATGTTAATGGTTTAACATTGCTGTAAGAGTTAGGATAAATTTAAATTTGCATACTCCTCTCCTTAATAGATTAGTGTAGGAAGTGATTTCCACACACCTAGCTTCCTTTCAACAACCCATAAAAACTAGTGAATGTCTCCATAGATGGTACGACCTCACTGCTGTAGTGGTATGGCCAGCAACAAGATGTATGCCTACTCTTTCCTGCCCCTCAATCACTACAAACTGCTTGTATATCTTCTAACAAAATTAGAATGTTTAATCACTATCAATAGATGTAGCAAATCAACTCCAAATCTCTATCTCCAAACTCCATTGAAGCACATAAGTGAATACTGGATATATCCACCATAGAAATATTTGATAATGGAGGTTTCTGTCCCTAAAAGCCAAGATCAAACAATCTTGTAGACATTTTCATCTCAGTAAGACAATACCAAACCAGGGAGCCAAGCTCTAAAAACCCTCATCGGAATATCTTAACAAGAGAGAAAAATCAATATCCAAGTCTATCAAATGAAGAGCCTTTTCCTCCTTTTATACATTTTTAACTGGGAGTCTCTAAAATTCTCTTGCATCTAGGATTAAACATGAGAGGGAAATACATTTTAAAATATTATAATTCTCTTTAATTCTTTTCTCAACATCATCCTTAAAGTCCCCTCTTTTAAAACAACATTAAGTTGTCATGCCTAGGCATCAAGGTCTAATATTAAATAATAATGTTTAATTTATGGACTTTAAAACAGAGGTCCAATATCCAATATGACTAGGAGAGCCAACAGTTGACTGGCAAGTCAACCCAATAGTACCAAACTACCACTTACTAAAAATAGTAATGACCACCGAGGACCAAAGAGAACAACCCAAAAAAACCCAGAAAGATTAACGACATGCAAGCACTTACTATAAATAGTAAGTATGGACAAGTGATCCAAAATCTCTCTAGAAAGTGTCAACCAACTCCACTGGATCACGCGAACACCTTGGTGACATCGAAGTACTCCTCTAATTATGTTGTCACTAACCCAGAAAGTCAGCTCTAATTAAACTGCAAGAGAATCCATAAATGGGGACATTACATATTCAAACCCGGTGTATTACCCCATTTCCATTTTTAGTTTATCCCTCTTCCTCTTTTCCTGAATGGTGGATAGTTTAGGTTTAGTCTTAGGAATAGATGAATCCCTTATTCAATGAAGGAACCAGCCTCCCTCTAGAGATTTGGCCTCGGTACAGGGTCCCACACCTGGAGGTTATCTCAATGTTTCAATGGATTGTTAGAGCCCTAAAATCCTTCAACAAAGGGTGCAAATCCATGTGACAACACTTTCTAGCATGCACGGTGGGACAAGTTTTAATTTGAGAATCTAGTGCTCTTCTTAGTATTCTGCATTTTGGCAGACTTTTCATGCACCTGGCGAACCTACTAGATTTTGATTTTGATCAGTGCCATCTTTTATGCTTGTGCAAACAAGGGCATTTTCAAGAGGTAACTTTCAATTCACTGAATTATCTACTGCTGCTTCAAGAAGAAGGTCTAGGTTATCTAGGTCTCCTGTGAGAAGGAATAACAACCTTGTTTTACCTCATCCAAGAGCTCAATCTATGCCCCCTCCTGCTAGGTCTCAACATACAAGTAGAGGCTTATATATTCCTATTATAAATTTGTATATCCCCATTATGGCAAGGAATTTGCCTTTTGTGATTTTTAATGGAGGCAATCCTTCAAATTTGGCTGCATACAATGATATACCAGCTACAACCCTAAAGAGTGTTTCATCATTTATGGGTAATGGTTCTATAACCCCTCTCGAGCACATCAAAGATATATCAAGTGTGTACTTAGTCCATCATATCCAAAATGAAGATGTTGTAGTCAAGATCTTGGTCTCATCTTTCAAAGGGAAAGCTCTTCAATGGTTTAGGAGCTTGAACTCTACTTCAATACATGACTGGGATGAGTTGGGATAGACCCTCTACAAGTAGTTTTGAGAAAGGGCAGATAATGTTTCATTGCTTGAGAAATTGACAACTATCAAAAGAGCCCCAAGTGAGATGCTGGTAGATTTCAACTTCAGATGCTAGAGTATGTGAGAGAGAATTCCAGCTATCCTCATGTCATCTCCACAAGGTGCATTTTTATATTTTTTATGAGCTTTGAATTTTGATACTGTAGTAATGATACAATCCCTGGGTGTTGAAACCCTACCCGCTGGTTATGGGATAGCTCTAAAAGCTAAAAATTATCTAATATAGGCTAGGAAAATTGCTCCTAGATTTCCTATACCCTTTTTCTAGAGTTTCCTTCACCATCCCAATAGCCCATTATTGCTCCCATTCTAGAGACTAAAGCTTCAACTTCCTCTCATTCTCAAAAAGAAAGTGACCAAGAAGCCCTCATGACCACCATGGCTAATAAATTAAACAAAATAGATATTCAAACTGCATCAAAACCCCATCAAAATTATAATCAAGGGTAGTCATCCAACCAAAATTAGAATCAAGGTTATAATTCCAATAGAAACCAAAACTAAAATCGGGATTACCAACAAAATAGATATCAAAATCCTAACCCTACTCAACTATTACAAGTAGTTTGACCTATCCAATAGATTCTAACTATGAATCTAGTTAGGGCTTTAGTCCCTACTCAAAATAATCTGGCCCAAGAGGCAGATTGGTGCTACTCCTACAACTAGCCTCACAATTAGTCCACTTGTGCTTTAGAAGCACAAGAAAGAGCTTTAATGGTGCAAAATTTTTATACCCATCAGCCATCATCATTAGAGGCATCCAATAACAACCCTAAACTATCAAATAAGGCTACCTCTGATGCCAATATGATGCTTTTGACTTTAGAGGACTTTGCACTATTAATCAACCCATGAATAGTGTTGTTATGTCCATTGCAAATAATACTAGATCCAAAAAGAGGCAGTTGGAGGCTAGCCCCATGCCTATTGTGTTAGAGAAAGAGCCTATTTCAAAGGCAAAGGTGGCCAGTGCCACACTTCCAATTTAGAGCAGTGGATCTACTACTACAAGAGAAATTCCATTAGGCTCAAAAGTGCCTAAATAAGCTACAAATAAATCAATGAAGGGAACATGGATTCCCTCAATGTATAAGGCAGCCACTGTTCCACTAAATATTGTGGAAAAGATGATGAAAACAAATATCAATGTGTCAATGTGAAAAGTAATGTCAATCCCTTCTCAAAGGGATCTTTTGCAAGAGGCTTTAAGGCGTTTCTCATCAGCTAAATCAATAGCAGCTAACTTATCAAAAAAATAGAAAGAAAAGAGTCATGTTAGTCTTGTGCAACCAAGGGAAGAACAAGTTGGTGTAGCTAAGAAACCATCTCCTTTATACTTGTCTTTGATCATTGGCAAGCTTTTAGTGCACAACTATATGATTGACTCTAGGGCTAGTGTTTTAGTTATTACCAAGAAGATAACAGATGCATTAAGCATCAAATATGCCCTTGTTTCATCAGGAGTATTACAATTGGATGGCACCTCTGTAAACACTATAGGAGTGATCAAGGGACTGAACTTGACTCTACATGCATGTCCAAACTTAACTTTTAGTTATTGATCTTCCTCGGTTCTTTGCTATTTGTTTGTCAATAGACTTCATAGCCAAAATAGGTGGCTACCTTTCTTCTGACTGGTCTCATATGCTTTTGAGGACAAGATATGGTGCGAGGTTCATGATCAAGGCTGAACCAGTTTCAAATTATCATGTAGAGAACTATGACCACATCCTGATGAACCCTCATGTTATGATTCAGGCTAAGGAAGTGCATGACTCGGAGTCTCTAGAGGCAGCATCTTCACCTCTTCCAATCCTTGATCTTTTTCTTGATGAGTAGGTAGAGGATCACTATGATTTTGATCCTTATGACACCACTAAGGGGACTGACTTGGGAAACTACATGATCCATGAAAGGAATTCTTCAGCCCCTTTTGTACTTAAGCCAGGCAATGACTCCAATGGCCCATGTAAAATGTTCTTTGATGATGCAAAGAGTAGAAATGGAGCTGGTGTAGGAGTTTTACTAGTCTCTTCGACTAGTAAGAAGTTGTATTTTGCTCATGGGTGTATGCAAAAAGATGGGGGACCAAAAAGTCACCACCATGGGACTTTTTTGGTCCAAAACAAGAAAAAATACAAGCATGTTATAATGCACATGCATTTTTTTGTGACATAAAAGTGTAAAAGAACTTTTATTCTTCCATTTCACCATGACCAAAGGAGTTTGTCTGTAAAAAACTGAGAGGAAACCATGAGCGCGTTCAAGGAAAGCCTCTACAAGAACATGCAAGAGAGAAAACATCATTTTCACGATGCCACCTCACTGGCAAAGACGTCGTACAACAACTTTAGAGGGTCTAGCAATAGAAGAAGGTAGGGTTTGACCAATTTTTGCTAGTTTGAGAAGAATTTTTAAATTTTCCAATGTTTAATTAGTTTTTATATTGTATTTATAGTTATTGAGGCAAGAGAAAACCCAAATCTAGCTGATGAAGGTCAAAACAACCCCCAAAAGCCTCCAAACCCTCAAAACCCACCTTCACTTCCTCACAATGGAAGGGATACTCAAGAAAACTACCTACGGATAATAGAAGAAAACAAGAAACATCTTCAAACCCTTATTCAAACACTAAACAATCCAAGTGCAAGCACCGATCGTAGGAGGGTGCTTGCGAAGTCATTAGAGGAGATTGTTTCCCACACTGATTCAGTGACAAAACAAATCATCAAATTCCAAGACTATAGGGAGAGGTTTCGGCAATACTATGCTGACAAGTTGTCATATGAACAAGAAAAAAATAAAAAAATTACAAAATCTCAATTATGTGCACACTTTATTAATCCAAAAACTAGCCAAAGGTTAGAAGAAACTTGCAAATGGTTTCGTATTCATGGTGTAGGAATGAAGAAATATCCCAAAACTTCTTGGATAGATGGTACACGATCTTCGATGAGCACCCATGCAACAATGATGAGGTACCACAATATTTCTTGAGGAAACTCCTTTACAAGTTCATCCTCATGAAGAATATTCCCAATTATTTTGACATTCTTGAGTTCCAAGGTAGAGGTGGTGACTCTACCCAACATAGAGCCGGGGTTCAGCAAGATAAAAATTGTGTGCATGTATCCTTGTTGAGGCCAAAATGTAGGTAACTCCCTTCGACTTTGAAGGAGAGTGTTAGGTGGAGACATTACATTCATTGACTACTCTCATCCAAACTCTATCACAAAATACCAATGATCTTACCCAGGCTGATGAGGGTGAGAGTAGTAGGAGTCATGTGTCCCTACATTTATGCAGTTCATGTGGGAACCTGTGTGATTATGGGACATAGGACACATGGCAAGACTCTCAGCAGGATGCTGCGACGTAGGGGCAGGATCCATTGATGGAGGCATCCATATTGGATGATCTTGTTATTAGTGATGATCTCTTACATCGTACATTTGGTATTGACTCTCAGGTAATTTGTTACAAGTTTCATCTTGATTTAATATATTGTTATTTGAAATTTGTAATTAATTTTATATCATTATCTATATTATATGTCAAATGTATGTAATTATCTGTGCAATGAAATTCCAAGGTTAGAGTCTTCATCATGCCTCTATTAGCTGTCCATTGGCGGGTTATGAGAGCAGGTCAAGTCAGCAGGTATGTAATTTATCACATGATCGTAATTATTATAGATATGTCAATGGTAATATTATGTTGTGACAATTTGATGATTTCAATAGTCACCAACACCTCCATAGTTTCCTTGGTGCCCTAGACACAAATCCACCACTTTTACAGAGGTAAATTTAACCATTTCTAATCATTATTCATTTTAAAATAATGTTATGTATTTATCGTAGCAAGTATGGGTTTAACCAGTGTTGTCATTGATATCAACATACTCATGTTGCATTAATGAGAAGGATTAGAAGAGTTGTATGCTAAGGATATTGAGAAAGTTAGTCTCAATTAGGAACAGTGAAGAACAATGATGACAACAAGGTAAAGTCCAAGATAGGTTGTGGATCAGAGGATGCAAAATAAAGGGTTTGTAGATGTGTCTTAAGATGTTCCAGTAGAGATTTCAGAGGTCCGCATGAAGATTTGAAGAAGCTATGGCAGTTCAAGTGGAACTGGTTCCAATAGATGTTTAGTGATGACAGAGTGATACAGATAGGTCCGGTGAGATCTGAAAATGCATTCTCTAGTTCTGCAGATTTGAGGAAGTGTTGGGGAAGTCTTTGTGGTGTGTCAACTTGATTGGTTCGTTGTTTGAAGGTCCAGAAGTATCTATTCCTTTGTGACAGTAATGGCAGACTGTGTTCTTGAGGTTCTGGATGAAGGAGAGAAGGGTTTCAGTAAGTAGACGAAGTGCAGATGTTCTTGGTGTTTCAGGTAAGCTTGTGGAGGTCCTTGGATCATGCTTAGTTCATGTTTATGGTCTGCATTAGAATTGGAGTCCCAGAAATGAATAAACTTCTGGATGATGATGTTCTTTTTGTGACTGGCTGACTGGATGAATTATACATCTTACGGATGTTCTTGTGGATGTGTGCCGACTTAGATGTTTGTTCCTAAGTTGATGTCATGTATAAAAGGGATTATGAAGTCATTTCAATGAATGATTTGTGGAGATGAGTGTGTGGTAGCAAGGAGAAGAGTGAAAAGCAGAGCAGAAGGTTTGGGCTTAAATGGAACTGACTCAAGCATGGTGAAGATGCTATTTTCCAGTTCAAGTATGTGATACTTATTCTTTTGTAGACAGTGTGTCTCTTGTAGGCAGTGAGCCTCTTATGAGCAATGTGCTCAGGTAGTGAGCCCTAATTGGCATGTGCCATTTTGTTCTTTCTATTCTTCTAACTGAGAATACAATATTGGGTTAATCACCCCGTGGTTTTTCCCTTAACTAGGTTTTCCATGTCAAAATTGTGGTGTCTCTTATGTTGATGTGTTTTTGCTCTTGATTAAATACATTAAGTTTCATGGTTGATTTATTGTTATACTGCTAAGTGAATATAAGTGTTGAAAGTAAAGAAAGTTTTGGACAACTGATTCACCCCCCCTCTCAGTGGTCTGCTCTAAATCTAACAATTGGTATCAGAGCTAAGTTCCTCTAAAAGGAGCTTAACCGCCTGAGGAGATCCAGGATGTCATCCTACAAGAAGGATAGTCCGAAGTTTGATAGAACTAACTTTACTCTTTGGAAAGGTCGCATGAAATGTCACTTGCAGTGTATGGGATTTGCATACTGGTCTATGGTTACAAAAGCTTATGTACCTCCACAGGGTGGTCCGATAAACCTAAATGAAATCACAGCTGCTGAAAACAATATGTGGACCAAAGAGGCTCTTTTAAGCACATTATCTGACTCAAAACTCTCAAATGTTATTGATCTACCAACTGCCTTTGAGATCTAGAATAAACTAGAACTTTTGCATGAAGGAGACCAGTTTGTTAAATGTGCAAGGTTATAGAGTCTAAAAGGGAAATTTGAAAAATTGAAGATGAGAGACGATGAAAATATTACCTCCTTTATGCCAAGAGTGAATGAGCTAGTTTGTGGAATTAGAAATGCAGGTGGAATCCTGAGTGAAGATGAGATTGTTGGCAAAGTTCTCATATCCCTTCCTGATTCTTATAAAATCAACGCTTTTGTAATTGAAGAATTCAAAGCTCATACCACAGTCACAAGAGATCAATTGGTTGGTAAGTTGGCTGCTTTTGAAATGGCCGAGTTTGGAGATGATCCTCCAAAGACTGAATCTGCATTCAAAGCTAGTGCCTCTATAAAAGAGAAATAAAGGTTTGATCCGGGAGAAAATTCTTCAAGGAACCCATCATGGTATGAAAAAGAAAGAAAACACTTGGATGAAGAAGAAGCTAAAACTGCTCACCTTGAAGCCCTTATTGCAAAGAGATTGCCAAAAGGATCCTGTAAGTATGAAGGAAAATTACCTTTTAAGTGTTTTAACTATAATAAAATTGGTCATTTTGCCTCAAGATGTCCAGAAAGATTTTCAAGACCAAAAACTAACAGACCAAGGTCTCAAAAGAATTGCTAATATGTTCATGAAGAAGATGACAATGAAGGAGTAACAGATGATGAATCAGAGACAGTAAACAAATCCGGTAATGAATGGGTGTTTATTGCCATCAAAGAAGAGGAACAAATATCCTCAGTATCTATCAATCTTAAAGTTGAAGAAAGAGCTTTGGCTACCCAAGTTGAAACAAAGGATGAGTGGGTCATTGACAGTGGATGCTCTCACCATATGACATGTGACAAGAATAAGTTCTTAAGTTTGGAAAAGTATGAAGGAGGAATTGTAAAGTTTGGAGATAATTCTGCTGGCAGAATCAGAGATAGAGGAACTATTTCTCTTGATGGAAAGAACAAAACTGGTAATGTACTATATGTTGAAGGATTAAAGCACAATCTTCTCAATGTTGGATAGCTGGTGGACAAGGGCTATGATCTCAGATTCAGGAATAGAAAGTGCAAGATCTTTGAAAGTTCTAGAACAGAGATTGCATCCGGTACTCAGACTAAAGGTAATATCTTCCACTTGGTTGGTACTGGTAAAAGTTGCTTATTTGCTCAAATTGATCAGAGTTGGTTATGGCATAGGAGGATGTGTCATGTGAATTTTGATAATATCATCAAGATAAGCAATACTCAGGTTGTAAGAGATCTTCCAAAATTAGTGAAACCTACTAATAGCTTGTGTAAATAATGTTAGTTGGGCAAATTGAGCAGTCACATTCAAAAGTAAGGAATTGTCTTCTATCGGATTGTTGGACTTAGTTCATACTGATCTTTGTGGTCTGGCAAGAGTTAGGAGTATCCAAGGTGATAGGTGCTTCATGCTACTAATTGATGATTATTCCCGGATGATGTGGGTAACTTTTCTGAAAGAAAAATTAGAAGCACTTGAGAAATTCAAAATATTCAAGGCCATGGTGGAGAATGAAACCGGATTAAAATTGAAATGTCTGAGGTCTGATAGAGGTGGAGAATTCACATTTGGTGAGTTCATAGACTTTTGTGAGAAACATGGAATAAAGAGATAGTTGTCTACCCCTAGAACTCCACAGCAGAATGGAGTAGTTGAGAGAAAGAACCGGAGCATCCAGGAAGCATCCAGGACCATGATGATGGAAGCAAATGTTCCTCAGATCTATTGGAGAGAAGTTGTCAGCACTACAGTCTACACTCTCAATTGAGTTCAAGTTAGAAACAATACCGGTAAGACTCCTTGTGAACTTTGGTTTGGCATTACCCCTACTGTGAGATATTTCAGAGTTTTTGGTAGCAGATGTTACATTAAAAGGGATGAAGATCTAGGAAAGTTTGATGCTAGAAGTGATGAAGGAATATTCTTGGGTTACTCTACTCAAAGTAATGCATACCGGTGTTACAACAAGAGACTGAGAAAGATTGTAGAAAGTGTAAATGTGAAGGTGGATGAAGAAGTTCAAAGACCCACAAGAATTCATGAGTATGATGAAGACAGTCAGAATGATGTTTAGATTCAAAGTGTCCAAGCCTCTTCTGAGAAACCAAGTCAAGTTGATCCGGTAAGTCAGGAAGAAGAGTTATGTCTCAATGAGACTGATCAAGAATTAGAGATGCAAGAAATTCCCAAAGTTCCAAGGTATGTAACTCTAAACCACTCTGAAGATCAGATCGTAGGTGACAAAAGAAAAGGAGTGCAAACAAGGAGGAGAATTGGTCAAAATTCAGATGAGTATTGTCTAATTTCAAAGATTGAACCTACGACAGTGAATGAAGCTTGCAATGATGAAAATTGGTCAAAGCAATGGAGGAAGAACTAATGCAATTGAGAAAAATCATACTTGGGATCTTGTTCCCAGACCTAGAAGCAAGAATGTGATTGGGACCAAATGGGTCTTCCAGAACAAACTGAATGAAGCTAGTGAAGTAATCAGAAATAAAGCTAGATTGGTCTGCAAGGGTTACTCTCAGATTGAAGGAGTTGATTTTGAAGAGACTTTTGCTCTGGTGGCAAGAATTGAAGCAGTCAAATTATTTCTTGCATTTGCTACCTTCAAGGATTTCAAGGTGTATATGATGGATGTCAAATCTGCCTTCCTAAATGGTAACTTGGAAGAAGAGGTGTACATTTAGCAACCAGATGGATTTCAATTGTCTGATCATGGTGACATGGTCTGCAAATTGAAAAAGGCAATATATGGACTAAAGCAAGCCCCAAGAGCCTAGTATCAAAGATTGGTTTCAACAAAGGTACTACTAACAGTAATTGTATTTCAAAATTGATCATGAAAATATCTTAATTGTTGAAGTATTTGTTGATGATATCATTTTTGGAGGAAGAGATAGTTTGTGCAAAACTTTTGCAAGTCAAATGAAAAGTGAGTTTGAGATGTCCATACTTGGAGAAATGAAGTTCTTTTTGGGTCTACAAATTACTCAAACAAAGCAATGAATCTTCATTTCTCAGTCAAAATATGTGAAAGAATTGTTGAGGAAATTTAGGATGGAAGACTTAAAGCCAATGAACACTCCAATGACAACCGAATGCAAGATGAACAAAGATGATGACTCTCCCAAGGTTGATCAGACAAAATATAGGTCTATGATCGGAGGACTATTGTATCTCACTCAAACTAGACCAGATATTATGCAAGCTATTGGTCTTGTTGCTAGATTCCAAGCTAATCCTAAGAATCTCATGTAATTGCAATCAAGAAGATTTTTAGATATCTAAAGGGGACAATTGAGTATGGGTTGTGGTATCCTAGAGATCATGATTTCTCTTTTCATGCATATACAGATGTTGATTGGGCAAGTGATGTGGATGAACAGAAGAGTACCAGTGGTGGAGCATTCTTTTTAGGGAAGAGATTGGTTTCTTGGTTAAGCAAGAAACAAGAAGCAATATCTCTTTCCACTACAGAAGCAGAATATATTGCTGCAGCAGGAAGTTGTACTCAAGTTTTGTGGATGAAACAGATGTTAAAAGATATCAGAGTAGAGTATGAGGAGCCCATCACAATATTCTATGATAATTCAAGTGCAATAAACATATCCAAGAATCCGGTGTTGCATTCAAAGACCAATCATATATCCATCAAGTTTCACTTTTTGAGAGAGCAAGTGAACAAGATTGAAGTCAGATTAGAGTTTGTGCCTTCAAAGGATCAGATTGCAAACATCTTTACTAAACCTCTACCTAAGGACTCTTTCGAGTATCTCAGGGAGAAGTTAGGCGTTATTGCCCCTCTGGTAGTGTACTAAGGTGCACTGATGTGCATCAGTTTGGTGGATTTCATAGTCACATCTTGTGGTCTAGACTGATGATGGGGAGCTGCTACTCAGGGGGAGTAGCAGACATGGTTCTGAAGTAGTGAAATTGCAAGTATGTGCCCTTTTCCATTAATGTCAAAGGGGGAGAGAAGACATGTGAAAGACAAGTGGTTTCTAATCAAAGGGGGAGCATTAAAGGAAGAGAAGACATGTGAATGGTTGTTGCTATTAGGGGGAGTTGTGACAATATAGATATTTTCTTCTCATGATGGTTAAAACAATTTTTCACATCATATGTTGCCATCAATGACAAAGGGGGAGATTGTTGCAAGTATGGGTTTAACCGGTGTTGTCATTGATGTCAACATACTCATGTTGCATTAATGAAAAGGATTGGATGAGCTGTATGCTGAGGATATTGAGAAAGTTAGTCTCATCAGGAACAATGAAGAATAGTGATGACAACAAGGTAAAGTCCAAGATAGGTTGTGGATCAGAGGATACAGATTAAAGGGTTTGTAGATATGTGTCTTAAGATGTTCCAGTAGAGATTTCAGAGGTCTGCATGAAGATTTGAAGAAACTATGGCAGTTCAAGTGGAACTGGTTCTGGCAGATGTTCAGTGATGATAGAGTGATATAGATAGGTCTGGTGAGATCTAGAAATGCATTCTCTGGTTTTGCAGATTTGAGGAAGTGTTGGGGAAGTCTTTGTGGTGTGTCAACTTGATTGGTTCATGGTTTGAAGGTCTGAAAGTATCTATTCCTTTGCGATAGTAATGGCAGACTGTGTTCTTGGGGTTCTGAATGAAGGAGAGAAGGGTTTCAGTAAGTAGAGGAAGTGCAGATGTTCTTGGTCTTTTAGGCAAGTTTGTGGAGGTCCTTGGATCGTGCTCAGTTCATGTTTATGGTCTGCATTAGAATTGGAGTCCCAGAAATGAATAAACTTTCGGATGATGATGTTCTTTCTATGACTAGCCGACCGGATGAATTATACATCTTGCAGATGTTCTTGTGGATGTGTGCCGACTTAGATGTTTGTTCCTAAGTTGATGTCATGTATAAATAAGGGATTGTGAAGTCATTTCAATAAATGATTTGTGGAGATGAGTGTGTGGTAGCAAGGAGAAGAGCGAAAGGCAGAGCAGAAGGTTTGGGCTTAAATGGAACTGACTCAAGCATGGTGAAGATGTTATTTTCCAGTTCAAGTATGTGATACTTATTCTTTTGTAGACAATGTGTCTCTTGTAGGCAGTGAGCCTCTTGTGAACAGTGTGCTCGGGCAGTGAGCCCTAATTGGCATGTGCCATTTTGTTCTTTCTATTCTTCTAACTGAGAATACAATCTTGGGTTAATCACCTCGTGGTTTTTGCCTTAACCGGGTTTTCCACATCAAAATCATGGTGTCTCTTGTGTTGATGTGTTTCTGCTCTTGATTAAATACAATAAGTTTAATGTTTGATTTATTATTATACTACTAAGTGAATATAAGTGTTGAAAGTAAAGAAAGTTTCGGATAACTGATTCACCCCCCCTCTCAGTTGTTTGCTCTAAATCTAACATTTATTTTGGTTGAATAATCTTGAATTTGATTTTCAGATGCTAAATGTGGAGACTCCTCCTCGTCTTCATGAGTCAGCAGAAATAGGCATTGTTGTAGCTATGATGTCTTCAAATCCTTTGACCAAGGTATCAGCCAATAACATGAAAATGTCATAGTTTTGTATTTCTTGTTTTATCTCATGTCATTTGATGTACATAAATGATATTTATGTTTAGTCAATTTTGCTTCTTGATGCTTCTCATACGAGGTCACAACTCTAGCTCATCCAATTACAAATAAAGAAGCCAGAGACAAGATGATGGAGAGTGATCATCATATGGTGGTAAGTGATTGATTACATATGTGATGTTATATATTTCATGTATATTTTCTATAGTAATGTGCATATTGTTTAATTGTATTAACAGGTGGGGTTGCATGAATTTTTGTCGAAGAGGTCTACTCGACGATAGAGACAGGATGAGTCATGGATTGGCTCTCCATCTTCATGGTCAAGCAAGGGCCACCAATTACTTCATAAAAGTCCATAGGAAACTAGTTTTTGGGACATTTTTTGTATGCCTAGATGGCTTTTTATACATACTTTTGTATGTTATTGATTTATATTTTTTGTATATATGCCTATATGGCTTTGTATGTAAACTAGATGTTATGTTCATGACATTATGTATGTGACAATTTATATTAAATATTTAATATGATGATCAATTATCATTACATGAATTTGGTTTTACACATGCCAATTGCATTTGCTTGAAAGTTTATAAATCATTTTCAAATAATCCATTTTGTGCATATCTTGCAATCTTTGTATTCTATGGGATTGTGCATTTATTTGAGGCATCATTTCAAATAGTTCACATGCCTTGTCTATGCTTCCAGACTTTCCATACATGTCTACAAGGGCAGCTGCAAATATAATACATTTGACAAAATTCCTATATGATTTATGATTTGATGGTTGTCCACACCATGTTCCCCAGATCCCATTCTGGCATATGTAAGGAGGAAGTTGGATAAGGTTGTGCAATTTGGCTTTAAACATGCTAAAATTTGCATTTGGTTGAAATTTACTTTTGTGCATTTGCTTGAGAGTTTTTAAATCCTTATGAAAAATCCATTTCATGCATATCTTGCAATCGTTGCATTCCATGAGTCAACATTTCTTTGAGGCATTGTGTCAAACAGTTCACGTTTATTGTATATGCTTCCACACTTTGCATACATGTCTTGTAGGGTACTTATAGTTCTACAACATTTGACAAAATTTCTATATCCTTTATGCTTTGATGGATGTCTATACTGTGTTCCAAAGATACCACTTCTAAGGTTTTTGGAATTTGGCTTTACACTCGCCAATTACATTTTCTTGAAACTTTCTAAAGGATTATCAAAAAATCCATTAAATGTTCATATCTTGCAATTATTACATTCCATGAGGTGACATTTCTTTGAGGCATCATGCCAAACAGTTCACATGCCTTGTGTATGCTTCCACACTTTGCATACATGTCTTTGAGGGTAGTTGCAAATACAACATCTAACAAAATTTCCATATGTTTTATGCTTTGATGGATGTCCATTTTTGCATAGGCAAGGAGAATACTGGCTAAGTTTGTGGAATTTTTCTTTACACCCACCAATCGCATTTGCTTGAAAGTTTCTAAAGCCTTATCAGAAAAATCCATTTTGTTCATATCTTGCAATCATTGCATTCAATGAGGTGACATTTCTTTGGGGCATCATGCCAAACAATTCACGTGCCTTGTCTATGCTTCCACACTTTGAATACATTCTACAAGGGCAGCTGCAATTACAACATGTGACAAATTTCCTATATCCTTTATGCTTTGATGGTTATCCATACGATGTTCCAAATAATATATTTTGGTGGATGTCCATACCCTATTCAAAATATCCATTTTGGCATTTACACCTGTCAATTTCTTTTTCTTGTATGTTTCTAAAGCCTTATCAAAAAATCTATTTGATGCATATCCTGCAATCATGGCATTCTATGAGACCACATTTATTTGAGGCATCATGTCAAACAATTCACTTGTCTTATCTATGCTTTGACATTTTGCATATACGTCTTCTAAAGCCACCGATTTCTTTTTCTTGAAAGTTTCTAAAGGCTTATCAACAAAACCATTTTGTGCATATCCTACTATCATGGCATTCCATGACATTCCATTTATTTAACACATCATGTCAAACAATCCACTTGCCTTTTATATTCTTCCACATTTTGCATACATATCTCCTACGACAGTTGCAACTACATCTTACAAAATTCCCATATCCTTTACGATTTGATGGATGACCATGTACTATGTTCCAAAGATCTTAGTTTGGCACTAGCAAAGAGGATGTAGTCAAAGGTTGTGGATTTTAGCTTTACACCCACCAATTGATTTTACTTGAAAGTTTCTAAAGCCTTATCAACAAATCCATTATTTGCATATGCTGCAACCATACCATTCCATGAGACCACATTTCTTTGAGGCATCATGTCAAACAATTCACTCACCTTCTCTATGCTTCTGCGTTTTGCATACATATCTTCTAGGGTAGTTGCAACTACAACATTTTTCAAAATTCCAATAGACCACAATTTTTTGAGGAATTATTCAATGCAACTATAACATTTGATAAAATTCCCATATGCATTTTGTAAGAATACATGAGATACTATATATTTCTATATGATTACCCTAATTAGTAAGAATTAATAAGAAAGAAACATAATGGCAATAATTAGCATTCAAGGATTTGTAATGAAGACCTAGGGTTTGGGTACCAATGGGAACTCACCAAACCATCGAATCAATCTTAATAAATGAAGAGATTTTATGATTTAGACTAATATAGATGCTTGGCTATCTCATGATCATATTGAGATCTAATCATTGCTTTGTTTCTTGTAGGGTTTGTTTCCATGCTTCTAATCATAATAATCAAGGTTATGGGACAACAAGGTTATGGAATAGCTCTTCTCATGTCATATGAGGAGATCATGGTCACAATACCATTAAGATGTTGTGAATTTCAACAAAAAAATTCCATCTTTCCAAACCCTACTATCGTACACAGTCAAGAAGGTGCAAAACAATCAAAAGCATGGACAGTCAAAGGACTATCATGAAATCACAAGATTGTTATCCATAGGGGGATTGCCTTGAAAGATGTATGTCCATGCTAAATTTCTCCTTATCAAGGCCATGATGTGTCAAAAAGGTGAAGTTACTGGGTGAATGTGAGAAGTTAGTTTCAAAGAAGGTTTCAAAAGAGTATATGCTGTTGTCATAGTCATGAAAAACTATCATTATGCCATCTTAGAGACCTTATGATTCAAGAAATCGACATGAAAATGAGGTTGAGGAGTTTTCTTAGGGTGTGAGGGGTAATCAAAGGTATTTCAAGGAACATCAAACACTAAAAGAAGGGATTTTTCCATGATCTTTTTTTAGGACTATTACAATCATGAACAACCATCAAGGTCCTAAGAGTATTTACTAATCACCATACCATTATTCACATTTTAGCACTGTCAACACATATTAGGATAGTGTTGTCCTATAAAAATAGAGAAGGTTGTTATGAAGATCTTAGAACACTCATTTTATAAATGTACAGTTATATGTAAATGGTAGCAGTCATATGCCAAGCTTAGAATGGTCATATCAACCTAAGGACTACTTGATTGAATCCTCAAGGCTAGGAGTGACATTTTGCATTCCATAGCTCGTGGGGCTAAATGAAATTTGCCAATGCATCAAGGTAGGTATGTAAATGCTAGAGGAGGTCTCATTTCGTTTGCTAAGCACCCCAGTCATTCGAGGCAACAGGCTATTGGTAAAGTCCCTTAAGATCCCTAAGATGAAAAAATGACAAATTATGACGGAGTAGTCCTTAGAATTTGTGGCAGTTGGGAATGTTCTATTAGGACCAATAGGTGCGTGTGGGGTTTGTCCACAATAGCCTCTCTTGGTTTGGTCAACTCTAATTTGTTTGACCATGCCGCAATCAAATGCATTCTTGCAAAATGCTTTAGTTTCATGCAGTGGAAAGGTGCTAGGAGTGACATTTTGTATTCCACAGCTCATGGGGTTGAAAAGAATTTGCCAATGCATTGATATGGGTGGGTAAATGCCAAGAGAGGTCTCATTTTGTGTACCAAGTGCCCTAGTCGTTCGGGGCAGCATGCTACTGACAAAGTCCCTTAAGTTCCCTAAGATGAAAAACTAGCAAACTTTGACAATGTAGTCCTCAGAATTTATGGCAGCTAGAAATGTTATGTTTGTACCTACAAGTTCATGTGGGGTCCATCCACAATAACCTCTCTTAGTTTTGGTCAAATCCAGTCCATTTGACCATGCTGCAATCAAATGCATTTTTGTAAAATACTTTAGTTTCATGTAGTGGAAAGGTGCTAGGAGTGACATTTTGCATTCCATAGGTCATGAGACCAAACAGACTTTGCCAACACATCAGGGTGGGTGGGTAAATGCTAGTGGAGGTCTCTTTTCATTTGCTAAGTGCCCCAATCATTCGGGGCACCAGGTTACCAGCAAAGTCCCTTAAGATCCCTAAAATGGAAAAATTGCCAAATTTTGACAGAGCAGTTCTTAGAATTCATGGTAGCTGGGAATGTTTTGTTTGGACCTACAGGTGCATGTGGTATTTGTCCACAATAACCTCTCTCAATTTTGGTCAACTCCAGTCTATTTGACCGTGCCAAAATCAAATGCATTCTTGCAAAATGCTTTAGTTTCATGCAGCACAACCTTGCTAGGTGCCTTATTTTTTGATATGCTTGTCACGAGGCCAAACAGATTGTGCCAATGCATCAAGGTGAGTGGGTACGTAAATGTTAGGGAAGGTCTCATTTCATGTGCCAAGCATCCTAGTCGTTCAGGGAAGTAGGCTACTAGTAAAGTCCCTTAAGATCCCAAAGATGAAAAACTACCAAACTTTCACGGCGCAAGTCCTCAGAATTCATGGTAGCTGTGAATCTTCATTTAGACCTACAAGTACATGTGGGGACCATCCACAATAACTTCTCTTAGTTTTGGTCAACTCCAGTTTATTTGACTGTGCCACAATCAAATGCATGCTTGCAAAATTCTTTAGTTTCATGTAGTGGAAAGGTCCTAGGAGTGACATTTTACATTCCATAGTTCATGGGGCTGAACGGACTTCGCCAATGCATCAGGGTGGGTAGGTAAATTCTAAGAGAGGTCTCATTTTGTGTTCCAAGCACACCAGTCATTCGGGGCAATAGGCTACCGGCAAAGTCCCTTAAGATCCCTACGACAAAAAAGTACCAAACTTTGATAGAGCAGTCCTTAGAATTCATAGTACTTGGGAATATTCTGTTTGGACATATAGGTGCATGTGTGGTCCATCCACAATAAACCTCTCTAATCAGTTTTGGTCAACTCTAGTACGTTTGACCATGCCACAATCAAAAGCATTCTTACAAAATGCTTTAGTTTCATGTAGTGGAAAGGTGCTAGGAGTGACAATTTACATTACATAGATTGTGGGACTGAACTGACTTTGCCAATAAGTTGGGGTGGGTGGGTAAATGCAAGGAGAGGTCTCTTTTCATGTGCCAAGCACCCCAATCATTCGGGGTAGCAGGATACCGACAAAGTCCCTCAACATCTGTGAGACGAAAAAATTGCCAAACTTTGACTGAGCTGTTCTTGAAATTCATGGCAAATGGAAATGTTTCATTTAGACCTATAGGTGCATGTGGGGTCTGTCCACAATAACCTCTGTTAGTTTCAATCAACTCGAGTCCATTTGACTGTGCAAAATCAAATGCATTCTTGCTAAATGCTTCAGTTTCATGCTATGGAAAGGTTGCCAGGTGTCATATTTTTTGTTTTGCTCATCGTGGGGCTAAACCAACTATACCTACATGTTGGGGTGGGTGGGTAAATTCTATGGGATGCCTCATTTCATGTGCCAAGCACACCAATCATTCGTGGGAGCAAGCTACCAATAAAGTCCCTTAAGATCCCTAAGATGCAAAACTTGCAAAACTTTGACAAAGCAGTCGTTAGAATTTGTGGTAGCTAGGAGTGTTCTATTTGGACCTATAGGTACACATGGGGTCCATCCAGAATAACCTCTCTCAGTTTCGGTCAACTCCAATTCATTTGACCGTGTCGAAATCAAACGCATTCTCACAAAATGCTTCAGTTTCATGTAGTGGAAAGGTGCTAGGAGTGGCATTTTGCATTCCATAGGTCATGGGACTAAACGTACTTTGCTAACACATTAGGGTGGGTGGGTAAATGCTAGGAGAGGTCTCGTTTCATGAGCCAAGCATCTCAGTTGTTCCAAGTTGTAAGCTAACGACAAACTCGAAAGGTGCTAGGAGTGACATTCTGCATTCCATAGCTCGTAGGGCTGAACAGACTTCGCCAATGTGTCGGAGTGGGTGGATAAATACAAAGGGAGGTCTTTTCTTGTGTGCCAAGGGTCCCAATTATTTCAGGCTGTAAGCTGTCAATAAAGTCACTTTGTTGGTAGCTTGTAGCCCAGAATGACTGGGACGCTTGGCACACAAAATGAGACCTTCCCTAACATTTACCTACCCACCCCGATGCATTGGTGCAATCCGTTTGGCCTCACAACAAGCATATCAAAAAATAAGGTACCTGGCAAGGCTGTGCTACATGAAACTATAGCATTTTGTAAGAATGCATTTGATTTCGGCATGATCAAATGGACTGGAGTTGACCAAAACTGAGAGAGGTTATTGTGGATGGACCCCACATGCACCTATAGGTCTAAACAAAACATTTGTAGTTGCCACAAATTCTATGAACTACTTCATCAAAGTTTAGTATTTTCCATCTTAGGGATCTTTAAGGACTTTTCTGGTAGCCTACTGCCCCGAATGATTGAGGTGCTTGGCACATAAAAAGAAACCTCCCCTAGAATTTACCCACCCACCCCAATGTGTTGGCAAAGTCTGTTCGGTCCCACAACCTATGGAATGCAAAATGTCACTCCTAACACCTTTCCACTACATGAAACTATAGCATTTTGCAAGAATGCATTTGATTGCAGCACAGTCAAATAGAGTGGAGTTGACCAAAATGGAGAGAGGTTATTGTGGATAGACCCATCATGCACCTATAGGTCCAAACAGAACATTGCCAGCTACCACAAATTTTGAGGACTACTACGTCAAATTTTGGCAGTTTTTCATCTTAGTGATCTTAAGGGACTTTGCTAGTAGCCTACTGCCCCGAATGATTGGAGCACTTGGCATACAAAATTAAACCTCTCTTGGCATTTAACTACCATTGGTGAAGTCTGTTCAGCCCCACAAGCTATGAAATGCAAAACGTCACTTCTAGCACCTTTCCACTACATGAAACTAAAGCATTTTGCAAGAATGCATTTGATTCTGGCATAGTCAAGCAGACCTAAGTTGACCAAAACTGAGTGTGGTTATTGTAGACAGACCCCACATGCACCTATAGGTCTAAACAAAACATTCCCATCTACCACGAATTCTGAGGACTGCTTCGTCAAAGTTTGGTAGTTTTTCATCATAGGGATCTTAAGGAATTTTGCTATAAACATGCTGCCCTGAATGATTGAGATTCTTGGAACATGAAATGAGACCTTCCTTGGCATTTACCCACACACCTTGATGCGTTGGTGAAGTCCATTTGGTCCCATGACCTTTGGAATGCAAAATGTCACTCCTAGCACTTTTCCACTGCATGAAACTAAAGCATTTTGCCAGAATGCATTTGATTGTGACACGGTCAAGTGGATTGGAGTTGATGAAAACCAAGAGACTTTATTGTGGATGGACCCCACATGCACCTATAGGTCCAAATGAAACATTTCCAGCTGCCATGAATTCTGAGAACTACTACATCAAAGTTTGGCAGTTTTTCCATCTTAGGGATCTTAAGGGACTTTGCTGGTAGCCTGCCACCCTAAATGATTAGGGCACTTGGCACACAAAATGAGACCTACCTTGGCATTTACCCACCCTCCCCAATGCATTTGCAAAATCCATTTGGTCCCACAACCTAAGGAATACAAAACGTCACTCCTAGCACCTTTCCACTACATGAAACTAAAGCATTTTACAAGTATTCATTTGATTGCGACATGGTTAAATGGTCTGAAGTTCACCAAAACTAAGAGACGTTATTGTGGATGGATTCCACATACACCTATAGGTCTAAACAGAACATTCCTAGTTGCCATGAATTCTGAGAACTACTCTATCAAAGTTTTGGCAGTTTTGGCGTCTTAAGGATCTTAAGGGACTTTGCTGGTAGCCTGCTACCCTGAATGATTGGGGCACTTAACACACAAAACAATGCCTCCCCTAAAATTTACTTGCCCACCCCGATGTGTTGGCACAGTCGGTTTGATCCCACAACATCCTTTAGCCTTCCAAAACTTCCAACAACAACCATAATTCTAAATCAACATCAACATGACCTTAACACCATATTTTGTGATCAACATCAACACCATGAGGACACTGAAGAAATCTTTGACACATGAAGACACTAAGAACACTGAAGAAATGGAGCATAAAGAAGCATGAAGATATGAACAAACTCTTGTCATGAGGAAGAACCACAACCCAATCCAACTCCTGAAAGCATGACATGTTATGATGAAGAACCACAACCAAATCTAATGATCCAATGGCATGAACCAATGACATAAGCAACTATTTCCTATATTGTAACATGATAAACATGAATGTTATGAACTAACATCCAAACCATGTGACATCAATCATGATATGACATGAGTGAACTTGATTAAGATCAATAAGGATCAACTTCATCCATCACTTAGATCTAACCCGATGAAGCATAACATGATGATGATGCAAACATCAAATGTATACCATAGAAAACAAATCAAACAAATCATGAGGCCTTCACTACTCAAGTTCATAGTTCATAGATCACAAAACCCAACAACATACCTTGAAAGCATAATGGTATCATCAAACAATAGACAACTAATAGACCTACACACTTATGCATTCCTTACTTTCAAGCAAATGCAATTGGCACGTGTAAAACCAAATTCATGTAATGATAATTAATCATCATATTAAATATTTAATGTAAACTGTCATATACATAATTTCATGAACATAACATCTAGTTTACATACAAAGCCATATAGGCATGTCCAAACAAAGCCATACAAGCATATATACAAAAATATACATCAGTAACATACAAAATTATGTATAAAAATCCATTTAGACATACAAAAAATGTCCCAAATACTAGTTTCCTATGGACTTTTATGAAATAATCAGTGGCCCTTGCTTGACCATGAAGATGGAGAGCCAATCCATGACTCATCCTCTCTCTGCCATTGAGTAGACCTCTTCGACAAAAGTTCATGCAACCCCACCTATTAATACAATCAAACAATATGCACATTACTATAGAAAATGTACATGAAATATATAACATCACATATGTAATCTATGACTTACCACCATCCGATGATCACTCTACATCATCTTGTCTCGAGCTTCTTTGTGTGTAGTTGGACAAGCTAGAGTTGTGACCTCCTGTGAGAAGCATCAAGAAGCAAAATTGACTAAACATAAATATCATTTATGGATTCATACTACTATTTATATATAAAACCAAAGTACAAGTAACCATCTAGGAAAGTTTTATGCATGCTTACAAATTAATCCAACAAACCATCTAGGTCTTCTCTACTCTTTATTGTGTCAAGTATTGCCTCATGGTCAGACTCACACACCTTCCATAAGGTCTTGTTCAAAGCTTTACCTCGATATTGTATCAAATGAACATTGGTTTCTGCAACAAGGTTCAAGTAATGAAGAATCTTTCGATGCGTGTCAAAGTCTTGAAATAGCCAAACATTAACACTTTTATGTGGGTACCTTCTAAGCTATGTTCTAGTAACAACCACTGAGCCTATAGAGTATTTGATATTTTTTCTATCTGTAACTAGCACCTCCAATTTCTTTTTAGCCTCAACACAATGACACAAGTAATAATCTATTCCCTCTTCATTATCTTCATCTACAATAACTGTATAAACATGCCCTACAATGATATGTGTAGCAAATTAGATGAAATTAGTCAACATTAAAAAAATATTACAAAGTAAGATAACATTGGGAATTTCAAACACTATGCAAGTAGATATATTACCTAGTTGAACTAGATCTAATATGTGGTCAAATTCAACTGATGATTCCATCTCTATCAGTTCTAGTGTTGTCAGGGGACGGTACGTGTCAAGTGGGCTAAGATAACCACTTTTTGTCAACCCACTCCTTTGACTTGCACTCATTGCAAGCTTGAATTGTACATGAAGAACAAAAAAATTCAATATTGCACGTATGGATACTTCATGAACCCACAATTGAGCTTCTGAAAGAGTGTAGCTCACTTGATCGTATCAGTGTACAATAGTCCTCATATGGTGCAATGTTAGTATCATCTATCAACCAAAAAAATCTATGAATTAAAGACTTACCTTCATTACTTGGACCCATCGAAGCATTACACCACTTGACGATTGATTTTGCATGTATGAACTTTGTATTATCTTTATACTTTAACTCTTCTCGTGCTATGGTTCTTTTGATACATGCTCCTACACCATCATGCTCCCCCTTTCCATGCTCAGCCTCACAAAAGTTCCACATATGTTGAACACCTCTAATATTATGCCTCTTGCTCAGCCAATAGAAATTCTACGAGCTCTTGAATTGTGATGCAAAGTTATTTGACCATATGATATGTTGACTGAATGATATGCCCCTTCTAACCAAATCATTGTAGAACACATGAAAGAAACCTTGCATGAACTCCATGGAATGCATGTGATCATCACTTATATAAAAATGATACTCCCTTATGATCTTTCTGTCATCTTCTATACTATCATTCACATGAATGAATGCGATGTGCACAAATATAGAAACTTGTGTCGAGTTGTAATATTGGGATTGCACCTCACATTATGGATGTAGACTGTAGTTCTCTACAAATTCGACAACTAAAACAATGCTACCAAGTGGAAATGTGTCCTTGCATAACTTGAATTGCAAGTCCAACCATCAAGCTCTATGGGTATGAATTACATACTCATACACTATACTGTCACGAAATGTAGACATAAACTAATACACTAGAATATTTAGAATAACCAATTCACACTTCTTTGCTTCTTTACCATCTTTTGTATTGTAGACCACTGTTTTATACTTGCCAAACTCTACTAGTTCATTTCCAACTGTATGTGTGCTTTCCATATGTTCACATATTGGCATATGTTGCAAGCCACCGCAATGCTGACATGTGCCATCCAAGCACAATTTCCTATAGAATATTTGACCTTCCTCTCTTTCATATAAAATTATTGATATGAAGTCTCTTGAAGTAGTTGGTGGGGCATGTATGCCATAATCCTACAAAACATTGTTAGTATGCAAATCTAAACATATAGACCAATAAACATCAAAATGGTTAGAAAATTCAATATGTACTCTACAACAACAAGTAGTGTGTGTGTGTGTGTGAGAGAGAGAGAGAGAGAGAGATTTATTTTCACATAGAAAGGTTTTAGCATTTCAAAATATCTTTGAGAAATTTTAATTTTAGGATACATCTCTATAAATTTACCAAAAAATTGTATTTGAGTCATATCTAAAAAATGCTTTGGATGTGGCTCACGGTTTCAACTACTGATTCTCCTTCTTACCACATCTGTTTGATTCAGAGATACCATTGTATAATTCTTCCAAAAGTCTTCAATTAGTGGTCTCAAAGCTTCAAAAACAACTTTATCTTTCTGTGGGAGTCTCCCAAAGAATGCCCACAATTCATTAATGTTTGGGTCCTCAACTCTTTCATGTCTTCCATTGTCTCTCATTAGAGTTTTTCTACTTATTTTGAATGCTTGACTTGTCTTTCTAATGAGGTAAGCTTTCTTTGTTTGTTGGCTTACTATTGTCGATGTAATGACACATCATGTGACATTACTATCCCTGGTGAATGAGGTGGAACCTGATGGTGACAGGTTGTCATTGATGTTAAACAGGTTGTCATTGATGTCAAAAGTGTGTTCATATCAGGAGGAGATGGTGCAATGCAAGAGTTGCCATAGTTGTTGTTCAAAGAAGATCTCAGTTGGCTTATGTAGAATAGTCTGCTCAGATCATCAGTGACATTCACATACTATGCAAGCAGTTCCAAATCAGGAGGTTATGATTCTTGATCTAAAGAGAGTTGACATATGGTATGTTGCTTACCTCAGTAATACTTCATCTTCATGCAGTATGTTCTTGATGTGTTCATGAAAGATTGTTTGCCATTAAGAGTAATGGTTGAGTGCTTCATTGGCATAATGTTGGTTTGGTGTTCATACTGTATTGATGTCAAAAGGTATTGAGAGAGTTGAGTTGTGCATTTTCCTTTCACAAAGTATCATCAGGACTACAGGTCATTTGTGGATCACTTGTACTATTGATAGAAGTTGTTTCATATGCTTCATTGTTCAAGAGATGGTTGATCAGAATGTTACAGGTTGTTTGGTTTGTGTTTGCCACAAATAGAGATGATTTCTTGATCTTGGTATGACAAAAGGTCACATGCTTTAGTAATGCAAGAAGTAATACAGATCAGTTGTAGATGGCATAATATTCAATGGCATGTTCTTCATAATGGCAGTTTGATAGTATGGTCTTCATTTGATCTTCATTTGTTCATAGTTGTGACAAGTGCAGAGGTATAAAGTGGGTTTCAAGTTTCTAATGGATTTTCCTTGTCAATATTGTTATCCCATTAAAATCTATGCTCTCAAAAACCTAAACAAATCTAAGTCATCTCCCCTCAAACTCTACTTTACCCAATATTCATATTGCCTTTATATTTTAATGGTGACCGGGAATAGCAAGTGTATCACTTAACAATTACCTTTTGAAGGAGCTATTATACATCCATTGACCGGCCCTTTCTTTAACTCACCTTATGCAACGATCATCATATAAGTGGTCTCCATATAATGTTTGTAAGGGCCAATGTGTAAAGTGTTGGTTTTAAAACTTATTCGGCCTCCTTATGTTTATCGGCCTTGTTTCTTTTAAAATCTATGATCATAGTTAGCGGCCTTTTTGAAGATTTCTATGAAAGAGATTTAATTAAAAAAGGGCATCGCATAGTTTAAAGAAAATAAACCATGTAATGGTTTAAGAAAACAAAAAGGCCCTTAAATATCTTTTATTAAGTGGGAGCCCGTTTAAGCCTTTAATGGCTTTATTTCAATTTTAAAAAAAAACTCCTAATTTATTGGGTTTTAAAATGGAGTTTAATGTTTTTATTTTAAGGAAAGTTTTTTTGGAAATTTTAAAGAAAGATTTGTTTCTATTTTTTTGCATGGAAGCTATTTGTGTGGGGTATTTGTTTTTTTTAAAAAGGCAGAAGGTTTATTTCTAAATCTTCATAAAGATTGGAGAGATTTGTGAAGATTTTATTGGAGAATTTTTATGAAGTTTTTTTTCTCCATTCACAATATTATTTCAGATGAAGTGTTTTTTTGCAGAGATAAGAATGAGGGCTTGCAGAGACAAGAATGAGGGCAGATTAATAAATTGATGAACGGATTTCTTTTATGAAGAGAAAATAAATAGTGGAAATTATTCATGATTTCTTGCAGGAGAATGATGGAATTTGAAAGGTCTTTTGAAGATATTTTTGCACAGAAGATAAACAATTTTTTAAGGAGATTTTGTTTATACAGAGAATATATTTTTTATGCAGGATTCAATGGTTTCAATAAAGGAGTTTGTCTTCTTGCACATGGAGATTAGATTTGAAAGAGATTTTATTTTTTCTTTCAAGAGCAAATTGAAATATTTTATTTCAATTAAAGATTTCTGTATGACCTTAATTATTGTTTTAGATGAATTGTTTGTGCAGAGAAGGTGAAAGGTTTCAAAATTTTTGAAGAAGATTTACATATTTTTTGCAAGGGATAATTTGAGATGTCAAAGTGGACAGAGAAATAATATTTTTCTTATTACAAGAGATTGATTTTTGAAATAAGAAAAATTGCAGAGAGAAGGTGAAAAGTTTTTGTTTGCAGGTTCTTCATTGAGAGAAGATGAAAATGTTCATACAGAAGAGGAAAGGTGAAAAGATATTCAACTTGTATAAAGTTGTTTTTCAGGTGCATTGATGGTGTGAATTAAAAAAGAGAGATGAAATATATAGAGTTGTGAAGTGTTGTTGAGTGTATCCGGATGTAAGATTAATTTTGAACAGAATGACCATTTGACAGACATATGTTTTGTATTGAATGGAAACAGAGTATCCCTCTGATTTGTTTATTACATCTATTGGTGATTTGGTTTGCCAGTGAGGCTTTGTATTAGCCAGTGAGGTTTGTTGGTCAGTGAGACCTATTTGTTTACCAGTGAGGTATATCAGTGTTGGAAGTTGGTGCTTCTGTTTGGTATTGGAGTTGGTGCTCCATAAGGAGTTGGTGCTCCTAGATACATATTGTAGCCAGTGAGGCAGTTTTGAGTGGTTTTTCTACCCAGAGAGGGTTTTCCACTCCAGTAATTCTTGTGTTAATGATATGCTTCTATGTGTGTTCTTGCTTCTATGTTAAGATTTATCTCTATGTGGTCCTGCTCATAATTTTCATTATCAAACTTATACATATATGTGTAATAGTTCATTGATGACTTTCTCTTTCTGAGTCTTGTAAATTAAAAGTTATAATAAGTTGCAAAAATCTACACAACACTGATTCACCCCCCCTCTCAGTGTTATCTGAACTCCTACAATTGGTATCAGAGCCAGTTTCCCTTTTGTAGCTTAATCAGCTTGGGTAGGTCCTGTGTGTGGAGTTCAATGGGTAAGTGCAGAAGAAATAAGAGCAAGAAAATTGTCAAGCTTCATTCTGGTCAAAAGACACAGAAGACATCATTCATATCAAAGACAGATGTTGATATAAAGTTAGTTGATAAAAATGTTCTCCAAGTTGAATCTGATATTGTCCTAGAAGAAAATGTTTCAGATGTTCCTCAGTTTGATGGTTCAAATTTTTCAGTTTGGTATGTTAGAATGCAAGTGTATTTATCCTCCTTAGGATATGATGTTTTAATGTCAGTTGAAAATGGTATTTCTGCAAATAACAAAGAGGCTCTTAAATGGAATCATTTAGCCAAGAAGGTTATTCTATCTAGTTTATCTAATGATATTTCTTGTAAGGTTGTGCAGTGTGAAACAGCTCAGGATATCTGGAAAGAACTAATAAGAATTTATCAAGATAATGATAAAGAAGAGGACACTCTGGTGTGTGAGGAAAGTGGCAATGAAGGAGTTGAAGTTCAAACTCAATTAGGTTCAGAAGAAGCTAGCATCACAAGTGATGATGATCAGGATTATGAGATTGATATGGAAGGTGAGCTCATTTGTGCCCTTGGTGAGATCAAAGAACTCAGAATGGAGAACAAAAGGTTAAAGTTACAACTTCAAGAGGAAAAGGAATCCAAGATAAAAATTCTTTCAAATCTTCAAGATGTAGAAAAACAGATAATAGATTTGAAGGCTCAAATTGCAGAAGTTAAGAAAATAAAAGAAGATGTCAATAATCAACTAAAGGCCAAAGAAGTTGATTGTGAAAAGTATGAATCTGAAATAGTCTTTTTAAGAAAGGAGTTAGAAAAGGCTTCCTCTAAATTACACAAGAATTTGTTGTTTGAAAAGAATATTGAAGAAGGGGAGTGTTCAAAAGCCAGGCAAACTCCCAAAAATAAAATTGATCTTCATGCTAGTGTTCTTGAAGATAAAGAGAAGATAGAAACTGAAATAAATGTCAAAGATGAAAAGCATAATCAAAGAAGAAGAAAAAATGCTCCTGTTAGACAAGCATACATGTACAGGTATAATTATTCTTTTAATGGTCATTGTTATGCTTGTAATCAATTTGGACACAAATCAGTTAATTGCAGAAGGAATACTGATATTGTTTGTTACAAGTGCAATAATATTGGACACATTCAAAGAAACTGTAAAATGAATAGAATGTTTGATCCTACATGGAAGCATAACATAATTGTTCAGGAGATGTCAAAAAGGTATCAGTCATTTGGTTATAACACAGTTTGTTATAATTGCAATTCTTTTGGGCATAAGGCACAGTTTTGCAGGAATAAATTGAAGACATCTAGAGCAGACACCTTGAGCAAAGAAAAGAAAAGGTTTATACAGGTTTGGAGAAGAAAACAAAGTCAGGACAAGAAGGATCCTAAACTTGTGCATCTTGCACAAGTTACATCATTAGTTGGATAACTGAGAGCGTGAAGTAAGGGGGAGTTGTTCATGATCTATCAATTATCCCCAAGAAGTTATAAAGGAGATCAGTTGATGTTTATCTTGTTTTGTTTATCATGCTTGTCTGATAATGATTGATATGAAGTTTATGATGATATTGGTTTCCAGTGTATGTCAATAATACAGGTGTTCATGTGACATGTTTAGTGGTTCTTGGCGCATACAAGATGTTGAAAGGATGTTAGAAGTTCAGTTTACAAAGAGTTTGTAGATATTGAATAATTTGGTTGTACAAAGTCTTGTTGCAGGAAGAACTTGTTAATGTAGATTGGTTTGAGTGTGTTCAGGGATGTCAAGTCATGCTTATATGGAATTGTTCTTAATGTGATAATCTGACATGGTTCTTTGACGGTTCTCATCATTAATATGTTTCAGGGAGGTATGTGCAATTTGTGTGCCTCTAGTTTTGAAGTGGTAACAGGTATGTGCTTCAAGCTATAACAATCTAAAGTTGCTTATGACATTGATGGTGAACCTTGTATTTTATCAAATTTTTCAATCAGAGATAGTTAAAGGAAAGTTTTGGAAAGTTTTTTTCTCAAAAGTGGTCTTCATGTGTTGTGATGTATGACATACTTGCACAGAGTTTAAGTTCATCAAAGGAGCTGGTATTTGAGTGCAAAGTTATGCAAAGTTTTCATCATCTTTGTATCAAGAAGTGGTATTATGTTGAGGTTGACATACATGTTTCTTTCTAGCAGGATAGTGCTTCTTTGTGCAGGTGGTGTAACAGTGATGTTTGTCCTTGTAAATGATTGACAGTGGTATTTATGAGCAGTGAAGCAGTGATTTGTTTGTGAACTTTAACACAGGGGAAACAAATAGATTCATTGGAGATTTGTCATGTGGGTCAAAAAGGTTGTTGATTGAAGAAAACTTGTTTGTTTTGTCATTAGGAGTGTGTCAGTCTTCATCTTCATAATGGTATTGTCATCAGATGTAAGTTTCATGGTATCTTTTTGCTTTCAAGTTTGAAATGTTGATGTTCAGGACAAGTTTAGCAAAATTGCATTTAGTGCTTTGAAAGGTAAGTGGTTCTTATTTTTGGTTGAAGATAACAAGATAACAGGAGTTTATGTCTTCAAGGTGCTCTTAATGCAATGTGATTACAATTGTTATGTTCATGCTATAACATCTTTCAGTGAAGTTATTCTTAGGGGGAGTTAATTCAGGCTTTGTCATCAGATGTCAAAAAGGGGGAGAAAGAAAATTGCTTTATGGAGTTTTGCCATCAATGACAAAGGGGGAGATTGATGGTGACAGGTTGTCATTGATGTTAAACAGGTTGTCATTGATGTCAAAAGTGTGTTCATATCAGGAGGAGATGGTGCAATGCAAGAGTTGCCATAGTTGTTGTTCAAAGAAGATCTCAGTTGGCTTATGTAAAATAGTCTGCTCAGATCATCAGTGACATTCACATACTATGCAAGCAGTTTCAAATCAGGAGGTTATGATTCTTCATCTAAAGAGAGTTGACATATGGTATGTTGCTTACCCCAGTAATACTTCATCTTCATGCAGTATGTTCTTGATGTGTTCATGAAAGATTGTTTGCCATTAAGAGTAATGGTTGAGTGCTTCATTGGCATAATGTTGGTTTGGTGTTCATACTGTATTGATGTCAAAAGGTATTGAGAGAGTTGAGTTGTGCATTTTCCTTTCACAAAGTATCATCAGGACTACAGGTCATTTGTGGATCACTTGTACTATTGATAGAAGTTGTTTCATATGCTTCATTGTTCAAGAGATGGTTGATCAGAATGTTACAGGTTGTTTGGTTTGTGTTTGCCACAAATAGAGATGATTTCTTGATCTTGGTATGACAAAAGGTCACATGCTTTAGTAATGCAAGAAGCAATACAGATCAGTTGTAGATGGCATAATATTCAATGGCATGTTCTTCATAATGGCAGTTTGATAGTATGGTCTTCATTTGATCTTCATTTGTTCATAGTTGTGACAAGTGCAGAGGTATAAAGTGGGTTTCAAGTTTCTAATGGATTTTCCTTGTCAATATTGTTATCCCATTAAAATCTATGCTCTCAAAAACCTAAACAAATCTAAGTCATCTCCCCTCAAACTCTACTTTACCCAATATTCATATTGCCTTTATATTTTAATGGTGACCGGGAATAGCAAGTGTATCACTTAACAATTACCTTTTGAAGGAGCTATTATACATCCATTGACCGGCCCTTTCTTTAACTCACCTTATGCAACGATCATCATATAAGTGGTCTCCATATAATGTTTGTAAGGGCCAATGTGTAAAGTGTTGGTTTTAAAACTTATTCGGCCTCCTTATGTTTATCGGCCTCCTTATGTTTATCGGCCTTGTTTCTTTTAAAATCTATGATCATAGTTAGCGGCCTTTTTGAAGATTTCTATGAAAGAGATTTAATTAAAAAAGGGCATCGCATAGTTTAAAGAAAATAAACCATGTAATGGTTTAAGAAAACAAAAAGGCCCTTAAATATCTTTTATTAAGTGGGAGCCCGTTTAAGCCTTTAATGGCTTTATTTCAATTTAAAAAAAAAACTCCTAATTTATTGGGTTTTAAAATGGAGTTTAATGTTTTTATTTTAAGGAAAGTTTTTTTGGAAATTTTAAAGAAAGATTTGTTTCTATTTTTTTGCATGGAAGCTATTTGTGAGGGGTATTTGTTTTTTTTAAAAAGGCAGAAGGTTTATTTCTAAATCTTCATAAAGATTGGAGAGATTTGTGAAGATTTTATTGGAGAATTTTTATGAAGTTTTTTTCCTCCATTCACAATATTATTTCAGATGAAGTGTTTTTTTGCAGAGATAAGAATGAGGGCTTGCAGAGACAAGAATGAGGGCAGATTAATAAATTGATGAACGGATTTCTTTTATGAAGAGAAAATAAATAGTGGAAATTATTCATGATTTCTTGCAGGAGAATGATGGAATTTGAAAGGTCTTTTGAAGATATTTTTGCACAGAAGATAAACAATTTTTTAAGGAGATTTTGTTTATACAGAGAATATATTTTTTATGCAGGATTCAATGGTTTCAATAAAGGAGTTTGTCTTCTTGCACATGGAGATTAGATTTGAAAGAGATTTTATTTTTTCTTTCAAGAGCAAATTGAAATATTTTATTTCAATTAAAGATTTCTGTATGACCTTAATTATTGTTTTAGATGAATTGTTTGTGCAGAGAAGGTGAAAGGTTTCAAAATTTTTGAAGAAGATTTACATATTTTTTGCAAGGGATAATTTGAGATGTCAAAGTGGACAGAGAAATAATATTTTTCTTATTACAAGAGATTGATTTTTGAAATAAGAAAAATTGCAGAGAGAAGGTGAAAAGTTTTTGTTTGCAGGTTCTTCATTGAGAGAAGATGAAAATGTTCATACAGAAGAGGAAAGGTGAAAAGATATTCAACTTGTATAAAGTTGTTTTTCAGGTGCATTGATGGTGTGAATTAAAAAAGAGAGATGAAATATATAGAGTTGTGAAGTGTTGTTGAGTGTATCCGGATGTAAGATTAATTTTGAACAGAATGACCATTTGACAGACATATGTTTTGTATTGAATGGAAACAGAGTATCCCTCTGATTTGTTTATTACATCTATTGGTGATTTGGTTTGCCAGTGAGGCTTTGTATTAGCCAGTGAGGTTTGTTGGTCAGTGAGACCTATTTGTTTACCAGTGAGGTATATCAGTGTTGGAAGTGGGTGCTTCTGTTTGGTATTGGAGTTGGTGCTCCATAAGGAGTTGGTGCTCCTAGATACATATTGTAGCCAGTGAGGCAGTTTTGAGTGGTTTTTCTACCCAGAGAGGGTTTTCCACTCCAGTAATTCTTGTGTTAATGATATGCTTCTATGTGTGTTCTTGCTTCTATGTTAAGATTTATCTCTATGTGGTCCTGCTCATAATTTTCATTATCAAACTTATACATATATGTGTAATAGTTCATTGATGACTTTCTCTTTCTGAGTCTTGTAAATTAAAAGTTATAATAAGTTGCAAAAATCTACACAACACTGATTCACCCCCCCTCTCAGTGTTATCTGAACTCCTACAGAACCCACACTCTCATATGCACTCATTAGATTCTTGCCAATTGATTTTTCACTTGAGCCATTCGATGTTCTTAGGGCAAGAATCTTCATAGTGGGCCTAAATTTTAGGTTTCTCATCAATTCAACAAATAGTTGACATCTTCTAGTTTCATTTAAATTATCAAAGAATAATTTGCATATCTTATTCACATATCTTTGGCAAGTGCGCATGGGAATCTTATCTTGCATGGGCTTCAATACATTCTCATCAATATTGATTAGAAACTTAGGATTCCTATGCAAAATTCTAGGAGGTGTTTTAATTGGTAAAGTTGACTCAACATTAGGAATTTCTCCAATATGTAATTGAGATGGGATAGATAACGTACCTTCAATTGGAGGTGAAAAAGATGAAAATGACGTACCTTCAACTTGACATGTGAATGATGGCATGCCAACAACTTGAGAAGAAAATGAAGATGTACCTTGTACTTCACCTGTGAAAGATAGAGTGTCTCTAATTCGAGAAGATAATGATGGTGTTCCTTTAACTTGACTTGTGGATGATGGAATGCCTCCAACTTGGAGATTCACTTTCCTCATTGCATGGAGGTTTTGCATTCGCTCCCTTTGTGCTACCAATGCCATCTCTCTCTCTCTCTCTTAGCTTAATTAGATGTGTCATGTTCAAGTCCTCAATTGGCAATGGTAGAATGTCTTCTTGTATGGTTGACAATTTTCTACTTTCCTGAATTCACCTCATTCTTTCTCTTTTCCTCTCTTTCTCAGCTTCACACTCTTCTGGTGTTAGATTCTTTGCTCATTTCCTTGGCATGATGATGATTTCTATGAGCATGATGAACAAGGCAATGATAATTAGAACCTTTTAATGACAATGAATAATGGTCACAATTAAAAAATACATTTAATAAGTTATCATGTTTGGTGATTTTCATCATTTCAGGAGCTCCAATTTCATAAAATTCATCACTGCCCTTGTTTATTAAGATATGATAAACCATGATCAAAGTCATCATAAATAGGACAAAAATCATTAAAAGATATGATAGACCAAAAAACTGTCCCAAAAAGCACTCAAATTCCTTGAATTGACAACATCAAAATCATGATCTAGAACTCCCCTAATTCTTTCTTAAATGTTCATGTATGAGCATTTCCTAGGCTAGGGAAGTATCATGGAGGTCTCTAAAATACTTTTGAACTCATCCACATGAACAAATATTATGCACCTCCCCTTGTGGTGAAAGACTAGCTTGATTCATATCCATTTTCTCAACCAAATCAGCAACTTGTTCTTCATGTTCATGGTTGTTGTAGGTTTGATAAAATTCATTTTATGATGCTCAGGTTATGCTTCTAATGGACAGTAAGTCTGATATTCTGAATGTATTAGACTGTGAGGGTTGTGAAGGGTAGTTTGAATTATATCAAAGCAAGATTGGAGTGTTTTGTGATAGGAGACGGTGTGCAGGATGTGTATGAAGGTTTTACAAACCTGTTCAAGGAGTTCTTTGAGCTTTATTGGCAATTATTTGATGAAATGTCAAGATTGTCCTAAGTAGATTGCATGAGACATTGAAACCTTCAAACTGTGACCAGTCTAGTGTGAGCCTTTTTGGTGTGTGTAGACCTTGAAACCTCCTTGAAAACACTTGTTTCAAATTGGGCTTGGAGTTTACCTTCTTGGACCATGGTAGATGTTGCGATGACTATTTTTAAGCTTCAAACAACCTTCACATACATTATAACTAGTTGGGCATGGATGTCTTCCAAGATGGAAATGATGCCATGGATGCCTCTAAACTTATGATAGTCCTATTGTTGATTTATTTATGACAGTCTTCTAGGATAGTCTACATGGTATTTTGCATACTAATTCAGCTATCAAGACTATTCTTGTGATGAGAGGACCATGAGTTAGGTGTATGAACAATATCCAAATGTTTTCAAACCCATCTTAAGGGGAGTTAATGCCTATTTAGATGTCATCCATGTCATGTAAGGGACTAAGAGCTGATGCAAAAGTAATATAATGGGACTACCATAATGTAAGGGCTTCTAACTAATGAATATGATCCTAATAATCTAAGGCATGTAGGAACTACCTCCAAAATGTCATTCAACCTTCTAAACTATACCTAACTTAGGATAACATCAATACAACACGTCTCTTGACCCTCCACCAATCAAAAAGGTCCTATATACAGTTGCAATTGAATCTAAGTAGACAAATGCAAAGCATAAACTCTCATGATGACCAATACAAAATGATTTTTATCTTCGATATGGAAGACTTGAAGGAAAATTTTCTTAGTAACATGATTTGGTGTTGTTATGTGGAGGCCATGATTGGACTGATTATATATACAGATTAGAATTGTCAAGAACCTTAAATGGACTATCAACACAACTAGGACTATCATGATAGTCAATAGGAACATCAAACAAGGTATGAAGATAATTTTATATCTTGTTACTTGGTGTAAGGGAGAGGTTTTCTAGGAATAACAAGGTGCAGAAATTTAGGGCAGAGTTCCATTTCATGATGACAAGTCAAGTCCTAAACTCTAATATTTTGAGGACTTAGCATAAGTGACAATGTTTCAAGGTGGCCAAGGGATCATGAAGAGGAGTGATGGTGTTTCACACACACATACAACAAAGGTAGCATAATGACAGTTCTCATGTGGAGAAAGATGCGTTGCAAGATCGACAGTGAGGAGTTTAGTATTTTATGCTTCAAGAGTACATCGTTACTAGTAAAGTAGAAGCAACCAAATAAGAACGGGTCATGAAGATGAAGAGGTGGTAGTGGAAGTGTTGGTTTCTAATGTGGATGTAGGAGGAACATGTAGGTGTTGCATTAGTTGTGTAATGAAGGAGAAATGGCATGAAGTATGATTCATAAATCTTTGTTTGTTCATATTGCTTGCGACATAAGGGGTTGGTATCACATATTTTGGAGAGTCATTTGAGGGCCCATATTTTAGACATGGATGGAGTGTTGGATCAAACACTTAGTGGATTGGTGTGTTGTCTCATGCATGTAGCTGTCATTGATTATTGATATAAGATGATGTGGTGTTGTTATGTCAAGAAGAATATTAAGTGCATAACAATATATATCTTGTTGAGATCATCTTAATTATGTTGGACTCTCATTATAACCTTAGATTCCAAGTTGGTGAAGGAGATTTGTTGTCAAGTTTATGAGCTATGATTGTCATAATCATTGGAGGCATTGTAATAAAGGGAGTTGTGTAGGATGAAATGTTATTTGGGACAAACTTAGGACTGTTATATGCACTAAATTTTTGGGTGGTTAATTAGTATTTACTTATCAAAATTAGTTTCTTGTACCAAAATTAGGGAGAGCTAATGACATTAAATGAAGATGGGGGAGATTGGTGCTGGTTAGAAAAATAAGAAAATATAGAGTTATATGTCTAAGATAAAAGAGAGTTAGTTATGAGAAAGAGTAGGGAATCATTAAGAGATAGTTGTAGAGCTAAGCTTAAGACATTGATATTGTGTCATCAAGATATATGTGTAGAGATTTATTATAGTTGTAGTTGTCCCTCTATGGATTGTTTTTAATCTTCCCATTTGAATGATATGATACTTGAGTTATGTTTTGTGTCATTTCTATGTTTTTGTCATTCATGTTTAACTCTACTATATAACTTTAATGAATGTGTCATATAACAATTCCCTTCTTTAGGATCCCTAACCATGAATACATCATTTGTTCTCAGAGAATAGGGTTTAACCTACAAATTTGGTAGTCATTTTTCCACATTTGTGACTATGGGTAGAAATTAGTAGAGGAATCTTCCAAAAGAGAGGTTGTTGGGTAGAAAGTGTAGCATGTGAATATACAATAAAAGTTTTATGTGGAACAAAATGAAAAATAAAGAGATTACTTTTAGGAGAGAAATATGAAGAGCAATATAAGTGTCAAATTTGGAAAACTTGATGTGAGATCTCTAAAAAAGGATATAATTTACTGAGAACACTTAGCACTATTATAGGCACTAAATGTTTGGATAGTTAAAGGGCAGTCTTATCAACAAAAGAATAATCAATCCTAAAATCTCTCTTAACTATTATGACAATGATACCCGTGTGCTATGTGACATTATGCATAAGGATTATTAGGTTCAAATATGAACAAAATATGCAATAGGCTCTCACTACCCTATTCACAAGGTAAGAGATGACAACATGATGAAAATGACTAATCTTATATACATATTAGAATTGTCAAGCACCTTAATTGGACTATCAACACAACTAGGACTATCATAACAGTCAATACCTAGAACAAACCAGGTATGAAGATAATTTGATATATCTTGTCAAGGTGTAAAGGAGGGGTTTTCTAGGAATTATAAATGTATAGGACAATCATTGTAATTTCACGAATATATATATATATATATATATATATATATATATATATATATATATATATATATATATATATATATATATATATATATATATATATATATATATATATATATATATATATAAGAATATATATAAAGAACATAAGCATATAAGTTGATGAATTAAATAACATAAGAATATATATAACTGAATTAAAATGGATATAAAGAACATACCTTGGAATTTGATATTAGAGTTGACGAATTCTCCAAATTTTGGCTTCAAAATCCTTAAATTCTTCTTTTTCGCAAGTTTGATTATGAATTCTATATAACTCTAGAGTAGGATTAGTGAAATTTATGGAAAAAAACATATATCATCAAATTCAATCTATATATCAATGGTAATTAGATTTCAAATAATATCACACATGAAACAAGAAACTTTACTTCCACATAATCAAATTTTCTCCAAAAACATGCAAGATCAGTTATTCTATGTTGAAAAACCAAAAAAGGTGATGGATTGATCCAAAAATTATTCTTATATGTCAAAGAACATGCAAAAGCATTTTCTTGTTAGATATATTGCATGAAAATCAGGAATAACAATCATGTGGGGTCTGAATCATGGATCCCACATGCTTTTTTACTATTTTTTATGCTTCCCAAAATGCACATAAAAAGATTAACCTTCATGCATGTAGAGAGAGAGAGAGAGAGAGAGAGAGAGAGAGAGAGAGAGAGAGAGAGAGAGAGAGAGAGAGAGAGAGAGAGAGAGAGAGAGAGAGAGAGAGAGAGAGAGAGAGAGAGAGAGAGAGAGAGAGGGGCAAATAGAGAGATAGAGAGGGATAGGTGGAGAAAGAGATGGGGAGAGGGGGAGAGGGGAATTGAGATAGACAAAGGGGTCTAGATGGAGGAAGAAAGATAGATAAAGAGGGAGATAAAGATAGATATATAGAGAGGGGAGATATAGGGAGATAGAGAGTGAGGGAGAGATAGATAGGGAAATAAAGAGAGAGGTAGAGAGGGATATATTAAGAGATAGAGTTATGGGGAGAGATAGAGATAGTGAAAGAGATGGAGAGATGTCCAGAGACATACCTGGAGAGACATTTCAAGAGGTAGAGGGATGGGCAGAGAGATGGAGAGGAGAGACATAGAGAGGAAGGGAGAGAGAGGTAAAGAGGGATATATTAAGATATAGGGATCTATGTGGAGAGATAGAGATAGGGAAAGAGATCAAGAGATGTCCAAAGACATAGGTAGATAGATTTGAGCTAGAGGGATTGAGAGAGTGATAGAGAGGGGGAGTGAGATAGTGAGCTCGAGGGAGAGATAGAAAGGTATAGTTAGATAGAGGGGATCTATAGCAAGTATGTGCCTAATCGGCATTTTCATTGATGTCAACATATCCTTGTTGTCATTAGTGTCAATTGTATCTTATTCTATTACTTGTTTAGAAGACATGTATGTTGAGGATATTGAGAAAATTAGGCTCTCTGGAAGAAACAAGTGAGTTATAGAGAAGTGTTGTACATACAGTGAGTTGTATGCTGAAGATCAGTCTGGAAAACTACTTTGCATTTATTTCTTCTTAAAGACTGTGGTCTGTAGATTGAAAGTAAGTTAGAGGTATGTTTGATGATGCTACATTTAGGGTCAGAGCCATTTGCATGAAGATCTGAATCAGTTGTGCTCACTAGAATGAAATCTACTTTTTCTGTAAGTTCAGTTGAGACAGGAAGATAGAATTTGGCTCTGCATTCCTCTACAATAAAGTATTTTGCTATGTGGTTCTAGAGGGAAGTCTAGGATGATGGTAAGTGCCTACAGTTTCAATGGTTTACGGTTTGGTGGTCCACAAGCTACCTTTCTTATATGATAGTTGAAGACAGAGAAGTTCATGTGTTTCAATGAGAAGATTCCTATGTTCAAATAAAGTGGTTAAGTTCGTGTGGTTTCTCTTGATTATTATAGCATGCTTGTGGATGTCTCATAATCATGTTTGTATCTAGACTTTGGTCTGCATTAATAAATTGAGATGGCGTGTGAAGATTGTTCCTAGATAATGTAGTGTGTAACCAGTCTTCACTGACCTATTTGTTCCCAGTGATTGCAGAGATCTCTTGAAGATTGTGGAAGCATGTTGTGGCATGGAAGATCATGTCTTAGTCCCAATTAAGGCATGGCATGATCCACATTTCATTCCCTTTGCATGATGTTGCAATAGGCCAGGATCTATTTTGTAAATGTTTATAATATCGACCTTGGAGATTGTTCCAATGGTTGATGATTGTGATGCCGACCTTGATGATCATTCCAAGGTTGATGTAGTGTATAAATACTTGTAGTTGAGTCATGGAAAAGGGTCCTTGAGTGAAAATGATAATATATTAAGAAAGGTCCAAAGGTAGAGCAGAGGAAGGGTAGAGGAAAGAAGAGGAAGAGAAGAAAAGAGGAAGAGCAGAGCAGAGGAAAGGTAGAACAAGGAAATTATTATAATTTAGTTGCAAATAGAGAAAGGTGTTGAACATGGAAATGAATAGGGTTTAACAGTCCTTAGAGTTTAATAGCCCTTATTGTAATTTTACTAGGTTTAGGGTTGAGGTAGTGAGCCTGCTAGACCTAGTTTTTCTTCATGGTAGTAAACCAATATGTTTATGGCCGTGGAGTGACCAAGCCTAAACATCATTATTTCAAGATTGAAATATATATTGAGAGTTATTCCTCTCCATGGTTTTTCCCCACCTTGGGGTTTTCCACATAAATCTGGTGTCTCTTGTGTTTGATGTTATATTTGTGGTTAAGTTTTTGATTTCATGCACTCATGGTTAAATCATAATAATTGTGGATAAGTGATGAATGTTTGAATTGTAGAAAGTGTTTGAGTTTTTGTGACAACTGATTCACCCCCCCTCTCACTTGTCCAGTGCATATCAACAATTGGTATTAGATAAGGGTATCTTGATTTCTCAATCTAAGTATGTGAAAGAATTGTTAAAGAAATTTGGGATGGAAGACTCTAAACCAGTATGCACACCTATGATAACTTGTTGTAAGTTGAGCAAAGATGATAACTCACCCATGGCAGACTAGAAAAAGTATAGATCTATGATTGGAGGATTACTTAATCTGACTTAAACTAGACTTGATATAATGCATGCAGTGTGTCTTGTGGCAAGATTTCAGGCAAAACCTAAGGAATCACATGTGATGATAGTCAAAAGAATTTTGAGATATTTAAAACACATAATAGATTATGGTTTGTGGTAGCCTAAGGACTATGACTTTACTCTCAGTGCATATACTGATGCTGATTGGGTTGGAGATGTGGATGATAGAAAAAGTACAAGTGGAGGTGCATTCTTCTTGGGAAAAAGATTAGTATCTTGGCTAAGCAAGAAACATGATTCAATAGCCTTGTCTACTGCAGAGGTAGAATACATTGCAACAGCATGCAGTTGCACTCAAGTGTTATGGATGAAGCAGATTTTGAAGGACATTAAAGTTGTGTATGAAGAACCTATTGCAATCTTTTGTGACAACAGAAGTTCCATAAACATATCAAAGAACCTAGTGATATATTCAAGGACCAAGCACATATCCATTAGGTATCACTTCCTAAGAGAAAAAGTGAGAGAATGAAGTCAAGTTGGAGTATGTTTCTACCAAGGATTAGATTGCAAACATTTTTACTAATCCTTTGCCCAAGGATACTTTTGAGTATCTCAGAGAAAAGTTAGGGGTCATCACCCCTCTTGCTCTAAACTAAGATGCACAATAGTGCATCAGTTCGGAGGTATTCAGAGGTCTGGATTGATGCTTTTTAGAGTTACTTCTGTGGGGGAGTAGTCAGAAAGTTTAGAGGAGAGTTTATATCAGAGAAGAAGAGTGCAAGAATGTGCTCTTTGCCATTGATGTCAAAGGGGTAGAGAAGTCATGTGAAAAACTTAGAGTGCAGATGTGTATGAGAAAGGGGGAGAATTTTGGAGAAAGAAAGAGTGCAAGTGTGTAAAGAGAAAGGGGGGGAATCTTGTCTTGATGGTTGTTGCAGTTTTTCACATCATATGTTGCCATCAATGACAACGGGGGAGATTGTTGCAAGTATGTGCCTAATCGGTGTTGTCATTAGTGTCAATTGTATCTTATTCTATTACTTGTTTAGATGACTTCTATGTCAAGGATATTGACAAAAGTAGCCTCTTCGGAAGAAACAAGTGAGTTACAAAGAAGTCCAGTATAGACAATGAGTTGTATGCTGAAGATCAATCCGGTAAATTACTCCGCATTTTTTTCTGCTTGAAGACCATGGTCTGTAGATTGGAAATAAGATAGAGGTATGTCTAAGGATTCTACATTTTAGGTTGGAGCCATCCACATGAAGATCTTGTTGGAATTAGACCGGACAACTGAGAGGGGGGTGAATCAATTGTCACACAATATAAAATTTTTCTACTTTTAAACTCCTTTATTATCCTACTACCAGATTAATGATGAAAACATTAAAGCATAGATCAACAACATAAGAGTAGAAACATAATCAACACACTTGACACCAAGATTTTGACATGTAAACACGGTTAAGTGAAAAACTACAGTGGGGGTTCACCCACAAAGATTTGTACGCTGTTAAAAGTACTTTAGAAAAATAGAAGGCACATGCCTTCAAGTACACTACCCAGAGCTCATTGTTCAAAAAGGGAGGCTCACTGCCTACAAAATTTATTTAGAACAGAATGAATTAACTGAGAAATAGCATCTACTTCATGCCTGGTTCAGTTTCAATGAATGCTCATAAACTTCTGCTTTGCCACAAATTCTTCTTTACTAACTTCACACTCTATACTACTCTTGCTCCTTTTCTTCTCTACCCTACTTCTGATCCTTCATTCAAATTTAATTTATTTTGCACAAGGATGATGTTTAACAACTCTTTAACAAGTATTTATACACTTCATCCATCTTGGAATGATCAACAAGGTCGGCCAAACTTAACACGGATCTTTACACTGTCGGCCAATCATAGATGAGATTTGAATCTTGCTCTATTAACATGCCATGCTTCATAAAATGATCTTTAGATCCTCCACAACATGCTAGAAGCATCCGGTCGGCCAAGACTGGGAAGAACAACAACAACCAAGAGGAAAACTTCAATCACGAGCTCCTTTATCAATACGGACCACCAACACAATAGCCACACGATCCAGAGACTACCACAAGAACAATTAAGTCAACAAGAACAACCACACCACTTCGCATCACCAAAATTACTTGCATCTTCACACTAAACCTCAAGAACACACACTGCCATGATTGTCATACTAGAGAGATTGCTTTTGGACCTCCAAACCATGAACCACTTGAGTTGAGGGAACACACCAACATACCAAACATGACTCCAGATTTGCAGATCACAATATGCTCATACCGAACCAATCCGGGCCAAGTTCTTGCCACTCTGTCATCATTAAACAACTATAGAAACTTGTTCTACTCAGAAGGCTATAACTTTTCCAAATCTTCATGCAGACCTCTCAAATTTCAACTAGAGAAACAATAGACAACCCTATACAAACCTTTTTAATCTGCATAATTTGATCTTCACCTTATTCGAAATACTAATCATTACTCTATACTATCTTCACTATTTCTGAGAGAAAGATATGTTGACATCAATGACAACACATTAGGCACATTACAACACATATTTGCTCTTATTTCCCTTCTTCCTCCTTCTCTATAAAGGCAAAAGATGGAAGGCCCAAGGTCTAGAGTTCGCTAATAATGTAATTATCCTTTGTAAAGTAGAGTTTAGGGGGTGGAATTTCCTCCTTTCTTCTTCTCTTTTGTATGGTAGAACACCAAAGGCCTGAGGCCTGATCTCCAATGACTTCCATGATTTTCAGAAACAAGGGCAAGAATGTTAAACCAAGGGCTCTCCATGATCAATCTTTTTCAAATCCTGCTTCCAAGGTAGGAATCTAGTCCAGATGAAAAAAAAACATCTAGCTCCAACTGGAAAAATTGTAGTTGAGCATTTATTATTGTGGGTGGAGTTTCAAGTACCAATTTTTAACGCAGATAGTTGAAGATATTTGTTCAACTACTTCTATGAAGATATTTTTCTATATTTATGGCATCCCCTTTTGTAAAATAACTTTTGACAGAGCCCAAGGGGGTGAATTTATTGGTGAAATGATTGAGGTCAATGTAATGAAGTGTTGTATATGCATAGAAAAAGATGTAAGGTGGGTTGGAAAATAGTTAGATATTCTTCATGCTTATGTATTCCAAACATAACTCTTCTCTACTGTAACCATGCCTTTTGATCAATACATATGGTGTTTTACTTTTTCATGCTTTTTAACTCCATGTAGTCTTAGAATTAGATATTGTTTATGAATGTTTAATTCCTTGCAATCCATTCTTTACCTCTATTAAAATCTTCATGATTTGTGTAAGTTTATCAGTTGTATTCATTTATTTGTACATCTTAACTCTGTGAGTGTTCTATATTCAAACCTAGTGCATCACCCCCTTTTGATTTTTAGTTTATCCCTCTTCCTATTTTCCTCAATAGTGGATAGATTATGTTTATTCTTAGGAATAGCTGAATCCCTTATTCAGTGAAGGAACCAAACTCTCTCTAGAGATTTGGCCTCCTTGTAGGGTCCCACACCTGGAGGTCATCTCAATGTTTCACTGGATTGTTAGAGCCCTAATAGCCTTTAACACAGGGTGCAAATCCATGTGACAATGGTCACAAAGTTAGGAACTTTGGCAATAATGGCCCTCCCCTGAGCCTTTTTCAAGATTTTAGGGATAGGCCTCAAAAACTATTTCAAAACCTCTAGATATAGGGAAATTTGTTATCTCTTCTCCTAGGGAGATGTTTGGTGAGGCAAAATATTTTTGAGCACCAGTAGCAGTTTCATTATTGTCTCATCTACTAGCCAATACTGCTCGACATGCTTTCCCTTCCCCAATTCTGTAATGAAGGTCCTATAGCCTATTATCACCTAGAATTGCACCCTTCTTGGAGAGAGTCCAAGCATTCTAATGATACAATGGGAATGATCTCGAGGTGTGGGACCTTACAAATTGAGATTAGACCTCTAGAGAAGGCTGGTTCCCCATTCTAAGCCTAATGCTTAGAGAAATATATCTAAACCTAGTGCTAATGCTATAAGGGAAAAGGGTTAGAAGGAAACTAAAATCAAAGGGTGATACACTAAATTTAAATGTGTTTAGCTACAACTGAATCAATATAGTAATAGTCTCATAGATGGAAAGACTTACATAGACTCATATTGATCCTAATAGAGGTCAAGGTAGAATAATGGGGGAATGAAAGAGACCATTTTACCCATAATGCATAGCCCACACTAATCCAAAGAGCAAACACAATGCTAAAATAATAAAAGAGAGGCAAAATACTAGTTTTTATTAATTATAGAGGCCAAATAGCCATCACAAAATAGAGAATAATGGAAGGAGATAGACGTAGAACAACCAATTACATTCATTGGTGAAAAAAACTAGAGACATGAGAGGCTCAACATAAGAGCACAGTCCATCAAATCTAGTTGCTCCTACAATTGCATTATAGATGTTTGGTTGCAAAAATCCTCTATCCTATAGCATCCCAGAAGAACAACCAACCCCATACATCTATTTCACATGTATATATATAGCATTTTATTTCACTATAGCAACAATGGAAGTAGGAAGAGTTGTCAACAAGAAAAAGCCACCACCCATGTTGCATTAACTCAATTTGACATCCCTAGGTTTCACCCACATCGCCCTGTCAGAAGGTATCTCAACTAGAAGGGACATCGACCTGCAAGAATTCATGGCAGAAAATATTTGGAATAGGGGAAAATGAAAGATATTTTTGGGCCTTCAATGTGAGCAGCTTAATCATCTACCTGCAACAATCAATGCAACAAGTATCTAAAAGGGGCAGCTGAGAGATCAGGTTTGCATTGATGGCAGATGGGATGGATCACCCCTGAGCAAAGATTTTACAACACTTTAAATCCCCAAGCCCTTTGAATTTCTACATCTTTCATCACTTGAAACCTTTGAATAGTTAGGCTATGCAAAACTTAATTCAACTTCTAAGACATCCTGTCGGCCAGAGCTAGCACATTCATCTCTAGAGTTAGAGACCATCTTACACACTGTCAATTTTATCTTCGTTGCAAAAGGACTGTCATTTGTATGCATACAGACATACAAAAATGGATACATTGTAAAAAAAATGGTGACATCACCATCCTGAAGAACCTGGTCAGAGAGGAGATTTGGATGATGTCACCTACATATTGGGTCCTTCAAACTGTTCAATCTTACACTTATGCGCTTTCTTCACTCACCTTTTTCATATATAATTTTTATATATATCAGGCTGTCGGGGAGACCTCAAATTGAGTCATACCAATATGCAAAAGTCTTGCCGATGGCCCTTTGTATCCATTTTTGTATCACCATTTGAATCAGCCTTTAAATCATCTTTGAATCTCCCTGACACATGTCATCATTCCATTGGATCCTCAAGTTGTGGTTCCATCGCTGCAAAATAGACCGCTGAGTTACCAGGACCCACCGCTGCACTATTTCCACTCTTCATTTTGCATATATCAGGCTATTGGGGAGACCCTGAGTTGTGTCTCACTGATAGGCCCATCTCCCATCGATATACTTTTGTATCCCCCTTTTGTATGCACATATTGGGCTATCGGGGAGACCTTGAAATAAGTCTCATTGATATAGAAAGGTCTCACCGAAAACCCCTTGCATCCTCCTTTTGTATAAGCCTTTGAATCTATAGTTGTATATGCAATTGTATCTGATTTTGTATGTTCTTTTGTATATGCATCGGGCTATCGACGGAACCATAAACCAAGTCCCGTTGATAGGCATCTTTCCCATCAATATACTTTTGCATATCCCTTTTTACATATGCTTTTGTATATGTGATACAATCGCATGTGCATACACAGTGGATCTCAACATTTTATGAAGCAAATTGGAATTGGGTTCAAGTTCAGGAATGCAACTTGCTCCTTTGTATATCACTTTGTATATGATCATGTATATGTGATATACAACTATGGACCCCATCTTGAAGTCCACTAGAATTAAATCTCTAGTCACGTCTGGATTGTATCTTTTGCCCTTTGTATCTACCTTTGTATATCGCTTTGCAATGTAATATACAAAGAAAACCAAATACATATGCCTTTGCATCTAAAACCAACTGCATTTTTCTCTCGGCTCTCCCTTGTACAATCACATTTGTATCTCACCTTGTATCTTGCATATACATGCAATCAAACATACAAAAGTGCATAAAACACCTTCACCTCTTCAAGCTGATTGCATTTTACTTTTGGGTTCAGAATTGTATATGCCCTTATATATGCAATATGTCAACAAATATACATACAAAAGCATACAAAGACGCATACAAGGAACCTGATACAAACGAAAATGTATATGAGATACAAATTCGACCAAATGATAAAAAACCCTCAAATAGAGGATGGTGTCACCCTCATATGTATAAAATGACTAAGTATAAAACTAAGAAATCTCTGTGAAGGAAGGCACTTGAAGACAAAAGATTTCTGAGTTTTCCTGGGTTTTCTGCAAGGATTATCTAGATGAGTTCTTGGGAAATTTTACAAGGCATATCATGAGGAATTGAAGGATTTAGGCTTGTAGGGTCAATTTCCAAAGGATGTTTAGGGGATATTCAAGGTGAACTGTTTGACTCGGGATAGATGAAAAAAATAGGTCAAAATTTTGGCGACCTCTCAGGGATGTTTGCCTACTAAACAAATTGATCAGTGGCCTTAAGTACCCATTGGGAAAAGAGTCAAGTCTAAAACATGCTAGAAAACTAGAATGTGCCTCCAAAACACATAAAAAAGGGGGGGAGAGGCCTGCATTCTCCTAATGACAATGCATCTTGTGCAAAAGCACTTATTGAAAGGAAACTGTTGTGATGTTCACAACACGCCCCATTATGCTCCTTAGCAAAATGGGGACCCCTGCTGATGTTTTGCTTTTTGCTTCTGCTTGTGTTTTTCTGCTTTCTGGCGGTCTGGTAAAAAATGGTCAGGTGCATCATCATCATGATATTGGATAAGGTTGATCATCATCATGAGGTCAGTTTGTCAAAGTTCATATTTTGTTTCTATGACCTCATATTTAGAAAGAGCTTGAAATTCCATGTAGGTTTGCCTTTTACTTCACTTGAAAATTCGTCCATATGTGGAAGTTATGCACGGTCAAAGTTTTGGTCAAACCTGATATTCGCAGGAGGATCATCATATTTTTATATCCTAAGTCATGTTGTCAGGGTCATCATGATCTTGATCTATCACCCGATAAAAATCATGCAGTCGCAATATCCGGACGTCAATCTTAGGTGATAGTGCCCTTTACCCGTCAAATGGGCTTATGCGCATTATGCAGCATCATGTATTTTTTAGGAGGGTCATATGTTATAAACTCGGTTTTTGTTACATGAAGAACATCATCATCATCATATTTGAACCCCCCCCGATAATATCCTGAGGTTCAAATATCATGATGATATCAACTTTATGTCAAGGTAAGTTCCCCGTCGAGCGGTCTTTGTATAGCGAGCATCATCATGATATTTCAACATTACCTGATCTTATAATATCATGCTGATCACCCTTAGAAAATCCACCTTCGGCATATTTGCATGCGCATGTTATAATCCTATCGCAAGGTCATCATCATGATATTTGCTGAAGTTTGAAATATGATGATGACGACTTCATATCATCCTGATCTTTCACGGGTTATATTCACTGAAATTCGTTGAGTGATGGAGACATCATCATCATAATTCGATATGGAGGATCATCATCTTCATATCCTCCTGATCTCCGGTTAGCGAAATATCATGATGATCACCCTATCTATTAAGAAGAAGTCGATATTGCATTTCTCAAACAGCATGATCATATTTTACAATATCACCCTAGCGCAAATGTCATGATGACCTCAACTCATCACTGTGCTCCGAAAACAAAATATGATGATTACGTCATCATGATAATTCGATGAGGAGGGTCATCATCATATTTTTATCCTGTCCTGTTGCCAAGATCATCATGATCCTGTTTGTTCACCTAACATTTCGTGAAGTCCTCCTGCCGATGAAGTAAGACCTTTTGAATATCCTGATGATCCTCATCAGCATCACATTTTCCTTCAACAGGATATTTTCTAAAACATGATCCGGTTGGCAGAATATCATGATGACGTCATGTTCTAATTTAACGAAAGGTCCCGAATATCATGATGACGTCATCCCGATCTAATAAACGAAGAAGTAAATATCCTGATGATCATCATCATCACATTTTCCCTTCGACAGGATATTTTCAAACATGATCCGGTTAGCGAAATATCATGATGACGTCATATTTTAAGTTTAACAAAGGCCCCGGATATCATGATGACGTCATCCCGATCTGATAAACGAAGAAGCTAATATCCTGATGATCATCATGATCACATTTTTTCCCTTCGGCAGGATATTTTCTAAAGCACGATCCGGTTCCCGATTATGATGATGATGTCTTATTCTAAGTTCGAAGAAGCAAATATCCTGATCATCATCATCATCACATTTTCCCTTCGGCAGGATATTTTCTAAAGCACGATCCGGTTCTCGAATATGATGATGACGTCTTATTCCAAGTTCAACAAAAGCAAATATGATGATGATCATCATCATCCTGATCTTTCGAGAGGGTTACCTTGGCCGCGAAAAGGATCATATTACAATCATCATCCTGATCATGCTCCTTAGGTGACCCGATATCATAATTATCCCCTGATCTTAACTGAACATGATGATGACGTCATCCTTAGCATTTCAATGAAGCCCGAATATCATGATGACGTCACCATCATCTTCCTCTCCTCGGCAGCATGATCATATTCATATCCTCCTATTCTTCTTCAACATGATGATGATGATGATGTTGTTCTTTTCTCCAATATGCAGAAGCGGAATATCATGATGACGTCAATCTGGACCTTCAGGAGGGAGAGCATCATATTTTCAGAATATCATGATGATGAAGTGAATGTCGGCCAACATGTTTTTTTTGACACGCCGATAGCGATGGTCATGCCGATGGGCGGGAAATGAAGCGGTGGAGTTTTAAAGTGTTTTTTTTGGCGCCTCTGGCATTTTTTCGGTCAGCGATGGTTGACCCGATGAAGTTTGAGCAATCTGAGCGCATTTTGGACACGTTTTGAGGAGTTTTCTGGATCCGATTTCCACAATCTTGCGCAGTCACCTGGATTTAAACGCTTATTTTAATTTCATGCTGTTTTTGTGATAAATGTGAAACTTATTGCTTGTCTTGTCTTGCAGGCTTGCAGTTGAGGAAGCAGCTGGAAAGTCAACACAGTGATCTCATAGAGGCAGAAGATCTGATCTCAGGAGCAAGAAGATAAGGATGAGATGCGAAAAGTCAAGGCCATTCAAGTGAAGAAGAGGGTTGCAGCTGGGAGTATCATCACAAAAGACAAGCAGAAGTTATTACCCAGCTGCCGGAACTTCTCAGAAGGGGCAATATTTCACCCAGATTTGACAACTGCTCAGAGATATTTTTGAGAACTGGTTCACCTGTATTTATTGCTGTAACCAGGGGTTTGAACCAGGGGGTTTGGTTAGGTTTTTGCTGTAGTGAGGACAATCAGAATGTCTTTATATTGTGCCTCTCTGCACTGTAATACTTTACAACAGGGATTTTTAGGGCCTACAACGGGGATTTTAGGGGTTACAACAGGGATTTTAGGGCCTACAACAGGGATTCTAGGAAAACACAGCAAGTTAGCTTAGCATAGTTTAGTGTAGAAGAAGGAGGTCACCTGTTTGTCTGCAGTAAGGTGCACGTGGAATGTCTGGCTGCCTTACTATATCTGTAAAGCTTGTAAGTTCTCTGTAGTATGATCAATGAAACTAAGAGTCATTCCTACATAGTAAATCATGTATGACTATTCGTTTCTAATACAATAGAATCTGGAGTTCTGCATCTATCTTCTGAGTGTTCTCCTGCTCTTCTTTGTGTTTTGAAATATCTTCTTTGAGAGCTTGCAATTTTAAGTGTATGTTTGTGAAAATGCTCAGAACTTACATTTAAGGTTTTTACTGTGGATTTGATCAAATTACTGTGGTATTTACATAGTGCATAACAGAAACAATTAGATCCTTTGGTAGATTAAATGAGGTATAGATTAGATCTTTCTAACTTTTCCCAACCCATCTGAAATATTTAGCTGAAAACGTATGAAATCCAAAGGAAATTGTCTCAAATTTGAAGAAGCATGCATAACAGAGCTATAAGTAGACAGTTTTCATAAATAGATAAAGAAGAAGGCTGCAAAAAAATCCAAGAAAACCCTCTGAAACTTGCAGCCCGGTAACACTTGTATGCAAATGAACAGAATACTTGTTGAAATCTATGACCTCTTTGCATATTCTTAGTCCAGTAAGCCACCAAACAAACCTAAACTACGTAAGGCCCCTTGAACATTACAGCTTCACATTGACCAACTGAACTTGACCAACCGAACCATTGTAGACTTGGGATTAGTTGAATCTCAAATGATTCCTTCTTATCTTTCAAGTATAGTTTCAGTTCATTTCATGTGAATTTTAACTTATTGTTATGATTGCATCAAAACAGTCATCAACAATTTTCTGGCGCTAGAAGGAGGGCTAGAAGGCTGTATATTGTAATCATCAACAGTTTTCTGGCGCTAGAAGGAGGGCTAGAAGGCTATATATCGCAATCATCAACAGTTTTTTGGCTCTAGAAGGAGGGCTAGAAGGCTGTATATTGTAATCATCAACAGTTTTCTGGCACTAGAAGGAGGGCTAGAAGGCTGTATATCGCAATCATCAATAGTTTTTGGTGCTAGAAGGAGGGCCTGATTTGGTTTAGGGTTAAAATTTTGAGTTTTAAATGTTATATTCTGAGATATGTTAGATCTCATAAAATTTCAAAGGCCTAAAAAGTTGAAAGAGGGTCCCATTTTCAATGGACTCATATAGGAACAGTTTTCAAGTTGACATTCCTTCATTTCAGAAAGCTTTGAATAACCAGCTTTATCCTAAAAATTTATATAGCTATGGTTTATTTGGAAGGTGTAGGATACATAAGTCCATAGAGCATGGTGAGCTTAATTGTCTAGCTTTCCTTACAAGATTAGATTTACATTTGAAAGGACTAATCTCTCTCTCAGATGTGTATAAGACTGAAAGTTGGCAGGGAAATGAGGAGATTATTGAGCGACAGAAGGATGCAGCACCAACGGTCATTAAATGTGCAGAGGATACAAAGATGGGCCCAATGCTAAGAATAAGGGATAGTAAGATCTCTCTCCAGGAATCATGTGATGGTAAGAAAAAAAATCTATCTTTTCGTCAGGATCCGGCTGTGATTAAAGTTAGTGAAAAGTATAAATATCCTAAAAAATACAGAGAAGAAATCACAGCTCATGTCCCTTTTCTAGATAATAAGCAAAAAGGATTTAATGAAAAAGAAAAGGAAAGTGAGGTTCATCTTGATACATTTGATAAATATATGGAATTACTAAGGAATATTTGTCAAGAAGAAACCTCCGGGTCTGGCCTAAAAAGTTTTAACGAACATGATTTGGCAAAGAAATGTAAACAAGCATTGGCAGAATTAAAATGCACTAAAACTGATAAGATCCCTACTGTAGAAACTAGTGAAGTCATAGAAAAGAAAGTAAATCCTAGTGTTACGACTGACTTCTTTGAATTAAATGATCAAAATCAAGATTGTTGCAGGTCAATAAGATTAGACTCTTCACTAAATGACAAATGTGAGTCATCTGATGAACAATTCTTGAAAAAAGAGGATACAGAGGATCATGGAGCTGCTGTACACAGTCAGACATCACCCCCATGCCATGTTGAAAATAAAACAGGGGAGTACTCCTGTCAATCTACTTTCAATTTGCTCTTGTCCATGTTCAACCTCCTCATCATCATTTTCAATAAAATAGGGGAGCTCTTCAAATAGGTTTGTATCATCAACTTTTGCACTTTTTAGTATAGGGCTTCCTACTTACCCCTCGTTGCGGTTTGGAACTTCACTGTCTTGTTCGGCCTCAACCTGCAACAATTTATCATTATCATTATTGCCTCTATGTTGTTGCATATCCATGACCAGCTGCCCATCCTCTTCATCTTTAACGTAATTAGGTAGCTCATGAAGAAGGGCAACATCATCCACTTCTGGGATGATCTCAGCAATCTTTTCCCTTAAGGTTACATCCTTTGAGTGCAGCTCCACTAGATTTTGCTCAAGTTGCCTCTGTAGTTGAAGGTTTTCCCCATATGCTCTCTCTGTGAGTGTAGGAAAAAACTACTTCTCATTTTTTTTATCTTCTTCCACCTCCTTCTTTGGCTCATCTTTCCAATTATCTTGGTAGACAATAGGTCCACCCTTGAGGATTGAAAGAGCATCAGGGGAAGAGGCTTGAATATCTTCTTGAATTTCTTGGAGGGGAGAGGGTTCTAGACAAATTTGTTCCTAGGGAGTGATAATTTGAGTTTGCACAGGAATAGGGATTCGCTTGAATCTTGAGGTCGTAAACACATACTCTTCTAGCTTAGCAATTTCATCATAACTATCCATGCAAAGGGAAAAATAAATGGGTTAATAACAGGATATAGGGGGCTGAGTTTGTGCCAGAACAGGTTCTTGTGAAGGTTGAGGGTCTCTAAAACTTGGGAGTTTAAAACCAGGAAGTGGTTTTGGAGGCGCAGATGGATTATCCTGCCTGAAGCTTAGAATTTTATGTTTGGGGGTTGCCTCTGGAATAGGCTGAACATGTGCAAAGAATAGGGGCTGCTCGAAGCTGGGAATGGATGGAAATGTTTGAGCTACTTGCCTCATCTGATGCTCATGATTTTTCGTCCTTATAGCACTCTTTTCTTGGAAAACCCTCTCTTGTGCCTCTCGTTGTAGGTCTTGCTTCTTCATTTCTTCATACTCTGTAACCTCCCTCATTAGATCTAAGAGCGCCTCCTTGAGATCACACACATTTATGATGCTGAGATCATAAAACCATTGATCAAAAGGTACTGAGATCATAAACACATTTAGGTACATCATTCAAAAGTCCATCAAGCTTTAGGAAATTTCTCATGAGCTCATTAAATGCATCAGCATTCACATGATCAACATATTGGAACTAATTAGGAGGGTAGCTACACTAACTAGGATCAAAATAGTCTTCTTGGGGTTGATAATAAGCATTATTGGGTTGCCAAGGAGACATATCGTAGGCGGGTGGGAGGTATGCATCATTAGAATACTGATATTCTACAGCAATAGTGGCATATGACATAAAACTAGGGGTGTTTTAGGCCTGAAAAGTCTAATATGGAAGCATAAAATTTTGATTTTGGTTGGGTGGAGGGGAATAGCCATAGTTTCCATTAAAAATTGACATCTTAAAGCCTTAAGGACCAGGAAACATTCATACAATCAACAAAATGTAAGAGCAAACAAGTCTTCCCTTTAGAGAAATATGTTCATACCAAGGAGTCGCCAAGTGATTGAAATGCTTCAACAAACTGAACAGACCAGGAAAACCACCAAAATCCTGATCCTTGAAGAAATTTTAGGCACTTGGGATTCCTTTACTAGTAGGTTTGTTTAGTAGAGTCACCATGGTGTTGGAGAGATTGCCCTAAATGGCAAGATACACTAAAAAGCACACCAAAACTCTTCAATGGATGATAAAGATCATCAAATTGTCCCACGGGGTGTGCCAGAAACTATTGTCACCTAGAATTGTACCCTGCTTCGAGAGATTCCAAGCATTCTAATGATACAATGGGAATGATCTCGAGGTGTGGGACCTTGCAAACTGAGATCAGACCTCCAGAGAAGGCTGGTTCCTCATTCTAAGCCTAATGCTTAGAGAAATATATCTAAACCTAGTGCTAATGCTACAGGGAAAAAGGGTTAGAAGGAAACTAAAATGAAAGGGTGATACGCTAGATTTAAATGTGTTTGGATGCAACTGAATTGACACAGTAATAATCTCAAAGTTGAAAAAACTTACACAGACTCATATTGATCCTAACAGAGGTCAAGACAGAATAATAGAAAAATGAAAGGGACTGTTTTACTCATGATACACAGCCCACACTAATCCAAAGAGCAAACACAATGCTAAAATAATAAAAGAGAGGCAAAATAGCCATCACAAAATAGAGAATAGTGCAAGGAGATAGACACAAAATAACCAAATACATTCATTGGTGAACAAAACTAGAGACATGAGAGGCTTAGCATAAGAGCACAATCTATCAAATCTAGTTTCTCCTACAATTGCATTACAGAGGACTGGTTACAAAAATCCTCTATCATATAGCATCCCAGAAGAACAACCACCCCCATACATATGTTTCAAATGTATACATATAGCATTTTATTTCACTATAGCAACAATGGAAGGAGGAAGAGTTGTCAACAAGCAAAAGATGCTACCCATGCTGGATTAACTCGGTCTGACAGCCCTGGGTTTTGCCAACCTGGCTCTGTCAGAAGGTATCTCAGCTAGAAGGGACATCCACCTACAAGAATTCATCGTAGAAAATATCTAGAATAGGGGCAGATGAAAGATATTTTTGGGCCTTCAATGTGAGCAACTAAATCATCTACCTACAGCAATCAATGCAACAAATATCTAGAAGGGGTAGTTGAGAGATCAAATTTTCATTGAGGGAAGATGGGATGGATCACCCCTGAGCAAAGCTCGTACAACACTTTAAATCCTTGAGCCCTTTAAATTTCTACCTCTTTCATCACCTAAAACCTTTGAATAGTTGGGATTTGCAACACTTAATTCAGCCGCTGAGATGTCCTGTCAGCTAAAGCCATCACATTCATCTCCAGAGTCGGCGACCATCTTGCACACCGTCAATTTTATCTTTGTTGCAAAAGGACTGTCATTTGTATGCATACAGACATACAAAAATGAATACACTGTGAAAAAACATGATGACATCACCATCCTAAAGAACCTGGTCGAAGAGGAGATCTGGATGGGATCACCTACATATTGGGTCCTTCAAACTATATAATTTTGCACTTATGTGATTTCTTCACTCGCCTTTTGCATATGTAATTTTTGTATATATCAGGCTGTTGGGGAGACCTCAAATTGAGTCATACCGATATGCAAAAGTCTCACTGATGGCCCTTTGTATCTGTTTCTATATCACCATTTGAATTAGCCTTTGAATCACCTTTGAATCTCCTTGACACATGTCATCATTCCATTAGATCCTCAAGTTGTGGTTCCATCATTGCAAAATAGACTATTGAGTTACTAAGATCTACCGCTGCACTATTTTTGCTCTTCATTTTGCATATATCAGGCTATCAGGGAGACCCTGAGTTGTGTCTCATTGATAGGCCCATCTCCCACCAATATACTTTTGTATCCTCCTTTTGTATGCACATATCAAGCTATCAGGGAGACCCTCAAATGAGTCTCACCAATATACAAAGGTCTCGCTGAAAACCCCTTGCATCCTTTTGTATCAAAATTTTATCTACTTTTGTATGTTCTTTTGTACATGCATTAGCCTATTGGCGAGACCATAAACCAAGTCCTGCGATAGGCATATTTCCCATCGATATGCTTTTGCATATCCCTTTTTGCATATGCTTTTGTATATGCAATACAATCACATGTGCATACAAAGTGGATCTCAACATTTTATGAAGCAAATTAGAACTAGGTTTGGGTTTGGGAATGCATCTTGCTCCTTTGTATATCACTTTGTATCTGATCATGTATATGTGATATACAACTGGGGACCTGATCTTGAAGTTCACTAGAATTAATTCTCCAGTCGTGTCTGGATTGTATCTTCTCCCTTTGTATCTGCCTTTGTATATCACTTTGAAATGCAATATACAAACAAAACTACATACATATGCCTTTGCATCTAAGATCAACTACATTTTCCACTCGGGTCTGCCCTTGTACATTCTCTTTTGTATCTTGCCTTGTATCTTGCATATACATGCAATCAAACATACAAAAGCGCATACAACACCTTCGCCTCTTCAAGCTGATTGCATTTTACTTTCAAGTCTAAAATTGTATATGCCTTGTATCCACTTTTGTATATGCCCTCGTATATGCAATATGCAAACAAATATACATACAAAAGAATACAAAGATGCATACAAGGAACCTAATACAAATGAAAATGTATATGAGATACAAATTCGACCAAATGATTAAAAACCCCCAAATAGAGGATGACGTCACCCTCATATGCATAAAATGAGTAAGTATAAAACTGAGAAATCTCTATGAAGGAAGGCACTTGAAGACAAAAGATTTTTGGGTTTTCCTAGGTTTTCTACAAGGATTATCCAAATAAGTTTTTGGAAAAATTTGCAAGGCATATCATGAGGAATTGAAGGATTTAGGCTTGCAGGGTCAATTTCCAAAGGATATCCAGGGGATATTCAAGGTGAACTATATTTGACTCAGGAAAGAGGAAAAAATAGGTCAACATAGCCCATTACAATTATTGAAAGAGGGAGAATTGTTCCATAGAAATGACATCCTATCAAGCTTCCCTATCAAATATGTATCTTTGATTTATATGAAGCTTTTCTATAGAACATTTATTTGGCTTTTGATGAGCTAGATAATTATGAGATGACTCTCAAAACTAGCTAGTTTATGAATTATGTATCCTATAATTGTTGAGGTCTAATGGACCTCCCATGGAAGTATTCTATTTGAGATGCTCATGTTTAGTTTCTAGGTTTGGACATTTTTTGTTTGTAAGAGGTTAAATTTTTTATTTTTTTATTTTTTGAAACTTGTCCTGTCGTTTGGCCTTCTAGTCATTTTTTATGTAGTATGCATGAAGTAGGATGAGGTGGTGTTTTCATCTTTCTCTCTCCTACATGGAATCAAAACTTAGTTGACCAAGGATTAGATCCCAAAAGTTGAACATCATGCACTCTTTCGAACATAATCATTCCTTTGGAGTTATTAACGTTTGTGACTCAAATGATGTTGTTGAGAGATATACCCTCTAGAGGTGGATTGAAAATTCAATGTCTACTGCCACTTGGGTTCTATGTAGGGATTTTCATATGATTGAAATAGCCTATGATAAATGTGGGGCATTGCCTATGCTAGACAACTAGTGAAAGAGAGGTTTGGTTTTTTATGCATAATAAATTGGGACTTTTTAATCCCAATATTAGTTGCTGCCAAGATCATATGACATGGTACAAATGGATTAATCTATGAGTGGGGTTTGATACTCAAGCATCTAGATTGAGCCATGTTGTCATCTCAATCTTCCTTTTCCATTTCTAGCAGTTATTCCTTTATAGTGGAGCCTCTGTCAGACATTGTCTTTTAGACCACTTTCTAATACAATTTTGTGTTGAGTGGAAACTTTCCAAACCTCAGGCCGTGAAGAATTAGTTTTTCTAAACATGTCATTGCTTAATCACAAGGCCACATGAGCCCATATTCAACATGTTTATAATTTGGAACCATGTCTGATGCTTCAGACAAGATGGATAGCCTAGTGGAATGATACCATCACATATACTTCCAATTTCCTCTACATGTATGGGAACTAACTAGATCCTTTCTAATGTCATTTATATGAGGCCACCACCTTGGAGCTGTATGAAGCTACCACTAGCCTGGAGAAATAACCTATGTTGGACTTGGATACTTAGCTTTGTGTGGTTCGACTCTGCCACCAAAAGCAAGTTGTATATGCTCATTCTATGTGAGGATCCCATATCAAACTTGGCTTCATTGGCTCAAGATTCAAGACAAGGTCTCTAAGGAAAATTTTCAAGCCCTATGTGCTCTTCATATATATCAAGCAATCAGGAAAATCATGGAAGGCAACAACTTTTCAATAATATTCCCAACATTTTATATGCCTTCATCTAGCAATATGAGTAAGTCTTTTCTACTCAAGAGTATACTCTAGCTCATAACACTACTTTGTAGCAATGCCTTAATTTGGTTCCTTCTTAAGTTTCCAATTTCCAACATATTATTTTTAATTAGCTTCTCAATAAATATGACTCATGGGAAGCTATTTTTCAACATCTAATGACAAATCCCCTAGTTTGGATGTGATTCCCATGTAAATTCTATATTACCTTTTGGGACACTATGGGTGGATATCTCGAAAAAGTTTATCTGGAAACATTTTATAATGATTCTTTAGGAAATATAATTAATAAGGGAAATATAAAATTCATACCTAAGGCTAGAGATCTTGAAGAAATCTACAATTGGTGGCCTATCACCAAGTTGAAAGTCTCATACAAGATCACTATCAAGGCTCTTTCTCTTCAACTTAGGCCTCTTCTCCCTCAATTGGTCCATCTTGAACAAACTAGTTTTATCAAGTCACAATACATCCTTGACAACATTATTAATATCTAGGAAGAGATGGAATGGGCTTGACATTCTCAACAACTTGTAATGTTTATCAAATTTGACTTTGTCAAGGCTTATGACCACATTGAATGACCTTTCATTGTTTCCATGCTTTAGGTGATTGGTTTTGAGCCTCATTTCCTCCATTATTTATAGATGTTATTTGTTGATGCCTTAGTGTGCATCACCATTAATGGCTAGAAACCCAATCCATTTAAGCTCTTTTGATCCATTTGTTAGGGTTTCCCTTTAGCCTCGCCACTTTATGTGCTTGTGGCTAAAAGCTTTGGCTATCTATTTTCCAACTTGGTCTCTCAAAATATTGTGAAGGGTATTTCTTTACCTAGTTCTTCTAAACAACTAGTTAATAGTCATTTTTCTAACGATTCTTCCCTCACCCTTATTAAGGGGGAAAATAATGTCAAATAGGCTTTTCATCATCTTCATGTGTTTTTCTAGGCATTTAATTTGAGTATTCAATTCCAATAGACCTAGTGTTACATGTAGTCCTTTCTTCCTAAACCTAGTTGGCTAGACAATTATGGTTGGAAATGGATTGATCATGGGAAAGTATTTCATTTTCTAGGCATTCCCTTTTCTTTTCAATATTTTCTTGTTTCTCTCTAGCAAGTTTTTATTATTTTGTTTGAGAATAAATTAAGCTATTAGATCACCGAGGCTCTCTCTCTAGCAAGTAAATTCCAAATTTGATTTTTAAATTCCTCTTGTTGGGTCTATTTGAAAGCCTCTTACTTAAAAATAAAAAAAATTCTTAGAGATTTTCCTTGGGCCTTCAGTGATGGGCATCAATGATTTCATTTCTTTGGAATTTTTTTATCTTCCCCATGATGCTAGTGGTTTGGGATTTCTTTCACTCCGTCATCGAGGCATTACTTTATATTCTAAATGGATTATTAGTGCCTTAGAAGGGATTTTTGCTTGGAAAGTTCTCATCAAGCATTTTATTCTTTTTTATGTGCCATTTGGGTTACCATCTTGGAAGGGCCTTGACATCTATACTCTCCTAACCATGAGAAAGCCTATCTAGATTCAAGGCATGCTTGTTATCAAGAACATTTGGAAAGCTTGGGAGTCTTTTAAGTTGTGGCTTCTTTGGGTGGGAAATGAATTTCATAATGGCCTTTTAATCAATCAATGGTTTATTTGGTGGTCTCCAATTCTCTCTAATCAAGACTTCCCTATTGTTAAATCTCTACTAGTCCATGCTTTGAGGTTTTTCAAATGAGGAATTAGACTCCTTCCTGATCTTATTAATAGAGCTACCAAGAATTTTCTTTCATGGCTAGAAGTGAAGATGAAATTCAAGCATTCCAATCAAGATCAAGAGACAATCTAGACTATTATTGATGTCATTCCTCCCCATATGATTCACAAAATTGGGGTTAGGTTTTTTGAGCCCTAGTAGAAAGATTGGAAATTGTATTTTGACACACCATTTCTCAATTATAGACCTCACAAAGGATATTTGTGGATCCTTCCTCCTCTTCTAATGTTAGATTAGTTAAACAACCATTGGCTACTATAATCTTCTCTTGGCACTTAGCATCATTGATTCTAGTCTATCTAGTCATCCATTCTTGAGGCTGAATTAACTCATTTTGAATGGTGCATTCTTAACTAAGGCCTTTTACTTAGTTATCTAAAGACTTGAATCTAGGAGTTCTCAACCTGCGTTGTCCTTTCTATGGATAGTTTGAGACTCTAAAGCATCTCTTTTGGTTTTACACCAGAGCTCAAGAAGTTTGGAATTAGATTCATGATTTCTCAAGGACCTTTCAACCTAACCCCTTCTCATGGCGTATGATTTTCTTAGGAGACTAACCTTGTCTCCCATTTAAGTATGTCTAGATTTGGCATGATTTTAGGGTAGAAATCCTCTTTAGTATTTGGAGAGATAGAAATTTATCTCTTTTCAATTTATTCCGCTAATGTTCATTTCTCTCTGTATACTAAAGCTATGATTTTCTCTAATGTGCTTATGTAAATTCAAGTGCAATCTAGAAAGGTTACACTTGAAGTGGTACATCTATATGAGCTTCTTGATCATTGGGGTAATGTCTCATGCACTGTTACCAAAGTTCCACCTCCTTCCTCCTTCCCTCCTCAAGGGTGCCAATGTGGTCTTATCCAATTTGTTAGACAAGATCAAGGATCTCAATCATGTGGTTCTTAGGCCACCAAAAATAGGGATAATGTAGCCTATGACTAGTCTCAACCTTTTTGACCACCATCTGCTTCTTCTCATGGGTGTGGTGCTATTGGTTGGCCAAATTCTGGCAAGTTTCCTTGCGTAGAGCTAGAAATTTCTCCTACTTATTGTCAACAACTTATAGATGGATATCTTAAGGAAAAAGGTTCTCTCACAAGATCTAGGAGCCTATATATGATAGCTCAATCCTTGGTGATGTTTGGGAAAAACTAGATGATAAAAACCCCCCTCCTACTAGTGTTTCTTTAGTTGCTTAGTACTTTTTATGATGTTTGGGCTTGACCCTTTCCTAACTTTCATCTATTTTTTAGACTATGGTTTGCATAGACTTTGAGGGTGTACCTTTCTTCCACTCATCTTTTTTTGAATATCGTACTATTATCTTTTTACTTTTTGAAAAGTAACAGAGGCTTTATATATATATATATATATATATATATATATATATATATATATATATATATATATATATATATATATATATATGCCTACAAATGAAACTATTAAAAATAACATATAACTATATAATCTTTACTACACTTTACAAAATAGAAGTAAAACAAAACAAATACCAAAATAATGAGTGGTGACTTTTCCAAAAGTAAAATTAAAAATTACAAAAGTAAAATAGCTTTTCAAATAAAAATAGAGTAAACAATGTAGACAAAATAAAATAATTCTTAACTAAAAATTAAAAGTTATGTGTCCATGTATGTATGTAGTAAATAAAATATTTCTAAAATAAAATAAAAATAACTCTTAAGTAATTAAAATAGCTCAAATAAATGTCAAAGGGGTGTGCTTAAATGGAAAGGCCATAAGGTTCTCAATATGGAATTCAATCCCCCAAGTGACATCTATGGTTGGAATTCCAAGTTGTGGCTCTTGGACTTCCATTGTAACTTATATGTTGAATAAGTGATCTAAGTTGAGTATGTGAATGGGGAGGAGGTCCCCTTGTGACCTCCATTGGTGTGAGGTTGCTCCTTACTGATAAAAAAAAAAGCATGAATAATTTATACTAGTCAAACTTTAATGGGATTTAACTTATGTAGTTTATAGTCATTTAAAATATCTTTTAAAAAAATCATTAAAAAATATCTTTAATAGTAAATAAACATTATCTTAATTGTATTTTTAAGGGCACTTTATTAATACATAGACACTCCAAACATTTGTAAATAGAGAGAATAAAAAATATTTTAAAGGTCATAATCTTTATTACTCTCTAATTTCTTTCCTTATTAATAGAGATTTAAGATTATTACATTAAATTAAACCTTAATTTTCTTTTTTATTGCTAATTTTATTTTATCCTTTAAATTAAACTAAATTTATTGTTGCCACTAATTTTTATTTGTTGCCTCTACTTTTTATTTGTTACCACTATTATTAAATTAAATTAAATCAAATTAAACTTTAAGAATATCATTATGAAGTGTTTATTCGAAAAGATATACAATAAACAATCAAATATCAAATAACTAATCTCTCTCTTACAAGGAGATGTTTGCGATCTCTGCAAGGCTTCTAGGGTATTAGATCTCAGTGTTACTAGAATGCTTAGAGGTGAAATGTTTGATGTTCAAAAAAGGGCTTGTGACAGAATATGAGTGCATTAAGATTTAGGTATGGTTCAACTCAGCTTTACAGATGGAACTAGGTTTTATTCTACCCTACTCTAGTCTATCTAATCACTGATAAAAGAGAAAAAGGTCCGATCAAAGAACAAGGTGAGAAATTGAAATAAACTAAGAGAGGGGATAATAGATAAACTGAAACAACAACAAGAAAATCAACGTATTGCGTCTAAAGAACAACCATGAGATTACTAATATTTAACCACTAAACACAAGATAATCACCCATACATTTGTCAAAATTAACTCAACAAAATACATAACGCAATCATCCAAGGAAATCAATTATTCAACAATCAAATTACTTGCACAAATCATTAGTCATGAACCCATATTTAACAATCTTACAATCATTAAATTTAAATACACAAACAGAAAGAAATCTCCACCAAATACCTTATGCAAGAGGAACCCATTTTTAACTATTACTACACTCTCCTAGCTTCTTCCCCTACAAAAAGTACTATAAGAATACTCTCGTCTAGGCATCCAACCCATACCTATATATACTCCCCTTCATAAAATAAAAATCATTTTTTTGTCATAATCTTATACCATGCCCACTGCTCTATTCAAATCTACGCTTACCACATAAAAATGTCTTCACATGTGGTTTTTCACTTGGGTGTGGTAATTTAAGACACTAAACTTGGTTAATGTCATCTTTAAGGAGCAAGACTCATGAGGAGAGTGCCTAAAAACCCATCAAAAACTATGAGGAGATGCCAAAAAGAGGAAATCTATGAATCAGGAATCACTACCAATAGTTCATCCGAAGATGATTACCAATCATAGACATATGAGCACAAGATAAAACATAAAAAGAAAAATAAAGTAGTGGTGGTCACAAGACAAGGGACTAATACCATGCCAAAATAAATTAACACATGTGAGGAATAAAGTGAGGAAGATGAAGAACACTTCTTCCCTATCAAAGTAGAACATGATCAAATTGTAGAACAAACTAAGACAACAATTAGACAAGAACAACAAAAAGAGCCAGATAATTTCTTTACTGAACAAGAAGTAAAAATATTGAAAAAATCACACAAATGGCTAAACAAAATGATCTCTTAGAAAAGCTTAAACAATTCAACAAATACTGGAACAAACAAAAGAACCAACCACCACAAATTAGAAATATAGGGAGAACCAAGAGACTATGGAAGAAAAGACAAATAATGATTATAGTCAATATCAGTCACAAAAGGTTGAAAAATGTAATGGTTGATTTAGGTGTAGACATGAACAAGATCCCTAAAAGGGTGTGGGAATAGTTGGGAATGCCTAAATTACAAGAAACGGGTCATACAATATTAGTCCTGTAGATGGATCCAAAATGAAAACACTAAGAACATGGAGGAATGTAGAAGTTAGTGTCATGGGAGTAAAACATATTACAAACATTAAGATAGTAGAAATCAAAGAAACCTTTGACTCTTTCAATACACTACTAGGGTTAAGATGGTTTGTAGATGAAAATGGGGTTGTGGACTCTAGGAAGGAAGAAATATCCTTTGTGGATGATGAGAAGATCATTCACATACCTCTAGGACAAAACAATGATGAGTCATATGCAAAATAAATCAATCTAGAGGAATACAATGATGAAGATAACAAAAACCTCTATTCAATCTCTAAACTCCCTAGAAATGATAACATTGTAAAGGGTGGAATTTGGATAATTGGTTTTTGATAGTTTTATGTATATCCTCCTTTCACCCTAATACATTCAAGGACTTTGGGTTGAGTGGCAATGCACTAACAGACCCTTGGTCAGTTAGGAATGTAGGGAAACTTGGATTTGTATGGTTTAATTGTCAATTATGCTCAATTATACATCAAAACCCTAATTATGCAAACATGGAAGTAAATGAACGAATACCAAAAAATGCTACTACAAAAAGATGTAAAATGATAGATAAATGCGCACCTATTTTTGAGGTTCAGAAGCGGAATAGTCAAGGACTAATGAGTAGGCACCCTAGTCCAGTGCCCTAATTTTTGTCAGGATTTGGGAATTCAATCTACAACCTATTCTTCCTATCTTAGAGATTTCTCCATTACAGAATCTGGAGGACTAATGAGCATGCGCCCTAGTCCAGTGCCCTATTTTTAACTCTGATCTATGAATCTGACACTCTGCAACACTCTCCCACAACTCCACTTTTCCTACTTCTTCAATTTGTAATCTACAATCACAGAAAAGTGGGGAGGGGGTTGTGGTGCTTAGAGGCTTGCCTCAGTCAAGTCCCGTAGAGACATTCAAGTCTTCTGAACATCGTTGTCAGATAGAGTGTGTACCCTTGTGAGGCAGAGGCAAAAACCAAATGATAAATTCTCAAAACACAAATGATGTCACCTTGTAGTGAAGATCTAATAGAAGGAAGAAGCTCTTCATGCCATGAGGAGATGATTGCTCAAATCTGCAAATACAAACACATAGACAACACAAATCTACTCTTGCTACATAATAAATGCCTATTATCACCTTCACAAAAGTTTGAGAATTAAAATTGTATCTAATGTCCATCTAGTTTATAAATGAATGACTAAACATGTTTATTAATGCAACTACAAACACTTCTGCCAAGAATTTTGTAATTCAAACTTACCGTGTCAGCATAGGACCTAAATAACGGTCACAAGCTGACACTTAAAATTTGGGTTTGACCCAAAATAGGGCAAGACTAGGGTGTGGGTGCCCAAGTCGTCCCTCCATATTTTGGTCAAGGTTAGATTCAAGGGATCCCCCTAGGTCCCATTTATCATGAAACTTAGGGTTCATTTCATCAAGATGTCAAAATATGATGCAAGATATCTGAAATGCAGATAAAAGACCCAGGGGCTAAACCTTATGAGGGAAAAGCCCCCAAGGGGACATTTTTTGATGTTACATTTAGCCCCCACTTTAATGTATGTATAAATGCAAGGCCAATAGATGCATTAAAGTATGGTCAAAAAACACAATAAACATACCAAGCATAGAGAAGACGCGCCAGACATGTTGAAGAGAATCACAAGCACACAAAACACAGGGAAGATAGTTACAGTCACGTAAAACACGTAGAAGACAACATTGAAGACACACAAAATATAGTGAATACACTGAATGCATGGAAGATAGAGATGATATCTTTTCTTTTCTTTTTCCCATATATATGAAATATATATGCAAGTACAGGAAAGTAAACACACCTCCCATAATGCAGGAAGCACTCATTACGTTGGTCTTTAAATTGCATATATGGGGCAATACACATGCAAGACATGCCAAACCTCCCAAAATGTGGGAAGCACTCGTTGCACTTTTCTTTAGATTGTATATGGGGGCAACAGACATGCCAAACAAAGCAAGCACGCCAAACACATGTAGTTTGAAGACACGGAGAAAACACAATAGACAAGTGATGGAGTGTTCCTATTTCTACATTCATCACCATCTCAGGCACATTACAGTCACACACTGATGATTGGGCTTCATCACAACAATCGTCGAAGATAGGCTTAAGGGTTGAGTTAGTCACAGAACTGCTCCCTGCCTCCTGATGAGGACTTTTAAAAATGACAGGATGATGCAATTTTCTCCAAGAAGTACACCATCCCTGCCTTTGCAAAGAGCTTAAGATGAATGATTGATTGCAAACAAACTCAGAGTGCAGGAGGGACTCATCACCACCAGTCTTTAAACTGCACTTGAGGACAAGCACATTGCTAACATCTACAACAAATAGCTTACCTTATATATACCCCCACCTTAAGGTGGTTGATATCATGCATCGATATCAAGCACATTAAGGTAGGAAGAAAACACACAAGGGAACCTGGACTTTCATAAAGCCCATGCCCCCTAGAGGTGACATGTACTTTACGATTGCCAAATGTTCCCACAAACACATCCCTACAAGAAACATGTTAGTGTCCACATAATCATGATAAACAACAACATCAATGCATATGATCAGTCACACAAAGATCCAAGGTTATACTACAAATTTGGATATCAAGGATAACTGTGGGGCTATATCACAAAAATCTGAGAACTAAGTGTCTCCAAGGAGAGATTCAATGACAAACAAAGTGCATGGAGAAGTAGTACATAGAAAGAATAGAGTGCTTCTACTAGCCAAGTGTTGGATAAGATATGCAACCCCTTCGTCATATTAGGAACTAAGTCTAATTTTTTATTTCTTGCTAAAAGGATGCTAGGTCCGCATCAGTATAAATGTTTTTCATCATCCATCATGTAGGAGGGTGCCCCCAAGTCAACCACAATGCTATGTCCATAAGACACAACACACAATAATGAAATTAGAGAGAGGTAATAGAGAAGAATGATGATATAAATTAAAGAAGGGTCACAACAAAGGTGGACTCCTAGTATCCTAGACCTTACAAGAGAATCTAGGGTCATCCCAGGAGGCCTAAACAACACATAACACATTATAGGGAAGCACATCACAAGAGATAAAGGGTTAGGAATACTTACTTGTTAGATTTTTTGTACTAGGTCTTATCATCAAGCAAATCATCATCATCTTCCCACTCCTGAATGTTAGAGGAAAGTGGGACATAAGGTACCATAGCCCAATTCTTGTCCTTGTCTTTAGATTGTTCATTATTAGGATCATCTATGTTTGGTTCAATGTTTGTGTCAATGTTTTCTTGTTGAGATGTACCGGGATCAAATCTCATTTGTCTAGGTGGAATGCTTTGATGTTGACAATTACCTCCCGATCTTTGTAAGGATGGTGGGGGAGGAACCTCAGCATAGGGACCTTGTCCTTTCAGTCTAGGGTTCTCTTGACATGTGGGTTGCTTGTCTTTTGTTATTTCATGCATAGAAGGACTGGCCATTGGATGTAATAGTTTTTCTTTGTAATTTCTATAGCTCAAGAAGTTAAATTCTATTCGTGGCTCTGGTTCCTTTTCAGATTTGTCCCAAAAGTAATCCAATGTACAATGTTTTCTTGTAACCAAAAGTTTATACTTGTTGTGGGGTATAGTAAGCATTTGTCTATTCAGAGGAAATTTTAGGCAATTGTGAATTGTTGAAGGAACGACTTTCATAGCTTTTAACCATGGATGTCCAAGTTTTATGTGAAAGAGATCAGAAACAAGGACAACATCAAACCATTGTTCTACATGTTTCTCAAATACAGTGACCAATAAAGATATCATCCTAGAAGTGTTTATAAAGGTTCCATTATGTGTTTTAATCATCATATTCGAAAGGTCATAAGATCCTTGCATTAATTGATGTAAAAAGAGGAACTCTTCAGTAGCTACATTGGCCATGAAATTAGGATTAATAAGAGTTACATCCATAGGATTTCTCATTATTTTCATAGTGATGTAAAGAGGTCCTTCAGTATCTCTAATTGTTCTATCATGAGGTGTAAACATAATTTCAGGTTCATGGACCTTTCTCTCAATGTAAGGCATAAGAGGGAACCTATTGTTGTTGTTGAGATTAGAGCCTATGTGTATATGCTCAAATTAATGCAAGATCATATTTTAAAAGTTTTCTAAAAGTATGCAAATGACAAGTGCAAGACTATATGCAAAAAATGACCTAAAATGCTTGATTTTTAAACTTTTTCAATGAAAATATATGAAAGAAAAGGTGTTGTAAATATTTTTATCAAGAGAAGAAAATAATATGTCTTATATCAATCTAATACAACAATAATATTCATTACAACACAGTTTTGATGCAAATCTAAGATGATGACTAGTTCAAATCTAGTGAAAATACACTAAAATATGCGATTTTTTTACCAAATCTCAATGCAAAAGAGAATGAGAAAGGGTGTTGTGAGAAAAATGATGATTGAAAGAAAATCATATCAGTAATAAAATCCACCTAATTCCAAAAAATCTTTAGAACACATTTATAGTGCCATTCAAGATCAAATCCTAGTGAAAAGATAGCAAAAATATGCAATTTTTCACAGTTTTTCAACTCCAAGACCTAGAAAAGGGGTGTTGTAAAGAATTTTAGGAGGTACAGTAAATAATAGAAATTAGTTTAGTCATCTAAAATCATAAAATCTCTTACAACATGCTTCGAGTGCAATCTAGGTCAAACCCTAGGGCAAATATAGCAAAAATGTGTAATTTTTCACCAAATTTTTAATACAAAAGCTCAATAACAAGGTGTTGTGAAGATTTTTAGGAGGGGAAATAGATAATAACCCTGATAACAGCCAATTAGTGAAAAAATATTCTTTACAACATGCCTATGCTGCAAATTTAGAGAGTGAAAATCAAGGTTTTTCAAGCCCTAGGTTTGAGATCTTGATATAAAATTCTATATGAATGTATTGTAGTCTATTTTATGATGAAAATTAAGTCCACTCATATCTGAAAATGATTTTCAAACCCTACCATGCAAAATGCAAGTGCAAACCTAATGAAAAATCAATGAAAATGCTAGTTTTTGTTGAAATTTTCTATGTAAAAATGCAAATTTTTGAGATCTAAATGCAAATTTACACCAAAATAGAACACTAAAGATAAATGTGATTTTGAATGAGTGTATAAGATTAGTAGAAAAATCTAAAACAAGATTTTACCTACAAACCCTAGTTTTTGGAATTACTAGGTTAAATGCAAAATTCAAAATTTCCAACAAAACCCTAGCAATTTAATGATGAAAATGCAATGCAAGTGATTGGATTTTTGTAATTTTATGTAATTTATGTCAGATCTAATGCTAAAATTAAAAATTTGATGAAATTTAAATTGATTGATGCAAAATAGAAACCCTAGAATGCATTTTTTTTAAATTTTCTAATTTTTTTATAATTTTTCCCATGTAATAAGATGAATGATGATATGATTGAATAAAATCAATGAAAATCTGAAGAAAAACAATCAGCAAGGTGCAAGATTAATGAAAAACATGGATTCACCAAAATGTAAAGGGTGGAATTTGGATAATTGGTTTTTGATAGTTTTATGTATATCCTCCTTTCACCCTAATACATTCAAGGACATTGGGTCAAGTGGAAATGCACTATCAGACCCTTGTTTACTTAGGAATGTAGGGAAACTTGGATTTGTATGGTTTAATTGTCAATTATGCTTAATTATGCTCAATTATACATCAAAACCCTAATTATGCAAATACGGAAGCAAATAGATGAATCCCAGAAAATGCTACTATAGAAAGATGTAAAATGAAAGATAAATAAACACCTATTTTTAGGGTTCAGAAGTGGAATAGTCAGGGACTAAAGAGTGGGCACCCTAGTCCAATGCCCTAATTTTTGTCAAGATTTGGGAAGTCAATCTGTAACCTATTCTTGTTGTCTCAAAGATTTCTCCATTGTGGAATCTAGAAGACTAATGAGTGGGTGCCCTAGTCTAGTGCCTTGTTTTCAACTCTAATCTATGAATTTGACACTCTGCAACACTCTCCTGCAACTCCACTTTTCTTGCTTCTTTAACCTATAACCTGCAATCACAAAAAAGTGGGGAGGGGGTTGTGGTGTTTAGAGGCTTGCATCAATCAAGCCCTAGAGAGACATTCAATTCTTCTGAACACCATTATTAGATAGAGAGTGCATGCCCTTGTGAGGCAGAGATAAAAACCCAAATGATAAATGCTCAAACACAAATGATGTCACCTTGTAGTGAAGATCTCATGGAAGGAAGAAGCTCTTCATGCCATGAGGAGATGATTGCTCAAATCTACAAATACAAACACATAGAAAACACAAATCTACTCTTGTTACACAATGAATGCCTTGAATCACCTTCACAAAAGCTTGAGAGTCACAATTGTATCTATTGTCCATCTAGTTTCTAAATGAATGCCTAAACATGCTTATATATGCAACTACAAACACTCCTGCTAAGAATTTTGTAATTCAAACTTACTGTGTCGGCATAGGACCTAAATAATGGTCACAAGATGACAATTAAAATTTGGGCTTGACCCAAAATAGGGTAGGACTAAGGTGCGGGCACCCAAGTCCTCCCTCCCTATTTTGGTTAGGATTAGGTTCAAGGGATCCCCCTAGGTCCTATTTATCATGAAACTTAGGGCTCATTTCATTGGGATGTCAAAATATGATGCAAGATCTCTTAAATGCAAATAAAAGACTTGGGAGCTAAACATTATGAGGGAAAAGCCCCCAAGGGGACATTTTCTGATGTTACAAACATATAAGAACCTAACTCTAAAGGACAGATGGAAATTGAAACTGACGATTATAGCACGGATAGTGAAGATGTCTGAAGTGCCCGGTTGCAAGAAGAACAAGAGACACACACCCACAAAATTAGGGGGCCTAAGAGAGTATTTATGGTCAGACTGAAAGAACTAAATTCACTGCATTTACCACAAATGGAAGAAATACACCACAAGAAACAAGATGAGAAGAATACTTATACATTGAAGGTGCACACCAAAAATCATGTCAAATAAATCACATTTCAAAGGGAATATCGCGTATCAAACTACCTAAATACTCAGGAATTGGGGATCTAACTATATACATAACACAAATGGACCAAACCTTTGAAAAAGAAGAAGTAAGACTTGAAGCACTAAATCATACACTAATATGCAATGCTGAAAGTTGGTGAAAAAATCACAAGCATAACATATAGTGCTAGCTAGTTTTCAAGATCTTAATTCAAACAAGAAACATAACAGAAGAAGGTGAGTATACTGAAATCTCTAAATATGGTGGAAGTATCTACCCAAAGAACACATAAAAACTTGCATTTGGGTTTGGAAGGCTCGAAATGAATACAATGAAACACCATACATACAATTACTCTAGTAGAAAGTTACTTTGGTAGGACAAACCTGGTAGATCAACCTAGAAGAAGGGTAGAAACTAGACATTAGGATGTACTAAAAGAAGGCTTCTATCACACATTTTCTTTTTGGGATGAAGATGACCACGTTCATACCACATTACTTAAAATCAAGGACATAATGTTCAAACCTAATGAGGAAAGAGAAGAACAAGTACCACAAGCAAGTTCTCCACCACCATGGAGTGAAGGGATATGGAAATTCATTGAGTGGATGAACAAGGAAATAGACCCCACTAAACACACACGTTACAAAACTACTCAAGGAAATAATGAAGATATGAAGAACCTAGAAATATAAGTTGTACAACTAGGGGAAAGAGAATTAGAACTCCCTACAAAAACCAAAGAAAATAATTATAATGAGACCATAAGTTTAAGAGAGGAAAATGTAGCAAAAGGAGAACCCAAGTTAGCAAACATTAAAGATTACTAGGATGACACGGTAGTAGTAGAGATTATATTAGAATTTGAGGATGTATTCCCTAGAACATTCACCACTATGGAAAGAATCAAGGAAGAAGAAGGAATAATAAAAATACAACTAAAGGAAGGAGTCAAACATATAGAGAAAATGCTGGCAGCAGGTATAATCAAGCATGTGGAGGATGCCGAAAGGGTAAGCCCCATGGTTGTGCAAAAAAATAAAATAGGAGAAATTAGAATATGTGTAGACTATAGGGAGCTAAACAAGGCTGCATACACAATCCATTCCCCACTCCTTTTACTAAAGAAATATTGGAGTCAATAGATAGTAGAGAAATATACTCCTTCACTGATGGATTCTCTGGGTACCATCAGGTCAAAATAAGAGAAGAAGATTAGCCTAAGACAATATTTGCATCAAAATTTGGGTCTTACATGTACACAGTGATGCCTTTTGGATTAAAGAATGAATCTGCGGTATTTAGCAAGATAATGGTGAATGCCTTCAAGGAATTTATTCATGATTTACTAGAAGTATACCTTGATGACTGGATAGTGTATGGCATTGTAAAAGACCATATGAAAGTATTAAGGAAAATGCTAAACAGATGCAAAAGCATGCAAATATCACTAAATTTAAGGAAGTGTATGTTCTTGGTACCTTTTGGCACCCTACTAGGGCATATCGTTTACAAGGAATGACTAATGGTTGACCCATTGAAAGTAACACTGATAATGAATTTACCACCACCAAAGTTTACACTAGAGGTGAAAACCTTTTTGGTCTATACAGGGTATCACTGCTAGTTTATAAGACGATATATGAAAATTGTAGCACCTTTGAAGAAACTATTGAAAAAGAAAATAGGAAAAAAAATGAATGGAATGATGAATGTCATAATTGTTTTGACACATTAAAACAAAAGATAGAAAAAGCACCAATATTAATATTTTTAAATTGGAATATACCATTTAATGTACATGTGGACGCATCAGGAATAACAATTAGAGCAATACTAGAACAGCCAAAAGGAAATAAGGACCATCCTATAGCTTTTTCCAACAAGAAGTTATCCAAAGCATAAAAAAACTACACAACAAAAAAGTGAGAAGAATTGGCCATGGTTTATGCCTTGCATAAATTCAGACACTATTTATTAGCCACTCCATTCACCTTCTTCACAGACCATGAAATTTTAAAATACCTACTGAACCGACTGATTATTCAAGGCAGGATATGTAGATGGTTACTATTATTTCAAGAGTTTGATTTCCAAACAATGGTTAAAACGGGGAAACAAAACCAAGGCCCTGATTACCTATATAGGATAGAAACAAGGGAAGAACCTGATGACCAACAAGAAAAATTACCTGGCACATGCTTGTTTAGACTAAATGCGGTACCAGAGGAGTTGTAGGAGATAGCAGTATTACTTTACACTGGGAATTTCTAAAAGATATCTCACCACACGACAAACAAACATTAATGCAGAAGGCATTGCCTTAGACACTTGTTGAAGGAGAACTACACATCTTGGGAAAAGATGATATCTTAAGAAGGATCATTTATGAACATGAAAGACAATAAATATTAAGGAAACCTGACTGGGGTATTAGCTGAAGCAAAACAAAAGGCTCAAAAGATATAGATACTAGCTACCCTAGGAGATGCAGAGAGCACTCACATTGAGATAGAGGGGCAAGTTCAGGTACTATAGCTAGTAAAGAAACAAAGGGATACAACTTTAGCACAACTAAAAGTTATTTATAAGAACATCCTATCATCAAACTAGCACTGCATGTCTTGAGGGCAAGATATACTTCAAAAAGGGGGTTCATGTTGGTAGGTGATGAACAACAATAGGGCACACAATAGATCCTACAACTCATCACAAGGGGAATTCAAAGGTCCAAGCTGACATAGATAGTGTCATTTTGTGGGGACACATCTCTAATGTAACTTCTAGATATGTAATAGACAATATGTAAGATGTAAGAGAGAGTAAGAGTGAATGTATAAGAGAAACATATGTAGAGTAGAGACTCAAACTTACCATTGTGTATATAAGATTTCAATGAATATATAATGGAGACATAAGGGTTGAATCTAATATATAAGTGTATATGAATGTATATAATATGTGTGAATGATGTATTCTTACCACATTCTATAATTCCTTGTTCTTTATAATTCTCTCATTGTATCATCTGAGGTATAAACTGACTACAAAGAATTGACTTAGGCGCAGATCTCCAGATTGAATCCTCTCCCTTTTCTTGCCAATAGTAAACATGAGAAAATTTGAAAAGGAAATGAATTACTTAAGTTCTTGAAAGAATTACAAGAACCTCATGTCACTCACTTCCATGCATGTGTTACTATTGGCCTCAAGAGCAACCCAAGGCTTATACACATCATATTTCTCCCCTATCTTTGTTTCCCCTAGTGAGTATGTGACCCTTGCACATTTCTCATTTAGCTTTGTCTTGCTCTATATGTATTGTAACAAAACAAGATGCAACAACCTTGCCTTCCACAAAGAGAAAATAAAATATAACAATGCAACCACACATTGACAAATACAATACTAAATGTTGGGTCTTTGTAAAACACAATTTTAACAACCCGTACTGGTTAAATTAGCCAGGGGCTAATTGGGTTGTATGACTTTCCAGAGATATAAGACTTGATCGATAACAACCATTTAAATTTCCTTTCAAAGGAACCGTTAATCGTTGGGATGGTGGAGGATGGCGTATGTCCCGGCAGCCATTAAAAAGATTTGATTTTAAATGGATCCTATCTTGGTGTTGGGATAGGTTGAGGCCTTGGTGTCCAGCTAAGATGATATATTGATTGAAGTGTTAAGGCATTCTCAAGGTGGAGTAGCGGAAAGGACGATGTGATGGTCACTGTAGGTTTCAAAGTTATGCCAATAAAGGCATATCTCTCTGGATCTTTAAATTTGTGCAGTCGATTACCACCTTTCAAATCCTTTGTAACGATAAAGTCAAAGGGCCGAGGATTGTTAATGTAGTAAGATACCTCTATTTATTAGAGTTCACAGGTGATTGTTTAAAATAAATTCTAAGTACTCTTTTGCAGTGGCTACGTCACCCTCCCGGACTAGCCAAGTGATCTGGAGTATTGGCTTCGACTATTGGGCACATATGTATTTATTATGGATTAGACCCATATGCGGATGCCTATGGTAAGTATTAATATAGCCACATCAGATTTGAGATGATGGCACGTAAGCACCTTGGATTTGGTGCACATGGATCAATGGCATCCTTCAACTCTGGCAGGTTATATATCAAGTAGTGAGTGGATGATAGGATATCAGATGTGTTTCTCTTGGTTTGTGTTGTCTGTGTTTGCTTTGTAGGTTTGGCGATGGTGTTGTGGATCACCAACTAATGAATTTTTCTCCTGCCGGTGGACGATGAACCAATTTATCATGAGTCACTGAATACTATCTTTATTAGGCAGATATTCGATGTAGAATGTGATAGTGTGGAATTTGCTATATGTTGTGTGCTTGAGTACTACTTGTTCGAACCAGGGGAGAGGCAGATTAAAGGATATGAGATCACGGGGATGTTTGTTTCCAATGTCTTTGATGTTCCTCAGGATCAAGAGTATTTGTACATTGTCGGGTGTGCCTTTGTTAAAGACATGTTTCTTAGTGTAGACAAGTGGAGGGAGGCATTGGTAGTGTATGCTCTTTAGGAGGGGGAGGCTAGCACAGGAGGCATCTTCACTGTTCCCCACGCCCTCCTGTTCCCCATACCACCACCGGAAGAACATCACGACTCTAACTCTGATTATAGTGTTTCCTTTTATGTTGTCTTTTTGACAGCTTTGCTCTCTACATAATACTGTTATATGTTCATATTTTGAATGCCAGATGATACATTCCTGGCTCTCCGATGCCACCTGATTTGTAAACAAGGTGGCTAAGCCACACCCTACACTTGAGAAATGGAAATTTCCTTGATGCCAATATGTCAAACAACAGTTATTTTCTATTAAATCCAATCAACAAATAAATGAATCAGCAACTTAACATATGCAATTTAACTAGAAAAAGGTAAATTATCAATCAACTATGTGGAAATTAAACATGATAAACATGCATAAAAATGGAACGATATATTATACCCTCAATAAAACACACTTTGGGTTAATAACTCTAGTCTAGGGAGAAAAGATTCATCGTGTTTACAATGATCAGCATGGTCTCAACAAAGCTCTAAAAATGCTTGAAAGAGCTCATAAACATGTCAACAAACACTCCCTTGCAACATCAGATTTGCAAACACGTATTATGTCTTACCATAATGTCTCTATCATCATTTACCAAAAATGTCTAACCTCTTCCAAACATGGAGAAGGTAACCAAGACCCCCGCCCAGCTTCACAAATATCAGAAGACAAAAGATCAAATGGATGACAAACCAAAGAATCATCCAAAGAATCTCACACTTTGGAATGCTAGAAAACACACTTTTGGGACATTTTTAATTAAGACATGGCATTTTTTTCATTCATGCGATTATTGATATGTTTTAGCTGCATGTTTAAAGGTTCTTTTACTGCATAGAATGAGTGTATGACCTTTATAAACTGCCAAAAGAATCTAATCATTATTTCTATAGATTAAAACACATCTTTGTAACAAATTTATTAAATAATACAACAATAATGATAGAATTATATACTGTGTATGTCCAGTGAGTACTAATCACTACAAACCTTACCCCACAACACTGTTTTTTTAAAAAAAAATATTTAGTTTACTATATAATTGTAAGGTAAGTCAGATAGGCATAGTGATCTAACACATTTTCAAAGCAGAGATAATATAAATTGATGTTGATTCTCAGAACAGTAAAATATACAATGGCATAATATGAAAGACTTGAGTAAAATGAAAGACACGGTCCAAACATTATTCGATTTAAATGAATGGTTAAACAATACCTGAATGTATTGCCATCGCATAGCCTATTATTCGTTTGACTTGTAAATTTCAATGGAAGGGGACAAAGAAGTTCTTTAAAACTGGTTGTCATATCCCATCATTAACGAGCACCCAGATACTAATCATTTGACTGTCATTCAGCGTCGAATGCGCGTAATGGGCGGCCATTTCCAACACAAGCTCATCCACTCATTTTTTCTGTCCATTTGCGCAATCGCCGGCCTTACATGCGTCAGAAGCTCTATTTGATATTTGAATGCACCGTCTACCAACAGACTATGATGCGGTGGAGTTGTTGGCACGGTGGGAAAGGATTTTTGTATTTGTTTCAGTGGTTATCAACATAAAAATTATTATTAAATAAAAAGTGGTAAAATAAGACATAACTCTTAACTCTTCTTTTGACAAGACAGTTCATTTATTCTTATAGAATCGATGACTAATATATATTTTGTTTAGTGGATTGAATCTGTTAAAGGTTTTTTTGGTTGAGTAAGTGAGGTAGATTAATGTCAAGGTCTATTTAGGAAAAAATAAAACAAGTAATTGCATCTCTAATGGATAAGCACAAATTAGACTATCAAAATATGATTAATATGCATTTTATTTAATATATTGAATTTGTTAAGGTCTTTTTCTTTAATTTTGAAGTAAGTCAAAATTAAGATCTATTTGGAAAAAATAAAATTAGCAATTGCATTTCTATTGGAGAGACAACAAAAGAATAGTTAGAAATATATTAGAATAGGAAAAACAATCCTCAAAACTAACAAGAGACGCATTGCATCAGGTTCCTGCCGATGATGTGGTGAATGTAATGATTTAGTTAGTTTAAGAAGTATCCAAATTATTTGATAATGAAATTAAATATAAATTATAACATTGTCTCAAATTTTTCATTCTAGTACTTGCCTTTTGCTTGGGTTTGGATCAATACTGTCATATATAACATTAACCATTACTTTGTATTGAAACATGATGGTGGGAAATGTCATATATTTGTGCTTCCAAGGTAGAAATATTAATAAACAAAATTGAAATAGATGAGAAGGCAATATTGTTCAATTTGACGTAATTCTTTTCAAGTGCCCATATTAGCTATCTCTGTATTGTTCTCTTCTAAAATTTGTTGAAGATCAATGTCTAGTTTATTAACAAAGGAACTACAACATTGGTGGTGGAAACATGCATGTCATGTTTCTCTAATTGTAGTTATTGCTATTGAGGAAGGAACTTCTGGATTACTTGATCAACAAACCAGATTCTCTATTAGCAATGTTGTCGTTGTGAAAAAAAGATTGAACAATAGAGATGCAGGACTATGAACATGAAAATGAGGATTCAAGATTACAATTATAACTAGTCAATGGTTCTTCTTCCAAAGGCCTTTGAATGGTAATGATGATGTTTGGGTTGGTAGTACCTCTAGGAAGAAAGATGAGTACTTCCAAATTGCTTGACGAACCTCCAAGTAATTGATGATTCTTCTCTATCATTCTTGTTGAAGACTGCATGGAATTATTTGTGACCAAGTCACCAAAATTGTACATTTCAGCTTCTACTGCAAAATGTTTCAAGTTCAAATTCCCACATGTATAATTAGAGAAAACATCTTCCAACATGTTAATAGGGTGAATATAATCTACATTCAATAAGAAGAAGGACATGAAAGTGGGGAAAGGAAGAACAATTGATTAGAAACAAAGTTACATGGATTTGAACCCATATATGTGAAATTTGTAATTGTTCGGATGCCTCTCATTGATATGGATGCAATATCATAATGGTGGTCTACAAATTCAGTTTTCAAATAATAGAATGCAGGACTACATTGTTCGATGGTTGGTTTTAGTGTCTCTTGGCTTGTGCCAACTTATTGCTATATGAAATGGTGAATTGACTGATGGAGAGTGATCCTATTGATCTGTTAATGTTTTTTGTTGCTCCACAAGGTCTTTTCTAGTTTCTCTAGAACAAGATGTGGTCCAGAATGAAGGTGTTACTAGGTTATGCCCCTACCTAGCTGATTGAGGTTTATTAGAGGTGTATGCCACAAATTTGTTGCTGTATGGAGTTCAAGAAGTGTTTGGAGATGTTGTTTGGGCCATGTCGACTCATCTAGGAAAAGCACGAGTAATGGTTAATCATCCATGAGTACGCCAAGTTGTAATGACTGATGTGCTACAAGCTTCATGTTTTCATGCTTAAGGGTGACCTAATTCAATTATATGAAGCGTGTGGATGTTATTCTATGAAGTATGTTGTTGTTTAGGACTAGCTTAAGTAAGTGTTGGGATCTTCAAGGCATGTTTCTCTTTCTAGTGTTGCGTGTAGTTCCTGTTAGCGCTTTCCCTCTACACGTTTCATGTTGTTTGATCTCTGCCTGACTTGTAAATTGTAATTTTCTTGTTGTCTTTGGCTGACATGTAATGTAATTAGTGTAATATCATGTATTGTAAGCCAAGTTGATCTAGGTGAGGCATGATTCTAAGTATGAACGTGTGAAGCACAATATGAATGTGTAATGCATTATGATGTGCGTCTGAAAGAGAAATACTAGAAGTTATAGATCTTGTCTGGATTCAACTTGAAGATATTTTTATGATAGAAGGGAAGTGAAGAGTATGCCTAACTGATTCAATCATCAAAAGAGGAGTGAAAAGGCATAATTGCAATCATCAAAAGGAGTGAGCTTCATTGTCAATTTCAGACAATAGAAGGGCTGTCATGCTATAATCATTTCTGAGTTTATTCTCAGTTCAAGGAGTAGTTTCTTCCTTGGGTTGTAACCCTAAAACAAAGTCTGCAAGGAGTTGTAGTTTCCTTGGGAGTGACCCTAAAACCATTCTTTAGACCAAGTAGTTGCTTTCTTGGGTTCTAGCCCTAAAACAAAGTCTACAGGGAGTAGTAGCTTCCTTGGGTTGTAACCCTAAAACAAAGTTGTAATTTTTATAGAGTGAGCTTAATATATTGTGAGTTAATCCTCACCATGGTTTTTTTCTTTTTTAGATTTTCCACGTAATCTGGTGTTATGTGGTGTTATGCATTATGTTGATCTTTTATGTTTCTGCTAATGGTGTAAAGTTTAAGTTTTAATCTGCTCTAGAGGATTTGAGATTTGTTTGGAAATTGATTCACACCCCCTCTCAGTATCAGGTGTGTTCAATAGATCATACATATTAGATTTGGATATTCTTATAAAGGGGATGAACGTCTTGTGTAAGTGAGGAGGAAACTTCCCACTTCTTTCATTGTGGTTTCTAATACAACTGAACTTCATGTGTAATGGGCATGCCCATAGGCACTTTCATTTAGTGTACTGTTATAAGTAGCCACAAAATTCTAAAGAAACATAAATATTGTATTTTTTTTAATGTAACACACTATACCAAAGGCATGTAGGACAAGGAGTTGAAGCATGTCGTTGGGATTATGATCTCATAAATTGGTTTGAATGATTAAAAAAATTGGTCTAAATTGCCATGTGTCTGACATCAACTACTTTGGACCTCTAGACTCAAGCTTCTTATCGGATGCAAGGACTATCACTAAACTCCCAGTTGAAAAAATTCTTGTCCTGTGGGTACCTCTAAATGTGAAACAAACTTGCCAGGCCATAGAATTGAAACTACCAATGAGCCAACTAATTAGGTAGTATATATTTTTATTGCATTGGGTTTGTTGGAGAACAGGTAAGACATAATTGGATACACAAACTTGATAAACTTTATTATTGCAAAGTTTGGGTCAATGAATACCTAAGCCTTCTAAACTTGAAACTAACTTTAATAAGTAAAATCTAAAATGGCTATTTATGTCAGTGATTCACTTGTCTTATTTCTTGCAAACATGAGAAACCCACATAAACAAGTTGAGAGGATGTTGAAGGCTAAAATATCAATTTGACATCCATCAAGTTGAGAAATAACAATTAAATAAGAGTGAGCCTTGCCTAGAATCTTGATTAACTATTGGTCTTTCCAAGGAAAGACTTTCTTTCTTGGGGCCAGGTTATTGTTTTTTATTGGAGTTAAAACAGGTTTTTGAAGGAACTCAAAACCCTTTACAACCAAGTGTTGTCTACCAAAAACAACAAAAGAAATGCCAACAATGAATCCACAACAATGCACAACCAAACATCACCAACCCAGAAGCTGACCCACAGAGAAACAACAACGGTGCTGCAACCAAAAAACCTAGTTAATGAGAAAACTCACTAACGCCAACTACAAACAAGACCCTATCCACATAAAAACATTCTTATAGTCTTTACAAGAGACCCTAGGTCTTGAACTTTCTAGGATTTTAAACCCTTAGACAAGGATACCAAAAAATTCCAAGGATCTAAAAAAACTAGATCAGGAACCCAGAAAATAAACTAGCAAGAAGGAAGCTCTTAAAAAGGAGACCCAAAAAGATTAACAGTATCCGTTGGGACATGAATAAACATATTTATCAAACCCTTGGTAGGGTTGTACAAAAAACCATCATACCTACCATTAGAAGCAACCATGCTCCAAATACAAAATATAATAATAGGGTTTCCATTTTCTTCTGGCCCATCATCTAAAAACATCACTATAGGGTTCGTACCTGAATAGGGAAAACCCCCACTTGAAGACATACTACACCAAATTAGAATAAGGGACTAGATCTTCCCATACATTCTCACTCAAAGATAGGTCAGAGACCAACCTTGCCATATCCAAATCTTGGATATTTTGGCTTTGGAGAACAAACCCCAACCCAAAAACCCCACCACCTTCGCAAGTCTGATCAACAAAGGTAAGAGAGGGGACAATCTTTCCCTTGTCATCCAACACCTTCACCATAGGAGGCCCAAACAAATCTAACTTTGTTTTTGGGACATAAGCCCAACCACACTTTCTCCTGCTACAAAACAAAGAAGGCATCTCTATCTCAAGAGATCTGTTCAACCAACACTTAGTAGGGATGCCAAACACACCTCTTTGCATCTCAGCACTCAGAGTAAACACCAAGAGCTTTCATATTCTTCTAGCCCATATACTAAAGACATCAATATTGGGTTTGTTCCCACACAGGGAAACCCCCTCTTGAAGACAAGTTTCTCAACAAGAGAAACAAGGATCTAAAACATCCCACCCATAGTCTTACCCATGTCCAAACCTAGAGATTATGGCACTGGGGAGCAGCTAAACCTAGCCCTAAACCCCCACCACCATCTATAGACTACTTTCTAGCACTGGTAAAAGCCACACCAATAGTCACATAGCCCAAAATGAAACGCATCTCTGAAGAATCTAATGTACAAAGGATGCCTCTAAAGTCATCAAGGCAACAGATGGAGGAAGCCAATCGTGTTGAGCATAAGAACTCATCACACCACACCCCCACATCCCAATCATCATCCTCTTCTTTTGCATCATCCTCCTCTGTGTAGGAAAACTTGTTCTTGGTCCCACTCATTTATCTATATTATGGAGGTTATAAGTGTTGGGAAGTATAGAGTTGAGCATTTGGGGCAAGTTATTGTTAGTTTTGAAACTCTCCTCATATTGAGTCATACTCTAGGATTTCTTCAAATTCAATATCAAATCTACTTCCATCAAGAACAAAATGCATCCATTTAGGCTTAGTAGCCATTACCATTGAAGACATGTTATTTACACAATACATGACATACAATTTGATGGACATCCATACCCTATTTCAAAGCTCCCATTTTAACATAGATAGAGAGGATTACTAGCAAAGGGTGTGGAAGTTGGTTTTTCTTTTCACTAGGGCATGAGAAAACCAATGAAGGTCGTGGAATTTGATTAAAACCTACTAATTGCATTTGTATAAAGTTTATAAAGCTTTTTGAACAAATTTATTTGTGCATTTTCAGCAATCATTTTCTATTGAGGTTTAATTTTTTTGGTGTTTAGATGTGATTGGTTTATACAATGAATAAATTGCAAATGTTGTGAGTGTTAAATATGTCATATGGGCACTTTAGTTTGAATAGACTAATGTAAAAAGCACTTAGGCTTCATATGTAGTGTAAGTAATTGTGATTGAGCATCTCACATTGAGTTTGTAGCTTTTCAAATTGACAAAAGTATGCAAAGGGGGATCTGAATGAACAAGTATTGGTTCTTCTTGTACAAAAAGAACTTGGAAGTATTTAAACTATGATTTCATTATTCTTCGTGCCTTGAAAATGTAGTTTCTATGCTACCTAAGATATGATTTATAATTCTTACCACAACAAAGCTTTTTACTTCATTGGAATGTTAAAGTATTGTGACATCTCTAAGATTAATGATCACAATTGAATTCTAAATTAGGAATGATATAAAACCTTCATTTTTGATACATGAGCTACCTAACATAACTTCATTCTATCCAATTATTATTGTACCATTGTTAATATTGAGTCATTGTAGTTGATGATATAGAATATTTTAAAAATTGTGGGGACTAGAGAAGAAAAGTTATTTTTGGTTTTCTTAGTTTAGTTGAGATGGTATTTACTTTGCTACTCTTTTGGCTTCAGCTTGGAATTTCTTATTCTGAAGTCAAATTTAAGTATGCATTTTGGTTCTTCTTTTAAAAGATTATATATTGAAGCATTCATACAATTGGCCATTGCACCTCTTATTGGTCACATAAATATAAATTTTATATGTCATGTTTACTAATAAGTGGTTAATAGTTGGCTTATTTTTAGCTAAATTTTAGTTTTAGCCATTGGTTCTTCATGAATTTGTTTTCAATATAACTTTGTTGTTTTGTATCAGTTCCTTTTTCATTGTCATATGCCTATGTTGTTACATTTGTTACTTGTTTTAGTGGTGTTTATGTTGTATTGGCTATTAGAATTTGCTAAATAATTCTTCCTTTTCCACCCTTTAGAATAGTCAATTAAGATTACTGTTGATGCTTAAAATTATGCAGGTTCCAAAACCAAAATGGGAAGTTTCAAGAATGTGGGACTTACTACTTGAACCATCCTCCAGATTTTAAAGAAGTTGGCTCTTCCTATTTAAATGTATTTTGAGTAAAGGGGAAGGAAGAAAACAAGATTACAGATACAATAAGCTGAACTAAACCTATGGTGATGCGCCTGAGTGAAATATATTCTTCTAATTAGCATAGAAGATCTAATCCTTAAAATATAGTTATATTAAAGAGCAAGTATTGCATGATTAATATAAGCAGATGTAATTGAATAAGATCAAAAGGATAAACACAGATAAATTTGTAGAGACACAAATAATATCAACAAAGGCACAAAACAAAAGTTCTTTTCATTAATATTCTAGTATCATAAGAGGCATGGTAACATGCATAGATATAATAACCTTCTTATCAGAATTAACAAAAATAAAGGCAAATGATATAGCTAGTCACAACAAGGTTCTAACTTCTCTATTAAATTCTTGATGAAAAACTTATCAACAATTCCGATCCCTCTTTGATTACAATTGCAACATATTTATAACCACAAACTTATACAAAATTGCCTGCAACAACCCAAATCTTAATGGCAGAATAGAACTGGAGCTAATTGAGAGTCTTTGACTGTTGAGATTTCCTGAATTTGCAACTATAATATCCCGTGTGATCATTGGCTATGGCACAATATACATGGCACTCTAACTGCATCATCGTTAAGACACATGGCGACACCCACAAGCTCATTTCTCAAAAGAAATGTGACACATGACAGCATCTGCTATAACTACTTAAACTTTTTACCTCTAGAAGAAACACAACAAAATGCCACTTGTCGCACTCCACCTTACTTTCAAGGTGATACGTGTCCCACTTTGCTTCAAGCTCAAAAACTGTATCCTTATACCTAGGTGACTTAGCGTTATGACATCTGTCACCATCTGATTTACTTTGAAATTGAGATATAACATCATGGGACCCACTATGTACATCACTTGCTACCCGCACAGAGAAATAAACTGGGATAGATGGCGCCATCCACTTTAAGCAAAACTAGACACATGGCGAAGCCCACAATAACATGTAACTTATAAAGAGACCCTGAAGGATACTCGGAAGCTGACACTTGTCACACTTCAGTGTAATTGGAAAGCAAAATGCCTTGATCTTGAGTGCATTAAAATAAAAGAGACCCCACTCCCATTGTCACCACGTGGCACCTTCTGCAATAAGGATGAAACTATCTTCATAAAACTATGGCCCACCATACATATACTGATACTAATAAGCTTTGAAGAAGAAGAAACACACAGTAACCTCCATGAGCATGTAGCAAAAAAATAAACTTTATAGAGACTGCCTCTGGTGTAGACACGTGGTGAAGCTGACAACACTTATGAAACTTCAATAAAAGAAACCGCTACCCGATATGTGGCATGCTCCGTAGCAACAACTCAAAAGAAAAATAACACGCGACATTCTCTACATAAAACTTAAAGATTGTTCCTTTGCTGTAGCTTTGACACTTGGCACAATCTAAGCATAGAAAGATAATATAGTCACAAATAAGAAAACCACTGTAACATTATATTGCAACATACTAAAACAAAATGTAGAGTTTACTCTACAATTACATTGTACAGAAAATGAGTTTGAAGTGTTCTCACTTGTTTTCAAAGTTAATTTCCAAATACAAGGCTTGGGAAATTGTAGTGAAATAATAGCGAGCCTTGCCTAGCAATCTTGATTAACTTGTGTTGTTTCCAAGGAAATACTTTCTTTCTTGCGTGTAGGTTATTGTTAGTTTTGAAACACTCTCCATATGAAGTCATATGCTAGGATTTCTCCAAATTCAAGATCAAACCTCACTAATTCCATCAAGAATGAAAGACATCCATTTAAGTTTAGTAGCCATTATCATTGAAGACATGATATTTCCACAATACATGACATACAATTTGCATGATGGAAAGGGATATTTGTTAGATATTATAGTTGGAAGTGTTGTGTCACAAAATATAGAAGGATACACATAGCCATAAATTTTTTGAAAAATATCTATACAAATCTTCAGCTATAGGTCCTACTCGCAAACCATTTGATAGAACTTCATCTATAGACCTAGTATAGCAATTTTTTAATAAAATGTCTCATACAAATGGTGAACCAATACATTTATAGTAACAGTAAGTTCAAATCTGAACCATTTTTTTGAGAGAGCTCCCTTAAACCCCAACCCTATCAATGGACCTACAAAGCATAAAGTCACTAGCTTTTCTAGGATCCTCTCTAGCTCTACCTAAATAGGAGCTTTGGAATAGTGTATGGACATCCAACAAAACATAAAGGGAATTTTTTTTTGGTTAGATGGTACACATGTGCATAAAATATCGAATCATAGACAAGGCATGCAAAGTGTTTGATAGAAAGCCTATTAGACATCTAGTCCCATGAACTAGAATTATTGTAGAATGTCCACAAAATGGATTTGTTAAAAAGTTTTTAGAAAATTTCTAGAAAATGCATCTGGCTACCATCATAGTTGTTTCATCTATCCATGCATACTTCTTTGCTTACACAACATCGAATGTATTCACACCCTTGTTATAAAATCACTCAGTGACTATGCTTGTTGGTACACAACAGGGCTGAATAGGATTGAGATCTTGACCTCTATATCTCTATTTAAGCTCCTATGACTTGGATGACTGTTAAACTATAATTCAGATATGGTCTAATCTTGTATGCAATTGACACTTTGAGCATGACTCATGGAGATATTCTAAAGAACTTGGTTGTTGTGAGGGCAAGACGGTTGTATAGAGTTTAGAGAAATGCATTCTAGAAGCTTCATCTCTGGTACATCCTTGTTGCAATGATTCTGGTGAGGATTCCCCAAAAGGAAAAGAAAGTAAATCCACTTATCTTGTCAAATCCTCCTCTATACACCAATGTCTCATGTTCAAATTTGAAATGGAGGTTTATTTCATATCATATTATGATATGGTCTAATGGAATGCTGTAAGTCAAAAAAAGAAGGGCTTTGTAGTGAAGAAAAAGATGTGTTGATCAAATTGTAACAAATAATTGCATTAAAAAATGCAGAGAAAATATTTGCAGATGATGTTAGGCATGTAACCATCTAGTGAAATTCACCATAGACTGCATGCCTATGTATTATTTCCCTTCTTCTTATATGTCTCTTCATCCTCATCTTTGGAAAAGGATACAATCTTTGCTTTCTAACACAAAAAATCTCTTCCTTTACTATTCTCACAGTTTGATGTTAAAATCTGAGGTCACTTGGAGGGTCATTGATGTAGGAGCATCACAGGTTGAAAGGTAATGTTGCATCAACCAAAAACATTTTAATTCTTTTCTTTCTTGTGTTTCAGTCAGTTCAGTCTCAAAGGATTGCATTACATTTTACCGCATGATCACTTCACAATTTGCGGCATAGGATTAGGATTCTTCAATCATTCATCTACATCATATTTGGAATTCATGAGATTTGCAATAATATACCAAAAGTTATCATTGTTAGAAGCTTCATCATGATTCACTATTCAAGACATTCATCATTCAGCATAACACATGGAGTTGTGGCACCTTCCCATGATGTGTGGCACCTAATGAAATATATCACAAGAAATTATAGGACCAAAGGCACCTTTAGCCAGAATGGCAACATGATTCATCAAAATTGGAGGCTTCAACATTGGAATTAGGCTGACCTACATGTTTCATCCATAATTGAACCTTGAAATCTCTTAAGGCTGATGCAAATCATTCCTTGAAATTGGAATTGCTATACGATCATTCACTAGATGTAGTTAGAGGCATCAATTAAGTTTTATAAGCTAAAAAGTTATGATAGTGGATTGTGAAGTAGCACTTCCAAGCTATATCTTTCATGTAAGTTGTAACAAGATGGAGGAAAGGTTTGTGAGCCTATTGTAGTTTGCATATTGCCGGCATATGAAGATTGTAACTATTTATGATATTGAATCAATATTTTTCCAATTATTGCTCTATTATTTGTGTTTTTCATTGTGTTTACTCTAAGGCTGCATGGTAGGATAATCCTAATTCTAGATCCTCCATCTATGACTACACCAACTTGTATTGGAGTGAGGTTTGTGAATCCTTTTGGAGATAAGGCATTCATAAAGATTTTGTAGTGAATAGGTTGCCGACCTGAGACAACCTATAAGTGTTTGTCAACCAAGTGCTGATTGTGAGGTAGTTGTAACCTTGTAGTCAGATCACTGAATTGAGGTAGTTGCACCAAATCCAAGGAAGAGATGCCACCAAGGAGGATGCCTAGTATGGCCAATGTTGCCAGAAGAATGGAAGAAATGGTAGAGATGATGAGAATAATGAAAGCTAGATTGGATGTTGTAGAGGAGGATAGAAAGCAAGGTTTAAACCCTAGATATGTGGATGAAAGTGATGAAGATGAATTAAGAGTTCAAGATGCCAACCAAAATGTGGAAACCTTAGAAGAAGAACTCAGATCAGTTGAAGATATTGAAAGCTATTTCTAAGATTGGTAAGAGACATAGAATTGATATTATAAGTATGCAGGTAATTTTAACGCTGATGAGTTGATTGATTGGTTAAATGACATGGAAGAATAATTTGAGTATGAAGAAATTGAAGATCCAAAAAGAGTGAGATTTGCAAAAACTAAGTTGAAAGGACATGCTGCTATTTGATGGAAAGAAGTTTAGTTGGATATAAATATGAGAGGAAAGGAGAAAATCAAAAAAATAGGATAGGATGGTGACAGAATTGAAGAATCAGTTCATACTTGCTGACTATGAGCTAGAGATTTTAAATAGATTGCAAAACCTAAGGCAAAAGGAGAAGATAGTGAAAGAGTACACTGAATAATATCAGAAGATGATTATTAGGACTGGACATAGTGAAGCAAACAAGGAGAAAGTGGCATGGTACATAAATGGACTGAGAATCAACATTCAAGAAGAACTAAGTTTGGTAAGGATGACAATAGTGGAAGAGGCATATCAATTTGTGCTAAAAGTTGAAAAGAAGTTGAACAAAAGATATGAGCATAGACATAGAGGAAGAGAAGGAAAATCCTAGAGAGGTAGAACTCAATGCGGAGAAGGAAGATCATATGTGGAACAAAACAAGGATAGTAGCCCATACCATAAAGAGGAAAGAGACAACAATTCACATCACCGAGGGAGAGATGACAAAAGTTTCTACTACAACAATAGAAGAAGTCACAATTCTTACCACAATGAAGGACACCAAAGAGATGAAAGAGGGTTTGACAAAAGATCATTCAAGGAACCTATTTCAAGCATGTAGGCAAAGGACATCGAGCATTTGAATGTCATCAAGGGAGTAATAACAAAAGGATAGAGAATATTGAAAGAGCAACATATGTGGAGGAAGAACCAGTTGTATCACCAAATTTAGTAGGGAAACTATAGAAGGTTGAATCATTGTTAATGAGGATAAATTTTTTGCAAGAAGAAACAACTGAGGATCCATAGAAAAGTAAAATTTTGTTTTGGACAAGATGCAAATTAGGAGGTAAGTGTTGCAAAGTCATCATTGATAGTTGAAGTACAAATAATTTGGTTTTAGAAGAGACGGTAATGAAGTTGAACCTAGAGAGGTTGAAATATCCAAAGCCCTACAAGATAACATGGATTCAACATAAACACAAGATACTGGTGAGTGAACAATGTTTGGAAAAATTTAATATAGGATCTTATAATGATGAGGCATTGTGTGATATTATGCCTATGGACGTATGTCATATATTGTTGGGAAGACCATGGCAGTATCATAGGAAAACAATACATGATGGGAGGAAGAATAACTATACTATAACATTAAATGGGAAAAGACATATCTTGATACCTTTGGAAGAAGAGAGCAAGAGTAAATTATGTGGCAATGCTAGAATCTGTTTAGTGGATGGAAAGAAATTTTTGGATGGATTGAGACATGAGAACATGTGTTTTGCATTGATTCCAAAGAAGTACGATACCCAAAGTGCAAAAAACTTACCACAAACGGAGAAGAACCACTGCAAAAGGAAGTAGTAGAATTATTGGCAAAATATATAGATATTGTATCAGAGAATGTGCTAGAAGGATTTCCTCCAATCCAAAGTATTAGTCATCATATGGATCTCATACATGAAGCTAGTTTTCCAAACAAAGTAGCACATAGGATGATACTAGCAGGAAATGTGGAGCTACACAAATAGATACAAGAGTTGTTGAGGAAGGGATTAATTAGAGAAAGTTTAAGCCCATGTGTGGTATCGGTAGTACTAGCACAAAAGAAGAATGGAGAATGGAGGATGCGCACATATTCAAGAGGAATCAATAACATCACAATCAAGTATAGATTTTCATTGCCAAGGATGGATGACATCATGGATTATTTTGATTTTCACAGAGATAGACCTAAAGAGTGGATACCATCAAATCATAATCAGAGAATGAGATGAATGAAAGATTGCATTCAAGACAATTAAAGGATTATATGAGTGGTTATTCATGCCTTTTGGATTAACTAATGCACCAAATACTTTCATGAGGTTGATGAATGAAGTATTGAAGAAATTCTTGGGTAAGTTTGTTATTTTCTACTTGCATGATATTTAGATTTTTAGTAGAACCAAGGAATAACATTTGTGGCATATTAGACAAGTATTTTAGAGGTTGAGAAAAGAGAAATTGTTGATAAACATCAAGAAATATAATTTCTTGAAAATAGAGCTTGTATATTTGGGATTTGAAATTTCTATGGAAGAATTGAAGATGGACACAAAGAAAGTCAAAACAATTATTGAATGGCCAAAACCTATGAATATTGGAGAGGTAAGATCTTTTCATGGATTGGCAACTTTCTATTGGAAACTCATCATAAACTTTAGTACCATATACACACTAATGATAGAGACAATGAGAGGAGATCAGAAGGATTTTAAGTTGACATCAGGAGCACATAGGAGTTTTGAGTTGTCAAAGCAAGAGGCGACATAGCAACCAATGTTAGCATTACCAAATTTTGACAAAGTATTTTAGGTTGATTGTGATGCTAGTGGAAATACAATAGGAGTAGTGTTATGTCAAGAAGGGAGAATAGTAGCATATTTTTAGTGAGAAGTTGAATGATGCAAGGAGAAGATATTTAGTTTATGATTAAGATTTCTATGCCATAATTCAAGCCTTGAAGAAGTGGAGCCATTACTTGTTGCAAAAGAATTTTTGTTGTACACTGACCATCAAGCTTTGTATTATTTGAATAGTAAGGGTAAGTTGAATCAGAGACATATGAGATGGGTAGAGTTCATGTAGAGTTATACATTTGTATTGAAATACCATAGTGGAAAGTCAAACAAACTTATAGATGCAATTTAGTAGGAGAAGGAACTTATTAACAGAGATACAAATAGAAGTAATGGGATTTGAGGAGTTCAAACACTTGTATGAAGCTAATTTGGATTTTGTAGAAGCATGGAAAGCATGTAGAGAACCTGTTGTGACAAACGAAAGAAAGTGGTTGGATTATTTCATTCAAGAGGATACTTTGTTTAAAGAGAATCAATTGTGTATTCCACAGAGCTCAATGAGAGAGAGTCTGATAAAGGAGAGACATAGTGGTGGATTAGCAACACATTTTCGTATTGATAAGATAGTATATTTGGTGAATGAACATTATTTTTTGCATCAGATAAATAAGGATGTGTGGAAGTTTGTTCAATGCTATAGAATTTATCAAGTTGCAAAAGGGAGTAGTTAGAATACTAAATTGTATAAACCTTTAATAGTACAGGAGAGACCTTGGGAAGATATAAGCATTGATTTCATATTAGGGTTACCAAGAACATAGAGGGGACATGATTCTATATTTGTAGTAGTAGACAAATTTTCAAAGATGGAACATTTCATTCCTTGTCAGAAGACACATGATGCTGTGAATGTTGTTGATCTATTTTTTGAAGGAGATTGTGTGATTGCATAGATTACTGAAAAGTATACTTTCAAACAAAGATACAAGGTTCATAGGATATTTTCAGAGAACATTGTGGAAGAAGATGGAGATAGACCTCAAGTTCAGTTCAACATTTTACCCATAGAAATATGGACAAACAGAAGTTGTAAATATGAGTTTGGGTAAATTGTTGAGATGTTTTGTAGGGGATAAGGCAATAAATTGGGATTTAATTCTACTACAAGTAAATTTTGCATACAATAACTCAATAAGTAGAAGAATAGGGAAGGCACCATTTGAAGTTGTAACTAGAACACAAAATAAAGGAGTTGTGGAGCTAAGAGAAATCATTATAGAGAATAAAAAGAGTGCAAAAGCAAAAGAATTTGCAAAATACATGGAGATGGTACACACTTAGGTCCAGAAGCATCTAGAAGAGATGAACAACAGGTATAAGAGACAAGTACATGAGAAGAGGAGACATAATAAATTATCTATTGGAGATGAAGTCATGGTATATCTCAGGAAACAAAGATTTTCAGTAGGGACATACAACAAGCTAAAAATGAGGAAGTTTGACTTAAGAAATACATATAAAGTGGAATTACTAGAAGCATTTGGCATATTACCCATATTTAACAGTGTAGATCTATATTGTTACCATGAGGGAGAATCAAGTGATAGCACTGTTGAAGTTAGTTTGAAGGATCAAGTATTGCATCAACAACAAGAGTTCAGATAGAGTATATTTTGGATAGCAAAATAGGGCATAGCACTAGAGGCAAGAAGTATAAGGAGTACCTTGTTAAGTGGAAAGGAAGACCAAAGGAAGATTCATCAATGATTTCTTAGGCTAAGGTAGACCGTATTGGTTTTCCTCTAGCCCTAGGAAAGTGATGGACCCACTTTTCAAACAACCTTTGGTGTCTGATGTAGGAGCACCCCAGGTTGAAAGGCAAACTTGCAACAACTAAAAACATTTTGTTTCTTTTCTTTCTTTCATTTCAGTCAGTTCAATCTCAAAGGATTGCACAACATTTTACTGCATGATCACTTCATAGTTTGTAGCATAGGATTAGGTCTCTTCAATCATTCATCTACATCATAGCTCAAATTTAGGAGATTTACAATACCAGAAGTTATAATTGTCAGAATCTTCATCAGGATTCACTGTTGAAGACATTCAACATTCAACATAATGCATAGAGTTGCGACACCTTCTCATGATGTACAACACCTAATGGAACATATCACAAGGCATTATAGGACCAAAGGCACCTTCAGCCAGAATTACAACATGACTCATCAACACTGGAGGCTTTAACATTAGAATTAGGCTGACCTACATGTTTCATCCATTATTGAACCTTGAGATCTCTTAAAGCTGATACAGATCATTCCTTTAAATTGGAATTGCTATATAATCATTCACTAGATGTAGTTAGATGCATTAATTACATTTTATAAGCTAAAAATTTAGGATAGTGGATTATGGAGTAGCACTTCAATGATATATCTTTCATGTAAGTTACAAATTGGAGGATACACCTATGAGCCCATTGTAGTCCACATATTGTCAGCATATGAAGATTGTAACAGTTTATGATATTCAATAAATATATTTCCATTTGTTGCTCCATTCTTTGTGTTTTCTATTGTTTTTACTCTGAGGTCACATGGTAGGACAACTCTAATTTTGGTTCCTCTATCCATGACTACACTAGTCATCCTTGTACTTGACATCTATTTCAGACCCTTGATTGTCATTCTAATTGGATGGATCACACTATTTTCCTCGTTTATTTTGTTGTGGTTTCCAATGTAAGAAAAACTAGGACATCGTCAAATTTGAAGGACAAGATCATTTTAGGTGTAGTCCTTTTGATCTCAACCTTCCATATACACAATTCATGTAGTACTTCTCACTAAGGAATGCTTATCATCGTAATAAATATACCTTTTACGACTGACGGGATTTTCTAGGACCTGACTATTAAGCATGATGTGACTGACTATTGATGCATATAGATGATGTGGTAGATGCTCTAATGCTCTGTATGAGGTGGAAGTCCATGTTGGATTTCATTTCTTCTCTCAAATCAAGTGGCGATGGTTAATGCTCTAGGTGAGATCTTGCTAACAATTGTCTAAATGACTTTCCAAGTTGAGAACATATCATTTCTTTCACACAAAAATAGTTGAAATTTGGGATTTGTTCATATCTAATAGATGTTGAAGGGAAGGGATTTGATTTTGTAGATAGGGGTCAAAATCTCTAAATGATTCTTGTTGATCTATATCCATGTTCACTAGGAGATTAGTAGCTCTATTCACCTTCTAAGGGATCCTTGAGTGCAATGATATGTTTCTAGTGTGTATAGAATATCCATATATGTTGAAATATGTATTTCACTCTCTAATTGAGTACTTTCTTGCTTCTCAAGACATTGATTATTAGCATAGAGTCCCCTTCTATCCAAATTTACTTAAGTTTATATTCCTTGGCTAGCTCTAGACCATGTAGCTCTAGACCATCTAACAATGCTAATGTTTCATCTTCATTGTTTGACACATGAGGAAGTTTATATTCATTGCTTCATATTTAAGAATATTAAATTAAATTAAATGTTATTTTTATTTGTTATCATTATTAAATTAAATTAAGTTTTAAGAATATTGAGCTTATCAATTGAAAAGCATATGTCCATATTTAAATTAAACATTAAATTGAACTATTTTTATTACTATTATTATTATTATCTTATATAAATAAGTATAATGGTGAAAATTGCAATATCGATACTTTCACTATTTTCTATGGGTGTCCTAAGTACTTATTCCAAGCACACAATTTCAATTGATTTGGTGTTTCTTTTGACCCCACTTTTTAGTTGACCTTCAGAAACAAAAATCAACCTCTTTAAAGATTCTCTATCTTTCATAATATCAATTCACATTTTGGGATCAAATCTATGGAAATGACCCAAGTTATTTTTGTGGTGCTTATTTCATCCTCTTGTTCAATATTTAAATTTTTGCTCGAGCCTAACATGACCACCTTCTAATAAGTCATTGTTCATTGTCTTTCATGCTAATGCTTTCAAATTGTGCATATAAATCGACTATATTGTTACAACACACCTTTACAATCCAAGTGAAATTACAAAAGGTATTTTTTTAGATTGTTAATTTGTTTTGTATCATTATGTTCATCTAAAAAAAATGTTATAGTAGTGATAAGTGTTTATTAACATCACTACCTAGTATTTTTTTATCAACTAAGTGAATAAGCTACATGTTCTTACTGATCACATACAAAATAGTTTAAACCTTATACTAATAAGAACAAGTTTGAAATGTCTCATAATAATAAGCACTACTTATGCCATAATATAATCATAGTAATAATAATTCATATTTATTGAAGTGGAATGTTTTCAAATTAGTAGTTCTAAGTAAATTTACTTTATTTTTTTTGCATGCATAGATATCATTATAATTTTTTTAATAAATTTACATGTTGAGCATAGTCAAGTAGATGTTTACTATTACAAAGATGAGTTAAGGTACTAGTGTTGGCAATAGACACTATATGAATTCATGATTGTTGTCATTGATGGCAACAAAGTTCATCCCATACTTCCACAGGACATGGTGTGTCTCTACCAGAAGTCAGAGTGAAGAATGTTGTGGTCCGGTAAACAAGAACAGAGCATGTGGCGAGGTCTGATAGACAGGTCCAGATCTCTCAGAGGAAGTATCTTGGTGAAGTGTAGATTTGGGGAACTCAAGAGGACTACCTTAAGTGGTAGATTCCAAGGATTTAGCCTCTGGTGATAGATGAGGAAAAAGATATGAATACTTGAGTACCAGGTTCCTGAGTGACAGTATGAACAGAGGAAGAACTGACTGGCAGAACATCAGATTTTATTTCAGATGTGTTACTGATGGTAGTAAAGGTTATGAAGGCATGAATTATGTTTGGCTAACATGATTAATGATTTCCACAAGTATATCCTTGATCCGCAATATTTGGTAAGAAAGGATTCAACCGACAGATCAGAGTTTGTGAAAAGATTAACTATTCTAGATGCCGACTAGAAAAGTGATGAAATCACTTGTATGGATATATATGCACGATGGATTTAGTTCTGAGAGGTGTTGTCGTTGTTAGTTATGTGTGAATAAAAGCAGAAGAGCAGAGTGAATGTAGTAAGGAAGGTCCGGTATGTGAAAGGAAAGCAGCATAAGAGAAGAGGAAAGATGAAGTGCAGCAGATCAGTGTACTGAGCCTAACCGGAACTAAACTCTAGCATATGTAGATGCTCCCAATCAGTTCAAGTATTGTATAACACTCTTTTGTAGATAGTGAGTCTCTTGTAGGCAGTGTGCCTCTTGTGAGCAGTGTGCTCAGGCAGTGAGCCCTAATTGGCAAGTGCCATTTTATATTTCCATTCTTCTAACAGAGAATACAATCTTGGGTTAACCACCCTGTGGTTTTCTCCCTTAACAGGGTTTCCACATCAAAAATACTGTGTCATGTGTATTTCCATTTCATAGTTATGTTTGCTTATTTGAATTAATGCTGCATTGATCATTAAGAAAGTTAAGAAAGAAGAAAATAGTAGGATAACTGATTCACTCCCCTTCTCAGTTATCAACAATTGGTATCAGAGCCAAGTTCCTCTTAACAGAGTCTAACAACTTGAGTAAGATTTGGGAATTCAAATGGATGCATATGGTTTAAAGGAGCAACTCAAGACTACCCTTGATGATCTTGAACAGTCAAACTCTGAAGTCAATGAATTAAAGGAAAGACTCAAATAGGCTGATGATTTCATGAGAGAACTAAAAGACAAATTAAGTCTCTCTATGAAAAAGAGAAAGGAGCTACTTCAGTAATTGGCAAGTCAAGGTGAAGCAAATGATGCAAATGAAGAGCTGAAGGAGAAAACCAAGCTATGTGAAAAGTTATCAAAAGAAGTCATTATGGTAAGACATGAAATGGAATCAGGAGTTATGAAGTTTACCCAAGAAGTTGAAGAGAAAAGAAAAATTGAAGATAATCTAAGACAATCTCTCAAAGAGAAATCAAAAGATTGCCACCAAATGGATAGAATTATCAGACATCTTGAATCTGATCTTGAAGATGCTAAAGAAAATGAAGAAAAACTTGAGGATCAAATTATCTCTCTCAAAATGGATCTTCAAACAACAAATGAATATAAAGAGAAATTCAAGATAAGTTCTGCTCAACTTGAAATTCTTCTTGGAAGTCAAAAGAGGGTAGATGACAAGTGTGGTTTGGGATATGAGAAAGGAGAAAGCTCTGGATCCGGTCAGAAGAATATTGGATCAAAAAATCAAAGGAACAGGCCTAGAAGACCTCTGGTAAGACAGCCTAATGCTCAAAGATATCCATCCTTCAATGGATACTGCCACAACTACAATAACTTTGGTCATAAAGCTAATCAGTGTAGAAAGAGAATGAATCAGACTAATTCATTCTTCTCTGGACAGTGTTTTAACTACAAAAGGTATGGTTACAAATCTCATGAATGCAGTAACATGCAAATGAACAAATCATTCAATGGTAGATGCTTTGCATGCAATAGAGTAGGTCATATGGCTAATCAATGCAGATCAAGAGGATATCAATCAAATATGCAAAGAAATGTTGTTTGCCAAATTTGCAATAGATCCAGTCATATTACAAAATTCTGTAGAAGCAAGAATCAGGATAAAAGAGGTCCGGTATATCATAATCAGAATCAAGATAAGGGAAAACAAAAAGTGAATGCGGATGAAGTTAAAAGTGAGATGAACAAGATTTGGGTAAAGAAAAGCACAGAGAATGTAGAGGTTGGATCCGCACCAGACTTTGGTGCTGATATTGCTTTCAAAAATTAAAAAGTGACCTCTGGCTCAGGGGGAGACACAAAGAAAACCTTGTTCCCCCAGCCAGTCAATTGGTGCTGGAACTGGCATAAGAAAAGTTGCGGATTGAAGGGTTCATAAGGGAAACATCCAAACAAACTTTAGTTAAGATTTGGAAGATCCACAAGATGTTTAAAGATCAAGATTGATTTGTTCTTCAAGTCATCCGAATAAAGCAAACTGGAATAACTTAGGTCGAGCATTTATTGTAACTTGACATTAGGGTTTGTGGAGCAATATAAGGGTTTTCTCATTAATCACTTATTCATTTTGCGTTCAAGAAGAAATGAAAAGTGGAGCTCTGCAACAAAATTTCTCAAGTTCATCGAAGATCATTTGCAGAAGTCAATTCATCCAGAAATCAATCCGGCCAACTCTGTGAAACTGAAAGGCGCAAAAGGTATTTTCTGTTTTCAATATCTCACTGCAAATCTTTTGAAAGATGGATACTCCAAATATAGTAAAGATCTCTGATGGGTCCCGCCCTGAATTTAAGAAACATCCATACAAATCATTAGAGGTAGATCCCTTAGGAGCATTCTCTAGTGTTCCACATGGCGTTTTGCACACAGAAGACATTAGGGTTTACATACATGCAAATATTGAAGAGTTTGGGGAATTCAAGCTAAGAGATATCTAACACAAACAACTGATAGACGATGCTTTTGAGCTTAAACCAAAATATAAGGGTATCCAGGAGAAACATTTTGATCAATTCATTCATTTTCCCTGCTTTGAAGAAGATGAATGGGTCCGGTATGTATTGAGTAGGGTGCATGATAACTTCTTATGGCTGAACAAACCTTGCAAGATCATAAAGGAGGCAATTAGGGCAGTAATTTGTTTATACTCCTCTGGAGGGATACCTATCCTCAAATCTGTCAAAAACAACATTGTAACTAAGGCCACTAGATCAAAATTTGATAAGAGGGTAATGACCATTGAAGATATTATTGACCCGGATATCAAGTTTGCATCTATGATAATAGGATACAAGATATATCACTCCAGTAGGGAGAATTCAGTATCTGGAACTGCAGTATATACTGCCTGTGAGATGCTGAGAAAGAATGCAGAATATGATCTCTATGAACTTCTTTTGAGCCAATTAATGGAAAACATACAAAAGATCAAAAATGACAAGAAGAACTCTTTTAAATATGGTGCACTAATATTATGTTTATTTTTCTACTTCATGAATGAGCTGTCTAGATCAAATGGATGGGTATGGCAAAATGACAAACTGATAGCAATTCAGATCAGAGATTACTTGCATGAACTTGGGGATGCTAAGGCAAGGAATACAGCTCTGTGGGGTTACTTCAAGCACTTTTAGAATACAATGCAAATTAGAGAAAGAATCCCCAAATTAGTAGTTGAGAAATACAAGGATACCGTATGCTTCATGGTAGACACTGATCAATGCCTAATGGAGGTAGTAGAGCCAAGGATAGTCTGGATCATGCCTATGGGGTATGAAGTTGATGAACAAATTGTAGAGCTGCATGTTCAACACATGCTTAGTCAGCCAAAGGACCCGAAAGCAGAAAGATTTGGAACCTTTGAAGAACTAAGTGTGAGAATTCACATTGAGCTAAGGCAACTAGAGATCAAAAGGAAGGTAAGAAAAGAAGTTGAAGAAGTTGCAAAAGGCTTTGGCATCTCAAAGGAGGCACTTGATGCCAATAGGGAAAAGAGGCAAAAGGCTGAAGAAGAGAAGAAAGAGGTAGAAAAGGAAAGCAAGGAAAGTGCTCCGGTAGAAACCTCAACCCAGACCAGATCATCAAAGAGATTTGCATCTGTCACAACCAAAAGCTCAAGAACATCAAAACTGGAAGTCCAAGCATCCGGCAAAGGAGAGAAAAGATCAAAGACAAAAGCCACAAGGGCTTATGCCAATCAAAGAGATGAAGATGAAACTGAAGAAGAAGAAGAAGAAATCATTCGGTGAACACTCTACCGGTCAAGAAGAAGAAGAGAAGGAAGAGGAATTTGCTGAAAAACCCACTCTATCCTTACATGTTGTAGTAAAAGCAGTCACTATGGAAGGGAACCTACAACCCTTAACAAAATTTTATGATGAATATAATGAAGCGGATAAAAAGATTCTGGAGGAAGCCACTGTTCAGTTTTTGAACACTTACAACAAAGCTTTTATTGAAATTATCTCTCTAATTCCCAAAAGATTAGAGAAAAGGCTTGAAATGAGGAAGAACAATGCTCGAGTAAAAGATCTCGAGATCTGGGAACAAGTCGCCATTCAGCTGTTCCCTTCAATCACTCCATAGCAAATGAATATGATCTTTAAAGAGTGCAAGGATGAGTTCTGGAGCAAAGCCAGGATGAATCAGCTCATGCTTGGTGAAATTGACAAAGTGGCAAGAGAGATTGAAGAAATCCTCTGAAATGCTCTTAAAAATTTCAACATTCCCATCACAGAGGACTCTGGTAAAGACAAGGGCTTAGAATCCTCTATTCCGGAAGAGGTGGCTCATGAACAAGCAAATATCTATCCTCTGGTTTCCCCTACAGCTTCCGGATCTAAAGGAGAAGACAGAATATAGGAGAAAGAAGCAGGAGTGAAGGAAAAAGAAGTTGACAATACCAAGGTTGCAGAGGGACAGAAGACCTCAACAGAGAAGACCACAACTGCTAGTGGTAAAAATGTAGAAGGAGAGAAAGCTCCAAGGGACAACTCTAAGAATGCAGAAGAGAAGAAACATCTATCTCTGGCAAGAGACACTGCAAAAACTATCCAAGAATTCCTAAACAAAGAAACAATGGAGATTGATGAACCGGAGCTTCTACAAGGACCATTTAATTTTGACTCTCTTTCTCTGGTACAGACAATGAAGATAGCCTCATTTGCTAATGCAAAGGCTAAAGAAAAACTCCTAAAGTCTCACATAGAAGACTGTGAGTTGATAGAAGCTACTTCTAGAGTGCTAGAAAAGATTATGCCATCATTTTAGAAGGATCCCATAGCCTCCTCATCCGGTAATCTCAAAACTCTAGTCAATAATGTTAGCACACATTTTGATTCTCTAGAGAAGTCAGCTAAAGAAAAGGTCCAGAAAGAGTTTTTGGATAAGGGATTCTCAGAGGTACAAGGGTTGATCATTAATGATAGGAGAAATATGAATATTGGGATAAAGAGCTTAGAAAATACTCTTAAAGATGGTGGTGAAGTATACAAATTTTGTATTTCCTGGTCCAAAGCAATAGTGGAGATTGAGAAGAAAATGAAAGAACAGGAGAATAAACTGATAAAACTTTCTCAAAATTTTGATCCACTTACTACATCAATAATCAATCAAGAATGTCAAATAGTTACAGTTTTGAATGAGATTAAGAAGCTTGAAAAAGAGAAGAAAAATAGAATAAGTAGGTTGAGTGAGCTCAGAGGGATAATTGTCCCTAAGTTAGAGGCCATGCATGAGGCCATAAAAGAAGCTCAAATCACAGCCCAAACAAATGATCCAACAGATCTAAAAAGGACATATGTGTTTGTATTTCTATTGAGTGGTGATATATCAATTTTGGACAGAATGAAGCAAAGTTGGGCTACATAATTCATTCAACTGAAAACAACTTTTGCAGACATACTGTAGTATATGTAAGTATTCCATATGTATATACTTATGCGGCTAAGTATAGTTAAATTTTTGAAAATTTTGGTATGTGGACCCTACCCTTTGCCATTGATGTCATAGGGGGAGTGAGGAGCAGTGAAAAATGAGGAATCCAACTAAGGGGGAGCTCCAGAATATGTATATAAAAATAGAGCATCAACCAAGGGGGAGCATAGTGTAAACACTTAGTCATTTTTCACTAAGTGTTGCCATCAATGCGAAAGGGGGAGATTGTTGGCAAGATACACTATATGAATTCATGATTGTTGTCATTGATGGCAACAAAGTTCATCCCACACTTTCACAGGACATGGTGTGTCTCTACCAGAAGTCAGAGTGAAGAATGTTGTGGTCCGGTAAACAAGAACAGAGCATGTGGCGAGGTCCGATAGACAGGTCTGGATCTCTCAGAGGAAGTATCTTGGTGAAGTATAGATTTGGGGAAGTCAAAAGGACTACCTTGAGTGATAGATTCCAAGGATTTAGCCTCCGATGATAGATGAGGAAAAAGATATGAATACTTGAGTACTAGGTTCCTGAGTGACAGTATGAATAGAGGAAGAACTGACTGGCAGAACATCAGACTTTATTCCGGATGTGTTACTGATGGTAGTAAAGGTTATGAAGGCATGAATTATGTTTGGTCGACATGATTAATGATTTCCACAAGTATATCCTTGATCCGCAATATTTGGTAAGCAAGGATTCAGCCGACAGATCAGAGTTTGTGAAAAGATTGACTATTCCAGATGCCGACTAGAAAAGTGATGAAATCACTTGTGCGGATATATATGCACATGGATTTAGTTGTGAGAGGTGTCGTCATTATTAATTATGTGCGAATAAAAGCAGAAGAGCAGAGTGAAAGTAGTAAGAAAGTTCCGGTATGTGAAAGGAAAGCAACATAAGAGAAGAGGAAAGATGAAGTGCAGCAGATCAGTGTACTGAGCCTAACCGGAACTGAACTCCAGCATATTTAGATGCACCCAATCAGTTCAAGTATTGTATAACAATCTTTTGTAGACAGTGAGTCTCTTGTAGGCAGTGTGCCTCTTGTGAGCAGTGTGCTCAGGCAGTGAGCCCTAATTGGCAAGTGCCATTTTGTATTTCCATTCTTCTAACAGAGAATACAATCTTGGGTTAATCACCCCGTAGTTTTCTCCCTTAACAAGGTTTCCACATCAAAAATACTGTGTCATGTGTACTTCCATTTCATAGTTATGTTTGCTTATTTGAATTAATGCTGCATTGATCATTAAGAAAGTTAAGACAGAAGAAAATAGTAGGATAACTGATTCACCCTCCCCTCTTAGTTATCAACAACTAGATCAATAAGATAACACTTGATATCAAGCATTCTTTCAAATTCATCTTAAAATAATCAACTTTCATGATGCAATTGTCAACAATAGATATATCACATACAACCTACAATACAAACTTCTAAATGTCATAATCCACTTCATACCCATTATTTATAACTATAAGAATTTCAAAGAATAATCATGATATATTGTGTTTGTTAGATAAATTTAATACACATTATACCATATGATCTTAACAAATAGTAGTACTACTATTATGAGGAAATGAACTACATAAAGAGAGCATCATGTGAGAATTTTTTTTTCCAACCATAAAACCTTGAAGTGATCCTCCATGCACCACAAAAATTAGGTAGGACCCCATCCTTCATTGATGGGTTATGAATGAAACCGACATAGGGAGAAGGTGAAGGAGTTTAGTGTGGGTGACATGAAAAATAATAAAGTATATCAAAAATTTGGAAAAGGATTTTGAGTATGAGGTGAAAATATACTGGACTCATCTCCAAGGTAGATAAGATAACACAAAATATATGAAACTAATTGTGCACCTATATAAGGATAGAGACACATGGCCACTTTCTATCTAGAGATGGCAACAATGGTCCTTGCAATGTTGAACCTATGACCTCTATTATGGGACTCATGTTAAAAATATTGAGCTATTCATGAAAGGGTTTGTGGTATGTGAAGGAAGGTGGGTCCCATAGACCTCAACTTTGTCACTACCAATATCTCTACTATGTACAAATTAAATGCACTAGTGACTTACATTTTCAAATAATAGATATGTGCAATGTAGAAAATTACATACCCTTGAAATTTGACTCTATATTTTAGGCTTTTTTTAGTGTCCATTCCATTAACATGCTTTAGGGATCATTTTAGCCCAGCCTTAGTCTTTTCCTTTACTAGATTGCTAAATTTTTTTATCAGATCCCAATTCTTCTCATTGATCAAAGAACTTGTGCTAAATTTTGTGCAATTTCTCTAAGACACTAGCATGACGCATGAACATCCACATGAAATTATAGTGTCTCAGAAATTTCTAAAAATTTAAAACATTGCTTCTCACCTAGCTACCTACTGCCACTTGCTGCATTGCATGTTTGTCAAAAAATGCCTTCAACATCTAAATCTGACTCATTAGTTTCCTCATAAGCTTCATGAAAAAATAACCATTGAATCTAACCCTCACAATATTATTCAACTTCTTGCAATCTCTCTTTCCTAGATTCTCTTAGCCCTCTTATTGGTACTCTTGACTTTATGTTGTTGAAATAACATCATTATTGAATCTCTCTCAAGGATTCAAGTTGTTGCATTATAGTTGACTCCTCTAAAGAGCTCACATATTCTCTTCTTTATCATATCCTAGTAATATTGTTCTTTCTTTTGTTTTGAAATAATAATTATGTAATATTTATATTGTATCTCTATTCTCTATTAGAAAATGTCTTTGTGTACATCACTACTCATTTATCTTATCTCACTCACACACACACACACACACACACACACACTAGGGCATTCTTCCTTGTAGACCAAGGATCAATGCTTATAAATTTATTTTATTGTTGGTATTCTTAATTCCTAGACCTACATTGGATAGGAGTGCACACTAATTTCTAATCTCTTCATTTGTTTATTAGTGGAGATCAAAAGACCAACATAGGGGTTTAACTACTCTTGGAAAGCTCCCAAAACTATATACAAAACTATTTTTAAATGATTAAATCGATAGCATGATATCATGAGTCAAAGTAATCCAATATATCCATTATAAATAGATCAAATCCTTGAGGTAACAAAACACCATATAATGCTCCTTATTGAAAGAGCCACTCCACACTATATTTCAATAAGAGATCCCAAACACAAACACTATTCTTCACATATCACAAGACTCCCTTGCCTACAATATATAATGCTCAATTACATACCAGTATCACTTACTCACATATGTGGGACAAATACTATTACTTTAATTAACTAGTGGGATGACTTACAAAGCATGCACACCCACACCTTTATTTATTATTGCATAATACACTAAAATATCATACTTGATACATAACATAAATTTTGAACATACTATAGGGAGTTGCACAAACACAAAGATACTCTTTTAAGATAATAAGAACAATTCAATTTTTTACCATATTATAAATCATCCACTCTTCGATCATTGAACTAAACAACATCCTTATCCTCTTTACATTTACTTTCCTAAATGATATTAATTATAGAATTACATTAACCCATAGATCATCATTAATTAATATAAGTTAATTTATACTTATGTGTATGCATTCAATTAGATTAACCCAAATTAAGCCTATGAAAAGTTAATTTTCTTTTGCACACTATTATTTATAGACAAATATTATGAATAAATATATAATAATAATAATGAATTAATAAAGTATAAACTAAATTAAATTTTAATATTCAATAACCTAGCTCACTACCAAAATAAACATATTAATTATAATTAAATTTACTTGTTAACATATATTTATGCTTAAATAACCTGACTCATACTTGATTTTAAAATGCATCCCTACTTGAATTATTCTAATTGATATCAACATTGACAAGACCTGGGCACAAGTTAAAGATCTAGGATTTAGTCTCTTGCAAGTTGTGTTTATACACTAGTGTGAGTAGTAAGAGAAGGTTTAGGACTTGTGGTATATTATAGAAGGATGTGGCAAAATAAGACAAGAAAGATTAAATGAACATACATAGTTACATATGTAACATCATTTATACTTAATCAATTACTCTATATCTCATTAAGTGAAATGTATAACAATCTTTTAGATAATATGCAAATATATTTAATACAATGTCTTATTAGAATCTCTTATATTTCATCATAAAATCATTCATTGTCTATTTCTTACTTTCTACATTCCTCTCCTTTGTTGTCTACTATCTGTTGGCAAGAGACACTGTTTGGCTTCATGATTGTTGTCATTGATAGCAACAAAGTTCATCCCACCCATCCACAGGACATGGTGTGTCTTTACCAAAAGTTATTTTGAAGAAGTGTTGTGGTCCGGTAAGCAAGAACAGAGCAGGCAGCAAGGTCCGACAGTCAGGTTCAGATCTCTCAGAAGAAGTATCTCAGTAAAGTGTAGATTTGGGGAAGTCAAGAGGAGTACCTTAACTAATAGATTCCAAGGATTAAGACTCTGGTGATGGAAGAGTGAAGTGATATGAGCACTTGAGTGTTAGGCTCCTGTTTGGCAGAATTAACAAAGGAAGAACTGACCAGCAGAGCATCAGACCTTAATCCGGATGAGATATTAATGGTGATCAAGATTCCTAAGGTATCACTCATGATTGGCTGACATAATTGATGACTTCTATAAGCATTTCCTTGATATGCATCACTTGGTAAGCAAGGATTCAACCAACAGATCAGAATTTAGGAAAATATTGACTATTCTGAATACTGACTAGAAAGGTGTTAAAATCATTGGTGTGGATATATATACTAGATGGATTTGGATGTGAAGGTGTGTATTGTGTGTTGGCAAGTGCAAAGAAAAGGAGGGGATTAGTGTGAAGGCAGTAAGATAGGTCCGGAATGCGATAGGACAACAACACTCAAGAAGAGGTAGAATGAAGTGCACTAGATCAATGTATTGAGCCTAACCGGAACTGAACTTTAGCATGTGTGGATGTTTTTCATGAATTCAAGTATCTTGTTACCTCATTTGTATCTCGTAGATAGTGAGTCTCTTGTAGGCAGTGAGCCTCTTATGAGAAGTGTGCTTAGGCAGTGAGCCCTAATTGGTAAGTGCCATTTTGTATCATCTTATTCTTTTAATAGAGAATATAATATTGGGTTAGTCACCCCGTGGTTTTTCCCTTAACAGGGTTTTCCACATCAAAATCATTGTGTCATGTGTGATAATGTTATTTCTGTTTCATACTTGTGCTTGCTAATATGATTTGATCATGCATTAATTGTTAAGGAAGATCAAGAAGTAGAAATATTTAAGATAATTGATTCACCCCCCCTCTCAGTTATCAACAATTGGTATTAGAGTTAGGTTCCTCCAAACAAAGCCTAATAGCTTGAGGAAGATCTTGAAATCTCAATGGATATGTATGGTATGAGGGAACAACTTCAGTCTGCCCTAGATGATCTTGAGGAATCTCATTCCGAAGTCAACAACTTGAAGGAAAGATTCAAACAGGCTGATGATTTCATAAATGAGCTAAAAGAGAAACTAAGTATCTCTATAAAAAAGAGAAAGGAACTACTTCAGCAATTGGCAAGCCAAGGTGAATCCAATGATAGAAATGAAGATCTGAAGGAGAAAACCAAGTTATGTGAAAAGTTATCAGAAGAGGTCATTATGGTAAGACATGAAATGGAATCAGGAGTTATGAAATTCACCCAAGAAATTGAAGAGAAAAGAAAAACTGAAGATGATCTAAGACAATCTCTTAAGGAGAAGTCAGAAGACTGCCACCAAATGGATAGAATAATCAGGCATCTAGAATTTGATCTTGAATAAGCTAGAGACAATGAAGAACAACTTGAGAATCAAATTGACACTCTTAAAATGGACCTTCAAACAACAAATGAATACAAAGAGAAATTCAAGATAAGCTCTGCTCAACTTGAAGTTCTTCTTCAAAGCCAAAAGAGGGTAGATGACAAGAAATGCTTGGGGTATGAAAAAGGTGAAAGCTTTGGATCTGGTCAGAAGAACTTCAGATTAGAAAATCCAAGAAACAGGCCCAGAAGACCTCTCGTTAGGCAATGAAATACTCAAAGATAGCCATCCTTCAATAGATACTGCCACAACTACAATAACTTTGGTCATAAAGCAAATTAGTGTAGAAGAAGAATGAATCAGACTAATACATCCTTCTCTGGACAGTGCTTCAATTACAAAAGGTATGGTCACAAATCCCATGAGTGTAGAAACATGCAAATGAACAATTCATTCAATGGTAGATGATTTGCATGCAATAGAATGGGACATATGGCTAATCAGTGTAGATCAAAAGGATATTAGTCAAATATGCAAAGAAATGTTGTTTTCTACAAATGCAATAGATTTGGGCATATTGCCAAATTCTGTAGAAGTAAGAATCAAGACAAAAGGGGTTTGGAACAACATAATTATAACCAAGACAAATGAAAAGGAAAAGTGAACGTGGATGAAATTCAAAGGGACATGAATAAGATTTGGGTGAAGAGATGCACAGAGAATGTTGGGGATGGATCTGCACCAAAATCTGGTGCTGATAATCCTTCCAGAAACTGAATAGATGAGCTTTGGCTCAGGGGGAGTCACTAAGAAAAACAACTTCCCTCAGCCAGTCTTTAGGTGCCTAAACTTGGCACATGAAAGGTTGCAGATTAAAGGGTTCTCAGAGAAACATCAAAAGAAGGCTTGGTTAAGATTGGGAAGATCTACAAGAAGATTTGAAGAGTCTAATCTATCAAGATTGATCCAGTTTAACAGTAATCCGATATGAACAGGATTTTCATAGTTAGGTCCCGTATGATTCAAATTTGAGATACCTGATCTATGTGGTGTGAAATTTTTTTTGTTATAAGGATTGACCTATTTTTTAGGGCATGATAGTTATCAAATATAGGTAGATTAAATACAAATGATGAAAACATGGCAATTTCTAAGGGTTCAGCTAGGGTTTAATAAGTGCAGCCATTCACTTTGATAGCGTGTCCTCTAAAATATATCATGTGGTGCATTCTTTCAAAGAAGATAATATTAGCATGGTATGATGACATTGTCTTAGATTGGGGCATCAACTTGTAAAGCTTGAGCTATGGTTTTCATTGAGACACAACCCATCCAATATGGTGCATACTATGAATAAAGGAATCAAGCCTTAACTATTGCAAAGAGATATCAAAATAAAGAAGAGACGAGCATTGTCAAAGGATGGCACTCCTCAAGACAAAGTACAACTTCTAGTAATAAAACTCAGTTTATAAGTCACGGCATCATTTAAATCAAAGGGTTCAGCTCTTATCACAGAGACTCTAGATAAAGTTAAGGTGGTGCCTACTTTAAGTTTCAGGTATGGTTTGAAAGTAAATGTTATCAGCCATATCTAGAATGAGTGTTCCAGCTATTGAAAGGCAACCATCCCATTTAGGAAAGCAATGAGACATAGTAACTAAAAGCCACAGTCATTGTCAGTGATATATACAGTTAAAGAAAGCAGTGGAGTTTTCCACGTGTTGGCAAGCGCAACATAGAAAGATGGTTAAAATTGCTGCAGAGTGTGACATTTGGAGGCATCCGCGTCAATGGAGAGTAGCTCAAGTTTACTACGGAGCAGGGCATGTGGAGACACCCGAGAGTTTTATAAAGAAACCCAAGTTGAAGCGAAAGGAGCCACGTGGTTGAATCTGCGCAAAAGAGAAACAAAAGCTTCACTTCATTTAATTAAATGCATAATGTGTCACGGGATTTTATAAGAGGCTGAGGCTTCAATATAAGTTTCTTATTAGATACATATTAAATGGTGGGTCCCTTTTCATATGGAGCTTATTTTATTTAAGTTGCATAAAGGTTCTTCACGGGAACTTTTTGGGAACCACTCAAGCATTTTCAAAAGAAATTAAGAGACTGTAGAAGCCACCACGTGGCTGTAGCAGAATTAAAAGAAAGGAAATCAAGAAACTTGCGGAGGTTGCCAAATGGAGGCACCCGAACAACTTTAAAAGAAGCTCAAAATTTAGCAGAAGCCACCACGTGGAGTAGCCAGTGCATAGGGAAATAATAATGTTTTGTTTCATAATTGTGTCATTTCTTATTAGATACAAATGGTGGGACCCTTTCATAAGTTGAATATTTTATTATGCTTCTATGACGCCACAGAAAAGTTTAGCTTTTAAAATAAAGATTTATCTTTAGTAAAATATGACGTGCGGCAGAATATTAAAGTGAGACTTTATTAGACTGCAAATTATGATTCATGGGAGATAAAAGATGAAACCCTAAATGTGAGCAGTCATTTTCATTTTCATGAGGCAAGCTACAAGAAGTGGCGGGAGTTTTCTTTCATGACACAGAGATGCATTTTTAGTGCCAGATATAGCCATGGGTGAAACAGAAACAGAAGTTCAATTTCAAATAAGAGATTTGTTGCCGGATTTGGTGTCAGATTATGCGGAGGCTGTTGAGTTTGTTGGGCCTTTCAGGTTATAAATGGGAGATTGGAGACACAGTTGAAGAGAGAGTTCTAGTTCTTCTAGAGACATATTCAGAGTTCTACATTTTATAGATCAGAGAGTTGGAGCAGCAGACTCATATTTCTTTCTTTTTGCCTTAACCATTTCTTTCTTATGAGAATGTAACAGTCATTTTGTGCAGCAACTTTTGCCTCTATAATTGATCATTCAAATAAAGAGATGTGTTCTGTGCAATTGAATATCTCTGTTGCTTGTTTTTTGATTTCTTTGTTTCTCTACCTCTGTTTAATATGTTTTAAAACTGAGTTTTAATCATGCATATTTTGCTCTTTAAATCCAGTTAAATCTTTCAAAGTTATCACTGTGCAAATAATTGTTTCAAATCTGGCGGATCGCCTTCGTATTAGGTCTTTGATTTTCTACAAATCTTGTTTCCTTCTAACCTTTTCTCAAATCCCATTGAAGAATAGAAGAGCCAGCTTCCCTAAAAATTTGGAGGTCACTTTGAGGAGCATTCCCACATCTCAGAGTTTCCCATGTTGCTGCTGGATTACACCCACAGATTTATGCATCAACACTGTGGATAGATCAAATGTTTGGGGAAAGGAAGATAGATTGTCATCAACCACCAAGAATAACTCTCAATGATCTGGAAAAGACTTTTCTCAGAACAAGGAGAACAAGGCAACCGGAATAACTTAAGTTGTGCATTTATTGTAATGGGGAATTAGGGTTTTCTCAGAAATAAAAGGGTTCATTCACATGTCATTTGTACATTTACATTCAAGAAGAAAAGAAAAGGAGCTTTGCAACAAATTGTTTTAAATTTTTCAAAGATTAACCACCAAAGTTGATTCATCCAGCAAATCAATTCGACTCACTCCACGAACCCTAGAAGCGCAAGAGGTATTTTCCTTTATTGAATATCCTTTTGTAAATCCTTTGTAAGATGGCTAATCTAAATATTTTGAAGATCACTGATAGGCCTCACCTCAAATTCAAGAAACATCCCTACAAATCCCTGGAAGTAGATCCCCTAGGGGCATTTTCTAGTGTTCTGCATGGAGTTTTGCATATAGAAGATATTAGGGTTTACATTCACGCAAACATTGAAGAATTTAGAGAATTCAAATTTAGGGATATATACCACAAGGAACTAATAAATGAATCATTTAAGCTTAAACCCCAATATAAGGCCATCTGAGAAAAACATTTTGGGCAGTGCATTCATTTCCCTTATTTTGTTGAAGATGAGTGGGTCAGGTATGTTTTAAGCAGAGTGCATGATAACTTCATATGGCTAAATAAATCATTCAAGATCACAAAAGATTCTATTAAAGTGGTAACTAGTTTGCACTCATCCAGAGGGTTACCTGTTCTCAAATCAGTCAAGAATCAAACTGTGAGTGAGGCTACCGGATCAGGGTTTGACAAGAGAGCGATGACAATAGAAGATATCACTGATTCGGATATCAAGTTTGCCTCCATGATTATCGGTTATAAGTTATATCACTGTAGCAGGGAAAATTCAATACCCAGAACTGCAATTTACACTGCTTATGAAATGTTGAGAAAGAATGCAGATTATGATCTTTGTGAGCTCCTTCTAAACCAACTTTTGGAGAACCTGTAGAAGATAAAGAAGGATAAGAAGAATTCCTTCAAATATGGTGGCCTGATACTCTGTCTATTCTTCTACTACATGAATGAGCTACCTGGATCGAATGGGTGGATGTGGCAAAATGACAGACCAGTAGCAATTCAAATTAGAGACTATTTGCATGGACTTAGTGATGCCAAGGCACAAAACACAGCACTCTAGGGCTACTTCAAGAACTTTCAGAACATGATGCAAGCCAGAGAGAGAATCCCCCAATCTCTAGTTGAAAAGTATAAAGATACAGTTTACTTTATGGTAGAAACTTATTAGGCCTAATGGAGGCAGTGGAGCCAAGAGTAGTCTGGATCATGCCTATGGGGTATGAAGTTGATGAGAAAATTGTAGAGCTACATGTTCAACACATGATAAGTCAGCCAAAGGATCCTAAGGAAGAAAGGTTTGGAACCTTTGAAGAGTTGAGTGTGAAGATCCATGTGGAGCTACGACAACCAGAAATGAAGAGAAAAGTGAGAAAAGAAGTTGAGAATATTCCAAAAGTTATGGCATTTCAAAAGAGGCAATTGATGCCAACAGAGAAAAGGTGGAAAGGGAAGAAAAAGGAAAGGAAGAAGCAAAAAAAGAAAGTGATCTGGTAGAAGCCCCCTCCCAGACCAGATCTTCTAAGAGCACTGCTCCTAAAAGCTCAAAGGCATCAAAACTGGAAGCTCAGACATCCGGAAAAGGAGAGAAGACAACCAAGAAAAAGGCAACAAGATCTTGTACAAGCCAAAAGGATGAAGAAGAGACAGAATTAGATGAGGAAGTAAAGAAAATGAAGAAGAAAAGGAAAACATCTGGTGAACCCTCTATTGAAGAAGTAACTGAAGAATTTGTTGAGAAGCCTACTCTGTGCATTGATGACATCATAAAATTAGTTACTATGGATGTGAACCTTCAACCAATGGTTGAATTCTATGAGGATTACAATGAAGCTGACCAAAAGATCCTGTAAGAAGCCATAGTTAGGTATTTGAATATCTACAATAAGGCTTTTATTGAAATCATATCTCTTATTCCCAAAAGCCTAGAGAAAGAATTAGAAATAAGGAAGAATAATGCTATGGCAAAGGATCTTGAGATCCGAGAATAGATAGATATCTAGCTATATCCTTCAATCACTCTGAAGAAAATGAATATGATCTTCAAAGATTGCAAGGATGAGTTCCAGAGCAAAGCTAGAATGAATCAGCTTATGCTCGGACAAACTGACAAAGTAGCTAAAGAAACAAAAGAGATCCTCTGGAATGCTTTAAAAAGTTTCAATCTTCCTGTTATAGAGGACTTGGGTGATGATCCCTCAGCTACAGATGTTGAAGAAGAATCTACTGAGATAGGGGCAGAAGAGGTAAAGGAGACAGGTGAAGAAAAAGATAAGAACTTAGATTCCTCTGCTCTGGAAGAGGAGGTCCATGAACTAGTAAACATCACTCCTTCGATTTCCCCTGCAGACTCTAGATCCAAAGAAGATGAAAGAGTAGAAGAGAAGATAAGTCAATAAGCAGAGGAGAAGGAAAAAGAAGATGACAGTAGCAAGGCTACAGAAGGAGAGAAAACTCCAACAGAGAAGGCCGTAGATGATAGTGGTAAGGTTGCAGAAGGAGTGAAAACCCTATGACCGGAAAGAGACATAGCAAAAGCAGTTGAGGAATTCTTAACCAAGGATATGATGGAATTTGATGAACCAGAACTTCTTCAAGGACCATTCAATTTTGACTCCCTCTCCCCAGTTTAAACCATGAAGCTAGCATCCTTTACTTCAGCAAAGGCAACAGAAAAACTTCTGAAGTCTCACATGGAGGACTGCAATCTCATAGAAATTGCATCCGGTGTACTAGAAAAAATCATGCCATCTTTTTAGAAGGATCCCTCAGCATCCTCATCCGGTAATCTCAAATCTCTAGTTAATAGTGTTAGCACACATTTTGATTCCTTAGAGAAGTTAGCAGAAGATAAGGTCGGGAAGGAGTTTTTGGTAAAATGATTATCAGAGGTGCAAGGGTTAATAACCAATGATATGAAAGTTATGGATATGGAGATAAAGAGATTAGAAAATGCTCTCAAAGATGGTGGAGATATTTACAAATTTTGTTTATCCTGGCCTAAGGTGACCAAGGACATTGAGAAGAAAGTAAAAGAACAAGAGGATAAACTATTAAGTTTATCTCAAAGTTTTGATCCTATATCTTCCTCCTTAGTAAATCAAGAGTGTTAGACTATTGTAGTCACAAATGAAATAAAGACACTTGAGAAGGAGAAGAAAAATAGAATAAACAGGTTGAGTGAACTTAGAGGGATTATTATCCCTATGTTAGAGGCCATGCATGAGGCCCTAACTGATGCACAGGCCACAGCCTGGGCATGTGATCTGACAGATCTCAAAAAGGCAGAAGCTTTTGCATTCCTGTTGAGTGGTCACATCTCAATTTTGGACATGATGAAGTAGAGTTGGGAGATAGAGATTATACAGTTGAAGAATCCATTTGTGGATGTACTTAAGTATATGTAAGTATAACCTGCTTATATAGTTATGCGGCTAAGTATAGATTGACTTTTGCAAATTTTGGTGTGCGGACCCCACCCTTTGCTATTGATGTCAAAGGGGGAGTGAGGATCAGTGAAAAATAAGGAATCTAGCTAAGGGGGAGCTCCGGTAAAGTGTACATTAAAACAGAGCATCAGCCAAGGAGGAGTGTAGTGTGACACTTAGTCATTTTTTACTAAGTGTTGCAATCAATGCCGAAGGGGGAGATTATTGGCAAGAGACACTGTTTGGCTTCATGATTGTTGTCATTGATGGCAACAAAGTTCATCCCACCCATCCATAGGACATGGTGTGTCTTTACCGGAAGTCAGATTGAAGAAGTGTTGTAGTCCGATAAGCAAGAACAGAGCAGACAACAAGGTCTGACAGTCAGGTCCGGATCTCTCAGAGGAAGTATCTCAGTAAAGTGCAGATTTGGGGAAGTCAAGAGGAGTACCTTGACTGATAGATTTCAAGGATTAAGCCTCCGGTGATGGAAGAGTGAAGTGATATGAGCACTTGAGTGTTAGGCTCCTGTTTGGCAGAGCATCATACCTTAATCTGGATGAGATATTAATGGTGATCAAGCTTCCTAAGGTATCACTCATGATTGGCTGACATAATTGATGACTTCTATAAGCATCGCCTTGATATGCATCACTTGGTAAGCAAGGATTTAGCCGATAGATTAGAATTTAGGAAAATATTAACTATTCTGGATGCCGACTAGAAAGGTGTTAAAATCATTGGTGCGGATATACCAGATGGATTTGGATGTGAAGGTGTGTATTGTGTGTTGGAAAGTGCAAAGAAGAGTAGGAGATTAGTGTGAAGCCAGTAAGATAGGTCCAGAATGTGACAGGACAACAACACTTAAGAAGAGGTAGAATGAACTGTAGTAGATCAGTGTATTGAGCCTAACCGAAACTGAACCTTAGCATGTGTGGATGCTTTTAATCAATTCAAGTATCTTGTTACCTCATTTGTATCTTGTAGACAGTGAGTCTCTTGTAGGTAGTGAGCCTCTTGTGAGCAGTGTGCTCAGGCAGTGAGCCCTAATTGGCAAGTGCCATTTTGTATCATCTTATTCTTTTAACAGAGAATACAATCTTGGGTTAGTCACCCCGTGGTTTTTCCCTTAACAAGGTTTTCCACGTCAAAATCATTGTGTTATGTGTGATAATGTTATTTCTGTTTCATAGTTGTGCTTGCTAATATGATTTGATCTTGCATTAATTGTTAAGGAAGATTAAGAAGTAGAAATAATTAAGATAACTAATTCACCCCCCCTCTCAGTTATCAACACTATCTACTATCTTTTTCCTTACTTTTCTATCCTAACCTCTACTTCGATTTGTATGAAGTCATAGGGAAACATGTCCCTTGTACTTTTGTTACCTTTTAGATGTGTTGCAGGTTGGCTCCATGTACTACATTTCACTTACAATATGTTTATCTTTTTCTATCTCCATAGTCAACTTTGTCTTGCCAACATCATCACCCCTTTGAAACTGTCTTGACCTCAAGACATACTAGGTCTATCTACCAAAAAAAAAGAAATTATGACAGATGAAGTTAATTTGGCAAAAAATGTTGGTGCAAAAATGAAAATTTGTTAGGGCTCCTCCTTATGGAAAAATATTCTTATAAATCCCCTTCAGTTACACATTAGTGTTGTCCCATTGCTAAATTGCTTTTTGTAGCAACTGTATCTTCTCGGTGATGGTTAGTAGGGTATTTTATCATTCTCCACTATTGGCTAGGATTTGAATAGAATGTGTTACTTTCATAGCCTCTATAAGTAAGCATGTCACATGTGACCACCATAGACTGACCACTTCTCATCACTATTGAATTTACTTTTGCAAGCCTTCTCATTGATCATGTACTTGCTAGTATTGATTGTGAATAGTTTTAATAAGCACATATAAATTTCCATCTAAATCCTTTATTGCATCATATGTGGTGGATGTTTGCATAATAAAATACTCTATATTCTCCATCTCAATTTTTAGGTCTTTAGTGGAGGCCAACCATCCTAGGAAAATTTGATAAAGTGTTGATATTATTTATAGTGGTTTGTATACTCTCAACCTTGACCTCTAGTTTGGTATGTGTGGGGTATGTGCACCAAGATGGGGGACCAAGAAGTGGCCAAAAACCAAATTGAAGCAAAATATGACATAATGTGGGTGCATTATAATGTGCTCACATTATAACACACTAGCATTATGTCTTGAGATGTCTCACAAATGACAAGCTGTAATCTGAGCATGTTATTTTTCACTTAAAACAAAGAAAACACTCTCTTTCTTGAGTTTATGATGTGTACATGTCATAATGCACACACATTTCATTTAAAATTTCTTTGTAATTGGGTCATCCCACAATAATGGGTTACACTTTTTGGCCAAACTTGACATTGAAATCAACATTTTGAACTAAATCTTCACTTTCTAACACCTATAGCTGCTAAACCGTTAGGAATTTGAAGATGGTGTGAACTAGTGATTTGTGAGATTTTATCTATAGATTCTAAATATATTATTTTTAAAAAAATTGGAGTTAAATTGTAATATTTTTTGTCTCCTTTTATAACTAGCTTTTAATAGTAAACAACATTTTTTTAAAGTGATGTATATTCTGTCGCACATAACTTTTTTTCTACAAAGGATAAAATTCTATTTTTTTTGAATTTAGATTGGTAACAATGATATCTAGGGCATGCATTTGGTTTCATAATGGTTTGTTGAATATTTTTCTTTTAATTAAGTTTTGAAGTAAAACCAATTATAATTTAGACATAGGCGTATTCCATCAAAGATAAAAAATTTTGTATGTATCGAAGTTCAAATTTTTTTTTTGAAACAAGTACATCAATACCTAGGGCATAGATATTTTTCAGAATGGTTTTTCCCTATTTTCCTAATTTTTCATATGTGTGAAACAAAGACCTTGATGTTCATTTAAAAACCTACATTCACAAGAAATAAAAAATAAATATAATATTCAAATTAAATAAATTTAAAATTTTAGTTTTTGGGAAACGTATAATAAGGACTAAATACTTACAAATTTTTTTTTAAATGAATACATTTGATCCCCCAAAAGTTAAACCAAAAGTGGTTTTTTATCAGCATTTTGATATGTGTAGAGGAGACTCCATTATAGGTATGGTTTAAAACTAATGGGGTTCTATCCAATGGGGTTTGAATCTAAGGGGATTTGATCAAACCCTCTTCAATTAAAATTTTTTAAATAGAACCTTTCATGGCTTAAATCATTATATTTTCTAAAAATATGTGATTTCAACAAAAAATAGGATGTCATAGAAAGTGTAACCCATTATTGTGGAAGCACCCAATCCCACCCTTAGTCTTGGATTTAGGTTGGATATCTTAGCCAAAGGGTTGGGCCTACATGTAAGGTGCCCAAAGATGTTTTTTGCATAGAACATGAAAAAACAAGTAAATGTTGAGCATGCTCTCCATTAGGTTTGCACATTTTGAGACGTTATTTTGAAAAATGCCACAATAATTTTAAGCATTCTCTCACCTTTCTAAGCATGTAAATTTTTCTACATTTTGAACATATTAAGGTTTTGATCTTCAAATTCTTCTTCTAGTGTCTTCATTTTTCTTCAAAAACCTACATATAGTAGTTTTTGTGTCATTTTTTATCTATTCATCCAAATTGGAAACAAATTACATTTTCACATTCTAGACTTTATTCTATACACATTCAAAAATAAATATAATTGTTGATTAGTTTTCAAAAAAATTAGGTGAGAGCATGCTCAATCTTTTGTTTTTTAGGATGTTTCCTCTTTGAATATTAGTAAAAACTATGTATATTTGTTAAAAGATTAGTAGAAAAACTAGACATAAACTGGATGAGGTTAGCTAATTTTTCACTAAAGTGATGCATGAAATACTTCAAAAAACTTGGCATTTTAGGGTGAGCACTCTAGATGCTATGTTATATCTTTTTACAAAAAGAGGAGCATTATGTGTGCTCCCTCTATTTGAACCTCTTAATCACCACCATTCTTTTTAAAATTAGTAGTTTAGAAACTAGATTATGAGCTCTATGAATCTTTTTTTCACATCTTCAAATTTTAAGCAATGCTATAGATTCAATTTCTCATCCAAGATCAATTCTTACTGATTTCAAAAAAAAGTGGCCACTTTTGACCCCCTTTTGGACCCCATTTCCATGCACATACCCTATAGTGGTACATTTCTTTCTTATCTCCTCAATCTACCAAGTTTCTCTATATCTTCTAATAGTGTATGTTTGATGGCCTCATCCTAGTTTTAGATCTCAAGTAGCATCCCATTTGTTAGTTGCTTCAATTGCTAGCCCAATGATGCTAAAGTATCCTTACTCATCTATGATGCTTTTGAGTGAATGGAAGTGATGGAGTACTCAACATTATCCATGATGTCCACATACTGCTTCAAAACATGCTCTCTTGTAGTTATGTGTAGTATATCTTTGAGTTGGAATCTCTGAAGAGTGGAGATTTGTGTGACATTGAGCTAGGATCCCAAATGAGATATGGCAGTATTGGTAATGTAGCCATTGGTTTGAATTTTCCTCTATTTCACTAAAAATGCCTTGATTTTCTACATGGGAACAATCAAAGAAGAGAGTGGTCAGGAAGGTATAATTTGTTTAACAAAGTATTTTTCTATGCTTATTGGTTTCTCCTCCTTTTTTGAAATCTATTTTTATACCTATGATTGTTCTTTTTGTACCCCTTGTGAACTCTCTGATTCCCCTAATATCAGTATCTCAAGTGGATCAATTTCTATCCTCATCTCTTGCTAGTTGTTTTCCTTTTCTTCTTCCACCATAATCTAATAGGCCCTCTAGGATGATTCCATAACTTTTCTTTCATGAATTTTTCTTTCAGTTCAATAGCTTGTGTGAGAAGATAGTCAACCCTTTGTTTTGAACATAGCTCCATATTGTACAATTATTATAATTATTCTCTTCTCTCCAAGGATAAATCTACTATAATCTTATCTAGGGCCTCTTTTCTCATATTTTGTTCTATCTGGATGACTTCCTCTTTTTTCTATTTGATTTTGGAGCCAATGCCCTTCAGAATCCCTCAATTATCTTTTTTAATGTATGAGTAGTACTAGGAATGTAATCCAACATTTCTTTTTGACTTTAACCCTCTTAGTTTCTTCTCTAGCCAAAGGATACATTTATGTTGTCTTCAAAGGTGTACTAGGTGTAAATAATGATCTATTTAGTTTGTTGGTATCCATTATCTCTTCTTGTTTTGTTCTTCTGAAGTAGGTTCAACTTGTAGTTTCTTTTGTATAGAGATTTTTGTTTTCTTTAGTGTGGGGTCTTCCCTACTAGCTTCTTTTCCCTCCTTATCATCTCCTTCTATTTCCTTTGTTTCCATAGGGATGTATTAATTCCTTTTTCTTTCTATTTTGTTTATTCTAAGAAGATTCCCCTTTCTTTTTCTCATCACTCATCTATAGAATTGCCTTTTTACCTCCCTCACTGGTGATACTTGGCTTACTTCTATTGATTGTTCTTTTTGCAGTGTTAAATTAACTAGTTTTCACCTTGTAGGGACCTCTAATGATATTTTTTCTAACTCTCCTATTCCCAATGCCACATGTTTCTTCAATTCCTTCATCTAAAAACCTAGAGATTATAATTTAAGGCACTTAGAGCATTGCACTTTAGGTAGGGCTAGTTTTGATGATATCAGAGGGTCAAAGACCTTTATGATTGTAGTGTCAAAAATTGTTACCACTTACAATTTCACACTAGGTTTAGCACTCTTTTTAGCATGTGAATTTATCTCCATTTGTGAAGTGCATATTTTAACACCTGAATAAGAAATAGGGTTAAATCCTTTAATTGTTGTGATTTTGAGGGCTAACATAGATAGGACTAGGGAACCCAGCGCTTGGGTTCTACCCTCTGGCCCTGAAGAAGTTTGGATATTGAAGTGTTGGCCTTGTTACATTGGATGATACACTTGTGTCATCCTAACACGACTCTTCCAAAAACTAATTGGGATTCACATATGTAGCTCTCTCTCATTGACACACATGATAAAGTAACGTTAATATGAATATTTGATCTATCTATCAACAAGCTCTCTCTACAATTCTAAAGTTGTCTACTTGTGAAATATTATTACTGCTATTGCACTAATCTTTGCAGGTATTCAAGGAAGCTTCTTCCTTTTCAAACATCTCCTAGTGTGTGACTAGTGTTATGACACTAATCCAACTAGGGTTTCATGCTCATGGTGAGTTCATTTTGTTATATTTGATTATTGCAATCTTCATTAGTTATATGCTTCTATTCATCACAAATATGCACTCTATCTATCATCTTCTATTGTGGAGGTGGGAACACCAACACGAGGTTTGACTGAGGTTAGCCCCTATACATCACAACCATTTTTCCTCTCTTGTGTGTAGATCTAGATCGAGGATTTTAGATATCAACAAATGATAGGAAGATGAAAGATACAGAAACAAAGGTCATCACACAGAAGTTTATTGACCTTGAAACCCTAGGACTAGCACACCTAGCTCCCATGTCCATCTCTATCAGCTCCTACTTCGAGTGATAGGTTCCTTCTTCTCTTCTTATTTTAGTTCTGTTATTGTTTTTTGTCTTTTGTAATTGTTGTCTACACATTTACTTAGTTAGCAACTATTATGGAGTAAAAAGTGTACACATGTCTTTTTACCTCCTTGTTTGGCTCCTAGGTCCCCGTGCTTACATTATACATTCTAAATATTATCTTGATACAAAATTGCCCAAAACTGATGTAAATTGGGAATAAGGGGCCCATGTTTTATCTTACCTTGGACTAAAAAGGAGCCCTAAGACTTGGGCACCACTTCCCAAGTCTCTATTGATTAGTTGGGGCAAAATTCAATTGTATGTCAGCTTATAACTTTTAAGAAGGTTTCTCCTTGTTAGCTCTTTTAGTTTAATCTAACGAATGTTAGCGAGAAAGCATATAAAAGTGTGTTTTTAAATTCACTATAAACCTAGACAAAGATAGCCAACTTGAAGCATTGGAGTAAAGAGCATTCAAAACATTCATTGTGATTCTAGAGAAGATTTGTATTGTTATTGTGTGTGTTGTTGCAAGTTTAAAGTTATCATCTATCTCTCCTTATGAGTTGAAGATCCTTCATCCTTCTAAGGGTTTCATCACATAGGTGATATCATTGTTATTTATCATCATTTGATTCATCATATTGTTATTGTGTTTGGCCTATGTCCTACAAGGGTACTCTCTCTTTATCTATTAATAGTGTTGGGAAACTTGAATGCTATCCCAAGACTTGACTGAGGCAAGTCCCTAAATACCATAACCCTCAAACCCTTCTCTTCTTCTTGTGTGTAGGTTATAGGACAAAGATCTAGGAAATATGAAGATACAATAAGACTAAGCAAGGATTAGGGTTTTAGGACCTAATAATAGTTTAGGAATATTCCTCTTTGCAAGACTTGGGCAGTGGTACCCTAGTCTTTCTACCATTTCTAACTTAAAATCTAGCATCAAAGCAGTCTCTACAACATTTCTCTAGTTTATAGTTTTTGCAAATTCAACCCTTCAGGACTTGGGTAGTCCTGAAATAGTCCTTTGACACCTCTATTTCCCGGACACAAGTTCTTAATATTCCCAATCCTCCTTGTGTAATTGGTTTTTGGATTTTTGTTGTACATCTTCTATTATAATAAGATCATCATAGAACTAGGGTTTAATGAATCACTGACCTAGGGTGTGATAAAAACACTCAATTAAATCTAATCTTTCTATAGCACTCTTGAGTAGAATATCTATAGCTGAGTCTAACTTCACTTGGTAGTGATTTGGCTTGGTCTTGTCCTTGAATGTTATTGTGAAAGATGCTTTGTTCTAGTGTGCATGTTAGTTATCATCATTAATCTTTTTTATACATAACAACTACTTAGGTATTCTCATTACATAGTTTAATCAACACATTTGTCATCAATCCTTGATCATTATATCAAAGGAATGGAGTCCCTACCAACCACAACTTGGATCTTCTCTAGGGACAATAGCCAAGCCCTCAAGCCATTGGTGGTTGGAGTTCTAATGTTTGATGATAAAATATTGATCTAGTTACTTCATGATTGATTAGGCCTTGTTTTCCCATCTCACATTTTGGTGAGCATGATGTATCTTATATTTGTGCAACCTTGTTTACTTTTGCTATGTTTGATTAGTTTATAAATTGATTGAACACTTATATTCCATATATTACTTTATCTTGAGCATTTAGTTTAGAAAGAAAACACACTTAAACATATTTTTTATTTTCTAAGTTTAGATTAGAAAACAAAAACATAAAAAAAAATCTATCATTCTTCTATACCTTAATTAGCTTATCCATCTTGCATCGCTCTTTCTTCTCTATTGCTTCTTAAGAGCACATGAGTGTCCTAAAATACATAATTTTTTTATGAGTTTTATGACCCAGTGCTTGGAATATAAATTCCCTGTAAGAAGAAGTTATTGAATCCTAATGGGTTCCCACCCTTTAAGTGGCTCTAGTTTTCCAACATTGAAACTTGATTTTGATAACTTACTCACCCCAGGAAGTTTTGGTACATGACCATCTTTAGATCACATCGCCACATTACTGATGGTCTCCAAGACACAACCTTCTCTTGATCCTCTTGAGAATGCCATGGTACATGTTCTGGAGGCTCGAATTTAATAGCTAGACAGTGAGTTGGATAGTTTCCAACAATTCTTGGGCACAAAAATTTTTACTGGGGAGGTTGTCCCTCTTATAGCAAATCTAAGAAAGATGTTAGTTAATTATCCACAAGGTGTGGAATTTCTACATGGCCTAGCTCACATAGTGAATAATAACATTATGATGTTAGCTAGACACACAAAACTCCTCAACAACACATCCTCTCAAAACCAAATGGGGATGTAGGTGTCAATACCCATGTTGACATCTCTTATCTCAACATTCACTTCTTCCATTATCACCACCACTACACAATCTGGTAATAGGGCTAACACGGGTTCTAGGACAAAAACTGGGAACCTTACCGTTGTCCCACCTTCATCTAGCTTCTAGTTTACTTATAAAAACACTAATCCAATTGTTTCCCAGTATATTCTTAGCCAGTCTCATCCATTATTCACCTACCAAAATGCCCATCACATTGTTACTCAACCTCTTGTTAGTTCCACCCCTTCACATTCTACCATTCGCAAGTCACTCCACATGCTGATCCTATAATAAATCAACTCTTACAAATATCAATTCCCTACAATAGTTAGAAACCATGACTCAAAGTCAATCCCAACCTACCATTCCATCTTATTACACTCATAGTCCATTATCCATTGTCATCCTAAGAACTCCAATGCCTGATAAGTTTGAAACTATCTGTTTTGAGAAGTACACTGGAAAAAGGGAGATCCTAATAATTATGTATCAGCCTTTACCACTTTGTGTAGTGACATTCTCTTTGAAGATGCTCTCTTGAATAAACTCTTTCCTCAATCACTAAAAGACATGGCCTTGGATTGGTTTTTCTTGTTACGAGATAACTTGATTCATTATTTTCAACAACTTATTAATCAATTTATCCAAAACTTTCAAGACAATATTGGACCTCAAGTCACATTGACCGATTTGGTTCATTGCAAGAAATGAGTGAAGGAGAAAGTTAATTGATTTCATTGGGCATTACCAAGCCCTTTTCTCTCAAATTCCATATTCTCTATCAGATTCTGATGTGTAAAGGGTTTTCATCAAAAACCTGTAGCTACACATCTATGACAAGATATTTTTGATTTGATATCCCTCATTTACACATCTTTGCAAAGCTCTATGTTATTACCAACTATCGATTAGACAGTATGAGGGATCTTCCTCATCAACTCCCATTAGTCACTCTGAAGCCACTACTCCACATTATCAATCATTCAAGGAACTAAAAAAAATTTGATAAAAATTAATTGTATTTCTTCAAATAATATTCAATCACAAGTTGGAGATGCAACAACTTCTATTGTGATCCCCTATAAGTTTAAACCAAGGACTCGACATATTTTCCATTTGTTTGAATCTCTTCATTCCATCATGTTGTAGCTTCTTAATAATACCTCCATCTAGCTTCCACCCATTCGCCTTGTCGACACTTCCAAACCACTAGCTCCTTATTTTAATCCAAAGGTCTTTTGTCAATATTATCGAACTCCTAGACATGACACTGAGCGATGCATGTGTCTCAAACATGAAGTGCAAGACCTCATCGACTCTAATTCTATTCAGGTGGCCAATGAGAATGACAAGGGGAATAAATTCTTAGCTCTTCCAAACCCAAACTTGCAATTTGACATGAATTTGTTGTCTTGCCACAATGCTAACCTTATGGAACCATATATCAATAGAGTGCCTACAATAACTTATGACCAAAAAAAAAAGTCTAGATAACCTAGTTTTCTTGATAGATTCTTGCCCTTGCCAAAAGCCAATTGAAATCGAGCTTGCCATCTCTTTTAACCACGTTGATGGCTCTTTTCATGAACCTGATGGTCCTCTCTATATTACTACTAGGACTAACAACAAACCCACAAGGCGAGTACTCATTGATCCTGTATGCCTGGAAAATGTAGTTATGGAGGAGTTCCTCTACGTGCATGAATTATATCGAGATAAGTATGAGAAATTAGATATCTCAGTTAGAGTGCATGATCATTCCACTTGCCCTACTCTCAGTACCTTGACACTCTCCATCCAGGTCAGACTAAAAGCCTTAGATGTGTCTTTTGACATCATTCCAACCTCAAATCAATTTTGTGTGAAGTTGGGTTATCCATGGCTCACTTCCATAAAGGAGATTCCCTCCATAATCCATAAGTGTCTAAAGTTTCTATTTGAGGGATATGTCCATAATGTATATCATAGTAGATTCAAGCCATTATTTCTCTGTGGAAACTTCTTGCTTGATTACTTCTAGCCACAACCAGTTTAGCCTATTTGGCCTCGCAATGATTTTCCATTTTTCTCCTATTAGAAATTTAAACCAATATGAATTTCTCAACTATCTACTAGTGCTTCCTCATGTTCTATCCCGACTGCTACCTCTAAGGTTCCTCAATCTTCTACAGTTGTGACAGTAGTTCCCTCTTTTCCACAGGTAGTGAATGAAGCACAACTTGAATCGACAGTCCTTCTCTGACCCCAAGAATCTACTATCTATGCTGAGGTTCCACCTCCGTCATACTACCTAGGACCATGAGGCAAACACCTTGCACAATGTAGACCTCCCACATGTCAAGGATTTCTTTTGTTCCTCCTACTTCTTTAGACTTTAGAGGAAGGCAATCCATTATGCAGGAGCTTTTCCCCATCGCTTCTCAATCACCTGTGGATATCTAAGTACCTTTGTCTATTCTACAAGCCATGAGAGAATGGAAACCTACCTTCAAAATCCCTCCTCTTGTCATCTCCCAACCTTCAATGGTTCATTTGTTCCTCCTACTCCTTGAGTAGAGGAAGAAAAGGAACCCATGTTGGGAAACACCCTGGTTCCCCCTACAAGTGGTCTAGGAATCATACAAGATGAAATCACAATGCAAAACAACATAAAAGATGACATCATGCTATGGATCGCCATCTTGTTGTGGGAGTTTAAGCACTTTCCTCTAATCCTTCTCCTATGTGGTCTTCCCTTGACTTATCTCCACCCTCTAACCCATTTTTGCCCACCTCTTCGATGACTGAACAAATTGAAAAGACTGTTACTGCAGTCCAAGTATCCCTAGCTCCATCTATGAAGAGTTCTATCCTACCATCTATTCTAGATTTTCTGCCATTTACTCAGCGCTTAGAACTACACAATGTCAGAGTTGGTTCGAGTAGTGCTCTGTTGCAAATGGTTCCATCCCAATGTACCTTAAACCAAGTATTCCCTGATGTCTTCCATCTTGTCACCATTGACATTGACATTCCACCTCCCTTACCCAAGTGTAAGCATGAGGCATATCCATACCAACGATTCCAAATGTTTAAGCACCCATTGAGTTTGCGTGATCCCTCTATTTCTTCTTTTTCTATGATTGATAGTGCATGTGACACCACAGTTAGCATTATTATATCACCTATCATGGTTTATTCTAATAAAAATTTAGAGGACACCCCTGAACCATTAGAAAATATTTCAGATTTATCCTTGATTTTCACAAAATCAATGGACTTGGCCTCTAGGGGCTTGCGTGACGATCCTTCCCTAGTGAATGATCTTACATGTGAAGAACAAATCACCATTCCTTGTATGACATTTGTTGTATTCCCTCTAGTATCTTGTCCCCCATACCTTTATGATCAAAAAGTTTGGGAGGAGGATGATTTTCTATAGGCTGATTCACAAGAGTTGTACCCTCACCTCATGTGTAGTATGTTATGCTTGTATGTATTGTTATTTAGACCTGTATATGTTTCCTAACATGTATTTTATTTGTAAATTATGTTTGGATGACCCTTGACTCTCTTGTTGGTGTAATGATACAAGGGGAATGAACATGTTGTGAGATTCCTCTTTATGTAACTTCATCCTTCTATTTTTCATAAATGCAATTTTATGCCTTTTGGGGATGATGCAAAGCATTGGATGATTTACCATCATTCCTTGTTGACCTGAAGCTTATTTTATTTAATTTAATGTGATATTTGTTCCTTTGTCTTTGTAGTTCTACTGGCTAAAGGATGATGACAGTTCAAACAATGAGTGTCCTTTTATACAACCATTCATATACTGACTCTAGTCAAGTAGATCCCTTGGTGCTATTGTATGATGTTACTTAATGCTTGACATCATGCTTGGGGGAAACCCTTTGTTGCAATGTAGCTTTTGGAAACATATCTTTTGAGCATATGCTTCTAGAGAGATCTCATGTCTATTTTGTGTGTATCGCTCTCTACCTTAAAGGCAATTTCTCCTTGATGGCATTAGCAATTACTTTAAGGTGTGGCCATACACTTAGCTATGCGTTTCACTTTTTTTGCACACCACATGGCTATCCTTTCTATTATAGTATCTTCTTGATCATCTTTGTATCCCTTTACCAATGTTACCCAGCAAACAACGCATTTTTCATGTCCAGTAATTTCTGATATTGTTGACATGAAACTCGCCTAGTAAATTTGTAGATCTTACTAGCCTATGAGGCTTTCATTTGCTACTTGTTGACATAAAAATCACTTAGTAAATCTATGAATGTTACTAGCCTATGACACTTTCATTTTCTACTTATTGACATGGCTCACCTAGTAAATCTATGGATCTTACTAGCCTGTGATGTTTTCATTTTGACACACATTCATGACCACCTAGTAAATAGCAGATTTTACTAGCCTATGGCTCATGATATGTAATTTTTATTTAATTCATTACATAATGTAGTTTCTTATCCTGATAATCATACCTTGTATGCTTATGTTTTCCATGTATTCTCCATGTATGCTTTATGTATGTTTGAATTTGACCAATGTATTACTTTCCTAAACATAGTTGTTCTAGCATATAATATTTAGTCTCATCGCATGTTTATTATGTTCTTAGGTATATGTGTATATTTGTATGCATCACATTTTCTATGTGTCTTTTGTGTGTAACCTCTTTTTCTAAGCATATATAGACTCGTATAATCTTAAGCTTGGGGGCTATTTCATCTCTCGACTTGATGACATTCTACGTCTTCAATGTTTTGTGAAGAGATTTTTCTTCCCTATACTTTAGTGTGTGTATGAACATAAGCTCATACCCTCACTAAAGTGGGGGCTAAATGCAGTGTCAAAAATTGTTACCACTTACAATTTCACACTAGGTTTAGTACTCCTTTTAGAGTGTGTGTTTATCTATGTTTCTTAAGTGCCTATTTTAACATCTAAATAAGAAATAGTGATAAATCCTTTAATTGCTAAGATTTTAGGGGCTAACTTAGCCAGGACTAGGGTGCCCAATGCCTAGGTCCTACCCTCCTACCCTGAACAAATTTGGATACTAAAGTTTAATCCTTGTTACATTGGATGATACACCTTTGTTGGCCTAACATGACTCTTCTGAAAAGTAATTAGGATTAATATATATAGCTCTCTCTCTCATTGACACACATGAAAAAGTGACATTAAGATGAACATTTGATTCATCTATCAATAAGATCTCTCTACAATTTTGAAGCTCTCTACTTGTGAAATATTATTACTGCTATTGCACTAATCTTTGTAGCTATTCAAAGAACTTTTTGCCTTCTCCAACATATCCTAGTGTGTGACTAGTATTGTGACACTAATCCAACTAGGGTTTCATGCTCATGGTGATTTCATTCATTATATTTGATTATTGTAATCTTTATTGGTTATCTATCTCTATTCATTATGGACATGTACTCTCTCTATCATATGTTGTTGTGGATGTGGGAACACCAACACAGGGTTTGACCAAGGTTTTAGCTCTGAAAAACATAGGTTTCAAACCTGAAGAGGTTGTCAGACTCTCTTAATGCTTCTGGCTAATGAAACAAGGCTAATATGATTGAAAGCCCTCTTCTCTTTAGGTTCTGCCAGACCTAGGCAGGTGTACATCAATAGTTAATGCAGATTTGTATCACCTTAGTAATCTACTCATAGTGGCATATGGATGTGAAATAGATATAAGGATTGATTAACTACTCCTAATGTGTGAGATTTTGAATATGTGATTAAGATTTTGAAATGTTATTTTGTAATGACCAGTGCCTAATTCTATTAGGTTAATGGGGTCAACATTTTTATGATTTGTGGATTTACTTACTTGGCTTAAATCTGACTACCTGGTACCTTTTGAATGTTTACACCTTCTATAAACATGCAGGATTATTGGTTATTAGACTCTTCTTCAAGATCCAATTGATATTTCTCCAAGTTACTGTGGTTGTCTGAAACGAATTTAATTCTACTTTGAAGGAAACCAACTAAGATGATTTATTTAGAGGATTTTAACTCAGGGCAGAGACCAATAAATGTGAATCATTTAGATGGAATTAAATAAACATCATACAAAAACCAGTCAAGCATACCATACAAAGACAACAAATGTACCTTGAGAAATCTAATTCATTTAAATAACTAGAAAAAATCAATGTGGAGATAGTCAAACAACTCATAATATTGATTATCAATAGAATAGTAGAACACCACAACCATGTCCATAGATTTAAACCATCTTTCCTATTATATTATAAAAATATCATAAGAGTTTTGTATCTTGCTTCTAAAAATATGACTGAAAGAGATGTTACAGTATATAATAATTGTTCTGTGAATGATGATTCCTTCTTATTTCTTCAGTTTTCATCTCTCATATATGTTTTACAATATTAGGGTTATGACCCTTCATTCATTCCAGTGCAACCTTTTGTTATTTTGATTACCTTCAATAATAATAAAATATTTAATCTGACATCTTTGCCTTCAAAATGCTCTCGTTCTTGCTCATGGGATGCTCTGTGCTTTCTAATTGCTTTGTAATTTTGAAAAAAAATAGCTCAATTTTCCTTTTATTCATTGAACAATCCCAGACTGAGATTTTCATGGAGGTAGATGCACATTTAATACTTAGAAAAAACATATGAGGCATCCTTTTGCTTTTGAATTTGAGATACAATTCAAATTTCACAAGTGATAACAATCTTTTGAGTTTTTAGTGGATACATTTGTATTTGTTTGTTTAGGTTTTTACAAGATACAAATACCAAGCTATGGATGACATTATTAAGTTGGATTAAGCACATGGAATAATGGTTCCTCAATATCAACTTCACTTTTGTCCTGTTGCTTCGATTTCTATATGCATGTTTCATCATTTTGCATCTTTTATACAAATGCATATACATATGATTAGAAGATACACAATGGTAGGTTTGTATACACTAGGAATGCAAATGCATAAGTGTGAAAGTGGGTTTATCTCTTGTGTACATATGCATATATGGTTAAGCTCTTCATTATGTTGAAAATTCCTTCGTATCAACTTTTACATTTCTATTTTATATATTTTATGCATTTTGGAATATACATGTAAATAGACTGGGACAGATATAGTTGCCTCTGGATACATTTTGGGAGGCTAGATGCATAATTTCATTTGTTTCGCATATAAGAAGCTAGGGATTTGCATTTGTATGTTTAGTGCATTTCTATATTTTATACAAATGCATTTCAACGTCTAGTTGTGTCGGGATCTTGTTTCTTGGTTTTTGCATCTTTGGTACTTGCATGTTTGTATATTCATGTTTTGCATTTTTACCTTTATGCATTTGCATATTTGTATCTCTGTCCTTTATGCCTTTGTATACACTATGCTTGTATGTTTTTATGCATTTGTATCTTGTCTCTTTTGTATCTTTTATACATACACGGATATACAAAGCTTTTCATGCACTCACTTTTGCATTTGTATCTTCTCACTTTTGCATCTTTTATACATACACAAATATGCAAATCTTTTCCTACGCTCACTTTTGCATCTAATGTCTTGTATGTACTTTGACCAATATGCACTTTTGTCTCTAGGGATATGCATTTTGGATGTGACGGTTTAATGTTACAACACAGTCAACATTTAACTTTTATGTATCTTAGTACAACTTGCATTTGTATCTTCCTATTGCATGTTTTATATGTTCCAAAATATACATACAAACATGGACACAATTCTTGCATTATAAAGTAGATTTAATTTGTTTTAGATCCGATATATGTATATGAAGGCATCAAGGCTTGGGATACACATGTGCTTGATGCATTATGCAAATGCACTTTAACTCATATACAATTTGACGAATATATAGTTTGACTTTCTTTGACTTGATCATAACTTTTGAAAAATAAGGAATTTTTAGAAAATTAAAAAAGCAACCCTACAACATTTTCAATGTTGATGGCAAAATTTTAAGGTTCCAACAATGGCTCTTTCTTGGGGATGAATGTCCGTGAGGTCATTGTAAGAATTCATAAAATATTCTCTGGGACACAGACCAATGGTAGTGGGGAGGGTGGGAAATGGAAATCCTACCCTACTGTGCATGGAAAAAGAAAAATTTTAAGAGAAGAAGTATTTAAAAAATGGTCCATGCATTGGCAACTCCTGTACTTCACTACTCATATTCTATAAGAAATAAGAATCTTCACCACATTTACCATTGATGATAAATGGGTCCATCCATAAATTTAACATGTTTTCCGTTGTCCTATCCTCTGGCATTCCACATTAGAACCATGTCATCCACCCTGAATTTCCTTTCCTTAGCCCTTTTATCAAATAAATATTTCATCTATAATTGCATTTTTTCATTTTGTTCTTGAGCTTGGGCCCTTATTTCATTTAGTTCAGCCAATTGTTCCATTCTCTCTTCCATAGGTTCAGGGACATCTATATCTTCTTTAAGAATAAATGTATAAACCAGCAATCTAGATTATGTATAGGAAGCATGGCTTGTGCACCATTTACTAATTCAAGTGTAGATTTTCCTGTACTCTTCTTTATAGTAACCCTATCTTCCCACAAAGCCAATTTTAGTTTTGAATCCCATGCCTTCTTGTTATTTTCTAACATTCTTTTAATTATTTTTAGGATACTTTTGTTGCTTGGCTCTACCTGCCCATTGGCCTGAGGATGATATGGGGAAGCATATGAAATTCTCATGCCATAGGATTCATAGAATGTTTTGAATTCTTTTGATCTGACGCACATGCCATTGTCTATAATGAGTCTCATTGGATCTCCAAACCTAGTGATGATGTTTTTTAACAGAAAATTAACCACCACTTTACTAGTGTCTTGTCTGGTTGGAATTGCTTCTATCCACTTTGTAAAATAATCTGTAGCTACTAGGATCCATTTGTACCCACTACTGGATCTTTCTGCAATCTCTCGTACAAAATCAATTCCTCATTGATGAAATGGAGCTTCAACTTGCATTGGTCTTAATGGTAAGGATCCTTGGCAGTTTCATTTACTAGAGAACATTTGACAAGATTCACATTTTCTCACATTTCTGTGGGCATTCTTAAAGACTTCAGGCCAGTAGTATCCCACTCTCATTATCTTATGGGAAGTAGTCTTTGTTGATAAGTTCCCTCCACACACACCTTTATGCATTTCTTGTAACATTTTCTCGGCTTGTGGTTTATCTAGGCATAAAAGTAAAATAACATCTCTATTTTTCTAGTATAAATCTCCATCCATGAAGACATATTTTGATGCAACAAGTTTCAAAGTTCTTCTCTGATTGTCATTCTAGCCTTGAGGACATTTCATATTCTTAAGATAATACATTACATTGGTGTACCAAGGTGTATGCTCAATACTTGCTATAATGTTATTTTCTTCTCTTACGATGCAAATTTGTGCAACCTCCATATTTGATTCAGCCATCAATTTGGCCAAACCTTGACCTCTAACAAGCTTAGTGATTTGGATGTCAAGGTTAAATTTTTGAATTCTATTGATCCATCTATGTCTTCGTCCTGTGAGTTCATTTTGTGTAAAGACATTCTTTACTATAGCATTTGGTACATAAGCTATCACGTGGGCTCCAACCAAATATGACCTAAATGCCTTCACTACTTTTACTAGGGCATAGGCTTGTTTCTCAATAATGTCATACTTTAATTCAGCCCCCTGAAGTGATTTGCTGAAAAATGATATGGGTTGTTCATATCCTTCATTGTTCTTTTGTAACAACACAACTGGCACTGTATGAAAAAATGCAAAAGAAAATATTTAGAATGGCTTGTCAAAGTCTAGGGATTTTAATACAGGAGCTTCTTTAATAGCTTTCTTAATGGACATAAATGCATCAACAGCCTCTTTGGTCTAGTCCACCTTTGCACCCTTCTTCAACATTCTTGAGACTGGCTTGACAATTTCTGCAAAGTTTGATATGAATCTTCTGACAAAATTTATTTGTCCAAAGAAAGATTGAATAGATTTCACATTTTTTGGAATAGGAATTTTATCAATAGCCTCTACCCTTTCAGGATCAATCCTTACACCATGCTTTGAGACTATGTGTCCTAGTAATTTTCCTTCTGTCATAGAATAAAGCCACTTCTTTGGATTCAGAGAAATACCATATTCCAATGCCCTGATGAAAATTTTTTCCAAGTGTAGACAATGGTCTACTACCATTTTAGAATATGATGTAAGATCATCCTAGCAAACTACCATTATTGTGTTAATCAAGTAAGAAAAAGCTACATCCATGGCCCTTTGAAATGTTGCCCCACCATTTGTAAGGCCAAATGGCATTCTCACATATACATAGATACCCCAAGGTGTTGTAAAAAAAAATTTATACTATTTAGATTCTTTAACCTCTACTTGGTTGTACCCAGAGAAACCATCCATTATGGACAACAATTCACATCTTGTCACTTGTTGCAACATTCTCTCCATGTTTGAAAGGGGTAGTTATCTTTTAATGATGATATGCTTAAATTTTTGAAATCTACACACAGTCTTATATCACCATTCATTTTTATTACAAGTACCAAATTTGATACCCAAGAAGAATGTCTAATTGGTTTGATAATACCTCCTTCTCTGAGCTTCATGAGTTCTTCCTGTATTTTAGGTGCCAATGTTGGATTTATAGGTCTTTTCCTTTGTCTGAATGGTTTGGCATCACATTTTAGTGGTATTTCATGTTGAAATAAGTCTTCTTAGTATGACTTTAGATTATCATATGACCAGGCAAACACATGTTTATATTTTCTGCGTAAAGTTATAAGCATTTCTCTAATTGTTGGACTAATCCTTTTTACAATGTAAACCTTTTTAGGGGCTATCCTTTTTCCAATGTAAACATTCTTAAGATCAACTATTGCAGGTTTGAGATTATATCTATCCTGTCCATCAAACACTCTTTGTAGGGCTACAAGACCTTTGGGTATTTTATTTGTTTTGAGTTGGACTACTTCTTGCCCAAAAAGAGTTTGCTTGTTATCTACCTCTTCGACAAATGCATTGAAATCAATCTCTTGGGATTAATATTGATCCACATAATGAAGGAATCTTATAAGATCTTCATCATCATTAAATACTTGCCAATTGTAAATATTATCAGGGATTGTTGGCCTCGTCTTTAATTCTACTTATATTATCCCTAATAATGTAATATCATCTTTCTTCAAGGTCACATTTGCCAAGAAATCAACCATTATGTTTTTGGACCTTTCTATCCAGTCTATAGAGAATGCATCAAAGAGTTCAATGGTATCCCACACAACATTTCTATATTGCTTTAATCTCTTGTTCTTTGATGAATATTTTTCCCTAATCTGTGAGACAACTAATTTAGAATCACCATATGTTGCTATTAGTTTGATTCCATATCTTAGGGTAATGTTTAAACCCAACAACAATGCTTCATATTTAGCAATATTATTAGTGCATTCAAAGGATAACAAGAATAAATATTTCAATGTTTTTCTTGTTGGTGAGATGAATATAATTCCCGCCCCATTCCCTCCTTTATGGAATGCATTGTCAACATACATTCACTATACACCTTTCCTATCTAGCCATGTCTCTCTAGTGATTAATTCTATATTTTGTAGTTCAGGACACGATTTTTCAATTTTGAAATTCCCAAGATATACATCACAAAATCAATTTATTTGATCTGGATTTAGGAGTTCTATTATATTCTTATATCTTGTCTCTCTACACAACCTGACTTCTTTCCCATTTACTGGTATTGTAGCATATGATAAATCAAGTTGGACACTTCCTCCTACTACAGCAGTCCATTGTCTAGATAACAACACACCATAGTATGGTGGAGTATCTCTTACAATTATATCAGTTATATAAGTATCTTCAGTACATGAGGCCAACTTCAATTCTACATCTCTCATGATTCCAACCACTGGAATAAACCTGTTATCCATTGTGTAGCATTTACCATATGTAGTATCTACCCACAGGCCTAATTCTTTCATGACAACTATGGGCATGATATTTATGGCAGCCCTAGAGTCAATCATACAAGTTCTTACCAGCTTGTTATTGATTAATAATGTTATGTAGAATGGGTCCACTTGGGAAGGATTCTTTGTTATGGAATCACCCAAATAAATTTTTGGTATTCTCATGACCTCTTGTCCAAGATTATTTTTTTGTTTTCTAGCCCTTCTTTGTCTTTGCTATGACTTTGCTGCTGATTTGGTACACCAGAAATCAACTTGAGAGCACTATCCCTATATTCATCTATCTTCATAATTTCCATTAATGGTACTAATATCTTTATTTGGGATAATGCTTGCATTATATCAAATGGAGTAATTGCTATCTATTTTGATTTTTTTTTATTTTGATATTTTCTCTTCATATTGCTACTCACTACTATCCTTCATCTTATTTTGTTCAATCTTGGATGTTTCCTTATGTGTATTCTTCTGATTTTCCCCTTTTTTCTGGTTATCTATGGTACACTTTTTATAGTTTGGTTCTTTGATGAACAAGCCTCTTGGTGTTCCCTGATCTACATTTACTATTATATTCCTTAGGTTGTAATTAGTCCTAGCTTGAGCCACTATAGTAATTGTAAGAGATCTTTTTCCTCTTCTATAGGTTTTCTAAGATGGAACCATGGGATCATATTTGATGTATAAGTAGCTCCTTCATCATCATCCCCATGATAAGAGAAGATTTATTGTTGACCTATGTTGACATTATACCTTTGATTGCTTACATCGTATTCAAACCCATCTTCTTCAAAGGATGATTAGTCTTCATCAATTGAATGAGGTCTCATTTCCAACATGTTTATAGTACGATCATTCTTGTCATGATCATAAGATACTTCATTTTGTTACAAGGATTGAGCCAATACACAATATTCAGGTTAATGAGGAAGGTTGCATGCCATACGTGCTATGGATTAATTTCTACCATATGTGTCGCATGTCTTTTTACGTGATCAGGGGTAGCTTTCCCATAATTTTGATTTCATTTGTTGTTTACAAGATTCTCATCCTTCCAATTAGTATTGTAAGGCATGTCATGTAATCTAGGTCTTTCATTTCTATAATAATTTGCTTGCCTAGTTTGGTGGATATTAGGACCTTGTGGGATTTTGATGTTTTCCCTTTTTCCAATTTTTCCAGTAGCCCTCCTATTGTTTTCTATTGCAAGTATGGGCCTAACTGGTGTTTTCATTGATGTCAACATACTTCTATTGCATTGATGACAAGGATTAGATGAGCTGAGTGCTAAGAATATTGAGAAAATTAGTCCTATTAGAAATAGAGAAGAACAGTGAAGATAGTGAAGCTCTATGAAGTGAAGATCCCAGCTAGATGAAGATTAGAGTATGCACATCAAAGGGTTTGTAGATATATGTCTGAAGATGATCCAATCAAGATTTGAGAGGTTACGCATGAAAATGTGAAGGAGTTATGGTCATAATAGTAAAACTGGTTCTCACAATTGTTCAGAGGTGATAGAGTGACACAAATAGGTCTGGTGAGATCTAGAAATACAATATCATGTTCTGTAAATCTAGTGGCATGTTTGAGAGGCTAATGTGAATTGAAAACTCAATTGGTCTATGGTTTGGAGGTCCACAAGCAATCCTTCTAATGTGAGAGTGATGGCCGATAGTGTTCTTGAGGTTTCAGTTAAAGATGCAAATGATTATAGTAAGCAGAAGTGGTGTGGATGTTCTTGGTAATTCAAGAAAGCTTGTCGGGGTCTCTAGATTGTGTTCAATTCAGGTTGGTGGTCCTCATTGAAGATTGAGCTTGTGATTGAAGATTTACCTTTTGGGAATAGTGTTCTTCCTAGTCTTGGCTGACTAGATGATTTGTACATGTTGCAGATGATCTCGAAGATGTTTTCTGAAGAATGGCATGCTCCTCAAAGAAGATTGAAGTCCTAGTTATGTGTGGCTGATAGTATAGTGATGCGCATGAAGTTTTTGTAATAAGTCAAGTTGTATTTGCTCTGTAATAAAATAAGTGTATGTTGTGCTGACTTTAATGATCATTCCAAAGTTGATGTCATGTATAAATAAGAGTTACAAAATCATTCAAAAGTGTGTGTGGTCATGATGAGAAGGTGGTAGTGAAGAGGAGCAAAAAGAAAAGCAGAAATGTTGAGCTTAAATGAAACTGACTTAGGCATAGTGAAGATGATATTCTCCAATTCAAGTATGTAATACTTATATTCTTCTATAGACAGTGTGTCTCTTGTAGGCAGTGGGCCTCTTATGAGTAGTGTGCTCAGGTAGTGAGCCCTAATTGGCAAGTGCCATTTTATTCTTCTTATTCTTTTAACATAGAAAACAATGTTGGGTTAGTCACCCTGTGGTTTTTCCCTTAATTGGGTTTTCCACATTAAAATCTTGGTGTTTTATGTATTGAATTTGTTTCTGCTCTTGAATTCATGCATTATGGTTCATGATTGAATCTTTGATATGCTATTGAAATATAAGAAGGTTTAAAGTATATAAGGAATAGAAGCTTGGTGACAACTGATTCACCCTCCTCTCAATTGTCTTTCCTAAATCCAACAATTGGTATCAAAGCTAAGTTCCTCTAAAAGAAGCTTAACCGCTTGAGGAGATCCAGGATGTTGACCTACAAGAAGGATAGTCCAAGGTTTGATGGAACAAACTTCACTGCCTGGAAGAGCCGCATGGAATGTCACTTACAATGCATGGGAGATTAGTCTTGGAACATAACCACAGCTAAATATGTTCCCCTAAGGAATGGTCCAATGTCTATAGATGAAGTCAAAGATGTAGACATTAATCTTTGAGTGAAAGAAGCCCTACTGAGTGCCTTAGCTGATTCAGAACTAACAAATGTTATGGGTTTGAAGACTACTTATGAGATCTAGACAAAGCTAGAAAATTTTTATGATGGAGACAAATATGTTAAGTGTGCCAAGCTGCAAAGTCTGAAAGGAAAGTTTGAAAACTTGAAGATGAGTGAAGATGAGAATATCACTTTATATATGTCAAAAGTAAATGAGCTTGTATGTGGCATTAGATATGTTGGTGGAATTTTGGATGAAGATGAGATTGTTGCCAAAGTTCTTAGATCTTTACCTCCTGATTACAAACACAAAGTCGCTGCTATTAAGGAAATCAGATATTTAACAACTATTACTTAGGATCAATTGGTTGGTAAGATATCTGCATTTGAGTTAGCTGAGTTTGGTGATGCACTTCCCAAGACTAAATCTGCATTCAAAGCTAGTGCCTCTACAAAAGGCAAACATAGATATGATCTAGGAGAAAGTTCCTCAAGGAAATCAACTTGGTATGATAAAGCGAGGAAAGATCTGGAAGAGGATGAATTAGAAGCTGAACAACATGAAGCCCTTATTGCAAAAAGACTTCCAAGAGGATCTGGTAAGTATGAAGGAAAATTGCCTTTCAAATGTTTTAACTACAACAAGATTGGTCATTTTGCCTCAAGGTGTTCAGAAAGGTTTTCAAGGCCAAACCCTAATAAAACAAGATTTTAGAAGGAGTGTTACTATGTTCAAGAAGATGATAATGAATGAGTAACAGATGATGAATCTGAGATAGGAAACAAATCCAGAAGTGACTGGGTGTTTATTGTCATCAAAGAAGAAGATTCAATGCCTACTGAATCTACTAAACATAAGATGATAAAAAGTGCTTTGGCTACTTAGGTTGAAGAAAAGGATGAATGGGTTATTGACTGTGGATGCTCTCACTATATGATTGGTGACAAGAACAAGTTCATAATCTTGGAAATGTATAAATGTAGAGTTGTAAAGTTTGGAGATAATTTTGCTGGCAGAATTAGAGGTAGAGGAACCATTTCTTTTGATGGAAAGAACAAAACCAGTGATGTTCTGTATGTTGAAGGTTTAAAGCATAACCTTCTCAGTATTGGATAGTTAGTGGATAGGCTATGATCTCCAATTCAAAATGGAAAATGCAAGATCTTTGAAAGCTCAGGAACTAAAATTACATCCGATACACAGACAAAAGGTAACATCTTTCACTTGGTTGGCACTGAAAAAAGTTGATTATTTGTTCAAATTGATTAGAGTTACTTGTGGCATAGGAGAATGTGTCATGTGAATTTTGATAATATCATGAAGATAAGCAACACTCAAGTTGTAAGAGATCTTCCAAGATTGGTGAAACTTGCTAATAGTTTGTGCAAAGAATGTCAGTTGGGTAAGAATAACATAGTCTCATTCAAAAGTAAGAACAATCTTCAACCAGATTGTTAGACCTAGTGTACACTGATCTATGTGGTCTGGAAAGAATCAGGAGTCTGCAAGGTGATAGATATTTCATGTTGCTGATTGATGGCCACTCCCAGATGATGTGGGTGACTTTCTTGAAAGAGAAATTAGAAGCACTTGAGAAGTTCAAAATATTCAAGGCTATGGTAGAGAATGAAAATGTAATAAACATAAAATGCCTCAGGTCTAGTAGAGGTGGTGAATTCACTTCCATAGAGTTCATAGAATTCTGTGAGAAATATGGGATAAAGAGACAGTTATCTACTCCAAGGACTCCACAGCTGAATGGAGTAGTGGAGAGAAAGAACTAGACCATCCAGGAAGCATCTAGGACCATGATGATGGAATTAAATATTCCTTAGATCTATTGGAGAGAAGTTATAAGCACTGCTATCTATACTCTTAATCAGGTACAAATCAGAGGCAATACTAGTACGACCCCTTATAAACTCTGGTTTGGCATCACTCCTAGTGTGAAGTATTTTAGAGTCTTTGGTAGTAAATGCTATATCAAAAAAGATGAAGACCTTGGCAAGTTTGATACTAGAAGTGATGAAGGAATATTCTTGGGATATTCTACTCAAAGCAAAGCATACTGGTGTTATAACAAGAGATTGAGAAAGATTGTAGAAAGTACAAATGTGAAGATTCATGAAGGCATGGAAAATCCCTCAAGGTATTATGAGTATGAAGCAGATGATCAGAATGATATCTTAGACCAAGGAGAACAAGTCCCAACTCTAGGTCAAACTCAGACTGATCCAGAAAATCCAAAAATACATGAAGAAGAGACAAGCTTAGATGAACCTATCCAAGAATTAGAAGTGCAAGAGAATCCCAAAACACCCAAGTATGTAAGACTAAATCGTTTTGAAGACCAGATCATAGGAGATAGAAGGAAAGGTGTTCAAATAAAAAGAAAAATTGCTCAAGATTCAGTAAAGTATTGTTTGATCTCAAAGATTGAACCAAAAACATTAAGTGAAGCATGAAATGATGAAAGTTGGGTTAAAACAATGAAGGAGGAATTGATGCAGATTGAAAAGAATCACACTTGGGATTTTGTTCCCAGACCTAACGATAAAAATGTGATTGGAACTAAGTGGGTCTTCCAGAATAAACTGAATGAAGATGGTGAAGTAGTAAGAAACAAAGCCATATTGATTTGTAAAGGTTATTCTCAAGTAGGAGTTGACTTTGAAGAAACTTTTGTTCCAATAGAAAGAATTGAAGCAGCCAAATTATTTCTTGCCTTTACTGCCTTAAAAAATTTCAAGGTATATCAGATGGATGTCAAGTCTGCTTTCCTAAATGGTGATCTAGAAGAAGAGGTATACATTGAGCAACTAGATGGATTTCAATTATCTGATCATGGAGATATGGTCTACAAGCTGAAGAAGGCATTGTATGGACTCAAACAAGCCCCAAGAGCCTGGTATGAAAGATTGGACAAACATCTTTTGAAGATTGGTTTCAACAAAGGTACTGCTGACAGTAATCTATATTTTAAGATTGATCATGAAAATATATTGATAGTTGAAGTATTTGTTGATGATATCATTTTTGGAGGGAAAGATAGTATGTGCAAGACTTTTGCAAATCAAATGCAAAGTGAATTTGAGATGTCTATGTTTGTGGAAATGAATTTCTTCTTGGGTCTACAAATCACTCAAACAAAGAAAGGAATCTTCATATCATAGACCAAATATGTGAAAGAATTATTAAATAAATTTGTAATGGAAGATTCAAAGGCAATGAATACTCCCATGGCAACCAAATGTATGATGAGTAAAGATGATGAATCACCTAAGGCTGATTAGAAAAAGTACAGGTCAATGATTGGAGGGTTGCTCTACCTTACTCAAACTAGACCTGATATTATGAATATTGTTGGTCTTGTTGCCAGATTTTAAGCTAATCCTAGAGAGTCTAATGTCATGGAAATCAAGAGAATTCTTAGATATTTGAAGGGAATAATTGAGTATGGATTGTGGTATCCTAAGGATCATGATTTCTCTCTTCATGCTTATATTGATGCTGATTGGGCAGGTGATGTGGATGACTAGAAGAGTACTAGTGGTGGTGCATTCTTTTTGGGAAAAAGATTGGTTTCTTGGTTAAGTAAGAAACAAGAGGCAATATCTCTGTCCACTGAAGAAGTAGAATATATTGCAGTAGCAGGTAGTTGCACTCAAGTATCATAAATGAAGCAAATGCTAAAAGATATTAGAGTGGAGTATGAAGAACCTATCACAATCTCTTGTGATAATTCAAGTGCAATAAACATATCAAAAAATCTAGTGTTGCATTTAAAGACAAAACATATATCCATCAAGTTCTATTTCTTAAGAGAGCAAGTGAACACGAATGAAGTTAGATTGGAGTTTGTGCCCTCAAAGGATCAGATTGCAGACATTTTTACTAAACCTCTACCTAAGGACTCTTTTGAGTATCTCAGGGAGAAGTTAGGGGTTATTACCCCTCCAGTTCAGAATTAAGGTGCACTGATGTGCATCAGTCTGCTAGATCCCATAGTCATATCTTGTGATCTAGATTGATTTTAGGAGGCTACAACTTAGGGGGAGCACTCAGTATGATTCTAAAGTATGTTACAAGTATGTGCCCTTTGCCATTGATGTCAAAGGGGGAGAGAAGACGTGAAAAATAAAAGTGGTTGCTTATCAAAGGGGGAGTAGTAAAGAAAGAGAAGACATGTGAATGATTATTATTGTTAGGGGGAGCTATATCAGTCAATGAGGAGAAGTTATTGTCTTGATGGTTAAAACAGTTTTTCACATCATATGTTTCCATCAATGACAAAATGGGATATTATTGCAAGTATGGGCCTAACTGGTGTTGTCATTGATGTCAACATACTTCTGCTACATTGATGACAAGGATTGGATGAGCTCAGTGATGAGAATATTGAGAAAATTAGTCCTATCAGAAATAGAGCAGAACAGTCAAGCCAGTGAAGCTCTGTGAAGTGAAGATCCCAGCTAGATGAAGATCAGAGTATGTGCATCAAAGGTTTTGTAGATATGTGTCTGAAGATGATCCAGTCAAGATTTGAGAGGTCCACATGAAAATGTTAAGGAGTTATGGCCATAAGAGTAAAACTGGTTCTGGAAACTATTCAGAGGTGACAGAGCAACACAAATAGGTTCGATGAGATCCAAAAATACAATATCATGTTTTACAAATTTGGTGGCATGTTTGGGAGGCTAATCTGAATTGACAAGTCAATTAGATTATGGTTTAGAGGTCCACAAGTAATCCTTCTAATGTGATAGTGATGATCGATTGTGTTCTTGAGGTTCCGGTTAAAGATGTGAATGATTACAGTAAGCAAAAGTGGTGCGAATGTTCTTGGTAATTCAAACAAGCTTGTGGGGATCTCTAGATTGTGTCAAGTTTGGGTTGGTAGTCCGCATTGAAGATTGAGCTTGTGATTGAAGATTTACCTTCCAAGAATAGTGTTCTTCCTAGTCTTGGCCGATCGGATAATTTGCACATGTTGCAAATGATCTTGAAGATGTTTTACGAAGAATAGCATGCTCCTCAAAGAAGATTGAAGTCCCAGTTATGTGTGGTTGACAATATAGCGATGTGCATGAAGTTTTTGTAATAAGTCAAATTGTATTTGCTCTATAATAAAATAAGTGTATGTTTTGTCGACTTTGATGATCACTCCAAAGTTGATGTCGTGTATAAATAAGAGTTGCAAAATCATTCAAAAGAGTGTGTGATCATGATGAGAAGGTGGTAGTGAAGATGAGAAAAAAGTAGAGCAGAAGTGTTGAGCTTAAATGGAATTGACTCAATCATAGTGAAGATGCTATTCTCCAGTTCAAGTATGTAATACTTATATTCTTCTGTAGACATTGTGTCTCTTGTAGGCAATGGGCCTCTTGTGAGTAGTGTGCTCGGGAAGTGAGCCCTAATTGGCAAGTGCCATTTTATTCTTCTTATTCTTTTAACAAAGAATACAATCTTGGGTTAGTCACCTGATGGTTTTTCCCTTAACCATGTTTTCCACATTAAAATCTTGGTGTTTTAAGTGTTGAATTTGTTTTTGCTCTTGAATTCATGCATTATGCTTCATGGTTGAATCTTTGATATGCTATTGAAATATAAGAAGGTTTAAAGTATATAAGGAATAGAAGTTTGGTGACAATTGATTCACCCCCCTCTCATTTGTCTTTCCTAAATCTAACATTTTCAATATTCATAGCGGTCTTTTGAGCTTCTACAAGAGTCATAGGAGCTCTATTACATAGTTCATATCTGATTATAGGGTCAAAATCCTTCAAGTATAAAGCTAGGGCCATGTAATTAGGAGGTTTCATTTCAGGTGAAATTTTGTGGTATAATTTTGAAAATCTTTGGTTTAAACCCACTACTGAATCATTATAATTCTTTTGAATACTTATCAGTTCATGTATAGCAAAATTTGGATCAGTGTGACTACCATATTGTTCTTTGAAATCTACCAAGGAGCTAATTGAAGCATCAGGTAAGTTTTTATACCAATCCCTAGCATCTTCAATTAGATATAACATAAATAATTTCATAAGGATATCTTCATATTGTACCTCATAATTGTCCATGACTGTCTCAAAGTTTCTCATATGCTCTTCTGTTGAGATGACATTATTTCTAGAAAAGTTTGGAAGTGCATTTCTCCAATCATTATCAATAGGATCAGAGTAGATTTGGTACCTAGATAAATCTAGTTGTCTGTATCTATTTATATTCAGGTGTCCTTGCAAGTTTTGGTTTGGTTGATTTTGTTGGTGGTAATGGTGAGGTGGATGTTGTTGTATATTATGGTGTGGATTCATATTTGCATTTTTCTCGTGAGGTGGAACATGCTATTGACTAGGAGGTGGATAAGTATTAGCCATATGTTGGGAAATAACATGGACATTATGTGTTCTTGGGTTTTGTGGTGGAATATTCTGTTGCGTATAACCAGTATTACTTGGATTATGTGGTGCTTTTGAAGTATTTGAACCACTTGTGTTCTGCTATGATCCTTGTGGATTTATTGCAAGAACATTCCCACTTTGCTTATGGGGAGGTACATACTTTGAGCTACTTGTTGTACTTCTAGATTTTATTTGTTGTAATTCTTGTTTTTATCCGTGCCTCTTCTTCCTTTAGTTTACCTAGTCTAATTTCTTCATGTAAACTTTGTAGGTCTTGTTGTACCTCATCAACATTTCTTATGTCCTATTATTGATTTCCATGAGTCTTTGTGGATGCCATTTGATTCATGAACTCAATATGAATATCCCCACCATGCTGTAATGACATCTTATAATCATATTTTGCTTGCATTTGTACCCTTTTCCTTTCAAGTTTTGCCTCAAATTCATGTTTCTTTTGAGGGTCAAGTCTATATTGGTCTAGAATATCAATTCTACTTTGTTCAAAATGGGTAGTATTATATTTTGATTGTAAACCTTCATGAAATTTAGATTAATGCAATGGAGTAAAACTATTGTGTTAGCAAGGGTTGTTCTGATGCATTTTCCTGAGTGTTCTAGTTATTAGTGCATTCAAATTGATTTGATGTCCCAGTTTTCTTAGCAGGAGCCTTCAAAGGTGGGGATGACTATTTATCATTCAATTTTTTGTCATTAGTTTTGGATCTCCTACCATCCATGTTGCAAGAGACCAAGATTGAGTTGTTAGAGTACCACCTCTCTTTAAAGAGGAATGATGTTATCTTCTGCATCTTTTCCACCAGTAAAGTTATAATTTCTTGACTCTATTGAAAATGGTCTTGTACCAGGTTTCCTTATGTTGTCCCCAATGGAGTTGTGAATTCTATTAGGTCTCAAAAATGTGAGTTTCAAACCCTAAGAGATTGCCAAGCTCTCTTGATACTTTTGGCTAATGAAATAGGGCTGATCTGATTGAAAGTCCCCTTCTCTTTAGGTTTTGCTAGACCTAGGCAGGTGTACTTCAATAGTTAATGTAGATTTGTATGAACTTAGTGATCTACTCACAGTGGCACATGGATGTGAAATAGATATAATGCTTGAATAACTACTCCCAATGTGTGAGATTTTGAATATGTGAATAATATTTTGAAATGTTATTTTGTAATGGCCAGCGCCTAATTCTATTGGGTTAATGGGGTCAAGATTTGTATGATTTGTAGATTTATCTAGTTGGCTTAACTCTTACTACTTGGCACCATTTGAAAGTTTACACTTTGTGTACATGTGCAAGATTGTTGGTTATTAGACTCTTCTTCAAGGTCCAATTGATATTTCTCCAAGTTATTATGGTTGTCTGAATGGAATTTAATTCTACTTTGAAGGAAACCAACTAAGATGATTTATTTAGAGGGTTTTAACTTAGGGCAGAGACCAATAAATGTGAATCATTTAGATGGACTTAAATCAATTTCATATAGAAACTAGTCAAGCATACCACACAGAGACAACAAATGTGCCTTGATAAATCTAATTGATTTAAATAACTGGAAAAAATCAATGTGGAGACAGTCAAACAACTCATAATATTGAATATCAATAGAATAGTAGAACACCATAGATATCTCCACATATTTAAACCATCTTGCCCATTATATTATAAAAATATCATAAGAGTTATGTATCTTTTTTTGAAAATATGACTGAAAGAGATATGATACTATATAATAATTGGTCTATGAATGATGATTCCTTCTTGCTTCTTCGATTTTCATCTCTCATATATGTTTTGTAATTTTAGGGTTATGAACCTTAATTCTTTCCGGTGCAACCTTTCATTATTTTTCGTTACCTTCAATAATAATAAAATATTTAATCTAACTTCATTCCCTTCAAAATGCTCTCGTTCTTTCTTGTGGGATGCTCTGTGCTTTCTAATTGCTTTGTAATTCTAAAAAAAAAAAATTCAATTTTCCTTTCATTCGCTAAACAATCCTAGAATTAGATTTTCATGGAGGTAGATGCACATTTAATGATTAGAAAAAACATATGAGGTATCCATTTGATTTTTGAATTTGAGATGCAGTTCAAATTTCACTTGATAATGGTCTTTTGAATTTTTAGTGGATGTACATTTGTATTTGTTTGTTTATCTTTTTAGGAGATACAAATACAAAGCTATGGATGACATTATTAAGTTGGATTAAGCACATGGACTAATGGTTCCTCAATGTCAACTTCACTTTTGGCTTGTTTCTTAGATTTCTATATGCATGTTTCATCATTTTGCATCTTTTATACAAATGCATATACAGATGATTAGAAGATACACAATGGTGGGTTTGTATGCACTAGGAATGCAAATGCATAATTGCGAAAGTGGGTTTATCTCTTGTGTACATATGCACATGCAGTTAATCTTTTCATTATGTTGAAAATTTCTTCGTATCGACTTTTGCATTTGTATTTTGTATATTTTATGCATTTTGGAATATACATGCAAATAGACTAGGATGGATACAGTTGCCTTTGGATACATTTTGGGAGGCTAGTTACAAAATTTCATTTGTTTCACATATAAGAAGATAGGGATTTGTATTTGTATGTTTAGTGCATTTGTATATTTTATGCAAATGCATTTTGAGGTCTAGTTGTGTCGAGTTCTTGTTTCTTGGTTTTTGCATCTTTGGTACTTGCATGTTTGTATATTCATGTTTTGCTTTTTTACCTTTATGCATTTGCATATTTGTATTTGGGTGCTTTATGCCATTGTATACTCTATGCTTGTATGTTTTTATGCATTTGTATCTTCTCACTTTTGCTTCTTTTATACATACATGAATATACAAATCTTTTCATGCACTCACTTTTGCATCTTTTATACATACACAAATATACAAATCTTTTCATGCACTCACATTTACATCTAAATTCTTGCATGTACTTTGACCAATATGCACTTTTGTCTCTAGGGATATGCATTTTGGATGTGACGGTTTAGTGTTAACACATGGTCAACATTTGACTATTATGTATCTTAGTGCAACTTGTATTTGTATCTACCTATTGCATGTTTTATACATTCTGAAATATACATACAAATACAGACTCAATTCTTGCATTATAAAGAAGATTTAATTTCTTTAAGATCCAATATATGTATATGAAGGCCTCAAGGCTTGCGATACACATGCGCTTGTATGCATTATGCAAATGCACTTTGACTCAGATACAATTTGACCAATATATAGTTTCACTTTCATTGACTTGGTCAAAATTTTTGAAAAACAAGGAATTTTTAGAAAATTCAAAAAGAAACCCTACTTCAGTTTCAATGTTGATGCAAAAATTTTAAGGTTCCAACATGAGGCAAGCCCCTATACATCATAACCAATTTTCTTGTCTTGTGTGTGTAGATCTAGATTGAGGATTTATGATATTGATGAATGATGGGAAGATGAAGAATATAGGGACAAAGGTCATTGCACATAAGTTTATCTGCCTTGAAACCCTTAAGACTAGGGTGCCTAGTGCTTATGTCTAGCTTCGTCAGTCCTTGCTTGTGGTGTGAGGATCCTTTTGCTTTTCTTATTTTAGTTCTACTCATATTTTCTATCTTATGTAACTATTGTCTGCACATTTACTCAGTTAGCTACTTACATATTCTCATTACATAGTGTAATCAACACATTTGTCATCAATCCTTGATCATTACAACAAAGCAATAGAGTCCATACCAACTACAACTTGGCTCTTCTCTAGGGACAACAGCCAAGCCATCAAGTCATTGGTGCCTTGTGTTCCAATGTTTGAAGAGAAAATATTTATCTAGTTACTTCATGATTGATTAGGGCTTCTTTTCCATCTTACAGTGACTACAAGTGGTGTAGGGTCTTTTCCAATCCCCCATTTCTTATGCAGTTTCTCCTTATTACTGTCCACATATTCCATTACTTTTGATTTTCTTTGTTTATCCATGAATTCTTTGTAAGTGCCAAAGCATTATGCTTTGGGGTCCTTTTGTAGGCCAAGAGTTCCCTTACATTAGCATGTGATAATTCATCATCCACCTCATAGGGTCATTGTGGTAGCCCATATTTTTTTGATTCTATTACATCTATGAAAATCTGTTCTTTGTCTAACACCAATGTGATATCAAGGGCATATTATCAGACAATGCTATATGAAATTATATCTCTTGCTTGCATCTGTGCTTGAATTTTTTAAAGAAACCCCAATAAATCTCCTTGTAAGATGTGGCATCTTTGAAATGCGTAATATGCTCATTGATCTAAGCATCCTATTGTTATAAATATTTAACACACACCAGGTTTAGACCTTAGGTTCTTTTTATTAATGACCATTGATATATGATAGAAATTTAATGTTTTTACCAGGGCTATTGGGATAGAAAAGGATATTTGGCAAGTTTGTAAGATATATAAACATAGTTGAAACTCTATAAAGGGGTTGGAGACCTATTTTTTCAATATAATTTTATAGTTTTTAGAATTTTCTTAACTTTATATTTTTTATTTTCTCCAAATAAGTGTTTTATATTGTTTTGAAGTGATTTTCTATAATTCACCTTTGAATTGGATTTCTATAATTCACCTTATATTGATGGAATTCTACATGATCTTAATGAAAAATTAATTGAAGGCTTTGGGAGGCCTTATATGAAATATGCAAGTGAAATACAATGGTTTTTTTGTATCATTTCTTGTTTACCTAATCTCATTAGACATTTTCCCCTCTTTGTCTTCTTGACTGATTGAAATATTGATCAAGCAAAGCTAGTTATTTAGGAGTTTTATCATCTGAATAGGGTTAGGACTCAATTCATTGCAAAATAGATTCACTTCCTTCTTCTTAGCCTTATATCTTGTGTAATTTTTAACAAATTGGTTAGATTAGGAGTAGAATAAGGATTTTTATTATGATGTAAGCCCAAATAGTACAATTTGAATGATTATAAGTGTGAATTCATTGCTAGTGTAATTTTTTTTCTATAAATGTAATGTGTTATCTCTAATTAATTTATTTTGAAGGGAATATCTTAAAACACTGATTTGTTGGTTCAATTGCTAAATATTTTGGCTAAACTACAAGCATAATACCACAAGCTCCTTGAATTGGGTTATCTTGCACGGCCATGCCTTCGTGAAATAGACCTTAGTGAAGTTTGATTTTCTTTATGGAGATTAGATTCCTTTCAAGAGAGGTGAAGTACTTTTATACTTTACTTGAGATAGTGAGTGTCAAATCGCCCATAAATAGGATGTGTGATGTGAAAATTGTAAGTGAGCTAAGGTAGTGAAATAACTGCCTACACTAATATTGAGAGGAGGATTATGTAAAACTTTTCAAATTTATACAACAATTACAAAACTTATATAGAAATAAACATAAATAGAAATCATACCAAGACACAATGATTTACATTGGGAAAAATCTTTTAGGAGAATAACCCGACACTCCGAAAGAAACCCAATATATTATTCAAAAATATTAACAAGATTACAATATGCTTGTAGAGAAAGCCTTCGTAGGAGTATCACCAAGTAGAGATCTAGAGGCATCTTAAAAATATCTATAAGACTCTCACACTCAACCTCTATCTCAAGCACCTAATATATAGGATAATACATGAAACCATCAAATCGTAATAAGAAAACCATGAGCTAAAAACACCCAAAAGTGGCACCCAAATCCTTAGGGTTCCATTATATCCAATCAAAGATGCTTTATGATGTGTCATAAAATGCATCATAATTTGGTCAATACATGTAACTCCTCATTATAGCTCTTTTCATGTCAAACATGTTTTTGCATTTTCCAATGCAGGAAACCCAACCTTTGAAGGCCATAAATTTTAATCTGGGAGGTTGATTGAGCCTATTTTTTTTAAAAAAATATACATCTCAAAGTGATCTATGCACTAAGAATCCATAGAAGTAGTTCTAGGAAACCTGGAACAATTATTTTAGCCAAAAACCAACTCTATAACCTAGAAATTGAGTTTGTTCATTTTTATAACTGAAAAAATTACACTTTTTGTAATTACAAGGTTGAGACACTTTTTCCAACATTCTCCCACTTGTTGAACACCTTGAAAGAGAAAAAAGGGAGTATCAATACCATTATCTAATTGCTAGGGGCCAAAAGGCCCATAGACTTCAAACACCATCTAAACTTCTCTATACTCATAGGTTTAGTTAATGTATTTGCAACATTAATCAAATTCTCTACCTTAACCAACTTCACGCTACAATCCTCAACCATATTTCTCACAAAATGATATTTTCCATTAGTATGATTGGTCCTGGAACAAAAATTTAGGTTCTCATCTAGGAAGATCATACTTTGACTATCATAATAAATTATCATTGTACCCCATTTATTCTAATGTCTAAACATAACCTCTTAATCCAAATGGATTCCTTACAAGCATGAGTAGCTTACATATATACATCCTCAGTAGTGGACAAAACAATGACAACCTACCTCTTACTCATCCAACTAATTGCACCTCCAAATAAAGTAAACACAAGCACAGGTGGATCTTCTACTATCAACATCACCTACCCAGTTTGAATCAACATTACCATGAATATCAAGGTAATGCATGTCTCCTATCAAGTTATTGTGATAAAACAAGGAATACTCTAAGTTACGCCACAAATATCTTAAGGCTCTTTTAACTACAAACCAATGAACCCTACTAGGACTAGACATATATCTGAAAAGAACTCCCACTACTTGGGCAATGTCTGGTCTAGTATAGACCATAACATAGATTAAAATTCTAACTATACTCTGGTAAGGCATATATTAATCATACCTTCCATCTCTAATGGGGATGTGGACATTGTAAAGTAGATAACTTTATTCCAACTATAGAAGGAACACATAATGGTCTATAATCATGCATGTTAAACCTTCATAAAATTGAATTGGCATAATTGCTCTAGCCAAGCAATAGTTTTTTGTTCACTCTATCTCTTTGGATTTCCATCCCAATAATGTGTTTAGTTGCACCAAGATATTTGATTATAAATTTAGCTACAAGTTGAGACTTTATTTCTAAAATCATTCCTTTCCCTTTACAAATAAATAAAATGCCATCAACATATAATGCAATAAATAGGAAACAATCACCATTAGATTTAATAAACATAGTGATCTAATTTAGAATGCTCAAATCCTAAAGTCAACACATATGTATCAAATTTCTGGTACCACATCATTGGACTCATTTTTAGTCCATATAAGGATTTCTTCCATTTGCAATGGCAAATTACTTTTACCATTTACTACTCCAGCTATCTCATATAAATATCCTCCTCCAAAACACGATGAAGGAATTCCATTTTCACATCCATTTTCTCAACCTCTAGATTATAAGTGGCAACAATAGAAAGAAAGAATCTAACGGATATCATTTTTACAATAGGATAAAATATCTTATGCTAATCAACATCCTCAACCTAAGAGTAACCTTTTGCAATCAACCATTCCTTGTACTTCTCAATACTTCCATCTGAACCACTATTTACCTTGAAAATCCACTTGCAACCAATAGGTTTTCATCCTTCAAGAAATTGCACTAGGTCTGATGTATCATTCTTTTCCAAAGATGTCACTTCTTCATCTATGGAAATCTTCTACGACTCTACATTATTCATACCCAATGCCTCTTCTATAAATCTCAGTTCATCCATGTTAGTATTCAAAGGAAAAATACATCTCCAATCATGAGGTGAATACCTTTTAGGTGGTTATTTATGCCTTGTAGACTTTTGAATAAGCTGGGGTGGAAGTTCTTCCTCCTCTTCTAAATATGTAGATCTAGATGAGCTCTCTTAAACTTCTTGTCTATCTTGGGGCCTCAATTAAACATTCTCAAGCATTATTGAAAGCTAAATCACATCTTTTTTGCACTTTGTTCTAGCTGCAATATACTAGAAGAAGGCTTAGTTTCTCTAAAAATGACACTTCTACTATATATATTACCTTATGTGTAATAGAATCCCAAAGCTTGTATCCTTTCATATCATCACTGTAATTGATGAAGATATATTTCACAACCTTGTTCTCCAACTTTGTTCACTTCTCCTTTGATACATGTGCATATACCTCACAACCAAAAAATCTAAGATATATCAATGAAGGCTTGTGACCTAACCATTCCTCCATATGTGTTTTATTAATAAGAGATAATGTAGGTGACCTATTAATCAGGTAGCAAGTAACTTGGCAACACCTTCATCCAAAAACTTTCCTTCTATACTAGCACCACTAAGCATACTCTTAGCCTTACCCATCAGTGTCCCATTCATTCTTTCTACAACTCCATTCTACTATGGAGAATATGGAGTTGTCTTATGTCTCTGAATGCCACAATATTTATAGATCTATCAAAATTATTACAGCAAAATTCACCACCATTCTTAGTCATCAAACATTTTATTTTATTTCTAGTCTACAACTCAAGCATTGCTTTAAATTGTTTAAATCAACTAAAAACTTTAGATTTAATCTTTAGAAAATATACCCATCTATAATCATTAATAAATGAAACACAATATGTGGATTTTCCAATGGAAGGAGTATCTACAAGACCAAACACCTAATAATGAATAAGATCCAATCCACCACAAGATTTATGAGAAGTAGAGTAAAATTGAACATGATTTTGTTTACCATAAATACAATTCTCACAAAAATCAAAATTAAGATTACAATTAGTCAACCCTTCAACAAGGTTTATATTTTTTAAGGTCTTTAGACCCTTCTCTTCAATGTGGCCAAGCCTATGTGTTGTTTACAATTTGACTCACACACTTTGGGAGTGAGTAAGCCTCCAAAGAAACACATTAATTGTATCCTTGTTATAGATGGCCTCATAGTCACTCCTGCTGTCATAGAAAGAGCTACTCAAGTGGGGGTAGAACCAAGGGGGTGTTCTATTTGTGAGGGAGAAGAATGTCAGAAATGGAAGTTGGATTGTTCAGTTTGATGTGTGTATGTGTATCTTTGATGATTGTTTTGGTGGAATTGTTCAATTGTTGTTGTGATAATGGTATGACTCAAAGGGTCACTTGTCCTAACTCTAGTTTGAATACTATTTTGTTAATTCAAGATGTAGAGGCACTCTAACCTCCTTTCATAATTTTGAATTGCTTTTTGTATGAGTTCTTATTGATCAATCATTTGTTGTCAGTGTTCTTCAGCTTCTTTTATTTGCTTTATGTCTTGTTAGATGTGAATTGGATGAAGGAAGTTCTCCTTAATCTTGTCTAGGATGGATTTTATCCAATCTCCCCTAATTCCTAACCACATTGAATGCTATAAAAGAGGTGCTAATTTTCTATTGGGTTGATTTGGTTGAATGTGTTGACTATGTTGATCTTGTGATAGAATCAAGGATTTTGCATTGATTTTTTATTTGTATTTTTTATTTTTTCTAATGTTTTTGGTCTTATGATTCAAATGCAATACAATTTTGGTTCTTTTAATTTATTTTCAATGTGATCTAATTACCTAAGAAATGGAAAATGAATGCAAGACTATATGGCCTTTCAAATGCAATACTAGACTATGTTTTTGTCTTTTTATGAGTTAACTTTTGATTTGTGATCTAATGGAACTAAAAATAACAACTAATATAAGGAATTTGAAACTAAACTAAGTAATTGAAATGTAAAAATTACTCTAAGAAATAAAAAAGAATTAAATTTTCTTATTAAGAGAAAAGCAAGCAATGAGTTACTTTCCCAAGAGCAAAGTTTGATCTAATTACTACTAAACACTTAAAGGAACCTGTATGAATTGAGTGGTAGTTCTTGTCATGATTCCTTGTAAGTCATTTGGGAAAATATTCCTTCCTCTATAGTAGAAAACTCCTCCTCTTCGAAAAGGGACAAAATGATGGTAAAAGCGAGCAAAAATGAGCTTTGAAAGCTATAAAAATTGGAAAAAGGTAATTGATTAGAGAATATGAATGTTATGATGTGTGAATGTCCTGAGATATGCAGCTATGAATGAAAGAAAAAGGCACAGAAGGTTTTGCATTGATCATAAAAATACTATGGAGACAACTCAATGCAAAGTAAAAAGAAAAGATGTAATGATGAATTTGCCTCTCCAAATACATAGAGGAGGGGGTATTTATAGGATAGAAATCCACACCAAAATTGGTGGTGTTTGGGGAGTTAACTTAATTAATTGATGAGTGATCTAGATTTGATTTGGATTGAACAATAGTTGGAGAGAAGATCACAGAAGATGTAATGGAGATAACACAAGACTAATTGAGAGATAAGAATATATTGATTGGAAGTTAATAATATATTGATTGCTTGAGTCTATAAATAGTTAGGGGGAGTGGACAATTAGCTATGCATGAGGGAGCTCACCTTCAAGAGCTAAAAATAGAGCCAAACTGGGCTAAAACTAGAAGAAAAGGTGCATGGAAAAGAGATAGGGTTGCCCCTTTTACTAGGGAATGTTGGCCCTAGAGACTACACTAAAGTTGTAGAGTCACCTAGGGAGACCCTAAAGAAAGTATAGGTGAACCATGCATAGTGGTTTGAACAAGTGGTTTAAAAGTGGAAGAGTGGTCTTGGAAGGATGGAAATGGTTTAGGGGACTTCAAAAAAGGAAGAGAACATCAAGAAAGTGTTTCACCCAATCTTGGAGGGTAGGTCACTCAAGAGACCATAGGTTAATTGTAGGGTCACCTAGGGAGACCATGAAGTCAAAAAGGGTGACCTACAAAGGATAGTTTGGATATGCAAATGGAGGGAATGAAGGGCTTTGAAAGGTCAATTGGATGATTTTAGATAATGAATGATGGAAAAATCCTTAGGAAAAATGAATTTTGCCTTTTTTGAAGTGGATTAGTCATGTTGTTAAGGCTGATAAGTGATAGAAGTGATTTGTCAAACATGGGCTATGTGGTTAGCAAGAAAGTGTGCAAGACCTTAGAAGGTTAGATTAAAGGTTAGGGAGGCACAAACAAAGATAAATACAAATGAAAGCGTGTCATGAAGAGGGAATCTATTGATTTATCTATATATTCCATTTTTATGTACATGTACATGATTAGGACTATAGCTGATCATCAAACTACCATGTAGGCTTGTGTATCTTTTTCATACTTACAGTCTTTGGAGCCATAATACAGTCTTCTTTATAAGTATTTTTTATTCTAGAAAAAGATCACCTTTAGGTACCCAAAAGCCACAAGCATTCATGGAAGACAAAACTACCTCTTTTTCCAACAAAGTAGTCACAGACTTTCTTTTCATAGAAGTACTATTGCACTCAATAGTGTACACATCAAGGTTATAGAATGTGCCAAATCTAACACCTCTAACAATCACCAAAACACCTCTAACCATCTTGCATCTTGCATAAAAAAACTACCTACACACCCACACATATTAGTTTTATTATAGATAATAAATTTCATGCTAACCTAGGGATATGAAACACACCATTAATCCTTTACTCTACCATAAAGAAATATGATTTTAACTTTACCACAACCAACAATATTCAAACAAGAATCATCACCCAAGTACACCTTATCTCCATCAAATTCTTCATATTCACAAGACCAATTTATTTATTAGATGTCATATGAAAACATGCATGTGAGTCAAGCAACCATGAATCATTACCTATATGAATGGTCAAAGCTACAATGAATGCATCACCATCTTTCTTCTCAGATTCAAAATCAAAATCAAATTTCTTCTTTTTTTCTTCTTTGCACTCCTTACAAAAGTGTCCAAGATTACCACAATTCTATAAAATAACTTTGGACTTTCCATGAGATTTGGATCTCCCCTTGGAATTAGATTTTTATTTGTCATGCTACTCATTCTGCTTTCCTCTTTCTTTAGGTCTTCTACAAGCATTTAGAGCCTCTTTGGCATTGATAGATGCATTCCTCCTCATCTCTTCAAAAATCAAAGAATCTACAACATCTTCAACTTTCAAGACAACTAAAGTACTCCCAATAGCCATTAAAAGATAATTCCATAAATCAGAAAAAGAACAAAGTAAGATTTGACATCTCTCCTCCTCATCCATTTTTACACCAACTGATGTTAATTGAGCCACCAACATATTAAATAATTATAGGTGGTTTTTAATTCTTCCACCCTTTTCCATTATCATGGAATACAACTTCTTCCTCAAGAAAATATTGTTCTCTAAAGATTTTGGATTGATATATCTTACCAAGTTTCTTCTATAGTTTCTTTGCATAGGGCTCTTCATGGACATTGATTAAAATAAAGTTTGACATGCACAATCTGAGTAGAACCTTGGCTTTGCAATCCATAACATCATATTGTGCATCCAAAGTAGCATTTGTAGGCCTTGAAACATTGTCATCAACAATATCTGACAGATCTCAATAAATTAACAAATCTTCCATTTTTAGTCGCCACATCTCAAAATTGTTACCAAAACATTTATCTACCTCTATTCTCCCTAATGTTCTTGCCATTTGAAAATTCCTACAAAAAGATCACAAAGTATCTATTACATCCCCAACTTACAGTTAGACTTAATCATTAACTTGGCATGATAATCAAGAGGATTAGTCATAGTTAATTGATTTGATATTGCAGAAATATTTGATTTAACTCTTGATTATGAACTAGATATAGATGTTTAATAGTTTTGTAAATTAAATGATTTATTTTACAAGATATGATAATGATGCACTGATTGTAATCTTGTGGTCCTGAGTGTGATAGGAAAACAAATGTCCTTCGAAGAAAGAAGGAGAGTATCATCTTGGAGGAAGGGTTAGACATTGTGAAAACATAAGTTGACTAGCCATCTGAGTAACTGACTCCTATACCCTTCTCATTCCATTCATAAGTTGACACGTGTCATGCCTCTTTACTTTTGTTTCTATGTTCTTGGTATAATCATTTTGTAATGGAAGTTATCATGATAGGTCGTGATGATTGGATGATGTTCTTGGAACATAATTCCCAGTTGAGATACAATAGTGCTAAGAGATGAGGAGGTCTCTCTTACCTTTTATTCTCGGGGTCATTATTTTCCCTAGTCATTCGACTAATGGGAATAGCCGATTTCGGGGGAGTATCACTTGACCCTGACAATCGACATTATTAATGTGAATCTTTTTTTTTTAATTATAATCTCTTTGTGATAATCCTTAGACGAGGATGAAACCTATTAATAGTTTGTTATCTATAATAATGTTATTATTATTTACTTGCCTTAATAATTGTATTCTTTGGGATATTTCTAAGTTGATTTAGTCGATCATGGGGATTGATGGGAGGTTGGAGCTCAACCATCCCATGTTTTGCTAGTATCGATCCACCTTTTATGGAGGCACTATCGAGTGGGGAAGTTAGTTATCTTCCATAATCGGTATGCCTTGGGATCGATTTTCTTGTGTTGAGTATTGCATTTTTTGGGAGTTACTTGGGGATGAGTTCGTATGTTGGAGGGTTCAAAGGAAAAAGGTGGTGAAAACTATTCAAGGAGAATAGAGGTAGAAAGGAGTTGTGAGTAGCTGGTCGTATTGCAGTCTAAACTGTAGCTTAACTATTGCCTAATACAGGCAAAATGGGAAATGAATACCCAATTATTTTTCATTTGATGAGTTTTATTCTCAGTAAGACTTCTACTAAGTACGTGAAATAAGATATATCTTCTTATTGTTAAAAATATTGAGGCATGAGGCCTACAAGGTTGTGCCATCTATATGGTTAATAACTTTCTATGTAGTGGCTCAAGGCCAAATTGGCCGAGTTGTTCTTGCTTTATAAACTTATATTTGCATTGGTTTAGAACGTATGGCTAAACCCCATCAAGACAACTTTGATTTATGATACGCTCGAAGCCATGAAGGCTAAGATTTCTAACATAGTAAACTATTTGAGACCATGCTCCAGATAGTGGTCTAAGAAAGAACTTAATAAACTCTATTTGAGAACATACTCTAGGTTGTTGAGCTGAGCAATGAAAACTTGTAAACTCTTCTTGAAGGCTGGGCTCAGCTGAGTCGTAATACTGTGTAATCTTGTTTTTTATTAAGATCGAGGCTTAAACAGTCAAATAATCATTGCTCTATGTTTAATGTGGATATTAGCTCAAGGCCTTGAGGCTGAGATCTATAAGGATAAACTCTTTCTATGTTTGAGCCTTGGGTCTTTTGACCTGACTATATTATATTGTATAATACATATATGCTTAACATGTAGTCCGTCGACTGTAATAACAACCATGAAGGCATTTAATATTATAAACATAGTCCAATGATTGAGATGATTATTAGGAAGGCAATTATAAATCGGTGTGTCTATAACACCAAACTAACCCAATTCAAGCTTGTATGAGAAGTTGACTGTGATTTATAAATAGAGGTGTTTATCTATTTTGAATGTTTATGTGAACCTTCAAATATGAAGGGGTATGATCTTTTATGATCATGGTCTCATCATGAGGCAATTGGAATAAGTTTATGGAAGAATATAGACTAGTTCTATATGTGACTTAATTATGTCTTATTGGATAATGTTATGAGATATAATTACTTTTACTTTATTGTAAACTATTAGGTTTGGTTAATAACACCTTAAGCTCACTGGGAAAATAAGAGCTATTGAACCTTAAGAAACTAATGTATTTTACTAAGGTAGGGTATGCCTTGAGTATCATGAAATTGAATTCATCATATATGATGAAATCTTATCGATATGTTAACCATGGGAGACCAAGACAGTCATAAAGTTTAAATTTGAAATGAATTGAAAATGAAACAAGTTGACGTGGAGTCATTAGTTTCGTGTTTCAAGAGTATCCTATTTAATCATAACTGACTTATGATGGGAGTTGAATGTTCAAGCTTGGACAGTGATTCAAATTGATCCCTCACACATACTAGACCTAAAGGACAAGGTAATTAAGAACTAACTATAGGACATGATAGCTTCTAAGTCACGTTAGTGTGGTGGACATACGATGGCATTCATTGTGTAACTTATTTGTATGAAAATTTTTGGCCAAAGTAATGCATCCGTTTGTACATGCATTAATGGTCCATAGTGTTCCAGATGGCCTAGTGTCTCCAGTAGTGTCATACAAGTTAGAGTGGATCTATAGTGTGTGACCGTGAGACATTAGGAAGGACACAACACCAGATACTCAGATGGCTATCCAATTTGGTTTTTAATGTCTAACCTTTCTGTGAAGGGTAGGACCTCTTCTAGTTAGGAAGATGAGCAAGGGACCATTGGTCCATGATTGGAGGAAAAGCATCAAGATGATGCTCTCCTTCCCAAGCATGAGACAAGCTAAGGCTTATGAAGATAGATGTCATTGGTTCTGGATACAGTGTTTGTATTTTTTACCAGTTGGTCTATTGTAATGTAAAAATTTGATTAAGATGCCTAGAGAATATAAAGTATTTGATTAAAGTGATGTATATTCACTAAAGATTGTAATGATTTACTAGATTGTAAGCTTTGTTATATCATGATTTGGTTAATATGCTTAATTGATGGAAAAGAATATGTTTCTTTTGATTCAAATTTTGATTATCTCTATCAAATATTAATTAATGGCATGTTAAAGTTATTTAATTATGTTAAATTTTAAGCATTATGGTAAGTGATGTTACATATGGTATTAGAGCTACCGAGTTCAACACATAGACCTAATGAGCTCACTATTTGATGATTAATGTATCCAACATTAAAGTTTGCTAATGATTGGATGTTCTATGCTAGAATGTTAAAAATTAGAACCACACCTCGCAGGAAGGTAACAGAACATGGATGTTACATATGCCAACAAAAGATCTTGAAGGCACGAGCCTCCATGAAGGAGAAACTTGAACTGACCGGATGCTTAGTAGTTGCATGGTTATCTAATGAGGAAATTTTTGTTGATGTCATAAAATGCATCAAGCAGGAGTTAAGGAAGGCCAAATAGTTGGCTACCTCTAACTCTACTAGAGTATCAATGAAACCCTCTACCCCTAAAGTACCATTTGAGGGAAATATCCCTAAGAATTGTAATGAAATTATGGAGGATGTGAAGGAATACGAGTGCGTACCCTCACCTCCTAAGACTGAAAAGAAAACATGATTATGGGAAGTTATCCCAAATTGTAAATGACTTGTAGAAGTAAGATGTAAGCACAATTTTGTAATTTTACAGTTTATATGTAATCCAATGGAAACTATAATGCAATGGAAATTTTTTACAATCTTTCATTTATTTTTAAATATTACATGAATGTGAATATATTTGTAAGATTTATAAATGAATAAATTACATAACATGGAGAACTAATCCGTGATTAATCTGCAAACTTCAGGAAGAAGTAGATTGCAATAAGGGTTCTAGTTGGAACTAGAATGGAGGATAGCTGAGATGAAGGAGCACCTTTAGGGCAATCCAAGTTTAAATTAGACAAAATATTGACCTTGTTGAAAGAAACAAGGGTGAGGGAGGAAACTCTTGAGCACAAAGTGGGAGGCCAGTTAGAAGACATGCAAGATGATTATGATGGGGGTGATGGTGAGGAATGCCATAATGACACTACCCAATGTCAGCACAGAGAAAACAACTCCGTGGCTAGACAGGATGGGGATAAGAAGAGCATTACATGGATATGGAACTATCAAATGATATGAAAAAGTTCATGCCATCTAAATTTGATGGATAGGAAAGTGGAGATGCCATGGAGGCATGGCTTATGGAGATGGAGAAGTATTTTGAATTTAGAAATTATAATGAGGTTACCAAAGCTATATGGGGATCATTCTTGCTAGCGGATGAGGCATCCATGTGGTGGATGAACAAAACTATGGAATTAGGCTTGAGATCTACAAGCCTTACTTGGGATAGGTTTGTAGAACTATTTAGGCAAAGATGGTTGCCTCGACTATTCTATGATCAGAAACTTATAGATTTTCAAAACCTGAAACAAGCTGATATGACTGTAAATGAGTATTGGTAAAAAATTTACCTGACTATTGAAATATGTGCCATAGTATCAACATGATGAGAAATTCCATGTCCGAAAGTTTATTATGGGGTTGAATTCCCAGATTGGGGGGAGGTTAATGTTCACAGTCCTATAACCATAGAATAGGTCTATGAGAAGGCCATTAGGAAAGAATAGAACTCGAAGGCTATGCCAACCTATAGGGAAAGAAATAGAAAGAGATATAACTAGTCTCAATCTTCTCAACCCTCAAAGAAAAAGGGGAAGAAATAGGCTTATATTGAGAAGAGTGATAAAGGGGATAAAATTAAATAAAATGAATCCAAGGGAGATAAAAAAGGAAACAACTACTCCAAGAAGAATGGGAACAATTTTGGCAAACCTTAGGAGAGGTGAGGACTAGTTGGAGGATGCTTCACTTGTGGTAGAGATCATTACGCCAATCAATGTCCTAAGAAATCACAAGGAGTGCAACCAAGAGGGAATCCTCTACCTTCCCAGCATGTGGCATTCCAACAACGTATCCATACGTCCTTGGACAACCATCAAGCCAAGTATCAAATAACTCCAGTAGAGACATGTATTCTATTTGGAGTACCAATTTTAGTTTTAATTGATACAGGTGCCACAAAATGTTTTATTTCTCCCAAAATTGTAAATAAGATACCTAGAAAAGCAAGATTCATGGCAAATACTTGGTCTATAGAGTATCCAAATCACACCAAGGCTCAAGTAGAGCAATGCATGTTTGAAGCTTGGCTTGAACTTCCAATTTTTTTTTATAGAAGTAAATCTATATGTAGCCCCACTTGGCTCATATGATGTTATCCTAGGGATAAATTGGTTTTGGAGACATCGAGCCAAAGTAGAGTGTTACACCAAGATAGTAGAAAGTTTGGATGACCTAGGAAACTGAGTCATTCTCCAAGGGAAACATAGGGAAATTAAATTGAGGCAAATTTCTTCCTTACAAATGAAAAGGGCATAGAGAAAAGGGTGCCAACTCTTTTCCGTCAAGATGGACAAAATAGATGAAATAAAGGAAACCCACTTCCAAGATGACTTGATGTTTTATGAATCCCTAAAACTTAATGAAGTAGGGATGAAGGAGTCCATAGGTCTAGAAAGATCAGATATGGACAAGCATCCCCTCCTTAGAGATTTTGAAGATGTATTCTCGGATGAACTACCAGGGTTACCCCTAAGAGATATTTTGATTTTTCCATTGATATTATACCTAGGTCAAAGCCTATTTCTAAAGCTCCCTACGAGATGACCACAACATAACTAATGGAGTTAAAAGCCCAATTGTAGGAGCTACTGGACAAAGGGTTGATTAGACCTAGTGTGTTGTCATGGGGAGGACCTATCATTTTTGTGAAAAAGAAAGATGGCACTTTGTAATTGTGCATAGATTATGGCATGTTAAACAAAGCATCCATTAATAATAAATATCCTCTACCTCACATTGATGATCTTTTTTATCAGATGAGGGGTGCAACAATATTTTCTAAGATACATCTTCGATTAGGATATCATCAATTGAGGTTGATGGATGAAGACATCCATAAGACACCCTTTAGAACCAGATATGGACACTATGGATTGACTGTCCTACCTTTTGGGTTAACAAATGCACCATTACCATCTATGAATCTTATGAACAATGTGTTTAGAGACTGTCTAGACAAGTTTGTCTTAGTATTTCTTGAGGGCATCTTGATCTAATCTAAGAATGAAGAGGAACATATGCAACATTTGAGAATTGTTCTTCAGATATTAAGAGAGCATAAACTATATGGCAAGCTCTCTAAGTTTACTTTCTTTTAGAAAGAAGTACAGTATTTGGATCATATAATTTCAGCTAAGGGAATAGTTGTTGACCTAGTTAAGATTAAGGCTATTTCTGAATGGCCTGAACCAAGAAATGTTCATGATGTCTGAAGTTATATTGTCCTTGCTAGTTATTACAAAAAGTTTGTGAAAAACTTCTCTAAAATTGCACATCTATAACTTCCTTGCAAAGAAAGGGCAAGAAGTTTGAATGGTCAGAAAAGTGCTAGGAGGCCTTTGATCTACTGAAAGAAAAATTAACTTTAGCTCTGATATTGAAAGTGCCTGACTTGAAAGGTCAATTTGAAGTTACAGATGCCTCGGGGGAAAGGTGGTGTACTAGTCCAAGATGGACATGTCATTGCATATGAATCATGCAAACTAAAAAACTATGAACAAAACTATGCCCCACATGATTTAGAACTAGCAGTAGTCATTCATGCACCCCAAATATGGAGACATTATCTGCTTGGAAAATCCTTTGGGTTGAAAATGGATCACTATGGACTTAAATATCTATTCACTCAACCCCATCTTAATGCTCATCAAAGAAGATGGTTAGAATTTATCTTGGATTATGATTTTGAGATTAAATATATTTAGGGAAAAGAAAATCAAGAAGAAGGTGCTTTGAGTAGGGGAAGGCACATCTCCTCTATGATATCTATTCATTCTAATTTTAGAAATTTGGTGTTACAAAAATCTAAGGGAGATGAGTTTTATGCGCAAGTAAAATAGACCCTTGAGAAAGATCCACAGAATCCAAAATATGAAGGATTCAACCTTGAACAAGATGGGTTATTATGGTTCAAAGGAAGGATGTATGTACCTAACTCAACAGAGTTAAGGAATATGGTTTGGAAAGAGGTTCACTCTGTACCATATTATGGGCATCCTGGAGTAACCAAGTTACTCGCTGATGTGAAATCTTTATATTTTTGGCAAGGAATGAAGAGGTATGCTACAAATTTTGTAGCTACTTGTATTGAATCCCAAAGGGTGAAGGTGGAACAACAACACCCAGTGAGATTATTATACCCTCATGAAATTCCTGAATGGAAATGATAGATTATAAGCATGGACTTTGTGTAAGGGATTCCTATGTCAAGGAACAAGCACAATTCTATCTTGGTTGCGGTGGATAGACTCACCAAAGCTAACCATTTTATTCTTGGAAACTTGACAGATGGGGCACCCATCATTGCTCAGAAATTTGTTCAAGAGATTTTCAAACTCCACGACATTCCTGAGAAGATTTTCTCAGATACGGATTTATGAATGATATCTAGGTTTTGGCAAACCTTGTTCTCTTCAATTAGAACACAGTTGAACATAAGCTCTACTTATCATCCTGAAGTGGATGGACAAACTAAAAGGGTGAACCAAGTGTTGGAGGATTTTTTAAGGATGTATTACATAGATCAACATTATAAGTGGGAGGATTATCTTCCTCTAGTGGAATATGCTTACAATAACTCTTATCATTAAGCTATTAAGATGGCACCATTTGAGGCATTGAATGGATAGAAGTGTTGAACCCCTATAATCTAGGATAAGCTTGAAGATACGATTAGCCTTGGTCCTAAAATGCTATATGAAATGAAAGAACAAGTCCATCTAATTAAAAAGAGGATAGCAGAAGCCAATGATAGACAAAAGAGTTATACAAATGTTAAGCATTTTGAAAGGCATTTCACTGTGGGAGATAAAGTTCTCCTAAGGGTAAAACCCTAGAAAAGTTCCATCAAATTTAGAAGAATGTCCAAACTAGCACCAAGATATGTGGGCCCATTTGAAGTTCTAGAAGAAGTCAACCCAGTGCTATATATAATTGCTTTACCACCATCACTTACCATGATGCATAATGTGTTTCATGTTTCATATTTGAAAAAGTTTAATTATGCTAATAATCAAATTCCTATGCTTGATTGGCAACTTCTACAAGTGAAAGACCCAGGAGTGGTGGTGATCAAGCCCATCAAGGTGCTCAAAATGCATAATCTATGCTTACGTAACAAGGAAATAACATAGTACAAGGTCCAGTGGGACCAATATTTGGTGGAAAATGCCATCTAGGAAAATTATGATGACTTCTATGCTAGATTTCCTCATCTTTTATAAGACATTTGATATTATGCTTTTGAAATCCTTTTCATATTTTGTTGGTTTATTTTAAAGACAATTAATCATCGAGGAAAACGATTCTTATGGGGGAGATATGTTACATCCCCACCTTACAATTAGACTTAATCATTAACTTGGCATGATAATTAGGAGGATTAGTAAAAGTTAATTGATTTGATATTGTGGAAATATCTAATTAAACTCTCGATTATGAAGTAGATATAGATATATAATAGTTTTGTAAATTAAATTATTTATTTTATGAGATATGATAATGATGTACTGATCATAATCTTGTGGTCCTGAGTGTGACTGGAAAATAAATGTCCTTCGAAGAAGGAAGGAGAGTACCATCCTGGAGGAAGGGTTAGACATTGTGAAAACATAAGTTGACTAGCCATCTGAGTAATTGACTCCTATGTCCTTCTCATTCCATTCGTAATTTGACATGTTCCATGCCTCTTTTCTTTTGTTTCTATGTTATTGGTATAATCATTTTGTCATGGAAGTTATTACGACAAGTTGTGATGACCAGATGATGTTCTTGGAACATCATTCCTAGTCAAGAGACAATAGTGTTAAGAAGACGAGGATGTCTCTCTTACCTTTTGTTCTCAGGGTCATTATTTTTCCCTAGCCATTCGACTAATGGGAATAGTTGATTTTGGGGGAGTATCACTCGACTCTGATAATCGACATTATTAATGTGAATCTTTTTTTTATTATAATCTCTTTGTGAAAATCCTTAGAGAAGGATGAAACTTCTTATAGGTTGTTATCTATAATAATGTTATTATTATTTACTTGCCTTAATAATTGTTCTCTTTGGAATATTTCTAAGTTGATTTAGTCGATCATGGGGATTAATGGGAGCTTGGAGCTCAACCATCCCATGTTTTGCTAGTATCAAGCCACCTTTTGTGGAGGCACTACCAAGTGGGAAAGGTAGTTATCAACCATAATTGGTATGCCTTTGGATCGATTTTCTTGTGTTGAGTATTGCATTGTTTTGGGAGTCACTTGGGGGTGAGTTCATATGTTGGAGGGTCTAAAGGAAAAAGGTGACAAAAATTATTCAGGGAGAATAGAGGTGGGAAGGAGCTATGAGCAGCTGGCCATATTGTGGTCTAAACTATAGCTTAACTATTGCCTGATACAGGAACAATAGGAAACAAACACCAAATTACTTTTCATTTGATGAGATTTATTCTCAATAAGACTTCTGTTGAGTTTGTGAAATAAGATATATCTTGTTGTTGTTAAAAATACTAAGGCACAAGGCCTACAATGACGTGCCATGCATATGGTTAATATCTTTATTTGTAGTGGATCAAGTCCAAATTGGCTGAGTTGTTCTTATTTTATAAACTTATATTTACATTGGTTCAAAGTTGTATGGTTGAACCCTATCAAGATAACTTTGTTTTATGATATGCTCGAAGCCATGAAGGCTAAGCTTTCTAACATAGTAAACTATTTGATACCATATTCTAGGTCATGAGCTGAGCAAGAACTTAATAAACTCTCTTTGAGATCATACTCTAGGATGTTGAGTCGAGCAGTGAAAAATTGTAAAATCTTCTTGAAGACTATGCTTAGTCGAGTCGTAATACTATGCCATCTTGTTTTTTATTAAGCCCGATGCTTAAAGAGTCAAATAATCATTACTCTATGTTTAATGTGGATACTAGCTCAAGGCCTTGAGGTCAAGCTCTGTAAGGATAAACACTTTCTATGCTTGAGCCTAGGGTCTTTCGACCCAACTATATTATATTGTATAATACATTATATGATAATTGGAGCTCGAAGCCATTATGACTGAGCATATGATATAGTCACGGGACTGTAATGACTACCAGAAAGGCATTATTATTTACCAATTAGTCCTTTGACTGTAATAATAGCTATGAAGGAATCAATGCTTAACATGCAATCCTTTGACTGTAATAATAGATGTGAACACATTTAATATTATAAACAAAGTGTTATCAATTAGTATTGCACCCTTATCAAAGATAAACTCAGCTATCATGTTGAAACATGGAAACACTCTCAGATTGTGGGTAATCTATGTTGAGAGTGAATGTCCAAAGTAGGCTGGTTCCCCTGGAAGATCACCTAAACTAAAAGACTTTCTGAGGAAAAATGATAGAAGGTTGACTAAAACTGAAATTGTAAACTCTAATCTATTTCAATAGTTTTACTCACACACAACTTCACAAAAGTTTTTAATCCTCACAATTTCACTAAAATTAATGCAATACATAAGTGATTTGTATGAAAGTTTGAATAGTTAGAAGTTTGTATGAGGACAAATGGATGTTTTATCACAACTTCAACTCAACTAACCAGTTTAAAACTAACATACAACCTACATCACATGAGACTTTTGCACTCAATCTTGCAACAATGAGACATATGAAAAGGACTCAAAGGTTCAATCACAATTGAACATTAGATCATTGATTGGAAAATGAATTAGAAAGTATGCAAAGGAGAACTCTACTACTTTATTAAAACCGAAGGAGTGTCAAGCTAAAATTTGAGTACAAAAGTGTTTACAAAACTCTCTATAGAGGAACAATAGTGAAAGAAACAATAATTTGAACTGACCAAACTAAGTTTTTCTCCCCATATATATAGCCAAAATGCTTTCTAATATTGAGAATTGAAAAACATAGCAAAAACTCTCCAAAAGGCATCTTCCTAAGCCATTTTCGAGCTCCAAAGAAAAGCCTCCAAAATAGTACCCAAAATGCCTCTAAACTAAGTGTAATAGCTATCAAGATTCCCTTATAAAGTGGACCCACCAAAAGTGTGCTAAAAATTAGGCTTTGCTTGGCTGGAAACTAAAATAGAAAGTCCAATTTGCCTAGCTTTTCCCAATTTCGCCCAAAGAAAATCAAACTCAAAAAAGAAAGATTTTGCCTATATTTGCTCTACCTTAACTGCATTAAAGAACAAATATATAAAGAAATTTATATAGACATTGATTTAAATAATTTTTTACAATGGTTTGCAATTTTATAACCTAATTTGGCTTGATTTGATTTTTTACAAAAGCAATACAAAGCTCATATGATTATTTTGCCAAGTATGATACATTCCCTTTGAGCATTTGATTTTCTATAGAAATCATAAAATTTCAAGGTATTATTGAATGGTCTAAAAAAATAAAAGACCCCTAGGGTCTATCCTGCATTTGGTTTGCAAACAAAACCCTAAGGCATATTAGATATTGGCTTACCCTCGATAGTTTGCAAAATATTTCCTTGGGCGTAAAGCCTATGCAATGGAACATATGAAAAAGGGACAAAGAATACCCCGAGAGTATTAGTTAAGGCATAGAATTTTAAATTCATTGTGATAAAAACACCACATCAACTTAGGGCAATATGGAACACTAAACACAAAACCATTCGATGCCCTAACTTTTTGGGATCATTTGCATTTTGAGCTTTGATCAAAAGAGGCTCTGCCTTTGGTCACCATGGGAGCTAGGGTTCAAAGCTAAACCCTTTGATTACTTGTTGTTCTAAAGACATTTCTTGAAGATTCCCTATAGAAAATGCAAGGTTAACACTTTTGTCTCAATATTGAACCATATTTTTCATCTCAACATAGTTTTTTTTGGGCTTTTAGCCGCAACCATGATAAAACTTTTGATGTACTTGTTTTGTTTCTTCACTATTGCTTCATTCTAAGACTTCGAGGCTTCCATGAAAGCTTACTAATCGAGCTCATTTGAGACCGAAAAAAAGAATTTGCAGCCTCAAGAACACATCCTCACTCAAAAGAAAAGCAAGGTAAGCTATTACTTCAAATACTATATTCTCCTTTCATTCTCATTTGATATTTTTAATATGAGCTCAAGAAACCCTAAAATGAAAATATTTTCCTTTTACATTTCTATTAGAATCATTATAGACCCTCTGTATACTTTGTAGGTCATGGCTATATCTCATAGTCTATATCACATTTTTACATGTTGACTCCACTCTATAACAAAACTTGACCCATGATATAAAAAGAAAAGCTTGTGAAATGGACATCTTTTGTGTTTCCATTCTGTACTTTCTGAGTTATGAACCCCTCCATGGCCATGATTATTCTAGATACTGAGAATGATTTGTACATGGACAATACAGGCCATGGGCTTACTATTTTAGTCTCCCTCTTTATATTCAAAATACAGATGCAAACCCTATCCTCCTAGGGTTTCACTTACTTGCTTCTCTTTCAAAACAATATTTGATGAGATATGGTGACTATCACCGTGAAAGAAAGATTGTGGATTTATCCTTTTTGCTGCTCCAAATGCACTCTGTAATGTTAACATAAATGTCATTTCTTTTGCACCTCATGTCCTTCATTTGTTCATTGTTAAAGTCACTCATCCACATGTTCTCAAGCTCACTGTGTGGTCTCATACATACTATATCCAATGATTATGACTCTTTTATTTCACTGGCTGAGGCAATATGTTTCTTGACCAAATCTTCATGTGTTACCTCCTGTAGCTGCATTTGTAACTTATGATCTTTTTTTACTGACCTTGAACTTGTTCAACTATCACTTTTATCTTAAAGTTATCATGCAAGCAATATGAAATATGCCTTCTATTCACTATATGACTGTAATATTGCATTTATGGCACTTGTCTATTTTAAGAATGAGTTGTTTGCTTGTATACTAAACAACTAATATGGCACTTATTTTACATTGTACCTTTTCTAGCCTAATGTTAGCTGCGAATATACTTTATGACTGATATGATAATCATGATGATGGTTGATTTCAATCCTTTATGGTTGTTTATGCATTTAGTAGTAACTATTCACTTCAATAACAACAAATGTGGTGAATACCTCTTCTATTGTTGTCTAATTGTTTCTTTGATGAGGACCTGAGTGAGTCATTTTTGTATTATCCCTTGTGTATAAATATCATTGGGAAAGTACCTTTTATGTTGGCACTAAATATTCTTTGACCAGTACAAGATTGTTGTCCTGAGCATGTGAGCACTTATACTAGTGAAGGTTTCCTTCTGTCATGGCCTTCATTTGTATTGTTTCTTCATCTGTAAGGTTGAATGATGAGATTACAGTACTGCTCCTGAGTACCTTAAATATATACAAATGATAATGTGATAGTAAATAGATGTAGTAACTTTGAATGATGTTGACAATGCATTCGCTTAGTTTCACACATAATTGAGCGGTCTTGACTGAGCTCAATGCTCATTTATGGTTCTCACTTCATCACTTTGAACTAATGATCATGACTGGGCAATGAGATTGAAGCTCATGTACTCACTCAATAATTTACTCTTTTAGCTGAATATTATTCTATTTGAGCATTACTATGAATATGAATTACTATCCCATACCCTCTTAAGATTTAGGGGTAGCATTGTGGGCTCAACCCTTGTCAGAGCCGACTTTGTACCACATGCTATGACATCTTCAGATCAACAACATGATTTCACATATGCTTGTATAAGAAACAAACATGTTAGATAAAACCAATGAAGCTCAATGCTCCTGTGATACTTTATTTTTTAGGCTCTCTTGCATATAGATGATTTGATTATCTGATTCAGTACATCATAGGCAATACACTATATTCTTTGTTGATGAAGTACATAGTGGAATTCATATCCCAAGTCTAACAACTTCTTTCATTACAATGCAGGTCCACTTAGAATCAGGAGAAAGGATGGAGTAGCTTCAATGAAGACAGACACTAAACACAACATGCAATGATGGATATGTTTTCATTATATGCTTATTTTTAAATTCCATCTTCAATTGTATAGTGCATTTCCTAGGTTGTGTTGTCTCAGCTGCTCCCATAGCTTGTATGGGACACTTGGTCTCTCTTTTCAATTCTTTCCAGTGAATAGATAACAACATTCATTGCAATATTGTACAATTCTATATATCTTTCTTGAAAAATGCATGCAACATTATCAAATGAATTAATCATTATAGAATTGAATGAAAGAAATATTCTTTTATCTCATGTAGTCTCTTTCATGTTGTAAAACACTAAATTGCAAACTGAATGCTTCCCTTTATGAAAACACATTGCACTTAAAACAGTTGAACTCCTTTTTCCTAAATTTCAATATGTTCAAAGGTTTAAGCAAAGCAAAAATAAATTGAAATCTTTAACCCTAAAATGAACATAAGTTGTCTTAGCTTTGCCAATTTGCATTGTAGGTGAAAAATTGGTAACATTTCTAGTAATTTCTGCTAAATGCTTGCCTTCTAAGCATATAGACCAGTTTCCTTAACCATCTGTTGGGTATGGAGTCAAAATTTGCTCTTCTCAAACTCAAAAAAACATGAAACTGCACTACAAACTACTCCAAACAACAACAAGAAACCAAATTGAACCAAACTAAAAGCAAATTAAAACAAAGAAGTGACCTAACCTATACTAACCTACTCTAACTAGCCAAAGAAGCTAGTCAAAAAAACCCATTGACTAGTTAGATGAACTAGTTGCCTTTTCTATGGAATATACAATATTTTACATGATTTGGACAGCTACATGAAAATGAACAATGGATGAAAGGCCATGAAATAGCTGGACCACATTCTGAAGAACATATACAAGCTCACTAACCTTTTCGTATGGAATATAAACACTACTACCTTGATGTGGCAAAGTGACCTAAATCTATTCTTCTTCAACTACACTTTCATGTGGTTGGGCTCAATTAGGATAGGAATCTTCTTGTTGGCCTCCATTTTAGCAATATATTTAATTGGACATCTTGTTGACAAGACAAAATTGGAATTGTTCTTGCTACTTTAACTCTTGTCAATTGCCTCCTCAACCACAATTGTTTCTTGCTTTGGCTAAATCATGCCTTCAACCTTGTGATGTTCCACAACCAAGTTGTCCTCATTTGTTTGCTCATGGTTCAATATTCTGACAATGTCTCTTTTATGCTTTAGTTGATCACAACTTGTCAATTTTGTTATCTCACATACATTTTCTTCATCTTTACTAATAAACAAAGGAAGCTCTTCAAATGAATCAATCAAATCTTGAGTTTGGATGCCTCCTTTTGCCTCTTCAAGCTATTGTTCCACACTTTCTCCTTCAAAATATGATTTTTTGACATCGAAGTTTGAAATAAAAATCTCAAGGTCATCCCAAAACATGTCTTCTTCATTTTCATTTCCATTTTTTTTTAAGAGAGACTATTTATTGCCTTGCTATAGCCCTCTTGAGGTATCAAAACATCAAAGTTTTGAACCTCTTCTTGTGTTTTGGAACCAGTATGGGTGCGATCTGAGATATGATTTCTTCATCATCCATAAAAAATGGTTATTCATTAAATAGATCAGTCAAAACTTGAGAATTATTAGCCATTCCTTGATCTAGAATTTGTCATTCCTCAACTACAGCTTCCTCTATCTCTTGTAGGAGTTGTTCTTGATTTTCTAGATCTTCTTCGTCACTATGCCAGCTGGATACTTAGAAATAGTCATTGATATTCTATTGTTCCAATAACCAAACCTCTCTGCACATGCCACATTCTTGTGTCCAGCTGATAAAATGGTATATTCAGTAGCAACCTCTTGTTTTATATCTTGTTATGATGGTTGATCTTCTAAACAATTTTAATCATCTTCCATAAAACAAGGAAACTCATTAGTGAAAACATTGAAAGATTCATCAGGAGAAGTCTTTTCTTATTTGATCTTCTGCTGCTGCAAATGGTAAACATCCAAAGCTGAACACAGTGGATCTACCTTTCTAAGCTCCTTGATGAAGAGTAAGGTATTCTAATTAAAAGGTTCACCCTTGGATTCCTCAGGTAGGGAAACTTGGGGAGCTTCTTGGATTTCTTGTGAGGAAAAATGTTGCTCAAGGGGTTGCTCTACAACTATACTAGGCTTAATATGATTATTTTCCTCAACTTGCAAGGGATGAAGGCTTCTAAAACTTGGTATTTCAAGATTAAGATGCTGGATTAAGGAATTAAGGACTTTATTCTGCCTAAAACTTGGAATCTCAACTTTAGGAACACTAAGAGGCTCATTCTGTCTAAAACTTGGAAACATATGCTTATGAACCTCCTATTGAGTAGGTTGTTCTAGAATGACAAATGTTGCTTGGGCTTCATGCCTTTATATGTCTGCCCCTTGCTCATAGAGATAGGCCTGATAAGCCATCTCTTCCTGTTGTTGATTATACTCATGCTACCTCTTAATCTCCTCTACATGTTTTGTGAAGTCATGCATGAAGTCAAACAACATACCCTTTATGCTTGTAATCTCCTCCTTTTCATCCTTTTAGAGTTGGTTTTGAGTATATGAAGGCTGAGTGGGAGTGGGTGGGAGGAAAGCATGTTGAGCATGAATTTCCTCAAATTGCCTCTTTTGAGCTACCAAATCTTTTTTAAACTACCTACCTTGTGCATTTAATTCTTGCCTATGAAGTTGGGCTTGATGAGCCAACTCTTCTTGTCCATGGAGATAAGCCTGATAGGAACATTCTTCCAACTGAAAATTGATCTCTCGTTTCCTCTTAATGTCATCCATCTTCTTGTTGAAGTCTAACAAAATGTCTCTAAGCTCCATGATTTTGGGATTTTGAGGATGATTCGAAGATTGGGCAAGGGTGGATGTGGTAAGCATCTTGAGTAAGCTGCTAGCTTGCTAAAATAGGGTTAATTTGACTAAAACCAATAATGTGGCTACTTGGGTATGGTTGGTAAGAAGGTTCGTTGATAGTATTTTCAAAGTATGGGGGTGGGTATACATATTGACTATGAAAATCTGAAATTTCTACTCATATGAAGAGGTGGTAATAACAATAAAAGCTTAGTTTTTTGTAACATACCAGCACTTGATCTATTAAAACCAATAGACCTTGATCTAGAGTCACTAGATGTGTTTGAAGAACTTGCCTCCAAAGGCCGAGATTGCTGATGCACACACCAAGAACCAACAACAAAATGATGAGCTTTGAAACTGTAAGAGTTCAAACTGTCCCACCAGGCATGCCAAAAATTGCTATCAATCAGTAAAGCACCCTTAGCAAAGATAAACTCAACTATCATGTTGAGACATGGAAACACTCTCAGATTGTGGGTAATCTATGTTGAAAGTGAATCTCTAGAGAAGGTTGGTTCCCCTGGCAAATCACCTAAACTATAAGACTTTCTGAGGAAAAAGGATAGAATGTTGACTGAAAATGAAATTCTAAAATCTAATAGGTGATGCACTAGACCTCTAATCTATTTCAATAATTTCACTCACAAACAACTTCACAAAAGTATTTAATCATCACAATTTTACTGAAATTAATGCAATATAGAAGTGATTTGTATGAAAGTTCAAATAGTAAGAAGTTTGTAAGAAGGACAAATGGATGTTTTATCACAACTTCAACTCAACTAACTAGTTTAAGCATAACATACAACCTGCATTACATGAGACTTTCGTACTCAATCTTGCAACAATGAGACATATGAAAAGGACTCAAAGGTTGAATCACAATTGAACATTAGATCATTGATTGCAAAATGAATTAGAAAGTATGAAAAGAAGAACTCTACTGCTTTATTAAAATTGGAGTGTCAAGATAAAATCTGAGTACAAAAGTGTTTACAAAACTCTCTGCAGGTGAGCAAGAGAGCAAGAAACAATAATCTAAACTGACCAAACTAAGTTTTTCTCCCCATATATATAGCCAAAATGCTTTCTAATATTGAGAATAGAAAAACTCAGAAAAAACTTTCAAAATGGCAACTTCCTAAGCCATTTTCAAGTTCCAAAGAAAAGCCTTGAAAATAGTGCCCAAAATGCCTCTAAACTAAGTATAATAGCTATCAAGATTCCCTTATCAAGTGGACCCACCAAAAGTATGCTAAAAATCAATCTTTGTTTGGCTGGAAACTAAAATAGAAAGTCCAATTTGCCCAGCTTTTCCAAATTTCACCTAAAGAAAATCAAACTTAGAAAAGAAAGATTTTGCCTATATTTGCTCTGCCTTAACTACATTAAATAAAAAATAATTAAAGCAATTAATAGAGATATTGCTTTAAATAAGATTTTACAATGGTTTGCAGTTTTATTTCTTGATTTGTCTTGATTTGATTTTTTATAGAAGCAATACAAGGCTCATATTATTATTTTGCCAAGTATAATACATTCCATTTGAGCATTTGATTTTCTATAAAAATCATAAAATTTCAAGGCATTATTGAATGGTTTGAAAAAATAAAAGACTCCTAGGGTCTTTTCTCTATTTGGTTTGCAAACAAAACCCTAAGGCATATTAGATGTTGGCTTACCCTCCATAGTTTGAAAAATATTTCCTTAGGCGTAAACCATAGGCAATGGAACATATGTGAAAGGGACAAAGAATACCCTGAGAGTATTAGGTAAGGCATAGAATCTTAAATTCAATGTGATAAAAACACGACAACAACTTAGGACAATATGGACCCCTAAACACAAAACCATTCAATGCCCTAACTTTTCAAGATCATTTGCATTTCAAGCTTCAATGAAAAGAGACTCTGCCTCTGGCCACCATGGGAGCTAGGTTTAGAGCTAAACCCTTTGATTACTTACTATTCTGAACAAAATTTTTTAAGATTCCCTATAGAAAATGTAAGGTAAACACTTCCATCTCAGTATTGTACCATACTTTTCATCTCAACACAATTTTTTTTGGGCTTTTAGCTATGACAATGATAAAACTTCTGATGTACTTGTTTTGTTTCTTCATTATTGCTTCATTCTTGTGACTTTGAGGCTATAATGAAATCTTACTAGTCGTCCTCATTTGAGACCCAAAAAAGGAACCTACGGCCTCAAGAATACATCCTCACTCAGAAGGAAAGCAAAGTAAGCTATTACTTCAAATATTGTATTCTCCTTTCATTCTCATTTAATTTGTACTTAATTTGAGCTCAAGAAACCCTAAAATGAAAGCATTTTCCTTTTACATTTCTATTAGAATCATCACAAACCCTCTGTATACTTTGTAGGTCACAGCTATATCTCATAATCTATATCACATTTTTATGTGTTGACTCCACTCTGTAATAAAACTCGGCCCATGATATAAAAAGGCAAGCTTGTGAAATGGACATCTTCTTGCTCTCCACTTTGCACTTTCTGAGTTATGAACCCCTCCATGGCCACGATTATTCTAAATACTGAGAATGATTTGTACATGAACAATACAGGTCAGGGCTTACTATTTCAGGCTCCCTCTTTACATTTGAAATAAAGATGCAAACCCTACCCTCCTAGGTTTTCACTTACTTGCTTCTCTTTTAAAACAATATTTGATGAGATGTGGTGACTGCCACCATGAAAGAAAGATTATGGCTTCATTCTTTTTTGCTGCTCCAAATGCACTTTTTAATGTTAACATACATGACATTTCTTTTGCACCTCCTGTCCTTCATTTGTTCACTATCACAGTGGCTAATTCACATGTTCTCAAGTTCACTTTGTGTTCTCATACATATTATATCCAATGATTATGACTCTTTCATTTCACTGGCTGAGGCAATATGTTTCTTGAGAAAATCTTCATGTGTTACCTCCTGTAGTTGCATCTGTAACTTATGATTTTTTTATTGACCTTGAACTAGTTAAACTATCACTTTCAGCTTAAAGTTATCATGCAAGCAATATGAAGTCTACCTTCTATTCACTGTATGACTGTAATATTGAATTTATGGCACTTACTTGTCCATTTTAAGAATGAGTTGTTTGCTTGTATACTAAATAGCTAATATGGCACTTATTTTACATTGTACCTTTTGTGACTCAATGTTAGCTTCTAATATACTTTATGACTGATATGACAGTCATGATGATGGTTGATTTCGATCCTTTATTGTTGTTCATGCATTCAATACAACTATTCACTTCATTAACAACAAATATGATGAATACCTATTCTATTACTATCCAATTGTTTCTTTCATGAGGACTTGAATGAGTCATTTGTATATTGTCCCTTGTGTACAAATATCATTGGGAAAGTACCTTTTATGTTGGCACTGAATATTCTTTTATTAGTACAAGATTGTTGTCCTGAGCATGTGAGCACTTATACTAGTGAAGGTTGCCTTTTTTCTTGGCCTTCATTTGTATTGTTTCTTCATTTGTAAGGATGCATGATGAGATTAGACTACTGCTCCTAAGTACCTTCAATGTATACAAATGATAATGTGACAGTAAATAGATGTAGTAACTTCATGATCTTGATAATGCCTTTACTTAGTTTCACACATTATTGAGCAGTCTTGACTAAGATCAATGCTCATTTATGGTTCTCACTTCATCACTTTGAATTGACGATCATGAATGGGCAATGAGCTTGAAGCTCATGCACTCACTCAATAAGTTACTCTTTTAGCTGAATATTATTGTACTTGAGCATTACTATGAATATGAATTACTATCTCATCCCCTCTGAAGATTCAGGGGTAACATGTTGGGCTCAACCCTTGTGGGAGCCCACTACGTACTACATGCTATGATATCTTCAAATCAGAAACATGATTTCACCTATACCTGCACAAGAAACAAACATGTTAGATAAGAACAATGAAGCTCAATGCTCCTGTGATACTTTATTTTTTAGGTTCTCTTGCATATAGATGATTTGATTATCTGATTTAGTACATCATAGGTAATGCACTATATTCTCTATTGATGAAGTACATAGTGGAATTCATATCCTAAGCTCTAACAACTTCTTTCATCACAATGTAGGTCCACTCAAAATTAGAAGCAAGGATGAAGTAGCTACAATGAAGATCAACACTGAACACATCAGGTAATGGTGATATGTTTTTCATTATATGCTTATTTTTTCTTTCCATCTTTAGTTGTATAGTGCATTTCCTAGGTTGTGTTGGGTTAGCTACTCCCACGGCTTGTGTGGGACACTTGGTCTCTCTTTTATTTCTAGTGAATAGCAAACAACATTCTTTTCAATCTTGTACAATTTTGTATATCTTTCTTGCAAAATGTATGCAACATTGTGAAATGAATTAATCATTACAGAATTGAATGAATGAAATATTCTTTTATTTCATGTAGTCTCTTTCATGCTGTAAAACACTAAATTGCAAACTAAATGCTTTCCTTTATGAAACAAATTGCACATAAAACAATTGAACTCCTTTTTCCTAAATTTCAATATGTGCAAAGATTGAAGCAAAGTAGAAATGAATTGAAATCTTTCACCTTAAGATGAGCATAAGTCATGTCATCTCTTCCAATTTGCGCTATAGGTGAACAATCAGTAACACACAGTCCAATGACTGAGATGATTTCCAGGAAGGTAATTATAAATGGGTGTGTCTATAACACCAAACTAACCCAATTCGGGCTTGTATGAGAAGTTGATTGTGATTTATAAATAGAGTTGTTTTAACTATTTTGAATGTTTATGTGAAACTTCATATATGAAGGGGTATGATCTTGTATGATCATGGTCTCATCATGAGATAGTTGGAATTAGTTTACAGAAGAATATAGACTAGTTCTATATATGACTTAATTATGTCTTATTATATAATGTTATGAGATATAATTTCTTTTACTTTATTGTAAACTATTAGGTTTGGTGAATAACACCTTAAGCTCATTGGGAAATAAGATCTATTGAACCTTAAGAAACTAATGTATTTTACTAAGGTAGGGTATGCCTTGAGTATCATGAAATCGACTTCATCATATGTGATGAAATGCTATCAATATGTTAACCATGGGAGACCAAGACGGTCATAAAGTTTGAATTTAAAATGAATTGAAAATAGAATGAGGTGACATGGAGTCACTAGTTTAGCATTTCTAAAGTAACCTATTTAGTCATAACTGACTTATGATGGGAGTCAAATGTTCAAGTTTGGATAGTGATTTGAATTGATCTCTCACACATACTAGACCTAAAGGACAAGGTTGTTAAGAACTGATTGTAGGACATGACAGCTTATAAGTCAAGTTAGGATGGTGGACATATGAAGATGTTCATTGTGTAACATATTTGTATGAAAAACTTTGGCCAAAGTAATGCATCTATCTTTGCATGCATTGTTGGTCCACAATGTTCCAAATGGCCTAGTGTCTCCAGTAGTGTCATACAATTTAGAGTGGATCTATAGTGTGTGACCATGAGACATTAGGAAGGACACAACACCAGATACTCAAATGGCTATCCAATTTGGTTTTTAATGACTAAACTTTCCATGAAGGGTAGGGCCTCTTCTAGTTAGGAAGATGAGTGGGGGACTATAGGTCCATGGTTGGAGGAAAAGCACCAAGATGGTGCTCTCCTTCCCAAGCATGAGACAAGCTAAGGCTTATGAAGATAGATGTCATTGGTTCTAGATACAATGTTTACATTTTTGACCAGTTGGTCTATTGTAATGTAAAAATTTGATTAAGATGCCTAGAGAATATAATGTATTTGATTAGTGATGTTTTTTCACTAAAGATTGTTATGATTTATTAGATTATAAGATTTGTTATATCATGATTTGGTTAATATGCTTAATTGATGAAAAAAAAAATGTTTATTTTGATTCAAATTTTGATTATCTCTATCAAATCTTCATTAATGACTTGTTGAAGTTATATGATTAAGTTAAATCTTGAGTATTATGGTATGTAATGTTACAACATCTTCTGCATAAGCTTTGAATTAAACTAGATTAATTTAAAAAACATAACAACCCACAACTAGAACCAAAGGTGATCAATATCTGATACCAATTGTAAGGAAGCTAAGGTAGTAGAACAACTTCTTACACTAATATTGAGAGGAGTATTATGCAAAAAAAACTAAATTTTTACAATAGTTACATAAATTATAAAAAATTAAACATAAACAGAAATTATACCACAACATAGTGATTTATGAGGGGAAAATTTTTTTGGGAGAAAAACCCCACTCCAAAAGAAGCCCAATATATTATTCAAAAACCTTAACAAGATTACAGTATACTTGCAAAGAAAGCCTTCACAGGAGTATCACCAACTAGAAATCTAGAGGTAGCTTAACAATATCTATAAGACTCTCACACTCAAACTCCATCTCAAATACCTAATATATAGGAGATAAAATACATGAAACCATCCAATAATAATTAGAAAACTATGAGCTGGAACCATCCAATAGTGGTGCCCAAATCCTAAGGGTTTAATTATCTCCAATCAAATATTCCTTATGATGTGTCATAACATGCATCATAAGTTGGTCAACATATGTAGTTCTCTTACAAGTCTCTTCTGAGTCCAACACATTTTTATAATTTTTAATGTGGGACGCCCAACTTCTGGAGGCCATAAATTTTGATCTAGGAGGCTAATTGAGCCCCTTTTTTAAAATTATATGGTTTGAAGTGATCTACACACCAATATTCCCTAGAAGTGGTTTTTGGTAACCTAGAATAGTTATTTAGCCAAAAACCAACTCTATAGCCCATAAATTGAGTTTATTCATTTTTATAACCCAAACAATTGAATTTTTTTAATCACAAGGTAGAGAAACTTTTGTTAGCAAGAGCATTGTGCTACCTAATGTCACCAATAGATTAATGACTAGTGCAACTCAGAGGGTGCCAACATGGAAATGTTGAGAGACATTTGAAAAGGGAAGGAGGTGAGAGAAGATGTGGACCTTGATATAACATCATTTCCACAAGATAGAAGTCCACTTGTGTTGTTAGATGGATAATGAGTGGTTCATAGGAAATTTTATCTTTCTAAGTAGTTTCTAAGGAGAAAAGAGTGTGAATCCAATCACAACAAAGAGGTGAGGCCGACAAAAATAAGGGATTGATAGATGATAGATTTCTAAAGTTGATGAATGCAACATTGAGGCTTCTTTGGAAGAGGTGGACACTTAGCCAATATGTAGAATGATGGGGGCATGAATGAAATTGAGGCACTAAGAACCAATAGGGGCTCACACAAATCCCATAACATTAGTGGTTCATATTTTGAGTTATGTGGATCTTAAAATGAGATAAAAAATTGAAGAGGATGTATCTGTAAGACCTAGGGGTCTATAGATGACAACTAAAATGAGATCCTAAGGAATCCTTCTATGGTAGCATGAATTCCTTGAAGGGAGTGTCCAAAAAAAACACTACAAGTAATTAACAAGTTTCTAAAGTGATAAATTTTGTATATTGAATTATAGCAAGGCACCCTTTTCAAATCACACAACTTTTTGAGATAAATCTAAAGATATAAAATATTCAATTTATGATTCCATATGTGCACTATTTTTTTCCCTATAATAAAACTACATTTAAGAAGATAACCATTACTTAAAATAATCGTAGAGGACAAAATAACAAATCCATCTCTTGATCACATCTCCCCAATTAGGAACCTTTTTATCCCCAAAATATCACTAACAACGAACTACTTGGATAATTATCTACTCAAGAATCCTCTTGAACATGGCTATGCAACTCTCGAATCTACTTAATTGATAAATAAAACCATTGTGACATTTTTTAGGATTTAATAATCTAAGTAAACATGAGAAATTTTGATAAAGAAAATGATTTACTTAGTTTCTTGAAAGTATTATTTGAACCTCATGCCACTCACTTCTATGCACATGCAATTTTAACCTCAAGAATAACCCAAGACTTCAACACATATTTTCTCCCTTGTCTTTGTTGCCCCTACTAAGTATGTGACCTACACATATTTCTCATTCCAACTTTTCTTGATTTACATATATTGCAACAAAACAAGATGCAAAATCCTTGCCTCTTACAAAGAGAAAATAAAATGTAATAGGGCAACCTTCCATAAACAACTGTAAACATTGCTAAATATTGGGTCTTTGCAAACCACAATTTATACAAACCTACTCTAATACTCAATCAACATTTATTTGCATTTAAATCCAATCAACAAATTGATGAATCAACAACTTAACATATGCATTTCACTGACATAGAAATAAGTTATCCATTAACTATTTGGAAATTAAACATGATAAACATGCATAAATATGGAACAATATATAATATCCTCAATAAAACACCATTTAGGTTAAGAACTCTAGATTAAAAAGCAATAAGGAGGAATAGATGCTTACAATTATCATGATGGTCTCAACAAGCTCCAAAAATTCTTTAAAGATCTCATAAACACATCAACAAGTACTCCCTTGCAATGTTAGACTTGCATACACATTCTATGTCTTATCGTGATGGATCTAACACCATTTACCAAAAATATCTAACCTCTTCCAGATATGGATAAGGTAGCTAAGGCCTCCTCTCATCTTCACAAATAATAGAAGAAAAAAGATGAAACGCCTAAATTGATGACAAACCAAAGAATCACACACTTTGGAATGCTAAAAGACACTCTTTTGGGGCATTTTTAATGAAAACATGGAGTTTTTCTCATTCATTCAATTGTTATGTTTTGGTTGCATTTTTTAAGGTCTTTTTTTCACATAGAATGATTGTACCACCTTTATAACTACCAAAATAACCTAATCATTATTTTTATAGATTAGAAAACATCTCATAGAGTTTGATAGCAATTGTGGTAGTTGAAAACCTTTAGAAACAAGTTTATTAGAGCCATAAATTTCACATATGGACTTGAAACAAGGTGATTTTTATAAATCACACAAAATTTTGAGAGGAATCTAAATATACAAATATTCAACTTTTGATTCCATAGATGGGAAATTTTTTGGCCCAATAATAAATGTACATTTAAGAATCCAACCATGGTGTAGAATAATGCTAAAGAGTATAAAAATGTATCTATGATCACATTAGTGGGTTAAGAGTATAAGCACTTGTTGTGGCTCTTTGAATGAAAACAAAAATAAATCATTAGTGAAGTTTCTAAAATGCAAAAAAAATTAATACAATGGGGTTCCCTAGTGTGCTTCATCCATGTGGTAAAAAATTACTATTCAATAGAATGTTCTCAGGTTTTATACGTCCACGAATGATGTAATCTCTACATTCCTCATGGAGATAAACTAAACCTTGTGTAATGCCTAAATGCATAAAGATGTTTGGAATCTGGTCTTCCAGTCAAGTACCTTCCATTTATTTTTGGATTTACTAGTGAACAGTAAGGAATCTAGAGAGTCATTGGGCATATAATCATAAATCAACAACCATCTAGATTATTTTACACAAAACCCTCAAAGCCTGATCAAATTCCCATGTTGTATGTTTCCAAGAGAATTGATTTTCTCTCAGAATTTCTTATCACCTTGTCTTGAGCATTCCAATTTATTTATGACCACAAGCATACAGTCTTTTAGAGATCATTTGAACACTGACCAAAATCCTCCACTCCCCAACACAAACCTAAACTTCTTTGTTACAAACTTCAACTGCATTTAACTAAACATTCTAAGAAAAGAGTTTGAAGAATCTACACACCTCTCCATCAATTGTAGCTGATAACTCTATCACTTTAAAAATGAAAACATACTCAAAGCAACGGTGAGAGCTAGAGCACTCACAATACTTGTGGTTTTGAGATAGCAGGGCAATTTATGAAACCTTGGAAATATAGAGGCAACTTCTTAAATGGAAACATTTCATCTATTTTTTAATGCAAAGCTATACATGTTTAGCAAATATCTGGACTAGTTTGGTAGGGCTCTAAAGGTGAATTGAAAGTAAATGCAGTGCATTGTTGTAATAAATGGTTAATTTCTCCCACCATTATTTTATTAAGGCAACAATTAGTTTTTTCTTTATCTAGTGCTTTTTTACTAATCTAATTTTATTGACTAAGTTGCCAGCTATATTTAGTTTGTTCTTATCTAGTGCTTCATTATGTAGTAAGTTTCAAGGATAAGCTTCCAAGCATGTAATAAATTTCTAATAATAGATCATTTGCTTTAGAAGAAAAATCATATCAAGACCTCTATATATGAGGAATATGTAATGTTTTAAAAAATAATGAATAAAAATTGAAGTGTTTTCTTGATGAATGTTGTAGCATTCAAAATTTAGACTCTATCCTCTTTTAGAGTGGTATTAGAGAAAGATGGTCTAAAGAGATCATGGATAATTTATGTTTAGAAAAAAGTAGGGATAAAAAATAATTGTTGCAAGAATCAAAAATAATAATTTATTAATATCATAAGTAATCATAGTAGGAGAATTCATCAAATCATACTCCAACAAGTAACATCTTAAGCCTGGAACGAGGCAATAGTCTCTCTCGACCTCAAATTCTCATATATTCATAGGTAAGAATTATGATTTTTGGCCTATTAAGATGAAGAATCTATTTTGTTCACAAGAAGTTTGGGATCTTGTAGAGAATGGCTTTGTAGAACCATGTGATCAAGCAACCTGTTAGACTTTGCCACAAGTTTGAAAAGACCAACTTAGAGATAATAAGACAAAGATGTAGAAGCCTTATTTTTAATTTAAAAAGAAATGGATGAGTCTATTTTCCCTCGGGTTGTAGTAACAACTAGATATAAAAGGGCATGTAATATTTTAGAAACTACTTATTAGGGAACAACTAAGGTAAGTGTAGCTAAATTACAAACTGTTAGGAGAAGTTTTAAGAATTTACATATGAATGATTATGGGTCTGTAGATAATTTTTTTAGTCAAGTTATGAGTATATTAATCAAATTAGATCACATAGAGAGGAGGTAACTAATCAAAAAATTGTAGAAAAGGTTTTGCAGAGCCTACCTAGTAAATTTGATGCTATTATAGTTGTAGAAGAGTCCAAAGATCTAATGCATATAGTTGTAGATGAGCTAATGGAATCTTTGTTATCCCATGAATCTAGAATCAATAGGAACAATAATTCATCTTTAGAAAATGTTTTTAAATCTTAGATTTGGTTCAATAGAGGTAAATGAAGGTCAAGCTCTAGAGGCAAGGGTAAAAATCATAACCACAAGGTGGAAGGAATAGTCTAGATCAAGGTGAAAGGACAAATAAAAAATTTAATTCTTACAAATCTAGAGGATGTAACAACAACCAAGACCAATAGTAATATCAAAGATATGATCAAAACCAACAACATTCTCAAAGGCATCATGAATCAAATATTCAATGTTATTACTACAAGAAATTTGGTCATTATGCATATGACTGTAGAAAAATCCAAGCATATGTCAATAAACAAAATGTAAATTTTTCAAATATGTCTAAAAGAAGTTTTGGGTTAGTATTCATGACATTTCATGTTGCTGAAGAGAGCTCTAGTGATGTTTGGTTTTTAGACAGTGGGTGTAGTAACCACATGACTAAAAATAAAGATTTGTTTTCAAGTTTAGACAGTTCTGTGAAGTCAAAAGTAAACTTGGGTAATAATAATAAAGTGTTACTTATGGGTAAAGGTGTAATTAATATTTTTATAAACTATGGCCCAGAAAGAAAGCATATCCCAAATATTTATTTTTTTCTCAGATTGAAGCATAATCTCATTAGTATTAGACAACTTATACAAAAGGGTTACATAGTATTTTTTGAAGATAATGTTTGAATCATACTGATTAGACCTCCTAGTGACAGGTTAATTGCAAACATTGAGATGACAAAGAATTGAATATTCTCACTATAGATTAAGAGTGAAAGTCAAAAGACAACCTAAGGAGATCCAACTCAAGAGGAAGAAAATTTCAAGGCAACATATTTAGACCAGACATGTGGCTCCATCATCTAAAATATGGTCACCTTCATTTTTGTAGGTTTGAGTTGATTATAGAAGTAGATGGTAAGAGGATTACCATGAATTGAGCAACCAAATAGTTCATGTGAGAGTTGTATTCTGGTGAAACAACATGGGTAAGATTTCTAATAGGGGTGTCCTACAAAGCAAGGGCACCATTAGAGCTTGTGCACAATTATTTATGTTGACCAATGTAGACTCCATTATTAGGATGAAGTTTTTTGTTTTCTAACTTTTATTGATGATTTCAATAGGAAAACATGGATTTATTTTGTTGAGAAGTTTGAAGTCTTCAAAATATTTAAGGATTTCAAATCAATGGTTAAAAAATAGAGTGATTAGTATCAAGGTACCCAGGTCAGAAAAAAGGTCGAGAATACAAGTCAAATGAGTTTTTAAATGTTTGGAGATATCATGGAATTAAGAAGCAATTTACTACAAGGTATGTACACCATAGAAAAATGGTGTTTCGGAGAGGAAAAATAGAAAAATAATGAAGATGGATAGGAGCATGTTAAAGGCCATGAACTTTTATAGTGAATACTAGGTAGAAGCAGTAGCATGTGCAATGTATATTCTAAACAGATGTCCTACAAAGATTGTCGAGGATAGAATTTCAAAGGAAGCATGGAATGGTAATAATCACAACATATCTCACTTAAGAATTTTTTGATGTGTGGCATATGCACATGTACTAGAAGAAACAAAAAAAGATGATGATAGAGGCAAAAAAATGTATTTTATTAGTTATAGTGAGCAGTTAAAAACCTACAAATTGTACAATTCCATGACGAAGAAAGTCATCAGTAGAGATGTTGAATTCAAGGAAGAATAAGTGTGGGATGGAAGTGGTGATAGATCAATTAAAATTGGAGTAGCAATACCTCAAAATGAAGAAGAATAAGAAGAACAAAGTGTGCAAGGTAGTTAGTCAATACCACAAGTAGTAGCAAGTAATTCAATAAGAAATTGTTGAGGATACAATTTAGGAGTTGAGAACACACCAAGGAATTTTGTATAAGGCAAACCATCAAGCTATGTAGGCCATCCTACTCCTAACTAACAAGTGATGAATCTAATCCTACACTAGCCTCATTAAGACCTCAGTATAGAGATAAGAAAATAAGAAGTTTGAAAGAGACTTAGAATTAGGGTGAAAAAAGATTTACATTTCAACTTTTCTTTACTTTCTCATGATCAAATATATTTTGAAAAAGTTGTCAAGGAAGAAAATTGGCTCAAGGCTATGGATGAAGAGATGGAATCCATTGAAAGGAATGAAAAATGGGTGCTAGTAGATCTACCTGAGGGTAAATATTACATAGGAGTCAAATGTGTCTATAAGACTAAGTTCAAAGGAAAAGGAGAAGTTAAAAAGTACAAAGTAAGATTAGTAGCAAAATGTTTTTCTCAACAATATGGAATTTATTACAATGAGACATTTGCACTAGTTGCAAGGCTTGATACAGTTAGAGATATCTTAGCTATAGTAGCACAAAACAATTGTAAAGTTTATCAAATATATGTCAAATTAGCATTTCTGAATGGCTTTTTAGAAGAAGTGTATGTGCAACAACCACTAGGTTATGAACTATATGGGCATGAAGACAAAGTGTGTAGACTAAAGATAGCTCTTTATGGCCTCAAGAAAACACCAAGAGCATGAAGTAGTTGAATTGACTCATACTTGATTAGCAATGGATTCAACAAGAGTAACAATGAGCCCACACTGTATATAAAGGTCAATGAGCAATGTTAGTTTTTTACTGTGTTTATATGTTGATGATTTAATCTTTACTAAATTTTTTTCTATAGACATGTTTAAAATAGTCATGAAGAGAGAGCTTGAAATGACAAATTTAAGATTGATGAGATATTTTTTAGGCAGTGCAATTGTTTTGTCAATAATGTCATTTTCATTTGTCAATCCAAACATGACAAGGATAAGTTAAGGAGATTCAAGATGATGAACTACAAATCAACACCAACTCTTGTTGTAACAGGAACTAAGCTCAGTAAAGAAGACAAGGGATCCAATGATGATCGAATAATGTTCAAACAACTCATTGGAAGTTTGATGTACCTCATAGCCACAAGGCCAATTATAATGTATAGTGTTAGTCTAATTTCAAGATTTACAAAGTCACCAAAAGACTCGCACTAGAAAGATGGGAAGAGAACATTGAGATACGTAGCAGGGACAACAAGACATGGAATACTATATTCCACAACGAATTGTTTTAATGTGATTGGCTATACTAATGGTGATAGGAAAAGTACTTCTAGATATGTTTTCTCACTTTAGATCAATGTAGTCTCATGGGCATCAAACAGGTGGCCTATCATGATAATTTCATAGCTGAAGTAGAGTATGTGGTAGCAACATCAGCAACATGTCAAGCAGTTTGGATGCATCAAGTATTGTTAGATTTAATGCATGATCAGAAGGATCCAATGTCAATATTTTTTTATAATAAGTCGACAATTGCATTATGGGAAGAATCATGTTTTTCACAAGAGGATCAAGCATGTTGATGTTGCATATCCATTTCATTAGAGAACTAGTAAACAATGGAGAAATCTACTTAGAGTTTTGTAGATCAGAAGATCAACTGGCCAATATAAATTCAAGAAGATCAGCTGACCAATATAAATTCACAAAGGCATTAAAAAAACTTAATTTTAAACATCTAAAACAAAATTTGGACAATATGGATGCCAAAACAGCTAATGATAGAAATTAAAGGGGAGTGCTGAATAAATGGTTAATTGCTCCCACAGTCAGTTTTTTATTAAAAGGCAACAATATGGTTTTGTTTTTGCCTGCCACTTGTCTACGCTGGTCAGTCGTGTTGACTTTGGTCGTATACTCCGAAAAATTAGCTACATCTTGAAATACATTTTATTTTTCATTATACTTTTTTGCTGGTCAGTCGTGTTCACTTTGGTCTGATGCTCCGAAAAATTAGCTACAACTTGTAATAGATTTTATGTTTCATTATACTTTTTTTTTCATTATTCCAAATAAAAACGGAAGGAAGCACAACTCCGAAAAAATAGCCGGATGACTTCCGTCGTGTGCGAATATTTGGCAAGAACAGGCCGCGTGGAATACGAGTTTGGTCTTGTCCAATCTTTGCAGGATTTCTTTATCTTTTAAAAACCTCCAAACCAACGTCTACGCTGGTCAATCCTTGTGTCAAACAATTTATTTATAACAATAATTAAATACAATAAAATTGTGGAAAATGGGAGGACGGATAAACTTTCTATTTGTTTATAACATTCCTTAAATAAAACAAGAGACGCAATGCGTCATGTTCCTGCCTTTATGCATTTAATGTTGGTGTAGTATATTGTGAGAAACGAAAACTTGATGGGATGAGAGTAGGTCATGTGAGTAATGATTTTATATGTCAAATTTAGTCTTGAGACCATCAAATAGAAGATTGAGAACAGAGGAAAAAGCATTAGATGAAAAGTGTGCAATGAAATCTTGGATACAAGATAGTCTGAACAGATTATTTCATTATGTATTATGGACCATAGTTCTTTTTTCTAAATACTTTGTGTGTACAGTCTGTCTTGATAATTAAAGCAATGGAAATTGTTTAGGATTGCTATAGCAGTACTGATGATTATTGTAAAATAAATGTATATATTGCGCCTTTAATTCCAATTTTTTAAAATCAATTTTTGCTGAAAGTACACATATATTGGTCAAGTATATGTTAAGAAGCTGTTGTGATGTTCACAAGATGCCCCGTTATGCTCCTTAGCAAAATGGGGACCCCTGTTGGTGTTTGGTTTTTGCTTTTGCTTGTATTTTTTTGTTTTCTGGCGGTTTGGTAAAAATGAAGGCTAGGTGCATCATCATCATGATATTGGATAAGGTAGGTCATTATCATGAGGTCAGTTTGTCAAAGTTCATATTTTCTTTCTATGACGTCATATTTAGAAAGAGCTTGAAATTCCATGTAGGTTTGCCTTTTACTTTACTTGAAAATTCTTCCATATGTGAAAGTTATGCATGGTCAAAGTTTTTGTCAAACCTGATATTCGTAGGAGTATCATTATGTTTTTATATGGTAAGTCATGTTGTCAAGATCATTATGATCTTGGTCTATCACTCGATAAAAATCATGTAGTCGCAATATTTGGACGTCAATCTTAGGTTGTAGTGCGCTTTACCCGTTAAATGGCCTTAGGTGCATTGTCAACATTATGATTTCTTCTAGGAGGGTCATATGTTATACACTTGGTTTTGGTTAGATGTAGATGATCATTATCATCATATTTGAACCCCCCCCGATAATATCCTGAGGTTCAAATATCATGATGATATCAACTTTAGGTCAGGGTAAGTTTCCCTGTCGAGTGGTCTTTGTATAGGGAGCATCATCATGATATTTCAACATCACCTAATCTTATCATATTATGCTGATTGCCCTTAGAAAGTCCACCGTCGGCATATTTGCATGCGCATGTTATAATCCTATCGCAAGGTCATCGTCATGATATTTGCTGAAGTTCGAAATATGATGATGACAACTTCATATCCTCCTGATCTCCTTTTGCATAATTATGATCATCATCCTGATCTTTCACGAGGGTCATTGGCTGAAATTCGCTAAGTGATGGAGACATCATCATTATAAATCGATAAAGGGGATCATTATCTTCATATCCTCCTGATCGCCTTTTTTGCAATATCATGATGATAGGTCATCATCATGATATTTGCTGAAGTTCGAAATATGATGATGACAACTTCATATCCTCGTGATCTCCTTTTGCATAATTATGATCATCATCCTGATCTTTCACGAGGGTCATTGGCTGAAATTCGCTAAGTGATGGAGACATCATCATTATAAATCGATAAAGGGGATCATCATCTTCATATCCTCCTGATCGCCTTTTTTGCAATATCATGACGATAGGTCATTATCATGATATTTGCTGAAGTTCGAAATATGATGATGACAAGTTCATATCCTCCTGATCTCCTTTTGCATAATTATTATCATCATCCTGATCTTTCACGATGGTCATTCGCTGAAATTCGCTAAGTGATGGAGATATTATCATCATAAATCGATAAAGGGGTTTATCATGTTCATATCCTGCTGATCGCCTTTTTTGCAATATCATGATGATCAGCTTATCTATTCAGAAGAAGGCGATATTTGATTTCTTAAACAGCATGATCATTTTTTTACAATATCACCCTAGCGCAATATCATGATGACCTCAACTCATCGCTGTGCTTCGAAGACAAAATATCATGACGACGCCATCATGATAATTCGATGAGGAGGGTCATCATCATATTGTTTTATCCTGTCATGTTGTCAAGATCATCATGATCTTGTTTGTTCAGCCGATATTTCGTAAAGTCCTCTTGCCGATGAAATACAACCTTTTGAAAATATCCTGATGTTCATCATCGTCACATTTTCCCTTCGGAAGGATATTTCCCAAACATGATTCGGTTGGCAAAATATCATGATGGTGTCATGTTCTAAGTTTAACAAAGGCTGCGAATATCATGATGACGTCATCGCGATCTAGTAAACGAAGAAGCAAATATCCTGATCATCATCATCATCACATTTTTGCTTCAACAGGATATTTTTCAAGCATGATCTGGTTCGCGAAATATGATGACGTTTTATTCTAAGTTCGATGAAGAAGCAAATATCCCGATGCTCATTATCATTGTGATCTTTCGAGAGCGTTGCCTTGGCTGGAGAGGGGTCATATTACATTCACCATCCTGATCATGTTCCTTAGGTGACCCGATATTACATTTATCCGCTGATCTTAATGAAGATGATGATGATGTCATCCCTAGCATTTCAATGAAGCCCGAATATCATGATGACATTACCATCATTTTCCTTTCCTCGGCAACATGATCATGTTGCATATCGTCGTTTTCTTGTTCAACAATATGGTGATGATGATGTTGTTCTTTTGTGCAATATGCAGAAGCGAAATATCATGATGATGAAGTAAATATTGACGAACACATTTTTTTTTATAATATCGTGAGGTTCAAATATCATGATGATATCAACTTTAGGTCAGGGTAAGTTTCCCCGTGGAGCGGTCTTTGTATAGCGAGCATCATCATGATATTTCAACATCACCTAATCTTATTATATCATGCGGATCACCCTTAGAAAATCCACCTTTGGCACATTTGCATGCGCATGTTATAATCTTATCGCAAGGTCATCATCATGATATTTGCTAAAGTTTGAAATATGATGATGACAACTTCATATCCTCCTGATCTCCTTTTGCATAATCATGATCATCATCCTGATCTTTCACGAGGGTCATTCGCTGAAATTTACTGAGTGATGGAGTCATCATTATCATAAATCGATAAAGGGGATCATCATCTGCATATCGTCGTGATCACCTTTTTTGCAATGTCATGATGATCACCGTTTGTATTCAGGAGAAGGCGATATTTCATTCCTTAAACAGTATGATCATTTTTTTACAGTATCACCGTAGCGCAATATCATGATGACCTCAACTCATCGTTGTGCTTCGAAGACAAAATATCATGATGACGCCATCATGATAATTCGATGAGGAGGGTCATCATCATATTGTTTTATCTTGTTATGTTGTGAAGATCATCATGATCTTGTTTGTTCACTTGATATTTCGTAAAGTCCTCCTGCGGATGAGATACAACCTTTTGAAAATATCCTGATGATCATTATCGTCACATTTTCACTTCGGCAGGATATTTGCCAAACATGATCCGGTTGGCGAAATATCATGATGGCGTCATGTTCTAAGTTTAACAAAGGCTCGGAATATCATGATGACGTCATCCCGATCTAATAAACGAAGAAGCAAATATCCTGATCATCATCATCATCACATTTTTGGCTCAACAGGATATTTTTCAAGCACGATCTGGTTCGCGAAATATGATGATGACGTCCTATTCTAAGTTCGATGAAGAAGCAAATATGCCGATGTTCATCATCATCCTGATCTTTCGAGAGGGTTGCCTTGGCTGCAAAGGGGTCATGTTACATTCATCATGCTGATCATCCTCCCTAGGTGACCCGATATTACATTTATCCGCTTATGTTAACGAAAATGACGATGACGCCATGCTTAGCATTTCAATGAAGCCCGAATATCATGGTGACGTCACCATCATTTTCCTTTCCCTGGCAACATGATCATATTCCATATCCTGCTTTTCTTCTTCAACAATATGATGATGATGATGTTGTTCTTTTCGCTAATATGTAGAAGTGAGATATCATTATGATGAAGTAAGTATTTACCAACAGGTTTTTTTTGACACGTTGATGCCAATGATCATGCCATCTATAATATACAGTCAAAATGTGCATGCACAGTCATAGTGCTTTTCTATATACATATTGGATCAAAGCTACAGGTTACATATTCACAGCCAAAATGTGCATGGACAGTCACAGTCTATCAAATTACTTAAAAAACAGTTAATTTGATAGACTGCGGCTATGACTTAAAAAACAGTTAATAACATAGTGTGACTACTAAACAGTATTGGTAGTAGAGTATTTACTAAATCAAGGTATAATAAAGTGCATAACTAAAAGATGCTGATTGTTTAACAATTTTGACAACTGGGAGAAAAATATGGCTTTTAACACTCCAGCAACTGAAACAGATTGGACTTATGACTATTTTTCAGTTCTTAATATATCTAAGAGACTTTTTACAACACTATGAAGTGTTTGACTGGCCCTCAGTTGCACTTAATTAGTTTTCTATTGAATTTAGTGTAGTGCACTTCTTCAGACCCAAAATTATACCGCACGATGGCCATTTTGTCATAAACAGTTCAATTGGGATTTTTGTGAAGCTACGGCCCATTGGAGGTCTGAGAAGAACTCTTTTATTTTGAGAAGAAAATGAAAGATACACTGGTTGTAATCATGTCTAGCATTGTGTCATGTATAGGTCCAGTCAGTGAAAGGTATAGAGAATATGATACATCAAAATGCTAAGGTCCTGAAAGAGGTAAGGTAAGGAAAAGACTTCAGTTAGGTAGGGTAAAATTCTATGTGCAACATTTACATTCATGTGCAAGATATCTTGAGTGGATGTGTTGATTTGTTCATTAGGTTTACAACATTAATACCTAGTCAATTGACAACAATGCTATGTCGCAAGAAATGCAATGAACTCCCTACTTTTTGAAGTTAATTTGATAGAGTGCGACTGTGACTTAAAAAACAGTTAATAACATAGCGTGACTACTAAACAGTATTGGTAGTAGAGTATTTATTAAATCAAGGTATAATAAAGTCCATAACTAAAAGATGCTGATTGTTTAACAATTTTGACAACCGGGAGAAAAATATGGCTTTTAACACTCCAGCAACCGAAACAGATTTGACTTATGACTATTTTTCAGTTCTTAATATATCTAAGAGACTTTTTACAACACTATGAAGTGTTTGACTGGCCCTCAGTTGCACTTAATTAGTTTTCTATTGAATTTACTGTAGTGCACTTCTTCAGACCCAAAATCATACCGCACGATGGCCATTTTGTCATAAACAGTTGCAACCAACTCCCTACTTTTTGCCTTTTATTAGACAACCGATCTGCAATGCTGAACAACTGCTGTAGATGGAAAATATGTTTTTTCATTTTGAATGGTAATGCAGTGGCCATGGAACAGCAACGGTTCCATTTATGGAGTGTTGTGTTCCATTTAATGGTGTCCTGTTCCAGATGCAAATGCCTAAACTTGTAAAAAAATAAAAAACACTTTAGAATCCTAAAACCATTGTTAAACTTTTATAAAATTTGTACCATGTCTATGTTAATATGTATCAATTTTAGAAGTTAGGTGCACCATGAATCTTAAAACCATCACAACAAAAAAAATTTGAAAATTTATGTCTAGAAAACAGACAACATAAACCATATGTATGATAACAGCTATTCACACTTTTAGAAGTGTATAAAAGTTGAGACAACTTGGTGAAATGTGAGTAGTCGTTCTCTTTGACAGTTTAGTATAGGGTTGGTTGACACGTGAATGGATTCTTCTCCACGACTAAATCGCTGTTGCTTAAATAGAATGAATGCTTTATAGTGTTTAGACAGTTGCATATATAGAATTAGATTTCATAGACACCGGAGAGAGAAATGAATATTTTTTAAGAATGTGTCATCATATATATACAAGTGCCACTACCAGTAAGATCATGCAAAACCAGACACAAAAGTTGACGCCTTCGTGAGGTAAATCAATGAAGCAAGAAAGTTGAAGATGATTTTAGTGCAGATTATCATAGTATGCATAATGAGAGAGAGGTTTACAGCATTCTTATTTTGGTTGAGAGAATTTAAGAAGCTTTGCAATATTTGCTTATAACGAAAAGAAAATTTAAGACATATTTGATTAAGGGATTTGATTTTGTACTCAAAAATACCAATTACATATAATATTAGGTAAAATGATAAAGTAATGTGTAGTTCAGAGAGTAAAGAGAGTATTAAAGAGGTATCGTGTATAAGATATATGTAACAAAAATGTAGTTTCGTATGCTTTGTGTTCATTCTTCAGGACAACATGCATCAATGATGACATTGGACTTATTCAATGTAAATTGTCCTTTTCTGCTGAAGTCTCGTAACATAAAGATGACTGCTGATTTATCCTTGAGGTATTCGTCATAGCTGATTTGTTGCAGGTCTGGCAGTAGCATTTGGATGATATTGTTGGCGCATGAGCAATGTATTGTCTGTTTGTTGTCTGTTGTCAAAATAGTCTTGAGATAGTGCGAGTAGATATAGGCGACCTGTTCCTTGCATCTATCACACTGGGCAGTTTCATTGTCAAGTGCTCCATAGGCATCAAATTTATAATCGCATTTTGAGCAAAATGCGTGGAAAGGACTGGAAAATGCATTAGCTATTTTCAATGTTCCTTGTACCTGCAATACATATGAAAGTATTGTTTGGTTAGGAAGATTTTTTTTTTGTTAATTTTGTTTTAGATTTGCCAGGGAGAAGATTGGAGATTTCAAGAGTTGTTACCTCAAATGTTGAGTGCAGCAAACTGTTTAAGTGATCTAGGGTCCTTTTGTCATTTAATACATCGATATATGTTGACTGGCAAGTGTGAAGCATGTTGTCTTTTGCATTGATCCGTTTGACAATATTTTTGAAAAGGATAAGTGGAAATTCATTACTTCGGAGCTGTTGTTCGATTTTTACAAAATGGTCCTCAAAATTCCGGTGCATCTGCAGCTGTAGGTGTAAATAGTGTAAGTAAGAAATGAAACTGCAAAAGAGTAATGTATGTTAATTGAAAAGTAGGTTCAAGAACTAGAAACAATTTAAACAAGAAAGGAGACAGTCGAAGCATAAACAAGTACATGTACCTCTTGCATTTGGAACATGTTGTCCACTTTAAATTCCTAATTTTTGCTTTATTTTGAAGCTTTACCGAGACAAAGAGCTTTTATTTTTGCATTTGTATTTGATGAAAAAATCGATTTGAAGTAGTCGCCTATTTATGAAGACATACATTAGTCTATGTTCTAAAAAGTATGGAACTGAGTGAATTGTTGACTTATGTGCAATTAATCGGTGTTATCAAATGTTTAGAATTTTACTTAGAGACGTGACATCAGACCGTTGTTCATTCCTGCAGATACCAGCTCTGTGTTGACGCTTGAATGCATTTATGTGAATTTAGTTGCTGTTTTTTGTGGCTTATATGCATTTTTTTTTGGCCTTTGAGATACAGCTAGATTAGTGATTGTCAATGCTAGGGTTTGTATCTGATGAAGGATGAGCATTTGTAGTGTCAGTTCTTATTGTCAATATTGTTTTATTGTTGTGTATGTGATTGGTTTTACATTTCCTTTGTGTACTGTCATTGCTGTGAGTAGATTCATACTTGTTTATAACACTTTAGATCAAGTGATTTAGTGTTTACTTTTTTTCCCTGTATTGCTCCTGAAATCTGAATCACTGCAGAGTCCAGACCAAGTATCTAAGCAAAAGAGGGGCAAACTGTATTCCACATGGAAAGCAGATTAAAATAATACTTACTTGAGTCTTTAATCAATAATGATCAAACAGTAATCTAATAGCAATGGGACTGAATCTGGATGCTTAATTTTGAACTGGCGAGGCTTAAGGTTGAAAGACAAGTGTTCGCTTATTAGCAGTCTGAGTTCGAAACTTGGATGTTCTAGATGAGCTGCCACAGGGGTTTTCTCCAACTCGTAACTAGTTGGAGTTTTCATGTCAAAACCTCTATTTAGTTGGTGGAATCTTCATAGAAGACGTTAGGAATTGTTATTGATAAGATAGATGAAGGAATAGGATTAGTTATGGAGGATAATTACATGTGTTTGCGTGAGCCTGTGTGTAAATTCCATTATTGTAGTCTGAAACATATTTTTAACGATGAAAAAACTGTACCTGTCTCTGTAGTGTAGTAGTTCTAGATGCTCTAATAATTTAGGGATCTATCTATTTTCAAGCTAAGAAAACGCGACAGCGATTTGCCGAACATCAATTAGAATGGGCTGCATATCATAGTTGGCCGCAATCTTTATTAAGCATTGTTTTATGTCATCTCGTTAACTAAAAGATGATGTTAATTAGGCAAAAGGCTTTTATAAGTGAACTTGAAACAAGAAATCGTTGTCAGGAAACAAGCTTTATTAATGTGTAAACTTTTTTAATTAGCCGATAGGCTTTAGTGTGAGCATTGGCGCCAAAATGGTTGGAAATGTCATCTCAGCATGAAATCACTGCAGAAGTCATTACAATTTCTTTTGTAGTAGAGAGGTCTGGACTCCACAAGATGGGTGCACGAAAATAACTTAGTGCAGGCAATTGTTTTCCCAAGAATGTAGCAATATACCCGGCCACTCTAAAATGGGGTAGTTGACCTGCAAATGAGGGCTCTATTTCTCTATTTTTTAATAATCAAAGTCTCATGCTCAGACTTGGAGAGTCTTTACAATTTGATCCATTTTGCACATTAGGGTTGCTTGCTTCTCAGACTCATGTATTTTGTGACTCAGTTGGCGAGTTACACAACTATGATCCCTTCCACTGGGGAAATCAATACTTTATTATGATTGGATGGTGCAGGTTTGATTGATTGAATGGCAACAAAAAGCGAAAAGGACACTGATTGCAATTATAAAAATAACCATGTATACAGATATGTCAACAGTCACATAACCTTTGAAAATCAAATTCTATAACAATGCAAATCCCAAGCAAGAAATTACAACAACCTAAAAGGGCTTAAAGTTTAACTTAAGATAACCATTGTTTGCAAATAATGAGAGGAGAAAAATGAATATTATTACAGTGTAGCATGTAGGCAGAGTTTTGAGAGAACTTATACAGTGGATCATGAGGGGTTGTGGTCTCAAGTTAACTGAAACATTGTTTTGTTCAAGCTGGGAAGATATGATAAAGAGTTGGAAGAGATAAGCATGTTAAAATGTAGTGCAGTTACCATATAAAATAAAATTTTCAAAATGATTTAAAGTTAAAACTAGTATGTGGAACCTTGAAAAGTGTACCTGGGCTTTGTCGAACTCTGAATCTCCATCTTGCACATCAACAATATATTGGAGACCTATTTTTTTTGCTCTTGTGACCAATACACCTATGGTGCCTGTAGCATATTGTTCGGTACTTGCCAACAATTGTTTTATGGCTGTGCTAGGGATGAATTTATAGTCAATACAAACTCGTGGAATGATTTCGACTATTGAGGACTTTGTTAGAACCAGTATGCAGTCGCAATCTCCACGATCATAATCTGTTCTAGGTGCAATCTGGAAGTTGGATATGGATAGTCCCGAACCTGGAATTATTTTGTCTTCATAGTGAGCAACGAGATCAGCAGTTGCATTTAGCGTAATAGTCATTTCACCTTTTGTGTCTGTGAGGTCTGTGCGTAGTACTTCACGTGTCTTGTTTGTCTTATCCAATATAGCTTTATACTTCACAATGACATCGCCTTGAAAAATGTTGCCTGCTTTACGTGCATTCAAGTCTTCAATTGAAACTTGATTTTGACTCTTTACTTTTGATCTGGAAAAAACGAAAAAAAATTAGTTGAAATCTAGAATCTTGACAAGGTACAGTGTACATGTAACCAAAGAATATTGTTTACCTTTTCAATTGTTGTTGGTTAATAGTGTCCATTTGTTCTTCTGTTCTTTTGGCATTGTCCATTGTAACCTGTATTTGTTTATCAATTTGTCATTTGCATAAATTTCTGCAGGCAAAATGAAAATATGTTGTTGTTCTAATGTTATATCAGAATATGTAGAATTGGTACTATGGAATAAAAGAATAAGACAATTTGTAGACAGAAGAAAATGAAATTGTATTGAAATGATGAAGCTATGTAATACATATGTCTTTTCTTCGTGGACATTAGGGATTGTTTTATTTATTAATTTGATTGACAAGATTTTGATGGTGTTGGTTTAGATGCTTTTGAACTAAAACAAATGGCATATTTAAGAATATTTAGTTTTTTGAAAGGATTAAAATTAGGGAAAATCAGTGAGGTTGTTGCTGTAATACGCTTTTTATTTGTAAATTTCGATTTTTTGTATTAGTAAATTGGATGATACATAATTGAACAGTAGTTTGTACATAGATTGGATTTGTCAAAATATGTTTTTTGTTGATTTGGATGTTATTGAACAAAAATAGTTGAGATATTTAAGAACATTGAGCGTTCTGAGAGGGTTGAAATCTTAAAAAAGTAGCAAGATGGTCACTCCAATATGCTTCCGATTTGTAAACTTCAATTTTTTTTGTTAGTGCATTGGTCCATAGATGATCGATCAATGGTCTAGATAGAGCATGACACCTACTTAATAAGAAATGCATATTGTGGTTTTGCATATGATTCAGGAGCTGTTTTTTTTTGTAGTTTTCTGTACACATGTCAATGTTGAAATCTCTGACTAGGTACAAGGTTTTATTTCCATCAATACATGAGAATACTTGCTTGGTGATTGCTATAATATCTGCAAATGGAGCATTGGGTTTGGCATATAAGTTACATATGCTAATTTGATTGTTCATAGAGCTTATTGTTAATGTTATTGCTTCTATATATGATGTTGAATGTTGCATTGTTTTAGAGACTAATATGTTTTTCTTGGTTATAGACATTAGTCCGTGTATATGGTATGTTGAGTAACAATTGAAATCTTTGAAAAGATTATTTGTATGGTAGTCTTGGATATATGTTTCTTGAAGGCATAAGATATCAGATGCCATGATATCAGTGTCATTAATCATGTCTTCAATATGTAGGTGTAGATTGCGAGTGTTTAATGTGCACAATAGTAGTTCTGAATTAGTCTTTTGTTTGATATCTCCATTTTCAAATTGCCAGTGTGCTGTTGATTTTAGACGAGACATTTCAAGAACTATTTTTTCTTTTATTTTGAAATTTTGCTTGGTAAGAGGCTTTAACAAGAATAATGTCTGGATTGTTTTTGTCCGCGAAAGTGCTGTATATGTTAATCCATGTTGCCTTATGGCTGTAGGATCAAATGCCAAGCCTTGCATTGTGAGTCCTTGAGATCTATGTATTGTTCTAGCACAAGCAAGTTGAATTGGAAATTGTTTTCTAATAGTTATTTTCTTGTTGTTTGAGATTTTTTGGATTGGCCTTGTGGTGCGAAGTATAGGTGTCCATTGTTTATGAATGTCATTGTTATAACATTGTGTTAATTTAACACGTTGATGGTGGCCAATGTTTGGGTCATTGAATTCTATCCAAACAATGTCAAAAGCATTGGATATGGTATATGCTTTAAATGTTCCATCTGATCCATTGACTAGACCGTCTTGCGTATCATAATTACCAGCATAAATTTCTACAAGCATGTCTGGTTTCAAAAGTATTTGAGATGGTAAAGACATTGTGTGATTGTACAGATGTATTTCATTGTAGTTTTCATCATTTTCATCAATTGCACTCAGTACAATTAGCTCTCCTGGAACTATTGACAACATATTTTGATTATGTGCATTAACATCTTTCCTTCTGTAAAATAGATAGGGGAATGTTGGGTCAATGGGTGGTGAGCGTAAACAAGTCTGATTCAAGTACTGTATATCATTATCTGTTTGTGAACCTACACGTATTCTATTGAGTATTGCAATAAACTTCTCATCTGTTTGCCGCATTGTTGATTGTAGCTCATAGTATTTTATGTTGTGTTTCCAAAAGTTGTATGGCATTAATTCAGTCAGTGTTGGTGTATTATCAAATACAACTGAATCTAGTACAGGTTGTGCTTGATATAAATCACCACAAAAAATTGTATCAAGATTTCCAAAGTATGTGGTTGGCATTTGCATTATATCTCTTAATCGCTTATCGATGTAACGTAAAAATGTTGCACCTACCAATGAAATCTCGTCTACTAATAGCACACGCAGCTGCTGATAATGCTTTGACATTGTATCTAAGATTTCAGTATTCAATGGAACGAATTCTGATTTGTTGAAAGGTATTCGAAATGCTGAGTGTAATGTTACTCCACCTATATTGTAAGCTGCTTTTCCTGTATAAGCAACTACTAGGCCTTTTGGTTTGTCCGGATCACTATCAATGGAGTTATTATATATGCGAAGGAGAGATTGAAATATTGCTTTTGCAGTAAAGGTTTTGCCAGTGCCTGCTCCACCTGTTAGAAACAAGTGTAGTGGAGTTTTAATATTTTTTAATTTCTTCAACACAATGTCCTTTACAATTGCTTGTTGTTCACTGTTTAACATTCGTCTCAAATTGAAGTATTCAACATTGTCCATAATATGTGGATGTTTTCCAATTTCAAATGCATTAGAGAATTGAGTTTTTGATTTGTTATGCTTTAGTGTTTGAATATCGTCTTCTATGTTGTATGTTTCTTTCTGTGGATTTTGATTTGAAATGATCAATTCATTTGGTATGTGATTAATTTCAGAATAGATTTCATCTATAGCTTTGTCAATATCGCCCCATTTAGAGTTTATGTGGTAATTGTATTTGATACGATTAGTATTAATTGTGTTTTCATGATATGAATAAGCATGATGCCATGAATGGAAACCATGGTTCAATGTTTTTTCATTTATTGTGAAGGGTACATAAAGCAATAAATTCTCTCTGCAATAATTTTCCAAGTCAACATGTTTGTTAAAATTGGTAAAACGTATAATATTTGGTTTAGCTTTGCGGTGCATTGGTTTCCCATCTTTTCTATATTCTGATACGAATTGTGCAAGGCAAATATGTGTGAGTGTTTCAGGTCGTGCTAAATAGTAATCTATTAAAGATCTACAGGCCACATTTTCTGATTCATCTGGTTCACTATTCAATTGTTTTGCTGACTTTAGAACAAAAGTTCGATCACTATTAGCTCTTGTATCAATGAATATACACTTTCTTGAACTATAGTTTAGTGGAAGTGATAGTACGATGTGAACAGCCTGTTGTGTAGACATTTGTTGCAGATTTAGCAATGCATTTCCAAGTCTACTTATCATTTTTATAGCATCGATATTATTTTGTTGATGGTCCCTACGAATTCTTTTAAATGCATTTGTCATTGTTTTATCCACTTTTGTCATGTATGAGCTGCAATACATTGCTGCAGCATATGCATTAAGCACAAATTGTGCATCTGTATTTGCTTTCCATAGCTCTGGTATTTTTTTTGAAAAGCTGTTATTCCATATCTGCGAAGGGTTTCGTTTTAAGAAAATTGTAGGCCTATGGATTGTTGATTTTATAGCTGTGATGTAATCATGCTCATTCAAGTTGATGTCTTCTAGAAACATTTGAAAGGAGAATAATTGGTCATAATTAGATTGTTGTAATACGGAAAAGATTTTTGTTGCCATTGAAACAATAATTTCATTATTGTCTTTCAGCGGTTCGAGAATCATAGTTTTTTTCATTGGTGGAAATGGGAAATTGTATTTACAACAGTGCTGTTTTGATTTTCTGCATCGTTTTGTATGATGGTGCCTATGCAGGATAGCTATTTGAGGAGTCAAATCATCAGTGTTACAAGTGATGTATTTGTCAATAAATTGTTCAATATTTGCAAGTTCATCTTTTCCATAAATTGGAGCATCTTTAATCCATAAAAGAAAGTGGTCATGTTCATTGCCACGATTTTGGAATTCAGTTACAGAGAAGTAATCCAAGAGCTCTCCGAAGAAAGAGCTATCTGTAAATATCAATTGTTTTAGTGCATTGATTCTATGTTTATAATAGCGTACACATGTTACAGGATCTTTTTTTATGAGATAGAAAATATTTTTCTCATTTTGTATGTCGTATTTTTGTTGTGAAGATGCACAATATGTATTATGCAAGGCTTCCAGTGCTTTTGAAAGGTGTTCCCAATTTTGTTCAGCACTAGTAAATGTAAGGAAAAATGTAGGTGGTCCAAGTTGCCGAATCATTGCAAAGACATTTTTTTTTAATTGATGTAAATAATCCGGAGATATTCTTATTCTTTTAAAGTCAACATATCCAATGTCTGATTTGAGAATCTTCTCTAGGTTAGGTTTGCATTTGACATCTTTTGCTATTAGTTTTCTTCCTTTTAACTGACCTTTTCGTACTCTTATCCACATTGTAGATAAGACTTGATGTATCAATATCTTGACTATTTTGAAAAATAGATTAGTTGTATGATATGCAAATTGTCTATTGGAATGAAGTAGTTCCCATTGTGCAATTTTTTGATAGGAAAAATTCTTGACAATGTCGTCATTACATGGGTTTCCAAAGAATAGTGTGGGAAAGTTCATTTCTTCTGCATATTTGTCTTTAAAGATTCCAATAGGATAATGGTTTTCTGCTGGTGCAATTTCTATGATTTTGTCTTGCATTTCATGTATACATTTAGATTCTGTGTATCCATGCACCAAGGTCTCACAAGGATTTTGCTCATCTGTATCAGACTCTGAACCTGTTTCATTTGTGCAAGGGTCGTCTACTATGCCACTTTCATCATCTATTTCAAGAGATTGTCTCCAGTGCTTATTTAGTTGGAATTTCTCATTTTTGTATAGAGTTGTTTCGCTCAATTGGTTCAAAGCTTTCATTATAATAGTCGATCGCACCATCCCCTTCTGATATGCATTTTTATATTGTAGCCGTCTTTTTAGCGCAACTGCAATAGTGTATGTTTCATCGGCAGAGCGTGGCAATGCATTTTGTACAATGTTCATGTTGACCGGGACATTAATTATAGACCCAGTCAATCCAATTTGGGGTCTTTTGTAACCTAATTCCCATATTTGTGCGAATGCAATTCTCAGTGAAACAAGGCGCTCTTCTAGTTGCGTAAGCATTTTTACATATTGTAAAGCTATATTCATTTGAATACGGTGTGGTGTTGCATATTTTGGAAGCTTGCATTGTTTCAATGTTTCATGGCATATGCGACAAATACAATTCATCAATACATTGTTATTTTGATTTGTCAATTTATAATATGTTTGCTTTTCTTTCTCTCTAAAAGCCATAATGTTTTTCTTAAAATGCAATGTCTGACAAATTGCACAAGTATGTATCGGTGTATCTTGAATTTTTTTTTGAAATAATTCTATTGGTGATGCTGAGTGTCTAGTTTTCTTGGTTGTATTTTCCATTTGATTATTAGCACGTATTTGTTGTTTGATCTTGCGAAGTGATGTAGTGTTGCTATTTGCAATTTTTTGTTTCCTAATAAAATCACCATCATGATGTTGTTGATTACTGCTTTGAAATTGTTTTAGTTGTCTAGATGTGATACATGGGCTAGCATTGTTTGCTTGTACTAGATAAGGCACAAGTGGCTCAAAATGTCCTTGGATGGGATTTGCATCATGAAATAAGATAGAATACGATTGTCCTTGGGATGACGGATTGAAGTGCAAGTATTTTTTTCCTGAAGTAGTTGACCAAAGGCATATTTGTATGTCTAGCCACTTTGACAACCAACGGATGCAAAACAAGTCACCCCATAGGCCAACTTCATTATTATTTGTAGAATGCATTGCAGAAATACGCATTCTACGCAAGTACTCTTCAACATTTTGTACACCGTGTAATTCATGCAATGTACGACTATCCAGTTCATAATTATATGAGGTGATTGCTTCTGGATCACCTTGTGTGAGGCAACTCAAGAAATGGTCTATAGCTCCATTCCGTAATTGACTTGATGTGTATTGAGAATGAAGAAGTAACTCCAATGAGTCAAATAAGCAATCCCCTACATTGTATTTAAATACTTGAATTCTACACAATCCTTCATTTCTCAATGCATAGTCAATGTTTAGAATTTCAGTCTGAATTGCTAATTTGTATTTCTCTACATCTATGATCTGTTTTTGTTTATCAACTATTGGCACTCTTGTTCTCTTCATTTTTTTTGCAAACAAGGACAATTTCGTTGATCCCAGAATATCAAAAAAATGGTGCACCTGTAATATATTCATAACCATTGGTTAGATAGTTTTGATGATTGATAATTACAAAAGGCATATTACAAATGGAAATTAGAAGCAGGCTGTTTCCTAAAAGCAATGTCGATATGCAATTTTGAAATGCATTTAGTATTTGGTTTCCTTATTTCAAATCACAAATAAATTCAATGCTAAAATTCTAAGTAGTCAAGGCATTGTTTAAATGCAATGAAAATAATCGTTATTTTTGGATTGTACAAGAAAATAAGGCATTGTAATGAAGAAGAGAATTTTGAAGGATTTAAAACTAGTGGCAATGGCAATGTTAGATTCATTCACTTGCATTATTTTCTTCAGAAAATAAAGAAATAGAAATCACCATTTGGTAGATAGTTCTGATCATTGATAGCCACAAAAGGTTTATTAAAATTCAAAATAAGAACCAAGTTTTGATTTGAAAACAATGTAGACCTATGACTTTGAAATTCATTTTGTACTCGGTTTTGATATTTGAAATCAGAGGTTTACATTTAAAAATAAATAAATACAGTGTTTAAATACTAAATAGCCAAGCCATTGTTTAAATATTGCAAAAATAATTGTTATGTAGTTGTGTAAATAGTGTAGGAACAATCCTTGGACAACTCTAATGACATCACATATTCTCTGAGCCATAGGCTTTAAATAATTAGCAATTTGCATATATGAACAATATATTGAACATATAAATTAAACAATGGAAGAAACAAACAAACAAGAGATATGAAGGAGCAAATGAACTTGAATAGATGACAATAACATTTTGATAAGCTTGTGCTTGGATTGTAGATGCAGGTGAAGGATTAGATTGATCTGCAAAAGTCTAAAGGATTGTAAACTAGTTGCAATTGCAATATTATATTGATGGGATTGTGTTAATTTCTTTACAAAGTGAAAAGGTATTGTGCATTATTAAACAGTATATGCCTTCAAGTGGTTTTGTCACTTATATAATCATTAATAGAATTTTGCTACTTACAACTTGCAAACTGCGTTATCTATTTATATTTTGATATTGAATTTAACTATAACACGTAAAAATAACAAATACAGTAGACATGGATAGACTGTAACAAGATCCAAAGCTAGGACACCAAACATGTAACATCAAGATTTCTTCAATGCTGGCCTATACACAAAAAAAGATATTATAACTAGTTGTTGAATCTTGCAAATCATATAACTATCACGGGAATATAATTCCAATATTAGTTTTCTTGTTATCAAGTCTTATAGAAATCTAGACAAAAAAATATTGAAAACTATTAGAAGCAATTTTTACAATTTACTATTGTTATATGTGTTTGCATTCATACTCAATAATAGCTAACTAGCACCAAAGAAGTACAGTAAGACCAATGCATAAAATATAAGTGACATGCAAAAGTGTACAGTGTTTTTCACAAATTGCAAATAACTGCCCACATCACTGTTATTACAATTTACATAGTTTTCTAGAACATCGAAGAGATGGCTGCATCTATTTATGATGATTTCATGTTGCAATCATTTGTTATTCTAAAAAAAAAAACACTTTAAAATTCCACCGCTTCATTTGTTGCCCATCGGCATGATCATCGCCATCGGCGTGTCAAAAAAAACGTGTTGGTCAATATTTACTTCATCATCATGATATTTCGCTTCTGCATATTGGGGAAAAGAACAACATCATCATCATCATATTGTTGAAGAAGAAAAGGAGGATATGGAATATGATCATGTTGCCGAGGAAAGGAAAATGATGGTAACGTCATCATGACATTCGGGCTTCACTGAAATGCTAAGGATGATGTCATCATCATTTTCATTAAGATCAGGGGATAAATGTAATATCAGGTCACCTAAGGAGCAAGATCAGGATGATGAATGTAATATGACCCCTTTGCGGCCAAGGCAACCCTCTCGAAAGATCAGGATGATGATGAGCATCGGGATATTTGCTTCTTCGTCGAACTTAGAACAAGACGTCATCATCATATTTCGCGAACCAGATCATGCTTGAAAAATATCCTGTTGAAGGAAAAATGTGATGATGATGATGATCAGGATATTTGCTTCTTCGTTTATTAGATCGGGATGACGTCATCATGATATTCGGAGCCTTTGTTAAACTTAGAACATGACGACATCATGATATTTCGCCAACGGGATCATGTTTGGGAAATATCCTGCCAAAGGGAAAATGTGACGATGATGACCATAAAGATATTTTCAAAAGGTTGTATTTCATTGGCAGGAGGACTTTATGAAACATCGGGTGAACAAACAAGATCATGATGATCTTGACAACATGACAGGATAAAACAATATGATGATGACCCTCCTCATCAAATTATCATGATGACGCCATCATGATATTTTGTCGTCGAAGCACAAGGATGAGTTGAGGTCATTATGATATTGCGCCAGGGTGATATTGTAAAAAAATGATCATGCTGTTTAAGGAATGAAATATCACCTTCTTCTGAATAGATAGGGTGATCATCATGATATTGCAAAAAAGGCGATCAGGAGGATATGAAGATGATGATCTGCTTTATCCATTTATGATGATGATGTCTTGATCACTTAGCGAATTTCAGCGAATGACCCTCGTGAAAGATCAGGATGATGATCATAATTATGAAAAAGGAGATAAGGAGGATATGAAGTCGTCATCATCATATTTCAAACTTCAGCAAATATCATGATGATGACCTTGCGACAGGATTATAACATGCGCATGCAAATATGCCGAAGGTGGATTTTCTAAGGGTGATCAGCATGATATGATAAGATTAGGTAATGTTGAAATATCATGATGATGCTCGCTATACAAAGACCGCTCGATGGGGAAACTTACCCTGACCTAAAGTTGATATCATCATGATATTTGAACCTCAGGATATTATCGGGGGGGGTTCAAATATGATGATGATGATCATCTTCATGTAACCAAACCGAGTTTATAACATATGACCCTCCTAAAAGAAATCATGATGCTGACAATGCGCCTAAGGCCATTTGACGGGTAAAGGGCACTACTACCTAAGATTGACGTCCGGATATTGGGACTGCATGATTTTTATCGGGTGATAGACCAAGATCATGATGATCTTGACAACATGACCTAGGATATAAAAATATGATGATCCTCCTGCGAATGTCAAACCTTAGGATATAAAAATATGATGGTCCTCCTGCGAATATCAGGTTTGACCAAAACTTTGACCGTGCATAACTTTCACATATGGAAGAATTTTTGAGTGAAGTAAAAGGCAAACCTGCATGGAATTTCAAGCTCTTTCTAATATGAGGTCATAGAAACAAAATTGCCCACATAAATTTAAATGTGAATGTCTAAATAATCTTTTGAATTCCCTTTTAGAAAAGGAGTTTATATATCTGAAATTGTCTTTTAAATTTTAAAATAAACTAAAAAGTCAGTGCATAGGAAAACAATAATGCCACGGTTCCTTTACCCTTGAAACTAAAATTAAACTGGCCTAAAATCTAAATCGTGACAAAAGCAAATGCAATCGCCACATGCAAACACAATCGCCACCTGTCTCAGAGGTGGACAGCTGTAGCCCTAACAATTTTATCAACACATGCATCTTTTAAGGTTCTCAAATGTGGAACGGAGGCTAGTAGCTTTCAGACGATCTTCAAATGCAACCACATACAAACAGGTCCAGAGAGGCGCATCAGTTTTAAAGGCCAAGATTTATTAACTCCTACCCAGGAAATAATTAGTCCCAGAGCTGGTGATCTGGAATTGGCATCGTTGAGATCAAACAGTTCTAAGAAAATGCATTTTTAGACTTCCTCATTGAGATGAGACAGGTTTAAAGAGGAAGCAGCTGCGCTCAAAGTACAGAAAGTTTATAAAAGCTAGCATAGAAGATGGAATCTTGCAGATTGTGCTCGGTACATTCATGTCTACATTGAGGAACTCTAGTTCTATACTGTGCCATGCCCTTTTTTTTTTCACTTTTGCAAGTCGAGATCCAACTAATTGGTTGCATGGGCTTGCCGTCTTCACCTCCTTTCTAATGATTTTGCTAATGCCAGTTGTTAAGATTCATTTTTATTTAATTTGTGTCTTGCAAATAAAAATTGGCAATTTTTTGTTCTGATTAGCAGAACTGTCTTTGTTATTAACCTACATTGACCTCTCCCTTCTTTCCCCAATTTTACCTCAGTGTTTTCTTGCTTATAATTTAATTTTGTAGCAACGGCCCTCATTTGGAATATATTTGGGTATTGTTGTTTAGATATTCAGATTAAAACAGTCTATTTTATTTTAACTCTTCATGTCCAGCATTAACCTCTTCTATAGAATTTCACAAAATAGTATTCCAATGTGTGGAGAAGGGTACCAACTAATGTTGTTCTGTCATAAATTCTCTTTCACATATAAATTTGCATTTTCCTTCACAAGATTGGAGCACTTTTTTTGTGGGTATTTTCCTTGTGTGACCATAATCTGTGCCATTAAACATTATAGGGACACGATAACATATCCTTATTCTTTCTTTCAAAACAGAATATTTGGTAGAGGAGCAAACAAGAGGGCGAGCCTGTGTTCCAAATTGGGATTACTAGCAAATTACCTAAATTCGTTAATACTCTCTGCTTCAAGGTATGAAATTCACACCCTTGCTATGTATAAGTAAGGTCTATAGCACCGTCGGCATAAAATTCCAGCATATTATATGATGGGTACTGAGCGAACTCCGAGCCTCAATCATTCAAACGTAAATTAAACAGTGAACACATGCATGAAATCACTTAAAAGGAACTGTAAGCTGTACCAAAGAAATTGCAGAGTAGAAAGTTGCAACAGAATATAAGTAGATGCTTTACAGCTTGAATATATACAATGTATCTGGAAATGAAACAAGCAATACTACATATAGCATGAGCACTTGTACAGTTAGTTCTTCCTGCAATCTTCTTCAGGATGATGATCATAATTATGCAAAAGGAGATCAGGAGGATATGAAGTTGTCATCATCATATTTCGAACTTCAGCAAATATCATGATGATGACCTTGCGACAGGATTATAACATGCGCATGCAAATATGCCGAAGGTGGATTTTCTAAGGGTGATCAGCATGATATGATAAGATTAGGTAATGTTGAAATATCATGATGATACTCGCTATACAAAGACCGCTCGACGGGCAAACTTACCCTGACGTAAAGTTGATACCATCATGATATTTGAACCTCAGGATATTATCGGTCGGGGGTTCAAATATGATGATGATGATCATCTTCATGTAACCAAAACCGAGTTTATAACATATGACCCTCCTAAAAGAAATCATGATGCTGACAATGCGCCTAAGGCCATTTGACGGGTAAAGGGCACTACCACCTAAGATTGACATCTGGATATTGTGACTGCATGATTTTTATCGGGTGATAGACCAAGATCATGATGATCTTGACAACATGACCTAGGATATAAAAATATGATGACCCTCCTGCGAATATCAGGTTTGACCAAAACTTTGACCGTGCATAACTTTCACATATGGAAGAATTTTCAAGTGAAGTAAAAGGCAAACCTGCATGGAATTTCAAGCTCTTTCTAAATATGAGGTCATAGAAACAAAATTGCCCACATAAATTTAAATGTGAATCTCTAAATAATCTTTTGAATTCCCTTTTAGAAAAGGAGTTTATGTATCTAAAATTGTCTTTTAAATTTTAAAATAAACTAAAAAGTCAGTGCATAGGAAAGCAATAATGCCACGGTTCCTTTACCCTTGAAACTAAAATTAAACTGGCCTAAAATCTAAATCGTGACAAAAGCAAATGCAATCGCCACCTGCAAACACAATCGCCACCTGTCTCAGAGGTGCACAGCTGTAGCCCTAACAATTTTATCAACACATGCATCTTTTAAGGTTCTCAAATGTGGAACGGAGGTTAGTAGCTTTCAGACGATCTTCAAATGCAACCACATAGAAACAGCTTCAGAGAGGTGCATCAGTTTTAAAGGCCAAGATTTATTAACTCCTACCCAGGAAATAATTAGTCCCAGAGCTGGTGATTTGGAATTGGCATCGTTGAGATCAAACAGTTCTAAGAAAATGGATTTTTAGACTTCCTCATTGAGATGAGACAGGTTTAAAGAGGAAGCAGCTGCGCTCAAAGTACAAAAAGTTTATAAAAGCTACATTTATCCATTTATGATGACGATGTCTCCATCACTTAGCGAATTTCAGCGAATGACCCTCGTGAAAGATCAGGATGATGATCATAATTATGCAAAAGGAGATCAGGAGGATATGAAGTTGTCATCATCATATTTCGAACTTCAGCAAATATCATGATGATGACCTTGCGACAGGATTATAACATGCGCATGCAAATATATTTGGAATATATTTGGGTATTGTTGTTTAGATATTCAGATGGAAACAGTCTATTTTATTTTAACTCTTCATGTCCAGCATTAACCTCTTCTACAGAATTTCACAAAATAGTATTCCAATGTGTCGAGAAGGGTACCAACTAATGTTGTTCTGTCATGAATTCTCTTTCACATATAAATTTGCATTTTCCTTCACAAGATTGGAACACTTTTTTTGTGGGTATTTTCCTTGTCTGACCATAATCTCTGCCATTAAACATTATAGGGACACGATAACATATCCTTATTCTTTCTTTCAAAACAGAATATTTGGTAGAGGACCAAACAAGAGGGCGAGCCTCTGTTCCAAATTGGGATTACTAGCAAATTACCTAAATTCGTTAATACTCTCTGCTTCAAGGTATGAAATTCACACCCTTGCTATGTATAAGTAAGGTCTATAGCACCGTCGCCATAAAATTCCAGCATATTATATGATGGGTACTGAGCGAACTCCGAGCCTCAATCATTCAAACGTAAATTAAACAGTGAACACATGCATGAAATCACTTAAAAGCAACTGTAAGTTGTACCATAGAAATTGCAGAGTAGAAAGTTGCAACAGAATATAAGTAGATGCTTTACAGCTTGAATATATACAATGTATCTGGAAATGAAACAAGTAATACTGCATATAGCATGAGCACTTGTATAGTTAGTTCTTCCTGCAACCTTCTTTGTTATTTAGTGACACAGTTGCATAGCTACTTTTATGTTCCCAAATCATGAATTTGTCAATATATTGAAACTTGGCAATTCATACCTGAATGTCTGGGAATTCTATAATTGATATCCGAGTTTCTAAAATAGAAAACTTAAGTTCTAGAAAGAGATATCTGAACTCTAACAGAAATTTGAGAAAACTGTAAAATTTCTATAACTGAGAGTGCTCTACAATCTAAAACTCATATAATATCTGAAATCTTGAAATTTCTGTGAACAGTAGCACTGGTTTTCTACACGGATTATGAAATAGAAGTCCATATAGAGGCTTACCACAGATGCAGCTTCACAGGCCTCCGGATGCCCACCTTCACTACTCTCTGAGTGCAAACAAATTGAGAAACAACAATCCAAAGCGCATACAAATTGAAAACCTCCGATCAAGACATGACCTGTCATCTTGTAAGGATGATTAAAAATCATTATTAACATTGCAAATGAAATAAAAATCATTAATTAACATTGCAAACGAAATAAATTCAACAAGCTCAGCGGTGCCGTCACTTTGCACGACCTGTACTTAACTGTATTTGTTAGTTCCTGCCGTCACTTTGCACGACCTGTAGTTAACTGTTTTGTTTATTGGCATCATTCGAAAATTCAATAATTTTTTAAATCATTATTTCATTTTTTACCCTTACTGTTCACACCATAGACCAATCAGACAATAGATAAATGGTATTTTTTAAATGATTAAATTAAAAAAAAAATAATGAACTATAGCATTGTGGTTGCAAATTTTTAGTTCTTTCACATGATTGGACGAATAATTTGAGAAATTGCATCTAGCCGATGCAGTAGTTATACCTGCCGAAGGCAGGAACTAACAAGTGTCACTAGTGGTTAGTATCTGTCTTGTAGTGTTGTTATTATAGTATTTATTTAGTTATAATTTTTTTGTTGATTATGTATTTGTTGTATAGACAAATTGAATTCCAATAATTGAAAAAATAATTTTTGAAGAGCATTGAAATGTCTTGAATAAATAAAATTGAAATCTCAAAAATAATCTAACTTGGTAAAAATAAAATAGGACTAAAATATTTTCTAACTATAAAACTAAACTTTTACAAAGTCTATTAAATTAAAATGTAATAATACTAATACTTTTATAATTTAAAATGCATTAAAATATTGTAAGTTTGAATAATTAAATAAAAAATGTAATAACATGGTGAAATATTTTTTGTGATACTGTAGATTTTTAACTTTTAACTAAATAAAATTGAAATCTCTTAACTAAATAAAATTGAAATCTCTTAACTAAATAAAATTTAAATCCCAAAAATAATGTAATTTCATAAAAAAAATGTGTAAAACTCTAACCCTAACTGGGTGTGAATAGATTTGAAATGTTTGCCTAAAATATTAAAATGTAATAATATTGATTACTATTACAATTTAAAATGCATTAAAATATTGTAAGTTTGAAGAATAATTACATAATATAATAACAATGTGGATAGATTTGAAATGTCTGCCTAAAATATTAAAATGTAATAATATTGAGTACTAGTACAATTTAAAATGCATTAAAATATTGTAAGTTTGAAGAATAATTACATAATATAATAACAATAACATATTCATATTTACATCAATACAGTATTTTACCTTAGTCACTTAATTTTTTATTTAAGTAATAATAGAAAATACTTTTAGAGAACATGATTTTAATTATTTTAATTAATCTAATATTGTGGTTTAGTAATAATTTTGGGTGCATTCATTTAATAAAAGTATGTGGTTCATCTCCATTTAATTAGACATCAATGGTTAAGATCAAATGATTAGATATCAATGGTTAAGACCAAATGAATAGTTAAAGAAATATTTTAGTGAAATTAGGTTATTTATGTGTATAGTTATAAAACAAATTTAAACCCTAATATTTTTTTTATAAAATAGCTGTGAAAAGAAATCAATAAATAAAAATATGCATGCTTTGTAAAGAAAAAATTTAGTGTTATTTTATTTTATGAAATTGATTTTTTTTTTTTTAGAACCCTAAAGTATAGTTATAAAACAAATTTAAACCCTAATAATTTTTTATAAAATAGTTGTGAAAAGAAATCAATAAATAAAAATATGCATGCTTTGATTTTAATTTTTTTTACTCAAAAGTTAAAAATCTAGAGTGTCATACCAATAAAAAAAAATCTAGAGTGTCATGAAAAATACGTTTATTTTGGGGATTTCAATTTTATTTACTCAATAGTTTAAAATCTAGTGTGATAGAAAATATTTAAATGAAGTGATGCCATGTTTCTAAATATAGTTAGTAAAATCTTAAAAATATAATGCACTTCATTATCGTATACTTTTCCCTTTTTTATTTGATTTCATAAAATTTCTTATAATATTTGCATCTGTATAATGACAATAGCTAAATATTTTTTAAATTGAAAAACTATTTCATTTCTCATTGGTTGCAAAAAAAATTATATTAATCACCCTTATCATATAAAAGTTTTCTCCAATTAGATTAAAGAAAAATAATTTTTCAATTTGTTATAATATTTGCATCTATATAATGACAATAGCTAAATATTTTTTAAATTGAAAAACTATTTCATTTCTCATTGGTTGCAAAAAAATTATTAATAACTAGTTAAGAACATGCCTACTTATAGTTTCCTTGGCACAAGCTCATTACCTGCAGTGAATTTGTTTTACAGTGTGAGAAAATTTTCACAGCACTATAATGTTCACATACGAAAGACTAACCCTAAAGTAACAACCCATGGATTGAAGATTTAATGATGAAGAAACTATTGACCACTGCACCAACCCAAATCAATTAAAAAACCTGCATGAGCACAAGGGAATAGATAAAATCTAATTTAATATACTAAAAGAGAAAATCTAATTTAATATACTATAAACTGTAAAAGAGTTATATCAAAGACAATGATACTAGTGGATAAAGGGGTTAAAAGGCTCGTGAACTAAAAAATAATTTTTAAAAGAATTTAAATTTTTTTGCAACAACTACAAATAGACATATCTCATAACTCAATAGATTGTCCTTGTCATAATTTTGATTTGGGAAATGTAGGGTATTTATAAAATTTTGGAGTAAAAGTGATTTGGGTAGTTGAATGGTAATAGTTAAGTGAACTACACCAGTTCACCTAACAAATAAAGTAAAAAAATAGTCTTTAAACTCTTGTCACTATTGTTTTATAAAAGAATTATTAGGGTGTATATTTAATATAATAGGAAGTTGTTTCCTATGTTTTAAATATTCAATGTTCATATTTTCACTTAAAGTTTAAATATAAATTTTTAAAGTTTAAATATATATTTTTAAAATTAAATATTAAATATTTAAATAATATAATAATGATTATAATGATTAAAGAATTATTTAATGTAATAATACTAATACTTTTATAATTTAAAATGCACTAAAATATTGTAAGTTTGAAGAATAAAATAAAAAATGTAATTAAATTTATGATAAAGTTTTGACTAAATAAAACTGAAATCTAAAATTTTTAATTTTAAGTAAATAAAATTGAAATCCCTAAAATAATCTAATTACATAAAATTAAAAGTTAAATTAAAATTAAAATTAAAATTAAATTAAAATTAAAATTAAATTAAATTAAATCTAATGTGTAGAACCCTAAAAACTAAATTAAAATTAAATTACTTTTAGCTAATGTTGTTGCACTTTCACGGCAATCTGACAATCCACAAAGAAGAGGTCATTTTTTTCAGCCAATAACAATACAGATAAATCATTTCTAAACAATTTTTTGTTAAAAATTTATCATGTTGACATAGGAAAAGTATGAATTTAAATCAAATTTGTCTGAGAAGAAAAATAATCCTATTTTTTATTTGTTTGCAATCAATAGATTAATAACTAGATAAGTGCGAACTCATTGCAATAGTACCAATAGAAGGCAGGTACTAATAAACAAAATGTTTATAGTTATTATTAATTATTATCTTATAATTTGATTTTATATAAAAAATAAAATTTTATAAAAATATATTAGTACAAAATCATATTTAAAAATGAAGGCGAAATATAATTTTTAAATCAATTTTTTGAGAAAACTCTAAATCTATAAAAATATTCAATTTATGATTCTATATAAATACTATTTTTTTGTCCCTACAATAAAACTACATTTAAAAAGATAACCATTATTTAAAATAATCATAAAGTACAAAATAACAAATCTATTTTTTTTTATCACATCTTCCCACTTAGGAGTCTTTTGGTCCCCAAAATATCACTAACAAAGAACTAATTGAATAATCTCTACTCAATAATCCTCTTGAAAATGGCTATGCAACTCCCAAATCCACTTAATCAATAAATAGAACCATCACGACATTTTTTAGGCTTCAATAATTTAGGTAAACATGAGAAAAATTGAGAAGGAAAATGATTTGCTTAGGTTCTTGGAAGTATTATTTGAACCTCATGCCCCTCACTTCTATGCATGTGTAACTTTAGCCTCAAGAATGACCCAAGACAAAAACACATATTTTTCTCCCTTGTCTTTGTTGCCCCTACTAAGTATGTGACCCACACATATTTGTCATTCTACCATTTCTTGATTTACATATATTGCAACAAAAGAAGATGTCAAATCCTTGCCTCTTACAAAGAGAAAATAAAATGTAATAGTGCAACCATCCATAGACAACTACAAACATTGCTAAATCTTGGGTCTTTGAAAACCACAATTTCTATAAACCAACTCTAATACTCAAATGACATTTATTTGTATTTAAATCCAGTCAACAAATTGATGTATCAACAACTTAACATATGCATTTTGCCTAGATAGAAATAAGTTACCCATAAACTATTTGGAAATTAAACATGATAAACATGCATAAATATGGAACAATATATAATACCCTCAATATAACACACTTTAGGTTAAGAACTCTAGTTTAGGGAGCAAAATCTCCCCATTCCATTAAGCAATAAGGAAGAATAGATGCTTATAATGATCATGATGGTCTCAACAAGCTCCAAAAATAATTTAAAGAGCTCATAAAAACATCAACAAGCACTCCCTTGGAATGTTAGACTTGCATACACATTCTATGTCTTACCATGATTTCTCTAACACCGTTTACCAAAAATGTCTGACCTCTTCCAGATATGGATAAGGTAGGTTTTTTGAGCTCCCAAGGGCCTGCACCAAAATGATCCTCTTTCTCCTTATCTATTTATTATTATGGCCGAGGGGCTGGGCCGTTTTCTTAAGTTTTGGGTTTCTCAAAGCTTGATTCATGGTTGGCAATGGGGCAATGGTTTGCCAAAGTTTTCTCATCTCCAACTTGTGGATGACACCTCTCTTATGGAGATGGCTCATCTTTGGGAAGCTGAATCATTTAGGCAGGCTTTGGATACCTACCTTGCTCCTTCAGGATAGAAATTCAATGAGCATAAGTCGTCTATTTTCTTTTTTAATACTCCTCAACCTATTCAAAGGCAGATTGTGAATATTTTAAAGTTTCAGATTGGGTCTCTTCCCTTTGTCAACCTAGGTATTCCTCTTGTTGTTGGTAGACATGCCAGGTCTTTCTAGTAGATATTGCTTGATAAGCTGTGTAGGAAGGTCTCTCATTGGATGCACTGTTGGTTATCTACTATTGCTAGAGTGACTCTTCTTAAGTCTATTATTCAATCTCTCCCTAGTTATAGGTGTTTTGTTCAGGGAGCTCCTATGTATTTCCTTAGGGAATTTGATGCTCTCTCATGACAATTTCTTTGGAGTGGTGACTTGTCAACTGTTAACTGGAGCCTTGTTAAGTGGGAAACTGTGTGTAGACCTAAGAAAAAGGGAGTTCTGGGTTTATGTTCTGCTATTTTGAATCGGCAGGTTCTTACAGTAGCTAAGTTATATTGGTGCTATGGGCCCATATTCTCACCCATAAGTATCTTAAAGATGTTAATTATTTTCATGTTCCTTGCTTTCCTTTGGAGGGAAGGGGTTCTATGATATGGCATACTTTGAAAATGGGGGCTAAGTTGGTTAAGAATGGGTTTTTCACATGTCATTTGGGGTTTTAGGCTCTTTTTTGGATGGATTCTTGGGATGGTCATCCTTCTATCATGTCTTCTTTTCCTCACCTCCAGTCCCTTTATGATATTTTACTGTTGCAGGCTAGGACAATGTTGAGCATTATAAGGTTGCACAAAATTGTGGGTTGACTGTTAGTTTTAGATGGAAGCACTCTTTTGAATGGCCACCAGGAGGGTCTGAAGAGGATAGGTGTGAGCTAGTTCTAATTATTCCTTCTCATGAATGCAATACTTAGGTGGGTCATAATGTTCTGGCTTGGGATGGCAATGATTTGTCTGGGAAGTACTTTGTTTCAGCAGGTTATGTGTAGCTTGTTAGGTAGATGTTCAGAGACACTGAGGTTCCTGGGTGGATGCAAGTTTCACACAATTTTTCATGGCCCAAATGCAATTTCTTTATGTGTTTCGTGGTTCAAAATTGGTTTCTTACTTGGGATAATCTAAGTAAGAGTGGTTTTCAGGGTCCCTCGATGTGTGTGTTGTGTTGTAATAGTGAGGAAAGTGTTTCTCATCTCTTTTTCCAATGTTTTTTCTCTAGGGAGATTTGGCATTTCTAGTGGCACGATTGGAACCAGGAATGTTGGCATGTCTCCTCTTTGGCTGAGTTTTTTGATCATTGAGGAACAACCCCTGTTAAAACCTCTTTTCTTCAAGTTACTTGGGCTCTTGGCCCTTTCTTTATTATTTGGCATATTTGGTTGGAGAGGAATCATAGGATTTTTCAAGATGTGATGTTGGTGGCCCATCATTTGTGGTGGAAGATTCTTCATTCTTTGGGAAATTGTTTCAGAAAATTGTGATTTGGTGGAAGCAGTGGATCCTCAAGATGTTGTTTGCTGTAGTCATCTTCACCTTCTTCCTCAGCAACGTCAAGGTCAATTCATGAGAAATAAATGTCGACACCTTCTTCAGAAGATAAATAGGGAGGGGCATTAGATTCTACCTCCTCAAGGAGTTTTAAAACTCAACATGGATGGTTCTTCTTGGGGAAACCCTAGTCATGTTGGTATTGGTGGAGTTGGTCAGGATAGTTCTAGATCTATGTTGTTTATCTTTTCTGTTTATAAGGGTCTTCATTCTAACAATTTGATGGAGGCTCTTGCCATTTTATATGTTGTGGAGCATGGCTTTCATCTTGGATGGAGAATGATCATTTGTGAGTCTAATTCCTAGGTGGTGGTGAATTTGTTGAATAGACAACATTTGGATGATGTTAGCTGACATTTAGCTTTGGTTGTTGAATAGATTCTTAATCTATGTGATTCTTTGGATTCAGTTACTTTCAATCATATTCCTAGAGAATGGAATGGTGTAGCAGATTGTTTGGCCAAATGGGCCTCTGATCACATGCAAAATTGGAACATTGTGGATTGGGATCAATTACCCCTGGATTTGTCTCAAAAGTTGGACTACTTAGTAGAGGTAATTGACAGGGTTGTGTAATGCCCTTGCTTTGTACTTCTTCTAGTTTGAATAAATTTTTACCCCTCTTTTAGTTAAAAAAAATGAAAACATGGAGCTTTTCTCATTCATTCAATTGTTATGTTTTTGTTGCATTTTTTAAGGTCTTTTTCCACATAGAATGATCAGTACCACCTTTATAACTACGAAAATAACCTAATCATTACTTTTATAGATTAAAACACATCTCATAGAGTTTGATAGCAATTGCGGCAGTTGAACAACTTTAGAAACAAGTTTTTTAGAGCCATAACTTTTACATATGGACTTGAAAGAAGGTGTTTTTTTTTTTAAATCACACAATTTTGTAAGAGGAATCTAAATATACAAATGTTCAACTTCTAATTCCATAGATAGGTACTTTTTTGGCCCAATAATAAAACTACATTTAAGAATTCAACCATTGTGTAAAATAATACTAAAAAGTATAAAATGGATCTATGCTGGGATTAGTGGGTCAAGAATACAAGCACTTGTTGTGGCTCTTTGAATAAAAACAAAAATAAATCCTTAGTAAAGTTTCTAAAATGCAAAAAGATTAATACCATGGGATTGCCTAGTGTGCTTCATCCATGTGGTAAAAAATTACCGTTCAGTACGATGTTCTTGGGCTTTATGTAATCTCTACATTCCTCGTGGAGATAAACTAAACCTCGTGCAATGTCCAAATTCCTAAAGATACTTGGAATCGGGTCTTCCAGTCAAGTACCTTCCGTTTATTTTTGGATTTACTAGTGAATAGTAAGGAATCTGGAGAGTCGTTAGCATGTAATCATAAATCAGCAACCGTCCAGATCCTTTTACATAAAACCTTTGAAGCCTGATCAAATTCCAATGTTGTATGTTTCCAAGATAATTGATTTTCACTCGGAATTGCTTATCACCTTGTCTTGAATCTTCCAATTTCTTTATGGCAACAACTACAAGCGTACAGTCTCTTAGAGATCCTTTGAACATTGAACCGAATCCTCCACTCCCTAACTTAGACCATAAATCCCTTGTTGCAATCTTCAACTCCATCTAACTAAATATTCTATGAAAAGATTTTGAGGAATCTGCACACCTCTCCATCAATTGTAGCTGATAACTCTGTCACCTTAAAAATGAAAACATACTCAAACCAATGGTGAGAGCTAGAGCACTCACAATACTTGTGATTTTGAGTTAGGAGGACAATTTATGAAACCTTGGAAGTATAGAGGTAGGTTCTTGAATGGAGATATTCCATCTAATTTTTTATGGAGAGCTATGCATGTTTATCAAGTCTCTAGACTACATTTTTTAGCGCCCTAAAGGCGAATTGAAATTAAATGCAGTACACGTTTGGAATAAATGGTTAATTTCTCTCACCATCATTTTTTTTTATTAAAAGGGAGCAGTTATCTTTTCTTAAATAGTGTTTTTTATCTAATCTAATTTTATTGGCTAAGTTGCCAGCTATATTTAGTTTGTTCTTATCTAATGTTTTATTACATAGTAAGTTTCATAGTAAGTTTCAAGGATAAGCTTCCAAGCATGTAATAAATTTCTAATTATAGACAATTTGCTTTAGAAGAAAAATTATATCAAGACCTTTATATATGAGGAGTATGTAATGTTTTTAAAAATAATGAATAGAAATTGAAGTGTTTTCTTTATGAATGTTGTAACATTCGAACTCTAGTTTCTATCCTCCTTCAAATTGGTACTAGAGCAAGATTGGACACTAAAGAGATCATGGAAGATTTTAGTTTAGAAAGAAAAGGAGGGATCAAAAATAATTGCTGCAAGCATCAGAAATAATAATTAATTAATATCATAAGTAATCACAATAGGAGAAGTCATCAAATCATACTACAACAAATCAGATCTTAAGCATGGTAATAAGCAAAAGTCTCTCTCAGCCTCAAATACCATATTCACAGGTAAAAATTATGATTTTTTATCTATTAAGATAAAGACTCTATTTTGTTCACAAGAAGTTTGGGATCTCGTAGAGAATGACTTTGCAGAATCCCCTGATCAAGCAACTTATCAGGCTTTGTCACAAGCTGAAAAATACCAACTTAGAGATAATAAGAAAAAATATGCATAAGCCTTATTTTTAAGTTAACAAGAAATCAATGAGTCTATTTTCCCTGCGGTTGTAGCAGTAACTAGATCTAAAAGGGCATGTGATATTTTACAAACAACTTATGATGGAACAACTAAGGTAAAGGTTGCTAAATTACAAACTCTCAGGAGATGTTTTAAGAATTTACATATGAAGGATTATGGGTATGTAGATCATATTTTTAGTCAAGTTACAAATACAGTTAATCAAATTGGATCACATGAAGAGGAGATAACTAATCAAAAGTTTGTAAAAAAAAGGTTTTGTGGAGCCTACCTAGTAAATTTGATGCTATTATAGTTGTTTTAGAAGAGTCCAAAGGTCTAATGCAAATATTTGTAGATGAGCTAACGAGATCTTTATTATCCCTTGAATTTAGAATGAATACAAACAATAATTCCTCTTTAGAGAATGTGTTTAAATCTTAGATTTTATTAAACAAAGGTAGAGGAAGGTCAAGCTCTAGAGGTAAGCGTAGAAATAATAATCACAAAGGTCAAAGGACTAGTCTAGATCAAGGTTAAAGGACAAATCAAAATTTTAATTCTTACAACTCTAGAGGATGCAACAATAACTAGAACCAATATTAAATTCAAAGATATGATCAAAACCAACAACATTCTTAGAGGTATGATAAATCAAATTTTCAATGTTTTTACTACAAGAAATTTAGTCATTATCCATATGAGTGTAGAAAAATCCAAGCAAATGTGAATAAACAAAATGTAAATTTTTAAAATGTATCTAAAAGCAATTTTTGGTTAGTATTCATGACATGTCATGTTGCTTAAGAGAGCACTAGTGATGTGTGGTTTTTAGACAATGGGTGTAGTAACCACATGACTAGAAATAGACCTTTGTTTACAAGTTTAGACAATTTTGTGAAGTCAGAAGTAATGTTGGGTAATGATAATAAAGTGTTAGTTACGGGTAAAGGTATAATTAACTCTTTTATAAACTATGGAGAAAGAAAGCATATCCTAGATATTTATTTTGTGCTCATATTGAAGAACAATCTCATGAGTATTAGACAACTTATATAGAAGGGTTATAGAATTTTTTTGATAATAATGTTTGTATCATATTGATTAGACCTCATAGTGATAGGTTAATTGTAAAGGTTGAGATGACCAAGGATTAAATGTTTCTAGTCTAGATTAAGAGTGAAAGTCAAAAGACAACCCAAGGAGACCCCACTCAAGAGGAAATAAATTTGAAGACAACATATTTAGACCAGACATGGCTCCAACATCTAAATTATGGTAACCTTCATTTTGGATGTTTTAGTTTACTATAGAAGAATTAGATGGTGAGAATCTATTAGCACTAATTGAGGAACTAGACAGTTCACGTGAGAGTTGTATTATGGTGAAACAACATGGGAAAGTTTTCCAATATGGGTTTCTTATAGATCAAAGCCACCATTAGAGCTTGTGCATAGTGATTTGTGATGACCAATGCAGATTCCATTAGGAGGAAGTTTTTTTTTATTTTCTAACTTTTATTGAGGATTTCAGTAGGAAAACATGGATTTATTTTCTTAAGAATAAGTCTGAAGCCATCAAAATATTAAAGTATTTCAAAGCAATGGTTGAAAAATAGAGTGGTCAGTACATCAAGGTACTCAATTTAGACAAAGGTGGATAATACAAGTCAAATGATTTTTTAGATGATTGGAGATATCATGGAATTAAGAAGCAATTTACAACAAGGTACACACCATAGACAAATGGTGTTGCAGAGAAGAAAAATAGAACAATAATGAAGATTCATAGGAGCATGTTAAATTCCAATAATTTTTCTAATGAATATTGAGTCGAAGTAGTAGCATGTGTAATGTATATTCTAAACAGATGTCCTACAAAGAATGTAAAGGATAGAATTCCAAAGGAAGCATAGAATGGTAAGAATCATAACATATCTCACTTAATAATTTTTGGATGTGTGGCATATGCACATGTATCGAAGAAATAAGAAGAAAACTAGATGATAAAGGCAAAAAATGTATTTTTATTAGTAATAGTGAGTAGTCAAAAACCTACAAATTATATAATCCCATTACCAAGAAGGTCATTAGTAGAGATGTCGAATTCAAGGAAGAAGAATTGTGGGATGGAAGTGGTGATAGATCAATTAAAATTGTAGTAGAAATAACTCAAAATGAAGAAGAATAAGAAGAACAAAGTGTGCAAGGTGGTTAGCCAAGACCACAAGTAGTTATAGGTACTCCAATAAGAAATTTTCAAGGAGACAATTTAGGAGTTGAAAACACCTAGGAATTTTGTATAAGGTGATCCACCAAGCCATGTAGGCCATCCTATTCCTAACTCACAAGTAAGTGATGAATCTAATCCTACACTATCCTCACTAAGATCTCATTATAGAGGTAAGAAAATAAGAAGTTTTAAGGAGATTAATGATTAGGGTGAAAAAATAGATTTACATTCAAACTTTTCTCCATTTTCTAATGATCAAATATATTTTGAAGAATCGATCAAGGAAGAAAATTGGATGAAGAGATGGATTCCATTGAAAGGAATGAAATATGGGAGCTAGTAGATCTACACAAAGGTAAAGATAATATAGGAGTCAAATGGGTCTATAAGACCAAGTGCAATGCAAAAGGAGAAGTTTAAAAGTACAAAGTAAGATTAGTAGAAAAAAATCTTTTCTCAACAATATGGAATTGATTACAATGAGAATTTTGCACTGGTTACAAGGCTTGATACAATCAGAGTTGTCTTAGCCATAGTAGCACAAAACAATTGGAAAGTTTACCAAATATATGGAAAATTAGCATTTCTAAATCTATTTTTTGAAGAGGAAGTTTATGTTCAACAACCACTAGTTATGAATTGTATGGGCATGAAGACAAAGTATATATTTGATATATCTCTTTATCGTCTCAAGCAAGCACTGAGAGCATGAAGTAGTCAAATCAACTCATACCTAATTAGCAATGGATTCACCAAAAGTAAAAATGAGCCCACACTATATCTAAAGGTCAATGAGCAATGTTCAATTTTGATTGTGTGTTTATATGTTGATTATATAATTTTTACTAGAAATTTATTTGCATTCATGTTTAAAATAGTCATGAAGAGAGAGCTTGAAATGACAAATTTAGGATTGATGAGATGTTTCCTAGGCATTGAAATTGTTTGGTCAAATAATCATTTATTCATTTATTAATCCAAATATGGAAAGGATGTGTTTAGAAGATTCAAGATGATGAAATATAAACCAACAACAACTCCTATTGTAATAGGAACTAAACTTAGTAAAGAAGACAAGGGATCCAATGTTGATCAAACAATGTTCTAAAGACTCATTGGAAGTTTGATGTACCTCATAGTCACAAGGCCAAATATAATGTATAGTGCTAGTATAGTTTAAATATTTATGGAGTCACCAAAAAACTCACACTTGCAGTTGGGAAGAGAATTTTGGGATATGTAGCAGGAACAAGACATGGAATACTATATTCCACAACTAATTATTTTAATTTGATTGGCTATACTAATAGTGATTTTGTAGAAATAATAGATGATAAGAAAAGTACTTTAGAAAGTAGTAGATGATAGGAAGGGTGTTTATATATTTACATGGTAATTTTGATTACTATTTGGTTTATTTTGGTACTAATAGTGTTGATAAGACATTGGACATACAGTGTTTTGTTGATCCAGATTGGGTAGGTGACTTGGATAGTCTAAGGTCCACTAGTGGGTATGTGTTTATTTGGAGGAGAAGTGAGTTGAATGAGTAAGAGATGGTCTACAGATGCTTTATCCACAACTAAAGTAGAGTATATGTCTGCTACGCATGTATTTAAGGAGGGAGTTTGGTTACAAAGGTTGTGTACAGGTATTAGTTTTTATTGCAGGACTATTCAAATTGGTTGTGATAGCTCAAGTGTAATATGTTTGGAAACAAATCTTATGTATCATGTACAGACTAAGCATATGGATGTTCAAGACCATTTTTCTCATGAAATGATTGTTAATGGATAGATAGATCTAAAGAAGATTGACACTCAAGTGAATGTTGAATATTCACTTACTAAACATGTGAGCACAAATAAGTTTACATGGTGTAGGGAGGCCATGGGCCTTGTTCCTAGTACTTAGTTGTTCTATTTTTCCCTATGGATGTATTTACAATGTATGATGTCAAGTGGGAGAATGTTAAGATTATAGTACTATCAACCTTGTAAATCTTGTGTATTTAATTTCTCCTAATATTGTTTGTAAATCATTCATAAGGGAAGAGGTATTCACCAAGAAGAAATAAAACCATATTTACTACTATAGTAAATAATTTATTACTTGCAATAATAATTAATTACTTACCTATAGGTTGTTATAGAGTTACATTTACTTGTTAAGGCATCATGATAATAGTAAATAGGTGATTTAGAGAATCTAGGTGCCCATCTCGAGGGGATGCTTAATTTAGTGAGTTATAACAACTATCATAAGTTGTAAGAGCATCTATGACTTCCCAACAACCTATCATAAGGTGTAAGAGATTCTATGATAGTTTATAACAGCTATTATTACATGTAAGAGTCTATTTTTTGCCCTAGATACCCATGCAAGGAAGTTCTTTATGACATCCATAAGAGGTGTGTAAGAGTCCACAATAACCATGCATGCATGTTTCCCAAGGTGGTGGTGTGGGATTTTGTCTAGATATGGTACCATTTTTATGGATAGCTATTTTTCTAGATATATTTGATGCATTGTATATGTAGTTTGTAATTGTTCAAACTTAGTACACAAGTGCTACCAAATTGAAGACTAAAGAGGAGATTGGAGTGTCAAATGTAATCCCTATTTGAAGATAATATAGACTTGACCTTATTCTCTTACTAGAGTATTTTATCCAAAAGGGTTTTCTCCATGTAAACACTATGTTATGTGTTTGGTCTTGTGTTCTATATTTCCTTGTGTTGGTAATTTTTTCTTTCATGTAATTTACAAATGATTATGCACTATTTAAATCAGATTTATAGTTGATTTCAGATTTCCATTATATAGTTGTTCACCTTCATTTCTAACAAATTGCTATAGTTGAACTCTCCAAGATGTGTTTTAGCCTATACAAATAATGATTAAATTATTTTGGTATCTTATAAAGGTGATACAATAATTCTATGTGGTAAAAAATCCTTCAAACATGTATCCAACACAGAAAAATGCTCACATGAGCGGAAAAAATGCCATGTTTTAATTAAAAATGCCTAAAAGTTGTGTCTTCTAGAATTCCAAAGTGTGTTTTTTTGGTTTGGCATCCATTTTGGCATTTAATCTTTTGCCTTTTGATATTTGTGAAGATGGGGGAGGTCTTAGCTACTTTCTCCATGTTTGGAAGAGGTTAGAAATTTTTTGTAAATGATGACAAAGCCATCATAGTAAGACATAACATGTGTATGCAAATTTGACATTAAAATGGAGTGCTTGTTGACATGTTCTTTAGATCTTTAATGCATTTTCAGATCTTGTTGAGACCACGATGGCCATTATAAACATCTATTCTTCCTTATTGCTTTAATATTGGAATGAGGAGTCTTTTCTACCTAGACTAGATTTCTTAATGTGATTGTGTTTTATTAAGGGTACTAATGAAGAGGACAGGGATAAACTAGGTAGTTTTCACAATGTTTGATAGTCCTATTCCAATGGCAGACTTGAAACTTGAATCAAGGCACTCACCCTCTTGAAATCAATCATATAGGGGGACTCTTGACACTTGACATAACATGCCCAAAATCTCCACCAAGGACACAAACTAGTATACATGACACTTTCTTCATAGGCTACTCTAACTCCTTATAGGTGTGTTTTTAGGACTGCAAGAGATTACTTACAATTTAGGCACTTTCAAGACAATATCATCATTGTTTGAGATACCCTTTTGGATGTTCTACAACATGTCAAAGACTCACTATGGGTTGTTTTGTAACATGTGCCACTTTCAATAAGGCAGACCTACTCACAAGAGCCTAATTAGGCATAAATTACAAAGCAACCACCCTTGTTTTGACTCACAAAACTTTTTGAACAATTGGAACATGTAAAAGGCATGGTAAAACCAAGGATTTTGTGGGTTTTATGTCCTCACAGTTCACTGTGACAAATATGGCTACTGTTGTTCCCTTCAACACACTCCTAGCACATGGTTTCATTGGGTTTCTCAAAAAAACATCAAAAAATCTAATTCACTACCCAAAACTATTGCATATCATGAAAGAACAAATAGTATTAAAGCCATTCCACCAATCTAGAAGGTTGGGAATCAATGGAATGGTGAGAAAACCATGATTTTTTGTCAGAAACCCTAGAAGAGGATTTATTAACAAATTTAAGAAAAATGACTGTAACTTTATTCTATAGTTGTTTCAAAGCCTCAAAATAATTGAATTGGAAAGTTTACTCACCCTACTTTCTGGAAATCATCACTTGACTCAACAACACATCTGTACAGAAGATTTGTAGAATTTGTAACAACGATCAAACACAGGAAATGGTAGAAACTAAACTTTGTTTATTGATTTCCTCCTCCAATCACCTTCATACATCCAATATGAACATCTTCAATTCTTTTTGAAGCCTCCATTGACATGGCAATTAGTTGGAGGGTAGTTTTGATTGGTGAGAGGCTAGAAAACTACCCTGCAACCACCATTGCCCTTGTTTTGTCTTTTGTTGCAACTAATTGCATTTTGATTTATGTTTATAAGGTATTTAAAACCCTTTACAAGATAGATAATCCTTTGACAAGGCATTCAACTCTTAACATGTTTTCTAGGTGCCATTAGAGGCTACAAAAGACATAAAACTTTCCTTATTTGACTACCTTTCTCAACAATTATTGGCATCAATCATGAAGTGATCATGACATGGTTTCCAACCTTATTACAAATGCATCCAAATGGTCTTCAAGACCTTATTACAACATTGGACAACATGAACAACATGAAAACAAAATGTGGATCCTCATGATCCTCTTGGTGCCCTTGCAACATACTCTCGGGATAGAAAAGCACTCAAGTCCCTTGAGGAAGTAGATCACCAACTATGGTCCCATGCTTCAAGATATCTTCTTCACTCATCCAAGTGGCATCTTCAGCAGGTAGGCCACTCCATTTGACAAGGAACTGCTTATAAGGCTTTTTTCTAGTCTTCTTGATCACCTTGGTGTCCAAGATGATTTCCAACTTCAATGGTTGGCTAGGGGGTAGGTCCTTAATCCATCTTTCATCTTCTTGGGCTATCAAACCTACATCTGGACCTACAACATTATCACCCTTGTATGGAAATAAGTCTGCAACATTGAAGATGGGAGATATAGCCAAGCCTTGAGGAAGTTTAATCTCATAGGCATTGGACCCAAACTTATGCACAATCTAGCAAGGACCAATCTTCTTCATGAGGAGTTTTGTTGGCTACCCCTTTGGAAGTCTTTCTCTCTTCAAGTGTGCCATGACCAAGTCTCCCACCTTGTACTGCACATCTCTCTTCCTCTCATTGGCTTTCTCCTTGTACTTCTTAGTGTTCTTTTGGAGAGTCTCTCTCACACTATCATGGATGTCCTTCATGGCCAATGCAAAGTCTTCTCCTTGAGCACTTCTCCTCTCCAATCCATGTAGATCCCTTCATTCAAGAATCCCTCTTGGATGAATCCCACAGACAATCTCAAATGGACTTCTTCCTGTGCTCCTATTGGTGTAATCATTATAGGTAAATTTTGCATGAGGGATGATCATATCCCATGCCTCTCCATGCTACTTTGTGAGACATCTAAGAAGATTTCCCAAGGAGCTATTCACGATCTCAGTTTGGCCATCAGTCTGAAGGTGATAGGTTGAAGTGAAGGACAGTTGAGTGCCCAACTTCTTCCACAAATATGCCAAAAGTGGCCCACAAACTTAGGATCCCTATTAGTCACAACGTTGAGAGGCAAACCATGTATTCTAACAATTTCTTTGAAGAACAAACCAGCAATATGAGAATCATCATTAGTGCATTTACATGGCAAAAAGTGTGCCATCTTACTATACCTATCCACCACAACAAAAATGCTATCAAAACTTCTTTAAGTCCAGGAAGACCCAAGACAAAATAAATGCTGATACTTTCCATGGCCTATGAGGAATAGGAAGTGGCTGATATAGACTAGCATTAGATGATGTTCCCTTTTCTCTTTGACATATACTATAACCTGTTGTGATGTTCACAACACGCCCCATTTTGCCCCTTAGCAAAATGAGGACCCCTGTTGTTGCTTTGCTTTTTTTGCTTCTGCTTGTGTTTGTTTTGTCTGGTGGTAAAGGGAAAAGAGAGTCAGATTTGTAAACCTTGTTAAAAATATGGAAAATTGCACTTTCAGTACCATTGCATAATATGGTTGGATTCCTTGTAAAAAATGATCCAGGGTTGCTTTTGAACCATCTTAAAATTCATCATATTTTGCAAGTTATGATCATTTAGGTAAAATGTACTATCAGGTTTTGCATGATAAAAAGTCAGTTGTTTGCCTTTTTTCTTGTTGGCATTCGTTTGAAAAATTTCAAAAAATTTCATACTTAGTGGTTCCGGGTCGTGGGCAATTTTGTCTGGGTTCCACTCTGTATGTTACATTTGATTGTTTTACAGAAAGTGCATCGGGCACTTTGCTCACCATTACTTATTCATTGGAAGTGTTTTTACAGGTTTGAACCTGCGCGTTGAACCATCCGATTGAACCTTTTTTGGTTCAATGGTTCGGGGTTCAATTGGTTTGGCATGCTAAAAAATGTCTAAAAGGGGGTGGGCTGTTATTTCGTATTACAACGTTGAACCGCGCATTGAACCTTCGCATTGAACCTTTTTCTTGGTTCAAATGTCCAAAGTTCGTGGGGTTCATTTTCTTTTTAAACAGTCGCTATGCTGCGTTGAACCACTGCATTGAACCACCATGTTGAACCTTTTTCTTGGTTTAATGGTTCAAATGTTCAATAGACGGAGAAGCTTCAGCAGGACTGTCGCCGATGGTGTGCCATCGGCATAACATTAACTATCGGAGTATTGTTTTTGACTTTCACCGATGGGCGAAGTCACGCAGATAAATGGAAAAGGACTTGACCGGATATAAAATGAATGACATCGGCAACACTCTTGCCGATATAAGTCATCGGCGTAACATAGAGCATCGACCGAGTTTGAATTCATCGTGCCAAAGGGTATAGTCTCGCCGATAGCCAAGGGCTATCGGTATAGTAGTAGTTGTCGGCCAAGTTTTTTGGGCCTTTGCCGATGGGCAAGGTCAGGCCGATGGAAGAAAGGGAGGGAGGACTTAGCCAAAATGCGAAGGATGGGAAGATGGATATCGGCGAAACTCTCGCCGATATCAAGTATCAGCGTAGCGTATGCAATCGGCGGTGGTCGAAAATCCTTTGCCAATGGGCAAAGTTGGGCCGATACAAGGAAAGGTAAGGATGTTGAGGTCATCAGCCAAGGTAGAGGCATCAGAGGAGGAAGATTTAGAGTTCGCCGATGGCGAGAGTCTCGCCGATGGAACAAAGCAAAGAGCCATCGGCCTAACAATGAGGATCGGTGGAAGGAATATAGAGTTCGCCGATGGCGAATCTCTCGCCGATGAGGAGGAAATAAAGAGAAAAGACCATTGGCCCATGTATTTTGAGACACACCGATGGGCAATATCAGCCTGATAAACATAAGGAAAAGGCAAAAGAGAAAAGGGCCATCGGCCTAACAATGAGGATCGGTGAAGAAGATTTAGAGTTCGCCGATGGCGAATCTCTCACCAATAAGAAGGAAACGCAAGCCAATAAGGCTATCGGTGTAACAAAAGGTATTGGTCGGGGAATTCATGTCCTCGTCGATAAAGGGATCTCCCGCCGATGGAAAGAAACATGGAGGAGGAAATAACGAGTAAGGCCATCGGCCAAATAGCGATGATCGGCCAGGGTATTTTTTGGGCTCGCTGATGGTGATTCTCACGCCGACGGGAAGGAAATGGAGTGGTGGGAATTTTAAACCATTTTTTGGTGCCCGTTGTTTTTTTCTGGTCAGCGATGGTTGACCCATTTCATTTTGAGTAGTCTATATACATTTTAAACATGTTTTTGAGGGTTTTTTGAGCCAGATTTCCACATTTTTTTTACACAGTCACCCTGATTTAAACAGATATTTTAAGTTTCTCACTGTTCATTTGATAAATATGGTACTTATTGCTTGTCTTGTCTTGTATGCTTGCAGTTGAGGAAGCAGCTGGAAATTCAACATAGTGACATCATGGAGGAAGGAAATCTAATTTCAGGAGCAGGAAGATAAAGATGAAGTGTGAAGAAGTCAAGGCCAACCAAATGAAGAACAAGGTTGCAGCTGAAGGTATTACTACAACAAACAAACAGAAGTTATTGCTGAGCTGCCAAAGCTTCTCAGAAGGGGCAATATTTCACCCAGATTTGACACTGCTCAGAGATATTTTTGAAGAACTGGTTCACCTATATTTATTGCTGTAACTAGGGGTTTGAACGAGGGGTTTAGTTAGTTTTTTTGCTGTAGTGAGGACAATTAGAAAGCCTTTATAATGTGCCTCTCTACACTGTAATATTTTACACATGGATTTTTAATATTTTGCCAGAATTATAGAGTCTTTCTAGGCATAGTTTAGTTTAGAGGAGGTCGCCTATTGTCTACAGTAAGGTGCGCGTGGAATGTCTGGCTTCCTTACTGTATCTGTAAAGCTTGTAAGTTCTCTGTAGTTTGATCAATGAAACTAAGAGTCATTCCTACATTGTAAATCATGTATGACTATTTGTTTCTAATACAATAGAATCTGGAGTTCTGCATCTATCTTCTGAGTGTTCTCCTGCTCTTCTTTATGTTTTGAAATATTATCTTTGAGAGCTTGCAATTTTAAATGTATGTTTGTGAAAATGCTCAGGACTTGCATTTAAGGTTTTTACTGTGGATTTGATCAAATTGCTGTAGTATTTACATAGTGCATAACAGAACAATTAGATCCTTCGGTAGAGTAAATGAGGTATAGATTAGATCTTTCTAACTTTTCCCAACCCATCTAAAATATTTAGCTGAAAACGTAGAAATCAAAAGGAAATTATCTCAAATTTCAAGAAGTATGCATAACCAAGTTAAAAGTAGACAATTTTCATAAATGTATGAAGGAGAAAGTTGCAATAATTCAAGAAAACCATCTAAAACTTGCAGCATAGTAACACTTTTATGCAAAGGAATGAAAAGCATTGACATATCTCATGATCTTTTGCATAATCTTAGTCCAGTAAACCACAAAGAAGCTCTAAACTACGTAAGGCCCCTTGAACATTACAGCTTCACATTCACCAACTGAACTTGACCAACCGAACCATTGTAGACTTGGGATTAGTTGAATCTCAAATGATTCCTTCTTATCTTTCAAGTATAGTTTCAGTTCATTATATGTGAATTTTAACTTATTGTTATGATTGCATCAAAACAATCATCAACAGTTTTCTGGTGCTAGAAGGAGGGCTAGAAGGCTGTACATTGCAATCATCAACATAACCTTCAACAAATTTTCTGATATCTGATTGCATTTTTGGCCAAAAATAAAATGTTTTCACCTATTCAAGTGTTTTATCCAACCCAAAGTGGCCTCCTAGACTACCACAATGCTTCTCTTTAATGATTTTCTCCCTCATGGAACACCTAGGAACACATAATTGGCTGCCTTTGAACAATAAACCTTGCTTCCACAAAAACTCAGAAAAATCTAAATGATAAGAGTCTGAACACTGAGAACAAACTTCATATACCTCCTTGAAATCCTCATCATCCTTGTACATGTGTTTGAGGGAATCAATTCCCATGCTTTGCAACTAAATCTCTTGCATCATACCCACCCTTCTACTTAATGCATCTGCCATTTTATTGGCCTGCCCCTTCTTGTACTTGATGGAAAAGGTATATGCTTGAAGTTGTTCAACCCATTTCATGTGTTTATGACTGAGTTTCTCCTATGAATTCAGAAAACTAAGTGCATGATTATTAGTGTAAATAATAAACTCTTTAGGCAAAATATAGTGCTCCATTTCTTCAAAGCTTACACCATTGCATACAACTCCAAGTCATAAGTAGAGTACTTTCTTTTGGCATCATTTAGTTTTTCACTAAAGAAAGCAATTGGTCTACCCTCTTGACTCAATAAAACCCCTATAGCAAGGTTACTAGCATCACATTCTACCGTGAAGAACTTATTAAAATCAAGCAAAATAAGAATAGGTTGTTGTGCTACCTTCTTTTTTAGAATTTCAAATGACTCATTAGTTGCCTTCATCCAAGAAAACTTACATTTTTTACCTCCTTTGATGGTGTCTAGAATGGATACAAATATATGACTAAATCCTTTTATGAACTTCCTATAAAATGTTGCCAATCCATGAAAACTTCTCACATCACCTGCTATTTTGGGAGTTGACCAAGACAAAATGGCCTCTACCTTTGTTGGGTCCATCTTCAAATTACCTTGGGAGATGATAAAACCAAGTTACGTGAGTTCTTTCTTCATGAAGACACTCTTCTCCATGTTAATCATCAATTTCTCATCATGTAATTTCTTCAAAACTTAATCCAAGTGCTCCAAATGCTCTTCCTTTGTCCTGCTAAACACAAGAATGTCATCAAGATATACCACAACAAATTTGCCAATGAAATCTTTCAACACCTCATTCATAAGGCGCATAAAAGTACTTGGGGCATTAGATAGGCTAAATGGCATCGCCAACAACTCATAAAGACCCTTATTTGTTTTAAAAGAAGTCTTCCATTCATCCCCTTGCCTTATCCATATTTGATGGTACCCACTTTTGAGATCAATTTTGGAAAAATACCGAGCCCCTCCCAAACAATCTATTAAATCTTCAATTCTAGGCATTGGGAACCTATATCTTATGGTGATCTTGTTAATTGCCCTAGAATCCATACAAATCCTCCACTCACCATCCTTTTTAGGGGATAGGACTATTGGTAGAACACATGGGCTAAGGCTCTTTCTCACCAAATCCTTATCCAACAACTCTTGCACTTGCTTGGCAATTTCTTCATTTTGAGATGGTGTCATCTTGTAGGCTACTTTGTTTGGTAATGTAGACCTTGGTATGAAGTCAATTTGATGGCTTATGTCCCTAATAGGTGGAAATGCATTAGGCATCTCCTCTACCATGATACCCTTGTATTTCTCTAACACTTGTTGTACCTCCTTGGGAACCTCTTCCTTACTAGGACCATGCAAATCAAGACTATTTTTAGGCTTCAAAATCAGAGCATACCCTTGGGCTCCTTCCTACTTAAAGGTGTTAAGAAACTCTCTCCCACATACTATCATGACACTTGACCAAAAACTGTTTTCCACACTCTCATCTAGCAAATGATCCATTCTATACTTCCTACCATTCTTGGTTATGATGAAAGAATTTGACCTCCCATCATGTTTAGAATGAACATCATATTGCCAAGGATGTCCTAACAGCAAATGACAAGCATCCATGGGGATTATATCACATAGAATCTTATCCTTATACTCCCTATCTCAAACTCTACTCAAGATTGTTCATCAGCTAAGACTTGTTGTCCCTTATTCAACCATGACACCTTATAGGGACTAACATGAGGAAGTCTTCTCAATTTCAACTTATCTACCATCTCAATAGAAACTAAATTTTTAGTTGAACCTGAATCAACAATTACCTTACATATCTTACCATAGGCCTTGCATGTGGTTTTGAACAATGTCTTCCTTTGAGGGGGTTCTTGTGTTTGAGGCACCTTCAACATGGTTCTCCTCATCATCAAGCTTTCTCCATCATAGACTGGAGCTGTACTTCAAATTGGAGAGTTAACACTTTGGTAATCTTCCTCTTGAATCAGTTGGTTCCTTCTCTCTCCTCCATGAGAGCTTGAGGCTTTTTCAAGACACTTGTTCATGGTGTGCCCTACTTCGTTGCAACTTAAACATCTTGCTGTGAAGACATTAGGACCTCTACCTGGTCCACCAAACCTACCCCTTCCATTAGGTCTCCTTCCTCTAAAGCATCCTCTTGAACCTAATTCTCCACTTTGTTCTTGGGAACTAGACTCCCTTTTATTATTTTGGAACTTATTTCTACCCCCAAAACTACCCCAACCTCTAAAATTTCTGCCCCCTCTACCTCTGTTTTGCTGCTCTCCTTTTCTCTTCAACTTTTCTACAACTCTTAATGCCATTTGGAAACATTTGTCCACCATCTCAAGAGTCAAAATACTAATTTCATCTTGTATACTAAATTTCAAACCATTAATATACCTTGCTACTTTGCCTCTTTCATCTTCTACATGTCCACATCTAAGAGAGAGTTTGTGAAACTCCTTCGTGTAAGTGGATACATCCATGTCCCTTTGTTTGAGGTTTTGCATCTTCTTGTAGATCTACACCTCATAATGTGATGGAAGAAATTGAGACTTGATTCTCTCAAACATTCTGCTCCAAGAAGTAATCATACTCTTTCCACTCTTCACCCTCTCACCTTGGGTGTAATTCCACCATGTGAGGGCAACACCTTTGAGTTTTGTTTTGGGAAAATTTACCCTCTTATTCTTAGGTACTTCCTTCTACTCAAAGTAATTTTTTAGGGCCTCAATCCACTCCATAACATCATCAGCATCCCTCTTCCCATTGAACATTGGGATCTCCATCCGAGCCTCCGAGGAATCCTTGCCTATGGACTTGATGTCTTCAAGAAAAGTTTTCTGATCGATAGCTATATCTGCCTCCTACCTTTGGGGCTCCTCTTCTTCTTCTCTTGTGTCCTATTCTCCATCAGATTCTTCATCCAATCTCTTTCCCTTCCTCATAGCTTTCAACTCAACCTAGAGTGCTTCCTTGACCCCAGCCTTTATCTTCTCTTCCATCTCTTGGAATTTCTTGGCCACCTCGGTGGTCATCCCTTTTGGAGGCATGATGCTAGACTCTCCTTCACTCTCCTCTACTGACATAAACCGAAACCTTGTTCACAACCCAATGACAGAACCTTTTATGGCTTTGATACCAATATGATGAAGAGGACATGGATAAACTAAGTAGTTTTCACAATGTTTGACAATCCTATTTTAATGGCAGATTGAAACTTGAATCAAGGCACTCAACCTCTTGAAATCAGTCATGCAGTGGACTCTTGACACTTGGAAAATCATGCCCAAACTATCCATCAAGGACACAAAATAGTATACATGATACTTTCTTCATAGGCTGCTCTAACTCCTTGTAGGCCTGTTTTGAGGATTGTCAAGAGATTACTTGTAATTTAGGCACTTTCAAGACAAGATCATCATTGTTTGAGATATCCTTTTGGATGCCCTACAACATGTCAAAGACTCACTATGGGTTGTTTTGTAACATGTGCCACTTTCAATAAGGCAGACCTACTCACAAGAGCCTAATTAGGCCTAAATTACAAAGCAACGACCCTTGTTTTGACTCACAGAACTTTCTAAACAATTGGAACATGTAAAATACATGGTAAAATGAAGGATTTTGTGGGTTTTAAGTCCTCATAGTTGACTATGACAAATATGGCTATTGTTCTCTTCAACACACTCCTAGCACATGGTTTTGCTAGGGTTTTCAAACAAACTTCACAAAATCCAATTCACTACCCAAAAATCTTGCATAACATGAAAGAAAAAATAGTATTAAAGCTATTCCACTAATCTAGAAGGTTGGGAATCAGTGGAATGGTGAGAAAACCATGATTTTCTGTAAGAAACCCTAGAAGAGGGTTTATTAACCAATTTTAGAAAAATAACTGTAACTTTATTCTATAGTTGTTTCAAAGCCTCAAACAAATTTCATTGGAAAGTTTACTCACCCTACTTTCTTACAATCATCACTTGACTCAATAACATGTTCGTATAGAAGATTTGTACAATCTACAACAATGATCAAACACACAAAATGGCAGAAACTAAACTTTGTTTATTGATTTCCTCCTCCAATCACCTTCATACATCCAAGATGAACATATTCAAGGGTTTTTGAAGCCTCCATCAACATGGAAATTAGTTGGAGGGCAGTTTGGATCGGTGGGAGGCTAGAGAACTACCATGCAACCACCATTGTGTAATGTCCCCTTCTAGTGAGTCCAAATTTTTCCTTCAACCTTGCACAATTCAACTCATAAAAGAGAACATTAGAGTTCCATTTTCTTTTCATTTCATCATATTAACAATATAACCACTATTCATCCATATTCAAATTGTAGATTCATGTCCTTATATACTGTTTCCAACTTATCATTTGTTCATACACTTCCCATGCTCCACCTTGATTGGGTTCTTGATTCCTTCTCATTAATCATCCTCGTCTTCCACCTAAGTACGGATGTATTAGGGCACATTTCATCCCCACGGAGGCCCAAAGGCTTCACACTACATGCGGTGTTCCTCACCATTTGGCTCGATGGAACTTCATGCAACACACGGCATTCTTCATTCCATCGAGAGTCACCTCACGTCGGGCACAATTATCATGAGCTCATAAATTATCATAGGCCCAAGAGCTTCACACTACATGCGGTGTTCTTCGTCTCTTGGCCCAAGGGACTTCACACAACACGTGGTGTTCTTCATCCACTTGGGGTCACCTACGTTCCAATATACATCCCTAATCCAACCCCTTACTTCGATGGATGGTAAGATGATTAATGAGGAGGCTCAAACACCTCTCTCGGTTAGATCATGAGTTGTGCCCCATAGCTATCCAATCTTATCATCTTGTGATCCCCCTTGGATCACAAGATGCCATGATATTTCTTATTCCATAATGGAACCTATCAATTTCATTGGCCTATGCCTTCATGTATATCCTTATGATCATTCATATAACTTTATTGCTCCATATATTTATATATATAAAGATTGTCTAGTGTTCCTTTGCATTTTGAATATAGAGATGACACTAATTTACATTGATGCATTTACATTACTCTTACTTTCATTTTATTTGTTTATGCATTCTTAAATGATGTTCATATTCTATCTTTAGTTTATTCTAGATTACTATATGTGCTTTCTCATATTCTTTCATTTATCTAAATTATAATAGTTCTATACCTTCCTTGCAATTTTATAATCACTATTATTTTATCTATATTTATCTTTATAAGTCTTTCATATTAGAAATGCAAATGTTGTTTCTAATGCATAAACGAACTTGTAATGCTATCAGCAAGATCTATTTATTGCTATCTATACTCAGCAATGTTATTCAAATCATAACATAAATATCTATTTTGACAATATAGGAGTAAAATCATTAATGCATACCTTTATGGGTTATTTGTTGACTGCTAAAAAGTCTGATTCCTTCAAATAGATTCACTGTTGTGTATTTCTTTAAAAGTATTGATATGTTCTTGGTCTGATCGTGTATTACTTGATCATTTGCTGATGTTTGAAGTGAAAATGTGTTGTTTGATGATTTCTTGGTGATCTGGGAGTATTATTCTTTTATTTCTCTATATCTATTTGTTTGGATATGAATGGAATTACCTCCTCGATCTCTAACTACTACGATGTATTTATAAGTTATTAAATCACTACCCTTTTGTATCTTTGAATAGTGTCTCTTATCAATGGTTTCCATCCTTATAAAATGCCTGTTCCTTACTAACCGGTGGTTCTTCGCTGATTATCTTAATCGTATATTTTTAAGATCCTTAAACTATTGTTTACTGATATCTTAATTGCTATCCCATCTGGCAGTTTATTAATAAATATTATCCTTGGCATGGACGCACATAGAGAGAGATATCAGGAGTTAATGATATTTGAGAGTAGAAGTTAATAGGGTAAAAATTAAGATTTATGAGAGATTATTTCTAAAGTCTAGCATTATGAAATCCAATTTCTATCGTAATAATAATATTTACTATTTATATTTATTTATACTTATTTATGATTATAATCATATTTAATCATTAATATTTGTTTTTATACTAATAATTATAATTGTCATTTACAATATATTATGATTCATGCATAATTGATTCAATTATAACTTGTTAGTATAGGGACATGACAACCCTCCCCACTCAAAATTGCTTGTCCTCAAGCACTTGCAATGAGTTCTTTCATTTCCTTACATTTTAATATTTACCTTCCCACATGTTGAGTCGAAGTCATGATTATGATCCATAATGAATAGTATTATGAACATATTTTAGCGAAGAACAAAATGATTGTGATTCCAATAAGTGACGAGACATTTTGAAAATTTGGAAAAATGAGTCTTAATGTTTTTGTAGAGAACTTAGATCTTAGAAGTGATAATAGATAGAGCGGAGATAATTTATGATAGACAAGACTATAGAAGAGAGAACATCCATGTTGAAGTATATGCACACAATTATATATAAATTTACGAAGTATACACAAGGCTTATACTCTTAATACATAATACACAAAAGTATACGAAACATGAATATCGTATGTAATACAAGCATACATAATACAAAGCATGAGGCATACAAAGTATTTGCATGCAATACATAAGGCATGAAGCATCCATGTAACACGCAAGTATACACACGAAAAGTATACATGTGAGTACAAGTAAGTTAGGAAGCGTGCATTTGAACATACATACATAAATCATGTAGTATGCATTTGCACATACAAAGTCATGGAGTATACATTCAAATACGTGCAATCATAAAGTACACAATTTAATACATAGAGAATGCACTCAAATATAAGTCACAAGGTATGCACTTAAATACAATCTAAGTCATACAAATACAAGTCATAGAGTATGCACCTGAATACAAATTCATAGAGTATACACTCGCATACAAATACAGGTCATAGAATATACACTTGCATATAAATACAACCATGGAGTAGACATTCAAATACAAGTACAAAGTCATAGAGCACACACTCAAATACATAGTCATCAAATATACTCAAGTATGAATACAAGTCATAAAGTAGACACTTGCGTACACCATCATGTTTGAATACAAAGTCAGAGAGTATACACTCAAATACAAATATAAATTACAGAGTACACCCTCAATTACAAATACAAGTCATGGAATATGCATTTGAATACATACTCATACAAAGTCATACTTGAATTCATAATCATACAGGGGCATTTGCATATGAATACAAGTCATACAATCACAACTTTTGTGTATACAAGTCATAAAGTAGACACTTGCGTACACCATCATGTTTGAATACAAAGTCAGAGAGTATACACTCAAATACAAATACAAGGCATAGAGTATATAGTCAAATACAGATACAATCATAGAGTATACACTCAAATACAATTACAACCATAGAGTATACACTCAAATATAAATGCAAAGCATAGAGTATACATTCAAAATATAAAGTATGCACTTAAATACAAATACAAAGTCATAGAGGATACACTTGAATACAGTTGAAAAGTCATAGAGCATACAATTACAAAGTCATAGAGCAAATGCTTGGATACAATTGCACGTCATAGAGCATACAAAGTCAAAGTACACAAATATAAAGTCATAATGAATACATTTGCATACAAATACACTCAATGAAGTATACACATAAAACATACACATGAATGTCCAAGTAGTATGCATATGAACACATATCAACATGAGAAAGCATACCAATAGGAAGCATACAAGTATGATGCAATACATGAAAATACACAAGATTACATAGATAGGAAGCATAAATATGCACAAGAATATACATAAACACACATCAACAAGAAGCATGAAGTAAAATACAATAATATACATAAATACATAGGAAGCATACAAGTAAGGTTAAAGCATGAAGTAATATAGATGTAAGGCATGGAGTATACACATGAAGCATAAATACATGGAGCATACCCATGCATGCAAATACAAGTTATAGAGTATATACTCAAATACATAAGTCATAAAGTAATGAATACACATAATTTACATTAATACATATAAGTATACTATCAGACAATTGGAAAGGGGAATTAGTGCATCCCATACTACATCGTGAACCCGTCCACCATTCCAAGGTCACCAAGTATACATATCGACACATGTAATACTAAAGCATACACTATGTAAACTACATCATATCCGTAATGCATAATGAAAGTTTAATCATACTAGGACTTGGATGAGAAACATGATAGGTCCGCCCGAAGCTATCCATGCTAAGTCTAAGAGCAGATATACCATCCCTCTTGGCCCCAAGTGGCAGACATGTGACTATTCCACATGGGGTGGTGTACTTAGTGGATAAACTTGTACCTACTTTCCCTATCCATGCTGCTTAATCCATACCTCTTATGATTGAAAACTCCTTCAACAACCAATCCATGTGGGGATTGGGGAAATGCTACAATAGGAGGCTCGTAGATTTTATTTTCTAAGCCCAAGGGAAATCACTCGCCCCCTTGGCTCCAAGTGGCCAGCTCAGAGTGGCATACTTAGAATTAAAACTAGTATCTGCTCGCCCTACTAGTATTTCTCCCACTCTTCCTCATGATTGCTTGATGAGAATTACATTAATTAATAGTCATGAAGAATACACATCATCTACAAAATATTCACATGGTTGCATAAGTTAGAATTATACTCACAGGATGGCAGGATGACTGCTCTGATACCACTTGTAATGTCCCCTTCTAGTGAGTCCAAATTTTTCCTTCAACCTTGCACAATTCAACTCATAAAAGAGAACATTAGAGTTCCATTTTCTTTTCATTTCATCATATTAACAATATAACCACTATTCATCCATATTCAAATTGTAGATTCATGTCCTTATATACTGTTTCCAACTTATCATTTGTTCATACACTTCCCATGCTCCACCTTGATTGGGTTCTTGATTCCTTCTCATTAATCATCCTCGTCTTCCACCTAAGTACGGATGTATTAGGGCACATTTCATCCCCACGGAGGCCCAAAGGCTTCACACTACATGCGGTGTTCCTCACCATTTGGCTCGATGGAACTTCATGCAACACGCGGCATTCTTCATTCCATCGAGAGTCACCTCACGTCGGGCACAATTATCATGAGCTCATAAATTATCATAGGCCCAAGAGCTTCACACTACATGCGGTGTTCTTCGTCTCTTTGCCCAAGGGACTTCACACAACACGCGGTGTTCTTCATCCACTTGGGGTCACCTACGTTCCAATATACATCCCTAATCCAACCCCTTACTTCGATGAATGGTAAGACGATTAATGAGGAGGCTCGAACACCTCTCTCGGTTAGATCATGAGTTGTGCCCCATAGCTATCCAATCTTATCATCTTGTGATCCCCCTTGGATCACAAGATGCCATGATATTTCTTATTCCATAATGGAACCTATCAATTTCATTGGCCTATGCCTTCATGTATATCCTTATGATCATTCATATAACTTTATTGCTCCATATATTTATATATATAAAGATTGTCTAGTGTTCCTTTGCATTTTGAATATAGAGATGACACTAATTTACATTGATGCATTTACATTACTCTTACTTTCATTTTATTTGTTTATGCATTCTTAAATGATGTTCATATTCTATCTTTAGTTTATTCTAGATTACTATATGTGCTTTCTCATATTCTTTCATTTATCTAAATTATAATAGTTCTATACCTTCCTTGCAATTTTATAATCACTATTATTTTATCTATATTTATCTTTATAAGTCTTTCATATTAGAAATGTAAATGTTGTTTCTAATGCATAAACGAACTTGTAATGCTATCAGCAAGATCTATTTATTGCTGTCTATACTCAGCAATGTTATTCAAATCATAACATAAATATCTATTTTGACAATATAGGAGTAAAATCATTAATGCATACCTTTATGGGTTATTTGTTGACTGCTGAAAAGTCTGATTCCTTCAAATAGATTCACTGTTGTGTATTTCTTTAAAAGTATTGATATGTTCTTGGTCTGATCGTGTATTACTTGATCATTTGCTGATGTTTGAAGTGAAAATGTGTTGTTTGATGATTTCTTGGTGATCTGGGAGTATTATTCTTTTATTTCTCTATATCTATTTGTGTGGATATGAATGGAATTACCTCCTCGATCTCTAACTACTACGATGTATTTTATAAGTTATTAAATCGCTGCCCTTTTGTATCTTTGAATAGTGTCTCTTATCAATGGTTTCCATCCTTATAAAATGCCTGTTCCTTACTAACCGGCGGTTCTTTGCTGATTATCTTAATCGTATATTTTTAAGATCCTTAAACTATTGTTTACTGATATCTTAATTGCTATCCCATCTGGCAGTTTATTAATAAATATTATCCTTGGCATGGACGCACATAGAGAGAGATATCGGGAGTTAATGATATTTGAGAGTAGAAGTTAATAGGGTAAAAATTAAGATTTATGAGAGATTATTTCTAAAGTCTAGCATTATGAAATCCAATTTCTATCGTAATAATAATATTTACTATTTATATTTATTTATACTTATTTATGATTATAATCATATTTAATCATTAATATTTGTTTTTATACTAATAATTATAATTGTCATTTACAATATATTATGATTCATGCATAATTGATTCAATTATAACTTGTTAGTATAGGGACATGACACATTGCCCTTGTTTTGTCTTTTGTTTCAACTAATTGCATTTTGATTTGTGTTTACAAGGTATTCAAAACCCTTTACAAGATAGATAAGCCTTTGACAAGGAATTCAACTCTTAACATGTTTTCTAGGTGCCATTAAAGGCTACAAAAGTCATAAAACTTTCCTTATTTGATTGCCCCTATCAACAATTATTGGCATCAATCATGAAGTGATCATGACATGGTTTCCAACCTTATTACAAATGCATCCAAATGGTCTTCAATACCTTATTACAACATTGGACAACATGAACAACATGAAAACAAAATGTGGATCCTCGTGATCCTCTTGGTGCCCCTGCATTGGGTACTATGTATTGTTCCATATTTATGCATGTTTATAATGTTTAATTTCCACATAGTTGATGGATAATTTTTCTCTATCTAGGTGAATTACATATGTTAAGTTGTTGATTCATCTATTTCTTGATTGGATTTAAGTGAAAATAAATTTTGTTTGACATATTGGCATCAAGGAAATCTATTTCTCAAGGGTAAAGTGTGGCTTAGCCACCTTGTTTACAAATCAAGTGGTATCAGAGTAGGTTTGTACAAATTGTGTTTTACAAGGACCAAAGATTTAGCAAGTTTTGTAGGTTCCTATGCATGGTTGTATTATTATATTTTATCTTATCTTTGTAAAAGGCAAGGTTGTTGGATCTTGATTTGTTACAATATATATATAGAAAGAAGAATCTAGAATGAAAATGTGCAAAGGTCACATACCCTCTAGGAGAAACAAAGACAAGGGAGAAAGATGATGTGTTTAATTCCTAGGTTGATCTTTGACTTGGGAGTTGCCAAGCCATGTTTAAGAGGATTCTTGAGTAGAGAATTATTTAATTAGTTCTTTGTTCTTAATATTTTACTGATCAAAAGGCTCCTTATTGGGGAAATGTGATCCAAAAATGGATCCATTCTTTTGTACTCTATAGCATTATTTTAAGTAGTGGCTAACTTTTTAAATGTTTTATTGTAGGGATAAAATATTGCACATATGGAATCATAGGTTGTTCTTGGACTTGGAAGTTGCCAAGCCATGTTTAGGAGGATTCTTGAGTAGAGAATTATTTAATTAGTTCTTTGTTATTAATATTTTAGTGATCAAAAGGCTCCTTATTGGGGAGAAGTGATCAAAAAATGGATCCATTGTTTTGTACTATATATCATTATTTTAAGTAATGGGTCACTTCTTAAATATTTTATTGTAGGGATAAAATATTGCTCATACAGAATCATAAGTTGAATTTTTTTATATTTAGATTCCTCTCCAAAAGTTTTGTGATTTAAAAATAGGTTACCATATTTCAATTACATAGGTGAGATTTATGGATTTGGGAAAGTTGTTGTTAAACTGCTTACATAGTGTGTTCTAGACACACTTCCTTCAAGAAATCTAGGATACTGAAGATAGATTCCTTGGGTTCTCTTTGTAGTTGTCTTCTTTGAACCCCCGGGTCTTTGAGATACATCTTCTTGAAGTATTGGATCTCCTTCCAAGATTTAAAAGGCTCAAAGCATGAGTTGTGGATCTAATGGTGTTTGCACAAGCCCCTCCTAATTCCTAGTGCCTCCATGTCATTTGTGACCCACATTGTTCTAGAAATTAGCTACGTGCTTCCCTCTTCTAAAGAAGCCTTAGTGTTCCATTTATGAACTTCAAAAATCTATCACATGTGAATCCTTTATGTATGTGGATCCCACCTCTCTATTTTGATTAACTTCACACTATTTCCTCCTTAGAAACTACTTGGTAGGCCAAAATTTCCCATAAGCCATTCATTATCCATCCAACAACATTAGAGGGCTTCTTTCTTGTGGTAATGATAGCATAGTAGGCCCCATAAAGCCACCACTCACCTCTTTCCTTTATTAGAGGTTTGTCTTGGAATTTACACATTGGCACCCTCTAAGTTGCGCAAACCATTGATTTATTGGTGGCATTAGATGACACAAATGATTTCACATTGCACATTTGTTTGACATTAGATTTCCCTTGTAACAGACTCATTTTGGGTATTTTTGGGGCCTCCTCCATGTTGGCACCTTCCAATTCACACCAATTGCTAATACAAAGTAACACCTAATGGTCCAAAACCTCTTGGCCTTCCTTAACATTGATCAAGCCATACCTTCTCTTCAATGATCTTCACACAAGAACACTAGCTTATTTGCTTCACCCAAATATATTTGACTAATTTATCAAACTAATTATATTGATCTGATATGGCCCTCTCTACCTCATGTCCAACACATTTCCCACTCATCTTAATGGTCGCTTATCATGAGATGCCTCTTTATCACTTGCACTAATTGGCCAAGATTAATTATCCACCGAATCACTTGGGTTCTCCATTCTCAAAAGTAATAGGTGGCATTTACATGTGAAGGAAGCCATCATGGTTTTGTTTGCCCACAACTATAATCCTTAATTGCCTATACTTTCCATCTCTCATCTGCCAATCTAGTATCAATCAAAGATCATCATATAGATGTTGTAGCCCTTCTAACATTTGTCCCTTCAATTCTTTCCTTTTTCTTTATTCCTTTGAAAGTTCCCTGGATCTTTTCTTGCAAATGCATGAAGACTTTTGTGGTTGTATAGATAAGGGCTTCACACTCTTGTAAATATCTTTTGGCATTTTAATATAGACTAAATTTTAGCTCTCTATACTAAAATGTTGATTGGTCATGGTTTGTTAGCCTATAGGAAATGTGAATGTGTTTTAACATTTTATTAAATTGTGTTCATATCTATGCATCTCCCCTACATTCCTATTCTAACAATATGGATGCATGCAAAATAATGTATAATCTTTTGAAAGCAAGAAGAGAAATGTCTCCAAACAATTTAAACACTAAATTCGTAAAAATATATTTAATTCTTGTCACTAAATAATGCACATAATTAATTTATTATATTAAAAGAAATCAAGAAACCCTTCATAAATTACTTTCCACAATACTAATGATATCATATCATAATCAAGACTAATAGTAATGATATCATATCATAATCTTACATATCTTGCATATCTCTTTCTAAATACACAAATTTAATAACTTCAAACAAAATATTTCTCTTACAACCTTTATGATCTGTTCTCCAAATTACCAAACGCCACACACGTTAAGAACAGGAGAATTTGACCACGGCACACACGTTAAGAACAGAAGAGAATTTGACCACGGCACACACGTTAAGAACACGGGACCTCGACCGCGGCACATGTTAAGGACCACATTTTCTGGCAGTCCTTTGACTGCTCATTATAAAAACTATTAACCTGGCAGCGTCAATGGTGACAAGAACAGCAGTGCAATATAAGATTTCTGAAGAGTCAATATTTAAAAAAAAAAGCACCACCGTTTAGTGCTGTGTTAATATTCTGCAAAAACGATGTCTGATTTTTCTTAAGAGTTTAATGTAGCGCTATACTTTAGCTAATATGCAAATGGGAAGGAACGGTCTACCAGGATATATGATTTTCGCTCTAACTGTACCAATTATAACTTACAACTGTGACGGGTTAGCTGCTGGTAGGGGATATTCTCTTTCCTTGGGTTCCTCGCTTGTTGGAAATCAGACATTAACTTCAAAGAATGGCACATTTGAGTTGGGATTTTTCAGCCCAAATGGAGTAAATAACTGGTATATTGGCATCTGGTATTTTGGAATACCAGAGAAGGTGATCGTTTGGGTGGCTAATAGGGAGAGTCCGGCGAAAAACAGGCCTGGCGTTTTGAAGCTGTCAAAACAAGGTAATCTGGGACTGTTTTGAAAGAACAGGTCCAATAAACAACAAAACATAACAGCAAATGAAAAACAGGGCAAAACAGAGTTAATAAACTCAGAAAAACATTTATCTAACTTGAATTATATTTCATCCAACATGTGGTATACAATAGCTTTGTTCAATCATATATAATTACAGAAAAACTTGAAGCCTGGAAGCTTCCATCTTTCTAGATTATTCTATATTTTAATTCTATAAAAGTTGGAATGTTCTATTAGTTTGATGGAAAACTCTAGATAAATCCTAACTTTCTATTGTGGAATACTCTAGACAACACTTGCTATTTCCTAGACAATCTTACTTTCCTTAACATCCCCTCTTAAGATTGGCTAGAATAATACAAAAAAAATACAAAAAAGAGGGGAAATACAAAGAGAGGGGAACATTATATTACTATCCCCCCTTAATGTTCACCTCTAATAGACCAAGCATTCCTCGTAATTTTAAGAATTTGGCTTCAGTCATACTCTTAGTGAAGATATCAGCTACTTGTTCTTCACTTGGACAAAATTGAAGATTGACAATAGATGCTTGAACAAGATCCCGAATGTAGTGAACATCAATTTCAATATGCTTTGTTTTAGCATGAAAAAATGGATTATTGGCAACCTGTATGGTACTTTGATTGTCACAATACATAGTGCTGGCTAAACTTTGTAGAAAACTAATTTCAAATAGGAGATTCCGAATCCAAACTGCTTCTTTGCCTGCTTCTTTTGCTGCTCTATATTCTGCTTCACATGAAGATAATGATGTAGTTGTTTGTTTCTTGCTGCTCCATGTAATAGGTCTTGATCCAAGATTGAAAACATAACCACCAGTAGATTTCCTATCATCTATATCACCACCCCAATCTGAATCAGTAAATCCAACCAAAGAAATTGAAGATTTATAGTCATAGAAGATGCCAAAGTGTATGGTTCCACATATATATCATAAAATTCTCTTAGCAGCCAACCAATGACTTTCTTTAGGTGCCTGCATAAATCTGGATATAAGATTGACTGCAAAACAAATATCTGGTCGAGTATGAGTTAGATAAACCAAGCTACCAACAAGCTGTCTATATAAAGTGGCATCTACACTCTTAGAAGTACATTCTTTAGTAAGCTTGACTCCAGATTGAAATGGGGTAGATGCTGGCTTGCATTCAAGCATGTTAAACTTTTCTAAAAGGTCCAAAGCATATTTTGATTGTGAGATGAACAATCCATCATGTAATCTACAAACTTGTAAACCAAGAAAATAGTTTAGTTCACCCAAATCACTCATATGAAATGTCTTTTTAAGATCTGATTTTAAATCATTAATGAGCCCAATATTTGGTCTAGCCATGAGTAAATCATCTACATAAAGCACAACAAGAAGAATCTCATCTTGAACTATCTTCACATAAAGATTTGGATCTGACTTGCATCTCTTAAATCCATGAAGCTGAAAATACCTGTCAATTTTCTCATTCCATGCTCATGGTGCTTGTTTAAGACCATAAAGTGACTTCTTTAATCTGCAAACAAGATTAGGATGTTGCTGATCTACAAAACCTGGTGGTTGATCCATATAGATTTCTTCATATAAATCTCCATTTAAGAAAGCATTTTTAACATCCATTTGATGGATATGCCACCCAAGACTTGCAGCCAAAGAAAGAATAATTCTAACTGTATTCATCTTAATGACAGGAGCAAATGTTTCTTCATAATCAACACCCTCCTTTTGATTGAACCCCTTAGCAACCAATCTAGCCTTGAATTTTTCTATAGCACCATCTGATTTAAATTTTATTTTATAAACCCATTTGCAACCAATAACATTCTTACCTTGGGGGCGGGGTACAAGTTCCCAAGTGTTATTCTCTATCAATGCATCATATTCCTCTTTCATGGCTTTCTCCCACTCTTTCTTTCCTCTAGCTTGCTCATATGAGATTGGGTCATTTACTTGTAAGACTTTGGCCATGAGAGCACTACCATTCCTTCCTTGGATTTTTGAGCCTTGTCTATATATTTCTTCAACACTCCTTGTCTTTTGTCTAGCTGAAATGTCACCTTCTTCATCATCACTACCTACAAAAAATTGCTGAGTACAAGCATTAGTAGTTTCATTTCCAATAGTATTATCATCATCAGTAGTGCTATCATCATCAATATTGGCTTCATTTCTTTCTAAAATATCTAAAAAATTAGAAACATTTGCTGTTGTAGAGTGAGAGGAAGTAGCTGTAAATTGTGAATACTCATCAAACTTTACATCTCTACTAACAAAGACCTTTTTTGTTATCAAATCATATAACCTGTAAGCCTTTGATTCTTCACTATAACCCACAAACAAACACTTATGACTCTTTGGTTCTAACTTTTCTCTCTTTTCATCAGGAATGTGTGCCCAAGTAGTACACCCAAATACTTTAAAATACCCTATGTGAGGCTTTCTACCACTCCATGCTTCTTCAGGGGTGATATTTGTGAGAGCTTTAGTGGGAATTCTATTCACAATATATGCAGCACAAGAAACAGCCAAACCCCAAAATTTGTTATGCAAACTTTTAAAATGCAACATACAACGAGCCATTTCTAAAAGAGTTCTATTCATTCGTTTAGCCACCCCATTTTGTTGAGGAGTATAAGGAACTGTTCTTTGCACCTTAATACCATAATTTTCACAAAATGACTCAAATGCATAATTGCAATATTCACCTCCATTATCTGTCCTTAAACACTTAATTCTTTTTCCACTTTGATTTTCAACTAATGCCTTAAACTTTTGAAAGACTTCAAATACTTCATTTTTCCTTTCTAAAAAATAAACCCATACTCTCCTGCTGTAATCATCAATAAAAGTGAGAAGATACCTGGCACCTGAAAGTGAAGGATACCCTGGTTCACATAGATCAGTATGAATGAGTTGCAATGGATAAATAGCTTTCCATGCTTTGCCTGAATCAAAAGGATCTCGATGATGTTTGCCTAACACACATCCTTCACACACACCTTCAGAAGTTGAAATTTTTGTTAATCCCTAACCATATCCATTCTAACCATGTCTTGTAATTTTCTATAATTTATATGTCCAAGTCTAACATGCCAAAGTTTTGACATATCATCAGTCTGAGCAATAAAAGCATGAGAGATTGTGTATTCGTTATCAACAAACCCCACAAATTTAAATAGACTCTCTTTATGATCAACTCTACCAATAGCAATTATATTGCTTGGGTCTTTTCTATCTCTAACAATAACTTGATCAGCAGTGACAACAAACTCATATCCAGCTTGGGCAATTTTATATACTGAAATAAGATTCACCCCTAATCCTTCAACCAGCAAAACATTTTTCAAAGACCCATTTGTTACATTAACAGTCCCTGTTCCTAAAACTGGAAGTCTCATTTTATTGCCAATGGTAATTTCTTGATCTGAATTCTTCCCTTCATTAAAATCAATAAACAAAGATCTATCCCCAGTCATGTGATAAGATGCCCCTGAATCTAAAATCCATTCTTTATTAGAATCTGAAGCAAAATATCCCCCTTTAACACTACTTTCAGGTCTAGCAATTACCTCCTTATTTGATTTCTCTTGCCTTTTTAGAGAGATGGCTACGAAGCTATGCCTATCCTTCTTGCCATCCTTGAACCTTTCTTGCTTGGGCTTGTATTGCTGCCTTTCATTGTCCCTCTTCTTTAAACAGAATTTTTCCATGTGATTTTCACCTCCACAATACTTGCAAATAATTAATTTTTTTGCAACTTATTTTTCTGTACCATCATTTCTAGAAAAATGGTTAGAACCATCATTATTTTGAAATTTATAATTTCCTTTCCAATTCTTCTTTCCATCATATCTAGAAAATTGACTCTTGGCTGAATATGCATGATTCTTCTTAATATGTCCTTCTTTGATAAGCTGAACCTCTTCATCTAAAACAGACTTACAAAATTGATCAAAAGTTTGCTGGGGGGTATTGGGATTTAGTTGAAGAACCCTTTTCCTTGATTCCTTAAATACCTTGTATGGTTGGGGAAGCTTACTTTCAACCATTGCAATCAATTGAAAATCTTTTTTTGCATATTCAGCACCTATTTTCTTCAGCTAGGCATTTAAAAAAGTAACTTCATTGAAATAATCAGTCATTTTTTCAAAATCAGAAGGAGCTAAATTCACCAATTTTTCTTCTATACTAAACATGCTAGCAATATCTGTATCTTTATAATCTTTTTCCAAACTCTCCCACAACTCTATTGGATTATCAATATCAACAAATTTTCTATTGAGATTGGGGCTTAAAGCTTTACCAATAATACCTCTAGCTTGTTCCAACTTGCATTTCCATAGCTCCTTTTCTTTTTCACTTTGAGGTTCTCCAATTTCTTTGTTCACTATCCTCCATAGAGCTTTTTCTCTCAGAGCATTCTTGACTGCAATCTTCCAATCTGCAAAACCACTTCCATCAAATATTGGCAACACTTCATTTGTTGAGCCCATGTTAGCCAAAACAAAATCAATCTTCAAACAAATATCACTCCAGCAATAATGCAGCCCTGCAAACAAATATTACTTCCAACAATCTAGATGCCCTGCAGCTGAATCTGGAAAAAAAAAAATCTAGCTGAACCTGGCTCTGATACCATGAAAGAACAGGCCCAATAAACAACAAAATATAACAGCAAATGAAAAACAAGGCAAAACAGAGTTAATAAACTCAGAAAAACATTTATCTAACTTGAATTATATTTCATCCAACATGTCGTATACAATAGCTTTGTTCAATCATATATAATTACAAAAAAACATGAAGCCTGGAAGCTTCCATCTTTCTAGATTATTCTATATTTTAATTCTATAAAAGCTGGAATGTTCTATTAGTTTGATGAAAAACTCTAGATAAATCATAACTTTCTATTGTGGAATACTCTAGACAACACTTGCTATTTCCTAGACAATCTTACTTTCCTTAACATGTTTGATGCACAGGGCACGTCTCTTTGGAGAGTCAAGAAAAAGGCCTCGCGGGCTGTGCTATTAGATTCTGGTAATTTTTTAATGCTTAGCCGTGACAATAAATCTCAGTCTGTTTGGCAGAGTTTCGAACATTCTGTAGATACCTGGTTGCCCGGGATGAGGTTCGGTGGACAGCAAAAGCTAGTCTCTTGGAAAAACTCATTAGATCCCGCTCCTGGCCTTTTCTCCTTTCACACGGATCCGTCTGGGGCTATGCAATTCGTGCTAACATGGAACAATTCTGTCCAGTATTGGCAGACCGAAACTTGGAACGGCAAAATTTTCAGTGGAATTCCAGAAATGACAAACGGAGTCTACTTCAAACTTAGCTTCGAAAATAGTAGCTCTGGTTTGTATTCCAGTTATAAATTGCTGAAAGGGATTTCATCTTTTATCCGAATTAATTCCGGACAAATACAAGTATATTCTTTTTACGACAGTAAATGGAGCATGGACAGGGCTGGACCCAGAGATCAATGCGACGTATATGGTCGTTGTGGCGCTTACGGAAGCTGCAACTCTAACAATCTTCAGTTCTGCAGCTGCGTAGAAGGTTTCACCCCGAAAGACAACCGCGCCTGGGATTTGCAAGAGTGGTGGTCCAGTGGCTGTGTTCGGCAGAGATCGTTAAACTGTGTTGGCCAAAATGGCAGCACTGACGAATTCATCGACCCTAGTGTAACGGTGCCTGAAGATTCAGCTTCCTCATACCCTGCACTCACAAAGAAAGATTGCCAGAAAGCCTGCCTCCGTAACTGCTCCTGCACTGCGTTTGCTTTCAATTCGCCGTCAGGGCCCTGCTTAATCTGGTCGGGAGATTTGCTAAACATGAACGACTCTGAATCAAAAAGAAAATGGAATGTCTTCTTTCGAGTAGCTGCCTCTGCACTTCCAAAGTTTCATAAATTGTCCTCCTCCAAACTCAAAACCCTAATTATTGTGAGTGCTCTCGCCGTTGCTTTGAGTATCTTTTCTTTTTTAATATGGCAGAGGTATCGGCTACGATCGGTGGAGAGGGGTGCGGATTCCTCGAACTCTTTTCTTAGAATGTTTAGTTACAAGGAGTTGAAGATTGCAACTAGGAATTTCAGGTATAAGTTGGGGAGTGGAGGATCCGGCTCAGTGTTCAAAGGATCTCTAACAGACGGTACGCTTGTGGCTGTAAAGAAATTGGAAGGTTCAAGACAGGATGATAAGCAATTCCAAGCGGAAATCCGTTCTCTTGGAAACATACAACATGGGAATTTGATCAGGCTACGAGGGTTTTGTGCAGAAGGATCCAGACGGTTACTGATTTATGATTACATGCCCAATGGCTCTCTAAATTCCTTACTGTTCACTAGTAACTCCGAAAGTAAACAGAAGGTACTCGATTGGAAGACCCGATTTGAGATCGCTTTTGGCATTGCACGAGGTTTAGCTTATCTCCACGAGGAATGCAGAGATTGCATCATTCATGGCGATATAAAGCCCGAGAACATTCTGCTGGACGGTAATTTTTCACCAAAGTTGGCAGATTTTGGCTTTGCAAAGCTTGTGGGTAGAGATTTCAGCCGTGTACTGACCACAACGAGAGGAACGAGAGGTTATTTGGCTCCAGAGTGGATCTCCGGTCTTCCCATCACTCCCAAGGTTGATGTATACAGTTTTGGTATGACGCTCTTGGAAATCATTTCCGGCCGAAGAACTCTGGATTTAAACTTGCAAGATTCAAATAAGTTTTACTTTCCTGCGTGGGCTGCAACTCAAATTTACCAGGGAAAGGCAATCAATATTGCGGAAGAGGGTATCGCAGAGGAGGCAGATATTGAAGAGGTGAGAAGAGCAAGTGTTGTGGGGTTGTTATGCATTGAAAACGATGAGCAGGTGAGGCCAAGTATGGGACAAGTGGTGCGGATGCTGGAAGGGAAGATGGAGCCACAAACTCCGCTGATAGCGAATAGCGATGAGGATGTTAGCTAGAATATGTTCGAAATTTTGTTTGACAGCTCTATAATCTCAAAATGCTTTGTTTTAGAAATAAAACAAATTTCTTTTATCACAAAATAAAATAGTTACTTGAGACAAAAAAAAATATGCAAATAGATTAGACCAAAGTTGACGGCTTAAATTTGACAGTCAACCTTGCTTGTTAAGCAATTTTTTTTATTACAGTTATCTATTCGCCAGTGCCTTTAAAATACTATGACATACTTTAATATAAGTAAATTATATAAAAACCAAATATATATATCATCATAATCCTATATAAAATTTGACAGTTTGTCCAAAATCTCTCCTTTCATATAATACGGTATTTTCAGAATTTCAGTTGTATTTTACAGCTAAAATACCTAAATACAACTATACAACTGAAATTTAAGCCATGGACAAAACAAATATACATGAGATAATAAAAATTGTTGTCATTTCTATTAATTTTTCATTCATCTTTTCAACACATTATTTTTCTGTTCTCCCCACATTACTACTACTGCTTCCTTGTTGAAAAAGTTTTAGAAAAAACTCTACTTATTTTATTGTTTCTATTTACTCATACTACTATTGCTTTTGCTATAGTTGCTTTGCTTCGTACAAGGAGAAATCTATCTGTATTGAATAGAGAAATCTACAGCTAAATCATTGTTTCTCCTTATTCGCAAACTCTAAAGTCAATATCAAATCTGCAGAGATAGATTTTACATTTAATATGGAATAGATACAGAGGAGATTTAACATTAAAATTTTGTATTGGGATGTGACAAGATAGCAAAGACTGTTGTAGAAAACAAGCTTACTGCCAACACTCCCACTTAAGCTTGATTTGCCAAATTGATTATGACTAAATTATCCATAAGCCTCTCAAAATTCTCCTTTGGCAATGGCTTTGTGAAAATATCAACATACTAATCTTTGGACAACGCTATAACTGAGTTATTATCACAAAAGATCCTTGTTGCTTCCTCTTTATCATTCTCCAAGTCTGACAACACTTTTCTCATCCACAATACTTGGCATGTTGCTGATTTGACTGCTACATGTTTTGCTTCTGTTCATGAAAGAGTGACTATAGGTTTCTTTTTGCAGGTCCATAAAACTACACATGATTCAAAATGAAAAATGTAAGCAAATGTGCTCTTTCTATCATTAATACTTCATTCGTAGTTACTATCTGTGTAGCCTATCAACTTGAAATCCTCTGATGTTGTATATAAAATGCCACAATCTTTTATTCTAGTAACATATGCCAATATTATTTTCCTAGCTTGCCAATTAGAATCATGTAATGTCAAAAATTGCACACCCTTGCAATTTCACGCTATGTTTGGCACGTACTTTGGTGCCTACTTCTCTTGTGTGTTTTTAAAATCAAAATTTTAATCTCATTTTGGTTTCTTATGCTTACTTTTATAAAAATCTTGTCACAACTCAATTTTTGAAAACTAACATAAAAAGTATATTCATTTAAAATACAAATAATAAACAATTTAAATGGATTACACATAAGAAATGGAGGACAAGATTTGGAAATCCACTAGAGAGTGGAGGATGCATTATCAATAAATTAAAGGAGTGGAGGATGCATTAGCATTAAACTAAGAGAGTGGAGGATGCATTATCATTAAAAAACAAGGGTGGGGATGCATGGAATTTTCTATAAATGCCTAGAATTGTAAGGAAGAAAGGGACTCATCTCTTGTTGGAGGGCTGGAGTAAAACTGTAAGAACTCTCCTCTCCCCAATCTTGATTCCTTTCCTTTGAATTCTCTGTTCTTTATTAAGATGAATTGTTGTACTAGTATGCTTGTTGTTTAGAGTAGCCTAGATTTATAGTAAGAGGGAATTGATGCATAAGTTTAACAGTGATTGTTGATAGTTTATAAAGTTGTCATTTTAGTTCATCAATTCACATGCTTTGTGCACACCTTTCCATTTTGCCTATGTTTTACATCTGATAAAGCTTGTGTTCGTTACGCCTTGCTGTATGTCTATGCCCTGTTCCAAAGCTCTCACATAGGCCAGGGCACTTACGATTACCTCTTCTCACCAATAGCCCTCCCATTATGCTTGGATAGATGTCTATACCCTGTTTCGAGTGTCATTTTGGGGTCAATACATTGTCCAAGATTTTGGTCTCTGATTTTATGCATGCCAATTCCATTGGCCTAAAAGTCCCTGACTCCCTTTCAACAAATCCATTTTGTGCGATTCTGTAACCATTGTAATTCATGAGGCAACACTTCTTGAGGGATATCGTTAAATGGTTCACATACCTTGTCTTGTAGTCATGTCTTCCAGAGCACTCCCAACTAAGATATCTGACAAAAATTCCCCTTTCGATATGCAGTCCCATTCTGGCAGAGGCAGGGAGGATGTTGGCAAAAGTCAAGGAATTTGGATTAATGCCTACCAATTGCCATTGCATTTTCTTGAAAGTTTCTAAAGTCTTTTCAACTAACCCATTCTGAAGTATCCTGCTATCCTAGCATTCATGAGATCACCTCTCTCCTTGTTTCAGAATTAAATGGTAAGAACCCGAAACTAAGGACCAGTTGAAAACCAAGAACATGTTCAAAACCCACCTGAGAACCCAAATGCTGGTATTGAAGTAATTATTCAGTTGTTGACAGAACATAAAGAAAAGTAGAAAAACCTTGAGAAAACTATACAAGACCTGAAGACTAGTTAGCGGACTATAGAAAACATTTTGGAACCGAAAAATGAACATCAAGGTGCAGAAGTACACATAGCTCAAACAACTAATGAGCTAGAGGTTCCTAGGGCTCGGCGGGATACTACCACTCTAGATATCTCATAAGAACTTGCTAATAAAGTAAAATTTTTGAAAATTCGAGTTTGGATCAAGCGGGTCCTTACAAATCTGTTTTAATCCCTTGTACTTCTCTTAGCCCGAAGATGTTTCATAGGACCAAGAAGTAAAATCACTCAGACGCTAGCACTTAGTGTGGATGTCCACTTGTCATGTTGGCATCCTATGAACATGTACTATCAAGTGATCTATTTTTGGGATGTGTTTAACATCTTCTATGGTGGAAGATATTATTGTAATGCTTCTCCAAATTTGAACGCCTCTTTTCCTATCTTGCATGTGAATATTTTCCCTCTCAATCTCTATTTTTTTTAATGAATCTTTAGCTCTCACTCTCTCCTTTAGCTCTCTTTGGATTTTCTACAAGTATTGTTGAAGATTAAAATCTTGTGACTCTAACCATAGCAACTATTGAAGACTTTAATGCTCTCCTGAGTTGTAGCATCATCTTTGTTAGCTCTGTGAAGTCTCTATTTGTAGTTTGATTATTGTGAAGGCTCTCTTCTAGGGGTTTGAAGCTATTTATATTCATATTTTTCTACCCTCAAGGAGTTGTAGCCTCCTCCATTGTTATAGGAACTAGTAATATTGTTTACAAATATTGATACACATTGCTTTGTTTATTTATTTGCAATTTTATGGTGTAGACCACCACTCCTAAATTCCCTTGCAAGAGCTAAGGTATTCTTCCCCATATAATAGGGAAGGTACTTCTAGTTTTTATTTGTTTTTCATTGCTGGTTGTTTCTTAGACACACTTGGGAAGTACATTTTTCATATTTCCATTTATCCTTGCTACTTGTGGAGGTTGAAAGACTAAAAGTAGGGGTTTGACTTGAAGGCAAGCTCCTTAATAGCCCAAACCATTTCCCTTGTTCTTAGTAGCAAGTATTTTGAGGAGAAATATTCAATTGCATGTAGGTTTTGTTAATATTTCTTTTCTTCTCTTGTTAATCTTCTGTTTCATTAGATTTTAATAGAATATTCACATTATTTTTATATTTGTTATCACTTGAAGATTATTGAGTTAGTTTCTTGTTTGCTGTTGTATTGTGCAAGCAGAAAGGAATAATACAAAATCCAAACTTCTTATTTTTTAGACTTTGAAGACTCAAATGTTATGCACAAATGTCTCTGTGACACCCTGTCGTCTGGGCCAATGAGCTTTGTCCTTCTATGCCAAGTTCCTCTATAGCCTCTCTTTTCACTTTTGTATTTGAAATTCTATAATTCAATATATAGTTGTTCATTTCCAGCATTTAATCAGTTCTTTCTCTTTATTCAAGTAGTTAATTTAGCTTCGTTTTCATTTATCTTAGCACAAAGTGGGTCAATTAACATAGGTTTCTCTAAAACATTAGATAGCAAAAAACTAGATAGGACCCCTGTGTAGTTGTAGTGGAAAGATTCCTTGGTTATTGCATTCTAATCAAGGTGTAACTTTTGCTCTTCTACATTTTGCTAAAACTGTCGTTTCTCAACATTTTCTTAAACATTCAAAATATTTCTTAAACATTAACATGAGACAACAAACTCTTCTTTCATCACATTCTTCCATGTGTTGTGAGGACAAAACACTTGGTTTATGAGCTTCACATACTAGTCTTCTAATTCACAGTACATCATTAATAGCAGTTAATGATACGCCTCTATCATGGATTACTTTGGTACCCCTAGCACCCCCATCCAGTCACCACCATATTTTGCAAAATTTCTTATGATAACACTATCATGACTCTTCCTTCTCTTCTTTCATGACTATCCTAATGACTAGTTACCATGACACCAAGGTAACTTTTGATCACAAGGCAATGTTAGGAAGTGTCCCACTTGAACAGATTCATGAGTTAGACCATCATTTGGTAGCCTTCAAAAATGATCTACTCAATGAGGACCAGTCTAAGACCATTATTCCATTAGTGGTTGCTCTTTTCTTAGTGTTAATAGGTCATCCTAATAGTCTTGATTCCCTATGGGGTATTGCCCATATCATTCATAACGATATCCCACCATTGGTTTGATACTGCCTAGGACCTCAAGACTCTCGGTCAAACATAACTGGCACTCAACTTTTTATTCCTATTCCAAGATCAACTACACAAAATTTCACATCTTTATAGATGGCTACAACTACTCCATAGCATAGTAGTGCAGATGCTAGTTCATCTAGATGTGATGTGAACCCCATTAACCAATATGGGTTTGTTCCAACCTTGAGGCCCTTATAGTTTACTTTTCCTATTGGTGCCCTCAAAGTCTCCCAACAGTTCTCAATTCCCCTTACTTCCACTCCTCTTTCTACACCCATGCATACCATTGATCCCATTATCAAATAACTTCTTAAGAATGTTGGTTCCCTCTAGTAGAAGATCGCTTCATTTTCCACTTCATTAACACAAACATTTGTTCCTATCTACTGTAGGAGCAACCCCTTATCACTTTATGATATTGCTACTCCCTTCCTACAAGGGTTCTCCGGTTCAAAAAGTATTCTAGGAAAGGTAACCCCTAGACACACATATTGTGATGCCCCATCATGCAACCCTAGAGTGTTAGACTAACAAGAGACAATATTACATAATTTTTTTTTGAAGCAAGGAAATGCATTATATATTAAATATAATTACAGTAATAACAACATTAAATGAAATGAATAGATAACACTTCTAGGGAACACAACTACATCAAATAAAATTATAACCATACAGGTGATACACATCACAATACAATAGAAGAATATTACATTATACATTTGTAGAGAGGAATAATTACAAGGTTCAATACCAGATTACCAGACTGATTACTTCGGTTTACAAATAGTACAATTATGAATGTATACAACAACTCGAAGGTAAAGAGCAAATCTAGATCTGGAACACTTTTGCACTGATCTCAAACCAAACATCCAAGAAGACCAATGGATAGCTTTGCCACCCAACCATGTGGAACCCTGAGATCCACCCCTCTGAGCTAGGAGATAACAATAAGGTTCCACTAAGTTCAAAGGATGCAACAACAAAAATAACCAAATAGAAATAGACTCAACATAGACCAACCAGATTCTCAAGGCTGCACAAGACAAGGCAGTACTCCAGAGGCAACAATAAAAGTTAAAGAGGGAAGTAACTAAGCTGCAACACGGAGAGTGTCATAACATGGTCCTAACATGGGTTATCTAGGCTATCTCTCACTAGAAACTGGGCCCCATCTATGGTTACCCTAGCAACCTCTCTCTGGCACCTGCCCCATAGGGTGACACATGCGGAGCCAACACATCCTCTCATGGGGACAAGGAGGTTGACCTTGCGAACCAGGCCTTCTCATCCTATCCTTAGCCTATGAGAGCACTCAAGGTATGGGTAAGGCATCATGCTTATCTTGTTATGTGAAATACTACTTGACCCACCAAGATATGTTATTAAGTTATCACTTGATTACAACTTCCATGGGGTTATCCAAGTAGCTACTTTGGGCACTGGCCCCACCATGGAAGCTACTCTCCTTCATATAACTAACAACCCTTAGCCAACCTCTAGAAACAATGACATGCATGGACAAGGAACTACTAGGCATCTAACTTTTCAAAACCCAACATGTTACATAGATAGTTTAAAGTCCAAATCTACAAAACTTTTCCCCCATCCATAACAAAACTTGATTCAATTAACCCATTTACAATGACATGCCACAATATTGAACCGGAAACCAAGTAGCCTAACCTCTGGAGTGAAGTAAGTTGAAACACAATACCATTTTTAAAACAACCATTTTCGGACATAGACAATGGTTTAAACGACTTGACGCATAACAATCATGACATCCCCCTAGATACTTCACTTTACACTTAGCCAAAACATAACTGTAAGACTCAAAACCCAATTAGATACAATGACCCAATTTAAGCATATCGATACGAAATGACAAGGAAAACAATCAAATATTTTGAGGTCCAATCTCATCTGTACTCTTAACTTTAAATGTGAAAACACATATGAGGTTTTAACTTTCTTTTTAAAGCAATTCTAGCTTACGAAAGTAAAAATTTCTTATACAACTCTAAGCATAAACTTCCCATCTAATATTTTGATAACTACAACTTCTAATATATATATATATATATATATATATATATATATATATATATATATATATATATATATATATATATATATATATAATAATAATGAGATACATCAAGGAAACCATAATACAAAGTATTAATATCAACCTATCTTAACAAAATAGTGACAGAAAAACTAATTATAAAATCTGATGACATATCTAACACAATTTTAGGTTTCCTTAGGCAAGTTATACTATCAGTTAAACATACGTTCCATTAGTAGTTTTCTAAATCACCATATAAACAATTCTATCTTTACAAACTCACTTGACTCTCATTCATTCAGTTAATCAATCCGTATGAAGAATATTATATAATGTACAAACCTATGCACTAACTCAGGAAGAGAGAACTATGGTAGGCAAAATTCAGAGGAAGCGTTAACACTAAAAACATGCGGCCAGGGAGATGGATATAAACAAAATAAATCTCACAAGATTGGGAAACATAGAACGCTACTCCTCAAATAGCTTGAGTGACATGAGAGGGTAGAGGAGCACAATGTAGCCCAGCTGGATTCATTGCAATAACAATGTCATATCACAGATTTGACGTGGGAAAACAAGTAAAGCAGAGAGCTGAAACCAAACAGAGAATTATTACAAAAGGCCGCGATGGGTAGTGAATCTCACAGAGGTAAATTCATAAAATTTTCAGAGAGCCTCAAATACTCCCAATGGCATACAGCCTGAAAAGTGGGGAAAATTTATAATTAAGAACAAACATAGAGGAAGAGGAGAATTACAAAGAGAAATTTAAACCATGCATTCTGTCAAGGAACAAAAACATACGGTGACTTCCATTAATTTGACTGAGGTAAATTTACAAATAAAATTCCATTTTGATTTAATCGATTTCAGATTAATAGTAAAAGAACTTCATTACTTGGCACAATTCTGAAAAGCTAAAGCTAGGTGAGGCCGTACTATGACACTAAGAATAGCCAAGGATGAAATAGGTCTAGAAACTAGTAAATGATTCATATGGGTCATTTTCTTTTAATTCAGATCACTTTGAATGATTATAGTTGATTGGGCTCTAAGATTTTAGGAAGAATTTTAACATAGAATAAACTTGGAAGTAACTACAGAGGTTATAACTTTGATAGCCATCAAGGTGTGATTCCTGAGATGGGAGCGTGGTTAGGGACAACTACACTCGAACACACAGAGCACAAAATGATCATGCTAAAATAAGATTTAAATTCCAAGCTACATAAATGCAAAATTTCACACCCAGAGCATAGAACAATTGTGCTAAAATAAGATTTGAATTCCAAGCTATAGAAATGCAAAATTTCACACACAGAGAGTCAACATAAACATACCTAAATTTCAGTCCCACTTCAGATCTTCTCCATTTCCCGTAACAAATTATTTGTTTCTCCCCTAATTTCTCTCTTCTTGTTCCCAACACAACCCCAAATTGAAAAAAATGGATAATCTCACAAATTACCACAATCATGCATCTGTTACCGAGAATCCCCACTCCTCCAAGAAATTTTAAAATTTTACTAATAATGGAGATTTCCCCAAATCTTGAAAATTCACATTCGACAACTCACAACATTAAATTATTACCTAATATTATTCTTTAAATAAAAAGATATTAATTAACCATACTAAAACTCATGACTTAGTCTTTTTAAAAAAAATAAAAGATTAAAATAAGTAATTTTAAACTATATTAAAATTTACCTAAATAACATTCCCAATTTTATGATTAAGTAACATACTATCAAATTGAACATATTAATAACCTTGTTATTATAATAATAATTCATTAAGGTATAACCAAAATACACATAGGCCCAACTTAAGCAAACACGACAATACTCCATATAACACATGATGACCAACAACTTGGAGCAAGGACCAAGCATCACATCATGACACATGACCACAACTAAAGACTAAGACTGACCTAGGGAAATAAACCTCATGTTATCTCCACCAATGTTATCCATTGGTTTAAGGACTTGCTCAGACCTAGTAAGTCAGGTCGATTTGAGGCCCTGTACCTACAACCTCTATAAGAACAATAGGTTGTATATGATCAACTGCATATATATCAAACACACATAGAGTCATAGAATCATGGCATAATAGGGTGCTTGAATTGAGTAGTACTACACCGTCCCTACTCTGAAACAAGACTATAAACATTTTTATATAAAATAAGATATCAACAAATCGAATAAAACATGATAATATTAACCCATTACTAATCATGCCAATCTCATCATAACTAGAATAATAATAATATCATCATAAACTCATAACACATGCCAAAACTGTATTAGTCAAACATAGTTTATCATGATCAAAATAAGTATAAACCATAAGCCTAATAACTCAAATGTCTCAGACTGTCTAAATGCAATGAAAGAACTAACAACTGACAAAGAGTAATGTGAAACTAGCAACTATCACAAGCCAAAAATGAGGGGCATTACATCCCCCTAGAGTTAGGCTTACTCTTGGAAGCCTGCAAATAAATAAGGGTATAACTCTCTCATCCTAGAAGCATCCTCCCAGGTAGCAGAAGTCTCATCATCAGGATCCCACTAGACCCTAACCTGCTCCACGTCTCTGCCCTTGAGAGAAAGTTTCCTGTGCTATAGAATGCCTACAGGCTTGAAAGCCAGCTGCCCATCCTCTACCTATAGAGAAGTCCAATCAAGAACATGAGCAATATCTGGATAGTAAGGTCTAAGTACATAAACATGAAACACATCATGGATACGTGCAAGGCTAGGTGGCAAAGCAAGACAATAAGCAACAGGACCAATCCTCTCCAACACCTCAAAAGGTCCAACAAAGCATGGTGGTAGCTTAGAGCCCTTTCTGTAATGGATCAGACTCTTTCATGGTTGCACATGCAAGAACACCTAATCCCCAACTGAAAACTGTCGATCGTTCCTATGAGCATTTTTATACTTCTTCTGTCTATCCTGCACTGCCACCAAATGCTCTCTAATCCTCCTGACCTACTACTCCATATCTCTAAGCATATCTGGACCAAGAAGAACTCTATCCTCAAGATGATGACAACTCAGAGGGGTCCTACAAGGATGACCATACAAAGCCTGAAATGGAGACATGCTGATAGAACTGTGATATCCATTATTATAAGAAAATTCCACCACATACATCCTAAGCATATCCTTGAGAACTTGATTAACCCTCTCGGTCTATCCATCAGTCTTAGGATGGTAAGCTGAACTAAAGGTCAGCTGTTTCCCCAAGGCATGCTACAGAGAAGTCCAAAGGGCAGAAGTGAACACTGGATCCCTATCGGAGATGATCCTATGAGGAATCCCATGAAGTCTGACTATGTCCTTCATGGACACTCTGGCCATTGTAGAGGCATTATAAGAGTAACGGATAGGAGAGAAGTGAGCTACCTTCGTCAACCTATCCACAGTGACCATAATAGCATCATGTCGATGAGAGGATACCGGTAAACCCATAATGAAGTCTATTGAAATGATGTCACATTTCCATTCTGGAATCAAATGAGGTTGCAAAAGACCTGCAGGGTGCTAATGCTCTACCTTCAGCCTCTGACACTTAAGACATCTTGACACAAAATTAGCAATATCCTGCTTCATGCCACTCCAAAAGTATAGCTGATGTAGATCTGCATGTATCTTCTTGACAGCTGGATGAGCAGAATAAGGTGTCCGATGCACCTCTGACAACACTAGGGTTCGAAGACCCTCAGAACTAGGAACATAGATACAGTCCAAATGTCGCAAAAGACCATCTGGCTCAAGAGAGTAACTGGAAAATCTACCCTTTAAAGGTCTACCAAACTCAATCTTAGACTTCACCTCCTAGTACTAACTATTAGTAGGAAGTGCTGGGAGAATCTGACTTCTCAATTCAACTGTGAGAGAGATCGCTGAGATCTCATGTCTCTGACGGCTAAGGGAATCCACTACCATATTCTCTTTTCCCTGAATATACTTGACGTCAAAGTCATACTCACACAAGAACTCCATCCAACGCCTCTACCTCACATTCAAGTTTGGCGGCGTAAAAATATACTGCAAGCTACGATGATTACTATGCAGCTCAAACTGATGCCCTAAAAGAAAATGCCTCCATCTCACCAAGGCATGCACAACTGCAACTAACTCCAAATCATGAGTGGGATAGTTCAATTCAAGTTCATTGAGTTTGCGAGACTCATAGGCAATCACATGACCATCCTGCATCAGAATTGCTCCTAAAACCTCCAAAGAAGCATCTGTACAAACAACAAAGTCCCTGGTAGGATCAGGAACTACTAAAATAGGTGCACTAGTCAACTGCTCCTTAAGGGTCTAAAAAGCTATCTGACACTACTCTGACCAAACAAACTTCTTCCGTTTCCTCTAAAGAGAAGTAATAGGATGGGCAGTCCTCAAAAACCCCATAACAAAATGGTGATAGTAGCCTACCAAACCCATAAAATTGTGGACCTCAGAAACATTAGTAGGTGCAGGCCAATCCATAATAGCTTGGATCTTCGAAGGATCCACTACAATACCTTCTCTAGAGAAAACACGACCCAAATACTTCACCTCTGTCTGAAAGAATTCACACTTCGAGAAATTAGCATAGAGCTGATTTTATCTGACACTGCAACACCTGACGCAAATGCTCCTCATGCTCCTCCATAGTCCTAGAATAGATCAATATATCATCTAGAAATACAAGGACAAACCTGTCGAGATAAGTGCAGAAAACACCATTCATCAGGCTCATGAATACTGAAGGTGCATTTGTCAACCCGAATGGTACTACTGTGAACTCATAATGTCCATAATGGGTGCAAAATGCAGTTTTATGAATATTTGCCTGAAATATCCATAACTGGTGATATCCTGACTTAAGATGAATTTTAGAAAACACCTTTGCTGCCTTAATCTGGTCAAACAAATCATTGATCTGAGGTAAGGGGTACCTATTTTCCACTATTACCTTATTGAGCTGTCGATAGTTGATACACAGCCGTAGAGATCTATCCTTCTTTTTCACAAAGATCACAAGTCCTTCCTAAGGAGAGACACTAGGTCAAATGAATCCCTTGGCTAAAAACTCCTCTAATTGCATTCGAAGCTCATTAAGCTCCTAAGTGGTCATCCTGTATGGAGCTCGTGAGATAGGCTCGGCATTGGGAACAAGATCAATCCTGAAGTCGATGTCATGCTTAGGTGGCATCCCTAGAATCTCAGAAGGAAAAACATTTGCATACTCCCTCAAAAGTGGATGACCATCAAGAGATGCCTCTCAACTCTCCTCCATCTCCAAGTCACTAACTGATACTACAAAAAGCTAACATCCCTGAGGCATGCATCTCTTAAGATGCGTAGTGGAGATCATACATAGGAAAATAGGTCTCTAAACTCCTACTACCTCCACCTCTATACCAGAATCATCCACACATCTAATAGACTTATGCCAACAATCAATCACTACTTGATGGGCCTCTAACCAATCCATCCCCAAAACTATATCATATGAACCAAAGGGTAGGATGCGAAGGTCTACTATAGTAGATAGAGAGCCAATCCTTAATTCATAACCGAGCACTAGAGACTCAACCTGCCAGCTATCATCCTACTTTGTTGCCACTAAGCCACAATGCTCCATAAGAGGAGATATGAACAAATCAGATGCACCGAAATCAAAGAGAATAGAAAAATCAATACCTCACATGAAATGAAAAGTCTCCACCACAATGCCCTAGTGCTCTTCTTGGTGGTTATCCACCGCTACAAAGACTGTGCAATCTACCTATGTCACCAACCGTTGGGTCTGAAGCCACCAGTTGATATCCAAACCCTGAAGTACTCCTCTGAGGACATTGTCTAGAAATATGGCTCTATTGGCCACAAGAGAAGCACCTGACGCCTCTACCAAAACCACCACCACCTTGAAAAACACTAGACTGCTGGAAACTACCCCTGCTCCCTGCAGATTGTGTGCTCTGAGTGGGTCGATCAACACGATCCTGTGTAGCACACTGCCAATTCTGGTTCTTCTTATTTTGAAATTTGTTACCCTGCTGGGGCTAAGAATTCTTCAATTTGGTCTGAGAGTGTTGCTCCTGTCCACCCTTTGAGGGTGCATGAGATCTTGATGCCTGAGCATGACCACCATGAGAACTATATCCTACAGATGGTGCACTAGCAATATGCACACCTGTATGCCCACCGAGTGCCATACCCAAATTCTCCTCCACTAACCGAGATTTCTCCACTGCAACGTCCATAGACTTAGGTTTGAATACACGAACCGATCGACTAATCTAGGCATTCAAGCCCCTAATAAAATGCTACACTAAGATAGACCCATCATCTCTAATAACTGCACACTACTTGATCTCATAAAATCTGCGCTCATACTACTCAACTGACATGGCCATCTACCACAATTCATGGAACTCATCTATACGATGCTTCCTCCAATGATTAGATAGGAAATGCACTCTGAATCTGTCTAAGAACAACTCCCAAGAAATAGTGCTAATGTCCATATGTAGCTTCTGCTCCTCTAACCTCCACCAAGTTGAAGCAAACCCTCAAAGATGCAAAATAGCACATCTGGCTTTGGTGTTGCTACCATAAGAATGCATGGTGAAACACTTGCCTATATCCAATAACCAAATCTTTGCCTCTAGACCACTACCAACTTCATCAAAGGTGGGAGGGTGTGCCCACAGAAGATCTCTCATATGGCTGGCTAGTGTGGCCTCCGGATCAACTATCTACTCTCTCTGCCTAGGTGATTTCTCTCTTTCCCAAGGCTCTGGTTGATCTACCTCCTAACCTCCTCTATGCTACTCAACCTCCTACCTAGGGCCTAAATGGGCAAGGGCTTCCTCAAGTAACTGTCATAACTTTGCTCCCTCAGGCTGGTCCTAACCTTCCATATTCTAAGCCTTGCCTTCATGGGCATTGTCATGAGGAGAACTAGGAGGAGGTGTGTCACCACCACCTCTCCCACAACCACGACCTCAACCACGACCTCGACCCCTACCTCTATGCATCTACCTATAGCACCAAAAGATGATTTATTACATTTAAAAAGGGATACAACAGGGATGAAGTTACTCTACAGAGTTTAAGCACTAGGTCACATAATGGGCTCAATTGTAACAAGAGTACCCAGTGTTTAAACTTGGCTCTGATACCAAATGTGATGCACCGTCATGCAACCCTAGAGTGTTAGACTAACAAGAGACAATATTACAAAAATATTTTTTTGAAGCAAGGAAATGCATTATACATTAAATATAATTACACTAATAACAACATTAAATGAAATGAATAGCTAACACTTCTAGGGAACACAACTGCATCAGTTAAAATTATAACCATACAAGTGATACACATCACAATACAATAGAAGAATATTATATTATACATTTGCAAAGAGGAATAATTACAAGTTACAATACTAGATTACAAGATCAAGTACCTCAGTTTACAAATAGTACAATTTTGAATGTATACAACAACTTGAAGGCGAAGAGCAAATCTAGATCTGGAACACTTCTATACTGATCTTGAACCAAACATCCAAGAAGACCAATGGATAGCTCTGCCACCCAACTATGTGGAACCTTGACATCCACCCCTCTGAGCTAGGAGATAACAATGAGGTTCCACTAAGTTCAAAGGATGCAACAACAAAAATAACCAAACAGAAATAGACTTGACACAGACTAACCAGATTCTCAAGACTGCACAAGACAAGGAAGTACTCGAGAGGCAACAATAAAAGTTAAAGAGGGAAGTACCTAAGCTGTAGCGAGGAGAGTGTCATCGCATGGTCCTAACATCGGTTATAAAGGCTATCTCTCACTAGAAATCGACCCCCATCTATGGTTACCTTGGTGACCCCTCTCTCGTACCAGCCCCATAGGGTGATACATGCAGAGCTGAGACATCATCTCATGGGGACAAGGAGATCAACCTTGCCAACCAGGCCTTCTCATCCCATCCTTAGCCTATGAGAGAACTCAAGGCAGGGGTGAGGCATCATGCTTATCTTGTTATGTGAATTACTACCCAACCCACCTACATATATTATTAAGTTATCTTTTGATTATAACTTCCATGGGGTTATCTAGGCAGTGACTTTGGGCACCGGCCCCACCATGGAAGCCACTCTCCTTCATACAACTAGCAACCCTTAGCCAACATCTGGAAACAATGACATGCATGGACAAGGAACTACTAGGCATCTAACTTTTCACAAACCAACACGTTACATAGATAGATTTAAGTCCAAATCCACAAAATGTTTCCCCCATCTATAACAAAAGTTACTTCAATTAACCCATTTACAATGGCATGCCACAATATTGAACTAGAAACTAAGTAGCCTAACCTCTGGAGTCAGGTAAGTTGAAACACAATACCATTGTTAAAACAACCATTTCCTGACATGGACAATGGTTTAAACGACTTGACGCATAACAATCATGACATCCCCCTAGATACTTCACTTTACACTTAGCCAAAACATAACTGTAAGACTCAAAACCCAATTAGATACAATGACCCAATTTAGACATATCGATACGAAATGACAAGGAAAACAATCAAATATTTTGAGGTCCAATCCCATCTATACTCTTAACTTTAAACGTGAAAACAAATATGAGGTTTTAACTTTCTTTATAAAGAAATTCTAGCTTACGAATGTAAAAATTTCTTATAAAACTCTAAGCATAAACTTCCCATCTAATATTTTAATAACTACAACTTCTGATATAATACTATAAATAGATATATTTTTGTTATAATAATGAGATACATCAAGGAAAGCATAATACCAAGTATTAATATCAACCTATCTTGACAAAATATTGACAGAAAAACTAATTATAAAATCTTACAAGATATCTACGACAATTTTAGGTTTCCTTATGCAAGTTTTATTATCAGTTAAACATACGTTCCATTAGAAGTTTTCTAAATCGACATATAAACAATTCTAAATTTATAGACTCACTAGACTCTCAATCATTCAGTTATTCGATCTATATGAGGAATATTATATAATTTACAGACCTATGCACTAACTTAGGAAGAGAGAACTACGGTAGGCAAAATTCGAAGGAAGCCCCAACACTCAAAACGTGCGGCCAGGGAGAGGGATATAAACAAAATAAATCTTAGAGGATTGGGAAACACAGAACACTACTCCTCAAATAGCTCCAGTGATGTGAGAGGGTAGAGGAGCATAATGCAGCGCAACTGGATTCATTGCAATAACAATGTCATATCACAGATTTGACATGGGAAAACAAGTAAAGCAGAGCACCGAAACCAAATAGAGAATCATTAGAAAAGGCCGTGATGGGCAGTGAATCTGGCAGAGGTAAATTTATAAAATTTTTAGAGAGCCTCAAATACTCCCAATGGCATACAGCCTGAAAGGTGGGGAATATTTAGAATTAAGAACAAAAAGAGAGGAAGAGGAGAATTACGAATAGAAATTTGAACCACAATTCTGAAAAGCTAAAGCTGGGTGAGTCTGTACTATGGCACTGAGAACAACCAAGGATTAAATGGGTCTAGAAATTGGTAAATGGTTCATATGGGTCATTTTCTTTTAATTGGGGTCACTTTGAATTATTACAGTTAATTGGGCTCTACGATTTCAGGAAGGATTTTGACATAGAATAAACTAGAAGAAGAATAAACTTGGAAGTAACTATAGAGGTTATAACTTTGACAGCCATCAAGGTGTGATTCCCAAGATGGGAGCATGGTCAGGGGCAACTACACTCGAACACACAGAGCACAAAATGATCATGCTAAAATAAGATTTAAATTCCAAGCTTCAGAAATGCAAAATTTCACACCCAGAGCACAGAACAATCATGCTAAAATAAGATTTAAATTCCAAGCTACAGAAATGTAAAATTTCACACACAGAAAGTCAACATAAACATACCCGAAGTTCAATCCCACTTCAAATCTTCTCCATTTCCCTTAACAAATTCTTTGTTTCTCCCCTAATTTCTCTCTTCTTCTTCCCAACACAACCCCCCCAATTAAAAAAAATGGCTAATCTCATAAATTACCACTATCATGCATCCATTACCGAGAATCCCCACTCATCTGAGAAATTTTCAAATTTCACTAATAATAAAGATTTCCCCAAATCTTGAAAATTCACATTCGACAACTCACAACATTAAATTATTACCTAATATTATTATTTAAATAACAAGATCATAATTAACCATACTAAAACTTATGACTTAGTCTTTAAAAAAAAAAAAGATTAAAATAATTAATTTTAAACTATATTAAAACTTACCTAAATAACATTCCCAGTTTTATGACTAAGTAACATACTATCAAATTGAACATATTAATAGCATTATTATTATAATAATAATTCATTAAGGTATAACCAAAATACACATAGGCCCAAGTTAAGCAAACACGACAATACTCCACATAACATGTGATGACCAACAACATGGAGTGAGGACCAAACGTCACATCACGACACACGACCACAACTGAAGATTGAGACTGACTTAGGGGAATAAACCTCGTGTTATCTCCATGAATGTCATCCATTGGTGTAAGGACCCACTCAGACCTGCTAAGTCAGGTGGATTTGAGGCCCAGTACCTGCAACCTGCATAAGAACAATAGGTTGTATACGATCAACTGCATATATATCAAACACACAGAGTCAAAGAATCATGGCATAGTAGGGTTCTCGAATCGAGTAGTACTACACCATCCCTACTCTGAAACAAGACTATAAACATTTTTATATAAAATCAGATATCAACAAATCGAATAAAACATGATAATATTAACCCATTACTAATCATGCCAATCTCATCATAAATAGAATAATAATAATGTCATCATAAACTCATAACACATGCCAAAACTATATCAGCCGAACATAGTCCATCATGATCAAAATAAGTATAAACAATAAGCCTAATAACTCAAATGTCTTAGACTGTCTAAATGCAATGAAAGAACTAACAACTATCTCATAACTAACAAAGAGTAATGTGAAACTAGCAACTATCAGAAGCCAAAAATGAGGGACATTGCATCCCCCCTAGAGTCAAGCTTACTCCTGGAAGCCTGCAAATAAATAAGGGTATAAGTCTCTCATCTTGGAAGCATCCTCCCAGGTAGCAGAAGTATCATCATTAGGATCCCACTAGACCCTGACCTGCTCCATGTCTCTGCCCCTAAGAACAAGTCTCCTATGCTGTAGAATGCCTATGGGCTCTAAAGCTAGCTGCCCATCCTCTACCTGTAGAGTAGTCCAATCAAGAACATGAGCAATATCTGGATAGTAAGGTCTAAGTACATAAACATGAAACACATCATGGATTCATGCAAGGATAGTCAGCAAAGTAAGATGATAAGAAACATGACCGATCCCCTCCAACACCTCAAAAGGTCCAACAAAGCGTGGTGCTAGCTTAGAGCCCTTTCCATAATGGATTGAACTCTTTCGCGGTCGCACACACAGAAACACCTGATCCTCAACTGAAAACTGTCGATTTATCCTATGAGCATTTGCATACTTCTTCTATCTATCTTGCACTGCCACCAAATGCTCTCTAAGCATATCTAGACCAAGAAGAACTATATCCTCAAGATGATCCTAACTCAGAGGGGTCCTACAAGGACGACCATACAAAGCCTGAAATGGAGACATGTTGATAGAACTATGATATCCATTATTATAAGTAAATTCCACTAGGTACAGGTAGTCCACCCAATGGCTCTATTAATCCATCACATACATCCTAAGCATATCCTCAAGAACTTGATTAACCATCTTGGTCTATCCATTAGTCTCAAGATGGTAAGCTAAACTGAAGTTCAACTATCTCCCCAAGGCATGCTACAGAGAAGTCTTAGGGTGGAAGCGAACACTGGATCCCTATCGGAGATGATCCTATGAGGAACCCCATGAAGTCTGAACACTCTGGCCACCATAGACACATTATAAGAGGAACGGATAGGAGAGAAGTGAGCTACCTTCGTCAACCTATCCATAGTGACCATAATAGCATCATGTCGACGAGAGGATACCAGAAAACCCATAATGAAGTCTATCGAAATGATGTCCCTTTTCCATTCTAGAATCAAATGAGGCTACAAAAGACCTGCAAGGTGTTGATGCTCTCCCTTTACCCTCTAACACTCAAGATGTCTCGACACAAAATTAGCAATATCCTACTTCATGCCACTCCAAAAGTATAGCTAACGTAGATCTGCATGCATCTTCTTGACACCCGTATGAGCAGAATAAGGTGCCTGATGCACCTCTGTCAACATTAGGGTTTGAAGACCCTCATAACTAGGAACATAGATACAACCCAAATGTCACAAAAGACCATCTGGCTCAAGAGAGTAACCAGAAAATCTACCCTTTAAAGGTCTACCAAACTCAATCTCGAACTCCACCTCCTGGAACCAACTATCAATAGGAAGTGCTGCGAGAATCTGACCTCTCAAGTCAACCGTGAGAGAGACTGCTGAGATCTCATGTCTCCGATGACTAAGGGCATCCACTACCAGATTCTCTTTTCCCTAAAGATACTTGACCTCAAAGTTATACTTGCACAAGAAGTCCATACAATGCCTCTACCTCGCATTCACGTTTGGCTGCGTGAAAATATACTGCAAGCTACAATTATCACTATGCAGCTCAAACTGATGCCCTAAAAGAAAATACCTCCATCTCACCAAGGCATGCCCATCTCCAGCTAACTCCAGATCGTGAGTGGGATAGTTCATTTCATGATTCTTGAGCTTGCAAGACTCATAGGCAATCACACGACCATCCTGCATCAGAACTACTCCTAAACCCTCTAAAGAAGCATTTGTACAAACAACAAAGTCCCTAGTAGGATCAGGAACTGCTAAAATAGGTGCACTGGTCAACTACTCCTTAAGGGTCTGAAAAGTTGCCTGACACTACTCTGATCAAACAAACTTCTTCCCTTTCCTCTGAAGAGAAGTAATAGGATGGGCAATCCTCAAAAACCCCATAACAAAATGGCGATAGTAGCTTGCCAAACCCATAAAACTGTAGACCTCAGAAACATTAGTAGGTGTAGGGCAATCCATAATAGCTTGGATCTTTGAAGGATCCACTACAATACCCTCTCCAGAGATAACATGACCCAAATATTTTACCTCTATCTGAAAGAATTCACACTTCGACAAATTAGCATAGAGCTGATTTTCTCTCAGACACTACAACACCTGACGCAAATGCTCCTCATGCTCCTCCATAGTCCTTGAATAGATCAATATATCATCTAGAAATACAAGGACAAACCTATCGAGATAAGTGCAGAAAACACCATTCATCAGGGTCATGAATACTAAAGGTGCATTTGTCAACCTGAATGGTACTACTGTGAACTCATAATGTCCATAATGGGTGCAAAATGTAGTTTTATGAATATTTGCCTCAAATATCTGCAACTGGTGATATCCTGACTTAAGATGAATTTTAGAAAACACCTTTGCTCCCGTAATCTTGTCAAACAAATCATCAATCCAAGGTAAGCGGTACCTATTTTTCATTGTTACCTTATTGAGTTGTCGATAGTCGATACACAACCGTAGAGATCCATCCTTCTTTTCCATAAAGATCAGAAGTGCTCCCTAAGAAGAGACACTAGGTCAAATGAATCCCTTGGCTAATAACTCCTCCAATTACAGTCGGACCTCCTTAAGCTTGTGAGATAGGCTCTGCGTCAGGAACAAGATCAATCCTGAAGTCGATGTCACGCTTAGGTGGTATCCCCAGAATCTTAGAAGGAAAAACATTTGCATACTCCCTCAAAAGTGGATGATCATCAAGAGATACCTCTCGACTCTCCTCCATCTCCAATTCACTAACTGATACTACAAAAAGCTGACATCCTTGATGCATGCATCTCTTAATCTGCATAGCGGAGATCATACGTAGGGAAATAGGTCTCTAACCTCCTACTACCTCCACCTCTATACTAGAATCATCCACACATCTAATAGACTTATGCCAACAATTGATCACTACCTGATGGGCCTCTAACCAATCCATCCCCAAAACTATATCAGATGAACCAAGGGGTAGGATGTGAAGGTCTACTGTAGTAGATAGAGAGCCAATCCTCAACTCACAACTGAGCACTAGAGACTCAATTGCGACCTTAGCCCCAGAAGCTAACTCAACCTCCCACCTATCATCCTACTTTGTTACCACTAAGCCACAATGCTCCACAAGAGAAGGAGATATGAACAAATCAGATGCACTAGAATCAAAGAGAACAAAAAAATCAATACCTCGCATGAAACTAGAAGTCTCCACCACGGTGCCTTAGTGCTCTACCTGGTGGGCGGTTATCCACCACTGTAAAGACTGTGTGATCTGCTTGCATTACCAATCGTTGGCTCTGAAGCCGACGGTCGATATCCACCACTATAAACATTATCTAGCAATATGGCTCTGTTGGCCACAAGAGAAGCACCCTGTGCCTCTACCAAAACCACCATCACCTTGAAAAGCACTAGACTACTAGAAATTGCCCCTGCTCGCTGCGGATTGTGTGCTCTAAGTAGGTCAATCAACACGATCCTATCTAGCATGCTACCAATTCCAGTTCTTATTTTGAAATTTGTTACCCTGCTGGGGTTGAGAATTCTTCAATTTGGTCTGAGAGTGCTACTTTTGTCCACCCTTTGAGGGTACATGAGATCCTGATGCCTAAGCATGACCACCATGAGAACTATATCCTGGAGAAGGTGCACTACCAATATGCACACCTGTATGCCCACCAAGTGCCATAACCAAATTCTCCTCCACTAACCAGGATTTATCCACTGCAACCTCCATAGACTTAGGTTCAAATACACGAACCCCTCCACTAATTCGGGCATTCAAGCCCTTGATAAAATGCTGCACTAACAGAGACTCGTCATCTCTGATACATGCATACTACTTGAGCTCATAAAATCTACGCTCATACTGCTCAACTGACATGGCCATCTACCGCAGCTCATGGAACTCATCTACACAACACTACCTCCAATGATTAGATAGGAAACGGGCTCTGAATCTCTCTAAGAACAACTCCCAAGAAACAATTCTAATGTCCAAATGCATCTTCTACTCCTCTAACCGCCACCAAGTCGAAGCAAACCCTTGGAGATGAAAAATAACACATCTGGCTTTGGTGTTTTTGCCATAAGAATGCATGGTGAAACACCTGCCTATATTGAATAACCAAGTCTCTGCCTCTAGACCACTACCAACTCCATCAAAGGTGGGAAGGTGTTCCCTCAGAAGATCTCTCATATGGCTGGCTAGTGTGGCCTCCTGCTCAGCTATCAACTCTATCTGCCTAGGTGATTTCTCTCTTTCCCTAGGTTCTAGCTAATCTGCCTCTTGACCTCCTCTAGGGTACTCAACCTCCTACCTAGGGCCTAAATGGGTAAGGGCTTCCTCAAGTAACTGTCATAACTATGCTCCCTTAGGCTAGTCTTGACCTTCCATATTTTGAGCCCCGCCTTCATGGGCACTCTCGTGACAAGAACTGGGAGGAGGTGTGCCACCACCACCAATCCAATGACCCCTACCTCTACCATGACCTCAACCCCCACCTCTACACATCTACATACAACACCAAAAGATGATTTATTACATTTAGAAAGGCATACAACAGGGATGAAGTTAATCTACAGAGTTTAAGCACTAGGTCACATAATGGGCTCATTTGTAACAAGAGTACCTAGTGTTTAAACATGGCTCTGATACCAAATGCGCTGCCCCGTCATGCAACCCTAGATTGTTAGACTAACAAGAGACAATATTACAAAAATATTTTTTTTTGAAGCAAGGAAATATATTATACATTAAATATAATTACACTAATAACAACATTAAATGAAATGAACCACTAACACTTCTACGGAACATAACTGCATCAGATAAAATTATAACCATACAAGTAATACACATCACAATATAACAGAAGAATATTACATTATACATTTGCAAAGAGGAATAATTACAAGGTTCAATACCATATTACAAGACTGATTACCTCAGTTTACAAATAGTACAATTATGAATGTATACAACAACTCGAAGGTGAAGAGAAAATCTGGATCTGGAACACTTCTGCACTGATCTCGAACCAAACATCCAAGAAGACCAATGGATAGCTCTGCCACCCAACCATGTGGAACCCTGAGGTCCACCATTCTGAGCTAGAAGATAACAATGAGGCTCCACTAAGTTCAAAGGATGCAACAACAAAAATAACCAAACAGAAAGAGACTCGACACAGAGCAACTAGATTCTCAAGACTACACAAGACAAGGGAGTACTTCAGAGGCAACCATAAAAGTTAAAGAGGGAAGTAACTAAGTTGCAACAAGGAGAGTGTCATCTATGGTTATCCTGGTGACCCCTCTCTGGCACCGGCACCATAGGGTGACACATGCGCAGCCGACACATCCTCTCATAGGGACAAGGAGGTCAACCTTGCCAACCAGGCCTTCTCAAACCATCCTTAGCCTATGAGAGCACTCAAGGCATGGGTGAGGCATTATGCTTATCTTGTTATGTGAATTACAACCTGACCCACCTAGATATATTATTAATTTAGCACTTGATTACAACTTCCATGGGGTTATCTAGGCAGCCACTTTGGGCATTGGCCCCACCATGGAAGCCACTCTCCTTCATACAACTAGCAACCATTAGCCAACATCTGGAAACAATGACATGCATGGGCAAGGAACTACTAGGCATCTAACATTTCACAACCCAACACGTTACATAGATAGTTTTAAGTCCAAATCCACAAAACATTTCCCCCATCCATAACAAAAGTCGATTCAATTAACCCATTTAAAATGACATGCCACAATGTTGAATCAGAAACCAAGTAGCCTAACCTCTTGAGTTAGGTAAGTTGAAACACAATACCATTGTTAAAACAACCATTTCCCAACATGGACAATGGTTTAAACGACTTGATGCATAACAATCATGATATTCCCCTAGATACTTCACTTTACACTTAGCCAAAACATAATTGTAAGACTCTACACCCAATTAGATACAATGACCCAATTTAAGCATATCGATACGAAATGACAAGGAAAACAATCAAATATTTTGAGGTCCAATCCCATCTATACTCTTAACTTTAAACGTGAAAACAAATATGAGGTTGTAACTTTCTTTTTAAAGAAATTCTAGGTTACGAAAGTAAAAATTTCTTATACAACTCTAAGCATAAACTTCCCATCTAATATTTTGATAACTACAACTTCTAATATAAAACTATATATATATATATATATATATATATATATATATATATATATATATATATATATATATATATATATATATATATATATATATATATATATATATATATATATATATATATATATATATATATATATATATATATATATATATATATATATATATATATATATATATATATATATATATATATATGTTATAATAATGAGATACATCAAGGAAACCATAATACAAAGTATTAATATCAACCTATCTTAACAAAATAGTGAGAAAAAAAATAATTATAAAATCTGATGACATATCTAACACAATTTTAGGTTTCCTTATGCAAGTTTTACTATCGGTTAAACATACGTTCCATTAGAAGTTTTCTAAATTGGCATATAAATAATTCTATCTTTACAGACTCACTGGACTCTCATTCATTTAGTTACTCAATCTGTATGAAGAATATTAGATAATCTATAGACCTAAACACTAACTCAGGAAGAGAGAACTATGGTAGACAAAATTCAGAGGAAGCCCCAACACTAAAAACGTGCGGCCAGGGAGAGGGATATAAGCAAAATAAATCTTAGAGGATTGGGAAACACAGAACACTACTCCTCAAATAGATCCAGTGACATGAGAGGGTAGAGGAGCACAATTCGGCCTAGCTAGATTCATTGCAATAACAATGTCATATCACAGATTAGACATGGGAAAACAAGTAAAGAAAAGAGCTGAAACCAAACAGAGAATCATTACAAAAGGCTGCGATGGGCAGCGAATCTGGTAGAGGTAAATTCATAAAATTTTTAGAGAGCCTCAAATACTCCCAATGGCATACGATCTGAAAGGTGGGGAGGATTTTGAGTTAAGAACAAAAAGAGAGGAAGAGGAGAATTACAAAGAGAAATTTGAACCACGCATTCTGGCAAGGAACAAAAACATACGATGACTTCCATTAATTTGACTGAGGTAAATTTGCAAATAAAATTCCATTTTGGTTTAATCAATTTTAGATTAATAGTAAAAGAACTTCATTACTTGGTACAATTCTGAAAAGCTAAAGTTGGGTGAGGCCGTACTACGGCATTGAGAACAACCAAGGATGAAATGGGTCAAGAAACTGGTAAATGGTTCATATGGGTCGTTTTCTTTTAATTCCGGTCACTTTGAATGATTATAGTTGATTGGGCTCTAAGATTTTAGGAAGGATTTTGACATAGAATAAACCAGAAGAAGAATAAAATTGGAAGTAACTACAGATGTTATAACTTTGACAGCCATCAAGGTGTGATTCCCAAGATGGGAGCGTGGTCAGGGGCAACTACACTCGAACACACAGAGCATAGAACGATCATGCTAAAATAAGATTTAAATTCTAAACTACAGAAATGCAAAATTTCACACCCAGAGCATAGAACGATTGTGCTAAAATAAGATTTAAATTCTAAGCTACAAAAATGCAAAATTTCACACACAGAGAATCACCATAAACATACCCTAATTTCAGTCCCACTTTAGATCTTCTCCATTTCCTGTAACAAATTCTTTGTTTCTCCTCCAATTTTTCTCCACTTCTTCCCAACAGAACCCCCGCAATTAAAAAAAATGGCTAATCTCATAAATGACCACAATCATGCATCCGTTACTGAGAATCCCCACTCCTCCGAGAAATTTTAAAATTTTTATATTAATAGAGATTTCCCCAAATCTTTAAAATTCACATTCGACAACTCACAACATTAAATTATTACCTAATATTATTCTTTAAATAACAAGATAATAATTAACCATATGAAAACTTTTGACTCAGTCTTTTTAAAAAACATAAAACATTAAAATAACTAATTTTAAACTATATTAATATTTACCTAAATAACATTCCCAATTTTACAACTAACATACTATCAAATTAAACATATTAATAGCATTATTATTATAATAATAATTCACTAAGGTATAACCAAAATACACATAGGCCCAACTTAAGCAAACATGACAATACTCCACATAACACATGATGACCAACAACTTGGAGCGAGGACCAAGCGTCACATCACGACACATGACCACAACTGAAGACTAAGACTGACCTAGGGGAATAAACCTCATGTTATCTCCATCAATGTTATCCATTAGTGTGAGGACCTGCTCAGACCTGCTATGTCAGGTGGAGTCGAAGCCCAGTACCTGCAACCTGCATAAGAACAATAGGTTGTATATGATCAACTACATATATATCAAACACACACAGAGTCAAAGAATCATGGTATAATAGGGTGCTTGAATCAAGTAGTACAACACCGTCCCTACTCTGAAACAAGACTATAAACATTTTTATATAAAATCAAATATCAACAAATCGAATAAAACATGATAATATTAACCCATTACTAATCATGCCAATCTCATCATAACTGGAATAATAATAATGTCATCATAAACTCATAACACATGCCAAAACTATATCAATCGAACATAGTCCATCATGATCAAAATAAGTATAAACCATAAGCCTAATAACTCAAATATCTCAGACTGTCTAAATGCAATGAAAGAACTAACAATTGTCTCAGAACTAACAAAGAATAATGTGAAACTAGCAACTATCAAAAGCCAAAAACGAGGGGCATTACACATATCTACTTTCACTACCCTATGTAGTGACTTCATTTTTAAGGATGCTTCGCTAGGAAAGCTATTTCTATGATCATTGGAGGACATCGTGTTGGATTAGTTTTGCTCATTTCCTAATCATTCTATTCTTTTTTCTACGAAAATGTTAAATCAATTGTTACAACACTTCCAAGCCAACATTGGGCCACATGTCACATTTACTGACCCCATCCACTATTAATAAGGATGCAATGAAAAATTTATTGATTTAAATACCTATTTTTATCAATCTCTCTTCTCTCAAAATATCTTATGTCCTACCAAATTATGATTTTTATTAGGTTTTCATTGGAAACCTATAGCTGCAAGTTAGGGATAAGATTTTGTTGATGAAGTATCAATCATTCACACACTTATGCATAGCACTCCGTAACTACTAGAAGTTAGTTAACCAGTTTGAGGCATCTACCTCATCAACTACCATTGGTTAGTCTGGTGCTTCTTCTTCTTATTTCACTAATTACAAAAAAATAAAGAATTTTTCAAGATTAATGCATCTACGATTATAAACAAGTGTGAAAATATTATTTATTTATCTAGTTAACTTTTAGCTTGTCTAGGTGAGTCCTATTCACACTACTTAAGTCTCAAATTAGGAATTTTAAGGTTTTTTCTCACCTCATGTGGTTGAGACATGTGTACTCATCCTTGTGAGACACCTATTGCATGTAAAATTGCCACTTGCTCAAACATGTGTCACTTGAGCTAGAAAAGTGTTACACCTTGGGAGGGTTACTTAGTCATTTTGTTCAACCATCTCACCTCCTCATCCTTGCCTATTTAAGCAAAGATTTTATGTACATTCGATTCATCTTTTGGGTATATTATTTGGCTTATTGTGTTCTTGTTGTTAGCGTGCATTATTTAACTATGCGTATTACATTGTTTAGTTACGACAGTTTGGCTGGTGCATAACTATTTCACCACAACTATTTCATCACAGTATTTAAATGTGTGTTTTGTACATGCATTAGTCATCTGATAAACAATCTTCTCTGACTTTCTTCAGTTGGTGTAACATCCACCTTCTATAAACATAGTAAAAATCCAAAATTCACTATAGAGTAACTCAATAAGGTAAAAATGAGATAGGGAAAAATTTTCTTTTATTTAACAAATAATCAAGTCACTACAATTACAAGATTTCTTTTTACAAAATACAATATACCCATATTGTCTTTTCGTTTACAATGTTTACAAATGTAAAACCATTACATATACAAATTTAGAATCAATACTGCATCTAAATATTTGACATCTTTATCACAAGTCCTGGCATGTTCACTGCTTGGAGAGAGAGAGCATCTTTCCAGTGATTTACCTCCAACCACAGACCGGCGGTCTCCCACACATCTTCTACATAGGAAGTGGCCCTTCCCTTCACAAGCAATATAGACCTTAGGTGACCAGTGGTAATTTTCCATTCCCAAGTACATAGTGTTGTATTCTACTCAAGTCTATCAACCATACAACCCTAGATACCCTCTAGCTAAGTATGATTTCTAATAGGATGAGCAATTCTGAATACAATGAACTGACAATACATGTAAAAAAACAAATGCATTACTTTGGCCAAAGTTTTTAATTTCAATAATGTTCGTAAAGAACATATTCGTTGTGTTCACCCACCCCTACTCGACTTGGATACTGTCTTATTCACATAGTTTATGTCTCTTATCAACCCTATTGTTGCAATAGTTTGATCTGAAAGTCATGATAATAATACTTAAGACTTGAGTAAGTCTATATGACATAACCACTGCATTGGTTTGTAGTCGACTCTAGGGTTACCCTAATGTTCCTTGCTACTACGACATAAAAATATATCCATATCTTATATCTTAGAGTTTTGGATTCAGAAATATCCCTTGATTAACTTAACCAAAGTTTATAATTCTTAAAAGATACTGTCTCCTATACAAAGGATTCATGAGATAATTTTGATAATGTTTATAAACAACAAATACCTTATGTTTAAGTATCCTTACAAGGTCATTCTTTAGTATACTTAGCCTAATCCACTATTTTGAATCTCTGCATGAACAACAATGACAAATAGCCTTGAATGGGGTTCTCATAATAACCTTATTCCCAAATATCTCTAAGTTACTATCTTTAGATATGACCCTAAATTTTACTAACAATTCAAATGATTCTAGTTCTCTTGGTAGATAACACTATTCATGATGCCTATGTATATAACCTATAAAATACAATAAAGTTAACTCCTTATAACCTCATTACTATAAAGATCAAAATTGAGAGTAATAAAACATTGTTCATCCATTCATGAGTCTATCACATGGTTATTCTCATATTCTGCATTAACTTGCTTTAGACTTAATTCAATAAGGAGACTATAAGTTTAAGCTAATAACAACTTATGTCTTTCTCCTACTAAGATATTTGTTAATCTTGCATTCCCTAATTGGTTATGAGAAATAATTTTTAAATACTAAGAAACAGGTTGACTCAGTCTATTATAATAGTAACCTTACTGGCATGACTAATTATAAACCATATAAGTAGCATTCACCATCTTTAATGACTACAAGAAAGTATCTCTAAATGGCTTACTTAAAATGTTAACTGGCATTTCTAAATTGATACATAATAGATATCGACTATCACATCATAATTCATAAGATATTTTTCTTATTGGCAAGCTCATTGAATCGCCTACAATACTACAATATACCATTTTTAGATGAGATAAACTAGTTGGAATAGGTGAATAATTCACCGGGTCGACACCATTGGACTATACATTCCTCCACTATCACAATTACTACATTCTATTCCCCTCTCACTTCTATTCTCCTCCATGTTCACAACAAGTTCTAAACCTGCTTAATAAAAACCATCACGACTCCTTCGAGTCATTAGACATAAAGATAGAGGTACGACTCCTATAGAGTCACCTCATTATTCTATCATCTATGTTCGATTACCAACTTCATTGAAAGCTTAATAGTTTTGAAATGGTTAAATAAAAACTAACGACCAATATTTATGCATAAATCCCACATGTCGATGGGAAATTATTGCTTCATGATGCGACGATTGTGGTGGTTAAAAACCATAATCATCATCATAAGGATGAGGCTGACACTTCAAATAAATATAAACTGATCTATTAATGATCATTACATGTGGTTCGATCCACTACTATCAATTATAAAGACTACTATATTTTATCTTACGACTTCTTAAATGTAGTCGACTCAATGGGAGGTATTATCATCATTCAATGCTAAGGCATCAATTTATATATATATATAGATTAAATGATTTATAATTCTCATAGCATCACCTATTGCATTAGATAGGTATAGTTTATTCAATAATAAGATATTATTAAACCATGGTTTACGAATATTTTGATTGGGTTGAGCTTGTCTCCCCATCATAATCCATTGACAATAATCACATAATAATAACTTCGACGATAATGTCTTATCATTTAAGAATCATTTATAACACGTCAAATATCTTAATAGTTGTAATAAGACTACCATTTTATGACAAAAATGTTGTAATATTTACGTTAAACATAAATAGTTATAAATCAATCTCAAACAATGTCATTAACGTTATTAATGACTAAGATGACTTAATATGACTTAGAAAGATTTGAAAACAATATCAACTACCTGTCAATTAAGTTCAGAAGTAAACTAACAAGACAAAGCTTACCTCTTATGACACCACAGTTCACATTTTCATTAAACACTTTATACTCAGTTTGGCAAATAAATCACTTGTAACCTGAGGTCTATATTTCTCTCCTGGAAAGATACTCTCTCTCTTTTCCTTGAGAGTCATCTGATAACCCGTAATCTTGTTTCACTTGTCATCAAACAATATGTGATCAGTGCATCATTATTTAATTAATTCAACTAATAAATCAAATCTCATAATACATTTATTAAATTGATAATAACATAATCATTTCTATGATTTCAATAAATGACATTTAATATAATCCTTGTCACCAATCCAAACATCATAGTCAATTTACTTATATCCAAGTAAATAGTAAAAGTATAGCAAGACAAAAATTGGGGATGTAACATATCCTTCCCCTAAAGATTCATCATCCTTGATGATATAGAGTATTAAAAAGTATCTCTAAAGCAAGTTCATTATTTTCCACTAGTAACATTATTAAATAAATGAGGAAACTTTTGATAAAATTTATGGTAATCCTCCCATGTAGCATTTTGCTTAGCATATTGGTCCCATTGGACCTTGTATTTGTTAGATTCTGTGAGAAGTGAGAAGTGAGCCAAGATCCGATGTCGGTGATAGATCATATCCACCTCCACTCGATAGATTATCGAAGATCAAAATACCAGAGTGAAGAGATATTTGAAATGAGAGAAAAATAGAGACAAAGAAAGAGAATTTTGAGAAGACTCTCAATACTCTCACCTAGCTATCACTGAACTGATATTTGAGCTAGTGAAGGTGAGAGGAGAGTGTTGTATATATAGAAAAAATGGGGCATATACATCCTGTTGATGACTGTTTTGATGCAATCATAACAATAAGTTAAAATTCACATGACATGAACTGTAACTATACTTGAAAGACAAGAAGGAATCATTTGGTGATTCAACTAATCCCAAGTCTACAATGGTTCGGTTGGTCAAGTTCAGTTGGTCAATGTGAAGCTGTAATGTTCAAGGGGCCTTACGTAGTTTAGGTTTGTTCTGTGGTTTACTGGCCTAAGAATATGCAAAGAGGTCATGAGATAGGTCAATGCTCTTCATTCCTTTGCATAAAGGTGCTACTGTGCTGCAAGTTTCAGATGTTTTTCTTTGATTTATGCAGCTTCCTTCTTCATGTACTTATGAAAACTATCTACTTAGACTCTGTTATGCATGCTTCTTCAGATTTGAGACAATTTCCTTTAGATTTCTGCGTTTTTAGCTAGATAATTCAGATGGGTTGGGAAAAGTTAGAGAGATCTAATCTATACTTCATCTAATCTACCGAAGGATCTAAGTGTTTCTGTTATCCACTATGTAAATACCACAGTAATCTGATCAAATCCACAGTAGAAACCTTAAATGTAAGTCCTGAGCATTTTCACAAACATACATTTAAAATTGCAAGCTCTCAAAGAAGATATTTCAAAACACAAAGAAGAGCAGGAGAACACTCAGAAGATAGATGCAGAACTCCAGATTCTATTGCATTAGAAACGAATAGCCATACATGATTTACAATGTAAGAATGACTCTTAGTTTCATTGATCATACTACAGAGAACTTACAAGCTTTACAGATACAGTAAGGCAGCCAGACATTCCACGCGCACCTTACTGCAGACAAACAGGCGACCTCCTTCTTCTACTCTAAACTATGCTAAGCTATCCTGCTGTATTTTCCTAAAATCTCTGTGTGTAGCCCCTGTTGTAAAGTATTACAGTGTAGAGAGGCACAATATATAACATCCTGATTGTCCTCACTACAGCAAAAAAACCTAACTGACCCCCTGGTTCAAACCTCTAGTTACAACAATAAATGCAGGTGAACCAGTTCTCAAAAATATCTCAGAGCCATGGTCAAATCTGGGCGAAATATTGCCCCTTCTGAGAAGTTCCAGCAGCTGAGCAATAACTTCTGTTTGTCTTTTGCAGAAATACCTCCAGCTGCGACCTTCCTCTTCACTTGAATGGCTTTGACTTTTTGCATTTCATCTCTATCTTCTTGCTCCTGAGATCTGATCTTCTGCCTCCATGAGGTCACTGTATTGACTTTCCAGCTGCTTCCTCAACTGCAAGCCTGCAAGACAAGACAAGCAATAAGTACTCCATTTATGACAAAACAGCATGAAAATCAAAATAAGCGTTTAAATACAGGTGACTGCGCAAGATCGCGGAAATCAGATCCAAAATCCGCTCAAAACGCGTGAAAAATGCGCCCAAGCTGCTCAAAATTGATGGTTCAATCATCGCTGACCGGGAAAATGCCAGAGGCGCCAAAAAAAACACTTTAAAACTCCACCGCTTCATTTCCCGCCCATCGGCATGATCATCCCTGTCGGTGCGTAAAAAAAAACAGGTTAGTCGATATACCTCATCATCATGATATTTCAGAAAATATGATGCTTTCCCTCCTGAAGGTTCAGATGAACGTCATCATGATATTTGACTTCTGCATATGGAGAAACGAACAACAACATCATCATCATATTTGAAGGAGAATAGGAGGATGCGACTATAATCATGCTGCCGAGGAAAGGAAGATGATGGTGACGTCATCATGATATTCGGGCTTCACTGAAATGCTAAGGATGACGTCATCGTCATGTTCGGTTAAGATCAGGGGGATAATTGCAATATCGGGCCACCTAAGGAGTATGATCAGGATGATGAGCATAATATGACCCTTTTGCGGCCAAGGCAACCCTCTCGATAAAAATCAGCATGATGAAGATCATCATCATATTTGGGGCGTATGTCGAACTTGGAATAGAACGTCATCATGATAATCGGGAACCGGATCGGGTTTTGGAAAATATCCTGTTCGAAGGAAAAATGATGATGATGACCATTAGGAGGATACTTGTTTCCTCGTTATTCAGATCGGGATGATGTCATCATGATATCCGGAGCCTTCGTTAAACTTGAAACATGACGTCATCATGATATTTCGCCAACCGGATCATGTTTGAGAAAAAATCCTGCCGAAGGGAAAATGTTATGATCATGATCATGATCAGGATAAAAATATGATGATGATGATGATCAGGATGTTCTCAAAAGGTTGCATTTTCGGCAGGAGGACTTGGCGAAATATCGGGCGAACAAACAAGATCATGATGATCTTGACAATCAGGACAGGATAAAGAATGATGATGACGTCATCATCATATTCGCGCTAGGGTGATATTGTAAAATATGATGATGCTAATCATCAGGATATTTACTTCTCATCGATTTATCATGATGACGTCATCATGATATTTTGTCTTCGAAGCACAAGGATAAGTTGGTCATCATGATATTTCGGCTAGGGTGATATTACAAAATATGATGATGCTGTTTAAGAAATGCAATATCGAACCCTTCTTAATAGATAGGCTGATCATCATGATGTTTCGGCAAACGGATATCAGGAGGATATGAAGATGATGATCCTCCTTTGAAATTATCATGATGATGTCTTCACTACTTAGCGAATTTCAGCGAATGTTCTGTGAAAGATCAGGATGATGATCAAGAAGCCGTCATCATCATATTTCGAAGTCCAGCAAATATCATGATGATGACCTTGCGATAGGTTTATAGCATGCACATGCAAATATGCCGAAGGTGATTTTGTTAAGTCAGGGTGATCTTACACCATCAGCATGATATTTTAAGATCAGGCGATGCAAGGATATCATGATGATACTCGCGATACAAAGGCCGCTCGACGGGGGGAACTTACCTTGACTTAAAGTTAATGTCATCATGATATTTCGAACCTCAGGATATTATCGGGGGGTGCGTTTAAAATATGATGATGATGACGCTCTTCAGCAAAACTGAGTTTATAACATGACCTTCCTAAAAGATATCATGATGCTGCATAATGCGAAGATCATGATGATGATGTCAACATGACTTAGAATAAAAAATGATGATCCTCCTGTGAATATCAGGTTTGACCAAGACTTTGACCGTGCATAACTTCCACATATGGTCGAATTTTCAAGTGAAGTAAAAGGCAAACCTACATGAAATTTCAAGCTCTTTCAAAATATGAGGTCACAGAAACAAAATATGAATTTTGACAAACAGACCTCATGATGATGACCTACCTTATCATATATCATGATGATGATGCACTTGACCTTCATTTTTACCAGACCGCCAGAAAGCAGAAAAAACACAAGCAGAAGCAAAAAGCAAGACACTAGCAGGGGTCCTCGTTTTGCTAAGGAGCAAAATGGGGCGTGTTGTGAACATCACAACAACTAGCAACCAAAACAAAACAATTAAATTCAGAGTGTTCAAGGAAACTAGATGTAATGAACTCATAACTTCCAACTATCTTTTCCTGCAAATTACTATTCAGCTTGAGACTCAAAGTGTTCAATAAAGATGCATGAATTTCCATTTTCAGTTTAGTTGTGTGCATGTGATTAATTATCCTCATCTTGAAGATCGGTTGAACAAACCAGTGACTGACATTAGCCTACGTAGGTGAGGATATTCCCTCATAGCCGACCGGATAGAGCCTTGCTGCCAGCGAGCGTCTATAGCCCCGGCAAGGTTATCGTTACAATTCTCCTAAGTAGAGCCCCACTGCCAGCGAGCGTCCATAGCCCCGGTAGAGTTACTTAGATGGCTTAATCTGGATTTTCAGTATAATCCGCTTTATTTATTTATTTATTTATTTTTTGTTTTCTAATTTTGAAAGATCTCATAAGGTATAGCAATTTGTAACTTCATGATGATGCAAGGAATGGACACTTGCTGAAATTAAGCTGAGAATTGTAATGGTAGCAAGGGTGACCTCTGATTTTTCACCTAATATCTACACTGGTAGGTTCAACAAACCCAAGGATTTTAGGTGTGTCATCGTGAGAAACCTGCTTCGAATTCTCAATCACATTTATTGAATACGAAACTTCAGAAGATGAACAACTCTCTACATTCATGACAGTGACAAGTTATGTGTAAATTGCAAATGGTTAACCTGAATATCCTAAATTATATACTGTTTTGAATGGTTGCTAGTTCTGCTCCCTAATACTCTACAGTAAAATAAAGATCCCTGCTGAGGAGACAACAAACAGACCAAGCAAACAGGCTGTACAAACAACACAGCAAAAGAAAAAACTGTACAAACAGAAAGAAATAAAAAAACAAAACAAACGGAAGACAAGCTATAAACAACTAACCTAAAAAAAGAAAAAAGCAAAAGAAGAACACACAAAAAAAATAACTAACAACTACCCCATCAGACTATATACCAGCCTCTCCAAGGCAAACTGAAACCTAGGAAAAAAGACCCAAGAACACCCCTACTTGCATATTTCTTTAGGTTGTGCAGGAGTAACAGGGTACTGGTGATGGTTCTCATCCTAGCAGATTTATCTTTGAATTCTGAAAAAAAATCTGATATTCTAGATTCATTGTGTTTATCAGAATAGCTCTTAACTAGTAACTGAGGCTGCTCATCAGGTTTATGATTAATCCATATGCATGTCTTATCTCTTGAATTTCCATAATCAAAATAGCATTTATCATTGTTTACTAAGGAAAGGAAAGAGACAACCTGATGTGCCTTTAGCTCTGTGGAACACACTTGTTTATTAGTAGCTGGCTCTTCATCTAGCTCTGCATTTTCATTGCCCAGCTCTATGTCTAGTCCTTTTTCAAGTTGAAAGATGAATGACTCTAGATGTATCATTTCTTCATCTTCATCCAGCTTTGTTCCTTCATTCTGGATGTTCAGTTTATCCTCAAATTTAGCACATCTCTCAATGTTCTCATTAGTTTCCTGCACATCAGCACTTAAGTAAGTATCTTCATCATCATAATCTGACATACAGAAATTAATCATTTCTAAATCACTTGAGAGTAAAAGTGGGATGACATCTTTTGATTGATAGGAATACTCCCCTGTTTTATTTTCAACATGGTATGGGGGTGATGTCTGATTGTGCACAGCAGCTACATGATCCTCTGTACCCTCTTCTTTCAAAAATTGTTCATCAGATGACCCACAGTTATCGTCCAGTGTGGAGTCTGCTTCTATTAACCTGCAACAATCATCACATGACTCCTGGAGAGAGATTTTATTATCCTTTATTCCTAGCATTGGTTCCATCGTTGTATCCTCTACACATTTAACGACCGTTGCTGCTGCATCCTCCTGTCGCCTAATAATCTCCTCACTTCCTTGCCAACTTTCAGCCTTATACACATATTGGACTGGGAAATTGTATGTAACGCACTCTTCCACCTCTTGTCTAATGTCATGACCAAATCTGTCTATTGCATTGTTTTCCTCATCTGAAGAATTTCCGTCAGACTTAATGAATAGTGCTGTTCTATTGCTGACACACTTCTTTCTACTGTTTAACATCATAACCTCCTCAATCTGCGTCCCATTGTTGGTAACTCTATAGACACCTGGCTCAACAGCAGCATATAAGATTTCATTAGTTCGATTATACTCTGTTATCATATGTCTCATCCTGGGCTCTGCCTTTATTCTGATCTGGTTTGGGATGCCTCTCCATGGTAACCACATGTGTGAAAAGTCAGTAGCCATATATCCGTTTAATGTCTTGGACCAATCCCTACTCAGCAACATTCCATAATTTGCGGGTATATCCACTACTTGGATGTCAATGATTTGGCTCACCCTAGGGTCTGAAGCTAACTGCACCTGTATGTTCATGAGTTCTCCTATCACACTAACCTCGGTCTTATCTAATTGTGTGACAACCTTGGCAGATTTGGTGGGAGTCAGCCCGAGAGTTTTACATATTCCTAAGGGCATTACGTTGGCTGAAGCACCAGAATCTACCATGCAATTGTGTATATTCTTCCCACACAACCTAACAGTTAACAAGAAAGGTTGAGTATCCCTCTTATCCACATGTATTACTACATTTGTGTTGGAAGGCTGCTCAACTTTCTTACCTTTCTCCTTAGGTGGTGAATCACTACTAGGAACAGTTATATCAGCAGACACCATGTTTGTTATGGATGTATCCAGGGATTTTAAAAAAGCATTTCTAATCCCTGGGGTCTTCAATAATTCATTTAGAGGTATGCTGACCTTCATTTTCTTTATTTCCTCTGACAAGTAATTCATTAGTCTTGTTGTCTCTACTGCTTCTGTCTTACTTGTTTGATCCTTTTGCACTACTGTTCCGTTATTTGTGTGCTGACTAGCTTTAAGTATGGCAGGATTGTTGCTAGCATTCTGATCTGGGGGTGTATTGATGTTATTCGGAGGAGTGGAAGTGGTGAAAGGTCCTCTCGGCCTAGGGTTGTTCCTCAAATTGTAGGTGTGGCTTTTATTTGTCTGTTGAAAGGCCTGCACCTCCTCTGTTTCATTTAATATCTCATTTTCATATTCAAAAGGAAACTGAAAAGCATTTAACACAAAGGCTGATTCGGGATAAAGACTTTCACAATAGTATGGTTCATCCTCTAGCAATTCATCCTCCCTCTCTTCTGCAGTTGCAAAGGTAAACGTTTCTAAGACTAATGCTGTGTCATATTCTGAGGGTACTACCTCATTACCCTTAGGAATGAGAAATTCTGAGGTAGGAGGCTGTACATCTACATTGAAGATACTAGCTGCCAAGTGGAACTGTGGACAGTCATGCTCAGCATGGGCATTAATATTGTGAAATCTGCACCAATTTTTGGGTGCTGTATTAGCCATTTGTATGTTAGTTATTTGTTTTGCACCATGATTATCCGTATTCTCGAAAGGAGAAGCCAGAGTACCGTTGTTGGGCCCAGTGTTCCATGTCTTGGGTGGCCTAGGTTGATTCTGGTTCTTGTTATTATTGCCCCAGGTCCTATTATCTATCACTGGCCCCCTATTTTGCATTGGTTGCCCCTGACTGGGGCCTTGATGCTGATTGTAGTTTTGGTTCTGATTGTACTACTGGTTCTAGTTGAGACTATAATTCTGATTTTGGCCTTGGTTGTGACCTTGAGGTGGATTGTAGTTTTGGTTGCTTCTGCCATAGAGATTCTCATTTCTTAGCTGTGTCACTTCGGTTGTTAATCTCTTCAAATGTGCAGTAATCTCTTTGATGTCTTCCCTATCCTCTTGTGCTTTTGCCACAGTTACATCCCTAGGAAGTTGGAAGAAAGGCTGACCATTATTTTGACTGTTATTGGAAGTACTAGCCGTGTAAGGAGTTATAGCCTGGATTGGAGTAGGATTATACACAGGTGTGTAAGAAGGAACCGGATTTATTAGTGGAGCATGCTGCACAGGGACTCCATTCCATGGGTGTGCCTGATTCTGCACCCCAAAATTTCCTCCAAATGGACTGTAAGTTGTATGTCTCATTTCTTGGTTCACTGAGGCTGCCTCTTTATAGGCTTTGGATACTGAATCTATGTCAGGTTTCCTTTTGACAAACATGGCAGTTAAAGGATCCAAGGCAGCATAGTACATAGCCAACAAGGGAGCATCATCTATGGTATAAGGGGCTGCTAGCCTAGAATAGGCCTTTTGGAATCTGTCATTGAAATTATCAATTAGCTCTCCCTCACCTCGTTTTATAGCAGCCAACTTATGATACAAAGCACAAGGGTCAATGGGTCCTCTAAATCTTGACAGAAATGCTTCTTCCATAAGTGCCCAGGAAGAAATGTAACTATTGGGTAAGTTTACATACCAGCTAGAGGCCTGCTCATTAAAGGTGTAAGGAAACAACCTACACACAACATCCTCGTGCTCTAACATAGCCCTAAAACATGCTTCCTTAAATATTCTAATATGATCTTCTGGGTCTTGATGCAACTGGTATTTGGGACATATCTTTTCTGGATTTTTTGGCATGTCATGATAATCATTGAAGAATATGGGAGAATTGACATCGAAATAAGCCATTGCAGGTGTTTGAGCTTGACTTGAACTTGCAGAAATACCTGGATTGATTGGTGGATTAGGATTTAGAGGAGGATTGAGACCTCCAGAAGTGCCTGAACCAAGATTTAAAGATCTGAACAGTGATCTATCAGGACTTATAATACTACAGATGTTAAAAGGTGACCCAGGAGGTGTTCCAGATGAACTTCCTGCTTGCGATATCTTTGGATTCCAGATTAAAGGGCTTTTACTTCGCCTTGTATCAGGTAGTTGCACAAAGATATCTCCTGAACTGGACCTAGACCTAGTCACTCTGTTACTGTCGTTAGCCAGTTTGAAATGAAACCTAACTCAGGCAGGCCCTCCTTCTAGCGCCAGAAAACTGTTGATGACTGTTTTGATGCAATCATAACAATAAGTTAAAATTCACATGACATGAACTGTAACTATACTTGAAAGACAAGAAGGAATCATTTGGTGATTCAACTAATCCCAAGTCTACAATGGTTCGGTTGGTCAAGTTCAGTTGGTCAATGTGAAGCTGTAATGTTCAAGGGGCCTTACGTAGTTTAGGTTTGTTCTGTGGTTTACTAGCCTAAGAATATGCAAAGAGGTCATGAGATAGGTCAATGCTCTTCATTCCTTTGCATAAAGGTGCTACTGTGCTGCAAGTTTCAGATGTTTTTCTTTGATTTATGCAGCTTCCTTCTTCATGTACTTATGAAAACTGTCTACTTAGACTCTTTTATGCATGCTTCTTCAGATTTGAGACAATTTCCTTTAGATTTCTGCGTTTTTAGCTAGATAATTCAGATGGGTTGGGAAAAGTTAGAGAGATCTAATCTATACTTCATCTAATCTACCGAAGGATCTAAGTGTTTCTGTTATCCACTATGTAAATACCACAGTAATCTGATCAAATCCACAGTAGAAACCTTAAATGTAAGTCCTGAGCATTTTCACAAACATACATTTAAAATTGCAAGCTCTCAAAGAAGATATTTCAAAACACAAAGAAGAGCAGGAGAACACTCAGAAGATAGATGCAGAACTCCAGATTCTATTGCATTAGAAACGAATAGCCATACATGATTTACAATGTAAGAATGACTCTTAGTTTCATTGATCATACTACAGAGAACTTACAAGCTTTACAGATACAGTAAGGCAGCCAGACATTCCACGCGCACCTTACTGCAGACAAACAGGCGACCTCCTTCTTCTACTCTAAACTATGCTAAGCTATCCTGCTGTATTTTCCTAAAATCTCTGTGTGTAGCCCCTGTTGTAAAGTATTACAGTGTAGAGAGGCACAATATATAACATCCTGATTGTCCTCACTACAGCAAAAAAACCTAACTGACCCCCTGGTTCAAACCTCTAGTTACAGCAATAAATGCAGGTGAACCAGTTCTCAAAAATATCTCAGAGCCATGGTCAAATCTGGGCGAAATATTGCCCCTTCTGAGAAGTTCCAGCAGCTGAGCAATAACTTCGGTTTGTCTTTTGCAGAAATACCTCCAGCTGCGACCTTCCTCTTCACTTGAATGGCTTTGACTTTTTGAATTTCATCTCTATCTTCTTGCTCCTGAGATCTGATCTTCTGCCTCCATGAGGTCACTGTATTGACTTTCCAGCTGCTTCCTCAACTGCAAGCCTGCAAGACAAGACAAGCAATAAGTACTCCATTTATGACAAAACAGCATGAAAATCAAAATAAGCGTTTAAATACAGGTGACTGCGCAAGATCGCGGAAATCAGATCCAAAATCCGCTCAAAACGCGTGAAAAATGCGCCCAAGCTGCTCAAAATTGATGGTTCAATCATCGCTGACCGGGAAAATGCCAGAGGCGCCAAAAAAAACACTTTAAAACTCCACCGCTTCATTTCCCGCCCATCGGCATGATCATCCCTATCGGTGCGTAAAAAAAAACAGGTTAGTCGATATACCTCATCATCATGATATTTCGGAAAATATGATGCTTTCCCTCCTGAAGGTTCAGATGAACGTCATCATGATATTTGACTTCTGCATATGGAGAAACGAACAACAACATCATCATCATATTTGAAGGAGAATAGGAGGATGCGACTATAATCATGCTGCCGAGGAAAGGAAGATGATGGTGACGTCATCATGATATTCGGGCTTCACTGAAATGCTAAGGATGACATCATCGTCATGTTCGGTTAAGATCAGGGGGATAATTGCAATATCGGGCCACCTAAGGAGCATGATCAGGATGATGAGCATAATATGACCCTTTTGCGGCCAAGGCAACCCTCTCGATAAAAATCAGCATGATGAAGATCATCATCATATTTGGGGCGTATGTCGAACTTGGAATAGAACGTCATCATGATAATCGGGAACCGGATCGGGTTTTGGAAAATATCCTGTTCGAAGGAAAAATGATGATGATGACCATCAGGAGGATACTTGTTTCCTCGTTATTCAGATCGGGATGACGTCATCATGATATCCGGAGCCTTCGTTAAACTTGAAACATGACGTCATCATGATATTTCGCCAACCGGATCATGTTTGAGAAAAAATCCTGCCGAAGGGAAAATGTTATGATCATGATCATGATCAGGATAAAAATATGATGATGATGATGATCAGGATGTTCTCAAAAGGTTGCATTTTCGGCAGGAGGACTTGGCGAAATATCGGGCGAACAAACAAGATCATGATGATCTTGACAATCAGGACAGGATAAAGAATGATGATGACGTCATCATCATATTCGCGCTAGGGTGATATTGTAAAATATGATGATGCTGATCATCAGGATATTTACTTCTCATCGATTTATCATGATGACGTCATCATGATATTTTGTCTTCGAAGCACAAGGATAAGTTGGTCATCATGATATTTCGGCTAGGGTGATATTACAAAATATGATGATGCTGTTTAAGAAATGCAATATCGAACCCTTCTTAATAGATAGGCTGATCATCATGATGTTTCGGCAAACGGATATCAGGAGGATATGAAGATGATGATCCTCCTTTGAAATTATCATGATGATGTCTTCACTACTTAGCGAATTTCAGCGAATGTTCTGTGAAAGATCAGGATGATGATCAAGAAGCCGTCATCATCATATTTCGAAGTCCAGCAAATATCATGATGATGACCTTGCGATAGGTTTATAGCATGCACATGCAAATATGCCGAAGGTGATTTTGTTAAGTCAGGGTGATCTTACACCATCAGCATGATATTTTAAGATCAGGCGATGCAAGGATATCATGATGATACTCGCGATACAAAGGCCGCTCGACGGGGGGAACTTACCTTGACTTAAAGTTAATGTCATCATGATATTTCGAACCTCAGGATATTATCAGGGGGTGCGTTTAAAATATGATGATGATGACGCTCTTCAGCAAAACGGAGTTTATAACATGACCTTCCTAAAAGATATCATGATGCTGCATAATGCGAAGATCATGATGATGATGTCAACATGACTTAGAATAAAAAATGATGATCCTCCTGCGAATATCAGGTTTGACCAAGACTTTGACCGTGCATAACTTCCACATATGGTCGAATTTTCAAGTGAAGTAAAAGGCAAACCTGCATGAAATTTCAAGCTCTTTCAAAATATGAGGTCACAGAAACAAAATATGAATTTTGACAAACAGACCTCATGATGATGACCTACCTTATCATATATCATGATGATGATGCACTTGACCTTCATTTTTACCAGACCGCCAGAAAGCAGAAAAAACACAAGCAGAAGCAAAAAGCAAGACACTAGCAGGGGTCCTCGTTTTGCTAAGGAGCAAAATGGGGCGTGTTGTGAACATCACAACACATCCAAGAGGTGCATTAACTCCCATATCCCATAAAAGGTGGGAGGTTTTACCTACTTGGTAAATGCCAAAACATGTGGCATAACCTCCTTACATGAAAACAAAAAAGTAGTTATAAGAGGTGGCACATAAAGCCAAAAGAGTTGGAGAACTCTAACTACCCCATAACCTACTTAGGTAAGGATAGAATAGTGGTTATGAGAGGTAGCACAAAAAGCCAAAAAAGGATGTGTAACTCAACTACCCATGTGTGGGAGAGAGTTACACATGTAGCTAATGTATTTCACCACGTGTCCTTATATTAACCACATAAAATAAACCTAAGAAAGCTTAATAATGTGTAGGAAAAAGAAATATCCCTAAGCAAAATTAAAAACCTACACTAATAGCATTGCAAGACCTCTCTGTTACACATGCCAAGCTTGAATGTTTCTAACACCTTGAGTGGCTCGATCATGACCACCCTTGGGTCTTGCATCTGTAAGGAATTCCAAGGCAAAATATGATTATTACTTGCAACATATTTCTTCAAATAAGACACATGAAAAACATTGTGCATTTTAGATAAGACTAGTGGTAGAGCAATTCTATAGGCAACTAGATTGACTACTTCAAACACTTCAAAGGGTCCCACATATTGAGGGGCTAGTTTAGAAGATTTCCCAAACTTAATAGAATTTTTCTAAGGTTTAACCCTCAAAAGAACTTTTTCTCCAACAGAAAATTGCCTTGGAATACATTTTACATCACCGTAGCTATTTTGACTATCATTGGCATCTGCCAATCTTTGCTTGATCAGCTTAACTTTCTATTCAATTTCAACTAGCATTTTAAGCTTGATGCTAATCCTATCCTTTAGGGTATCCTAGCTTATAGGAGTTCGACATCTTCTTCCATACGATGCTTTAAATGGTGCCATCTTAATAGTAGAATGATAGGAATTGTTGTAAGTAAATTCCACAAGTGGTAAGTATTCTTCCCACTTATATTTCTAATCCATGCAATACATTTGCAACAAATCTTCCAAGACTTGATTAACCCTTTCAGTTTTCCCATCAGTTTCAGTATGGTAAGCTGTACTCATATTGAGTTTAGTCCCTAGTGTAGAAAACAAAGTTTGCCAAAACCTTGATGTTACACGCACACCTATATTCGAGATAATTTTTTCAGGGACGCCATGCAATCTAAACAACTCTTGAACAAATTTATAAGCTAACATAGGTGCTCCATTAGTCACATTCCCTAGTATGAAATGCGCTACCTTTGTGAGCTTATCAACTACCACTAAAATGGCATCATGTCTATTTCTTGACATAGGAAGACCTTGAACAAAATCCATACTGAGAACTTTCCATTTCCACTCTGGTATATCATGCAGATATAAAAATCCAGCGGGGTGATGATGTTCTACTTTTACCCTTTGATATTCTAAACAACTTGCTACAAATTTTGCAGCATCATTCTTCATTCCCTTCTAGAAATAAAGAGGTTTAACATATGCTTGAAGTTTGGTCACTCTTGGATGTCTTGAATACAATACAGTATGAACTTCTTTCCATACTAAGTCCCTCAATCCAGCTGAATCACATACATAAATTCTATCTTTATACCTCAATAGTCCATCTGACTCAAACAAGAAACCATCATACCTTGGATCTTTAGGATTATCTTTCAAAGCCTACTTAATTTGCTCATAAAACTCATCACCAGAAAATTTTTAAAATACCAAATCCTTGAAATTTCCATGAATAGAAATAATAGAAGCTATATGTCTTCTACCACTCAAAGCATCAGCTACTCTATTTTCTTTTCCTTTGATGTAGTTTATCTCAATGTCATAGTTAGATATCAATTCTAACCATCTCCTTTATCAAGCATTCAAATGTTGCTGTGAGAAAATATACTTCAGACTTTGATGATCTAATTTAAGTACAAAGGTCTTTCCCAATAGATAATGTCTCCACATTTGTAAGGCATGAGTTACTGCTGCCAATTCCAAATCATGCAACGCATAATTTTTCTCATAGGATTTCAATTTCCTAGACACATATGCAATAAATCTTCCATCTTGCATAAGCACTCCTCCTAATCCTTCTCCAAAGGTATCTGTAATTATCTCAAATTGTCCTTTAGGATTAGGAACTTTCAAGATTAGAGTTGTAGTTAACTTTTTCTTTAAGAGATCAGATGCTTCCTGACATTTGTCTGTCCATTCAAATCACTTTCCTTTCCTCTACAGGGAAGTGATTGGACTAGCAATACTAGAGAAATTTAGAACAAACTTTCTTTAATAGCCTACCAGGTCCATGAAACTACGCACCTCATGTACGTTTATTGGCATAGGCCAATCCTGAATCGCTGTGATATTTGTAGGATCAACAGATCTTCCATTAGTTGATATGATATGACCTAGGTATTAAACCTCCTTCTGAAAGAATGTGCACTTAGATAGCTTCCCATATAACTTATGTTCTTTTAACCTTTGGAGAACTATTTGCAGGTGGCAATTATGTTCTTCCTCATTCTTAGAATAAATGAGTATATCATCTAGAAATACTAAAAAAAACTTATCCAAATAATCTCTGAATATACTATTCATGATATTCATGAATGCAGCGGGAGCATTTGTCAAACCAAATGGCAACACTGTGAACTCATAGTGTCCATATTTGGTTCTAAAAGTTGTCTTATGAATATCTTCATCTTTCAGTCTTAATTGATGATATTCTGATCATAAATCTATCTTTGGAAACATAGTAGCTTCATGCATCTGATAAAAAAGGTCATCAATATGCAGAAAAGGATATTTGTTCTTTACTGTTGCTTTATTAAGCATACAAATAATTCATACACAAATGAAGGGTTCCATCCTTTTTAACAAAAATAACCAGTCTACCCCAAGGTGAAACACTAGGACTGATTAAACCTTCTACCAACAATTCTTGTAATTGTGCTTTCATTTCCATTAACTCAGTTGTCGTCATATGATAGGCTGATTTTAATATAGGCTCAAAGCCTAGTTTAATATCAATAGCAAAATCAAACACCATCTTGGGAGGCAATCCTGGAAGTTCGTCTAGAAACACATCCTGAAATGCCTGAAGAAAAGGATACTTCTCCCCAAAAGATAAACTAGTGTTTTCTACCCCTTCTTCCACTTGTTCCATTTTGACTACAAACAACTGACAACCTTTCCTTCTAGCCCTTTTTAATTATTTAGTAGAGATAGTCCTGATTTTAACTTCTCTTTGAATCCCTTGGAATTGGGTAAGATTCCCCAAATCATCTAAGCATTGAACTATTTTTGAAAAATAGTCAACCTTAGCTCCATGTTTCCATAACCAATTCATTCCTAGGATCACATCATAAGAACCTAAGGGGGCTACATACAAATTTACTTCAGTTGAGAAACTAGGAAGGTCAACCTTGGCTTCAAACAAACATTTCTCTACTTGAGCCTTAGATTGGTTAGCATATTCTACTGACCAAGGTTTAGACATGTAACCATCTTTTCTAGAAAATTTACTTAAAATTCTAGGAGAAACAAAGTTTTATGTGGCTCATGTATCAATCAAAATAGATATGGGGACTCCAAACAAAGTACCTGTCATCTCAATGGGTGTGATTTGATACTCGGCTTGACGATTGTCGAGAGATGCATGAATCCTTTGTTGGAATGTTTCTTGTTGAGTAGGTTGTACAGTACCTCTTTGTTGTCCATTTTGATTCTTGTTAGGGTGATGATTTACATAGTGGTAGCCCCCACAAGTAAAGCATCCTCCAATGGGTCCTTTCCTATGTAAAGTCTTCCCATTGTTATCCTCATTTCTTTTGAAGTTGCGATTCTTTTTCTCATTGCCAAATCTACCTTTGTTCCTCTGAGGTCCTTTATCTTTACTCTTGGTATCAAAACTCTTTTCATATCTTTTAGTGTAAGGTTGATTGTTAGGAGTTCCATTAAACCTCTTACAGCTTCAACCACAATAAGCTAAGATGGATTTCAGCTTTTGCTCTTGCTTAATTGCCTTCTCGTATACTTGATCCATTGTTGTGGGACCATGTACATCCACTTCACCACCAATTTGAGCATTAAATCCCATAATTAATTTTCTGATCCTGAATCTCTCATCGTTTTGATACTGTGGAACATACTTCAGGAGTTGAGTGATTTTTTCTCCATATTCTAACACTGTCATATCTCATTGTTGAAGATTTTGAAAATCAGTCAGTTTTTTATCAAAATAGAGTTGTGGTAACCACCTCTTGCAAAAGAGTTCCACGAACTCATCCCAAGTTACCCTTAGAGAGCTTAAATTTAATTCCATCTTTTTATTCATCCACCAAGTGGATGCTTCTCCTGCTAGTTGGTATGCTCCCCATACTGCCTTGGTGACCTCTAAGTAATTTATTATCTTAAAGTACTTTTCCATCTCTATTAACCAAGCTTCTGTAGCATCTCTAGTTTCTGTCCCATCAAATTTAGGTGGAACACCTTCTTCATATCCTTTGAGAGCTCTAAGGTCAATCTATCCCTTGCCTCATTATGAGGTTCAGTAGTCTTACTCCGATCTTCATTATTTTCTTCGCTTTCACCGTGAGAGTTTTCACCTCCTCCCTTAGTATTCCCTTTGTCATCCACATTCTTCTCTAAATCATCCAATCTTTTCTTGGTTTCCTCAAGCATGGTTATGGTTTGGTCTAACTTATTATTTGGTGGCTAGTTTTCCTCTTCGCTTTCTCCTTGGTTAGTTCTTGTCCACACCATGTTTATCGATTTCTCACACCTGAGAATATTGAGTTATCCACTAGTTCTAGATTATAATGTAACCCATTAAATCTAAACATAATACTCAATTTAAATAATAGTTTAGCACAAGAACAACTCTTTTTATTTAATTCTTTTCAAAAGTAAAGAATTTTCTTCTTTAATACATGAAATGACTTCAAAAGTCATGCTCAAGAGGACTATATCCTTTAGACTCATTTTCAGATACATAATCTCGAGGTATATAACCCTCTGACTCACTATCAGACCTAACTTCTATGATCTCAATAGTTGAGGGTATGAGGGGATCTCGCGTAACCAAAGTTATTTCCTCATCTTTAACCCTTTCCAAGTACTCCTTTCTCACTCGCTTGATTCAAGTTAAGGCAGTCACTAGAGTTTCAGTATCACTCAACCAAATGCCACTCTCATCATTGGTTCCGTCAAAGGTTTTGATAATGGACTCACGTTCTCTTTTAGCTTTAAGGAAATGTTGGCTCAAATTATAAGACTTTCTTGCTGCCTTCTTAAAATGTGGCATCATGGCACAAAAATTTTCAAACATTACCTAACCGCATAATGTTGACTACAAGCAAGCATAGTGGTCTCATAAGCCCTAGTGTTGAACCTAGTAGCTTTGATACCATATGTAACATCCACATTCTATAAACATAGTAAAAATCTAGAATTCAATATAGAGTAACTCTACAAGGTAAAAATGAGATAGGAAAAACTTTTCTTTTATTTAACAAATAATCAAGTAACTACAATTACAAGATTTCTTTTTACAAAATATAATATACCCATATTGTCTTTTCGTTTACAATGTTTACAAATGTAAAACCATTACATATACAAATTTGGAATCAATACTACATCTGAATATCTGACATCTTTATCAGAAGTCGTTGCATGTTTCTTGCTTGGAGAGAGAGAACATCTTTCCATTGATTTGCCTCCAACCACAGATCGATGATCTCCCACACATCTTCCACATAGGTAGTGGCCCTTCCTTTCATGAGGAATATAGACCTTAGGTGACCAGTAGTAATTTTCCATTACCATGTACATAGTGTTGTATTCTACTCAACTCTATCAACTATACAACCCTAGATACCCTCTAGCTAAGTATGATTTCCGCTAGGATGAGCAATTCCAAATACAGTGAACTGACAATGCATGCATAAAACAAATGCATTACTTTAGCCAAAGATTTTAATTTTAATAATGTTCATAAACAACATAGTTTTTTTTTTTAGCCACCCCTACTCGACTTGGATATTATCTTATTCACGCAGTTTATATCTCTTATCAACCATATTCATTCAATATTTTGAACTAAAAGTCATGATAATAATACTTAAGACTTGAGTAAGTCTATATGACATAACCACTCCATTGGTTTGTAATTGACTCTAGGGTTACCCTAATGTTCCTTGCTACTACAACATAACAATATATCCATATCTTATATCTTAGAGTTCTAGATTCAAAAATATCCCTTGATTAATTTAAAAAAAGTTTATAATTCTCAAAAGATCATGTCTCCTATACAAAGGATTCATGAGATAATTTTGATAATGTTTATAAACAACACATACCTTATGTTTAAATATCCTTACAAGGTCATTCTCTAGGATACTTAGCCTAATCTATTGTTTTGGATATCTTCATGAACAACAATGACAAATAGCCTTGAATGGGGTTCTCATAATAACCTTATTGCCTAATATCTCTAACTTACTATCTTTAGATATGAACCTAAAGTTTACTAACAATTCAAATGATTCTAGTTATCTTGGTAGATAACACTATTTGTGATGCATATGTATATAACCTATACAATATAATAAAGTTAACTCCTTATAACCTCATTACTATAAAGCTCAAAGCTGAGAGTAATAAAACATAGTTAATCCATTCGTGAGCCTATCACATGGTTATTCTCATATTCTGCACTAACTTGCTTTAGACTTAATTTAATAAGGAGACTATAAGTTTAAGCTAATAACGACTTATGTCTTTCTCCTGTTAAGATATTCATTAATCTTGTATTCCCTAATCAGGTATGAGCAATAGTTTTTAAATACTAAGAAACATGTCGACTCAGTCTATTATAAAAGTAACCTTACTAGCATGACCGATTATAAACCATATAAATAGCATTCACTGTCTTTAACGACTACAAGAAAGTAGCTCTAAATGGCTTACTTAAAACATTAACTGGCATTTCTAAATTGATACATAATAGATATCGATTATCACATCATAATTCAGAAGATAATTTCCTACAATACTACGATATACCATTTTTAGATGAGCTGAATGATTTACTCGTGAATTGATGCCGCACAACTCAAGCACTCAAATGTAAATATGTAACAAACATAAATGCTCATTTTATTGAATTTGAAACTTGTAAAATACTTACATAAATCTGCAACATTACAAAAAACAAATTTAGTATATTTGACCTTGCATGGCTTCTAATACAAGAATATCTCTCTTTTCTTATGCTCTCATCTTTTCATTTATTCTTCCATCCTTCTCATCCACATATTTCTTATTCTTAAAACCCCTTTTTCCTTCCTCCAAAAATCTACAAGAAATCCACCCTTCAAAATTGGCCAAAAATCCCTTTTTATAATGACTCCACAACCACCATTTACTCTCTCCTCCAACTCCCACACCCAAATTGGGAGAATCCTTTTTTAAAAAAATTATAAAAAATAATATTAATTGCTCAAGAAAATCCACTCCCACAATTTGCTAAAAATAAGTGACAACTCAAATTCCCACTCCTAGAAAATAGCTCCAAACTTGGAAAATGACAAAAGCCACACAACTTAGGCATCCAAATTAGCCATGCTATAGTTGAGGGAATTTAATGAGTTGTCTCCATTTACAACTCCCCAAAAATCCACTCCCAAGATTGCCTTTTGATTTTCCACTTCAAATTGCCTTTATTAATTTTACACTCCAAAATTGTCTCCTAAACTATTTCCCACTCCTAGATTTTTGCAACATTATTATTTTTGCAATATTGTAATAAGGCCAATTTATTTAATATAATATTTAGGCCTAATATTGCATTTATTTTCCATCTTTCAAATTACCAAACTATAGGAAATTAAAATATTTTCTTTTTTTTGGTTGATGAGGACTGCCATTGACTATGGATGCTCCCGCATCATTCTCCTCTAGTTGAAAAGAACACAGCTCCTACAAGTGAGTGTCTTCAAATTACTGTCACTTGAATGGATGCAACCTTAGCACTTCATTCTTCTCTTTTTCCTCTTTTTCCAGCATCTTTCTACAACAAGCTTCACTCTCCTCGATCAAATTTGCAATTCATTCTTCTCTCCTCTCGTAGATTTGCATCCACCAAATATTGTCTTCCTCTGCCAAATTAATTCCCCTCTTCTCTCCTTCTTTGTAGGATCCAACCCACCACTAACCAAACACCTCCACCAAATCTCTCATGTAGCTTCCTCTACAACCTCTTTTATCTCACTATTTGTGCTTTCCAATAGACATGTTCCTATTGCAAACTCATTCTTTTCTTCTTTTTCATTATTCTCATCCACATATTTCTTATTCTTAAAACCTATTTTTCCTTCCTCCAAAAATCTGCAAGAAATCCACCCTTCAAAATTGGCCAAAAATCCTTTTTTACAATGACTCCACAACCACCATTTTATCTCTCCTCCAACTCCCACACCCAAATTGGGAGAATCCCTTTTTTTTTAAATCATAAAAAATAAGATTAATTGCTCAATAAAATCCACTCCCACAATTTGCTAAAAATAAGTGACAACTCAAATTCCCACTCCTAGAAAATAGCTCCAAAATTGATACATAATAGATATAGATGTCTTTCTCCTATTAAGATATTCATTAATATTACATTCCCTAATCGGGTATGAGCAATAGTTTTTAAATACTAAGAAACAGGTCGACTCAGTCTATTATAAAAGTAACCTTACTGGCATGACCGATTATACACCATATAAATAGCATTCACTGTCTATAACGACTGTAAGAAAGTAGCTCTAAATGGCTTACTTAAAACATTAACTAGCATTTCTAAATTGATACATAATAGATATCAATTATCAAATCATAATTTAGAAGATAATTTCCTACTAGAGAGCTCATTCAATCACCTACAATACTACGATATATCATTTTTACATGAGCTAAATGATTTACTCATGAATTTATAAAACATGTACTAAGGAATACTTAATAGTATATAAAATTAAACTGGCTAGAATAGGTGAATATTTTATTGGGTCCATGCCACTGGACTGTATATTCATCCACTATCACAGCTACTACATTCTATTCCCCCTCTCACTTTTATTCTCCTCCATGTTAACAACAAGTTCTAAACCTGCTTAAAAAAAACCATCACAATTCCTTTGAGTCTTTACACATAAAGGAAGAGGCACAACTCCTACAGAGTCACCTCATTATTCTCTCCTCTATTTTTGGTTACCAACTTCATCCAAAGCTTAATAGTTTTAAAATGGTTAAGTCAAAACTGATGACCAATATTTATGCGTAAATCCTACATGTTGATGGCAAATTACTGCTTAATGATGTGACGGTTGTGGTGGTTAAAAACCACAGTCATCCTCATAAGGATGAGGCTGACACTTCAAAGAAATATAAACTTATCTATTAATGATCATTACATGTGGTTCAATCCACTACTATCAATTATAAAGACTACTATATTTTTGCTTCCGGCTTCTTCAATGCAGTCGACTCAATGGGAGGTATTATCATCATTTGATGCTAAGGCATCAATTTATATATATATATATATATATATATATATATATATATATATATATATTACATTAATTATAATTCTCATAGCATCGCCTATTGCATTAGATAGGTATAGTTTATTCAATAATAAGATATTATTAAACCATGGTTTACGGATATTTGATTGGGTTGAGCTTGTCTCCCCATCATAATCTATTACCAATAATCACATCATAATAACTTCGACAATAACATCTTATCATTTAAGAATTGTTTATAAGACGTCAAATATTTTAGTAGTTGTAATAAGACTATCATTTTACGACAAAAATGTCGTAATATTTACGTTAAACATAAATAGTTATAATCAATCTCAAACGACGTCGTTAACATTATTAATGACTAAGACGACTTAATATGACTTAGAAAGATTTGAAAACAATATTGACTACCTGTCGATTAAGTTCAAAAGTAAATTGACAAGACAAAGCTTACCTCTTATGACACCACAGTTCATACTTTTGTTAAACACTTTATACTCAGTTTGGCAAATAAATCACTCGTAACCCAAGGTCTATATCTCTCTCCTGGAAAGATACTCTCTCTCTTTTCCCTAAGAGTCATCTAATAACCTGTAATCCTATTTCACTTGTCATCAAACAATATGTGATTAGTGCAACATTATTCAATTAATTCAACAAAAAATCAAATCTCATAATACAAATATTAAATTGATAATAAAATAATCATTTCTATGATTTCAATAAATGGAATTTAATATAATCCTTATCGCCGATCCAAACATCATAATCAATTTACTTATATCCAAGTAAATAGTAAAAGTATAGCAAGACAAAAATTGGGGATGTAACATATCCTTCCCCTAAAGATTCATCATCCTTGATGATATAGAGTATTAAATAGTATCTATAAAGCAAGTTCATTATTTTCCACTAGTAACATTATTAAATAAATTTCCTCAGCAAATTGGTCCCATTGCACCTTGCATTGCAAGACCTCTCTGTTACACAGGCAGAGCTTGCATGTTTCTAACACCTTGAGTGGCTCAATCGTGACCACCCCTGGGTCTTGCATCTATAAGGAAGTCCAAGTCAAAATATGATTAATACCTTCAACATATTTCTTCAAATAAGACAAATGAAAAACATTGTACATTTTAGATAAGACTGGCGGTAGAGCAATTCTGTAGGCAACCAGATGGACTACTTCAAGCACTTCAAAGGGTCCCACATATCAAGGGGCAGTTTAGAAGATTTCCCAAACTTAATAGAACTTTTCTAAGGTTTAAACCTCAAAAGAACTTTTTCTCCAACAAAAAATTGCCTTGGAATACGTTTTGCATTTGCATAGCTCTTTTGCATATCATTGGCCTTTGCCAATCTTTGTCTGATCAACTTAACTTTCTCTTCCATTTTAGCTAGTATTTTAGGCCTGATGCTAATCCTATCCTCTAGCTTATCCCAACTTATAGGAGTTTGACATCTTCTTCCATACAATGTTTCAAATGGTGCCATCTTAATAGCAGAATGATATGAATTGTTGTAAGAAAATTCCACAAGTGGTAAGTATTCTTCCCACTTATATTGTTGATCCATGCAATACATTCACAACAAATCTTCCAAGATTTGATTAACCCTATCAGTTTGCTCATCAGTTTTAGGATGGTAAACTTTACTCATATTTAGTTTAGTCCCTAGCACAGAAAACAAAGTTTGCCAAAACCTTGATGTTACACACACATCTCTATCCAAGATAATCTTTTCAAGGATGCCATGTAATCTAAACATGTCTTACACAAATTTACGAGCTAACATAGGTGCTCCATCAGTCAAATTCCCTGGTATGAAATGTGCTACCTTTGTGAGCTTATCAACTGCGACTAAAATGGCATCATGTCTATTTCTTGACATAGGAAGACCTTGAACAAAATCCATACTAACAACTTGCCATTTCTACTCTAGTATATGATGCAGATATAACAATCCTGTGGGGTGATGATGCTCTACTTTTACCCTTTCACATTCTAAACAACTTGCTACAAATTTTGTAGCATCATTCTTCATTCTATTCCATAAATAAAGAGGTTTAACATCTGACAGAAGTTTGGTCACTCCTAGACATCCTGAATATGGTGCAGTATGAACTTCTGTCCATACTAAATCCCTCAATGCAGCTAAATCAGGTACATAAATTCTATCTTTATACCTCAATAGTCCATCTAACTCAAACAGAAAACCATCATACCTTGGATCTTTAGGATTATCTTTCAGAGCCTACTTAACCTGCTCATAAAACACATCGCCGGACAAATTTTACAATACTAAATCCTTGAAATTTCCATGAATAAAAATAATAGAAGATATACGTTTTCTACGACTCAAAGCATCAGCTACTCTATTTTCTTTTCCTTTGATGTAGTTTATCTCAAATTCATAGCTGGATATCAATTCTAACCATTTTTTTGTCAAGCATTCAAATGTAGTTTTGAGAAAATATACTTCAAACTTTGATGATCTAATTTAAGTACAAAAGTCTTTCCCAACATATAATGTCTCCACATTTGTAAGGCATGAGTTACTACTGCCAATTCCAAATCATGCGGTGCATAATTTTTCTCATAGGATTTCAATTTCCTAGACTCATATGTAATAACTCTTCCATCTTACATAAGCACTCCTCCTAATCCTTCTCCTGAGGCATCTGTAATTACCTCAAATTGTCCTTTAGGGTCAGGAACATTCAAGATTGGAGCTGTAGTTAACTGTTTCTTTAAGAGATCAAATGCTTCCTGACATTTGTCTATTCATTCAAATCTCTTTCCTTTCCTCTGTAGGGAAGTGATTGGACTAGCAATACTAGAGAATTTTAGAACATACTTTTTATAATAACCTACCAGGCCAATGAAACTATGCACGTCATGTACGTTTGTTGGTACATGCCAATCTAGAATAACTATGATTTTTGAAGAATCAACAGATATTCCATTAGCTGATATGGTATGACCTAGGTATTGAACCTCCTTCTGAAATAATGTACACTTAGATAGCTTCCCATATAATTTATGTTCTCTTAACCTCTACAGAACTATTTGTAGGTGGTGATGATGTTCTTCCACATTCTTAGAGTAAATGAGTATATCATCCATAAATACTAAAACAAACTTATCCTAACAATCTCTAAATATACTATTAATGAGATTCATGAATGCAACAGGAGCATTTGTCAAACCAAATGGCAACACTGTGAACTCATAGTGCCCATATTTGGTTCTAAAAGCTATCTTATGAATATCTTCATCTTTCAGTCTTAACTTGTGATATCCTAATCGTAAATCTATCTTTGAAAACACAATAGCTTCACGCATCTGATGAAAAAGATCATCAATATGTGGCAAAGCATATTTGTTCTTTATTGTTTCTTTATTAAGCATACAATAATCTATACACAAACAAAGGGTTCCATCCTTGTTCTTAACAAAAATAACTGGTGCACCCCAAGGTGAAACACTGGGTCTGATTAAACCTTTTGCCAACAATTCTTGTACTTGTGCTTTTAATTCCACTAACTCAGTTGTCATCATACGATAGGGTTCTTTTGATATAGGCTTAGATCTTGGTTTAATATCAATAGCAAAATCAAACACCCTCCTGGGAGGCAATCCCAGAAGTTCTTTTCAAAACACATCCTAAAATTCCCAAAGAAACTGATACTTTTCCCCAGAAGATAAACTAGGGTTTTCTACCCCTTCTTCCACTTGTTCCATTTTAATGCAAACAACTGACAACCTTTCCTTCTAGCCCTTTTCAATTCCTTATTAGAGATAGTCTTGATTTTAACTTCTCTTTGAATCCCTTGGAATTGGGTCAGATTCCCCAAATCATCTAAGCATTCAACTATTTTTGAAAAATAGTCAACCTTAGCTCTATGTTTTCATAACCAATTCATTCCTAGGATCACATCATAAGAACCTAAGGGGGCTTCAAACAAATTTACTTCAGTTGAGAAACTAGGAATGTCAACCTTGGCTTCAAACAAACATTGCTTTACCTGAGCCTTAGATTGGTTAGCATATTCAACTAACCAAGGTTTAGACATGTAACCATCTTTTCTAGAAATTTTACTTAAAATCCTAGGAGAAACAAAGTTTTTTGTGGCTCCTTTATCAATCAAAATAGATATGGGGACTCCAAACAAAGTACTTGTCATCTCAATGGGTGTGATTTTATTCTCGGCTTGACGATTGTCGAGAGGTACATGAATGCTTTGCTAGAATGCTTCTTGTTGAGTAGGTAGTGCAGTACCTCTTTGTTGTCCATTTTTATTGTTGTTAGGGCAACGATTTGCATAGTGGTCACCCCCACAAGTAAAGCATCCTCTAATGGGTCCTTTCCTATCTAAAGTCTTCCTAATTTTATCCTCATTTCTTTTAAAGTTGCCATTCTTTTTCTCATTGCCAGATCCACCTTTGTTCTTCTGAGGTCCTTTAAATTTGCTCTTGTTATCAAAACTCTTTTCATATCTATTCTTATAAGGTTGATTGTTAGGAGTTCCATTAAACCTCTTATGGCTTCTATCATGATAAGCCGAGATGGATTTTAGCTTTTTCTCTTGCTTGATTGCCTTCTCGTACAGTTGATCCATTGTTGTGGGACCACGTACATCCACTTCACCACCAGTTTGAGCGTTTAAGCCCATAATGAATTTTCTGATCCTGAATCTCTCATCCTTTTGATACTGTGGAACATACTTCAGGAGTCAAGTGAATTTTTCTCCATATTCTACCAATGTTATATCTCCTTGTTGAAGATTCTGAAAATCAATCAGTTTCTGATCAAAATAGAGTTGTGGTAACCACCCCTTGTGAAAGAGTTTCAAAAACTCATCCCAAGTTACCCTTAGGAGCTTAAATTTAATTCCATCTTTTTATTCATCCACCAAGTGGATGCTTCTCCTACCAGGTAGTATGTTCCCCATACTCCCTTGGTCACCTCTGAGTAATTTCTTATCTCAAAGTACTATTCCATCTCTATTAACCAACCTTCTACAGTATCTCCAGTTTCTATCCCATCAAATTTAGGTGGAACAACCTTCTTCATATCCTTTGAGAGCTCTCAAGTCAATCTATCCCTTGCCTCATTATGAGGTTTGGTACTCTTACTCTGATCCTTATTATTTTCCCCGCTTTCACCATGAGAGTTTTCACCTCCTCCCTCAGTATTCCCTTTGTCATCCACTTTCTTCTCTAAATCACCCAATCTTTTCTTGGTTTCCTCAAACATGGTTATGATTTGGTCCAGCTTATTATTTGGTGGGTGGTTTTCCTCTTCACTTTCTCCTTGGTTAGTTCTTGTCTGCACCATGTTTATCGATTTCTCACACCTGAGAATATTGAGTTATCCATTAGTTCTAGATTATAATGTAACCCATTAAATCTAAACATAATACTCAATTTAAACAATAGTTTAGCACAAAAACAACTCTTTTTGTTTATTTCTTTTCAAAAGTAAAGAGTTTTCTTCTTTAATACATGAAATGACTTCAAAAGTTGTGCTTAAGAGGAGTATATACTATAGACTCATTTTCAGATAAATAATCTCAAGGTATATAACCCTTTGACTCACTATCGGACCTAACTTCGATGATCTCAATAGTTTAGGGTATGCAGGGATCTCGCCTAACCAAAGTTCTTTCCTCATCTTTAACCCTTTCCAAGTACTCCTTTCTCACTCACTTGATTTGAGTTAAGGAAGTCACCAGAGTTTCGGTATCACTCAAGCAAATGTCACTCTCATCATTGGTTCCCTCAAAGGTTTTGATAATGGCCTGACGTTCTCTTTTAGCTTTTAGGAAATGTTGGCTCAAATTAACAGACTTTCTTGCTATCTTCTTAAAACATACCATTCTGGCATAGAAATTTTCAAACATTAGCTAACCACATAATGTTGACTATAGGCAAGCATAGTGGTCTCATAAGCCCTAGTGTTGAACCTAGTAGCTTTGATACCATATGTAACATCCACATTCTATAAGCATAGTAAAAATCCAAAATTCACTATAGAGTAACTCAACAAGGTAAAAATGAGATAAGAATTTTTTTTCTTTTATTTAAGAAATAATCAAGTAACTACAATTACAAGGTTTCTTTTTACAAAATACAATATACCCATATTATCTTTTTGTTTACAATGTTTACAAATGTAAAACCATTGCATATACAAATTTTGAATCAATACTACATCTAAATATCTGACATCTTTATCACAAGTCCTGGCATGTTTCCTTCTTGGAGAGAGAGAGCATCTTTCCAGTGATTTACCTCCAACCACAGACCGGCAGTCTCCCCCACATCTTCCACATAGGAAGTGGCCCTTCCCTTCATGAGGAATATAGACCTTAGGTAACAGTGGTAATTTTCCATTCCCGAGTACATAGTGTTGTATTCTACTCAACTCTATCAACCATGCAACCCTAGATACCCTCTAGCTAAGTATGATTTATGATAGGATGAGTAATTCCAAATACAGTGAACCCACAATGCATGCAGAAACAAATGCATTACTTTAGCCAAAGTTTTTAATTTCAATAACGTTCATAAAGAACATAGTCATTGTGTTCACCAACTCCTACTCAACTTGGATACTGTCTTATTCACGCAGTTTATATCTCTTATCAACCCTATTCATGCGATAGTTTGAACTGAAATTCATGATAATAAGACTTAAGACATGAGTAAGTCTATATAACATAACCACACCATTGGTTTGTAATTGATTCTAGGGCTACCCTAATGTTCCTTGCTACTACGACATAACAATATATCTATATCTTATACCTTAGAGTTCTAGATTTGAAAATATCCCTTGATTAACTTAACCAAAGTTTATAATTCTCAAAAGATATTGTCTCCTATACAAAGGATTCATGAGATAATTTTGATAATGTTTATAAACAACACATACCTTATGTTTAAATATCCTTACAAGGTCGTTCTCTAGTATACTTAGCCTAATCCATTGTTTTGGATCTCTTCATGAACAACAATGAAAAATAGCCTTGAATGGGGTTCTCATAATAACCTTATTCCCTAATATATCTAAGTTACTATCTTTAAATATGAACCTAATGTTTACTAACAATTCAAATGATTCTAGATCTCTTTGTAGATAACACTATTCATGATGCATATGTATATAACCTATATAATACAATAAAGTTAACTCCTTATAACCTCTTTACTATAAAGCTGAAAGGTGAGAGGAATAAAACATAGTTCATCCATTTGTGAGTCTATCACATGGTTATTCTCATATTCTGTAGTAACTTGCTTTAGACTTAATTTAATAAGGAGACAATAAGTTTAAGCTAATAACAACATATATCTTTCTCCTACTAAGATATTCATTAATCTCGCATTCCCCAATCGGGTATGAGAAATAGTTTTTAGATACTAAGAAATAGGTCAACTCAATCTATTGTAACTATAACCTTACTGGCATGACTAATTATAAACAATATACGTAGCATTCTCTATCTTTAACGACAACAAGAAAGCAGATCTAAATGGCTTACTTAAAACGTTAACTAGCATTTCTAAATTGATACATAATAGATATCAACTATCACATCATAATTCAGAAGATAATTTCCTACCGATGAGCTCATTCAATCACCTACAATATTACAATATACCATTTTTAGATGAGCTAAACAATTTACTCATGAATTTATAAAACATGTATTGAGGAATACCTGATAGTATATAAACTTAAACTGGCTGGAATAGGTGAATTATTCACCGAGTCAATGCCACTGGACTATTTATTCCTCCACTGTCATAGATACTGCATTCTATTCCCCTCTCATTTCTATTCTCCTTCATGTTAACAACAAGTTCGAAACCTGCTTAATAAAAATTGTCATGACTCCTTTGAGTCGTTAGACATAAAGGTAGGGGCACGACTCCTATAGAGTCACCTCATTATTCTCTCCTCTATGTTCAATTACCAACTTCATTCCAAGCTTAATAGTTTTAAAATGGTTAAATCAAAACTGACGACTAATATTTATGCGTAAATCCCTTATGTCAATGGCAAATTATTGCTTCATGATGTGACAGTTGTGGCTGTTAAAAACCATAGTCATCCTCATAAGGATGAGGTTGACACTTCAAAGAAATATAAACTGATCTATTAATAATCATTACATGTGGTTCAATCCACTACTATCAATTATAAAGATTCTACTATATTTTAGCTTACGGCTTTTTCAATGCAATCGACTTAATGGGAGGTATTATCATCATTTGATGCTAAGCCATCAATATATATATATATATATATATATATATATATATATATATATATATATATATATATATATATATATATATATATATATATATATATATATTGATTACATCAATTATAATTCTCATAGCATCGCCTATTGCATTAGATAGGTATAGTTTATTCAATAATAAGATATTATTAAACCTTGGTTTACAGATATTTTGATTGGGTTGAGCTTGTCTCCCCATCATAATCCATTGACGATAATCACATAATAATAACTTTGAAAATAATGTCTTATCATTTAAGTATCGTTGATAACACGTCAAATATCGTAATAGTTGTAATAAGACTATCATTTTATGACAAAAATGTTGTAATATTTACGTTAAATGTAAATAGTTATAAATCAATCTCAAACGATGTTGTTAACATTATTAATGACTAAGATGACTTAATATGACTTAGAAATATTTGAAAACAATATCGACTACCTGTCGATTAAGTTCAAAAGTAAACTAACAAGATAAAGCTTATCTCTTATGACACCACAGTTCACATTTTCATTAAACACTTTATACTCAGTTTGGAAAATAAATCACTCGTAACCTAAGGTCTATATCTCTCTCCTAGAAAGATTCTCTCTTTTCCCAGAGAATCATCTGATAACTTGTAATCTTGTTTCACTTATCATCAAACAATATATGATCAGTGCATCATTGTTCAATTAATTCAACCAATAAATCAAATCTTTTAATACAAATATTAAATTGATAATAACATAATCATTTCTATGATTTAAATAAATGACATTTAATATAATCCTTGTTGCCAATCCAAACATCATAATCAATTTACTTATATCCAAGTAAATAGTAAAAGTATAGAAAGACAAAAATTGGGGATGTAACAGTTGGTATCAGAGTGAAATTAGTTCTTGTGGCTATTTAGGCGTGATGAAGGTTCGTTGATCTTTAAGGAATGGAAATTAGTTTAAAAGGGTTCATAGATCTATTTGAAGTTGAGGACGTTGAATACATTTGAGGCCAACACTGATCAGTCTGCAAAGAGCTAATGAAAGATGTTGAGATGTCTAGAGTGGAGGAGTTATAAAATTTATTTGTTGTAGGTTGAAACCACTACTAAGGTGCTGAAATTGAAGGCAATTTGAAGTCGATTTGTAAGCAATCTAAAGTCGGATTGTAGGAAGAGTTGTCATTTGATTTAGAATTTTGTTGGATATTGCAATTTGATTGAAAGCCTACAATTTTCTGTGTTGTAGAAGCTGACAATGTATAGTTAGCATGTCCTCTTGTTTCATGTTGGAGGTTAGTAGTTACGGAAAGGTATGTATTGAAGTGTGTATGGAAGTGTAAAAATTTATAAGCAAATATATTTAATTTAGAGTAAGTTTGGTCTTACCATTTCTTTTTGGAGTATTATTTTTAAATGGAGATTCCATTAGACAAGTATACTGGTTTCAATTTTCATACTTGGAGAATGAAAATTCAAATGCAGCTAATGAATAAAAATTTATGGGGAATAGTAAGTGGAAAGGAAAAAGTACCTATAGATGAAAATAAGTTATTAGATTGGAGTAGTAGAGATGATAAAGCCAAGGCTATAATTGGTCTTGCTCTTTCAGACACTGAATTGCACCACATTGATTTGGATAAATCATCAGCCAAAATTTGGGATAATCTGAATAAATTGTTTGGAGCAAAAGTCGTTAATGCAAAGTTTTCTCTAAAACTTCAATTATTTAGATGTACGATGGAAGATGGAATCACAATGTCAAATCATATAAGTAACTTGTAGTCTCTCATTAGACAACTAGCAAATGTTAAGGTCACAGTAGATGATGATGATGCTAGGGCCATCCTATTAAATAACTTGCCTTCAAAATACAACAATGTTGTTTTTGCACTCAGTCAAATACCTTCACAAACTCTAGAAGGTATGATTTCTGCTCTTCTAGTAGAAGAGAAGAGAACAACAGAAGATTCAGAAGATGATCCTCAGGACAAAGCATTATTCTCAAGAAGCAATTACAAGAGATCAGAGAAAATCAAATGTTTTTATTGTTAGAAAAATGGTCATACAACTTGGGATTGTAGAACTCGAGCTAGTGATGTTCTTAAAGGAAAGGTCAAAAATGAAGGAAACCTTGCTTGCATTGAAGATGATCCATCAGATATTGAGGATGAGGATCCACCAGATGGTGCTATTAATTTTTGTGTATACGCCCCTTAAGCCTTCATATTGGAGGTAGGCGGCATTGGAGGATGGAGGATTTTCCATCATCTCAAGTTAGCTTCTCGCTTTGAGATGATGCTTTGCATGAGAAGCATTTTTGGTTTTGGTTATTTTTCTTTTCTTTGTTGATGCTGACAGATTTGAAGAATGCATGTTTTATGAAGATTTTGTTTTGGAGATAGGTTTGGGATTTGGTGTTGAGCTCAATATGCATTGTTGTCCAATGAGCTTCAAAGAGTATATGATCAAGAATTATACCCTTTCACGGTCACTAGACAATGGCAGAGATCTGTCACATCTCTTAGGGTTCATTGTCAAATAATTCAAGACTCTGTGATTTGAGAGCTTGGGATTAAAGAGCTCAAGAACACAGCTTGAAGCTATGCCTTTTCGAGGGTAGACAAGACAGCATGATGGAGCCCCACTTGGTTTAGGATTTGTTCTTTGGGAGAAGATCTTCTATAATATGTATTCATATTATGTAATCAACTTTGTTGAGTATATTAGCATTTAGGGGTGGTCCCTTTGTACTTTTGTAGGAACAATGTAATAAGGGGGGAATGCTAGCGTGCATTGTTTAACTGTGCGTATTACATTATTTAGTAACGACAGTTTGGCTGGTGCATAACTATTTCACCACAACTATTTCATCACAGTATTTAACTATGTGTTTTATATCTACATTAGTCATCGAATAAATAATATTCTCTGACTTTCTCCACTTGTAGCTTGTGGTAGTGTTCTGTTTTGTTGAGCTTGGCTAATCCCAACATTGTATAAGAGCCATGGTAGCAAAATCATTCACTTTATAGTGAATCCCACACCTAGCCTAGTCATGAGTTCCTCATAGAGCCAAACGAACATCTCCATTGAGTCCAAAAGGCCCAAGATAGAGAAAATAGCTTGCTATTTTGTCAAAATTGACAAAGGAAAAATTTTGCAAATTTGTTTTACCCTTACCCCTGTACTATACGGCCTGTATGGTACCATATAGATTTGCATGAAATATTTTGCAAACAAAAGTAATTATTTTTTGCAAATCGATGTTTTGCAAGCATTGATTGTGCTTTTGGGCAAAATTACTAATTTTAATCTTTTGGTTCCTAGAGGTCATCAAGGTTTCCTATCTTGTTACAATCTTTTTGCACCTACTTCATGGTCATTTAGGATTAGTACACCTGGTCTGCAGATCTCGAAGGCATTTTCTACAAACTACATTTGGCCCTCTGGTTCTAGTTTCTGGATCTTTCTTGGCTCTCAAGTCTTTTTCATTACTATTTTGTCATTTTGTCTCTTTGCGAGCCCATTTCTGGTTGATTTTAATCTCCCTTCATTGCCAGTTTTTTTCTATTTTTGCAAGTGACGGGCTTCAATACCTATAGGCACTTTGTTCAAAATTTTTTGGTCATAGTTGAAGGTTGTTTTCATTGTTTCAAAGTCCAGATCGCCATACATTACAAAGTTTTTGAAGGAGGTCACTTTTATGTTCTCAAATCTACATTCCTTGGGTGGTTTTTTTTGTTTGATTTTGTGAAATATAGTTTTCCCAAGATGTCATTTAAGGTTTGGTTGCCATTTCACATCTAGTCAAGGGAACATCTAGTCAAGGGCATTTCATTCTATCTAGTTGCCATTCAATATCTCTGCTCAACTCTTACTATCTAGCAAAATTCATTTGTTGATCAAGTTTTGTTCTAGCTCTCAGGTTTTGTGGACTCTCAGGGCCACGTTGGCCTCTCACGGTCTACCCAGGCGGCTATCCACACCTGCAAAGGTGTCTAGTGGTTGCAAAGTTCTTCCATCACTTCTTTGGTGGCCCTCCAAACATAGTCTCCTTTCCAAAGTTTAGCTTCATAATTTTTATGGTTGACTTCTTCTTCCAAGGCCACAGTTTGGTATAACATTTACTATTAGGTTCAATGTTATGTAAACATTTGTTGTTAGGGTTCCAAAACTATAGTGTAACATTATAAGTTGCTAAAACTTTGAATGTCTATGTTAGCAACTTTTTCCATAGTAACTTTATTATGTTACAACAAATGTAACCTTAACATAAAATATTAACCACAAACAACTATTTGTTTAGGGTGAAATTTGATAGTTTGTTTGAACTAGGTTAAATACTACCATTTCACTGCTAAGCATTAGGAGGACAAGGACTGAGCTTGTGAACAAGCTTCTAATCACTTTGTATATTCCTTATGCTCACATGGTTATGAAACCTAAGGCCCTAATCAAGATTTTATCAAGTGTTTTCCTTTCAACCAAGTAAAACCCTAATTATGCCTTAAATCAACAGTATACAGAAACTAATGAAGCAACTAGCAAAATTGATCATAGAAGTGCAGAGATAGGGTTTTAGAGACAGAGTACCTAGATTTTGAGGGTTACATGGACTAGGGTGCCCGCTCCAGTGTCGTGAAAGTTTTCACACAGGAAAATCTTCTGCACATGGTGTCTGATACTGCTAAAGGGTTTCCAAATCCTGGAAATAACCCCTAGTTGGATTAGGGCACCCGCTCCAATGTCCCACAAGTCTTAGGATCCAAAAATTTGAAAGTCTGTCACAACTGTACTCGCAATATCCTTCTTCCTGTAGCTTATTTTCGCTAGAACCTACAAAACATGATCTACACATACAAAAAAAGGAAATTGTTGTGGCTATATAGGAGCTTGCCTCAGTCAAGCCCCATCTTTGGTATTTCTACCTCAACAATAGCTAGAGATAAATATTTGTAGAAGTGTGTGCAAACCTAACAATGTGTTATGCATGAAATCAAACCCTAGATGTCTCAATCAAGGGAAGATCAACAACTCACTTTGCATCAATAAACACATACAACTTCACCTCAAGGAGATGACATAAATGAAGACTTACATGAACAAGAAGGTGAATTAGCAATGTCCACAGAGCATCTCCAAGCTTGTTGTTGGAGGCTTCAACCCTTCTTCTAATCATGTAAAGGGTTTACAAACCCTAGGAAGAGTAAGATAGACTCAAGATCTTGATTCCCAATCTTCATCCATTATCTCCAAGATAGCAAATAAAGAATACCTCAAAGAGCTTCAACAAGTCACTGATCTTCAATGGCAATTGCAACAAAGTTTTAGCATCAAGCTTGCATAAGAACTGTGTGTTTTAAAATGATTTGCAAATGTCTTTTTATATCTAGATTTAGGGAATTCAAATTTTGAAATAACGTCTTGATATCATGCGAAAATTGAGAATTTGAAAATGGAATCCCGAGGCACTCGGCGGGAACCGACACCCCGCCAAAATTTAAAATCCCATGAAATGGGGGAGGACTAGGGTGTGGGCGCCCAAGTGCAAGCCCCTAATTTCAACTTAGATCTACATTTTTGGGGGTCTAAGGGACCCAAATCTCAAATCTCTTTCCAGGTTCTATCAATAAGTTATCTCAAAAAGTGAATGGACTACTACTAGACCAAGTGAATCAGGGTTTTGGGAAGGCCAAAAAAGAAAAGGTTGAGAGGTCACCAAGAGTGAGGAGATAAACTGAGGGAAATTGTACCATTCCATACAGGAGGATAATTTTTGACATTACATTTAGTCCCCACTTTAGTGGCCATATGACACTACGTGCATATGCAACTAAAGGAAGGTAAATACATCAATCATCAAAAGGATACCCAAAAGGATTCTATAGAGGAAGCCAGAGCATTGTCGCTAAGAAGGAGGAAGCCCCTGAGTCTACAATCCTGCATGACCACAAAGTCAGGAACCACATCCTACAACGGAACACTTGTCAGAGAAATCAAAATCAAATCAACCTTCGACCACCACCAATGAGTCAGTATAAAAAAATGCTAAGGAGGTTGAGTAATGAGACATGGTGAGGGAGGAAATCAAGGGAGATATATGCCCCCCCTTTTTTCTTCTTGCTTAGTCTGAGAGTAGAAACAAGAAGATATCCACGCATTCATTTTAGGGGAAATGTGTTGTGAGGGTCATTTGAAGAAACAACGCTCAAACACAACACATTGGGTAAGAATGAGAGTAGAACCAAGATTCCAACTCAACAAACAACACTAAAATTGGAGTTCGACAGCTCAAGAAAAGGGCTCTAGAGTAAAAGAGCACACTTTTGCACCTAGTTAGGGATAGGATTTCTCACTTACTTTATGTAAAGGGGAGTTGTCACTTATCACTTAACTCGGTCTTGTTTCTTGTCATTGTAGAGAGAGAGAGAAGGAGAACAAGAGAGCAACCATGTCAAGCCAATGTCCATACCATCCACCATGACTAGAGATACTCTAAGCCTGAGTGGCGGAGAGACGCTTCGAGTCTAAGGTAGAGTCCTGATTTCATCCTTTTGTCATCTTTTGTTGTACTTTTGCTTTCACATTTATCAATGTTTGTGCCAAGAGGGGAAGGTGGATAGGGTTCCCAGACAGGGGCACCTAGGTCCACCTAGGGTGCCAGAGTCTCTATGGGGTACCTAGTCCCATAGGGTCTCTAGTGTCCCTCTAGGGCACCCTAGCCTTCTTGGGGTGCCCTCGCCCTCAGAGGACACAAGCCCTAGGCTCAGGCACTCTATTCAGTTTGTGTTAGCTTAGTTTGGTTTCTAGTGGGGATTCTAATACTCTTGCTTGCTTTCCAATCTACAAGATGTCCTTGAGATGCATGAGAACATAGGTAGTCATTTGATGGCACTTATGTGAGAGTGTACTAGCACTTTAACTACTGTAAGGACAGAGCATTTATAGCGGTGGGCCTATGGTGGGTGTTTGAGATGCCAATAATCAGATTTCACTATGCGATGCTTATGGCACTGCTGGAGAGATGGGATGTAGATACATCCACATTCCATTTACTGACTGGTGAGATTACCATCACACTGGAGGATATATTTAGGATCCTTCGACTATCGATCTGAGGAGAGACAGTGAGGGTTGTTGGACATTTCTCAGTGGAGTACACTTGCAAGAGTTAACTATACAGTTTGGGTCACACTGTTTCATAGGTAGAGCGAGGACATATTCAGCTCTGTTTACTAGATCAGGGATGCAGAGACATTCCCTTACTATAGAGGATTATGATTGTCACAGTCATACTAGCCATCACACTAGATGGACGAGGCACACCCCTTCATGGGGGTCTTGTTCATATAATTAGAGCAATGGAGGAGCATCAGATTGTCTTTGTATGGGGTACAGTATGCTTGTGCACCTATACCATGACATAGGGTGATATATCCACTATGAGATGCAGAGTCTGATGGTCTGCACATTATTATAGGTTTGGGCCTTTGAGCACATCAGGTGTACATGACTGGTGTGTTTTCCTATAGAGGCAACATTCACCCATCTACGTGCCTATGCCTATCCACTAGCCATGTGTTGGAGGCATGACAATCTGTTATACTAGAGAGTAGTGTTTGACAGATTACAGCCTAGTGACATCATCTGGAGACCATATCACGGCTAGATCAGATGGCCTGGTGAGTAGAGGAAGTTAGCTCGGATGTAGAGGTATTGGTTGATGGCCATTCACCTCAATCATGCTATATCTTGGTTCTACTTTGATAGGGTGGCATGATAGTTCAATCAGATACAAGATGTTCTTGCAGTTCATCCGAGCTATGCACATGCAGCTCAAAGTGCAGTCAGAGCCAATACTGTCCAATGGCTGACTATAGCAGACATACCACTTAGTGATGACGAGGGTCATGAGGATGCAGAGCTAGTGCTGGATGTATATGATGTCAGGTGTACCTGAGCATATCAGTCTTGGTGGCACACAGCACGACCTGCACCTATCTTTCCACCCAGGCACTCTACACGAGATGCCCGACCTTGGCTCGGTCATGCTAGTGACATAGGGGTGGAGGATGACATTAGTGACTTCATGGGATACTACAATCTTGAGGAGGGTGAGGAGGAGGATGAGGATGAGTCCAAGGAGGTCCCATCACAATACATCTTCAGAGTGAGATCATTATAGAGCCAGTAAGAGGTAGACACTAACGAGGAGACCAAGTCGAGACCGCGGTCAAACGCTCGTGGTCCTACACCTACAGATGATGTGAGACCTAGTTAGATAGAGCGAGGGGAGAGTAGTAGGTCTATGCCCCCAGCTACAGATCAGACAGCGTAGCTCATCACACCATCGGTGATCTGTGATCCATCCTGGAGAGATGGAGATCAAGGTGAAGTTTTATTTATTACTTTATGTTTTGTTTTGCATAGTTTATTATTTTTGATCTTTATATGGGAGTCTAACATCTATCTCATGCTCTATTTTGTAGTTAGGACTAATGCATGGTAAGTCTTTGTGAGTCACATCATAGGAGACATAGTATCGACAAATGCCTTAGAGCAGCAAGTGTGGGCAGGTTATTTGCCATGATCTTCCGTTGGGCAGCATGCTGAGATATTTATGTCTATTGTCAGATACATGACTACTATAGAGGCCATGATAGAGCAGTCTGTACAAGAGCTAAGCACACCGAGCCTAAGCTCAACACACAGCAAGAGCAGATGGTAGCAATTCGTACATCAGAGGGAGGGCCAGCTGTCAGTGAGTTCTTACTGTAGGAGGTCCAGTAGACTAGAGCTGACAGAGATAGGGCTCAGCCGATAGAGACTGATACTAGAGGATGTGCTAGGAGGCACATGAGTAGATGATAGAGATGAGAGGCGAGATCAAGGGGTTACAATCATGAAGCATCTCTAGGAGTAATGCGCGATCCATAGCCACGCATGGTTAGGCTTCTATCACTCGCACACCATGAGGGCTTGAGGGTACTGGCGATCGAGGCTTGACTATGTGACTCATAGACTTTAGGCACTATGACATCCCATTTTGTTTTGATGGATAGTCGACTTGGATGTATACATGAAACTGAGATATATATATATATATATATTTTGATTTATGTGTAATGGCTTTTTGATCTATCACATGTGATTTTTGTAAAAATGCAACTAGTGATGATGTCTAAAATGCTATAATTAATACTATTGTGATATACTAACAATTCTAAAAAAAACATGTAGTAACAAACACAATGATTAATTATTTATACACATAACTTTAATTTTCATGCTATCCTCAGTTAATACAAAAGTGATCCAAACAATGACTACTTAAACTGGATACAACAATGATAAACTAAACAAAGATATAATGCTAAAAGAATTAAGACAAAATAGTAATAGCTTGTCAAAATTGAAGCTAATCTATGCATTAAATTAGCTTAGCAACATTTAACATTAAATCTCTAAGCATAAAATCTTTTGAGGTGCACTGCATTAATAGGTTCTTTAAGCGGCATACCTTCCTCATCAACTAATTTATACGCTTTGGATCCAAAGGTTTCAGTAATTATATACGGTCCAAGCCAATTAGGGCTAAACTTACCTTTTTCACTAGGTGGAGCATTTACGTTGCATTGATTTTCATAAAGAACCAAGTCCCCAACATTAAATGAATGTTGTATGAATTGCGCATTATAGGCTCGTTGCACACCTTTTTGATAAGCCTTGAGATGTTCAAGAGTATTAACACATCTTTCATCAAGCATCTCAAGTTCATGTAATCTTTTCTCTTATTCTATGTCATCATCCACGATGTCTCTTAAGGAAATTCACAAGGAAGGAATTTCTAACTCCAAGGGCATTATTGCGTCTACGCCATAGATGAGATTATACGGTGTGTTACCCATAGCCATTTAGATACTTGTTTTGTAGACCCATAGTGCATAGGATAATTGCGTATGCCAATCTTTTTGATGTTTATTAATAGTTTTCTATAAAATATGTCCAATAACTTTGTTTGACACTTCTACTTGGCCATTGGAATGAGGGTAACAAGACATAGAGATGAGATGTTGTATATGATATTTTTTGAGTAACTTTTTCACATCCTTGTTCTTAAATGGTTTACGATTGTTTGAAACTAAGGAGGAAGGTATTCCAAATCTAGAAATTATGTTATCTTGTATGAATCAACAAATTACATCAGCGGTCGTGGATCACAAAGGGACCACTTCAACCCATTTTGTAAAATAATCTATAGCAGTAATGATAAATGTATGTCCTTGAGAGGAGGGTGGGGCAATTTTACCTATGAGATCGAAGCCCAAAATAGAAAATGGCCATGGTGACACCTGGGCATGAAGCTCTTGAGTAGGAGCATGGATTAGGTGCTTATGTTATTGACATTGTGGGCATCTCTTGACGTAAGCAAAGGAATCTTCTTCCATATGCTGCCAATAGAACCCCATATGTAACAATTTTTGTACCAATGATTTTCCACCGAAATGCCCTCCATAGGCACTAGAGTGAGCTTCTTCTAAAGATATCAGAATCTCTACATTACTTAAACATCAGAATAAAATACCATTGTAACTTTGTCGATACAAGACATTCGATAATATAATATATCGCACTGCTAGTTTGCGTAAACAGAGTCAGGCAATCTTAGATGTCAAGTCTAGAATGGTTCCATTGTGTAAATAGTTGAATATGTAAGAGAACCATTCATCAGTGTATGTATTACCACAGAGTTCTGAATTCACAACTATAGGGCTTTCGATTACTGGTGTCTTAAGATTATGAACAATGATGGTAAATTCCTCAGGAGAACCATTAGGGGACAGAAGGGAAGTTGCACTTTCCATTACATCCACATGTCAATTATCTTTCCTAAGATTGGTATCGATCGAATATGATTTGAACTATTTTAAGAGAGATAATGCAAACTCATGATACTGAGATAGCTTATCTTGCTTAGTTTGATATGATCCCATTATTTGTTTAACACTTAACTGAGAATCACCATTTATTGTAATAATCTTGATATTAAGAGCCAAGGTTGCATGAAGTCTAGCGATAAGAGCTTCATATTCAGCTATATTGTTTGTGCATAAGAAATGTAAATGGTATGATAAGGGGATTGGCTTACCAATGAGAGGTATTAATATAACACTAGCTCTGGAGCTAGTTTGACATTTTGATCTATCAAAGTATAACTCCCATTTTTCATCTGTAGAGATTGTTAAAATCTGTTCATCAGGAAAAGCATAGACATTTTGTATAGAAATAGGCAAGGGAGCTTTGACTAATTGATCAGCTATCACTTGCCCTTTAATTACTTTTTGTGAAATGAATTTGAGATCAAATTTTGTTAACAGCATAACCCATTTAGCAAGATGACCTGATAAATCTATTCGTGCGAAGAGATGTTTCAAAGCGTCAAATTTTACCATTACATGCACTTCAGCATTTAAGAGGTAATGTCTAAACTTTTGAGTGGCAAACACTAAATCTAGGCAATACTTCTCTATAAATATGTATCACACTTCATAATTGAGCAAAGTACGACTGATGTAATAGACAACACATTCTTTGCCTTCAACATTATGTTGCACACTAACAAAGCTGCTAGGGCATTGTTAGATGCTGAAATGTATAACAGAAATGGTTTATCAAAAACAACAGGTTGCAAAATAGGCGGACTAGCTAAGTAATCCTTTAAATCATCGAAAGCTTTTTGACATTCAGAATTTGATTGGAAGCAAGAATCTTTCTTTAGTAGTTGTGTGAAGGGGCAAGTCCTATCCACAAGTTGTGAAACAAACAACGAATGGCCTATATCTTTCCCTGCAAACTACGAAGGTGGGATATGTTCTTAGGTATTGGCATATTAACAATCGCATCTATATTTTTCATATCAACTTCTATACCTCAATTTGAAATGATAAATCCAAGTAACTTTCGACTGTCGACACCAAAAACACACTTACAAGGATTCAATCGCATATTATATTTACGTATGCGCTCAAATATCTGTTAAAGATTTGTCACATGATCCTTACAATGGATAGACTTCGCTAGGATGTCATCAACATAATCTTCTAGAATATTGTGCCTATAATCATGAAATATAAGAGTCATCACCCATTGGTAAGTAGCTCTTGCATTCTTAAGTCCAAATGGCATGACTACCCAACAAAATGTACCCCAAGGTGTTATAAAGGTTGTTTTATACTGATCGAGAGGATTTATAAGGACATGATTATATCCCAAAAATCCATCCATGAAAGATAGCAATTCATGTCCAGCTATGGAATCAACAATCATATCGATATTAGGGAGTGGGAAATCATTTTTCAAAGATGCCAAATTTAAGTCCTAGAAATTTGTGCACATTCTTATACGACCATCAAGTTTAGCGATGGGAACAATATTTGAGATCCACGGAGAGTAATCAATAGGCCAAATAAAACCATCTTGTAACCATTTTTTTATTTCAGTTTTAATACACAAACCAATCTTAGGATTCATCTTATGAATCTTTTGTTTGAATGGCTTGACATCTGGCTTCAATACAATTTTATGCATTATAATTTGAGGATCTATACCATGCATGTCTAAATAATTCCAAGCGAACAATTATGAGAATTCACTCAATAATTTGATCATTTCTTCGTTTTATTCCACATCTAAACAGTCACCAATAGGGATAACTTGTTCAGGATTATCCTTATCCATAACAACATCAATAGTCTTTCCATTAAGGAGAGTACTATGGTCAGGAGGATTGTAGGATTGTAATTGTTCTTGAAGTTCATTATGTTCTACTGTAGCAGTTATTGTGCTAGTAGTCTTCCCAAAATATGCATCATTGTTTAAACAATAAGGTAGGCCACGTTTATGGTGATAATGAGAAATACCATCATAAGCACCTAAGAAATCCATTATCGCTTCATCCACCATAAACATATCTAATGGAAGTGATCCTGGAGGATAATTGGTGTCAATCATCTTAGGGAATATCAAACTAAGTGTTGATATTGTATTCACATTTAGAGTAGGGCATTTGTGGGCTTTGGATTCCTTAAAAGGATTATATCCAATGCCACTTGAGTAATGTTGCAAAGCAAATTCTATAGGGACTTTGATTCCTTGTTGATTTATGCTGCAACCATTACCTAACATAGTCACAATTTTTGTAAAGGATTCAGAATCCTCTGCCATAGAGAGAGACCATTTCTTTAGATGAAGATGGAGCTTCATAAGTCTCATAGTCAGTAGTATAACTTAGAGTATTAACATTATTTGTCAACAAAGAGATTTTGTGTTTATCAATCAAAGCATGTGATGTGATCGATGCAATATTTGATGTTTCGGGGACGGGGTTTTTAATTTTATATTTTCTTGTGGAGGAAGATGTGAAATCTAATGAACCCCAGTCATCACCAACAAATGCATTCGATTGATTGGGCTCTTGCATAACATTTTTAGAGACAAGAGGAGCTAACAATTCATCTTTCAGATTGTTTAAAATCTTAGCACCAACAACATGCTTATGCACTTCTATTTGCAAACAATTGTTCAGTTCAAAATCCAAATGGATAGTATGCAATTTTCCTTTAAAGATAAACTTAATCGAACGGTGTAAAGTAGAAGGAACTGCTCCTAATGCATGTATCCATGATCTACCCAAAATCGTGTTATAAGATAAAGAACAAGGCATGACATGAATCAAGGTAAGCACCATCACATGTCCAACTTTTATAGGTAAAGTTATAGTGCCCATAGATTGTCATCCAACATTATCAAATCCACAAATACTTAATGATTCTAGTTTGACAACAGATATATCAACATTAACTTTATGCAATAAATCAATACCACAAACATTAAAGGCTGACCCATTATCAATCATAAATCTGTTAACCAATGTTTTATTGATTGTAATAAAGCTTACCAAAGGATCATGTTGCTTATGAAACTTGAGAGATGGTAACTCATGTTGTTAGAATAAAATGTCTATTTTTTGTTGCATGCATACAATCTAGTAAAGAAGCAACATCATTTAGCTTAACAACAGGAGGAACAATCACCTTTTGTAAAGCTTCTTGTAGCATTCTATGGTAAGTAGGCATGTTGGCAAGAGACACAATGAGGATTCATGAATGTTGTCATTGATGGCAACAAAGGTTATCCCACTCATCCGCAGGACATGATGAGTCTTTACCGGAAGTCAGATTGAAGAAGTGTTGAGGTTCGGTAAGCAAGAACAGAGCAGTCAGTAAGGTCAGACAGACAAGTCCAGATCTCTCAGAAGAAGTATCTCAGTAAAGTGCAAATTTGGGGAAGTCACAAGGAGTACCTTAACTAACAGATTCCAAGGATTTAGCCTCCGTGATAGATGAAGGAAAAGATATGAATACTTGAGTGTCAGGTTCCTGATTGGCAGTATGGACAGGGGAAGAACTGGCTAACAGAACTTCAGACATTATTACAGATGTGTTACTAATGATGGTAAAGGTTCTTAAGGCATAATTTATGATTGGCTGACATGTTTGATGACTTCCACAAGTATATCCTTGATCCGCATTACTTGGTATGCAAGGATTTAGCCGACAGATCAGAGTTTGAGGAAAATATTGACTATTCCGGATGCCAACTAGAAAGGTGATGAAATCACTTGTGTGGATATATATACAAAATGGATTTAGATGTGGAGGTGTGTGTAGTGTCATTGTGGTGTGAAGAAAAATAGAAGAGCAGAGTGAAGATAATAAAAGAGGTCCAGAATGTGACAGTACAGCCGCATCAAAAGAGAGCAAGAATGAAGTGTAGTAGATCAGTTTATTGAGCTTAACCGGAACTAAACCTCAGCATGTGTGGATGCTTCTCATCAGTTCAAATATTGAGTTATCTTCCTTTTTTGTAGATAATGAGTCTCTTGTAGGCAGTGAGCCTCTTGTCAGCAATGTGCTCAGGTAGTGAGCCCTAATTGGCAAGTGCCATTTTGTATCTCCTATTCTTCTAACAGAGAATAATATCTTGGGTTAATCACCCCATGGTTTTTCTGTTAACAGGGTTTCCATGTCAAATCATTGTGTCATGTGTATTTGTGTTATTTCCACTTTATGATCATGCATGCTTATTCGATCTAATATTGCATTAACTATTAAGAAAGCACAAAAAGTTGAATAATTAAGATAACTGATTCACCCCCTCTCTTAGTTATCAACAATTGGTATCAGAGCTAAGTTCCTCCCAACAGAGCCTAATAGCTTGAGGAAGTCCTGGGAATTCAAATGGATGTGTATGGTATGAGGGAGCAACTTAAGTCTGCCCTAGATGATCTTGAGCAGTCAAATTCTGAAGTTAATGAATTGAAAGAAAGACTCAAACAGGCTGATGATTTCATAAATGAACTAAAAGAGAAACTGAGTCTCTCTATGAAAAAGAGAAAGGAGCTACTTGAGCAACTGGCAAGTCAAGGTGAAACAAATGATACAAATGGAGATCTAAAGGAGAAAACCAAGTTATGTGAAAAGTTATCAAAAGAGGTCATTATGGTAAGACATGAGATGGAATCAGGAGTTATGAAGTTTACCCAAGAAATTGAAGAAAAAAGAAAAACTGAAGATGATCTAAGACAATCTCTCAAAGAGAAATCAGAAGACTGCCACAAGATGGATAGAATGATCAGACATCTTGAATCTGATCTTGAAGATACTAAAGATAATGAAGAAAAGCTTGAGGATCAAATTATCTCTCTTAAAAAGGATCTTCAAACAGCAAACGAATACAAAGAGAAATTCAAGATAAGTTCTGCTCAACTTGAAGCTCTTCTTGAAAGCCAAAAGAGGGTAGATGACAAGTGTGGCTTGGGATATGAGAAGGGTGAAAGCTCCGGATCCAGTCAGAAGAATTTTGGATTAGAAAATCTAAGGAACAGACCTAGAAGACCTCCGGTAAGGTAGCCTAATGCTCAAAAATATCCATCTTTCAATGGATACTACCACAACTACAATAACTTTGGTCATAAAGCTAATCAATGTAGAAAGAGAACTAATTCATCCTTCTCCGGACAGTGCTTCAACTGCAAAATGTATGGTCACAAATTTCATGAATGCAGAAATATGCAAATGAATAATTCATTCAATGGTAGATGCTATACATGTAATAGAGTAGGTCATATGGCTAATTAGTGTAGATCAAGAGGTTATCAGTCAAATATGCAAAGAAATGTTGTTTTCTACAATTGCAATAGATCCAGTCATATTGTCAAAATCTGTAGAAGCAAGAATCAGGACAAAAGGGGTCCGGTGCATCATAATTAGAATCAAGACAAAGGAAAAGGAAAAGTGAACGCGGATGAAGTTAAGAGTGAAATGAACAAGATTTGGGTAAAGAGAGGTACAGATAATGTAGGGGGTGGGTCCGCACTAGAATCTGGTGCTGACATTCCTTCCAAAAATTGAATAGATGGGCTTTGGCTCCCGGGGAATAACAAAAGAAAAACCAATTCCCGCAGCTAGTCAATTGGTGCCTGAAACTGGCACTTGAAAGGTTGTGGATCAAAAGGGTTTTTAGAGAAACATCAAAAGAAGGCTTGGTTAAGATTGTGAAGATCCGCAAGAAATTTTGAAAAGTTTAAATCTATCAAGATTGATTTGGTTTAACAGTCATCCAGTATGAACATGACTTTCACAGTTAAATCCGATACAATCCAAATTTTGAGATACCTTGATCTGTGGATAGATTAAATGGTAGAGGAAAGTAAGAAAGCTCGTTGTTAATCACCAAGGACAACTCTAAAGCATATTATAGTAATCCGGAAAGAGATCTACTTCAAAATAAGAACAGTGCAACCAGAATAACTTAAGTACGCATTTATTGCAGTATGAATTTAGGGTTTCTCTGGCAAATAAAAGGGTTCTTGCACTCATCAGTTGGACATTTGCATTTGAAAGGAAAGAAAGGAGATCTCTGCAACAAGCTGCTTCAAACTTCTCAAAGACCAACAATTGGAGTTGACTCAATCAACAAATCATTCAAGTTCTTTTTCATGAACCCTAGACGCACAAAGGTACTTTCCATTATTGAATATTTCTCTGTAAGTCTTTTTGAAGATGGATACACCGAATGTTGTAAAGATCACTGAGAGGCCATGCCCTAAGTTTAAGAAACATCCATATAAATCCCTAGAAGTTGATCCCCTAGGTGCGTTTTCAAGTATTCCACATGGAGTTCTGCATGTGGAAGATGTTAGGGCATATGTTCATGCAAATATTGAAGAATTTGGGGAATCTAAGCTGGTTGATATCTATCACAAGCATTTGATAGATGACTCATTTGAACTCAAAACTCAGTATAGAGCCATCTGGGATAAGCATTTTGTACTGTGCATTCATTTCCCCTATTTTGAAGAAGATGAATGGGTCCGGTATGTGTTGAGCAGAGTGCATGATAACTTCCTATGGTTGAATAGACCATTTAAGATCACCAAGGAGGCAATTAGGGTAGTAACTGGTCTACACTCATCCGGTGGGATACTTGTTCTCAAATCTGTCAAGAATCAGACAGTGAGTGAAGCAACCAGATCAAAATTTGAGAAGAGAGCTATGACAATTGAAGATATCACTGATCCGGATATCAAATTTGCATCCATGATAATTAGTTACAAGATTTATCACTCCAGTAGGGAAAATTTAGTACCAGGAACTACAATTTATACAGCTTATCAGATGCGAAGAGAAAATGCTGACTATGATCTTTGTGAACTTCTTCTAAGCCAACTATTGGAGAACCTACAAAAGATCAAAAAGGACAAGAAAAACTAATTCAGGTATGGTGGGCTGATATTATGTTTATTCTTCTACTTCATGAATGAGCTTCCCGGATCTAGTGGCTGGGTTTGGCAGAATGACAGACCTGTTGCAATCCAAATCAGAGACTACCTGCATGGGCTTGGGGATGCTAAGGCAAGAAATACAGCTTTGTGGGGATATTTCAAGAACTTTCAAAGTATGATGCAAGCTAGAGAAAGAATCCCCCAATCTCTGGTTGAGAAGTACAAAGATACAGCATGCTTTATGGTAGAAACTGATCAGTGCCTAATGGAGGTTGTGGAGCCAAGAATAGTATGGATCATGCCAATGGGGTATGAAGTGGATGAGAAAATTGTGGAGCTGCATGTTCAGTACATGCTAAGTCAGCCCAAGAATCCCAAGGCAGAAAGGTTTGGAACCTTTGAAGAATTAAGTGTGAAGATCCATGTGGAGTTAAGACAACCGGAAATAAAAAGAAAAGTAAGGAAGGAAGTAGAAGAGCTTGCCAAGAGGCATGTAATTTCAAAAGAAGCACTTGATGCAAGTAGAGAAGACATAAAGGACAGAGAAAGAAAAAGAAAGGTAGAAAAAGAAGGTACTCCAGTGGAAGTCCCCTCCCAGACCAGATCCTCTAAGACCTCTGCTCCCACCTCTGCTCCTAAAACCTTAAAGTTATCAAAAATGGAAGCAAAATCATCTAGTAAAGGAGTAAAGAGAACCAAGTTAAAGGCAACAAGGTCTTACACAAGCCAAAAGGATGAAGAAGAGATAGAATCAGATGAGGAAGTAAAGAAGATGAAGAAGAAGAAGAAGAAAGTATCCAGTGAAACCAAGGAGGCAGAAGCAAAAGAGTTTGTTGAAAGGGCCACCCTGTCCTTAGATGATATAGTTAAGGCAATTACTGTGGATGGAAATTTGAAGCCATTAACAGAATTCTATGATGAATGTAGTGAAGCTGATCAGAAGATTCTGCAGGATGCCACAGTTAAGTATCTGAACACTTACAACAAGGCTTTCATTGAGATTGTATCTTTAATTCCTAAAAGCCTTCAGAAGGAACTTGAATTGAGGAAGAATAATGCCAAAGAGAAGGATATGGAGATCTGGGAACAGATAGCTATTCAATTTTATCCCTTCATCACTCCTAAGCAGAAGAGTATGATCTTCAAAGATTGTAAGGATGAATTCTGGAGCAAAGCTAGAATGAATCAGCTTATGCTCGAAAAACCTGACCAAGTAGCAAAAGAGACAGAAGAGATCCTCTGGAATGCATACAAAAGATTCAACATTCCTATTATAGAGGACTTAGGTGATGATCCCTCAGGCACAGATATTGAAGAAGCTACTGAGACAGTAGCAGAAGAGGTTAAGGAGACAAGGGAAGATAAAGGTAAGGACTTGGAATCCTCTGCTCCGGAAGAGGTGGCCCATGAACAAACAAATATCTCTCCTCTGGTTTCCCCTATAGTCTCTGGATCTAAAGGAGAAATAAGAACAAAGGAGAAGGGGGAAAAAGCGAAAGGAAGAGAAGAAAGTCAAGATGAGAAGAACATAAGTGACAGTGCAGAAGGGAAGAAATCTCTATCTCTGGCAAGAGACACTGCAAAAACTATCAAGGGCTTCCTAACAAAATAAATGATGGAGATGGATGAACTGGAGTTACTTCAAGGTGCATTTAACTTTGATTCTCTCTCCCCGGTTCAAACAATGAAGATAGCTTTATTTGCCAATGCAAAGGCAAAAGAAAAACTTTTGAAGTCTCACATGGAAAACTGTGAGCTAATAGAAGCTGCATCCGGTGCTTTGGAGAAGATCATGCCATCTTTTCAGAAAGATCCCTCAGCCTCTTCATTCGGTAATCTAAAATCTCTAATTAATAGTATTAGTACACATTTCAACTCTCTAGAGAAATCAATTGATGAGAAGGTTAGGAAAGAGTTTTTGGATAAGAGATTCTCTGAGCTGCAAGGGATAATAACAAATGACAAGAGAGTTATGGGTATTGGAATAAAGAGCTTGGAAAATGCTCTCAAGGATGGAGGAGATGTATACAAATTTTGTATAACCTGGTCTAAAGCAACAGTGGAGATTGAGAATAAAGTGAAAGAATAGAAGGACAAACTAACAAAACTTTCTTAAAATTTTGATCCACTCACCACATCCATAATAAATCAAGAATGTCAGACGATTGCAATTTTGAATGAAATTAAAAAGCTTGAAAAAGAGAAGAAAAACAGAATCAGTAGGTTGAATGAACTTAGAGGAATAATTATCCCTAAGTTAGAGGCCATGCATGAGGCCATAAAAGAAGCTCAAATCACAGCCCAGACCAGTGATCCAACAGATTTAAAAAGGGCAGATGCATTTGCATTCCCGTTGAGTGGTCATATATCAATTTTGGACAGAATGAAGCAAAGTTGGGCAACAGAATTTGTCCAGTTGAAGACAACTTTTGCAGACATTCTTTAGTATATGTAAGTATGCCAGATGTACATACTTATGGGGCTAAGTATAGTTGAAATTTTGACAATGCTGGTATGCAAATCCTACCCTTTTCCATTGATGTCAAAGGGGGAGTGAAGAGTAGTGAAAAATGAGGAATCCAGCTAAAGGGGAGCTCCAAAAAATGTACATAAAGATAGAGCATCAGCCAAGGGGGAGTATAGTGTGACACTTAGTCATTTTTCACTATGTTGCCATCAATGCCAAAGGGGAAGATTGTTGGCAAGAGACACTATGAGATTCATGAATGTTGTCATTGATGGCAACAAAGGTTATCCCACTCATTCACAGGACATGATGAGTCTTTACCGGAAGTCTGATTGAAGAAGTGTTGAGGTCCAGTAAGCAAGAACAGAGAAGTCAGTAAGATCTGACAAACAAGTCCGGATCTCTCAGAAGAAGTATCTCAGTAAAGTGTGGATTTGGGGAAGTCACGAGGAGTACCTTGACTAACATATTCCAAGGATTTAGCCTCCGGTGATAGATGAAGGAAAGATATGAATACTTGAGTGTCAGGTTCCTGATTGGCAGTATGGACAGGGGAAGAACTGACTGACAGAACTTTAGACATTATTTCAGATGTGTTACTAATGATGGTAAATGTTCTTAAGGCACAAGTTATGATTGGCCAACATGTTTGATGACTTCCACAAGTATATCCTTCATCCATATTACTTGGTATGCAAGGATTCAGCTGACAGATCAGAGTTTGAGGAAAATATTGACTATTCTAGATGCCAACTAGAAAGGTGATGAAATCACTTGTGTGGATATATATACAAAATGGATTTAGATGTGAAGGTGTGTGTAGTGTTGTTGTGGTGTGAAGAAAAATAGAAGAGTAGTGTGAAGATAGTAAAAGAGGTCTGGAATGTGACAGTATAGCTGCATCAAAAGAGAGCAAGAATGAAGTGCAGCAGATCAGTTTATTGAGCTTAATCAGAACTGAACCTCAGCATGTGTGGATGCTTCTCATCAGTTCAAATATTGAGTTACCTTCCTTTTCTGTAGACAGTGAGTCTCTTGTAGGCAGTGAGCCTCTTGTGAGCAGTGTGCTCGGGTAGTGAGCCCTAATTGGCAAGTGCCATTTTGTATCTTCTATTCTTCTAATAGAGAATAATATCTTGGGTTAATCACCCCATGGTTTTTCCCTTAATAGGGTTTCCACATCAAATCATTGTGTCATGTGTATTTGTGTTATTTCCACTTTATGATCATGCATGCTTATTCGATCTAATATTGTAATAATTGTTAAGAAAGCATAGAAAGTTGAATAATTAAGATAACTGATTCACCCCCCCTCTCAGTTATCGAAAGGGTGAAGTTTGTATAAGTTCCCAAAGAGATATCTTTGTAGGAGTAGCACAAAGCTGCTCTACAAGATCATAGTCTTTACCACTTTTATATGTTAAATGAGGTGCTTGAGGAAGCATAGGTTGAGAAGCTGGTAAAGATATCAAAACATTTGTTTGTTGTGTACTTTGTTTGTTATTTTGAGTGTTATATGCATGAGCAACCATATTATGATTGGTTTGTTGTAAATTTTGTTTCGTAATTTGTTTTGCACAATCATAAATGTGATTAGGAGATTGAGAAGAAGATGAAAGACCTTTAACAACAAGAACAGGATTAGAGGATGGTTGAGCACATTTGCACATAGAGTAACCACAATTTTCAATTTTTCAATCTCTTCTTTAGATTTAGGCAAATAAATTGCATTTACAAATCTTTGAAATAGTGATAGCTTTGAGGCTATAGTGAAATGTTCAATTGAGATAAAGTCGTCAAGGGCTTCATCTAACATATCGAAGTCATCATGACTAAACGGCTCATCATAAGCATGAAAATATTGCAAAAAATAATCCAACATTCTAACATGCTCTATTTAAACCAAGATTTAAATGCACAATGATGGCCTTTGCAAATGAAATACAACTTTCCAACAATAAATGCTAATTTCCAACCCTTTTAGTGAAAAGATAAAGAATGTAATCCACAAGTTAACATATGCAAATTCACTAAAGAGGTTTTTCAATCCAATTATACTCTAGAGCAACAAATTATATCAAGTTGAAAGTTTAAAAGGATGCAAATTCTTTAAAGCTCGGGTTCACCAAAATGTTTAGGGTAAAATTTGATAGTTTGTTTGAACTAGGTTAAATACTACCATTCACCACTAAGCATTGGAAGGAAAAGGACCAAGCTTGTGAACAAGCTTCTAATCACTTTGTCTATCCCTTATGCTCACATGGCTATGAAACCTAAGGCCCTAATCAAGATTTTATCAAGTGTTTTCCATTCAACGAAGTAAAACCCTAATTATGCCTTAAATCAACAATATACAAAAACTGATGAAGCAACTAGCAAAATTGATCACAGAAGTGCAGAGATAGGGTTTTAGAGATAGAGTACCTAGATTTTGAGGGTTGCATGGACTAGGACACCCACTCCAGTGTCCTAAAAGTTTCCACACAGGAAAATCTTCTGCCTAAGGTGTCTAATACTACTGAAGGGCTTGCAGATCCCAGAAATAACCCCTAGTTGGACTAGGGTGCCCGCTCCAATGTCCCGCAAGTCTCAGGATGCAAAAATTTGAAAGTCTGTCATAATTGTACCCGCAATATCCTTATTCGTGTAGCTTCTTTTCACCGTAACCTATGAAACATGATCTGCACATACAAAAGAAGGAAATTGTTGTGGCTATATAGGAGCTTGCCTCAGTCAAGCCTCATCTTTGGTATTTCTATCTCAACAATAGCCAGAGATAAAGATTTGTAGAAATGTGTCCAAACCTAACAATGTTTTATGCATGAAATCAAACCATAGATGTCTCAATCAAGGGAAGATCAACAACTTTCTTTGCATCAATAAAAACATACAACTTCACCTCAAGGAGATGAGATAAATGAAGACTTGCATGAACAAGAAGGTGAATCAACAATGTCCGCAGAGGATCTCCAAGCTTGCTATTGGAGGTTTCACCCCTTCTCCCAATCATGCAAAGGGTGTACAAACCCTAGGAAGAGAAAGATAGACTCAAGATCTTTATTCCCAATCTTCATCCATTGTCTCCAAGATAGCAAATAAAGAATACTTTGAAAAGCTTCAACAAGTCACTGCTCTTCAATGGTAATTGTACGAAAGTTTTGGCATCAAGCTTACATAAGAATTGTGTGTGTTAAAATGATTTGCAAATGTCTTTTTATATCTAGCTTTAGGGAAGTCAAATTTTAAAATAACGTCACGACATCGCATGAAAGCCAAGAATTTGAAAATGGAATCTTGAGGCACTCGGCGGGAACTAACACCCCATCAAAATTCAAAATCTCATGAAATGGGGGAGGACTAGGGTGTGGGTGCCTAAGTCCAAGGCCCCAATTTCAACTTAGATCTACATTTTTGGGGGTCCAAGGGACCCAAATCTCAAATCTCTTTCCAGCTTCTAATAATAAGTTATCTCAAAAAGTGAATGGACTACTCCTAGACTAAGTTAATCAGGGTTTCGAGAAGGCCGAAAAAGGAAAGGTTGAGAGGTCACCAAGAGAGAGGAGATAAACTGAGGGAAATTTTACCATTCCATATAGGAGGACAATTTCTAATGTTACACTATTTAATTGCAAACCATCAAGAGATAACATTTTTCATCAGTCAAACCACCAACAACAAATTCTAACCTCTACAGGTTAGTTGCTGAACCGCCAGCTTTGTATAGTCCTCATAAGGGGGCAAATTTTCTTTGTCATAATTTTCTCCCACAAAGGTGAAATTTGACAAATTTATAGTCAATGGGAAGTTGGTTCCGGTGCCGACAAAGTAGCATTGAGACAATTTGGAAATTCTCATTTTAACATATTTTTTACCCTTTGTAATGTCCCCTTTTTAGTGGAAGCACTTAAAGTTGAATCGACATTCAAAAGTGATTCTCAAAGAGACATTAGTAACATTAGAGATCAATAAATTCCAATGATAATATCTAATAAAAAAAAAGGTAATATAAATATTTTATTCTTATCAAAGGATTATTCATTTCCTTCTTATCATTCAATATTGATGACTATTCTATAATATATTTCTTAAGTGCATTAAAGTGAATATTAAACATATTTCAAGATCCATATCTTCCCCTCCTATTCTTCATCCAAGAATTAGGCTTTACATGACTAGGGCATGCTAAAACCATCTCTTACCCAGATTTGGGAAATAAACTCCTAGCTCTTAGGGTCTATACATAGAGTCTCTGATCTAGCTTTGAGAAACTATGACCTAGCACTTGGGATCGATGCGAGATCTCTAGACCTAGCTTCCAAAACTATATCCTAGCCATTGGGGTCTATATAGGGGATGGAATTACTCCACCTTTCCCTACAATACCCATGATTCCGCATTGGATGAAGTAATAGAGGCTATAGAGATATGATCTTTATGTAATATTCCCTTGTACTATAGATGGAATTCTATTATACCATTTATCATCATAATGCATGAATAGAATCATTCTTATCTTAATTTGGAATACCATTGTAAGGTATTCTTGTTTATACAATTGCTCATCTTAGATCTATATAGTTAAGACAATTCCTTATAAATTACAATGATTCGCATGGATTCATATCAACTATGAAATGACACTAATGCATATATATATATATATATATATATATAATTTATAATTACTTCTATATTATCATATCACATATATACACATATATATTATCATATATCAATATCTATTTAATGATAGGAAAGGTATGAAGAGTCTCACAATAGCTACATGCATTCATATATGTAAATTACTAGTAAATCATAATGTATGGAGTTGGATACACACAAGGCACAAAGCATGCATTTGAATATACATAATTCATAACATATAATGCAAATGTCATATAGTGGATATGACAGTCCCCCCCACTTAAGTTTGCTTGTCCTCAAGCAACTTAAGATTTGGATTATTGAGAACATCTTCTTCTTCTTTTGCAAGAAATAACCTTTGGAGAGCCATTAGGTAAACCTTGTAAAGTGACTTCTTGCCCCTTATGTTGAAAATGGATTTTTAAGTTAGGAAGATTAAATTGAAAACATCCTAACGAATATATACAAAGGGTGCCTAGTATTACATCGGTATCTATGGGTACTACATAGAAGTCTTTTTGAATAACATGTTTCCCTAGGATCACTATAAGTTGGGGAACAATCTTAGTGCATGAAACCATTGCTCCCATGGTGGTAGCTACTAAAAAACCCTTGAAGTCTTGGGTTTGCAACTTCCTTCTTTTTATGAACTTTTCATCAATGAAGTTGTGGGATGCCCCACTATCTATTAGAGTGATAACTTTTTGTCCTTTGATATTTCCTTTGATGCGGAAAGGATGAGGCTTGGAAGTTTTGGTGATTGTGGCCAAGGTCACATGCTCATCCTCTTCTATTCTTGTCTTCTTGATGATTTTTTCATCAGCTTCTTTATTGGAGGTAACCTCAATCTTTTGGGCTTGACCTCTCTTAGCACATTTATGCCTTGGTTCCCTTTTTCCTTGCATTTATAACATGGGTTTTCCCTCTTGTGGAAAATATGCCCATGTTGCCAAGGTTCCTGACATTTGAAACATAGGTTCTTTTCTTTGTGTTCCTCATTGGAAGACTTATTGTATTTATTCTCTTTGTGATAGGTTTTTGTATTCTCATGTGTGCCTTTGATGTTTGAAGTTGATGTTTCCAATTTCAAGGCTTTTTCTATGACATCATCTAGACTGGTTGAGCTGAGAGCACTTGTGATTCCCCTTAGGGAATCTTTTAGCCCTTCTACAAATAGATAGGTTAGCGTATCCTCTTCAATTCTGGTGACTCTAATTGAAATATTTTTAAATTCATTTATATAATCTTCTACGATTCCTTTTTGTTTCAATTAAGTCAATTTCTTGAAGTTTTCTTCAGGGTGTTCCTTATCAAACCTTTTGATTAGTTTTTTTGTGAAAATTCTTCATAGAAAGTTATCTTATTATGTCCTTGGGTGTGTTCCCCATGGTGCCACCATTTGTAGTCTATTCCTTCTAAGTGAAGGATAGAGAATTTTATGGCATCCTCTTCTGTCATTGGGCTTAAGGAGAAGTAAGAGTTTAGTTTTTTAAGCCGTGCATGGGCTGATATTTTATTTGTCCCGTCAAAGTTTGGGAGGGATATTTTGTTTATTTTATGCTTTAGGTCTCTATTTGGAGGTCTCTTTTCCTTTCTAGGCACCTCATGTCTTTTATCTTCTCAAAAATATCTAAAGTTAACAAGATTCCTAATCGCAGGGTCAAGATTTGCATAAGCTCTAGCAATTTCTTTGATGCTATGTGTGGAGGGTTCATTCTCTTCTTCATCTCTAGGTAGCTCTTCCCTAGGTAAGAAGGAAGGCCTAGGAACCTTGAGTCTAGGAGATCCTTTCTTATTTTTGAAGAAATTAGATCCCATGTCTCCCCCATTTGTGGGGTGGTTTCTTAAGTTATCAATGGAATTGCGCATGTTTTTCAAGGCTTTAATGAGTGTTTGGTTTGTGGCTTCCATTCTTTCATTTTGTTTTAAGAGGGCATGATTTTGTTCCATAAAGTTTTTCATTTGATCTACCAATTCTTCATTCGTGTTGGTGTTATTTCCTCTTCTTCGATAGCTTTACATTGTGAACCCTTCATAGGATGGCAAGATGAATTCTATGATACCACTTGTAATGTCCCCTTTTTAGTGGAAGCACTTAAACCTGAATTGGCATTGAAAAGTGATTCTCAAAGAGACACTACTAACATTTGAGATCAATAAATTTCAATGATAATATCTAATAAAATCAAAGATAATATAAATATTTCATTCTTATCAAAGGATTATTCATTTCCTTCTCATTCAATATTGATGACTATTCTATAATATATTTCTTAAGTACATTAAGGCGAATATTAAACATATTTCACGATCCATATTTTCCCCTCATATTCTTCATCAAGGAATTAGGCTTTACATGACTAGGGCACGCTGAAACCATCTCCGACTGAGCTTCAGGAAACTAAGTCCCAGTCCTTGGGATCGATACGAGGTCTCTAGACCTAGCTTCAGGAACTATATTCGAGCCATTGGGGTCTATATAGGGGATGGAATTACTCTACCTTTCCCTACAATACCCATGATTCCTCATTGGATGAAGTAATAGAGGCTACGGAGATATGATCTTTATACAATATTCCCTTATACTACAGATGGAATTCTATTATACCATTTATCATCATAATGCACGAATACAATCATTCTTATCTTAATTTTGAATACTATTGTAAGGTATTCTTGTTTATACAATTTCTCATCTTAGATCTATATAGTTAAGACAATTCCTTATAAACTAGAATGATTCATATGGATTCATATCAACTATGAAATGACACTAATGCATATATATATATATATATATATATATATATATATATATATATATATATTGGTTCATATACTTGTGTAATCCTAACAATGGGATTGACATGTATATAGATCTATTCTAGATTACTTAGATGTGTATATATACATAATCTTACAACTCTCTATAGTTACTATTTACTTAAACAATCAAAGATTAGATAGATTCAATAAGTCTTACCTTGTTTGCTATACCTTTTTATTACCTTTGTTCTTTGTATAGATCCTTACTGTGGAGTTCTAATTTATATCTACTGATCTGATAAAGAATGATGAACTACATATGATTGATCAATGCCTTAGGAGGATGGATCGATCCCTATTTAAAATGTTGAAGGGCTACATGGACCCAACGGTTACCACCTTTAATAATAATGATTAACTTTTACAAGTTACTTGTTGCTTTGTATTTGTTAATCGTCATTTGTATATGAAATTGGCATCTCTCCCAATTATCATATATATGCAATTTATGATATACAATGAACTATATTTGGTTAGATATATATCTATTATTTATTATATATATTCTTATTATAATATATTGAATATTATATATATATATATATATAACTACTTCTATTATATATATATATAGATATATGTATATTATAATAATAATATATATTATCACACACACACACATTATGATTTATAATTACTTCTATATTATCATATCATATATACACACAAATATATATATATATATATATATATATATATATATAAAATAGAAGTATATATATAATAGAAGTTTATATATATATACTTCTATTATATATATATACATATATATATATATATATATATATATATATATATACATATATATATACTTCTATTATATATATCTATACATATTTGTATATTATAATAATAATATATATATTATCACACACACAAATTATGATTTATAATTACTTCTATATTATCATATCACACACACACACACACACACACACACACAGGAAAGGTATAAAGAGTCTCACAATAGCTACATGTATTCATACATGTAAATTACTAGTAAATAGTAAGGTATGCACTTGGATACATAGAAGTCACAAAGCATCCATTTGAATATACGTAATTCATAACATATAATGCAAATGTCATATAGGGAATATGACACCCTTCCTTTGGAAAGAAAGATTGGAAATTACTAAAATTATTGTATCTTTTGATTGGAAACTCGAAATCGAGTGTCGTTTTCTTAGAAAGTGAATAATTTTCAAGCCTAATCTATTGGAAATGACTTTTCACTATCATTATAAAGTGACTTTTTCATTCGAATTAGAATTGCTTATGCACTACAATTATAAAGTGCTAAAATCAAGGGGGGATAAAAATATTAAATTATGGGGGGGTGCATCAAGTTGTGTCAAGAACACTTCCATTGTATTGTGTCAAGAGCACTTCCATAGAGTTGTGTCAAGATCACTTCCATTGCTCCAACAATTTTTTTGTTTCATATATTGAGTTGTGTCCAAAACACTTCCAAAACACCTCCACCATCACCTGTTGCTACATCAGAATTCTAAGTTGCATCCTTGAGAACTTCCAAGGATTCCTTGCAGAAAAACATTGATATTAGTTCCTTCTCTTCTACACAATTCATAGAGGGTTCACAGAAGTGTTCCAAATATTCTTCACAGAAAGACTTTACATGGGATTTGGATTGTAGAAAAATGGCATGCAATTGACATTTGACAAATGGATCTTGCAGGGATTGTAGGACTATCACCTTCGGGAGTCTTATACTGTGTCTAATACACCTTCTCTATTTTTTCTCCTATGGGGGGAACATTTATTGTACATTAGTGATAGAAGCAGTCCTTGGGAGGTCATGTTGAGTCCTAATTCTATCATGTTCTTCTTATTCACTTGTACAATTTTATCATGTATCATTGAACTCTTTTGGATAGGGGTTTTTCCCACAGGGTTTTCTCCTTTAATTTGTTTATGAGAAATTTATTTATACATGGGTACCTAACATGGCGTATTACTTGGGACTCATCATTGTATCACTACTCCCTAAGTTGCATTTAAGGAGGGGTGTTAGTGTGAAAAGGTTCTTTATCTATCTAGTTAACTTTTAGCTTGTCTAGGTGAGCCCTATTCACACTAGTTAAATCTCAACATAGGACTTTTAGAGTTTTGACTCAACTCATGTGGTTGACACATGTGTACTCATCCTTGTGAGACACCTATTGCATGCAAACTTTCTACTTTCATAAACATGTGTTAGTTGAGCTAGACAAGTGTTGCACCTTTGGAGGGTTACTCTGTCATTGGGTTCGACCATCTCACCTCATCATCATTGCATATTTAAGCAAGGCTTCTATGTACATTCTATTCCTTTTGACAATATTATTTGGCTTATTGTGTCCCTGTAGCTTGTGGTAGTGTTCTTGCTTGTTGATCTTGGCTAATCCCAACATAATGGAGTGCCTACAACACCCTCATAGGCTACTTTGGCCCTCTCTACTCCTATAATGTAGAATAATTGTAAGGTCATTCCTCTCATTGAGTCTCTTTACTCAATATATTGTAGCTCCTAAATAATAGTTTAGTGCATCTACCACCCAATCATCCTCTAGATACTCATAAACCTCTACCACCTTCTTACAACTTGAAGGCCTTTTTTTAGTTCCACAAAGTCCCTAGCCATTACAACAAAAGATGTTTGCATTGGAAGGACATAGTGCAAGACCTCATTGATCAAAATGTCATCTAGATCTCTAGTGTGAATGATAAAGGAAGAAAGCCTATCGCTCCACCCAACTAGAATTTGCAATTCTATACCAATCTCCTACCATGTGACTCATCTAAATTTATTGACCTTGCATCATCTTTTGTGGTACTAGATGTGACTCCTAATGTTTCATCTTCTTCTTCTTTTGCTAAGATGATATAGATGGTGTCCATTCATTCTCTCCCAACATGAGAACTTATCTTGTTCCTAAACTTGTCATTTATTTTTCTCTGTCTGATATCTCTACCAATATATATGAGGGTCCTCTATACATTGCAACTGAGGTCAATGAAAAACTTATAAACGGTGTCCTCATTGACCCTACTTGCATGGTAAATGTAATTATGGAGGAATTTCTATATATGTTTGTTAGTTTTGTTTGAAATCCCCATGATGCCCTTATTGAAACATGGATACAGAAGGAATGAAAACATTGTGAATTTCTTCTATTTGTTTCCACTTTCCTCTCTATGAATTTTACTTGATCTATTTCGACATTTTGGGGATGATGCAAAGCATTAGAATATTTAGCTTCCTTCCATGTTGACCCAAAAAATGTTTTCTTTGTTTTCTTGTGACATTCTTCCTTTGTGCTCATAGTTCTACATGCTTTGGGGATGATGATGATTCTTTTAGTTGTTCCTTGATGATTCTCCTCCCAAATGCATACTGACACCAAAGAACATAGATCCCTCAGTATTCTTCATGATGTTGCTTATTTTTTATGACATTTTTTGTTGTTTCTTTGGGTCATCCCATGCTTATGCATGCTTTTGTGTATCATGCCTGTAGCATCATATTTGTTACCTCTCTTTAGGGGAAGCTTCTTTCTCTTGATGCAACTTTCAGAACATGTCTTCCCATATAGCTATGTTTCCTTAAAGCTCTCTTCCCCTTATTCTACCTTAAAACTAATTGCATACTATTATTTTATGAAATTTTTTTAAGGTGGGGGCATAGTTTTATGCTTTACATTTTCTCACACATTACATTGATGGTACACTCTTTGTAGCATTCACTCTTGGTAGAGTTTGTAGCTTGTGGTCCTAAGTAGATGCACTTGATTGGCCTGATCACACTTTTCAACTACCCTTTTACCACTCTTTGTGAGTCACCTAACAACATAGTCTATTAGACTAGTGCCCCACAAGAGTTTGTTATGGTTCCTAGTTGTCCTAGTGTGCTAGCCCTAGAACCATACTTAACATCCTTCTAGCTCTTGTAGTGTGCTAGAAATGCCTCTTTTGTATTTCTTTGTTTGTTTTCTTTTGCATGTGCGTAGTATTAGCTTGTTATAGATATAAGTAGAATGTCCATTAGATTATATGTCTTGCTAAAATTGATGTTTAGGAAAATCATATATGATCTAATCCTTTTGGCATGATATATATATGGTTCTGACATTGCCTCTTGTATAGGATTTATTGTCTAATACTATTGTTTTGCAAGTTTTAAGCCTAAGGGCTTCACTCCTTTGTTCAAAGATTGCTCTACATCCTCTATAGTATCCCTTTTAAGGTAAAACTTATGATGTTATTTCATTTTCTACTTTATCTTACATATGCATGTAGTTTCATAATCCTACTAAAGTGGAGGCTAAATGTAATGTCAAAAAATCTATACCATTGCAATTTCACAATATGTTTGAAACTTACTTTGGTGCCTTCTTCCGTTGTGTGTTTTTGGAAGCATTTTTATCTCATTTTGGCTTCTTATGCTTACTTTTATCACAATTTGTTTCAATCCCTTGTACTTCTCTTAGATCAGAGATGTTTCATAAGATGAAGAAGTAAAATAACTCAGATGCTAGCAGTTAGCATGGACATCCACACATCACACTAACATCCCAAAAATGTGTACCATCAAGTGATCTATTTTTGGGAAGTATTGAACATCTTCTATATTGGAAGTTCATGTAATACTTATTCGAATTCAAACAACACTTTTCCTATCTTACATGCCAATCATTTCCCTCTCAATCTCTATTTTTTTGAATGAATCTTTGGTTCTCACTCTCTCCATTGGTTCTCTTTGGATTTTTTGAAAGTATTGATAAAGATTACACTATTGTGGCTTTCACCATAACAACTATTGAAAATGTTAATGCTCTCTTGAATCACAACATCATATTTGTTATCTTTGTGAAGTCTCTATTTGTAGTTTTATTATCGTGAAGGATCTCTTCTAGGGTGTGAAGTTGTTTATATTCAAAAAAATTCCGTCAAGGAGCTACAACCTCCTCCATTGTTATCATAACTAGTAATAATGTTTACAAATATTGATACACATTGCTTTGTTTATTCATTTACAATCTTATGGTGTAGACCACTACTCTGTTTTGCTTTCATGCACTAAGGTATTCTTCATCATAAACCAAGGAAGGTACTTCTAGTTTTTATTTGTTTGTCACTACTGGTTATTTCTTAGGCACACTTGAGAATTAAGAGCACACACAATTTCCATATTTCCACTTATCTTTGCTACTTATGGAGGTTGAAAGAACAATAGCAGGGGGCTTGACCTAGAGTCAAGCTCCTTAGTAGCCCAATCCATTTTCCTTATTCTTGGTAGAAGATATTTTAAGGAGAAATATTCAACTGCATGGAGTTTTTGTTAATATTTATTCTCTTCTCTTGTTAATCTTTCATTTCATTAGATTTTAATAGAATATTCAGATTATTTTTATATCTATTATCCCTTGAAGATTACTAGGTTAGTTTCCTACTTGTTATATTGTACAGGTAGCAAGGAATCATACAAAATCTAGACCATTTATTTTTTAGAATTTTAGGACTCCATCACTATGCTTAGACATATCCATGGCATGCTATCATCCAATATAGTGAGCTCCATCCTCCTATTCTAGGTTCCTCTATCGCCTCTGTTTTCACTTCTATATTTGAAAATTTGTAATTCAATCTGTAGTTGTTCATCTCCAACATTTAATATGTTATTTCTCTTTATTCAAGTAGTTAGTTTAGGTTTATTTTCATTTATCTCAGCATAAAGTGGGTCTATTGACATAGGTATGTCTAAAACACTAAATAGAAGAAAATGAGATAGGACCCTAGTGTAGTTGTAGTGGAAAGATCCCTTGATTATTGCATTCTAATCAAGGTGTAACTTTTCCTCTTCTATAAATCCTTTGGTAATTCCATGAACCTTGAAATTAGGTTTACTCCATAGATTATGTCAAGCCTTGTGACTATTAAGTAAATCAAGCTACCATCAAGTCTTTTATGCAAAGTTAAATGTACATTGGAGCCCTTATCTTCTTTGCTCAATTTCATTCCTATGGCAAGTGGTGTCATCATTTGCTGGGAATTCATCATTCTAAATCTGTTCAAAATAGCATTTGCATATTTTGACTGACAAACAAAAATACCATCATCTAATTGTCTTACATTTATACCAAGTAGAAGCCTCACTAAACCTAAATCAGTCATTTCAAATTCTTTTTCCACTATTGATTTGAATAAGTCAATTGAAAGATCTCCTATAAATATCAAATCATCCACATATAAACACAATCAAAATTTGACCCTAATCATTCATTTTGATGTATAGTGTTAGTTCACTATTACTATTGACGAAGTTGCTCTTTAGAAAATAAGAATCAATCCTGTTGGACCAAGCTCTTGGATCTTGTTTGAGTCCATACAAGGCTTTCCTCAAATTATAAACCTTATGTTCTTGCACCAAAACTTCATACCTTTGTGGTATTTGTAGATAGATTTCTTCTCTAGTACTTCATTCAAAAAGGTAGATTTCACATCCATTTGATAGACTTTCCATTTTTTTAGTTGTTGTTGCTAATATAGTTATTATGTTGTCTAGTTTGGCCACTTAGGCAAAAGTCTCATTGTAATCAATTCTATGTTGTGAAAAAAACTTTACAACCAACCTTGCCTTATGTTTTTTAATTTTTTCATCTACTTTGAATTTGGTCTTACAAACCGATTTCACACCAATTACATCGTTTCCTTCTAGAAGATTTTAAAGATCTGAAACATGATTCTTCTCAATATAATCAATTTCCTCATCCATGGCTTTCACCCAAATTTTATTTTCAATTATTTCTTCTTAATCTATGGGATCAACTTGAGAAAATAATACAAAATCAAAGAATAAATCAACATTTTCATCACCCTGAGTTCTATCATAAATCTCCCACAAATTCGTATCTTTTGAGGTCTTAATAGTGATGTAAGAGTTGGATCTGAGGTGTCACTAGTAGGGATCTTGAAGGATTTGAGATTCCTCCACGACCTAATGCTTCACTTGAATGATATGTTGAAATGACTCTAGAGGTGTCACCTAGGTGATGTCTTGAAGGACTTTAGGTGTACTACAAGGTGTTGTTGTGGCAATGCTTTGAGGAACATGGATGCTAGTTGAAGAAGGTGTAGTTGGAGCTTGTGGAGAAAAGTGACAACTTGACACCACATTTCCATTTGATGACTCCTTTTCGTTTGAAGATAGGGTAAGTGCATTGAAATGGGGGACCAAAAGGGGGTCAAAAGTGGCCACTTTTTTCTGAAACTAGTAAAAACTGATGTTGGATGAGAAATTGAAGATAGCCACAGTTAAAATTAGAAGATGTGATTAGAACATGTTTTGTAGTGCTTAGAATATAGTTTCTAAACTACTATTTTTTTCAAAAACTGGTGGAGATTAGGAGGTTCAGAAAAGGGGGACACACAAAGTGCTCTTGTTTTTGTCAAAAAAATCTAACATAATTGTATGGTGTGTTCTCCCTAAAATGTCAACATCTTAAAAGTATTTGACAAATTAATTCAATGGAAAATTAGCTAACACCGTGTAGTTTATGCTTGATTTTTCTGTTAACTTTTTAATGAATATATGACTTTTTATGAATTTTCAAAGTAGACACATCCTAAAAAATGAAGATTTGAGCATGCTCCCCCCTAATGTTTTGAAAACTAATCAAAAATCATTTTTTCAATGTGTATAAAATTGAGTCTAGAATCTAAAAATGTAATTTGTTTCAAATTTCAATAAACATGTAAAAAATGACACTAGAAATACTAAACATAGGGTTTTTGAAAATAGAACACATTAGCAAAAGAATTTGAAGATGGAAACCTTAATGTTATCAGAGTTTTAAAAAAATAAATGGTTAGAAAGCTAATAAAAAACTTGGAATCATCCTAGCATTTTTCATATTGACATTGAAAAATGTGTAAACCTGATGGAGAGTGTGCATAGTATTTGGTTGTGTTATGTCATAAAAAGTTTCCCTATGACTTTTTTCCTCCTAGTTTAGCTCCTAGGTCCCCTTAATTTCATTATGCATGTTTAAAAATTATCCCGAAACAATTTCCCCTGAAACCCATGTCAAATGGGGCCTAGGGGTCCACTTTAATGCTTAATCAAGACCCAAATCATGTCTTTGGACTTGGGCACTTGCGCCCTAGTCTAGGCTGATTTGTTAGGACCTAAATTTAAGGATGTTGGCATAGGAACTTTAAAAAGGTTTCCCTTTGTTGGCCTTTTCAATTTGAATTAAAAAAGTTAGCGAGAATGCATATATAAGTGATTTTATGTCTTCTTTTTACTTCTAGATGGATAATGCACAAACTTGTGATATTGAGGAAAGGGATTTCAAAGTGTTCATTATGTTGCAGAGCAGAATTGTGTTGTTGTTGTGTTTGTTTATTGTAGATTTGGCTTCATCAATCCCTCTCCTCATGGTGTGAAAGATCTTCATCTCAGTGAGGGCTTCACCTCTAAGGTGACATCTATTTGTTTTTCAATCAATTTATTTCATCATTTGATTTTTCCTCTATCCTTCAAGGACAAACACTCTATCTAACTACAGTGTTGGAAGACTTGAATGTCATTCTGGGGCTTAATTGAGGCAAGCTCCTAAACACCACAACCCCCAAACCCCTTTCTTTGTGATTGTAGGTTACAGGTGTGGGATTTGGTGAAATGGAGTTGTAGAGAATTAAAGCAAAAGATAGAGATTTGAGATCTGAGAAAAAATTGTTACATCCTGAACTTTTGATTAAGCTTAATCTTACTTGTATGTGGTAAACATGATTTAATTAATCTTAGATTTATGATTTGATGTTTGTGGAAAATATCAAGTAGAATCATTGATTATATGGATATCGATTGATGTTTATATTAGACATGAGATTACATGTTGATAAGGTTATTTTATCATAATGTTTTATGAATTAAATGATGATACATTGATCATGGTTATATGGTTGTGAGTGTAACTAGGAAAAGAATATTCCTCCAAGGATGGAAGGAGATTATCACCTGGGAGATGGAAATATATGTTGGGAAAAAGTCAGATTGCCATATGAGTATAGAAGTTGATCTTTCATGAACCCACGCTAGACAAGGTGAGTATAAGTCATTTTCCTTGTTAAGTTGATTTAAGATCTCTTGACGTCGTCTATGTTGATTTGACTAAATAATGTTCTCAAAACATTCATATAGTCAATAGTAATCTTGGTTGGATGTCAGAGTTTTCTTTTGTTTACTTATCTATTTCCATATAAAATTTTGTGAATATCATTTAATTACTTTAACTATAGTCTAATATAGTGAAGTGGGGGAGTGAGACACGAGGTCACCCATGTTCACATATTAATGTTACAAACCCAACATTGGTAATTTAATTTAGTGATACCCTAGATTATTTTAATAATCTTATAATATAATTTAGATGTAAATGGCATTATGTGAGATATAACTATTTATCCACACGTAGTGGTTGAGCACCTTGGTATATAAAGTTTTTATGTTTCTTGTTGTCAACCATACCACTATCCACAAAGAGTGGAGTGAGTGGAAGTCATGGTTGAGCTTATCATAAGCCTAACATCTTGTGGGATGCTCTCGAATGGGAGGCAATATAGTAGTGGAGTCATCATACCCACAAGGTGGTATAGGATTATCATAACTGTTTAACCAACCTTCATTCAAAAGGTGGTGGTTTGTAGTGTTCTGGAGATGGAAAAAGCATGTGAAGTAAGGCATGTCATTTTCTGTTATTATGATTATTATCATTGCTCTGGGAAAGTGAGTAGGGGCAGACTATAGGAGTAGCAGGCTATATGAATGTGAGCTTGCAGGATAGAGCTGATTTTAGTTGTGATACACTTCATCAAGTTCACAGGTCATAACTCAGCTACAATACCTTTCATTTACAGGTATGACTATAAGACATCGTTGTTTGGTCTAAACTATGCAAATGTAAAATCACTGTTGATAAATATATATCAAATTATCAATGACTATGTTTATCTCATATGATAGCACTTGTGTTATTTGAATAACTATACTAAGGCTTTTAAGGTCATATTCTTGAGAATATTGTGTTTATCTCTTATGAAAAGCATTTGTTATGATTAAATAACCCAGTCAAGGCCTTGAGGCCGAATGCAAAAGGGTGTTTCTGTAGCATGCTTGAGTTCCTTGAATCTGATAAGGTTGACGATGATGAACAATTATTATATCCATTTGGTATCTTATTTCATCCTCTATTTCAAGACTACTAAGTCTTCAGACTGGAGTGTTATCAAAAGACAATGATTGTCTTGATGAGTAAAGAAAGATGTTGTTAAAGTAGGCTAAGAGCCATGCATAGTAAAATGATAAGTCATTCATGTGAAACATACTGCTATTAGAATAGGTCAAGAGCCATGCACTGAAGAATGAAACATCATTCTTGAAAATCATCTCCATCAACTGTGTCAAAGGTACTAAGACTTTTGAGGCACATGTATTGAGAAGTATGGTACTTGATTGTTCATGAAAGAAGATATTTTACCTTCGGGTGTATCCTTTATGTAAGAAAGAGTGATATGACTCTTTAATATCAATGGAGAAAAACCAGTTTGTTATTTGATAACATTGTATAGGCTACATTAAGTGCATGCCAAGCCCTGAATATCAAGGGAGTAAACCCTCAACTATTATTTAATTGCCATATAGGAAATAAAATGAAAATGAACATGATAACTCATTTATTTGAAATTATATTATGGACATATTTTAAATGGAAATACTTCGGTAATGAAGTATAGGGTATTGAAGACCCCATTTGAACTCTTTTAGACTAAAGTTCTATTTATTATTGTTAACTTAACAATACTATCGACTATGATAATATGTATTATAATTGATAGCAAGTTAAAGAAATGTTATGGTACAAGGTAAACGTAGAGACTTAGACCGCGGATGGTCTTAAAAAATGAAACCATGAACATGTAAACTTGTAAAAAGAAAGAATGGGAATAGAGTGACGTGGAATTAAAGATTCCCTATTGCATAGGCAACAAGACAATTAATGAATGCACTCCCAGAATCGGAGTCAAAAGTCCAAGTGAGATGGAGTAATGGTGAATTGAACTTACTTTTACTATGACCTAGAGGGGTCAAATTATGAACACTGTAGGATCAGACAACTTCTAAGTCAAGTCAAGGTGTCTGAACATTTGACTACGTTCATTGCAAAACTTTTATGTATATAAATATTTGGCCAAATTAATGCATCCATCTCTACATGCATTAGTCAATTCACTATGCTCCAGATGGCATAATGCTTCCAGTAGTGTCATACATAGTTAGAGTGGATCTATAGTTGTATGATTGTGAAGTATTATGGACACAACACTAGATACTTAGATGGAAAACCTAATGGTTCCTTATATCTATTCCATTCGTGAAGGGTAGGGCTTCTTCCAAGAAGGAAGTTGTACGAGGGACCGTCGGTCTGTGGTCGGAGGAAAAGCACTCAAGTGATGCTCTCCTTCCCAAGTAGAAGACAAGCCAAGACTTACAAAGACAAGTGTCAAAGTTCTAGATATAGTACATTCTTTTATATGACTTAATGATCAAATATTATGTGTAAACTTATCATTGATTTTATGAGAAAAACATTGTAAATGTATAGTGAAAGGAATTCACTATTATGTTATCTTTTGAATTGTTGTAAATTTTAGTTTTAAAATATCCAAAAAGTTATGTATATTGATCTTTGTTTATTATATTGATTACCACTTTTCTTAACTATGATTTTGTTAATCATGACCTTGTACTTAATGGTAATTAAGTTGTTTAATTTTGGGTAATGAGAATTGACTTGTTACATATGGTATCAAAGCTACTAGGTTCAATACATGGACCTATGAGCTCACTACATAAAATTTTCCTCTAACATTAATAGTTGCTAATGTATGTATGTTCTTATGCCAGAATGGTAAGAATAAGAATGACCCCCAAGAAGAAGGTATCAAGAAATGGACATTACCTTAAGGCAATGAGGGAGCATGTCTCAAGAATGAAAAGCCTTGAACAATTTGGTTGCTTGAGACGCGCATGGTTGGATGATGATGAAACTTTGGTTGATGCTGTTAAATGCATCAAGTAGGAAAAGGAGAAAGTGGTTAGGGTTACTACTCCTATCTCTGAAAATGAATCAGTGAAACCTTCTGCACATAAAGAACCAATGTTGGAAAGATCTTAAGGATCCTATCGTTACTTGGGAGGTTGTAGATGAGTACCTGCGAGTACGTCTAGTACCTAAGTTTGATTTGGTAAACCTCAAGGATGAGGAAAAACAAGGGAAGATATCCCAATCTAAAAGTGACTTGCAGTTGCAAGATGTAAGAGAAAATTGTAACAATTGATGGATTATATGTAATCCGTGGAAACTATAATGCAATTTTGAAATTTGGAAAATCTTTCTGTTCTTGTTAAGATTGTATGAATGAGAATGGATTTAAATTTATAGATTCAATAGTATGAAAAACTAATTGAATGATTAATCTGTAAACTTTAGGAGTAGTAGATTACAACACGGTTCAGACAAGAACCAATAACAAAGATAGCTAGGAAGAAGGGCAACCTTCAAGCCACTCTAAGTCTAAACTTGACCAAATCCTTGCTATGCTCCATGAGATGAGAATGAGAATAGAAACTCTTGAGCAGGAGGTTAGGAGTTAGCATGGACCTAGGTGGGAAGCCTATCATGGGAGTGATGACAAGGAATGTCATGATGATATGACCCAAAGTGAACGTGGAGAGAATAACTCTAAAGCAAGACATGAAGAGGATAGAAGAAGCCACTTGGCTTTGGAATTATCTAGAGACATGAAAAGAGTTACACCTCCCAAGTTTGATGGAACTATAAGTAGAGATGCCATGGAGGCATGGCTTATAGAATTTGAGAAATTATTCTAAAATTGCCAAAGTGGTATGGGGAGCATATGAATTGGCAGGTAAAGCATCCACTTAGTGGATGAACAAGAAAATGGAGTTAAACTTGAGATCCATGAGTCTAACTTGGGAAAGGTTTGTGGAACTCTTTAGGCAAAGATGGTTGCCTCAACTGTATTATGACCAAAAGCTTATAGATTTTTAAAATTTGAGACAAGGTGATTTAACTATGAATGAGTACTAGGAAAAGTTCACTTGCCTACTTGAGTATGTTCTGCAATATCAGTAGGATGAGAGGTTTTGCATTTGAAATTTTATTATGGGATTGAATACCCAGATTGGGGTGAAGTTGATGTGCATGGTCCCACTTCAATGGACCAAGTTTATGAGAAAGCTATCAAACAAGAACAAAAATTGAAATCCATGTCTATACAGGGAAAGGAACTGAAAAAGGTATAATTGGTCTCAATCCTCCCAATCTTTTAGGAAAAAGGGAAAAAAGTAGGACTTTACTAAGAAAAATGATAAAGGGTCCAAGAACAAGCAAAATGAATCCAAGGGTGAAAAGAAGGGAAATAATAACTCCAAGAAAAATGGAGATAATTTTGGGAAGCCTCATGAAAGGTGAGGACTTGTGGGAGGGTGTTACAAATGTGATGGTGATCATTATGCCAACCAAAGTCCTAATAAGATGCAAGGAACTCAAGCATGAGGAAATCATTTACCCTCTCAACAGGCAAAATTTCAACAACGCATACATGTATCCCTGGATAATAGGTAAGCTGAATATCAAATCACTCCTATTGAAACTATAGGTATTTTATCCGGTTTTCCAATTATAGTTTTTATAGATACTAGTGTAACAAAATATTTTATTTCCCCTAAAGTTCTAAGTAAATTTTCTAGAAAAGATGGATACATGGAAAATACTTGGTTAGTTGAATATACAAATAAGACCCAAGCTCGGGTAGAGCAATTTTCTTGTTTGAGGCTAAGGTTGAACTTCCAAGTTTCTCCACTAAAGTAAACCTTTATGTAGCCACATTAGGCTCATATGATGTTATTGTTACTAAATTATATTCACACCTAATTTAGCAAGGCCTAAATACCAGTTGTTTAGAGGGGGTACCAAAAAAATCTTTCTTATGTAGGATCATCCAGTAAATACCTATTGTCTTGACAAAAGACAAGTACAAAATCACTTATTAGGATCATATGAAAACTCATGTTGGGCTGTCAAACTATCTTGAAAAGTGAAGTTATCTACAGTCAAGAAAACAAACATTCAAGAATGGAGAGAATAATGGTTTTCATGTTTCAGTTACTGATTATTCATTATGTTTCAATGCAAAAAGAAGAGGTATTTATAAAATTTTATTTCATCATCATGTTTTAAACATGTGTTTTAAATCAGATTCAATTGTTTTATGCTATGCATTTGATTCAGAAAGCAAAACATACATAAATCATTGTATAAAATAAAATAATTGATTATATTCAAGAGATTGTGTAAATATGTCCCACATAAGCCATGGGAATCACTAGATTGAGCCAATGCAATAAAACATGCAAGCTATACATCTGATGATAAAAAAAAGGAAAAGAACACATGAGGAAAGTGACATCCATCATTGCCTTATCGTGAAGGTTGAATCTCCTATCTGGCAGCTTGGTCTTTATGTCTTTAGCATCTTGCTTCTGATCAGGATGATAAGCCTACAAGCTTGGAGAAGGTTTTGTTAGAAGCTCCAGATATACAAATTCATCATATGCCTTATCAGTAGATGTATAAACTTGCAATCATTATGCATCAATACAATTGTAGTGTTTGAAATCAGACATGTACAATAAATGAGATCATCATGAGAGAGATCAATCAACGTCCAAAGGTATGTTTTTATGCTAACTTGTCTATTCACTGTTCAAGTATAGGAAAAGTCATGTTGCTGATTTGAAGACATTAAAGCATGTGGAGAAAATGGGCTCCCATAAGGGTTGAGCCCAACATGCTCAAGTATTGCTATTAATGTAGAAATATCCAAATTATAAACATGGTTTTTTGCCATAATGAATGATCAATCACAGTGGAAAAACATGTGGAACAGTTATACCATGGAACAACATAAGAATCATCAAGTCAAATGCCATGTATTTCAGCCATAGTGAATCCATTGTGTCACAGGAAGACCAAAGATACAATCAAGTTGGGACAACAATATCAAAAAGTGCTGCCACAACATCTAAAATGCCATATGAGATAGTGATTAAGTACCTATGCCATCTTTGTTATAGTCATGAAAGAAGATACCACACAAATGATAGGAGGTGCAGTTGCAAAGGGAAATAGTAAACAATAATGATAAGGTATTTATCTTTTGATGTTAATTAGGTGTGAAACTGTATGAATTGATCATAAACAAAAGCTCTCATGTTACTCATAAAGTATGAACAATAATAACATAATGCAATATAGTATGAGTACCATGGCAACTTCCTGTATAAAAGAAAATAATAAGATACATGAGATGTCACTTACAAGCTGCATAGAAGAAGATAACACAATGGAATCCATTGTGCCATCATAAGGAACATCCATTACAGATATAAGCAGGAGAAATAACTAAGCCAAAATGCCATATAGAATAGCTATAAAGAATCCATTATGCAATCAGATGAGCAAGTACAGTCAAGGTTGAACAACCATATCATAAAATGCTAAAAGATGAAGCAACATTCAATAACAGGTATAGTCAAATTACTATAAAAAAGGAGCAAGAGAAGTAGAGTAGTCCATCATCATCAGGGAATACATCAAATAGATATGCATATGCATCAAATGAGGATGCCAGTCATAAACATGCCCTGTCTTATCATCAAAAAGACAATATCAAGAGCACCTTCATGCTACTAGAACAAATTTGGATGTTGATTTTCACTGTCCTCAAGTATCATGCATCAAGAAACATATTCCACCATTTTCATGACATAGGCCAACAATGCATAGTAGATGGACAGTAGAGGAACATTTGATGTAGTAGTTATAACATCCATGGTCCAGGATTGACCATAATGGAAAGTCAAATCTCAAACACACATGAGAATAAAAATCAAACCTTGAAAATCATTTTAAAATAGTGAAAGGAATAGTCATGGGATGCTACAATAGTCTCGAAAGTAAAGAGATAGTCAATAGGTACATCTAAGAAGGCATGAGAACATCATGAGTTAATAATATAAATATTTACCACTTTTTGTTGTGAATGAAATGAAAAGATTGTTGAATATACACAGAATGGTTGTATTGACAAGGATGTAGACTTGTTTTGGCAATCTGAACTAGAAACATAAGGGATGGACCTATAAAGACAGTGTGAAGAGACAAATCATGCACAAGGATTACACACTATAAGTATATAGACTAAAGTACAGTCAACTTCCTTCACCTCCATGAGCTCTCATATGACCCTGCATCCATGTATTGAACTTGTCAAACAAGTGAATAAATTGATGCAACAATGAAGAGAACCTTGAAGACATTTTAAATACCATACAGAGATCAAGATAATCATTGAATGACTATTTTAGCATTCAAGTTTCAAAATAGCTAAACATGCAAATGACACTGTGCTTCTTCAAAAAGGCATCCACACTTTTCACTAAAAGAGTCTGGTGTGTTATTCATTTACATGATATGTATCAACATAAGAGAGGCAGATGCAAAGTTTTCATAGTAAAGAGGAAGGTCTGAATAGTGTTTCAATAGTCTTTGACATTAACATGAGCATTCTAAGGGTAGATTGGAGCAATCATGGTCATTTTCCCAATACAAGACTAATTAAACAGCCATAAGTAGATGAATAGTAAGGAAAAAGGGGCATCAGAGATATGCTTCTCAAAGAAAAAGATAAAATGTCACTTCAAACATTGCATAGTACAGTCAAAATCATTAAAAGGCATAAGAAGATGGTCTATGTAGAGATCCACCAACGCCAAGGATTAGGGTTCTTTACCTCTATACAAACCATATAAGGAGTTTACATATTATCAAGGACTCTACAGGAATATGTAGAGACCCTAGATATAAATGGCATTTCCATCACTATGAAGACATGACAAAAATATAATGACAATAAAATGTATTAGGTCATGGTCACCTTGTTTGGCAAGCAATGACTGGATATAATAAATGGAACAACATATGTATACAAGGTACAGATCTTGAAAACAATGGGATTTCCACAATAGCCATTAGCTCCAGGGATAGTCATAAGGTTTTCACTTTCAACACTGCCATACTAAGTGATAGAGTAAAACCTGTTGGTTATTTTTCCTGAATCGGCAGAGGGTTTGCCTGTTCCAATGCATGGGCAGATTCAGCCAACAGATACAAGAGGTTGCGTGAGCTGCCCCCCCCTTCACTTCTGGTTCTGCCACACCAAGGGGGGTGTCCCTATTTGATAAAGGTGTAACAATGACTAGATCAATGACAGGAAGATTTAGCTTGACAGCAACAGGCAGAATACTCTTATGTGTGGACCAAGATGTGGATGATACATCACAAGGTTGGCAATATTCTTGGACATATGTGTCTAGTTATGGATGAGAGTATGCAGGGGTTCCTAATCCTACTCCTACAACTAATAGGTGGATATGATGGTTTGGATGCAAGACAGAGGCTTTGGATCCTAACTACTAACCTAGGTGCAGACCGATGCCTATCTCAGGGTAAGGAGTCAAATAGACGTACACATGAGGATGGCTTGCAACTAGAATTCGAGTTTCAAGGGGTCAGGACTGATGCTTGCCTTACAAACATCACCCAAGGATGGGTATTTAATTGCTCATACCTACAAGAATCCTTGTTAACATACATTCTTCTCCATACTTAACGTAAAACAATTTAATCCACTCCTTGAATGGAAGTTATAGATTAAGCATGTGGTACAGCAAGACTATACCCTAGAATCTGAGAAATCCTTAGCAACCAGATTCAAAAGAAGAAATTGCATGCAACAAATGGAGACAAACAGATAAATACATGCAGCAATGCATTTTCCATATAACATCGACATTGAAACTGAACATATGTGCAAGATACACTATAGATGTGACACATAAACTCCAAAATGAGACAGAACAGCAAGGAAATGCTCTGTATTTCATTATTTTCCCCCCAAAATTGCCCAAGTCTTCAACAATCAAATATGAGTGACACAATTCGCATTTTATAGAAAAACTGTGTACTTAGCTAAAATTACAACGGTCAACTCAAAAATTGCCAGATAAAATGCATCGTGAGAAATGGCACTCAAAATAGTTAATGCAGTAGAGGGACAAGGAGAAAGGAGCAGATGGAATTAGGATTTGGGCTGCCGCCTGAAGGTTCTCATCGTAAGCCTGGTAGTTCACCTGTCGCCTCACCCATACTTCCCTACACAATCTGCCATCAATGCTTCGTCTACCCACTGGATGCAACAGCAAATGCATTTGGAGATTTTCCCGCTCAAAAATGGGCCACAGACAAAGAAAACCATCACTCCAGCAAAATTAAAACACAACCGTCGATCCATAATCCATCGCTAAGATAAATAGCTCCAAAATACCATGAAAAGTCGCCAACCAGTGAAAACATGCCACGTAGGCACTTCATGCTCCTATCATTGACTTTTCCTTTCTTCATTTTTCCATTTTCACCCTATATATGCATGAACATATGCATATACAAACACCTCATATACAAGTCAGACCCCAAACTTTATTAGAACAATTTGAGAACCGGTTCGGATCCGACTTGTATCTTAACCCTTTGTATATCGGCATGTACAAACACCACATACATGCACGCCACGGACTTCAAACCATTATGCATCGGAATGTACCTCCCTTTGAAGTCCAGCTTGTATCTCTTTCACTACATATCGGCTTGTATATCAGCATATACAAGCGCCTTATACAACCTACAGACCTAAAATATTTATTCACTGCATTTTATTCCTCCTTCGGGTCTGGAATGCATATTTCCTCCTTGTATATTCGATTGTATATCACATATACATTCTCCTTTGTCTATGAGATACAAAGCCCTTTGTACATGAGATACAAAGCCCTTTGCATGTGAGGTGGACCCCACCATATGTATATTGGCCTTTACATACAAACAAGGAATCTTCTATGTCTATTCTGCCATTGTATATTTCCTCTGCATACAAACAGCGAATCTTTCCTGGAATATGCCTGCAATGTATATTTTTCACTTGTATCTCCAACATTGTAGTAAATGTATCTACGGCCTTGTATACTTTTCAATGCACCATTACATATAACCCGATATACAAAGCGAGAATATTCCCAAGAATCTGTGAAAGATTCCCCCTTTGTATATGCACATTTAGAGCCCCATATGCACTCAGAAATGCATCTAACTAATTTTTTCAAAGGGTGATGGAGGTTTTACACCGCCAATGCATATTTCACTAGTATGTATATACAAAAAACCCTTGTATATACAAACACACCTACACTTAGCTGATTTTTCACAATTTTACCACTGCAGAGGCTGAAAATGTTAGAATTTTTGGATTTTTTGGGAAGGGGCCTACATATTTAAATGCTTGAAACATGTATGTTTATGCAAGCACCACTAGTGGCTCTATCTGGGGATGCATGCCTCTTGCAGGCATGGTGAGAACCTCTAAATCTCTAGTTTCGCAGATTGGGCCTTAACCATTGGGCAACAGAGTCAAACATTGCACCAACCTGCACACAAAACACACTTATTAAATTTTACTTGGTGGCCCAAGGCCACCAAAAAGGAAAGACCAGAACTTTCCTCTGTCAAACACTTTATTCTGTTTTGATTTCTTAAAATGAATCCTGAAAGCATTTAACCACTTGCAGCACCCAGCATTGCAATTGTTTGTGCTCCTACTCCTTTCTCCTTCAACAAGTCTACAACAAAATTCATAAGCATCTACCATTCTCAGCAGTAGACTATCATCATCATATGAGTCACTAATGTTTCTTGGAAAAATAACAGACTCACATGAAACAAATGAATCCTCATCACAATTTTGCCTTTCTTCAAAAAATAAAAGCTCTTCTGAATTGAACATGCAGTATTTAGGCATGAGCAACATATCATAATCAAATTTATCTTTATAAGCATTCAGATATTCATCATCATTGTGCTTAGCAATTTTGTCATTTACGTCCACCTGGAATGTCTCCAAAGAAGGCAGAAATAACCCGGAATGTAGCCCTACATTGAAAGCTTCATAGTCACCCCTGCAACCAGCACTATCCTCAACTATATGAGCACACACATCTGCAACCTGTCCATTCACCTCTGAATAGTGACCCTATTTTTCCTCTTCACCAATGCCTTGATAATCAAAAACAAAATTTTCAACCTCTACAGTGTGAAGGTGGTCAGAATCTTCAAGGAAACACTCATATTCAACATTCATATATATTTCATCATCTGAAAGGCTCACATATGCATCTAAATGCTGACAATCACTAATACATTCACTGTTGTCCCTTGAAACAACATCCTTTTCATTCAGAGTGAATCTCTGCATATCCATTTCACACAAATAATTAGGCATAACTGGGATATGCACACTGCTGTAGGACACAACCTCATGTATGTCTTTCATTTGATTAGTTGAAGGACATCTTGTGTCTGCAGGCTTGTCTTCTAGAGGCTAATAACAATTTTCATTTTCCTCATTATAGGATGTGCCTACATTTTCTATAACATTTTCTTCATGCATCACATCATGGCTGCGCACATTATTATGAAATATATTTCCCTCTACAAAATCATCCATTAATGAACATTGTGGAAAAGCAAAAATACATTCACTTTGATAATTATTTTGACAACTTATAGCCATGAAACCTACTAGCATTCCATATTGCTCATTGTTTTCTATATCCATAGCAAATTGGTAAGCCTGGTGAAGTGTGGTTGGTTCCTTATCTCTTAATAGATTACTCATTTCTTCATCAAATGCAGTGAAATAAATTGCTAAGCACAATGGATTATTGGGTCTCATATATTCAGGGATCTGCTTGAGCAACTTAACAAATCTAAGGTTAAAGGCTGGAACTGGCTCCTCGTCTTTCTTTTGAATATTCATAAAATGTATGATCAATGAGGCCACATCAAATCTTTCAACAAACTGCTCTAGGAATGCAATTTTTAAATCTATCCACGAAGAAACTGAACATACAGGCAGGTCTGAAAACCAAACTCTAGCATCATCTTCTAATGACTGAACAAAGAGTCTCATTACAACATCTTCATCCTCTACCTCATAATCTTCTATTAAATTACAAAATTTTTGTAGATGTTTGTTTGCCAATTCAGAATCTGATCCACTATATTTTGGCAAACATCTTCTAATTTTATTTGAAATAGCATTTGGGTAACCACCTATTCCTGTGAAATTTAGGGCTCTATATCTATCAATAACAAATGGCCTCTTTGAAAGCACACCCAGGTTTGCTGTTCAAACTCATCATTTTGAAAAGATTGAATACCTAGAAATATGTTGCAGCTTTGATAGGTTCAATCAACAGAGTCGCCACCTCTCACAGAGAGGACAATATATCAACAAGGCCATTTTATTTTCTAGATTCACCACGCCAGCAGAGCACCACATGGTCATTTTTAGATCTTGCTGCAACAAATTCACTTTCCAAATAATTTGACTCTTTCTCTCCCCAGCAGAGTCACCAAAATCTATTGGTTATTTTTCCTGAATCGGTAAAGGGTTTGCCAGTTCTAATGTATGGGTAGATTCAGCCAATAGAAACGGGAGGTTGCGTGAGCTGCCTCCCCTTCACTTCTGGTTCTGCCGCACCAAGGGGGGTGTCCCTATTTGATAAAGGTGTAACATTGACTAGCTCAATGACAGGGAGATTTATCTTGACAGCAACAGGCAGAATACTCTCATGTGTGGACCAAGATGTGGATGATACATCAGAAGGTTGGCAATATTCTTGGACATATGTGTCTGGTTATGGATGAGAGTATGCAGGGGTTCCCAATCCTACTCCTACAACTAATAGGTGGAAGCTATGAAAAGGTGGATATGATGGTTTAGATGCAAGACAGGGGCTTTGGATCATAACTACTAACCCAGGTGCAGACCCATGCCTGTCTCAGGGCAAGGAGTCAAATAGACGTACACATGAGGATGGCTTGCAACTGGCATTCAAGTTTCAAGGGGTCAGGACTAATGCTTGCCTTACAAACATCACCCAAGGATGGGTATTTAACTGCTCATACTTACAAGAATCCTTGTTAACATACATTCTTCTCCATACTCAACCTAAAACAGTTTAATCCACTCCTTGAATGGAAGTTACAGATTAAGCATGTGGTACAGCAAGACTATACCCTAGAATCTAAGAAACCCTTAGCAACTAGATTCAAAAGAAGAAATTGCGTTCAACAAATGGAGACAAACAGATAAATACATGCAGCAATGCATTTTTCATATAACATCGACACTGAAATTGAACATATGAGACACATAAACTCCAAAATGAGACATAACAGCAAGGAAATGCTCTATATTTCGTTATTTTCCCCCCAAAATTGCCCAAGTCTTCAACAACCAAATATGAGTGACACAATTTACATTTTATAGCAAAACTATGTACTCAGCCAAAATTACAATGGTCAACTCAAAAATCGCTAGATACAATGCATCGTGAGAAATGGCATTCAAAATAGTTAATGCAGTATGTATATACAAAAAACCCTTGTATATACAAAAACACCTACACTTAGCTGATTTTTCACAATTTTACCACTGCAGAGGCTGAAAATGTTAGAATTTTTGGATTTTTTGGGAAGGAGCTTGCATAGTTAAATGCTTGAAACCTGAATGTTTATGCAGGCACCACCAAAATCCATGGTTTAAAGAGTACATTCCATTATGAAATAGAGAGGAGAGAAGAATAAAGATAAATGTAGATAACCAATGGAACAACAGATATAAGATGTCTTTTTGTCATTTCTTTGAGAAAAGATACAACAAAATGCAGATGCAAGATTTGAATGGGGTAGATACAAAGAACAGAAGTGCAGAGTATGAACTTTTATAGAAGAATCCTCATGTTCATCATGCCATGGAGATCGGTAGAGAGAGCAATGAAGGAAAGTAATATCATATTAAAAAAATTCCAGCAAGAGAGCATACTTCTTCATGATTTTCAAGCATAAGGAACAATAATATGCATAGGAGCATAAGGAACTTACCAATGAGCAAGAAAAGTGTGACAAACAGAAGAGATTTCCAAAGAGCAGCATCATGCAAACCCATCATGGCGGTGCTAAAGGAGCAGCAAGATGGAGTGAGATGTCAAAATGAGCTCATTTAGGGTTTGGGAACCCTTTTTACTAGATGATACCTTAGATTGTGCCAAGCCCAAGCTCTAAAAGTCTTTTTGACTTTTTATTTTTAGAAATCATTGTAATTGAAAATACCCCCGTGGTCAAGACAAGAGATCATTAAACCTATTGCTTAAAGTTGGAGGTTCGTGAGGTGAGGAATATGATTATGGCTTTCCTCAAAGTCAATGAAATTATAATGCAATGGTAAGGATAATCATTGTGATGGACATAGGGTGGTTTAAAGGAAACTTGAGGAGATATAATGCAATATGCAAAATGGGAGTCATAAGGTGTGTTAACTTTGTGTTTTTGAGTTGAGATATGCATGTATAGTGCTACGAGTTATAAGGTGCTTTATGGATAATGTATTTTTTGCATGAAGAGATCACCATATTGCATAGGAGACATAAGGGGTAAAGAAGGATATTTTGATCTTTTTGCATGCATGGAGGATTTTTTTGAATTTGGCATCATCATTGATTCATTAATGTAATCATGTAAGTCCAAAGGGAGAAATAAGGGGTTATTTTTGTTTTTTAATCTTCTAAATGTAAACAAGATATAAAGTAATATAATTATAAATTACTTTATTATTTTGTCATAAGTTGTAAAATCAAGAAGATAGGACAAATTGTAAATCATAGTAAAGTAATCATCCCAAAATTACTTTATTACTTGCTCACATATCCCAAAATCATGAAAATTTGGAGGATAGAGCTAACAAAAGTCTTTTGGAGCTCTTTGCATGGTATTTGGGTCAAAATTGGAGAGTTTGGTCCACCTTTTGGTCAAACTTATAAAGGAGAGCAGTTTGGAGCTATTTTAGATCGATTTGGGACAATTATAGCCCTTATTTTTAGGAATTTTCTTGCTTTCTCATGGATTAGTTTTTCAAAGCTTATTTTTAGAGGCAGTTGACTGCAATTGACCTTTCTAGGTCTCTTGGACAGAGCATATTATATATTGTAAGAAAAACTTAGGTTTTTCTAGTTCTTGCCTTTTTTGCTCTTTACACTTTGAGAGAGAAAGAAGGTTTTGTAACTCATATTTTGTAGATTTATAGAGATCATAGTAGGTTACAGGTTCTATTTTTTCTTTTTACGCAATTGTTCCTTTATTTTTCAGCTAAATCAAGTGTCTACCTTTTCATTAATGTTGCTTATGTGAATGATTGATGATATTTTATTGTGTTTAACATCAGAACCTTTAAAATTTCATTGTCTCATTTGTATTGAATAGCATTGAAATCATAGGTCTTAGGATGTGCAATTGGAGTAATTTTCTTTCATGTTGTGAAAACCCCTTTTTCCTTCAAGAAGAAAGTCAAGAAGAAAGTCATTTCCATCCTCCCTTAGAATCATTTTTGTGATCATATTGCCAAAAGTGGATTGTGTGGATAGATTTTTTGAGATCTATTGTGAGTTAGATTTATAGTTTTCCATCAAAATTAGGTGCATCATCACACTTTAGATTATAGTTTTAGTGCTTTTTAGTAGATCCTTCAACCCTTTTCATATCAAGGTTATAGATCCATTGAAAATTACAAGGGAACCAACCCATAATTTGGAGGTTCAAGCTCACCATAGGTCACCCACAGCTTGAGTTTGATCCCATGTTACACATGATTGCTGAGCTTCACGACTTTGCATAATGGGTACAATCTTGCTCATCAACATTTAACCTTGGGATTAACTGGTTATAGAGGCATCAGGCTAAAGTGGATTGTTATGCTAAAAAATAGAATGTCTAGATGACCTCAGGAATAAAGTCTTTCTACAAGGTAAGATAAGAGAGGTTAAACTAAGACAAATCTCTACCCTACAAATGAAAAGAGCTCAAAGAAAAGGATGTTAGCTCTTTGTTGTTAAAATGGAAGAAATATATAGTCTTAAGGAAACTAATTTCTAAGATGATTTAATGTTTTATGATTCTTAGAAACTCCAAGGAGTTGAGAAGAGGGAATCCATAGATCAGGAAAGATTAGATATGGATAGAATGTTTTTCTTAGAGATTTTGAGGACGTGTTTTGGGATGAGCTACTGAGATTGCCTCCTAAAAGAGAATTTGATTTCTCTATAGATATAATTCCAAGTTTGCAACCTATATCTAAAGCTCCATATGGAATGACCACAACTAAATTAATGGAGCTAAAAGCTCAATTGCAAGAATTGCTCAATAAAGGATTGATAAGACCTAGTGTATCACCCTAGGGAGAACCAGTAATTTTTGTGATAAAGAAAGATGGTACATTGCGATTATGTATAGATTACTGCATGCTAAATAAAGTAACAATAAATAACAAGTATCCATTGCCCCACATTGATGATCTCTTTAATCAAATGTGAGGGGTAATTGTGTTTTATAAGATCGATCTTCGATTTGGGTACCATCAATTATGGATAAAAGATGAGGATATTCACAAAACAACCTTTAGAACAAAGTATGGGCATTACAAATTTACTGTCCTACCCTTTGGATTAACAAAAGCACCTGCAACGTTTATTAATTTAATGAATAATGTGTTTAGAGACTGCTCATGGACAAGTTTGTCCTTGTTTTTCTTGATGACTCATAATCTACTCTAAGAGTGAGGAAGATCACCTTCAACATTAAAGGATTGTTCTTTAGAGGCTAAGAGAGCATAAACTATATGGCAAGATATCTAAGTGTACTTTCTTTCAAAAGGAAGTGTAGTATTTGGATCATATAATTTCAGCTAAGGGAATAGGTGTGGACTCGACCAAGTTTAAAGCCATATTAGAATGGCCAACACCAAGAAATGTACATGAGGTTTGAAGTTTCAATGCCCTAGAAAGTTATTACAGAAAATTTATGGCAAACTTTTCAAAAATTTCTTATCCTATTACTTCCATATAAAGAAAAGGCAAAAGATTTGATTGGTCAGACAAGTGCCATGAGGCATTTGACCAACTGGTTGACTACGGAACCTATGTTGAAGGTATCTAACCTAGAAGGTCATTTTGTAGTCATTACCGATGCCTCAAGGGAAGGCTTAAGTGGTGTACTTGTCTAGGATGGACAGGGTATTGCATATGAATCTAGGAAACTGAAAACTTATGAACAAACTATGTCGCTCATGATTTGGAATTGGTAGTAGTAATTAATGCACTACAAATGTGGAGACACTAGTTGCTTGGGAAACCCTTTGAACTGAAAATAGATCATCAAGGAATCAAATATCTATTCACTCAACCACACCTAAATGCTATGATTTTGATATTAAATACATTCAAGGGAAGGAAAATCAAGTGGCAGATGCCTTAAGAAGGAGAAATCATATCTCCTCAATGATCTCCATACATTGTAATTTTAAGAATAAGGTATTACAAAAGTCTAAGGGAGATGAGTATTGTGAGCAAGTAAAATAGTCTCCTTTGAAGAATCCCCAGGATATGAATTATGATGGATTTTATCTTGAACCAAATGGGTTATTGAGGTATAAAGGAAGGATGTATGTTCCAAACTCTGAGGAGTTAAGGAATGTTGTGTGGAAAGAGGTTCATTCTGTGCGTTATTTAGGACATCCTGGAGTAACAGAGTTACTGGCTGATGTGAAACCCTTATATTTATGGAATGAAATGAAGAGGGATGCTGCAAGGTTTGTAGTTAGATTTCTAGAATACCAGAAGGTAAAGGTGTAACACCATCACCTGACAAGACTTTTATACCCTGATGAAACTCTAGAATGGAAATGGCAAATCATTAGCATGGATTTTGTGCAAGGACTTCCTATGTCAAGGAATAGGCACAATGTTATTCTAGTTGTGGTGGATAGACTCACCAAGCTAGCACACTTTATACCAGGGAATTTGAGAAATGGGGCACCCATCATAGCCCACAAATTTGTGCAAGAAGTTTTCAGATTGCACTGTATTCCTAAGAATATTATCTTAGATAGGGATTCCCTTATGACATCAAGGTTTTGGCAAACCTTATTTTCCTCACTTGAAACTTAGTTGAATATACTTGCTTTGCTTCTCATCCTCAGACAGATGGCCAAACTGAGAGGGTAAACCATATGTTGGAAGATCTATTGAGAATGTATTGCATGGATCAACAATACAAATGGGAAGATTACCTTCCTCTTGTAGAACTTTTCTATAATAATTCCTATCATTCCACAATTAAGATGGCTCCATTTGAAGTATTATATGGAAGAAATTTTTGAACTCCTATAAGCTGGGATAAGATAGAAGATAGGATTAGCCTTGGTCTAGAAATGTTGTTAGAAATTGAAAAGCAAGTCCATCTGATTAAGGAAAGGCTAGTGAAAGCCAATGATAGCTAGAAAAGTTATGCGGATTCTAAACGCATCACAAGGCATTCCTCATTTGGAGAAAAAGTCCTTCTAAGGGTCAAACCACAAAAAAGCTCCATTATGTTTGGAAAGACATCCAAACTAGCTCCTAGATATGTGGGTCCCTTCGAAGTTCTCAAAGAGGTCAACCCAGTTGCATACATGATTGCTTTACTGCCAACTCTTGCTATGATGCATAATTTTTTCCATGTTTCCTATTTGAAAAAAGTTTATTTCAGGAGATAATCATGTTCCTATTCTTGATTGGAATGCCATATAAGTGAAGGACCCAGGTGTGGTAGTGATCAAGTCCATCAAGGTGCTCAAAACATGTAAGCTACGCTTATGTAATAAATGGATAACTCAATGCAAGGTCTAGTGTGACTAGTATGAAGAAGAAAATGCCAATTGGGAGAATTATGAGGATATTTATCAAATATTTCCCCATCTCTTTTATTACTTTTTACTATGATGAGTAAACACTTTTTCTTTATGTTGGTTTGATCTTTGGAGACATTAAATCATCAAGGACAATGATTCTTATGGGGGGAGATATGTTATGTATCCCCAAATTTTGATTAAGCTTAATCTTACTTTTATGTAGTAAATAGGATAATTAATCTTAGATCAATGATTTGATGTTTGTGGAAAATATCAAGTAGAATCATTGATTATATGGATATCGATTGATGTCTAGATTAGAAATGACATTACATGTTGATAAGAGTATTTTATCATAATATTTCATGAATTAAATGATGATACACTAATCATGGTTATATGCTTGTGAGTGTAACCAGGAAAAAAATCTTCCTCCAACAATGGAAGGAGAGTATCATCTAGGAGAAGGAAATAGATGTTGGGAAAAAGTCATATTTCCATCTGAGTATCGAAGTTGATCTTTTGTGAACTCATGCTAGATAGGGTGAATATAAGTCATCTCTCTATTAAGTCACTTTCAATTCGACTATTGTCAGCAAGTAGATTTAAGATCTCTCAACACCATCTACGTTGATTTGACTTAATAATGTTCTCAGAACATTCATATAGTCAATAGTAATCTTGGTTGGATGTCAGAGTTTTTCTTTGTTTACATATCTATTTCGATATAAAATTTTGTGAATATTGTGTAATTATTTTAAATATAGTCTAATGTAGTGAAGTGGGGGAGTGAGACTCGACCCCATGTTCGCATATTAATGTTACCACCCTAACATTGGTAATGTAATTTAGTGATACCCTAGATTAATTTAATAATTTTATAATATCATTTAGAAGTAAATGACATTATGTGAGATATAACTTTTTATCCACATGTAGTGGTCGAGCACCTTGGTATATTAGGTTTTTATGTTTATTATTGTCAACTATACCACTATCCACGAAGAGTGGAGTGAGTGGAAGTTGTGGTTGAGCTTATCATAAGCCTAACATCTTGCAGGATACTCTCAAATGGGAGGCAAGATAGTAGTGGAGTCTTCATACCTGCGAGGCGGTATGGGATTATCATAACTGTTTAACCAACCTTCATTCAAAATGTGGTGGTTTGGGGTGTTTTGGATTTGGAAAAAGCATCTGAAGTAACACATGTTAATTTTTTTTATTATGATTACTATGACTGTCTTGGGAAAGTGAGAAGGAGTAGGCTACAGGAGTAACATGCTATAGGACTAGTAGGCTATAGGAGTAGCAGGCTACAAGAGTAGCAAGCTATAGGAATATAAGCTTGTAGAATAGATTTGATTTTAATCAAATAGAGTTCATCTTTAGCAAGTCATAACTCATCTACAATACCTTTTATTTATAGGTATGAATATGAGACACTATCGTGTGGTCTAAACTATGCAAATTTAAACATAGATATCATTGTTGATAACTATATATCGAATTATCAATGATTGTGTTTATCTTATATGATAGCACTTGTGTTGTTTGAATAACAATGCTGAGGCCTTCAAGGTCACATGCTTGATAATACTATGTATATCTCTTATGAAAAGCATTTGTTATGTTTAAATAACCCAGTCGAGGCCTTGAGGCCAAATATAAAAGTGTGTTGTTGTAGTGTGCTTGAGTTCCTCAAAGCCAATAAGGATGAGGATGATGAGCAATTATTATATCCATTTGACATATTCTTTCATCCTTTATTTTGAGACTATTAAGTCTGCAGACTAGAGTGCTATTGAAAGACAATGATTGTCTTGATGAGTAAAGAAAGATGTTGGAGCAGGCTGAGAGTCGTGTATAGTAAAATGATAAGTCATTCATGAAACATACTACTATTAGAATAGGCTAAGAGCCATGCACTAAAGAATGATAAGTCATTCTTGAAAATCATTTCCATCGACTATTCCAAAGGCACTAAGACATTCGAGCAACATGTAATGAGAAGTATGATACTTGATTGTTCATGAAAGAAGATATTTTGCCTTCGAGTGCAAACTTTATGTAAGAAAGAGTAATACAACTCTTTAAAATCAATGGAGAAAAACTAGTTTGGTATTTGATAACATTGTATAGGTTGCATTAAGTGCATGCCAATCCCTGAATATAAAGGGAGTAAACCCTTGACTATTATTTAATTTCCATGTAAGAAAGAAAATGAAAATGAGCATGATAACTCATTTATTTGAAATTATATTATGGATATATTCTAAATGGCAACACTTCGTGAATGAAGTATAGGGTATTGAAAACCCCTTTTGAATTATTTTAGACTAAACATCTATTTATTATTGTTAACTTAATAATACTATCTATTGTGATAGGATGTATTATAGTTGATAGCAAGTTAAATAAATGTTTTGGTACAAGGTAAACATAGAGACTTAGACTAGGAATGGTCTTAAAAACTAAAACCATGAACATGTAAAGTTGTAAAAAGAAAGAACAAGAATAGAGTGACGTGAAGTTACAAATTCTCTTTTACATATAGGTAACAAGACAATTTATGAATGCACTCCTGGAATCAGAGTCAAAAGTCTAAGTTAGATAGACAAATGGTAGCACTATTTCCTCACTTGGTTTGTTGTGAGATTTGTGTGTTTTTCTATTTAAAAACCCGATTTCCTCAAACAAGTGCTTTGATACGAAATAATCTCAAATACATGGCTTCTCGTCACAAAAATAGTATGGTCCCTCCTAGAGTTTATATGAAGAAGAAGACTACTAAACCTAAATTAGTCTTTACACCACATTATAGGACAACTGGAAGCATTGAAGGACCTCTTTACATCACAGTGAAAGTAATGAACAATCCTACAAGATGAGCTATTATTGACCCTAGGGTATGTGCACGATCATTGCGGGCCAAATAGTGGCAATAGAAAAAAATCATGTTTTTACTTAGCCAAATTCATGACTTGGCCAAGTTTATCATTCTTAGGTTTTGAAATGGATATCTATTTTGGTTTGCCAAAAACAGATATCTATTCTGAGCAACCCAAAATGGATATCCATTTCTCTTTACCCAATTCTTCACATTTAATTATTTCTCTATACCACTTTTTCATTATTTTCCATAATTAATACTAATTCTTTTCCACTTTCCAAGTCCTACATGTGTCCAAGTTGTATTGTTTGTCAATTTTTAAGTCTAATTGTTAGTCCTATCTCTCATGGTTATTAAAATGTTATTATAGTTAGATTTATCTTTAGGTAACATTAATTTACATATTGTTGCACAAACAACCACACTCAAATATAACCTTACCTAATTAAGGTTAACCTTTAAGGTTCTTTCATTTGGTGTGCCTTACAAATCCAACTAGTTCAATCTTCTTATAGTCCATGCTTAGCCTTCCAAGAGATTTCATGCCATGTTAACTTTGCATTATGTCCTCACTTTCCTCTTTGCATGTCCTAGTTTTCTTGCTTCCATTTGCTTTGTTGATAAGGGAGACGGATAGGGATGAAGAGGGAGAGAGAGAGAGAGAGAGAGAGAGAGAGAGAGAGAGAGAGAGAGAGAGAGTATCAAATTTAAGAAAGACCATTTCATGAGGAGATGATTGTAAGATGATGTCAATTGATAGTGGTGATTTAATCCATCCTATTAATGAGGAAGGAGGAGGATGAGGGTTAAGGTCTTCTAATTGTACTTACAACATGTTGAGTTTTGTGTATATATAATTATAATTGGGAATATGTGTTAGATAAATGTCACATGGTGGAGGATGGTGTTGGGATGCGTGATGATTGTTGTGGCAATGTTATGGTCAAATGTGTTATAAAAATGAGGTGGCATGGGTAGTGGGCTATCAATGTTCGGAAAGGGTTACGGAGGATGTAATGGAGGAATGGTTGTGTGTCATGGTATTATGTCTCAAGGAATGGGAAGAAATTATGGTGATTCATAAGATAATATGAAGAATGATGGTAGAGTGAATTGGCATTGTGGTGACTGTAGCATGTCATGGAGTGAATCATGCATTAATACAGGTTGTGGAATGAGAAAGGGGTGGTATGGGTATGGTTGAATCAAGTAATGAGGTTATTTAGTTGGTGATGACCTAGGTGAAGTGATGGGTAAGGTGTCTTATGTGGGATTGCTAGAAAGTGTGATTAGTAATGGTGGGGATAGCTAAATGTCATCTTCTAAGGGTTCAAAGGTGAGGAAAGTGTAATATGGGGATATGGGATAATCCATGGTTTAATTATTATTCAAGAGAGACTCCTTAAAATGATTATCATTGACGGTGTCTCTAGGGGGAATGGAGTCTATGAATGTAGGTGCGGGAATGTGAGCCATGGCATTAGGATTGTATTGGATGAATACTGGAAAGTAGGGGCACCTGTCTAGTGATGGAAGGAACCACATGATCAAATGATGTTTGGGTAAGGGCTTTTTCTTAGGAAAATAAGGATTTAGGTGAGGGTCTAGGGTTTGGCAGAGAAGAATTTATGGAAAATTTAGAGGTCATTAAAATTGACATGATTAGAAGAAGTACAAGACATGGCTAAGGATAAATGGTAGGCTCAAAATAAGATAACTAGGACTATGATGATGAAGATGGAAAGAAAAGTCAACAACAATAGTATGATATAGGGATAGGATTAGAGAAAATGAGTACTACAACTAGCAAGTGGAAAGTGAGGACATAATGCAAAGTTAACATGGCATGAACTCTCTTGGAAAGCTAAGCATGGACTATAAGAAGATTGAACTAGTTGGCTCTGTTAGACTCACCAAATGAAAGAACCTTAAAGGTTAACCTTAATTAGATAAGGTTATTTTTTAGTGTGGTTGTTTGTGTAACAATGTGTAAATTAATGTTACCTAAGGATAAATCTAACTATACTAACATTTTAATAACCATGAGAGCTAGGACTAACAATTAGACTAAAAACTTGACATACAATACAACTTGGACAAATGCAGGACTTGGAAAATGGAAAAGAATAAGTATTAAATGTGGAAAATAATGAAAAAGTGGTATTAGTTGCACCTATGTAGAGAAGTGGTCTTTATGAAAGATTCTTCGAATTATTTTCTATATCTATTTGTGAAGTTTGGAGGTGATTGGACCTAAAGGATATGACCACCATATGCAAACTAACCTACCAAATGGGTATGTGCATGGAAATGGAGAGAGAGAGAGAGAGAGAGAGAGAGAGAGAGAGAGAGAGAGAGAGAGAGAGAGAGAGAGAGAGAGAGAGAGAGTCCTAGTTTTCTCATTTTCATTTGCTTCATCAATAAGGGAGAGGGAGAGATAGAGGGGAGAGATAGGGAGATATAGGAATGATAGGGGGAGAGAGGCAAGAGAAAGATAGGGAGAGATAGCTGGGTAGAGAGAGATAGAGAGGAGACAGATAGGGAGAGATAGAGGAGACATAGGGGAGAGATAGGGAGATAGGGAGTGAGCGAGATGTCTAGAGAGATAGGGAGATAGAGGAATGATAGGGGAGAAAGATGCAAGAGATAGGGAGAGATAGATAAGTAGAGAGAGAGGAGATAGATTGGGAGAGATAGAGAAGACATAGGGAGAGATAGGGAGAGATATTGAGAGGTAGAGAGATGATAGAGAGAGGGAGATATGGGATAGATACCTAGAGATAGAGTTTTAGGGTTTCTCAGGTTTAGGGTTTAGGGGTTATGGGTCAGGGATTAGGGGCATTATTTATGGTTGAGGGATTTAGAGAGAGAGAGACACTTCTTTTGACATGCAACTGTAAACCCTGAATAATGCCGATAAACCCTAAACTTGAGCAAACCTAGAAATCTCTAAACCTTAAATAATACCCCTAAACCCTAACCCCTAACCCCTAACCCCTAAACCATAAACCATAAATATTTCCCCTAAGCCCTAAGACCTAACTCCTAAACTCTAAACCTCAGAAACCCTAAACCCCTAAATCCTAAACCCCAAACCCCTAAACCCTAAACACTAAACCCAAGTAACCCTAAACCTCTATCTCCCTATCTCGCTATCTCTGTCATTCCTCTACCTCTCAATCTCTCTCCCTATGTCGCTAACCATGTCCCTCACTCTCCATATCCCTATCTCTCCCTATGTCTTTGTCCATGTCCCTCACTCTCTATATCTCCCTATTGGTCCTCTCTCGAAACACTAAACCATAAACCCCTAAACCATAAACACTAAACCCTAAATAATGCCCCTAAACCTTAATCCCTAACCCCTAAACCCTAAATCCAATCAACTCTAAACCTCTATCTCCCTATCTCTCCCCTATCTCCTATCTCTATGATCCCTCTACCTCTCAATCTCTCTCCCTATGTCCCTAGCCAAGTGCCTCACTCTGTATCTCCCTATCTCTCTCCTTGGTCTCTTCTATATCTCCCTATCATTCCTTTCTCTCTATAAACCCTAAACTCTAAACCTTTAAACCTAAACCCCTAAATAATAAACCCTGAACACTAAATAATGCCCCTAAACCCTAACCCTTAACCCCTAAACCTGAGAAACCCTAAACTCCTAAACCCTAAACCCCAAACCCCTAAACCCAAGTAACCCTAAACCTCTATCTTCCTATCTCTCCCCTATCTCCCTATCGTCTTTGTCCCTCTACCTCTCAATATCTCTCCCTATCTCTCTGGTCATGTCCCTCTACCTCTCAATCTCTCTCCCTATCTCTCTTGTCATGTCCCTCTACCTCTCAATCTCTCTCCCTATCTCTTTAGTCATGTCCCTCACTCTCTATTTTCCTATCTCTCCCCTCAGTCTCCTCTATATCTCCCTATTGGTCCTCTATCTCTCTCTAAACCCTAAACCTCTTTAAACCTTAACCCCTAACCCCCAAAACATAAACCCTAAATAATGCCCCTAAACCCAAGCAACCCTAAACCTTTATCTCCCTATCTGTCCCTATCTCCCTATCTCTATCATCCCTCTACCTCTCAATCTCTCTCTATGTCTTTGGACATGGCTCTCACTCTCTATCTCCCTATCTCTCCCCTCTGTCTCCTCTATCTCTCCCAATCTTTATTAGTCCCCTCTCTCTATCTCTATTTAAACCCTCAACCCTAAACCCCTAAACCATAAACCCTAAGTAATTACCCTAAACCCTAAACCCTAAATTTGAGCAATGCTAACTCATAAACCCTAAACAATGCCCCTAAACCCTGACCCCTAACCCCAAGAACCCTCTCTCTCTCTCTCTCTCTCTCTCTCTCTCTCTCTCTCTCTCTCTCTCTCTCTCTCTCTCTCTCTCTCTCACACACACACACACACACACACACACACACACACACACACACACACACACACACACACACACACACACACACACACACACACACACACACACACATACACACACATGTTTTTTTCTAACATCATTGTTTAGAAAGCTTAATTCTTGAATAAACATAAAAGAAGGATTCCATCATAGGATGACATGTAAGGCTTGAAACTAATGGTACAATGTTATTCTAATCATGCAACTAACAAATTCTAGTGAGTGAATGGGCTTCTAGGTGAAAATATGATTTCTAATGGTTAGCACTCCACCATACTAACAATGTGTCTTGACAAATCATAAAAATGCACAAATTATTGATGTTAATGGAGATCAACAACTCAAATTCCACCACCAAAACAAGGCTCTATTAGCATGAGGCAAAACAAACAATTTTGAATAATAAAACATGAAAATGAGTGGGCTCAAAAATAGAAACATACACAAGTATTAAGTCCCACCATAATCAAAATAATATTAACTCCCAAAAGAACACTCCATTGCAACATGGAAGAGATGACCCTATGCAAAATGAAGAGTGAAGAATATACAATTCTTGGTGATCTCCTAGGGTTAGATTCATTCATGAAGAAAGAAAGAAGAATGTATGCTTATCCATAGGCCATAGAATCAAAATTGAAAATTTTAAAATTGGAAAAAATTACAACACATTTGAATTTTAACTTAAGAGAATCTTGGAGTACTTACCACTCCACTTCAATTAGAATCTCCTTTCCTCTATTGTCCTAAAATACTTTATCAAGATGAATAGTGTCCTAGTAGGAGATATTCTTGAAGTTCCCCATGGTGTATTTACCCTTAGCTTCCAATTAGGCTAGTAGCCATAAGATGGATTTAATTTCAAAGAAGCTTGGTTTCTGAGACTAGTCTAGAAATGGTAACTAATCTATCTATTTTTGTGCAAGAATTCTCTAAAATTCTTTTTCTGACAATACATTGCTATCACTACCCAAGGGAGATTGTAGCCCCTATTTCACAAGAGATAGTATGTGAGTCCTCATCCCTTATACCAGTTGATCAAGTGCAAATAATTTTAGATTGCATTTTGCATTACCATATCTTTGTTGAGAACTTCATAATTGATATTCATAGTATTGGATTTCCAATTATCAATCCTTACAACAATTAACTCATCATTAAAAGTTATATAATTTTTTAAGACAAATTTTTGCAAGTACTATCTTTGGAGCTATGGATCTTGTAATGGTGTTAATCTCAACCTTATAAATTTTAATGCAAATTTCAACTCTCTAAGTATGTCCAAGTACTTGGACCAATAGGATACGTACAATTCCTTAATGAGGGATAGATATCCTATATATTTCACTGTGGTTTGAACCTAATCTCTTAATCTCCTCTATCTTTTTGAGCTTCTAGCTATAGCCCTCCAAGGTAGAACTTAGCTTTCCTAATTCTACTTGTAAGATTTGGTATTTTTCTCTTTCTATTTGGAAGTTTCCTTAGTAGAGACCCTATATTTGAGATATTTATTATCATCAATCAACTATTAAGTTAGGTATCACACTTGCACTTGCATGTGCCTGAGTGTTTCCTTAGTGTTCGCAAGCACTAAATCTCTTTTTTTCTATATTTTAACTTGCATTGATGAAATCCATTGTAATTATTTTCTATGTTTCTTCAATGAGTTCATGTCCATAGCATGAACTTGGCAATTATCTAGTCCCATTTTGCCTTCAGGGTTGTTGATTAATGGGGCCATGTGTGCAATCATGAATAGTTGATGTCTAGGGTTATGTATTGGTGGTGTTCTTCCTTGTTGATTAATGAGTCCATGTGTGTAATCATGAATAGTTGATGTCTAGGGTTATGTATTGGTGCTAGGTTATTCTTCCTTTTTCTATTCTCCCTCTTGGTACATCATGGGATTTATATACCTTTTGCATTTACCACTACAACTATACTATTGAATTTATGAATCCATAAGAAAATGAAGACTAATGAGAAAATGGAGACTAAGGAGGGATATCTTAGGGATATGTTTCCAACTATTATATGAGTGATATGACTACCCCAATTGGTAATGAAGACTTAATAATCAATATGTAGGGAGAAAAGGGAGGAAGGATATGAATTGAAGCTTGCATTTTCCATGAGATGAAAGGGGATATTATGGTGAAGGCCTGAAAAACTAAAAACTAAAATATTATGGAAATTAAAGTTGGTGGATAAAGGATCAAAGAATTCCACATTGTCCATGGAAGTGGGTTGCAGGGCAAGGACTAATTGTGTGAACAATGGGAAAGTGGGCAAACCAAGGCTTACTATGGTTGGGGCCAAAGAAAAAGGCATGATACCTTAGGTATTAAGAGACACAGATGGAAGAGAAACAAGACTAGTTGCAATCTCCATAGATGATGAGGGGATGGTGAGATCTAAGGATGTTTGTAACATGTGTGATACAATGGATCGTAAAGAACTTAGCTTAAGTAGGAAAGTTCCTAGAAAAATGCAACTATAAATTAAGGGCTAGGGTCAATGATGTTAATTATAAATGTGCTAAGAGGTATAACTAGTGGAGAAATGAACGCAATAGAAGTAATAGGAATGGGAGGAGGCTAAAACTACTAAGACATAACTTGGGGAATAGATGTGCAAAACATATATAGTAGAAGGAGAGAGAGAGAGACAAAGAGATGGAGAGAGACAGAGAGAGACAAAGAGAGAGTCAAATTTAAGAAAGACCATTTTATGAGGAGATGGTTGTAAGATGATGTCAATTAATAGTGGTGATTTAATCCATCCTATTTGAGCAAGACCATTTTGTGAGGAGATGGTTGTAAGATGATGTCAATTGATAGTGGTGATTTAATTCATCTTATTGATGACAAAGGAGGAGGACGAGGGTTACTTAAGGTCTTTTAATTGTACTTAAAACACCTTGAATTTTATGTAGATATAATTATAATTGGGAATATGTGTTAGATAAATGTCACATGGTGGAGGATGGTGTTGGGATGAGTGATGATTGTTGTGGCAATGTTATGGTCAAATGTGTTATGAAAATGAGGTGGCATGGGTAGTGGGCTATCAATGTTGGGAAAGGGTTAGGGAGGATGTAATGGAGAAAGGGATGTGTGTCATTGTATGATGTCTCAAGGAATGGGAAGAAATGATGGTGATTCATAAGATAATATGAAGAATGATGGTAGTGTGAATTGACATTGTGGTAACTTTAGCATGTCATGGGGTGAACCATGCGTTAATACAGGTTTTGGAATGAGAAAGAGGTGGTATAGGTATAGTTGAATCGATTAATGAGGTGATTTAATTGGTGATGACCTAGGTGAAGTGATGGGTATGGTGTCTTATGTGGGATTGCTAAAAAGTGTGATTGGTAATGGTGGGGATAGCTAAATGTCATCTTCTAAGGGTTCAAAGGTGAGGAAAATGTAATATGAGGATATGGGATAAACCATGGTTTAATGATTATTCAAGGGAGACTCCTTAAAATGATTATCATTGATGGTTTCGACAGGGGGAATGGAATCTATGAATGTAGGTGTGGGAATGTGAGCTATGACATTATGATTGTATTGGATGAATAATGGAAAGTAGGGGTACCTGTCTAGTGATGGAAGGACCCACATGATCAAATGATGTTTGGGGAAGGGTTTTTCTTAGGAAAATAAGGATTTAGGTAAGGGTCTAGGGTTTGGCAGAGAAGAATTTATGGAAAATTTGGAGGTCATTAAAATTGACATGAATAGAAGAAGTACAAGACATGGCTAAGGATAAATGGTAGGCTCAAAATAGGATAACTAGGACTATGATGATGAATATGGAAAGAAAAGTCAACAACAATAGTATGATCTAGGGATAGGATTAGAAAAAATGAGTACTACAACTAGCAAGTGGAAAGCGAGGACATAATGCAAAGTTAACATGCCATGAACTCTCTTGGAAGGCTAAGCATGGATTATAAGAAGATTGAACTAGTTGGATCTGTTAGGCTCACCAAATGAAAGAACCTTAAAGGTTAACCTTAATTAGATAAGGTTATTTTTTAGTGTGGTTGTTTGTGCAACAATGTGTAAACTAATGTTACCTAAGGATATATCTATCTATACTAACATTTCAATAACCACGAGAGCTAGGACTAACAATTAGACTAAAAACTTGACAAACAATACAACTTGGACATATGTAGGACTTGGAAAATGGAAAAGAATAACTATTAAATGTGGAAAACAATGAAAACAGGGGTCAGTGCAAGAAGTTGGGTCCACTTTCTGGCCAAAAAGTGGAAGTGTTTTCCCTGAGTTTTAAAATTTGTCACATTTGACCTAAACATTTGAGGCACTTAACGATTCAATCTTAGAAAGATTTAGTAATATGAAATAAAGTACTCAGAGTCTAGTTTCCAAATATATAATTTATTTTAATACCCAGATGATACAAATTGATTTTCAATAGGCATTTCTAAAAACTGTTGTTTAAAAGTCACTTTTTTTTACCATACCATGCACGTGTACGACCAACATAATTTGACCTAAATAAAAGTATTTTTCTAAATCCTTTTGGGGAAATATGTGTGGTACAGTGAAGTTTGATAAAGATTTTTTTTATAATTTTTTTCCAAATATTTTTTTTTATTAATTTTTTATTTGCCCTAATTGTTGTTTTTGAAAACCAATTGTCTACGGCCAACATAATTTGAGAAAAACTAATCATAAAATGATTTTGTTTTCATTGTTTAAAGAATGATGTGTAGATTGATGACATTATTTTTAAAAAAAAAAATTAAAAATTAAAAGTTATTAAAAAAATACAAACACCTATCATTTAAAGTTTTTGGACTAGATTTCTCATAAATTAAATAATAAATAGAAAAACAAGTCCAATCTAAAAAAAACACATATTTGAAAACTAGACACTATGATCTATAATGGGTTTTAATTTCATAAAAAAATTTAGAAAAAAATGTCATCAGCCATATAGGTGAAGTCAGTCTTTCCTCTGGTTCTGTACTTAGAGAAATACTTGCAGGTCCAAGGCTTAAGGTTGGCTACCCATGCCTTTCCTAAGCCTAAAACCAAATGAAAAGCGTGGGTGTGAAATTCAAAATTTTAGAAATGGGTACCCATTCTAGAAAACAAAATGGGTACCCGTTTCAACTAAAAAATAATAAAAAATAAAACAGGTACCCGTTTTAGAATGGGTACCTGTTTCTAAAAATAGTAAAAAAAAATGGGTACCTATTTTAAAATGGGTACCCATTCTAGGCTCGGGTGCCCGTTCCTAAACGGGTGCCCATTTTCTTTAAAACGGGTACCCGTTCCTGTCGAGATTTTTTTTTTGCACGACACTTCCCCTATATGTGGACCCAACTTCTTGCTTTTACCCACATAAAGAAAGGAAAATTATATTTTACCATAGCAAAATGAATATCCGTTAATAATGGATATCCATTTTTCTTCACTTTTTCTTTGTATGTAGGCTTGGGACTATCATAGTTGACTTTCCCTCAATTCTAACTTTTTTACAGGTTTCACTCTCTTCTTTGAACTTCACCCTTCGTGTTGATGACTTTTTTTTATGTAAAATGGATAAAATGAAAAGGGTTTATAGAAGATATTGTTAGCTTTCTGAAATATAAGATTTGTTTGGTTATCATTTTATTAAATAATTATTAATAAATTTCTATAGTGTGTGTCTGAAATCCTTATGGACATGTTGATTGAAAAACATCTATAACTTTCAAACCGTTTCACCTTTTTGAGATATGAAAGATGCATCACACTCTATGCTTTCCTGGCTATAGGTTAAAAAAATAATTTTGAATTCTGAATTTTTTTTTATTGAGTTAGGTTGGATGGAAAATTACTTTTTAGTTTTTAAAAAAAGTCATAGTAAAAAAAAGTCATAACTAATTATTTTATTGGAAAAAATTTTAAAACAATATGCATCACATCCGGGCATGAGCCCTCTACTTATTTTGAAAGTTTAAAAAAAAAATATTTTTTTATGCTCATAGTAAGGTTGGCTAGAATGACACCCACTTTTTTTTTTTTTCTGAAAATTTTAATATCTGTTCATTGAAATATTCATTTTTCACTAAGTAAATTTAGTTTTTTTTTTAAAATAGTAGTCCATAAACTAGATTAATTTCTCTACAAATTTCATTCTTACATATTTTTCAAATTGTGTAGATAATCCATTCAAATTCACATGAACTTGATTAAGTCTGATTTTTTGTATTTTCATTGCCACTTAGAGGTATAGTTTGGTCCATCATGATCATGCACATACCCCCTAATTGTATGACTAATGCGGCTACTGAAGAGTTCCTTTATTCACATGATTTGATACAAGAATCTTATGAACCCACCGAAATGATGATTTAAACACATACTGGATCTTTCCTCCCAGCCATAGGGAAGATTACTTTATTGATCATGTTATTTGATAAAACTTTAAAACAATGATTCAATATCATACCTACATCTGACCTCTTCCATATAAAGTTAGGTCATCCATGGCTCAAGGCCATGAAAGCTATCCCCTCAACAATTCACAAATGTATAAATTTTCCTCTCCATGGAAGCATGCATACTATTCATCATAGTAAGTTGCAACCTATGGTTACTCAAAAAAACTTCAATCTTGATTACTTTTGGCCACGACCTACTAAACCTCCTGAACCATGACAAGATTAAATCTTCTTGGGATACCACTGATATAAAGCAAAGTTGATAACAAAATTGACTTCCACCTCCTATAGAACAAATCATAAACAAAGAGCCACTTGAATTAAAAGAACCTCGTAGATTGAGAGGTAAGGGAGTCTTTGCCAAGGTTCCTCCTCCATCATCCTTACAAGCATCGAGAGATACTGGTAAAGAACAAAGCACTTCATCACAAAAGATTAATCTAGCACAAGCTTCCTCCTCTGAGATGTCCAAAGCTATAGAAAATCAAGACAAAACTTTTGCGAAGATCACCAACAAAAAAGTAAGGAATAGACAAGCAAGAGAACATAGGAAGAGACGACAAGCTTTAGCTTGAAAATCGACACCTCAATAAGAGAACATTCCACCACCTAACATTGAACAAACTAGAGAAGACCTTAATGTTGAAGAACTAAAGGATGATGATCTAAGTTAGGCAATTCTCCCCTATGTGCCTATTTTCTCTTGCATTCAAGATTGCAAGGAAGATTATTTTCTCGATGACAAGATTCACTAGTTCGGTTGTATAAACATGTAAGTATTTCTAACCCTTCTTAGCCACCTTTGTCATAGCATACCTTTGCTCACTTACATGGCCTTCTCCTATGTGTTGTGTTCCCCCATGATGTGTTATGTGTTGTTTAGGTCTCCTAGGATGACCCTTAATACTCTTGTAAGGTAAAGGATACTGGGAGACTGCCCCTATTGTGACCATTCTTCTATTTGTTTCATCATTCTTCTATCCTTCTATCCCCTATTTTATTGTTGTGTGTCATGCCTTAGGGGCATAGCATTGCGGTTGATGTCTTGGGGACATCCTCCTATGTGGTGTTCCTAAGGCACTTGTTCTCCTCTCTCATTTTTATTGTTTACCTTCTTGAATGGTTCTACCTAGTCGATGGATGACGACAGCAAAAAAATATTGATAAGGATAGTGTGTCCCTTCAATGAGTAAGAAAAAATGGACTTAGTCCATGTATGAAGATGGGGTTGATATATAATATATCTAATGCTTGACTAGTAGAATCACTTTTTGTGATGCATCATATTGTCTTATCTCTTCTAACAAACCTTAAATTCAATACGACTACTCTGTGCACTTTCAATTGTTTTGTATCTCACCTTGTTGTTACACTAGGTTCCAATATTCCTGTAGTATAATCCCAACGACTATAGTGATATTCGAACCTGTAAGTGTAGCCTTAGTCTCTTGGATGTAATGTAATACATGTATAGATTTCATGATTTGATCTAGTTATTATCTTAGAGTAAGATTTTCTAACCTTATCTCTTGTTGATTATCTTAGCATATCTTATCAATGTGTTTGTGGGAACATTTGGTGATCATGGCACATGTCACCTTTAGGGGCATGGGCTTTACGAAAGCTCTTGTTCCCTTGTGTGTTTTCACTCTACCTTAATGTGCTTGATATCAGTAAGTGACATAAACTACCTTAAGGTGGGGGCATATATAATCATATCTGCTTGATTATTTTGACACTGATAAAGCATTTTTTGCCCTCTCTGTGAGGAGGGATGTTGCATATCCAGTGCGAGGACACATCCTTTTATAAAAAGAAAATTGCCCTCTTCGTGAGGAGGGATGACAAATCTCTTGAGCTAGTGCGCATCCTTTTACAAAATCCCCTCATTACGGGGTGGGATGGTGTATATCTTGATCTAGTGCACATCCTTTTATACAAAGTCTTCTGTGGAGGCAGGGTTGGATCTTGAGTCATCCTCCCTTAAGCATGTCTTTGGTGGTTGTGGTAGCATAGCTCAATGATTAGGTATGTTTAGTATGTTTTAGATGGTAGGACTCAGCAATAAGCTCCTTCCATCACTCGTATTTTTGGTGTATAAGATCTATATTGTGTCTATGACATGCTATGCAGCACTCATGTATTTTGTGTGTCTTCCTTGTGTGTTTGTTGTGTCTTCCCTTGAGTGTGGTCTAAAGGCATGTGGCAATGAGCCCCCTCCACATTTAGGTCTTTTTTTGGCATGTCTTCCCCTGAGTGTGGTCTAGAGGTGCGTGGTAATGATCCCCCTCCACATTCAAGTCTTTGTTTTGTGTGTTTTTGTTTCTCTGAAGGCGGGTGGCGATGAGCCCCTCCACCCCATAGTTTAGGGTTTATTTTAAATGTTATAACAATGTATTCTTCATGTATTGCATGAATGCTCTCATGTCTTCTCTATGTATTATGTGCTTCTAGTGTATTCTCTATGTTTTACGTCCTTCTTATTGTCTTCATTATGTCTTATGTGTCTTCCATGTGTTTTCTAGTGTTTACCTGACATTTGGGGCTAGAAATAGTCCTCCAACCTTTGGGTATGCCTTGGCTCTATGTGACTGATGTGTTTGATGTGTTTTCAACTATATTTTAATGCATGTATGGATCATAAGATCATAAATGCATTAAAGTGGGGCTAAATGTTATGTCATAAAAAGTTTCCCTATGACTTTTTACCTCCTAGTTTAGCTTTGAGGTCCCCTTAATTTCATTATGCATGTTTAAAACTTTTCCCAGAGCAATTTCCCCTGAAATCCATGTCAAATGAGGCCTAGGGGTACACTTTAATGCTTAATCAAGACCCAAATCATGCCTTGGGACTTGGGCACCCATGCCCTAGTCCAGGCTGATTTGCTAGGACCTAAATTTTAGGATTTGGCATAGGACCTTTAAAAAGGTTTCCCTTTATTGTCCTTTTCAATTTGAATTACAAAATTTAGCGGGAATGTATATATAAGTTAGTTTATGTCTTCATTTTACTCCTATATGGATAATGTGAACTTGTGATATTGAGCTAAGGGGTTTCAAAGCATTCATTGTGTTGCAGAGTAGAATTGTGTTTTTGTTGTGTTTGTTGTAGCTTTTGGATTCATCAATCCATCTCCTCATGGTGTGAAATATCTTGATCTCTGTGAGGGATTCACCTCCAAGGTGATATCTATTTCTGTTTTAATCAATCTATTTCATCATTTGATTTGGCCTCTGTTGTCCAAGGACACACACTCTATCTTTAACAATGGTGTTGGAAGACTTGAATGTCATTTTGAGGCTTGACCAAGGCAAGTTCCTAAACACCACAGCCCCCAAACTCCTCTCTTTGTGATTGCAGGTTATAGGTATAGGATTTGGTGAAGTGGAGTTGTAGAGAAGAAAAGAAAAAGATAGAGATTTGGGATCTGAGAAGAAATTACAGAGAATCAACCCTACTAGACTAGCGCGTCTACCTCGTAGTCATCCCAACTAGAATTTCTAGAAACTCTGAAGAAAGTTGCAGTCTTACACATTCATTTATTCTAGATCTATAGAAAAATTGCCCTATTGGACTTCAGTGCCCACCCCATTGTCCCCAAAGTTTTTGCCTCTAGAAACATGAATCCTGGTATGTTTCTAATCTATATTTAGTGCCTTCCTTTGCAATCATCTATCATATTTTGTTCATCTATACTTGATTTCATTACAATTAAGGTTTAAGGCTTATTGAATCTAGGGTTTGACAAATCTATCAATCTAATCTATCTTTGCATATCATTCCTAAGTGACATCAACCTACAACTGAGTCCTCTCCATCTGTAGTGACTTGGCTCAATTATTGTCCCTGAATGTTATTATGAATATAGGGTTTGATTGGACACCTTTAATATTATCTTCCATCTTCCCATATTTTCATATATAATAGGTTGAATTTTATAACTTTTGTTGAAAACATGTCTTTGACATCCAAAAGGTACCTCCAACCCTTTGGATTCCCAAGGAAAAACCAACCCTTAGGGTTGGAATTTCCCAAAGTAGTAAAAAAAAATGTGAGCACATTTTGAAGTAGTTAAAATTATTGTTATGCATATATCTCTTCTATATTATTTTCTCTATGGACCCCCTCCCTCTCTAAGTCTTGAATCCTATCTCTATGCTTCCCTATCTCTCCCTCTCCTCTATCCCTCTCTCTAACTCTATATACATCTTTATCTTGCTTTCTCTCTTGACCCCCCTCTCTAACTCTATCTTTCTATCTCTCCCTCCCTCTCTATCTCTCTCCCCCCCCTCTCTCTCTCTCTATCTATCTATCTCTCCCTTTATCTCTTTATTTCTCTAACTCTATTTGCCTCTGTACCTCTATATCTCTCTCCCTCATGCACCAAGGGGTTGAGAGAGAGAGAGAAAGATAGAGTGATGGAGAAACATTTAGAGATAGAGATGTAGATAGAGTTAGAGAAAGGGAGGATAGATAAATAAAGAGATAAAGGTAGAGATAGAGATCTAGAGAAGAATATAGAAAGGAGGACATATAGAGAGATAGAGGTAGGGAGAAGGAGAGAGAGGGAGTTGAGATAGACAAAGAGATCTATAGAGCGAGAATGATAGATAAAGAGGGAGATATAGATAGAGATTATGGAGGTTATGATATATAGGAGTCTAATATCAATTTTCTCCTTTCACTTGTGCTAAAACATAATTATAGAGTTATTTCTTCTAGGACATGCTCTCCAATCTCTCCTCAAAATTGAATGGTGATTTGTAGAGAAATGATTCGTAGGACAATTCCAATATCAAGGTGGGAAAGAGTTTTCGTTGAACTAAAGCCAACTAGAAATCAAAGCTCTCCACAACCTTATGGAAGATGGTCCAATTTTCAAGACTAGCCTTAGCAACTAACACTAGATGTCAAAACAAGATAGCGGTCATTCTTGTGACCCAATCAATAAAATAAAATCCTCTTTTAGAGGATTACCACTTCCACTTGTAAAAGAAGAAAGAAGACTACAACATGGGCCATAAATTTGATCATAAGCTTCAGACCAAGAAAATTGAGCTAAGGAAATGGTGACATTGTCTAAAAAAAATATTCAAGCATGGTGGTGTTACCTATGTAAAATCAACTAGTAATGACTCTTATTTCTAAACATGTGATAGATGAAGTGATCAATCACCTCTTTGATTAGTAGGCCAAAGAAAAAGAAGCATAATGGATCTCAACTCTACACATCAAAGAACTAGACACATCTATGAGATCTGGGCATGTGATATCAAACTTACTAAGTATGCATAAGGCATGATAAAAATAGGGGCATAAACATAAACCAACAATAGTTGATGAAGAATTATCGAAGGAACTTTAATAAAAATATGCCTCTAATGCACATGATCACATGCCAAGAAGATCTCATAGATGAATGAACTTGCTCTCAGTAAAGGGTTTGGTGAAAATGTCAGCAACCTACTCTAAAGACTGGAAAAATACTAAGTCATTAATCTACCCATGAATAAGCTCTTGAATATATTGGATATGAATCTCTGTGTTTGGTTCACTTATGCTAAACCAGATTCTTACATATCTGTATGGTGCTCTGGTTATCACAATAAATGACTGTGGGCTTCTTGAAAGGAATACCAAACTCAAAAAGAATGGCTTGAATCCATATAGCCTCAATAGCTGAGTTAAGAACCCCCCTGAACTCTGCCTCTGTGGATGATATAGCAATAGAATTTTGCTTCTTGTTAGACCAACTGATAGGACCTTAACCAAGTGAAAAACTATAACCTAAAGTGGACTTGAGATACTCAATATCACTAGCCCAATCTGAATCTGTAAAACCAACCAAGTCAACTGATGAACCAACTCTATAGTGAATCCCATAACCAAGAGTACCATGAAGTTAATTAAGGAGCCTCTTAGCTACTTTCTAATGCAGCTCATGAGGTTCCAGCATAAATCTCGAAACTATGCCAATTGCATATGAAATGTTTGGCCTGGTATGAGTCAAGTATATATGACTACCAACAAGTTGTTGATACAAAGTAGCATCAACCAAAGGTGTAGTACAAGAAGTCTCAAGCTTGACTCCAGATAGAAGGGGAGTCAGAGATGGTTTACAAGTAGTCATGTAAAATTATTTAAAAGAGTATACTTAGGTTGTGCAAGAGTGATCCCTGAAGCAGACTGTGAAATCTCAATGCCAAGGAAGTAGTGCAATAAATCCATGTTTCTTATATCAAATCTATCCTGAAGTGCTGACTTCACTGCTATAATGGTAGATGAAGTATTCCTGGTAAACAAAAGATCATTAACATATAAAACTAGTATCAAAATTGAATCATCCTCCCACAATAGATCTATACATTAGGATCTAAATGACATCTAGTAAAACCTAAATATAGAAGGTAGGAATCCATCTTGTCCATAGATAGATTGCCTTATTCTACAAACTAAGGATGAATCCTAAACAAACCCTGGTGGTTGTTCTATATAGATTTCCTCCTCAAGGTCTCCATGAAGAAATGCACTATTCACATCCATCTAACATATGGCCCATCCCAGTGTTGCAGATCTAGCTAGAGTGAGTCTAATTGAAGTCATCTTAGCAACAGGTGCAAAGGTTTATGTATAGTCAATGCCAGCAACTTGTGAAAAACCTTTGGCAACCAACCGTGCTTTGTATTTATCAACTAACCCATTTGCTACAAATTTAGTTTTATATATCCATCTACATCAAACTGTCTTCTTTCCCTTAGGAAGTAAAGTCAAATCACAAGGGTGATTTCTAATCAAGGAATCATATTCCTCATCCATAGAAATATCCCACTTAGGTATGTTTGATGCCTCCCTAAATATCTACAAATCATAAACTAAATCAAAGGCATGTGGCCCCTTGAAAATTTGTATGAATCTATCATCTATTGAAACTTGTGCCCATCTATCTACCGTGTGAAGTGATCGTAGAGTTCAAGATGTGGGTGAGTCTGGTGTGGAAATATTAAATTCTAATGCAATCCCTGAACTGGATGAAGATGAACCCTCATCGTTGTCGTCACTGTTAAAACTAGAAGAAGTGTATATTGAACTAGGAATCTATTGTTAATAATTTGAATCATCAGAATCATAATCAAGATCTGGTAAATCCACAATATGTTGAGAAATGTCAAGTATAGATTGATGAGCTATCTCTTGAAACTTAACACTTCTCTCAATAAATAACTCATGTGTGGTAGGGTGGAGTAAGTGATAGCCTTTTACACCTTCTACATAACCAACAAAGAAGGAAGGTTTAGATTGTTGATCCATAGCCTTGCGATGCTCTTTTAGAATGTGTTCCATGGAAGGAGAGACAAAAACTCTGAAATGATCAACTGATGGTTTCCATACTTTCCCAGCTTCAAAGGGAGTAATAACCTTTAAGGCTTTATGAGGAAATTTGATCTGAATATAGCAAGTACAGTTGACTACTTCAGCTCAATATGATGGTGATAGGCCCTTAGAGTGAATCATACAATTAGCCATCTCTTTTAAAGATCTATTTTTGCGTTCAACAACACTATTTTGTTGGGGGTATAAGGAACTATGTGTTGCAAATCTATCCCTTCTACTATGCAAAACTGCTCAAAATGATTGTTGACATACTCACACCCATTATCTGTTAAGAGAACTTTGATGACTTTTTCTGGTTGTTTTTCAGCAAGAGCTTTGAAATCTTGAAAATATTCAAATACTTATGATTTTTTCCTAAGGAAGTAGACACATGTAAATTGTGAGAAATCATTGATAAAGTTGAGAACATATTTAGACTTTGTAAAAGATGGATGGGGAAAAGCCCTTGAAACATCACTGTGAACAAGTTCTAAGACTTGTGTTGCCCTCCATGATTTTCCTTTGTCAAATGTTTCTTTTGGATGTTTTCCAAGTGCACAACCTTCACAAAGTCCTTTATCAAATTTAACCTTTGCTAATCCCATGACCATATTATGTTGACGTACTTGTTCAAGATGGCGGTAGTTAAGATGGCTAAATTGCTCATGCCATAATTTGCTAACTTCATCTGAATGAGTTAGTAGTGCTTTTGGAGAAATATTTGTGGCAAAATTGGAGAAGGTATATAATCTAGATTGGTGATTTTTCTCCCCTATTGCTACCAAGTTGTTGCTTTGCAAATCTATAATCTCAACTGAATTTGTAGAGAAATGTACTTTCATGACCTAGCCTAGATGAGTTATTTGATACACTGAAAGGAGATTAGTTGATAGTGAAGGAAAACTTAGAACATTTGAAAAAGTTACTCCTTCAACTTCAAAAAACCATCTCCCTTTGACCACTACTAGAGTATCATCCCTTAAGGTGATTATGTGCATACTAGTTTTCTCTAAGGATGAAAAAACAACCTGATCAGAGCCCATATGGTGCTTCTATAATCCATGATGCAGATGAAAATGTTCTAGCAACTAAGGCTTGCCTTTTAATTTCTCTTTGTCCTTAGTATTTTCCTAAGTTGATGAAGATGCTTTGATAGAATTAGATAGCCCTATGTTATTTTTTTTTAGAATATAAGTGAGATGCTCAATTTGTTTCTTCATGCATTGATGTTCATCATGTCTAATTTTCTTACAGAAGGCACATTTAACTTTCTTAGTAATTAGTTTACTTTGATGAGAAAAGTCATCCTTTTTGAAGTTATCAATTTTATCTTCTTTCTTACCTTCCTTGTCCTTTTTAGTGTTCTTCTTCTTTCCTTTTGATGTTTGTATATTTTCATTCCCTGCAAGTAGGGCTTCAGGTTTAGTAGAATTCAAAGTTCCTATTTGAATTAACTTTCTTTCTCCCTTGTAAGATCAGAAATAAAGTTATCAAGTGTGGGCATTGTACATGAGGCTCCAAGAGCCCTTTTAGTAGAATACAAAGTTGAGACAAACACAAAATTCTGGACCTATCTTGGAAAGTATAGAAAGGATTAATTGATCCTCTTTCTTGTTAATTCCATAGTATTTTAACTACAACTTTAAAGATTTAAATTTAGTGAAAAATTCCTATAAAGCTGAAAAACATCTAGGAGTAAGACCTAAGAGTTGATTTTCCAACTCATTGCTTCTAAGTTTATCAATTTTCCCAAATAGTTTTTTTAGAGCTTCCCAAACATCGTTGGGTGTTTTCATGTTCTCAGCATGGAACAACAATTCAAGAGATAAATTTAAATATAGAAAACAAAATGCTTGGTCACACTTATTGAAAAACTTTTCTTTGTCTTTAGCTGTTTTAGGTTCTTTTTCCATTCCCATAGCTACCCTAAATAAAACTTTGTTTTAAAGTACAAGAATTACTTTCAACTTCCAATCATGATAATTGAAAGGAGTTAGGGGTATAGTAACATTAGACTCCACTGCTAGACCTAGATAGTTGTGTTGTAGAAATGTAGAAATGAAGAACTTAGAAATACATGCAAAAGTGAAAGGAAAACACAACACACGAAAGCACTTCTCAAGGAAGTGTGAAAATGGACCACACACAACACCCCCTTGATTATTTGTTTCCCTCACCCCAATTTTGGCACTTTATAGGAGAGCTTTGTAACTAACCCTAAAGAGGCATAAATAGACACTTTATAGTATGAGTACGATATTAAGAAGCACTTTTGCAAAAAGCACTCAAATCCAACTGACGGAGAAAAAGTTATGAAGCTTTCAAGTTTTTGCCCTTACAAAAAAAACTAGCCTTCTTGGCAAGAAAAAAATTCACATTGTGTTGAAATAATTTTTGCACCAAAAGAAGAAAAAAATGAAAAAATAGGAGTGAATTTAAGCCCCCTTGGGTTATAAGAGACCAGTGGCTAAAAATTGGAGTGAATTTGACGCCCTTCACATCCCAAAGGAGTGCTCTGCTACGTCAAAGAAGGGGGTTCTTCCTTTCTGGGGAGCAACATCCTCCCTATCCTTTGGTACGTCATGCTACAACAAGGAAGATTGGCACCATTCCTCTACTGGCAATCCATGTTCGGCTCTCTAGTATGTGCATTCAAAATGCCTCTCCTTTGTTGCATCCAGAGCTATAGCACCCCTTCCACAAACAAACTATGATCACCTCTGGATGCCAGAGTCAAACATGCCACTCAAAGTGCCTCTCTACTGATCGCATCATGCTGCTAGCATCTTTTTCCTTCCTGGGTGACATAATTTCCTTGATGGGTAGTACTCTATTGTTTGCTCAGCGTTTCAACCCCAACGAAGCCATCTGCAGGTGTTTAAGACTTCAGAACATTGCATCAAATTGTGATTATGGCCTACAACAATCTCAATCAACTCTGATACTATAAAGGAACTTGTAATCATAAAGATTAAGAACAAGCACAAAAAGAACACAAAGAATTAATAAAGTCGACCAATTCTATTAGCCAACAGGTGCGTATATTGAGAAGGAAGAAAAGGCACCTAATTTCTATGAAACGAGGACATGACTCCTCATACAATGGAGTGATGGCATTTTGCCTACCACAAATGTAGCATGAGGTGTCAAAAGTGAGTTGACAGCTCATGTGGGCAAGTCTCAAGTGATGCCTAAGTAGGCTTAAATCCTAAGTGTATGCATAAAATGTAATATATACACTAACACTAGTTAGATAAAGCCACTATTTACACTAACAACATTTTCTTAAAAAAATATAGATCAAATAGTTTTTTAACATTCATGAACTTAAATGGATCTCAATTTTGATGGAGCTTCGAGGGGGAACCCTAACTTGTCAAGGGTGGGATGTATTATAAGAGATTGTTCAAGTAAACTCATTAGAGCTAGAGCCTTCAAACTTCCAAAGGGGACAAACAATGAATCTGAAGCTTCTGCCCTTTTAAAAGGATTAGAAATGGCTAGTGAATTGAAATTAAACCATTTGTGGATATAGGGAGATTCTATGATCGTCATTAATGCCTTGAAAATAAAAAGCACCATTAATTGGTGCCTAAAGTACTTATTGCAAGCATCTTTGGATAGACTGGATCACTTTAGTGATTTCATGATCTCTCACTATTACAGAGAGGCCAATGGGACAGTAGACTAGATGGAAAACTTGGGAATCTACCAAGGGAAAATTTATAAAGTCTTTGACCTAGGTTCTATCATTTCATAATTGAGACACATTATTGACAACAAAAGAGGAGGTGGGAATTTTGCAATAGTATTCTCTTGTTTTGTCCCAACATTACTTTTAATATTACAGTCTTCCTAACATCTACCAACATGGCATATCTATGATATCTTGAGCACCACATCATATGTCAATTCCTCCCTCACGGTGACCTTTTCTAGTCATGTCGATATTTATGGAGCAAGGGGAAGGTTATCTTGGCATCATCTCAACTAATAGGGGAGAGGGCCCCATAGTGGGTTAGGCTCCTATACTGGGTATAGGAGTTGACCAAACTAGGCCCATTACTTTTTAATAAGAGATCTTTTAAATATTTGATTTTTTTTTCCAAAAATAAGACATATGGGGACCGATCAATGTTCCCATCACATTTCTTTACTTTTTACTATTTTTTTATTAATATTAGGTGGCATACACAAATGATTAACAAGGATTTTAAATATAAATGCAACTAACATTATTTTGAACTTGTACACAAATAGATGCAACAGAACCCAAAATGTCATATTAAAGCATTTATATTAATAAGTATACATCCATATCTTCCAAGTACATGACCAGCGATCAACCTAATTTAAGTTCCAAGTTGCATTATAATAAATAGTTTTAAACCTTTTCTCATTACAACATATCCCATCCAACATGGAGATCTATCCCAAAAAAGTGCATATAATAAAAAGTTGGAGTCCCAAGTAAAATGTAATAGTTCCCAAGTGCACTCAAAACAATGATAAATGCCCATCTACTAGTCCCTTTTCCTTAATACCTACAAAAAAGGCCATAGCTAATCATTTAAGGCTTACCAAAATAGCTGTCAAAACAAGAGAACAATAATTTATTAAAATCTAGCACAAACAACCCAAACAAGCATTCAACCAAATCAGTCAACTCTCCATTAATTCCACACCAATCAAGTAGTCAAAACACATTAAAGGAAATTAACCAATTTAGAGAAAAAAAGCATTTGACTAAATCAATCACCTCCCATATTTAATACCAAATTCAAATTTATAGACATCCATCAAATCATTCAAATGAAATGCAATAAAAACAATTTGAACCAATCAAATGAGAGTGCACAGATCACAAACACCAAATTCCAAGTTTTCCTACTGAAACCCCAAGTTTTCCTACATAAGTTCCAACATCCCATACACAAGACTCCTGAAGACTTGGAATTGCAAAGTTCTATCAACATTCAAGAAAGTTCAATATTCCAACATCATTGCAATGTCTATTTCCATTTCAAAAGTTTGTTGTTTAAGTATAAACTCTATTGTTGTTTTCAATTACAGATGTCTAGCTTCAATTCTAAACCAAACAATAGTATAGTTAAAACACAAATATCTTTTAATGTGAGAGTGTCAAAAAAAAGGTGGCGAGTTGCTCAAAAAAATTTTCCTTACGAAATTCTTCTATAGCTAAGCTCTAAACTTAAACATCCTAATAAGCCTTGGTTATCATTTAATCCCTTAGCTTTACCAACTCAAAATGGGAAAAAGGTTTCTTTAGATTCACTCTGGAATCTGCATTGTATGATATTTAGATGGCTTTGCTAAATAGTCTCACCTATTTGCATGTTTTCTTATTCTCATATGTTCGTTGTGTTTGTTTTCTCAATCTACCGAGTGCTACAGTGGTTTGTTAAGTGGACTATATAGTGGGCAACTCCCATTCCACTGCAAAAAAGATAGTAACACAAGCATCTCATCTTGTTTAAGAATTGACTTGAACAGATAACTCTGGAGTAAATTGAGTATCAACATTGAATGCTTATGTCAGCTAATCATTGTTACAAAACTTTCCTTGATGTGGGAAAATTTTACCAGCATTCTCAAATGTCAAACATTGTTATTTGATCTTGACACATTTTAGCAGCATTCTCAAATGTAAAATAGAGTATCCACATTGCTATCTCATCTAGATAAATTTTAGTAGCATTCTCAAATGTCAAACCATTAAAAACAAACATATAACATATGAAATTATAACTACAAGGGTAAGTGCAAAAAGATGGGGGGCCAAAAAGTGGCCAAAAATTTTTGAAAAAAAATTTAGGCATAACGCGAGCGCGTTATAACGCGCTCGCGTTATAACGCGCTCGCGTTATGGCTTGGCAATGACAAGCCTAAGGCTCGTCATTGCCGAGCCATAACGCGAGCGCGTTATAAAGCGCTTCATATAAAAAAAAAAAACGCTGTCATTTCATTTTAGTTCATTCCATTGTGAGTTTTTCCTCCGCCCGCGGCTTAAAACCCTTCAAAAACGCGCTCGCGTTCTACAAAACACCGTTCAACACAAAAGATTTGTCGATTCATCACCGAAATGCTGCCGCGACGTCGAGCACGCCAAAGGGGTGAGTTATCTTTGTTTTTTTGTTTGAATTTCTTCCTAAATAGGTAGGTTTTGTGTTGATTTTTGATGCATATTTTATTAATTGTAGGAAATGTTAATGCACCTCCTCCTCCTCCTCAAAATCCTCAAAATCCACAAAATCTTGAGGAAGAAATACCTGCAGAACAACAACCTCCTCCATTCATTCCTCGACATGCCCCTGGAACACAAGATAATATAATGGGGGAAATTGAAAACAACAAAAAACAAATTGAAGATATAATTGCAAGGTTGAAAGATCCTTCCACTTCAACCTTGCATAGGTCCACGCTTGCCGAATCTCTTGAGTCTATGTTATCAAATGTAAATTCAATTAGCAAGCAAATAACTAGTTGGACCGATAAAAAGAGAGAGTTTAGAGATTACTATGCAGATAAATTGTCATATCAAGATGTCAAAAAATTACAAATTACAAAAGTAGACTTGTGTTCAATTTTCACAAACCCACAAACAAATCAACCTCCACCCATTACATGCAAGAGGTTCCCTATCCATTGGTGCAACAACCAAGCGATAAGGGACAATTTCGGGCAGAGGTGGTGGATGGTTTTTGACCATCCTCCATGCAATAACAATGAGGTCCCGCAATACTTTTTGAGGAAACTCTACTCCGAGTTTGTCCTCAATAAAGTGCCAAACTATTTTGATATGCGGGACTTCCAGGGTAGAGGTGGGGGCTCAGCACAGGATAGACCAGGGGCACGTCTTGACCCACAGCGGGTAGTGAGACGAGTAATCAGCAGACCAGCCCACGAGCATGTTTCTATTCCTTCCATTGTGAAGGAGAGTGTTGAGGTCGATACACTGAGGTCGATTAGTGCCTTGACCCAGAGCATCATAGAGCATGCCGATCCTGCAACACAGAGTGGGTTGGGAGATAGTGCGAGGAGTAGGGTCCCACCGCATACTTGCCAGGCTTGCGGGTCAGCCTGTGGTTATGACCCCATGGACAGTCAGGACGCAGGTGCACAGGCTACATCTGCAGCTGAGCAGATGGCGATGACAGATACCCTCCTGAGTGAGACTTTCGGCCTTGATACTCAGGTAAATATTAGCAAGTTTATTGAATTTAATTTATTAAATTTTATTTTTGAAATACAAGATTAACTAATTTAAATTGATGATTTTAATGAAATTTCAGGGTCATAGCGTCGATGCAGTTTTCAGTGGTTCTCCACCTACATTTTTCACTAGATCATCTACTGTCGAGGTATGTAACTAATAAACAATTATAAATATTACATGTGAATAGCATCGTTATATGAATGGTATTCTAATTTCTGATTTTGGATGTTGAATAGGTTAACACTGTAGATTTCATGGCAACACCTGCCAGCGGTGGTGGACTTCAAAGCTTTACGGAGGTAATAAAATAAATAGTTTAATGAATGAATTGTACTTACTAAATTTTTGTATGTGATTTGTGTGTTTTATTGTGTGTACTTCCATGTTTAGATGAGCGTGTGTGTATGTTAGGAGCCATGATTTGCATCACTATTATAGTTTTCGTAATTGAATAATGTTGTTTTATTTCCAGATGATGCAGGCTGCGGATACACCTCCCCATGTTCATAGGGCAATGGAGCAGGGTGTGGCCTCTGCAATTCATAGCTCTATGGCATTGACAGGGGTATGAGGCAGATTAGTAAATTTCAATTTACATTCATTGTTATAGTTGTCTATTTTTGAAAAATCAAAAGATTATTGATTTGAAGTTTAATTTCTATCTGGATGGTTTCTATAGGACATGACATCACCAGGGCCTTTTCCTTCTACTGAGGCAAGCGAGCAGACAGATTATATGTTAGCGGTAAGTGATTATTTTGTTAAATGTTTCATTTTTTTATAACATGTAATTTCTATATATTAATATCTATACTTTTTTTTGTAACAGGTAAAGGTGCAGGAAGAACTAAATAGGAGAAGTAGCCCTCGGGTTCGTAGTAGACCACCCACATGCATGTCTCCATCCCCTAGAAGATCGAAGGCTGCTCGTGATTTATTCTCTTCACCAGCTAGAGGGGAATGACTTTTTATTGTGTTCCTCTGTTGTATGCCTATATGGCATTTGTGGACATATATTTTGTATTGTACATAGTTGACATTGTATGCCTATATGGCATTCTTGTAAGCCTATATGGCTATTTTGTATATATGTTATACTTATATCGACAGATATTGATGTATGCGTATATGGATATTTGGTTAATACAAATCTTTTTTATTGATGGCGTCCATACTTGCATTATAAATCCACTTTTGAATGGATATTTGTAGATGGCTACTTCAAATATTTAAAGTCTGATTGTATTACATAGGATGTTTGCATTTTCTTTGATAGGCTTGATAGGCCATGGATTACATGATGGTGTTTGATGGAAAAGTATGGTACTAGAAGACTCTAGTTCATTCTTAATAGGCTTGTGATTGATAATATCTTTGCATGATTGCACTTGATCTTGGATCATGGGCATGTTATTAGGATTTTGATTGCATTGTGATGTTTGATGGATAGGCATGGTGTAAGTGTAAGATACCCAACTAGTTCTACGAAAAATTTTCCTTACTTAAACACTTTTACTTGCTAACAATTCATCAACTACTTCAATAACATAAAGATATACATCAAGATAACTATTTGAATGAAACAACATTAGAGTTGGGTACTTGTCTTGTTACTTGATTCAATCAACTTGCAATGTCTTATTACATGGAAAATGCTTTCAATAGCATGAAGTACAACTCATTCAATGGAAATACAAGGACAGGCCTTGAAGCCTTGATGTTACAATGTCTTCCTTATTTGAGCAACATTTGAAGATTTAGAATGTTCAACTCATCACCTCACAAGGTAGGTGCATATTTGAAGGATTTACAGGTTTTTCTGACTTGGGCGCCAAGTTGAGGTGACCTCCTCCTGAAGTTGCGCCTTGTCAACATTAGGTGCCAATTAGAGTTTATGGATGCTCTGGATTGTTTCCAAGAGTAGGCGCCAAAACATCATCATTATGAAAGTGTTTTAAATGCTAGGCGCCCAAATCAGCCCTCTGGAGTCTAGGCGCTCCTTTCATGCATTCTGTGTTCTAGGCGCCAATTGAAAGGAGTGGAGAACAGGGCAAGCGCCTTCCAAACTAGGTGTTTCCTTGAGGTGACAAGGACTTAGAAAGTGCGCCTAAGGTGAGTGCCTTGAGTGAAAAGGTCTAACAAACATCTTTGAACCCCCTTTCAAGGTTAGGCGCATTCTGGAGGTGGAAACAAGTAGAAGGTGCGCCTTAGCTTCCTTTGTCAATTCTTGCAAGTCTTTGTTGATTAGGAAGGTGGAATGCTTCATTGTAGAATGAGCGCCTATCTTCTAATGTCCAAACTACTTCTTCTGGCTCACTCTGTGGCTAGGCGCCAGAGCTAAACTGTTCACACAAGGGAGTGCGCCTAGACTCACTTGATGTTTTCTTACTACTTCAACCCCTGGAAGATGTTCCAAGGTGTTCCCTTTTACAAGCACCTGACCTCCCAAGTTCCTTCATGTGTTATTCCTTGAAGGCGCCAAAACTGAGCTCCAGTGCCATGGGATTGTGCCTAACATCTTTGAAGAGTTTCTAAGCCTTTTGCAAGTTGATATCCCAAACTCATCTTCTAGGCGCAACAGGAGCTTTCCAAAGGAGTTTCCAAGTTTTAGACGCCAAGCGAGGTCATGGGTGAATGGAACTGCGCCTTAGGAGATGACTGGATCCTAAGCGTCAGTCTGGAGTTACAGTGGAATTGATATGCGCCTCAACTAGCTTAGGCGCCCATTTGAAGTGATTCCTTTAACACTTCTCTGTCAATCTCAACTGCAAGGATGATCTCCTAATCCAATTTTGATCCTCTGGAGATGCAAATAGCTTTACATTTCACTAGGTTCCATCAATGATGATCATCAACCAAAGCACATTTCAAAGGTGAGATAGGCAAGTGAGGCGCCAAACTAGTCCTTAAGACTTATCTCCTTCTATCAAGTCAATTTCAACTATGTGAGAGAGTTCTATTCTAGGCGCAAAATGGAAATGTTTCATCAATTGGTGCATCTTACAAAGCTCCCAATTCTAGGCGCCAGAGCCAAAGAGTTTTTCCCAACACATGCACCTGGGCTAGGAATTCACGTAAGAGACATCACTTAGCTTTAAAACTTTCAATCTATAGCCATCTGGGCTAGGCGCTCCAATGGAGGATCCTTGAACTCATGCATTGGCGCCTTCTAGTTCTAGGCACCCATTTTGGATGATTCATCCTGATACTAGCGCCCAAAATGACTAGACTCTCTTCATTATCCAATTCACTTAGAAGACTCAAGTTGGAGACTTAGTTGTCTATCCATGTTCTCCGGAAGATTCATTGTACCTCTATGCACTATCTCCTTCAAGGCGCACATTTAGCTCCAAAACGCAAATTTCCATCATCAACCCATCAAGGTACATCATCTTCCCTTTGTATCCCCTTCAAGGCGCAGACATTCACTTCTTCACACTCAAACTCACTCTCTGGCGCCAGAATAGGTGTATAACTTCAAATAAGGCGCTAATCTTAGGTTTCTAAGTACTTAGTTTGATCTTAAGGCTATCCTTCCTCTAAGCACTCTCTTCAACTCCCTCACTGAAGGCCCTCTATAAGTTTGGGCGCATTTCATCCCAAGGCGCTTCAACATCATCCAAGGCGCAAATTCACTCTCCAAGACAAGGTGCAAAAAACCCTATCCTAAGGCGCTCAAATCTTGCTTCTAGACCTAGGCGCACAAATATGAGATTAAGGATCATTCTGGCCACCATCACTTCCCTAAAGGCGCAAAATTGGTGTAGATACATTCCATTTATTAAGGATCATTCTGGTGCCCAAATCTTGTCAAAGCAAAGGATCAATAGGTTCTCTCTAAGGCGCACTCCAGGGTTTGATCTTGCAAGACTTCTCACGTCAAAATTTTGACCAAGACACTCAAGGCACTAGTCTTTATCATCTAACCCTACAGTGCACTTACTCATTATGATATACTCCTCAACTTTGTATTCAACCTTGCCCAAGGCGCATATTCACTATAAGGCATTCTCACGTTGTCAAGGCTCAGAGGGCTTCAACTTGCTAAAGGGTAGAGGTCTAGGCGCATATCTGACTTGAAGCTCAAGGCGCTCCAACCCTCTTGCTCTGGAATTCCTTCTAGGCACTAAGTGACTTCTCCAATTCCTTGAAAACATTTGAAGTGTTTTACCTTCTCAAGGTGCTCCTTCGAACTTGACTCCAAGGTGTTATAATCTCAAAGGTGCTGACATCATCTCAACCAAAGGCGCTCAATGATTCATCCCATATCTAGGTGCTAAAACACTTAATCAACCAAGTCATTCAAGGCGCCATTCAGTAAACTCATCTTCCATGATATTCCTATCAAGGCGCATATCACTTCTCTCATGGGCTTTAGGCGCTCAGTTGAGTGTTTCAATACTATTTAGGTGCCAAATTCATTTTAATGCACCAAACACAAAGAGCTTTCAAACACTGGGTGCTCACAAAGAGTCTTCCAACCTTGGGCGCTAAATTAGGTCTTTGCAACTATCCAAGGCGCATATCTTCGTTTGAACAACTTATGGTGCCAAGACAACTTTTCATTAGGGCGCTCAAAACACTTGTGTTTACATTTGAAGTGCTTTACCTTCTTAAGGTGCTCCAGACTAACCTGACTCCAAAGCGCTCCATCATCATCCTTAAGGCGCTAAAAACATCATCCAACTCCTTAAGGCACTTCACTGTGAAAGTCTGAAGGCGCTCTACCTAGACCTTTCCCCTAGGCGCCAGAACTCCTAAGCACTCACCAGATAACTCTCTTCTTCAAGGCGCAAATCTTCCTATACTATGATTGCCTTTGAAACGCCGATTAACGTGATGTGAGGGTGCAAAGGCTACTCCAATCCTCAGTGAGCGCCTAGTTTAAACAAGGAGAAATAAAGCATTCAAAACTATCCAAACGATCATCCCCTTCCTAATGTCTTCACTGCTCCAGAAAACCTTGGCCAAAATGACACATAACAACTCCTATGAGCGCCCTTATGCCCTAGGATCATCTAGTTTGTGCGTCTTGTAATGAGTAGTTCATGTAAGTTTGGAATGAGCGCCTTGAATAAGTGTAAACTAGCCTAGAGAAGGGTATGTGCGCCTTGAGCATTCCAGAGATAATTGTGCGCCTAGAACAATATGAGTGCTCATGATGATGATTAACGCCCTGATGAGACTATGAGCGCCTTGTTCAGGAGATACCTTGTTTGATCATAAAATGCACCTTGAGTCTTGAAGGTTTTGAGCGCCTAGGTGATTTGGATGTTGGGATGTTGGTATGCGCCCAAGATTGAGGTAAGTGAGCGCTTGTAATGGAGGAGAGCAATGAGATGAGGTTTAGCACCTCCAAGTAAGGTCAGAGGTGAGGTTAGAGGTGAAATGCGCCTTTGGACCATTCTGGCGCCTTGGATGAAGAACCTATATCTTGAGCCCAAGAGGTAAAATTTGCGCCTTAGTGGATTTGGAGAGTTACAGAGATTAGAGAAAAGCGCCTTGAAGACAGAGTTGTTCAAGGCGCATGTGTGATTTGGTCAAAAACAGGCGCCTAGAGTGAATAGGCTTTCATCCTGACTTAATACACTGCCTCCTTCTGACGATTTTTGGGGCAGCAGAAAACCTTTCACCACGGGCAAATGCCTCAGAGCTATAAAAAACCGAGAGAGGTTATTGTAGAGGCACTCTACGTGATCCCGTTGCCTCAGACGGAATGTTTCTAAGTGACACGGTTTTTGAGTAACATCTCGTCAAAGATTGCTGCCTTTTTGCACTTTGGACTCTTCAGGGATATCGTCGGTACAATGTAGCTCTGACTGTTTCGACATGTTTGGGTGAGAAATAGGACCATGCCTAGCATAAATGTACCCATTCGGACGCGTTGGAACAGTCAGTTTGGTCGCATCAGGAGCAGGACGAAAGTTACACCCCTTTGCAACTTTACACTGCCTCCTTCTGACGATTTTTAGGGCAACAGAAAACCTTTCACCACGGGCAAATGCCTCAGAGCTATAAAAAACCGAGAGAGGTTATTGTAGAGGCACTCTACGTGATCCCGTTGCCTCAGACGGAATGTTTCTAAGTGACACGATTTTCGAGTAACATCTCGTCAAAGATTGCTACCTTTTTGCACTTTGGACTCTTCAGGGATATCGTCGGTACAATGTAGCTCCGACTGTTTCGACATGTTTGGGTGAGAAATAGGACCATGCCTAGCATAAATGTACCCATTCGGACGCGTTGGAACAGTCAGTTTGGTCGCATCAGGAGTAGGACGAAAGTTACACCCCTTTGCAACTTTACACTGCCTCCTTCTGACGATTTTTGGGGCAGCAGAAAACCTTTCACCACGGGCAAATGCCTCAGAGCTATAAAAAACCGAGAGAGGTTATTGTAGAGGCACTCTACGTGATCTCGTTGCCTCAGACGGAATGTTTCTAAGTGACACGGTTTTCGAGTAACATCTCGTCAAAGATTGCTGCCTTTTTGCACTTTGGACTCTTCAGGGATATCGTCGGTACAATGTAGCTCCGACTGTTTCGACATGTTTGGGTGAGAAATAGGACCATGCCTAGCATAAATGTACCCATTCGGATGCGTTGGAACAGTCAGTTTGGTCGCATCAGGAGCAGGACGAAAGTTACACCCCTTTGCAACTTTACACTGCCTCCTTCTGACGATTTTTAGGGCAACAGAAAACCTTTCACCACGGGCAAATGCCTCAGAGCTATAAAAAACTGAGAGAGGTTATTGTAGAGGCACTCTACGTGATCCCGTTGCCTCAGACGGAATGTTTCTAAGTGACACGATTTTCGAGTAACATCTCGTCAAAGATTGCTGCCTTTTTGCACTTTGGACTCTTCAGGGATATCGTCGGTACAATGTAGCTCCGACTGTTTCGACATGTTTGGGTGAGAAATAGGACCATGCCTAGCATAAATGTACCCATTCGGACGCGTTGGAACAGTCAGTTTGGTCGCATCAGGAGCAGGACGAAAGTTACACCCCTTTGCAACTTTACACTGCCTCCTTCTGACGATTTTTGGGGCAGCAGAAAACCTTTCACCACGGGCAAATGCCTCAGAGCTATAAAAAACCGAGAGAGGTTATTGTAGAGGCACTCTACGTGATCCCGTTGCCTCAGACGAAATGTTTCTAAGTGACACGGTTTTCGAGTAACATCTCGTCAAAGATTGCTGCCTTTTTGCACTTTGGACTCTTCAGGGATATCGTCGGTACAATGTAGCTCCGACTGTTTCGACATGTTTGGGTGAGAAATAGGACCATGCCTAGCATAAATGTACCCATTCGGACGCGTTGGAACAGTCAGTTTGGTCGCATCAGGAGCAGGACGAAAGTTACACCCCTTTGCAACTTTACACTGCCTCCTTCTGATGATTTTTAGGGCAACAGAAAACCTTTCACCACGGGCAAATGCCTCAGAGCTATAAAAAACCGAGAGAGGTTATTGTAGAGGCACTCTACGTGATCCCGTTGCCTCAGACGGAATGTTTCTAAGTGACATGATTTTTGAGTAACATCTCGTCAAAGATTGCTGCCTTTTTGCACTTTGGACTCTTCAGGGATATCATCGGTACAATGTAGCTCCGACTGTTTCGACATGTTTGGGTGAGAAATAGGACCATGCCTGGCATAAATGTACCCATTCGGACGCGTTGGAACAGTCAGTTTGGTCGCATCACGAGCAAGACACCAAAAATGCAAAGGTTGCTTTGTGCAACTTGACAACATTGACACTTTTTTGCAACATGACTCAAAGACTCAAACTGACCCCAAATGACTCAAAGTGACTTAAAATCACCTTGATTATAGAGGTCAAGGCGCTCCTTATCATTCATTCATTATGAGCGCCTTGGGAGAATGGTATATAGGTCATCATCATGATTGGGCGCCCTGGATCCAGAGTGTTGGAGAGATCATCAAATGGTGTCTAGTAGGGTGAGTTATGAGTTTGGTCGCATCAGGAGCAGGACACCAAAAATGCATAACATGATGATGGAAAAATGTGTACATATGTGTAAAAATGCAGGAGGAAATAAAAAAAGACAAACCTTACAAATTAATGTGCATACTTACAACTCAATGTAACATAACTTTACAAAATCAACGTGAATACTTACAAATTAATCCAATGAACCATCTGGATCTGCTCTACTCTTTATTGTGTCAAGTATTGCTTCATGGTCAGACTCACGCACCTTCCACAATATTTTGTTCAAAGGTCTACCCCGATACTTTATCAAATGAACATTGGATGCCACGACAAGGTTCGAGTAATGAAGAATCTTTCGATGCATGTCAAAGTCCTGAAATAGCCAAATATTAACACTCTTATGTGGGTACCTTCTAAGCCATGTTCCAGTAATAACCACTGATCCTGTAGGGTATTCGATGTTTTCTCCATCTGTAACAGGGGCCTCCAATTTCTTTTTGGCCTCAACACAACGGCATAAGTAATAATCTGTTCCCTCTTCATTATCTTCATCTGCAATAACTGCATATACGTGTCCTACATTGATATGTGTAGCAAATTAGATGAAATTAGTCAACATTACAAAAACACTACAAAGTAAGATGACATTACCTGGTTGAACTAGATGAAATTAGATGCATATATGTGCCCTATATTACCTGGTTGAACTAAATCTGATATGTGGTCAAAGTCAACTGACGATTCCATCTGTGTTAGTTCCAGTGCCGTCGGGGGTCGATACGTGTCAAGTGGGCTAAGATAACTTAACTGCCATTCGTCAACCCACTCCTTTGACTCGCACTCATCCCAGACTTGAATTGTACAGGAAGAACAAAAGCATGACATCTTTCGTGTATGGATACTCCATGAACCTGCAATTGAACTTCTGAAAGAGTGCATCTCATTTGATCCTGTCAGTGTACAACAATCCTCATATGGTGCAATGTTAGTATCATCTATCAACCAAAAAAATCTACGAACTAAAGACTTACCTTCATTACCTGGACCCATGGAAGCATTACACCACTCGACAATCGATTTTGCATCTGTCAACTTTGCATTGTCTTTATACTTTAACTCTTCTCGTGCTATGGCTCTTTTGATACATGCTCCTGCACCATCATGCTCCCCCTTTCCATGCCCGGCCTCACAAAAGTTCCACATATGTTGAATACCTGTAAAATTATGCCTCCTACTCAGCCAATAGAAATTCCGCGAGTTCTTGAATTGTGATGCACAATTATCCGACCATATGATATGCTGACTGAACGATATGCCCCTTCTAGCCAAATCATTATAGAACACCTGAAAGCAACCTTGCACGAACTCCGTAGAATGCGTGCGATCATCACTAATATAGAAATGATACTCCCTTATGATCTTTCTGTCATCCTCTGTACTATCATTCGCATGAATGAATGCGATGTGCACAAATATAGAAACCTGTGTGGAGTTGTAATATTGTGATTGCACCTCACGCTGTGGCTGTAGACTGTAGTTCTCTGCAAAGTCGACGACTGAAACAATGCTACCAACTGGAAATGTGTCCTTGCATAACTTGAATTGCAAGTCCAACCATCGAGCTCTATGGGCATGTCTTGCATACTCATACACTATGCTGTCACGAAATATAGGCATAAACTGATACACTGGAATCTTTTCAATAACTAATTCACACCTCTTTGCTTCTTTACCATCTTTTGTATTGTATGCCACTGTTTTATACTTGCCAAATTCTACTAGTTCATTTCCAACCGCATGTGTTATTTCCATATGTTCACATATTGGCAAATGTTGCAAGCCACCGCAACGATGACATGTGCCATCCAAGCATAATTTCTTGTAGAATATTTGACCTTCCTCTCTTTCACATAAAATTCTTGATATGAAATCTCTTGAAGATGTTGGTGGGGCACATATGGCACAACCCTGCAAATCATTGTTAGTATGCATATCTAAACATATAGACCTATAAGCATCAAAATGGTTAGAAAATTCAATATGTAATCTACAACAACAAGTAGTGCGTGTGTGATTTATCTTAACATAGAAAGGTTTTAGCATTTCAAAATATCTTTGACAAATTTTAATTTGAGGATACTTCTCTAGAAATTTACCATAAAACTGTGTTTGAGTCTCATCCAAAAAATGCTTTGGATGTGGCTCGCGGTTCTGACTACCAATTCTCCTTCTTACCACATCCCTTTGATTCGGAGATACCCTTGTGTAATTCTTCCAAAAGTCTTCAATTAGTGACCTCAATGCTTCAACAATTGGTTTATCTTTTCGTGGTAGTCTCCCCGAGAACGCCCATAATTCATTGGCATTAGTGTCCTCAATTCTTTGGCGTCTTCCAACGGCTCTTGATAAAGTTTTCCTATTAATTCTCAATTTTTGACTTGTCTTTCTAATAAGACGAGCTTTCCTCGTTTGACTACTTACTATAGTCGATGTAATCACACGCCGTGTTGCATTACTATCTTTTGTGCGTGAGGTGTTACCCACACTCTCATACGCACTCATTAGATTCTTGACAATAGATTTTTCACTTGAAGCCTCTGATGTTCTCAACCCAAGAATCTTCATGATAGACCTATACTTTATACTTCGCATCATTTCAACGAATAGTTGACATCTTGCAGTCTCATTTAACTTTTCAAAGAACAATCTCCAAATCTTATTAGCATATCTTCTACAAGTGCGTTTTGGAATCTTACCTTCCATTGGCTGCAAAATATTCTCATCAATATCAATCAAATACTTTGGCTTTCTATGCAAAATTCTAGGTGGTGTCAAGTTAGGTAAATTCATCTCAACATTAGGAATTTCATCAATATTTAAATGAGATGGGTTAGATGGCATACCTTCGATCGAAGATGGAATAGATGACATACCTTGAGGTTGAGGTGGGAACGATGGCGTACCTCCTTCATCACATGTGAGTGATGATGTACTCTCAACTTGAGATGTGGTAGATGGTGTCCCTACATGTTGTCTTGCGATAAAGGATGTGTCTCCAACTATGGTATTTAAATCTCTCGTACCACGAAGTTTTTGCATTCGTTCTCTTTGTGCCGCCAATACCATATCTCTTTGTGATGGTTGTGGTTCCTCTTCAATTGGTATGTCTTCATTTATCGTGTCCAATTTCCTCTTCTCACGAAGTTCCCTCATAGCCATTGCTTTCTTTGCATTCTTAGCTTCTATCTCTTCCTGTGTTGGTTTAATTCTTGATCGTTTCCTCGGCATGACGGAGAATTTGTCTGTAGCATGATAAAGAGACCAATATTAGTTCTTAAGAAATGAATACATGATAATAGTGGGATTGTATTTTTTTTATGTTGTAAGGATTTATTCTTGTATAGTTTGACATCATGGTATGAACTAAGGTTTGTTTATTACACATAATTATTAAAGAGCCCAAGTGTAGAAAATATACATGGCATCATGTGAGATTGTAGGTTGCTTTCTTGATTGGAAATGTGTCTATTTTAAACATGTATGATAATGCATGATAAAGTAATTCAATCCGAAATAAGGAAAATGTAAAGAACATGCATGTAAAGACTTGACATACCTAAAAAATGAAGATTTGAATGGAGAGAGTACCCTATTATGTAGTGTTTTTATCTTCTTGCATCAAACTCCTCAACAATTTGAGTTTTTCACCACTTGCTTCCTTTTCAATGTTAAATTCTTAAAATTGAATCAAAATTAACATTGCAATACTACAAAAATTGAAACTTGTATAGATATATATCAAATTTGGTTTGAAAACTATGTTATTTCCTCCTTCTCAAGTTGGCAAAGCAGAAAAGGTGGTGGAAAGATCATGCAAAGGTGGTACAATGTGTCAAATGTGCATGTGAACTTCCCAATAGCATGAAAGCACTTCTTTTTTGTCGGAGCACGCGCAGAATCAGTAAGAAAACAGAGCATGTGGGCCTGGATCACGGGGGTAACCACTTTTTTACCGTTTTAGTAGAATTACAAAACGCGAGCGCGTTATAACGCGCTCGCGTTATAACGCGCTCGCGTTATAACGCGCTCGCGCTATAACGCGCTCGCGTTTTGTCCTCCTATAGATCTCTAAACCCTAAACCCTCAACTCTGATCCCTTGACCCTCAACCCTCAATGTCAAATCCTAATCCCTCAACCCTATCCCTAAACCCTCAACCCTCAATGTCAAATCCTAATCCCTCAACCTCAACCTTGTCCCTAAACCCTAATCCCTTCAACCTCAACCCTATCCCTAAACCCTTGACCCTCGAACCTCGGCCCTCAACGTCAAACCGTAATCCCTTGATGCAGAGCGAAACAAGTTGAACATTAACACAGGTGAAAAAATCCTTGAAAGTCCACAAAATAACCTTTACAGTGTATATCGGCAAGACAATTTAAATGTCACACCGAAATGTACCTCAACCCTCAACCCTCAACATCAAACCCTCGAACCTTAACCCTTAACATCAAACCCTAATCCCTCAACCCTTAACTCTAATCCCTCGACCTTCAACCCTGATCCTAAACCCTAAACCCTCAACGCCAAATTCTAATCCCTCAACCCTTCACTCTAATCCCTCAACCCTAAACCCTATCCCTAAACCCTCAACACTATACCTTAAACCCTAATCCCTCAACCCTAACCCTAAACCTTGTCCCTATACCCTAATCCCTTCAACCTCAACCCTATCCCTAAACCCTTGACCCTCGAACCTCAGCCCTCGACGTCAAACCCTAATCCCTCAACCCTTAACTCTGATCCCTCATCTCTCAACCCTAACCCTAAACCCTCAACCCTCAACATCAAACCCTAATCCCTCAACCATCAACCCTAATCTATCATCCGTCATCCCTCCACACTCTACTTTAACCCTAATTCCTCGACCCTCAACCCTATCCCTAAACCCTTGACCCTCGAACCTCAACCCTCAACCCTCAACGTCAAACCCTAATCCCTCAACCCTAAACCCTATCCCTAAACCCTCAACACTATACCTTAAACCCTAAACCCTCAACGCCAAATTCTAATCCCTCAACCCTTCACTCTAATCCCTCAACCCTAAACCCTATCCCTAAACCCTCAACACTATACCTTAAACCCTAATCCCTCAACCCTAACCCTAAACCTTGTCCCTATACCCTAATCCCTTCAACCTCAACCCTATCCCTAAACCCTTGACCCTCGAACCTCAGCCCTCGACGTCAAACCCTAATCCCTCAACCCTTAACTCTGATCCCTCATCTCTCAACCCTAACCCTAAACCCTCAACCCTCAACATCAAACCCTAATCCCTCAACCCTCAACCCTAATCTATCATCCGTCATCCCTCCACACTCTACTTTAACCCTAATTCCTCGACCCTCAACCCTATCCCTAAACCCTTGACCCTCGAACCTCAACCCTCAACCCTCAACGTCAAACCCTAATCCCTCAACCCTAAACCCTATCCCTAAACCCTCAACACTATACCTTAAACCCTAAACCCTCAACGCCAAATTCTAATCCCTCAACCCTTCACTCTAATCCCTCAACCCTAAACCCTATCCCTAAACCCTCAACACTATACCTTAAACCCTAATCCCTCAACCCTAACCCTAAACCTTGTCCCTATACCCTAATCCCTTCAACCTCAACCCTATCCCTAAACCCTTGACCCTCGAACCTCAGCCCTCGACGTCAAACCCTAATCCCTCAACCCTTAACTCTGATCCCTCATCTCTCAACCCTAACCCTAAACCCTCAACCCTCAACATCAAACCCTAATCCCTCAACCCTCAACCCTAATCTATCATCCGTCATCCCTCCACACTCTACTTTAACCCTAATTCCTCGACCCTCAACCCTATCCCTAAACCCTTGACCCTCGAACCTCAACCCTCAACCCTCAACGTCAAACCCTAATCCCTCAACCCTAAACCCTATCCCTAAACCCTCAACACTATACCTTAAACCCTAAACCCTCAACGCCAAATTCTAATCCCTCAACCCTTCACTCTAATCCCTCAACCCTAAACCCTATCCCTAAACCCTCAACACTATACCTTAAACCCTAATCCCTCAACCCTAACCCTAAACCTTGTCCCTATACCCTAATCCCTTCAACCTCAACCCTATCCCTAAACCCTTGACCCTCGAACCTCAGCCCTCGATGTCAAACCCTAATCCCTCAACCCTTAACTCTGATCCCTCATCTCTCAACCCTAACCCTAAACCCTCAACCCTCGACGTCAAACCCTAATCCCTCAACCCTCAACCCTAATCTATCATCCGTCATCCCTCCACACTCTACTTTAACCCTAATTCCTCGACCCTCAACCCTATCCCTAAACCCTTGACCCTCGAACCTCAACCCTCAACCCTCAACGTCAAACCCTAATCCCTCAACCCTAAACCCTATCCCTAAACCCTCAACACTATACCTTAAACCCTAAACCCTCAACGCCAAATTCTAATCCCTCAACCCTTCACTCTAATCCCTCAACCCTAAACCCTATCCCTAAACCCTCAACACTATACCTTAAACCCTAATCCCTCAACCCTAACCCTAAACCTTGTCCCTATACCCTAATCCCTTCAACCTCAACCCTATCCCTAAACCCTTGACCCTCGAACCTCAGCCCTCGACGTCAAACCCTAATCCCTCAACCCTTAACTCTGATCCCTCATCTCTCAACCCTAACCCTAAACCCTCAACCCTCGACGTCAAACCCTAATCCCTCAACCCTCAACCCTAATCTATCATCCGTCATCCCTCCACACTCTACTTTAACCCTAATTCCTCGACCCTCAACCCTATCCCTAAACCCTTGACCCTCGAACCTCAACCCTCAACCCTCAACGTCAAACCCTAATCCCTCAACCCTAAACCCTATCCCTAAACCCTCAACACTATACCTTAAACCCTAAACCCTCAACGCCAAATTCTAATCCCTCAACCCTTCACTCTAATCCCTCAACCCTAAACCCTATCCCTAAACCCTCAACACTATACCTTAAACCCTAATCCCTCAACCCTAACCCTAAACCTTGTCCCTAAACCCTAATCCCTTCAACCTCAACCCTATCCCTAAACCCTTGACCCTCGAACCTCAGCCCTTGACGTCAAACCCTAATCCCTCAACCCTTAACTCTGATCCCTCATCTCTCAACCCTAACCCTAAACCCTCAACCCTCAACATCAAACCCTAATCCCTCAACCCTCAACCCTAATCTATCATCCGTCATCCCTCCACACTCTACTTTAACCCTAATTCCTCGACCCTCAACCCTATCCCTAAACCCTTGACCCTCGAACCTCAACCCTCAACCCTCAACGTCAAACCCTAATCCCTCAACCCTAAACCCTATCCCTAAACCCTCAACACTATACCTTAAACCCTAAACCCTCAACGCCAAATTCTAATCCCTCAACCCTTCACTCTAATCCCTCAACCCTAAACCCTATCCCTAAACCCTCAACACTATACCTTAAACCCTAATCCCTCAACCCTAACCCTAAACCTTGTCCCTAAACCCTAATCCCTTCAACCTCAACCCTATCCCTAAACCCTTGACCCTCGAACCTCAGCCCTTGACGTCAAACCCTAATCCCTCAACCCTTAACTCTGATCCCTCATCTCTCAACCCTAACCCTAAACCCTCAACCCTCAACATCAAACCCTAATCCCTCAACCCTCAACCCTAATCTATCATCCGTCATCCCTCCACACTCTACTTTAACCCTAATTCCTCGACCCTCAACCCTATCCCTAAACCCTTGACCCTCGAACCTCAACCCTCAACCCTCAACGTCAAACCCTAATCCCTCAACCCTAAACCCTATCCCTAAACCCTCAACACTATACCTTAAACCCTAAACCCTCAACGCCAAATTCTAATCCCTCAACCCTTCACTCTAATCCCTCAACCCTAAACCCTATCCCTAAACCCTCAACACTATACCTTAAACCCTAATCCCTCAACCCTAACCCTAAACCTTGTCCCTAAACCCTAATCCCTTCAACCTCAACCCTATCCCTAAACCCTTGACCCTCGAACCTCAGCCCTCGACGTCAAACCCTAATCCCTCAACCCTTAACTCTGATCCCTCATCTCTCAACCCTAACCCTAAACCCTCAACCCTCAACATCAAACCCTAATCCCTCAACCCTCAACCCTAATCTATCATCCGTCATCCCTCCACACTCTACTTTAACCCTAATTCCTCGACCCTCAACCCTATCCCTAAACCGTTGACCCTCAAACCTCAACCCTCAATCCTCAACATCAAACCCTAATCCCTCAACCCTTAACTCTAATCCCTCGACCTTCAACCCTGATCCTAAACCCTAAACCCTCAACGCCAAATTCTAATCCCTCAACCCTTCACTCTAATCCCTCAACCCTAAACCCTATCCCTAAACCCTCAACACTATACCTTAAACCCTAATCCCTCAACCCTAACCCTAAACCTTGTCCCTAAACCCTAATCCCTTCAACCTCAACCCTATCCCTAAACCCTTGACCCTCGAACCTCAGCCCTCGACGTTAAACCCTAATCCCTCAACCCTTAACTCTGATCCCTCATCTCTCAACCCTAACCCTAAACCCTCAGCCCTCGACGTCAAACCCTAATCCCTCAACCCTCAACCCTAATCTATCATCCGTCATCCCTCCACACTCTACTTTAACCCTAATTCCTTGACCCTCAACCCTATCCCTAAACCCTTGACCCTCGAACCTCAACCCTCAACCCTCAACGTCAAATCCTAATCCCTCAACCCTAAACCCTATCCCTAAACCCTCAACACTATACCTTAAACCCTAATCCCTCATCCCTCAACCCTAAACCTTATCCCTAAACCCTAATCCCTCAACCCTCAACCCTAATCTGTCATCCCCCAACTCTAATCCTTCATCCCTAAACCCTAAATGCTATCCCTATTCCTACACCCTCAACAGAATCAATACTATACCTTAAACCCTAATCCCTTATCCATAAACCCTCCAACCCTATCCCTAATCCTTATACCATCCACACTCTACTTTAACCCTAATTCCTCGACCCTCAACCCTATCCCTAAACCCTTGACCCTCGAACCTCAACCCTCAACCCTCAACGTCAAACCCTAATCCCTCAACCCTTAACTCTGATCCCTCGACCCTCAACACTATACCTTAAACCCTAATCCATATCCCTCAACCCTTAACCCTTAAAACTTAAACCCTATCCCTACACCCTCAACACTTGACACTATATCTTAAGCCTTAAACCCTCATCCCTAAAGCCTCAACCCTCAATCCTTAAACCTTAAACCCTAAACCCTATCCCTAATCCCTCTACCCTCAACACTCTAACCCTAACCTCGACATTAAATGCTAATCCGTCAACCCTAAACCCTAATCCTAAACCCTCGACCCTAAACCTTATCCCTAAACCCTAATCCCTCAACCCTCAACCCTAATCCATCATCCCTCAACTATAATCCCTCATCCCTAATCCCTAAATGCTATCCCTATTCCTAAACTCTCAACAGACTTGATACTATACCTTAAACCCTAATCCCTTATCCCTAAACCCTCCAACCCTATCCCTAATCCTTACACCCTCCACACTCTACTTTAACCCTAATCCCTCGACCCTAAACCCTATCCCTAAACCCTTGACCCTTGAACCTCAACCCTCAACCCTTAATGTCAAACCCTAATCCCTCAACCCTTAACTTTGATCCCTCGACCCTCAACCGTAATCTGTCATCCCTCATCCCTAAACCTTAAACGCTATCCTTATTCCTAGACCCTCAACGGGCTCGATACTATACCTTAAACGCTAATCCCTTATCCGTAAACCTTTCAACTCTATCCTTTATGCCTTAACCCTATGATGAATAGCCTTGAGTGTAAAAAAATTTGAGTGGGACATAACGCGAGCGCGTTATAACGCGCTCGCGTTATGTTGAACATGGGAAAAGACGGGCTTGCGGGAAAAATGTAAGGCAATAAATAACGCGAGCGCGTTATAACGCGAGCGCGTTATAATGCGCTCGCGTTATTTCTTGCTTTGGGAATCCCAAGCCTTGGGCTTGGGATTTGCTTTGGATTTCCAACCCAAAGGCTTGGAGTGCCTTATGAACAGTCACAGACGTGTTTTTCTGTATTCTTCAAAATTTCACATAATTTCGTTCGTGCTAACCCTCAGATTTGCACGTGTTTCAAGGTTGAACAAATCGAACACATGGGTAATGTTAGGCTTTCTCTTAGCTATTTGACGATGTGATTTTTTTCACATTTTAACAATGTTAAGCCTTTCATCTTTAATTTCTTTTGTTTGTGTGTCCGTTTTTATGCAAAAACCACTGTTTGGTCTTTTTTTCATTGTAAAATAACTATTCATTCAAATTTCAAAAAAATTACATATTTAGAAACTAGACTCCATTCTACAAATATTAAAAAAATAAAAAAATGATTTTCAATTAGTTTTCAAAATTTATAGGGGTAGCACGGCCAAAATTCTGTTTTTTAGGATGTGTCCACTTTAAAAATTAGTAAAAAATCAAATATTCATCAAAAAATTATCAGAAAAATCGGGCATAAACTACATGCTATTAGCTAATTTCTCACCGAAGCGATTTTAAAAATACCAAAAAAAAGTTGACCTTTTGAGGGAGCCACAAAACATGCTATGTTATGTTTTTTTGACAGAAACAACACCAATTTCTGTGGCTCCCTCTTTTGAACCCCTTAATCTATGCCATTTTCAAAACAAAATAGTAGTTTAGAAAGTAGACTCGGAGCACTACGAACATTGTTTTGGTTGCATCTCTAAATTTTGAGTGTAACTATGCTCAATTTCTCATCCAAGGCCAGTATTTCCTGATTTCAGAAAAAAAGTGGCCACTTAAGACCCCTTTTTGGCCCCCCATCTTCTTGCACTTACCCACAACCAAACTGTAAATTCAAACATACAACATAGAATAGAACATCCAAATAAAACATTGAACATCATAAATCAGAATGTGAAACAATCAAAACAAACATATAACATCACACATCTTCTGTTCACAGCATCAATCTGAACTCTTTGACTGAACTTACAAATTGAAATTACAAACTATAATTACAGAGATGAAGAAAATGGAATGCCAAATGTTGTAATCTTTGTGGTTAATATTAGTATCACTAATTGTTGGTCTATGTTCTTATCTTGTTGTCCAAATTTTACACTCTCAACCTCACTGTACACATGCTTAAGTAATCATATTTATTGTACTAGTCACGTACAAGTCCAAGTAGATCTTGATAGTTAGGCTGCACCACCCTGTAGGCCTCTCTACTAATCAACACAGGCGAGTGGGATGTCTGATTCAATGCTTTACACTCTTTTTTTCTTTAAGTTTGTACCGGAGAAAATAAAAAGATTCTAAATTACAAAATTGATGTCCAAAGGTGTTTGTTGACATGTGCAGATGAAGAACAAAGCTCAAATGTGGACTCGCCATGGCACCAAGAGACTAAAGACAACCATGCCTCTAGAAAAAAGAGGAATTCATTTCCCACTAGATGAAGATAATCAAGTTGCTAACGAGAGCATTCCTCAACCAGCTGAGCCAATTATTCAAGTCAATGCAGTTGCTAGAAGCAAGAAGGTTTAAGTTCAATAGGAGTGGAGGAAAGAGGATATGGATGACATGCACCCCAGCAAAACTTTTCAATTTAGCATGCACGATGATGCTTTTGTAGTGTAGAACAATCCTTAATCTTTCCAAGGTTGATGTGCCAGATGTGAAAGATACCAACACATTGTTGTCAGGGTTTGCCGATAGTGATTTAAATCCTACAACATCAAAAACAATGGGAGAGGAAACAATGGGGGTCAACTAGTTGATGACATGGCATAAAGTCAACAAGAGACTACCATGGATGGACTTAGCCTTCCATCTCCTCCAAGCCAACCATCATGGATGGTTGAGGGATCCATGAATCCACAGGAAGAAGGCATCACATTCTCTTTCCCTTCTCCATATATAACATTGAAAGTGGATGAAATGATACATTACTATGACAAGTGTGGAGAAGGTGATACCCAATTATTAACAACAAATGAATACATGAACCTATTAATTAAACAAGAGCAAAGTAGTAAAGAAATTAAGGAGTTAAAACTACGAAAGAGGGAGCAAATTGATAATAGAAAGGCAGTACATGTTGTTGCAAATGAATTGAATGATCAAGCCAAACTAGATAGAGAGATAGCTCGGCAAGCAAAGAAATAACAAAAAGTGGAAAAAGAGCTCAAAATGGAGTAAGAAAGGATTCAAAAGGAGTAGGATAGAAAGGAAAAAGTGTTTGAAATGGCAAGGAAGGTTCTACAGAGAGAAAGGCATTTAAGCAACCCCTTAGACCCTTTGCCCAAAAGTCATGCCTTGTTTAGGAAGATGGTGAACATTCATATCCTTAACTATTTTCCAGCATGGTTTGAATGAGATTGGTAGCAACCAATAATTGTAAACAAACAAGTTTGAAATTGCAGCCCAGGGAGGCATTTTTTTGCATTTTGTAATAGCACAATTAATACTTAGGAGAATTTAGAACTATGTTTTTGTATGCAATGAGGTATGTTTGTATGTATGTTTGTAAGAACATGATTGTATATGGATATGCATCCACATTCAGAGGTGTAAGGAACTCCAGTCAAGCAGTCAAAAAAAGAGGACAACAAGTTCACATTTCAGCCCAGACAAGCATTCAACCAAGACAATCGGCCTCTCCATTAATTTGTTTTCTGTCTGGTTGTAATTGTTAGGGTAAAATGTGGATTAATCAATTTAACAATAATAAACCCAAACATCAATAGAATAATGAAATCAAGAAAGATTGAACTAAATGGAGCAATGAATAACACAATGCAAACCTTCCTTGTTTCAAAGCTTCTATTGTTTGCCTATTAAAACTGTCCTTGCTGGTGTGAAGTAGGCCCTCAATGAGTGCACTCTTTTAGCTGTGTTTGTAGGATGTCGGTAGTAAACGGCTACGTTGATAGATATTGCTATGAAGAGGATCTTCAAAGAAAATGGTCATCTCAAGTAGAGTGTATTGGGAGTGCCAAAGGTGTGCTGGTGAATTTCTGCAGAGTAACAATACAAATAACCTGGATGAATAGAATGGAGGGATGAGGCTTCTTTTATAGACTCGGAAGAATGAGAATCAACGGTTGAGGAGAAGTATGATGATCAATGGCTAAGAATGGTTGAGGAATGTGCAACCAGTAGAAATATGACAAGTGTCTCACCTTCATCATGAAAGAGGGGATTTGACAACATTGATTGGAGAGTTAACTCCTTTAACTAATCAATTAACAAACTTGATTAGTTAGTTGGAAGAGTGGATTATGGAATTGACTGAATTGATTGAGGAATTAACTCAATAGACTAGTTAGTTAACAATTTTGATTGATTAGTTAACTAACTTTGATTAGAGAAGAAATAGGACATGTGGGTGAGGGAATATTAGGTAATTAAATATTTAAAATATTTAATTACATGTGCAACATGGTGAGGTGGATTTTTGAATTTAGAACTTAGGATAGGCGGATTTATGAACAATTAAATAATTTAGGATTATTTAATTATGTGGGACATTAGAAGAATTTAGGGAATTAAATTAAATTAATTAATTTTATTTAATTACAGAATAGTTAACCGATTAAATAAATTTAGAATATTTATTTAATTGATAGAAGAATGGAATAAATATTTAGAATGAATCATGTCATTTTTAGGCGTATACATTTTGCCCCTCTTTGATGCAATGCAGTTTACAGCATTGCTTCAAAGAATAAATAGTCTGATAGTGATACATGCCCCAGTTTGCCCCTGGTACAAGTTTAATGACGATAGGATGCCCCCTCAGAAGATTGGACGGGAAATGGGTAGAAGGCGTGAGACAGACAATCTCACGAAGACGAAGGGGTATAGGTGCGGTTTGAAGAAAAGGGATGCGTTTCAAAGAAATGAGAAGAAAACTGGAAGAAAAATGGGCATGGGAAGTAGTCACAGTCATCACCTAGCCAGATTTAGGGTTTGAAAGCTATAAATAGGAGCTGGGTCCACAAGGTAATTCATTTGTACGCTTGGTTGGTCTGGATTTGATTTGGAGAGCTTAGAGCAAACTTGGAGCAGCATGGCAACCAGAGCAGCAGACATTCCACGTGAGGAGCACCGATTTGAGCGAGTCCGTCGATTCGGGTGGCTAGCAGAGGCAGGACCCCCGGTATGTGCTTCGAAATTTTTTTCCTAGGGTTGAATTAGGGTGTCATAAATGCTAGTGAAAAATAGGGTAAACAAATGCGCCGAACTGCAGAACAGTGCATATGCAACGCAAAACGGTGCATTTGTCATTCTACAACGCATATGCTTAATTTGGCAGTGCACTTGTTAAAGCTACGCATGCATGGATTTTGGTGGCGCTTCCATAATTTGGTGGCGCATATGCTGAATGTTGTGGCACATGCACTGAAGCTGCGCCTATGTGCAATTTAACGGCACATCTATGATTTAGTGGCACTTTTGTTGATTGTAGCGGTGCATATACCAGAAGTGGCGCATCTGTAAAGAAATGGTGCTTGTACCACCTGGAGTGGCGCATTTGCTTGAAATAGCAAATTACTTAGCGAAATTGATTCGATTAGCATCCTGTTTGACGCAAAAATTGATGAGCTATGTCCGAGATTGCAGGAATCTAGTCAAGAGATGTAGTGTACTATTTTGATCAATTTGAAATGCTAAGTTTTAGTTGATATAGTTGAGTAGATATGTTGAGTATGGTATTTGCAGCTTTAGATTGACACCTTATTTTACGTGCTTGTAGGAGGAGATACGAGACACACTGCATTCAAGGGAGATGTTCCCCCTGCCCCTATTGCAGAGATACATGCTGACAGAGATTGACAGAGAGGCACTTGGTGCCATGGGTTTGGACTATGTATGCTTCATGCCTGAGGTGCGGGTGAACCGTGGACTGTTGACTACTGCAGTGGAGAGATTCCATAGGAGGATGGGACCTTCCACTTTCCCACAGGAGAGATGACTGTGACCTTAGAGGATGTATACAAGATACTGCATTTGCCTATTCAGGGTGAGTTGGTGGAGTATGACGCGCAGCGAGATGTAGGACTCGCTGAGTGTAAGCGAGTATTTGATGACCCTGAGCTAGTAGGACAGGTCATCCCTTGGCATGAGATTTACAACTGCTATGACTGCTTCCCTGGGATTGTGGCAGGACTGATTGGAGGCATTGTATGCCCCGACAGGAGATCGCACGGGTTCCCCATTAGATGGGGCAGGATCATGGAGTGGAAGGTGACAGAGGGCACCCGATATGCATGGGGTGTCTATGTATTGGCTCACCTGTATCATGACATGCATCAGGTAGTGTACCATCGCAGCACGAGTCTATCGGCTGGGGTGCTACTATTACAGTTTTGGCTGTGGGAGCACATAGCGGTGACTAGGCCGATATGTGTGTTTGCGAGACAGGGAGGGGAGCCATACAGTTATGGCTATGCAGGAGTGATTTCCCAACACAGGCTGGGGAAGTTGGAGTACTGGAGGCATATTTTGGATGGTGTAGATGTGGTCATCTGGCAACCATATCTAGATTGCGAGCCATGGGACGACAAGGGAGATGAGCTACCTTATTGGTTTCAGATGAAGTGGCTGATAGGGCGGACGTGACACATACTAGAGAGGTAGATGGTAGGCCAAGTACTTAGGTAGTTTGGCAAGAGGTAGGGTATGCCTCAAGGATAGGTACTATTCACGCGGACTCATGCAGAGAGGGTCTGATGGGGGCTGATGGCTTCCTATGAGGAGGCCCTGGCCGAGTTCTGACAGACTCCATATGTGGCATGGGACATGAGGACCGAGATAACCGACACAGGGATTACACAGGATTATGAGGATTGGATGACAGCACATCCTTTCCTGAGGTACTCAGGGCCTGGTATGTTGGTGCCTCATATTAATGAGGCCGATTCGGAGGAGGGCCAGGTTGGTCGAGGGCGGAGGAGAGGTAGAGGAGGATGGGGTCGAGGAGGACGGGGTGGTGGCCAAGATGGGGGAGATGATGATGGAGAGAGGCTAAGGCAGTGGAGGAGGGTAGCTCAAGCTGAGCAAGCAGTGCTAGTACAAGCTGCACAGCAGCAGATACCGCAGCAGGCACAGATGCCGCCACCCCAGCAGGTGGCACAGCAGCAGGTGCCCCAGCCACAGGAACCAGGACAAGCAGAGGCATCACAGGGGCTAGTGCAGGTAGATGTGTATGAGAGGGCTATAGCCAGCCTGAGGGGATAGGTGAGAGAGCTGCGGGCACAGCTTAGGAGGGCCGACGGTCGATGAGAGATAGATGTACCGGTCATCGCAGGGCTGACTCGCGAGAGAGACATGGCAGACACACAGGTACGTGTCATCCATGTAGAGCGAGACATTGCAGTGGAAGCTATGGGGACAGACGCAGCCAACACCTTTTTGGCTGGGCAGGTGCAGCAGGCACAGGCACAGTTAGGCCAGTCACAGACACAGCTAGCACAGGTACAGGTAGAGCTTGCTAGAGCACAGGCACAGGTTCAGTACTACCGGGATCTATACCATGGGGCAGTGCTAGCGAGCCAGGGGGCTTCAAGTTTCAGGAGTCTGTCTGGGGCTTTGGAGAGAGCAGGTCCATCACGGTCAGGGGCTTCCGTGATGGGTCCCCAGCAGTCCAGGGTTGGCAGCATCAAAAGTGCTATGTGAGGATACATCTTTCTCAGCTTCTGCTTTACTGGTTTTACTCCTGGATCCAATGGTAGATGATGTAGAATTATGTTTGGGTCTAAACCCGGCATGTTTGCATACGACCAAGCGAAGCTGCCTCTCTTTTTCTTAAAGAATGGTACAAACCTAGTTTTGTCTAGTGGGGTAAGAGATTTAGCAAAGTGGATAACCTTGGGCTGTTCTTCTGTTCTAATATTCACTGGCTCTGTCAGTTCTACAACAATCTGTGACCTTTCCTGGTACATATCACTGGGGAGAGTGTCAAGCCTTCCATCGTCAAGTGCCACAGTTGGGTTTTCACCTTTGGATGTGTCCTTTCTTTTTACTATTTTGGGATCTGACACTACCGCAAGGTAGTTTTCACCGTTAGATCCAGTTTTGACTTTGATATTTTTGCGACTAGAAGGCTTGGCACCTTCCCTGAAGTAAGCCATAGTATTCAGTTCAATAACAAAACTAGCTTTATGATCTTCCTTGGGTAAGTGGTCCCTAAGTTCCATATAATCAATGTAAGCATCATCGTTTTGGAACATATCTAGTTGGGGAGTTCCTTGTAGATCCTAGTCAATAAGCTCAGGGTGCAAGAGGGGAAGGGAGTCAGATGATAGACCTGATTCATTGATGGTGTGGATGGAAATATTAGGAGCATTGGTGGGGGTAGTGTTCAAGGTGGTACTTTCCTCCAAGTTGTTTATTGCAATGGAATCTAAACTTTCCTTGAAAGCCATAATCTTAGGGATGGGCAAATCAGACTCCAGTGGTCTATTCCATTGCATTTGTCCCTCACGGTAGGGGCTAAGAGTTTGGATGGTGTTGACCTCTTTGTCATCGTAGGAGTGTTTTGTTAGCTCGTCCCACTCATACTCATTTGAATCTGTGTCGCAGTCCACTTGGAGTGTTTGGATCATTTCTACAAGGCAAGTATTTTCCTTAGCTTTGCCCTTGCCTTTGTATCCTAGGCCACTTTTGTTTCTAGCCGATGAGGATGAAGAAGGTTGAATAGGTTCAATGATTCCTTCTTTTCTAAGGCCGATGGGGCCTTGTCCTTCGTACCCCATCCTGTGCAGAATAGTCTCACCTTGCCCGTAGAGTTATGTTGGGAATCTAGGTGGATCTTGTGTTGTGTTCTCTTCTTTAGCATAAAGCCATTGTAGGAGATCTCTCTCCTCTGTTTCATCAGATAAGGTCCCCCATTTTACAAAGGGAGTTGCGGGAGCTACAGGAGGAGCAAATGGCTTTGGAAAATGTTTGGGTTGGCCAAAAGAGTGAGGAGACAAAGGCATCCTGGCAAGATTGAGGTTGTGCTCAATGGAGTATTCCCCCACTCCACTTTCTTTTATGGTAATTTTCTGCTCTTTGGGCCTTGATGAGGAGGCTTCAGCGGTATGATCATGTTGTGGGGTAGGGGAAATGTATGCTCTATTGTTGGGTATGACACACTCGGGTTTTGCGCGGAAAGAATTGCAGTGTTGGTAGGGGTCAGGGTCGCCTTGAATGGTGACTTGCTTGTCATTGTGTAGGAATTTAATGCATTCATGATAGGTTGAGAGGATAACCTTCATGGCGTGAATCCATGGTCTCCTGAGTAGGATATTATAAGTGAGCTCCCGATCAAGGACTTGACACACCACATCTTTTATTATTGGTCCCACTTGAATGGGTAGGACAACTATTCCCTTTGTGGTTCTTTCTTCCTCGTCATATGCTTTGATGGTAATTTTCCTCCTTGGATCAACTGCCTGTTCGAAGAACCCCAGTGCAAGGACTAGCTTTAATGTGCAAATATTTAAATCGGCACCCCCATCAATGAGGACCCTCTTGATGCAGTGTTTGTGAATGAAGGCAACAATATGTAGATGGGTGTTATGGGGTTGAGATACAGAGAGGTCATCTTTCTCGGTAAATGATATGGTGTTGGAGGAGGTCAGATTACCTACCATGGTCTGGAACTTTTCTTGGGCCAAGTTAGTGGGGACAGTGGTTTCCACTAAGGCTTTTTCAAGGATTTCCTTATGAGAAGGAGATAGACGCAATAACTCCAATATAGAAATGTGAGCTGGAGTTTTCTGTGACTGGTCGATGACATTGTACTGACGGAAGTTTGATGGAGACAGTGATGACCTTGGAGGGGCAGTATTAAGCGTGACTTTACCACTGCAGGTAATTATACTACAACCAGTTCTGTTAGGTCCTGATTGTTGGTTGGGTGAGATGACATTGATTTGTGGGATTTGCTCAGAAATGCAATTTATGGTATAGTCAAATGGCACACTTGCACAGTTGGCATTACTAGTCCCACTGTTCTGATTTGGCCGGTTACGATTATTGTTGTTGTTGTCATTGTTGTTGTTGTTGTTGTTGTTATACGGCCTATTGTGATTCATAAGTGGATCCCTGTAGGCCACATGAGATTCATTGGAGGTATGCTGTTGTGTCCCTCCCTAGTTATGATCTAGTACATCTTGTATGACATTTTTGAGGTGGATGCAGTTGTTAGTTGTATGCTTCCTTCCTCGATGATATTCACAATAGTCTGTGTCCTTCCAGTAGGGAGGTTTGACTATAGGCTTGTAATCACTTGTTGGCGGTAGAGAAATTTCGTTGTTAGCCAACAACTTCCTTAGTGCAGACTCTTGAGACTCACCCAATGGTGTGAATTTTCTCCTTGGATTTGAACTGAACCAAGGTCTGGGCTTCCGAGAGGGTGGTTTGTTGAGTGTACCATTGTTTGTTTCTCCCTTGAGAGTGAATATGGGTTATTGCTTGGGAGCTGCCGCCTTGGCATCCACTACCCCATCATTGACCACATTCTTGTTCTTGGTCCAAAACTTTGATTTATCCATTGTGTAATTGGAGGTAGGTGTGTCCTTGTATAGCTTGATAGCTCCTTTAGTGATCATAGCCTTTTCGATGAATAAGCCCATTTCAATGACTTTTGAGAATGATGTAGGGCATTGTATTTGTATTTGATAGCTAAGATCAGTGTTCAGGTTATGGACAAACATCTCCAATAGCTGCTTCTCAGGCATATCATAAGAACACTTACTAGCTAGTTGTCTCCATCGTTGTAAGAAGGTGGCAAATGAATCACCACTCTTTTGTTTGGTGTTGCATAGATCTAGCATAGATACCTCGTGTTCGATGTTCTAAGAGAAGTGCATGATAAATTTGTTGGCAAGTTCATCGAAAGTTTTGATTCCTGGTGGGAGACGTGAGAACCACTCCATAGCTTGACCACCTAAAGATCTTGGGAATAGTCTCATCAAGTAGGTCTCATTATGAGCTACTTCTAAACATGCTGCATTGAATTCCCTAATATGATCTCTAGGGTCCCCCTTCCCTTTGTATTTGTCAAACTTTGGAACTCCGAACTGATAGGGGAATGGTTTAATGACCAAATTTTTGTCAAAGGGGTATGGTGCTATATCTTCCAAGGAGTAGTTCTTGGTACTTGTACCCATCTTAAGGTCTGATATTTGTTGTGTGAGGCTCTTGAGTTGTTTTCTCATTTCTTCCATAGGAGCATTTTGATCTATGGGTCTCTTTCCTCTATCATTTGCATTTGGGTCTATAGTATTCCTTCCTCTTTCATGATTATTTTCTATGTTTTCCAGGATTGAGCTTACATCAAAATCCGTGGGGAGTTTGATTCCAAGGCTAGGAAGATGATAAAATACTTATGAGGGTCCGTATGGAGCACCTTCTGTATTAAGCGTTGGAATTTTCTATCTTGGATGTGCGCTTCATATTGTTCATGAGAAATTTCTTCATCACTATCATGTGGTGTGACGATGCAATTAGATGAGCCAGCCATTTCAAGTTGTTTTTTATACTAAGATCTAGTAAGAACCATGCAAGTTGACGTGGGATGGAGTGGACTCGGATTATAAATTTTGGCAAGGTGCCGACTGAGACTGTTGTGAATAGGATACCTAAAACAAGGTTTAGACAAAGGATTCTCTTGCTCAATGACTTCAAGTAAGACGGTTAACACAAGACGGTTGACACAAGACGGTAGCCACTAGTAAGGGTATTCGATACCTGTCTTACTGTGTAGGGACTAGTCATGCAATGAGACTACTAGCTAGGTTCTGTGACCTACTAGGCTTACGTGAATTCACAAAGGATACGAAAAAGGGACATATGTTGAACTGATATGGAATAAACTGACTTTGGGACAAGAGAGGTTTGGATAGAAGGTGAATGGGATGAAGGACAAAAGAGAGATACTTGGGTGAAATGGATGAAGACTGACTGCAAGGTTAAATCTGATCTTGGAATGTGAAGCTAGGCTGAAATGGGTACTCCAAATAGGTAAAATTGTTTCCTCAAAAATAGTACAAGTACTCACTGTCATGGATGCGCTGAAACAGATGCACAGAAGAAATGCATAGATGCGCAGGAAGTTGACACAAATGCGCCACACTGGTAAAGTATAAATGCGCAGTAACAGTCTGTATATGCACAGCAAATTAAATTTATGCACAACAAGTCGACATACATGCGCAGGAAGAAAGAATATATGCATAACTCTAGCTTTTTTTTACAAAGTTTTGGGGCTTTTCTATTGTTTTTGGTATTTTTGGCTTAAAAAGGTCTCCTTGATCTAATTTTATGAATTAACAGCAAGAAAACACAACAAGCACAAAGAATATTTTATAGTTTTTCACTATTTTTGTGGTTTTTTCGACTCTATTTAGGAACAAAAGCAAGCACAAAGATCCTAGGCTAGAAATGGATTACAAGGGTTTTTGGCCACTAGAACAAGAGGTTTTTAATGCAGGCAACCATTCAAGTCGTTACACATGCAGCGGCACTACTCTCCATTGTACAGTCTCCCAGCCTCAAAGGGTTGTGCCTTCGAGGGTTTTGGGGGAGGTTGGCTATCGGTGTAACATAGTAGCACTTGTTGTAGGAGGTTTTCACCCCAAGCACTTTTATTTTAAGTGGATTGGTAGGGCTTGGCTTCTAGCCTGTTTCCACTCAGGGTCGTTCCCACTTGGACAAGCGTACATCAAAGGGCAGGCCCCTCTTAAAGGTTAAACAAATGGAATAACAAGTCTAGCACTCTGATCACCTAGTAAAGGGGAGAGCATAAGCTTATTGTCATTCGTCAAGCATAGAAGACACTAATTACTCTAACCTAGTTAAAAATAGAAGAACTAAATGGGGTAATCTACTTGGGCAAGCACAGAACTTTGAAGTGTTTTAGCAAGATAGCATTGGTTCAATTTTTAATCTAGAAAACAATGGTGAGTTCAGTTTTAATCCACGTAGCACGAATAGTTAACTTTGAAGTTTTGGTCAAATGAGATAGCAGTAGTTCAATTTTAACCCAGAAATCAGTGATGAGTTCAGTTTTAATCCACGTAGCATGGATAGTTAACTTTGAAGTTTTGGTCAAACGAGATAGCAGTAGTTCAATTTTAACCCAGAAATTAGTGATGAGTTCAATTTTAATACCAAATAGCAATAACTTGGAAAAGATAGCAATGTTGCAATGCAAGACAACAGTGATCCAGTTCCCTCTTTCCTAATTAAAGCTATATGAGGGTTTGAATGAATATTAGTTTTACTATCCCTTTAGAAAGTGAAGTGTGAACTATTTAAATGCAACTATATGGAACTAAACCCGGACCTATCCTACAAAACAGCTCCAAAGAACACCTATGAAGACGTTAGCGTTAGCAAACTTTCTCAAAAAAGTACTGAAATCATTGCTTACTACAAAAGCGCAGCTTTAGTGACTAAATGCACAAAAATAGTCAACAGAAGCGCAGCAAGAATAAATGCGCCGTAACAGTACGCATAAGCACAGCAATAAGGAACAGAAGTGCAGTAATAATGAATGCGCTGCAAAAGTGAGCAAAAGCGCGGAAGTAAGGAATGCATCGTAACAGTGTGTAAAAGCGCAGCAAGAAAGAACAGATGTGTAGGAGTAATAAATGCGCCACAGAAATGGATATATGCATCGTAGAAATGTGTAAATGTATCGTAGGATTATAAGCGTCGGAACAGGGAACAAAAGCATCGTGGAAATGTTCAAATGCACCGAAGTAACCTCTGCGTGACCTGTATGGAACCTGTCTTCAAAAAGCTTAGATTTTGATGAGATAAAGGGGCAAAGGCCCCATGGTGGGCACCAAAAATGTTAGGGTAAAATGTGAATTAATCAATGTAACAATAATAAACCCAAATATCAATAGAATAATGAAATCAAGAAAGATTGAACTAAATGGAGCAATGAATAACACAATGCAAACCTTCCTTGTTTCAAGGATTCTATTGTTTGCCTATTAAAACTGTCCTTGCTGGTGTGAAGTAGGCCCTCAGTGAGTGCACTCTTTTAGCTATTTTTGTAGGATGTCGGTAGTAAACGGCTTCATTGATAGATATTGCTATGAAGAGGATCTTCAAAGCAAATAGTGATCTCAAGTAGATTGTATTGGGGGTGCCAAAGGCACGCTGGTGAATTTCTGTAGAGTAACAATACAAATAACCTGGATCAGTAGAATGGAGGGATGAGGCTTCTTTTATATACTCAGAAGAATGAGAATCAGTGGTTGAGGAGCAGTATGATGATCAATGGCTGAGAATGGTTGAAAAATGTGCAACCAGTAGAAATATGACAAGTGTCTCACCTTCATCATGAAAGAGGGGATTTGACAACATTGATTAGAGAGTTAACTACTTTAACTGACCAGTTAACAAACCTGATTAGTCAGTTGGAAGAGTGGATTATGGAATTGACTGAATTGATTGAGGAATTAACTCAATAGACTAGTTAGTTAACACTTTTGATTGATTAGTTAACTAACTTTGATTAGGGAAGAAATAGGACATGTGGGTGCGGGAATATTAGGTAATTAAATATTTAAAATATTTAATTACATGTGCAACATGGTGAGGTGGACAAGGTGAGCTGGAAAAGTGAGGTGGATTGGTGAGGTGGATTTTTGAATTTAGAACTTAGGATAGGGAGATTTATGAACAATTAAATAATTTAGGATTATTTAATTATGTGGGACATTAGAAGAATTTAGGTTATTTAATTAAATAAATTAATTTTATTTAATTATAGAATAGTGAACCGATTAAATAAATTTAGAATATTTATTTAGAATGAATCATGTTATTTTTAGGCATAGACAGTAATCATGAGGCTTCAGTATTCAAATGGGGTTATTGTTTATCCATATACAATCAAAATGTAATATAAACATACATATGCATATGTATAAACACACATATGCATATGCTTATACACATACTTATGCATATGCATATACACATACTTATGCATATGCATAATATGTGTATATATATTTGTTCAAAACATAATATATGCTTTACGTATTGAAATGGGTTTATTATTTATCCATGTGTATTCAATTATTTTATATATTTTCTATTTGCAATGGCATTTTTTTCCATCTATTGCTATCTGTAATCATAAATGGAAGCTTTCTTACAGTTTTCTCACCATTTGTAATCATGAGGGTTTGGTATTAAAATGGGGTTACTGGTCATCCATAGGTATTAAAATATTTTCTTTTTTTTTTTTTTGGTAAGGATTTCTTATCCTGCTAAGGCAATGATATTTATAGCTTGAAAACAAAGAGGATTTATTTTATTTTTTTTCTATTTGCAATGCTTTCTGTGCTGATAAATTTAATGTTATTCTAGTTTTCCATCTGCTTGTCTGTTTTGAAGCTTAAATTTTTAAATGGGTTTTTGTTTGTTTAATTTTCTGTCTGCTTCTGCTCGTGGCTTCGCTCATCTATCCTTCGACCTTGGTAAGGATATCTTATCTTGCTAAGGCAATGATCTTTCTAGCTTGAAAAAAAAGAGGATGGGCTTGGTTTTTTTTGTTTTTATATCCTATGGTTTATGCATGCAACATCTTAATTGAATTAATGACCGTAGACTTGTCCTCTAAATTCAGACCATATTTTATATTGCACTTCATTTCAATGATTTGATAGATGTCTATAAAATTCAATTTGGTAATAAATATGGGAGGTGATTGATTTGGTTGAATGCTTATTTTCTCTGAATTAGTTGATTTCCTTTAATATTTTTTGACAGCTTGATTGGTGAGCCTAAAACCTTCAATTGTGTGAAATTAATGGAGAGTTGATTGATTTGGTTGAATGCTTGTTTGGGTTGTTTGTGCTAGATTTTAATAAATTGTTGTCCTCTTTTGTGTGGATGATAGATTAAAGAAGATGTTTGACTACTAGGACAAAGTGTCAATTTTTGAAAAATGTGTAGTTAGTTCAAAGTAGGAAAATCAAGCGGTAGAAATAGGAAAATGAAAGGGCGGAATACATATCTCAGTTTGATTGTTGCTATTTGCAATGGGAATATATTTATGTATGTTTGTCCTATGGTTTATGCATGCAATATTTTTTTAGTAATTAAAGAATATATTTCACTAATTAATGAATTATTTCATATGTGTGGATGACAAATTAAAGAATATCTTTATCTACAAGGATATAGTGTCAAATATTGCAAAATATCTTTCAGTACTAGGACATAGTTTGAATGGAAGGATTTTTTGGTTTTATGTGTACACACACACACACACACACACCCCTATTGTTGTATTTGGTCATATGTACACACACACACACACACAGATCTGTGTGTGTGTGTGTGTGTGTGTGTGTGTGTGTGTGTAGATAAACTAGATAAGACTTGTGAACAACATAACGAAATATTTAGGGTGTACACATCATCAAATATAATATAATTGAATACCCATGGATAAACAATAACCCCAAGAAGCAGATGGAAATTTTATTTGTTTCGGATAATGTGGCGCACCAGTTGGAGGGGTCAAGTTAGGGTGACCCACTATGAAAAGAGGACATCTTGCAAATTGAATTTTGAAGTAAACATACTTTAAAAGGTATTCAAGATGATATCAATTATAAATTTAAAATACACTTGTAAAAAAAAATTGCAGCACATTAAAACATTTGTCATTTCATTTTCTACAATTAGAAACTATAAACTAAAATTTGTGACTTAAATTAAAGAGTCACAATGATGCTTGAACAGAATTTTGCAATTTCCAAAAGTAATAAATGTGTTACAAAACACAGAAAACGACCATTAAGCTGTGTTGATAAACACTACTCATAAAGTAGATAAAGTGTTGCAACATACACCATTGAACACCAGTTTTTCCATTTGGAATCTTTTAAATCTCTGTAGTACAAAGTTAAAGAAACAAAGAGCCTTAAGCACTGAACTAGACATTCCACCACAAAGAAACAAAACAACCTTCAATTAATGACCACATAGAGCAAAAGATGAAAGAAAACCATTGCAAACCAAAAAAACAATTAATAGACATGGATAAAGAATAATCCCATTGCAAACCAAATAATAATAATAATAATCAAATACCCATAGATAAACAATAACCCCATTTTAATACCGAAGCCTCATGATTACAAACAATGAGAAAACTAGAAAAAGCTTCCATTTGTGATTACAAACAACAATAGACAAAAAATATCCCATTACAAACAAAAGAACTCTAAAATAATTGAATACCCATGGATAAATAATAACCCCATTTTAATACCAAACCCTCATAATTTCAAATGGTAAGAAAACCATAACTAACTTCTATTTATGATTACATACAATAATAGATAGAGAAAATCCCATTGCAAACAAAAAAGTTATAAAATGATTGAATACCCATGGATAAATAGTACCCCCATTTTAATACCCAACCCTCATGAATTCAAATAGTGAGAAAACCATAAGAACTTTCTATTTATGATTACAAATAGCAATAGATAGAGAAAATCTCATTGCAAACAAATAAATTATAAAATAATTGAATACAGATGGATAAATAATAACCCCATTTTAATATCAAACCCTCATGATTTCAAACAGTGAGAAAACCATAAGAAGCTTCCATGTATGATTACAGATAGCAATAGATGGACAAAATTCCATTACAAACAAAAACATATATGAAATAAGTGAATACCCATGGATAAATAATAACCCATTTTTAATACTGGACCCTCATGATTACAAACAGTGAGAAAATCATAAGAAAATTGCATTCATGATTACAGACAGCAATAGATGGAAAAAATCCCATTGCAAACAAAAAACAACTAAAAAAATGAATATCCATTTGAATATCGAAGCCTAGTGATTTCATGTAGACTAAAAATGAAAGGAGCCTTCCATTTACGACCACTCAAAGCAATATATATTGCATGCATAAACCATAGGACATAGAAACAAAAAAAAACAAATAAATCCTTTTTTTTTTAGCTAGAAAGATCATTGCCTTAGCAGGATAAGATATCTTTACCAGGGTTGAAGGATAAACAAGCGAAGCCACGAGTGGAAGCAAACAAAAAGTTAAACAACGGAAAATCCATTTCAAAATTGAAAACCCATTTGAAAACTGCAGCTTCAGAACATACAAGTAGACTAAAAACTAGAAGAATGTTAAATTTATGAGCACAAAAAGCATTGCAAACAAAAAAAACAAATAAATCTTCTTTGTTTTCGAGCTATAAAGATCATTTCCTTAGCAGGATAAGAAATCCTTACCAGGGTTGAAGGAAAAATGAGTGAAGCCAGCAGGTGCAAGTTTCTTAACAGCGCCAAGGTGAACCAATATGGGTGCCATCTGCAATGACCAAACGTGGAGAGTAGAGTCACTAATGGTGTTAAAGGGTTTGTTGAGTGTGAAGGACAGGAACATTGAATGCTCCATAGCTGCGAAAAGGCAAGGACACAAGGAGGGAAGTGAAGTAAATGCATCTGCGTGGGTGTAAATGCATCTGGCTCGCCTCATTAATGCGAGTGTGTGATGAAAAGGTGGCGAGTTGTTCAGTTGCCACACGGCATTGCGAGCACAACTGACGATGGCACTTCCTGCCACCGGTGTATGGTGTGTCCGGTCATCAGTCCACGGTTAAAAATGATCAAAAATTTGACCCTGCCAAAGATACATGTTGTCCATGTGGCAAATCGATATCCAGCATGTTAAAACAAAATATTTAGGTTGTCCACATCATCGTCTACATGGAAATTGCAAAAAAAAAATTCATTCGGATGACATGGTGCCCTTGGTGAAGGGGAAGTTAGGTTGACCAACCATTGGGCCCTCTCCCCTACTCCGTCTAGGCCGACAAGCTATTTGGGTTTTCCTCGAGATCCTTGAAGGATTATAAAATTGACACGCCTTCATTTCCTGGCCAGTACTTCATTCATCTCATCGCCCGCGTATCGCGTCATCTTAGTACGGTTGCGGGGATGGCATCGATCTTTGATGTCATTCCATTTACGACTGGGAATTGCATGGATGGATCATCATAGGATTGGCACAAATGGAAGTTATTCTTCTTGTCCTTTTGTGTTGGCTTAAAGCCCACCAACTAATCTCTTTCTCATTGTATATTTCTTTTCATACTGCTTATTTGTTCTTTCTGTATGGCTCTCAACTTCCTCTCTCCTTTGCAAGTTTTGTTTCACGGGGTAGCTATGGAATATGTTCGTATGAATCTGTACCTGTATTTCTCGATGATTTGTTGGGAACCAGAGTTAGGGGCAAGGTTAACACTGTCCAAATTCAAAAGTTTTTTGAGATTGATTGCCCTCTGACTCACTTCACCATTTGCACCATCCTAGGATAGAAAATGTTGAGCACTCTGGATAGGGTAATCACATGGTCAGAAACAATGTCTACTATGCTATCAAGCATCATGGACATAGTCCAGGATGCGGACGATGTCTAGGCGATCGCTTTCAGTCTCATATATGGTTACATCTTCATTTCTAATTGTTGGAAAGCCTCACTGCAAGGACGCCATAGTGGGAGACATTTTTCCCATGGAGTTACTATGTACTTTCTAGGTGATTGAGTGTACTTAGAACGCAATGCAGAAAGGTCTGTAGTGCAGCTACATCAATGTGCTTAATAATGCCCTCAACAGGCATTGCTTCCAGATCTCTCCAGAGATGATCTACAATGTTAGGGAGGTCTTCAAGGCCATCTATTTCCTTTTCCTGCATGCCCTGGACATGGCCCCTCGACTTACAAGAGTTCTCAGCCTTAATGCTCCTGCCTCACCGGTGCCATTGGCGACTTCCTCCGATGCCTGATCTAAACATGGAGAGTTGATTCGGGTGTGTTTCCCTTTGATGTTTTTTTGTTTTTTTGGTTCTTCCCCCCATGTGCCTTCTCTTCCACAGCATTAGATTTCAGTTATTACTTTTACTGGCGCTTATGTATGATCTTAATATTTTATTAATACAGTATAGGTGTATTCTTACACCTTTTATAAAAAAACATTGATGACTAAAGTAAGCATAGGCAATATAAAAAAAAAAAATAGAAAATCATCATGATGTTCGCTAGTTTTTTAAGTTATAGATTTGGAAATTTAAATAGTAAAAGCTCAAACAACCAACTCAACAAACAAATTTTACTTCCAAATAATTCTTAGCATAGAACAATTGTCTACATGTGAATAACCTATAAAAGCTATAACATGAACTACAACTACAAATTATAATGAATCAAAAATAATATAATTCTAAATATAATACAAGCAACTCAATGAAACATCTTAAATGTTTAATAAAATATTTAGGTGGACATAGAACAAGTGTTTTCACCATGTGGCTTTATCTAATTGTAACAATTCATGAAAGAAATGTTATGATGAATATCATCCCAATTAATATTTCTTAAAATAGATTTTGCATGACTTTAAGACCTTGCCATTTATTACACGTGATTTGGGAAAACAATTGATGTCCATTATGTGTACTAACACATTTTGCATTTATGTCCATTGTTAGAATTAACAATACAATATTTCACCATTTCTTCAACGCACTTTGGGAAAACAATATATGTTCATTGTCTTTGCTTACACAATTCCCATATATATCCACTATTACAGTTGGCATTACAATTCATATTCATTGTGCATACTTACACATTTTACATATATGCCCATGCCTTGCTCAAAATCTAACATCATAGTGCAAGTCAAAAGCATGTTGGCAAAGTTGAACTAATTGGGTTGCAAACGTGTCCATTCCATTTGTAAGATTGAACAAGGCACATTTGTCAACAACTCCTTAATAATGTATAGATTTATAAATGTGGTAGGTTCTAGACACAACTAAAAAATGTAAAGCCCATTTGATAGAGCTTGAAGTGAATGTATATTTGTTTGTACAGTATTTCTTGTAAATAATTCTACACATCTTTAACTCCTTGTAATTTCATTTAGGCACTCTATGCAAATATCTCATGTTGGTTGAGTGCACATATATATTTTGCACAAGTATTTGTTAATGAAATTTGCACTACAACATTTCACACAATTTTCCTCTTTCATCTATTTTTTATCAAAGTCTGGAGACCCCATTTCAAACCATTTTTTGGCAAATGCAAACAACTCACTGCCAAATCTAAACTAGCAAAGATGTAAACCCATTCATTGTATTTGGAGAGACATGTGTCTTCCTTGCCATCATAGTCATGACTTTACCATACACAATAGTCATACTATATGACACATCTCATCATTTCATCTACTCAAACACATTATAAACATATAAGAACCTTTCACATTTTTCATATAGGCTTTCTTCGAAAAGGTTTTCGTTTGAGAAATGCAAATTGCATGTGGTCAATGAGAAAGTTGGCTTTCATCCATTGCACAAATAGGTTCTGAAAATATAAAATTGCAATATTAAAGGATATGCACATAACTCTTTAGGTTTCAAAGCAACGAGAAGGTCTCCACCAAAGAAAAATGTGATTCTTTCATTGGACATTTGATTCATAACTGAGCACCACATAAAATCCATTTTATTGATATAACTTAAATATGATGGCAAATCTTACTTGTCAAATAAATATCTAGAGAGAATGGACAAATGTGCACAAACTAAATATGGTGATTGTAAATAGATAAGACATGTAAATTGTTTCACAAAATACCTCAATTACAAATACAATCAAAACTTTTTTATTGCTTCCTTTGTAGCAATGTCACAATGTTTAAATGCTTTGTAAATGGTATATTTTTCTTTGCTCACAACTTTTTTGTAATTTTGATAGATATTTACAAAAGTTGGATTCTCAATATTGTTAAATATGTTAATGCCTATACTATTATAAAGTGTTTTAAGCAATCTAATATTGATAAATAATTTACTCCAACTAATTTTCCAAAACAATATTTTTATGAGTTACACTGAACAAATCAACATTATTGTTTGCAATGCAAATGTAGATACAACAATATAGAGCCATAAAAGCCTTGTGACAAAATTCCCACTGTCCAAATTTAAATACAGTTTAACTTATATCCTTTATCCTACTTGTCCTATTGAACAATTGCCTAAAAAGGTGCAAATGCAATAGATAGTTAAATACAATTTACTTTAAATAGAACTACAATTCTCACATGTTCTTATAACTAAACTTGAATTCATTGCATTTCCAATAGAAATTATCTTTTATGTTATAAATTTGGTCTATGCAAATCAAAACATAATATATTTTGTAACGCATTCTTTTTTCCATCTAAATTTTATATTGATTACTCAAAGAGAAATGGACATTGAGAGCTACTAATAACCTTTATGTATCTCTTATCAGAAAGACCTTATAGAGTTGTAGCTTATATAAAAACAATAATGACTCCAAGTTAAATTTCATTGAAATGATCTACTTAAATATAACTATATTGTTCTGAAACTATCATCTCACATGTAAACACAATAAAAAATATTCTTCACAAACAAACAACTATTGAAACTCATAATATTGTAAATCACATTGAGGTTACATAAATAGTTCTTTGACCTTTCTATAATGTTATAGATGATTATCATCTCTTAACAAACAAACTCTTGACTTACAAGCCATGTAAATTGTTATTTATATTTCAATGCCCTTTATATTAAAGCACTTTTAAGGAATGGACTAAAATAGAATTTGATGATATCAAAATTTGCATTGATGCTATAAAAAGAGGTCTAGGATTTTTCTATGAAGCTCCAAACCATGTTAATGTTCTATCAATGCCAATGTTGTTGAGCTTAAATGAAACCAACTCAAGAAATTGCAAATTATGATGAGCACTATAAGCCCAATTAAAAATTTGCTAGGTTAACCTTTTTTATATGAAAAATGCCAGGCTACTAAGGTATCAAGAGTTCCAAAATACAATTTTTGCATCATAGCATACTTTCGACACATAAACTACTATTAAATGCCCTTAAGACTACATGTAGATAATTGGTAATGAAATTACAATTCCATTTCTCTATTCTCTTTTTCTATCCAATTCTCTAAAAGAAATGCATGTTGAGAGATAATGTAAATCTTAATTTATTATTGAACATATGACACCTCAATGAATTTTGCAACATAAAATTTTCTCATTAGATGGCTTTGTTTAGTTGGTTTCCCTAATAAAGGCAATAAGATATAGGATTTGAACCAAGCAAAGTTATGGGAAAACCATTGGTGATGGTTAATAATGTGAAGCTATGATGAGATAGATGCCTAATTCATTGGCACCTAGCTAAAAAGCCCTTAAAGTAATTGGTCATTATAGAAATAGGAGCTCAATCTGGTTAATAATTCACACATATTGGAATCTAGTTAATAATTCACATATAATGGAACCTAGCACCGATGTCAAAAATCACATTGACATTGCTAAAATAGTTTTGTCTATGCAAATATTCAATAGTACTCATATCTAACACTTGGCCCACTTCTTAGTACATGTCAAACTTGCAACCCTTGCAAGGGATTGTAATAGCCCTATAGCCCTTGTTTTCTATGGTTTATAGATATTTTTATATAGGAAATTTTATATGAAATATTGTTTATAAGAAACATTCATACAACTTATATTTAAGTCTAAGTGGGTATTGATTATAGAGATCTTGTATATTCTATGTCAACCTTTCAATGATATGCACCTTCTATATTTGTTGAATGCCTCCCTCTTAACAAAATTTTAGCAAAATAATGTCATTTCAATTACATTAACATTCTTAATAGAGTTGACATTTGAGGACACAACATTTATTACACAATTTTAAACTTTAATGAAACAAAGAAAAATAAAATCTCTTACATTTCATTAGTCACTAGAAGAAAATATTAAAAATTCACTAAAAAGAAGATCCAACAGAAAACGAAGAATTGTCACTTCATTGAACTTTATCTAGTAAGACATGGAAGAAGTCATTCATCTTGCTATTTTACAAAATATTAATAATAGAAAATATTGTCCAAAATTTAACCAAAGATTAATACATTCCTTTGGTTGACTTATTAGAAACTAATAACCTGCTCACTACCAAAATAAACATATTAATTATAATTATATTTAAATGTTAACTAACATTTAAGCATATCTTGTGTGCAAGCTCCTACTTCATTGTAAAATGCATCCTCCGCTTACATTATCCTAGCTAACAACGTCGCCATCGCTGTCACTGTCAGTGTCGCTTCGGTCTGCTTGCTTCTCCATGAGCGCAGAGCTAGGAATCTGCGGAGTTTGAGGCTCCATCTTCCCTTCTAGCATCCGCGCCACTTCTTCCATGCTCGGCCTCACCTCTTCATCCCTTTCAATGCATAACAACACTACAACACTTGGTCTTCTAACCTCTTCAATATGTGCCTCCTCTGCAACACCCTCCTCCACAATATTAATCGTCTTTCCTTGGTAAATTTGAGTTGCAGCCCACGTTGGAAAGTAATACTCACTTGGATCTTGCACGTTTAAATCCAGACTTCTTCGGCCCGAAATGATTTCCAAGAGCGTGATACCAAAACTGTATACATCAACCTTGGTAGTATCGGAAGACCGGAGATCCACTCTGGAGCCAAATAACCTCTCGTTCGTCTCGTTGTGGTCAGTACGCGGCTGAAATCTCTACCCATAAGCTTTGCAAACCCAAAATCTGCCAACTTTGGTGAAAAATTATCGTCCAGCACAATGTTCTCAGGCTTTATATCGCCATGAATGATGCAATTTCTGCATTCCTCGTGGAGATAAACTAAAGCTCGTGCAGTGCCTAAAGCGATCTGAAATCGGGTCTTCCAGTCGAGTACCTTCTGTATGCAGCCAAAATATAGATTTTATTGAAAGATTTGAAAAATATTATATGCAAAACCTAAACCTATATTTAGTGCAACACAAACAATAATGATAAAAATTATTGAAATCCAAATAAAATAGATGTTACCGAATGTTAATTTATATGTGGTTGCTCTGAGTATTGCATAACTCCAATGTAAATGTTGCCGGGGGGAAATGAGAATGAGTTTTTGATTTTTATAAGGTTTGGGTAGTAGTTTGGGTAGTTAAACGGATTTTTGGTTCGGTGAACGGTAAAATGTAGTTAGGGTTATGGTAGGTGTTTTACGGGTTAGGTTAATAATAAATTAAAGTTGTTAGTTTTAATTTATTATTAACGAGAGGTTTTAGATTCCAAGTTGTAAATAATAAATTAAATTCATTGATTTTAATTTATTATTTATGGGAAAATGGTAAAAATGAAAAGGATTTAATTAATTAATTAAAATTAATTAAATCTTTAGGATTAAGAAAAATTTATGATTTAGGGATCAATTTTTTATGTCTACATTTTGCCCCTCTTTGAGACGATGTCGCGAAGCGAGGTCGTTTCAAAGAAAATCAAAACATAGGTTTTTGGATGCAATTTAGGAAACGGAGGGAAGGATGATGGAGTTATGCTGATTAAACTTTGAGCAACCTGATGTTTGATATAGCACCTGACATTATGCACCGAGGTATAAAGACCAGGGTGATGATGTGTCAAATGCAGAAAGGAGGAAAGTCGCAAGCAAGCATATGCCTAATGGCACCATGATATGAAAGACCATGATGACGGTGTGGCAGGTATGTTGCAAGGACCAATAATAGACACAAAAACATCAATGAGTCAGCACACGCAAACAAAACAAGCAAAAACATGCATACACAATGCTGCCCCTAGACAAAAAAAAAAGCAAAAGAAGGACCAAAAGACTTAATCATGATAAACGGTAAGATAGGCAGTAAGATCTCAAGCCAAAGACTAACACGATAAATAGATAAGTGCCATGTTGCGGGAATGATATATCCCTAGATAAGATAAGGTAAATAAAGGATGGTTGGCTTGGGGGATCTACAACTTAGTTACTACAATCAAGATCGAATCACTAGGTGTTTAAGTTCCATAATTTAGTCTAAGAGTTTCAAAGTGTTTTTGAGATATGGCTTGGAATGTACGAGTGCCAAAAAATTGGGTTGTGTTTGTTTTATTGGAAATTTTGTGTTTGCATGAAGTGAAATGATTGGATGGAGGAGAATAATGAGGATATAGTGCTAAAAAAATGTTATTACGGAATTGCATGAGACTGGAAAGGCAGACAAACTCAAGAGTCTATTATGAGGAACTCAAAGGTACCAAGACACATAGACCTACACAGGTGGACAAAAGAATACTAGGATGAGAGCAGGTGAAGGAATGGGAAAGGACTAATGGACAAGCTAGTGATAACGGAACGTAGAATAACTGGTGAGACAATGCAATATGACCAGATGATACTGAGTAGATGCGTATGGTAAGATATGGATGGGAGAAAAAGGGAGGACATATTTATTATGGATGGGAAATGGATGATGGCGAGATGAATGATGTGAAAAAGCTACCTAAAGGATGGTGGGGACAGCTTGAATTCTACACATGGCGCCTGTGAACAGGTTTTCACCATGGTACTTATCCAGGGCGCCACCGAAGTGGTTTTCACCATTGGACGAAATGATTTTTATTTACTATTTTTTTTATTATTATTATTATTTTTTTTTAATTAATTTTTTTTTTTTTTACTTTTTTAACTGGGATACTCCGAGTCAGGTATAGAACCGTTTGAGATGGGCTATGTTGATAGGCTCTTCCAAAGGTTGACCTTCCGGAGTGGAAAGCTGGTAAGCTCCTGATCCATAGCTCTTGGTTACGACAAAAGGTCCCAACCAGTTAGGTTCAAACTTCCCTTTCTTTGCACGATCGGCCAGATTCCTTTGATTTTCTAGTAGAACAAGATCTCCAAGCTCAAATTTACGAGGCTTCATTTTCTTGTTGTAACCTCGGCGCAGGCGATTTTGATAAGCTTTTAGATGATTAAGAGCTGTAAGTTGCTTCTCGTCCAACAATTCAAGCTCTTGTAGTCTTGATATCTGATACTCCTCATCTGAAATCAAGTGTTGTAAGGATACTCGCAAGGAAGGGAGCTCAATCTCAATGGGTAAAATAGCTTCTGAACCATATACCAAGGAATATGGTGTAGCACCAGTAGGAGTACGGATAGTAGTTCGATAAGCCCAAAGAGCAGGATGAAGTTGCAAGTGCCAATCACGGCCAGCCTCGTTTACTGTTTTCTTCAAGATTTTCAAAAGAGTCTTATTAGTTGCTTCAGCTTGGCCATTACTTTGCAGATAATAGGGGTTAGAAAAGTGATGTTGGATTTTGAATTTATTGCAAAGCTCTTTGACATCTTGATTCTTAAATGGGCGACCATTATCTGTGACTATGGCTTGAGGAATACCATAGCGGCAAATGATATAATGGAAAATGAACTTAGATATTTGCTTTCCCGTAATGTAAGTAAGAGGAATTGCTTCAACCCATTTAGTGAAGTACTCAGTAGCAGTGATAATAAATTTATGACCATCTGAGGAGGATGGATGTATTTTTCCAATGAGATCGAGCCCCCATTGTGAAAATGGCCATGGAGTAGTGATAGTTTGCAGTTCTTGTGTTGGTGCATGAATTAGATCACTATGTTGCTGACAAGGTACACATTTCTTAACAAATTCATGCGCATCCTGCTCCATAGTAGGCCAATAGTATCCTGTGCGAAGCATTTTCTTGACTAAGGATGAACCTCCAGAATGAGCACCACATATGCCTTCATGTATCTCATGCAAAGCAGTTTGGGCTTCTTCCGAGTTAAGACATTTAAGCAAAACACCATCTAGTGACCTTTTATAAAGCGTATCACCAAGGAGGACATATTGAGAAGAACGACGAATGAAGGAGCGACATTGGGATTTGGAAAGATTTGGTGGAATGATTTGGCTATGAAGGTAATGGTAGATCTCATTGAACCAAGTGGAGTTAGGACCAACAATATCACATACCAACTCTGATTCTGGGATATCAAAAGCTGGTACAAACAACTTTTCTATTAGGAATTCAATTTTGTGATCATTCCCAGGTATCTCTATCATTGAACCAATTGTGGCCATAGCATCAGCAGCTTTATTGTGAAGCCTTGAAATCTGTTCAAATGTGATCTTGTTGAAATATGTTTTAAATGTATCCACTAGTTTCTTGTATGGCTTTAACTTTTCATCCTTTGTCTGATATTCATTGTTCACTTGCTTGATCACTAGTTGAGAATCCCCATGAACTTGTAAGTCTTTGATATTCCAGGTTATAGCCAATTTCAATCCTTTGATTAGTGCTTCATATTCGGCGATGTTGTTTGTACATGGAAATTGAATGTGAAATGATTTTGGTATATAATCGCCTTGAGGTGTAACAAAGAGTATTCCAGCTCCAGAGCCATGTTGAGTATGAGAACCATCAAAATATAATTGCTAGGAGGGAATAGTTTCTATGTCCAAGATTGATTCATCAGGAAATTCAGTTACCATTGGATGATTTGATTCTATAGGTGCTTCAGCCAATTGATCTGCTATTACTTGTCCTTTTATAGCTTTTCTATCAACATACTCAATGTCAAATTCACTAAGCATCATCACCCATTTTGCCATACGTCCAGTCAGGGCTGCTCTAGATAGTAGATATTTGAGAGGATCAATCTTTGATATAAGCTTAGTCTGATGACTCAACATGTAGTGCCTAAGCTTTTGTGATGCAAAGACAACTGCGAGACATGCCTTTTCAATAGGTGAATAATTTACTTCATAGCCCACCAAAGTTCTACTGATATAATAGATTGCTCGTTCTTTACCACTATCATCATTTTGTGCTAACAAAGCCCCTAATGCTGCTGATGTTGTTGAAATGTATAAAATAAGGGGTTTTCCATGAATAGGTGGTGCTAACACAGGAGGAGATCCCAAGTATTCTTTAAGTTTATTAAATGCTTCTTGGCAATTTTGACCCCAAATAAATTGTGTGTTTTTCTTCAACAAGTGAGTAAATGGTTGACACTTGTCAGCAAGCTGAGTAATAAACCTCCGTATGGATTGTAATTTTCCTTGCAAAGATCTAAGTTGTTTTAGATTTTGAGGAGGAGGCATTTCCATTATAGCTTTGACTTTTGCTGGATCAACTTCAATTCCTCTTCTGGAGACAATATAACCTAAGAGTTTTCCAGATGTTACTCCAAATACACACTTCTTAGGATTTAGTCTGACATTGTACTTTTCAAGATGATCAAAAATGTTTTCCAAAACATATAGGTGCCCCTCTCTGGTTTTTGATTTGGCAAGTATGTCATCTACATAATCTTCCATTTGTTTATGAAGCATATCATGAAAGATAACAGTCATTGCTCTTTCATATGTGGCTCCGGCATTTTTTAGACCAAAAGGCATGACAAGCCAACAATATGTTCCCCAGACACAAATGAAAGAAGTTTTATGTTGATCTTCTTCAGCTATTCTAATTTGGTTATAACCAGAAAATCCATCCATCAATGATAACATCTCGTGTCCTGCTGTCAGATCCACTATGATATCAATGTTTGGTAACGGAAAATCATCTTTTGGACAAGCTTTGTTGATGTCTCTGAAATCATTACAAACTCTGATGGTTCCATTTGGCTTGGCTACAGGTACAATGTTTGAGATCCACTCAGGATAATCTATCAGTTTGATGAAACCAGCCAAGAGCTTTTCTAACTCTGCCTTGACCATTAGAGCAATTTTGGGATGCATCTTTCTCAATTTTTGTTTGACTGGTTTTGTTCCAGGACAGACTGTTAAATGATATACTATTAGTGATGGATCTAATCCTGGCATATGTGCATAGGACCAAGCAAAATTGATTTCTCATTTTTTGAAGAAAGAATTGAAGTCCCGAGTTTCAAATTTTGATAATGACTTTGCTGCATATGTGATCTTGGGTTCTTCTGTAGTTCCAAGATTCATCTCTTGTGTCTATTCTATGAGAATAGTGGACTTTTCTTGGTGTGCCCCCACTTTGGGAAGGTTAAATTCCTCATCCTCTGGCACCTCAGAAAGGTTTTCACCAGTGGATACGTCTTTTATTTTTATTTTTGCATCTTCCGAAAGTGCCACAAAGTGGTTTTCACCAGGGGACGTTATTTTGAAATTTTCATTTTTTTGACTAAGGAATTTAACAGATTCCCCAAAGTAGGCATCAGAGTGTAGTTCAATAGAGTAACCAATCTTGTGATCTCCGATAGGTAGATGAGTACGAAGCCCCAGAAATTCACCAATAGCCTCATCATTTTCAAAGACATCAAGAACAGGAGGTCCGTGTTGGTCCCAGTCAATGAGATCTGGATAAACAAGGGATAATGAATGAGAGGAAGTGGACAGGGTGGATGAGGATGATGGTTGATCAAATGAATAGGTGATGGTATAGATGGAATTATCCTCGAAAACATCAGCGGCCGCTTCAAAAGGATCTATGAAAGTGTCTCGATTAAAGGACTCAACTGCGGGAAAAGTTTTCGCCACTTTGTCTAAGATAAACTCAACATCGGGTAACTCACGCTTGGTGGATCCAAACCCTAGCCCAGCATGCTTAGGTCGGCGATAAAATTCTAAAGGCTCTAAGATTCCTTGTTGCTGTTGCCCAAGCCGACCGTCTGTATAGCCCAACTTTTTAATGATAGGATAACCTCTGTGATAAATACTCAATGGTAATTGTCTCTATTCATCTTCATCGCTATAGAGCCATTTAGAGATGTCATCTTCAATGGTTTCTTGACTTAGTTGCCCCCAATATTTGAAGTCTTTCAACTGTGGATGAGTAATCAAGACATGATTAATCGGACGAGGTCGCCCATAGCTCTTAGGTGAAAGAGGAAGTTCATTGATATGAAACAGAGTGTACTCCCCCATGCCTCTAGCACTGATCTTAGCCTTGATCTCCGATCGGGAAGTGGATGGTGTGGATGAAGAAGACGGGGTGAGGGTGGATGGGTCAATGTATTTGGATGATGGTTGGGCAACCTCATTAGTTGGGCAATAATTTTGATGTCGATAAGGACCCTCCAGTCGTCTACAGTATTGAAATGGGCGAGGGTCTGCTTGTATGGTAATCTCACGATCATTAAATGGGAATTTTATGCATTGGTGGTATGTGGAAGGGATGGCTCTCATGGCATGAATCCAAGGACGCCCTAGGAGAATGTTATAGGGGAGATCAAGATCTAAGACCTGACATGTAGTTTCCATTGTAATAGGGCCAACCTTGATTGGGAGTTTAATTGTACCTGCTGATTTTCTTTCTTCGTCATCATAAGCTTTGATCGTAATTTGATATTTCTCATCAATGTTCTCATCAGAGTATCCCAGTTGTTTTATTAATTTGAGGGTACATAAATTCAAAGCTGATCCACCATCTATTAGGACTCATTTCACGAAATGTTGTTTGACAATAACTTCTAGATGAAGGGCTTCGTTATGGAAATGATCTGGCGAGGAGTTTTCTGGCTCTGTGAAAATGAGGCGAGGAGTGGATGTAAGAGCCCCCACCATAGCTTGGAATTGATCTACGTCAATATCACCTGGTACTCGAGATTCTATAAGGGCTTTATCCAAGATTTGTTTGTGTTGGGGGGATATTCTTAAAAGCTCTAGGATTGAGATCTGGGCAGGTGTCTTTTTCAATTGATCCAAGATATTATATTTAGGTACATTATAGGATAACATATGAGGTCTCGTGGAGTTATGGGAAGAAGTAGGAGGAGGATTTCCCTGAACAGTAATACGACCTCTTCGTGTAGTGACATCACACTCGCGAGTTCGACCTCTAACAGTTATAACATTGACATGAGGATATGAAATGTCAATACGGCCAACTACGTTGTGGTTACTATAGTCATAATGAACTTCATTGTGTGATGTGTTATCAACATTATTGGCTCTATTATTTTTTTGTCCATGTGGAGGAAATGGTTCTTGGTAGGCTTTGAGTTTCTCATTGGGAGACTTATGAGGTATTTGATCTATGTGTATCTCTCCTTGATCAATTAGATCTTGGACATAATGCTTCAGTCTCATGCATGAATTAGTAGCATGTCCATTGACGCGGTGGTATTCACAATATTGATCTTCTCGGAACCAACGGGGTTTCGGTCGACTATCATCATAAGGTTTACTAGCATCAGGAAGTTCAATCATGTTTGCTTGTTTAAGTTTCCGAAATATGGATTCAAGAGATTCTGTTAAATCTAAAAATGTGCGTGGTGGTCGCAAACCTGGAAAGGTAAATTTCTTCTGTATATGTGGTGGACGATCTCGAGGTGTATTCTGAGTTGATGAAGAATTGAGGACAAATGGTTTGTTTTGCACATGTTGAACATGTTTTGTATCAGTGATTCCATCATTCACAATATTCTTGTTTCGATTCCAATATCAGGATTTATCATTGTTTTGGTTATGGGGATCGCGATTGTAATTGTCTTTGTAAATTTTGATGAGACCTTTGTTGATAAGAGCTGTTTCAATCATCTTGCCTTTTGTCATGATTTGCTCAAATGAATCAGAGCATTGCACTTGTAAGTGAAAAGCTAGCTCTTGATTAAGATTTTGCACAAAAATTGGAACTAGTTGTTTCTCAGGAATATGACAAGGGAGTCGACTGACAATATGCCTCCATCGTTGTAGAAAAGAAGTAAGGGTTTCCCCTCCTTTTTGTTTGGTGTTATAAAGGTCTTGCATGGAGGTGTCTTGTTCAATGTTGTAGGCAAAATTTTTGACAAATTCTTCTGCTAGTTGTTCAAAAGATATAATGTTTCCTGGGAGACGTGAGAACCATTCAAGGGCTGAGCCAGCCAAACTTTTGGGAAAAAGTCTCATTAAGTATGTAGGTTCATGTCGAAATTCCATGCATGCGATACAGAATTCACGAATATGATCGCGAGGGTCACCTTTTCCTTTGTATTTGTCAAATTTTGGTATTTCAATGTTTGTAGGAAAAGGTACCATGATTAGAGATTTGTCTAATGGATCTGGGTATAGTTCTGCAAATGAGTATTTCTTTTGTCGAGCACCAATTCGATTATCAATGATTCGTTCGATTTCATCTTGAATGGGTGGAGTGGTGATTGATTGATTGCATAATTGAGTTTGGGGTGATGTTTGAGGGTGATGTTGTGACGATGATTGGGATTGTTGGACTGATTGGAGTCTCAAATTTTGTTGTAGTGATTGGGCAAGCTGTTGTTGTGATTGAGCGAGTTGTTGTTGTAGCTGAAGGATTTGGGGATCAATGGGTTTTGAGGATGAGACATTGGTAGGGTTATAATTTCGTGAAATTGAGGGTATGGAAGTGGATACCGGTTTCGGTTGAGCGTTGATGTGACGGATGTGGATAGAAGAAGTTTGAGGTATGGAAACATGAGTTGCATTGGGAATTAATTGAGATGAGGGAATGTTGGAGGTTTTCGGTATGGAAGATATAGGGCCAGATTGTGAGATCCCTACTGATGAAATAGAAGAGGTTGTGAGAGATGATCCTAATGAAGGAAATGATGAAGATGACTGAATGGGTTGAATTGTGGGGATAGATTGTGAGATTCCTAATGGTGGAATCGATGGGGGTGTAAGTGATGACTGAATAGGTTGGAGCACGGGAGGACAATAGTCGGGAGGTATCCCCAATGTGTAAGTATGTGATGAGATAGACATAGGTGTTGAAAATGATTGATGGGAAGAGAGAGATGGGATTGTAGAAATAGAAGTATCTTGTGGTCCCAAGGTAAAATTTTGTGGTGGTGTGATAGATGAGGTGGATTGGAACACGTTTGACATAGGTGTTGAAGAAGATTGGTGGAGAGAGGAAGTAGCTTGAGGTTTGGCTTTAGCTTTTTCTGCTTTTCTTTGTGTTCTTTCTCTCTCATAAATATCATCAGGGACTCTAGCTCCACAATCATAAAGGTATTGCATAAAATAATCAGGATCATGATCCATGGTGAGATGAACAAGTTGCAATGTTTCAGGATCTTGTTGAATTTGAAGTGCAATTGGATTCGTTTCAGCATAGTCATTTGTGGGTTTAGGAGTTTTGGGAGTAACTGGTTGGTCGGATACGTCATCTCGAACATCTACAGAAGTTGAAATGCCTCCAAGTGGATCATTATAAAAATGTGATGATGATCCAGTATCTTGTTGGGAAGGATTGATTTGCTCATGGATGGGCTCTTCTTCGAGGAATCTTGAGGATTGAGGTTGCCAGTTTTGAGGAGTGAAATCCATATTGTTTTTCTTGGCTTGGGCACGGGTACTAACCATGAAAATAGAGGACAATTGAAATGTTAAAAAGCTCTCAGATGGATATATATGGATGATATGAAAGACTCCAAAAGTGGGGATAAATGATATGGATCAAGATGTAGATATGATTTGTTTGATTTAAGATAGAAATAGAGTCAAAATGGTAACTCAAAGAGACTGGATGGACCTTAGGATTAGATACGGATAAGGGGCTCCTTTAAAACACTCAGGGTGATGATATGCCTAAGGAAGAAAGGAGACAAAAATGCCACCTCTACTCAAAGGAAGACAGGGCTTATTGAGTAGAAAAGATAAGATGACAAAGATACACTAACTTAAGAATTGTCAGGGCCTCTTAAGCAAATGGATCGTTATGGGATTGATTAGGAAAAGGTCTGTCTCTTAATTGGATGTTGATATATGATCAATAGGACAATGGGGGTCTACAAACTAGTGAAAAGAGATTTTGGGAATGGATATGGATGAATGATCAATCGAAAGAGCTTCTTGTGATTTAAAATGACAAGATTCCACTTGAGATGTGCTACGAGGATAAAAAGATTCTCAATTTTGAAAGTCCAGCTGATGATGTGGGAGACAAGTTATAATGGTGATGATGATTAAATATGCACACACAACAATCATATAAGACACACAACTTGATTGGTTGTTTTTTTTATGACACCTGGATGTTTTGCAAACACTTGTAAACATGCACGATCCTAGGCTAGGAAAGGACAATACTTGTTGAGTTCCCACTTGGTTTTACCTAGCCGCGCCTACTTATGGCGTATAGCTCCAGGAACTTGGGGCACGGGCTCCCCCTTACAGTGCACTCACTTCTCAGGCACACCAAGTTCTAGGTCCTAGGACGCGCAGATCCTGAGGTACCTTACTATCTCTGCCATAAGCCGTGAAAATATGGGACAGCTATCAGAGTTTCCTCCTGTATCAACAAGTAGAGGGTTTTTGGCCACTACACAAAAGGGTTCTAGTGAATATCCGGGGGACCGGCACCTTACGAGCGTCCAGCAAGCCACTAAAGGCTTTGACTAACCCTACTAGGAGTTTTAATATACACAAGGTACACCTCCTTTCGAGCTAGCACTGTACGGTAAGCGCTAATACCGGTTAGACTTGGCTTTCGCCTTATCCTCAATTTATATAGCGGGCCGGACGAAAGTCCCGCTTGGGGTCGCAAATGAGTTCTCCTTGCGGATGTGTCTCAAGAGCAGGCCCACTCTAAGGATAACAAAAGCAAGGAAGCACGTTGTTTTTGATCTCCCAGATCGCATGAAACGCAAGGAGAGAGCATACACAACGCTTTTGCCTCACACTCGCATGGGGTTCATTTTAATTCCAAATCCAAATGTGTGGGTGGTTGTACAAAATGTCAAAGGAATGCTTTTGATTCTCAAGATCGCCGAATGGCGCAAGAGAAGAGCATACGCATTCAATGACAAAATTGCAAGCCACAAGACATCGCAAACACTTGTTAATTTTAACCCTTGCTTATGATGTGATCTAATCTATAAAATAAAGACACAATGTTTCAAGATTAGATTCTTTGACAAGCGGTCCTGCAAAAAACTAATTAGTAGTTTGCAAAATAGTCTTTGACAGGCATAAAAGCTGCAATGAAAATGTTAGGACAAGACAAGTGAACCTACAAAACCAACAAAATGTTAAATGTGCTGCGAGAGAAAAACTGTTTGATGTTTGCAAAATGAAAGTCTGAATTTCAAATGATTATACCAGAAAATCTGAAATGAATTTTGAAGAACCGATTATGTTTCTGTGTAGAGCTCTGAATCACCTTTCCAACGCCTGCAAAAATGTAAAAATCTGATTAAAAACGCAAAAGTCATGCAAGTTTGTATAAAACAGCCTCCAAGGGCTAGGGATGGGCAATCTGACGGTTTGCAAATTCCTTGTTTGGTAATTTTCTGCTAGTCACAAGAAAAAAGGTTTCTCTGGTGGTTATGGTAGTTACATTTTCATTGCATGTTACCGAAAACAATATCTAAACTTTAGTTAAAACCCCTTTTTACTAAGAATAAACCCTTATTAGACAATGTTGGGTCATGCTGGATAAGACTAATCTGCAAAGCACAACGCACAACATTAGTGGATAAAACGGCAAGCAATAGAAGCGGCCATATGAGTAAAATCAAAAGCATAACCAAAAGTTAAAACAAATACCTTGCATAAGAATTCTTTTTTTATGGCGTGAGATAATTTTAACACTATAATGCTTCCATATGAACTGGTAAAAACTTGCCGTGTATTAAAGATCCAATGCTTTTGACGCCACAGAGGTATGTAACTCAAAAATGATAGATGGTTTAAGGAATATGCTGCTAGGAACTGATGAGAGATTGAATAATTGACGAGTTTAGAAAAATTAAGAGTTTAGAAACATTTTCTGGCATGGTTTCTTTGCACAGCCTGAGAGTAATTTGCCAACATTGACACACGTGATAGGTTCAAGTATTACGCTGATGAGTTTAGCAAAATTTCCCCAAGCACTATAATATTCATTATGCGCACCCAAAAAAGGTTTAGAAAATACGCCAATAGGAACAGCCAACAGTTTTTAATGTCCCAACGTCTATATAAGCCAGCAAACGAAATAGGAAATTGCTATCACGCCTCTTTTGAATAGGCTCGATTCAAAACATAATTAGCACTTACACCCATAGGAAGTTCAATATATACGCCGATAGGAACGACCAACAAGTTTAGGAAATATTCTGGCATGAATTCTGAGAGTCAACAAGTTTGAAAAATTTCTGGTATATGGTTTTTAATGGTGTGAGAACAATTTTCGGGACATTATAATGCTCACATATGATAGTGTGACGAAAAATGGAAAACATTTGGGGATTGAATTAAGGCAAATTGGAAACAGATTTTGTTGATGTTATGGGTGCCCTAGTAGTTATGCCTGCAAAATGTGGAAACAAAAACGAAGAATGGGAATTGTTTGGTAGACCGCCATGGAAGATATGTATGCAATGAGTGTAGGACATACACAAAACGGGTTTGTTGAAAGACTTTAGAAACTATCAACCAATGCAACAACCTTTACCAACATTCTACAAGTGCTCACATCATAACGGAGATTTAGAACTTCAATCCAAACATGATCGAATGAGTTTTTTTTTTTTTTTTTTTTTACCAAAGATTATAATTTCAATCAATTGTTAATGATATGCATTGATTGCAAATATACACAAAATAGCAAAATAGCTTATTGAAAGGGTTTCTTTTAACCAAATGCAAATACACGGGTGAAAGTTGAAAACTTCAAACCTTTACCAGTACCTACACCAATATGTGAGTTTTAAATCTGTTATATGGATATCTGTGGCTTCAAATGTAAGAACAAATTTCTGTAAAAGACAACAGTATCCTTTCCTGCAAACTCTCAAACCAAAACACTTGCAAACAAGTGATCAGAAGGGTTGTTCACGTCAGGTTCACCATTGTATGCAGCCAAAATATAGATTTTATTGAAAGATTTGAAAAATATTATATGCAAAACCTAAACCTATATTTAGTGCAACACAAACAATAATGATAAAAATTATTGAAATCCAAATAAAATAGATGTTACCGAATGTTAATTTATATGTGGTTGCTCTGAGTATTGCATAACTCCAATGTAAATGTTGCCGGGGGGAAATGAGAATGAGTTTTTGATTTTTATAAGGTTTGGGTAGTTAAACGGATTTTTGGTTCGGTGAACGGTAAAATGTAGTTAGGGTTATGGTAGGTGTTTTACGGGTTAGGTTAATAATAAATTAAAGTTGTTAGTTTTAATTTATTATTAACGAGAGGTTTTAGATTCCAAGTTGTAAATAATAAATTAAATTCATTGATTTGAATTTATTATTTATGGGAAAATGGTAAAAATGAAAAGGATTTAATTAATTAATTAAAATTAATTAAATCTTTAGGATTAAGAAAAATTTATGATTTAGGGATCAATTTTTTATGTCTACACCTTCTGTTTACTTTTGGAGTTACTAGTGAACAGTAAGGAATTTAGAGAGCCGTTGGACATGTAATCATATATCAGTAACCGTCTGGATCCTTCTGCACAAAACCCTCGAAGCCTGATCAAATTCTCATATTGTATGTTTCCAAGAGAACTGATTTCCGCTCGGAATTGCTTATCATCTTGTCTTGAACCTTCCAATTTCTTGACGGCCATAAGCGTACCGTCTGTTAGAGATCCTTTGAACACTGAGCCAAATCCTCCGCTCCCCAACTTAGACCTGAAATTCCTAGTTGCAATCTTCAACTCCTTGTAACTGAACATTCTAAGAAAACAGTTCGAGGAATCCGCACACCTCTCCATCGTTCGTGGCCGATAACTCCGCCACTTTAAAAATGAAAAGATACTTAAAGCAACGGTTAGAGCCAGAGCACTCACAAGACTTGTGGTTTTGAGTTTGGAGGAGTACGATTTATGAGACTTTGGAAGTGCAGATGCAGCTACTCGAATGAAGACATTCAATCTGCTTTTTGATGGAGAGTTGTGAATGTTTAGCAAATCTCTGGACCAGATTTGGCAGGGCCCTGAAGGCGAATTGAAAGTAAACGCAGTGCACGAACAGTTGCGGAGGCAGGCTTTTTGACAATCTTTCTTTGTGAGTGCCGGGTATGAGAAAGCTGAATCACCAGGCAACGTTACACCAGGTTCGATGAATTCGTCAGTGCTACCATTTTTGACACCGGAGTTTAACGGGTTCTGCCGAACACAGCCACTGGACCACCACTCTTGCGATTCCCATGTGCGATTGTCTGTTGGAGTGAAGCCTTCCACGCAGCTGCAGAACTGAAGATTGTAAGGGTTGCAGCTTCCGTAAGCGCCACAGAGACCATATACAGCGCATTGATCTGTCAGCCGAAACAACCGCATGACCCATTTGGTGTCATCAAACGAAGAATATACTTGTACTGCACCGGACCTAAGTTGGATAAAAAGTGTGATCACTTGCAGCATTTTATAACTGATATAGGAACCAGAGCTAGTACTTTCAAAGCTGAGATTGTAGTACTCTCCGTTTATCATTTCTGGAATTCCACTGAAAATTTTGCCGTCCCAAGTTCCGCTCTCCCAATACCGAACAGAATTATTCCATGTTAGCACGAATTGTTTCGCCCCAGATGGATCCAACTGAAGAAAGAAAAGCCCAGGAGCGGGATCCCATGAGTGTTTCCAAGAGACTAGCTTTTTCTGTCCACCGAACCTCATCCCGGGCATCAAGGTAGCTCCAGGATAGTCGAAACTCTGCCAAACAATGACAGATTTATTGTCAGTGCTTAGCATTAAAAAATTACCAGAATCTAATACCACAGCCCGCGAGGCCTTGTTCGATATGTTGACCGACCAAAGAGATGTGCCCTGTGCATCAAACAGTGCCAGATTACCTTCTTTTGACAACTTCAAAACGCCAGGCCTGTTTTTCGCCGGACTCTCCCTATTAGCCACCCAAACGATCACCTTCTCTTGTGTTTTGGCATCTCGTGGTATTTTGGCATACCAGATGCCAATATACCAGTTATTGCTTCCATTTGGGCAGAAAAATCCCAATGCAAACGTCCCATTCTTTGAAGTTATTGTCTGATTTCCAACAAGCGAGGCACCCGAGGAAAGAGAATCTCCCCTACCAGCAGCTAACCCGGCACAGTTGTAAGTTATAATTAGTACAGTTGCAGCAAAGATCATATATCCTGGTAGATCGTTTATTCCCATTTCCGTATTATTGGTCTTCATATTTTTTGAGTTGATCAGAAAATATAGTGGAAGTACAGCGCTACATTTTAACTCAAGGAAAATCAGACATCGTTTTCATGAGTGCTAACAGAGCACTAAACGGTTGTTCTTAACGTGTGTGCCGGGTGTCAAAAGTCTTTTGTTCTTAACGTGTGTGCCAGTGTCAAAGTCCCAGATCAAAAAGTCTTAAAACTAGCAATTGCATCATGAAGGTTCAATGGGACTACCTGTAATTTTGAGAAAAAATTCTGAAAACTGTAAGAGAATAATTTTGTTTGAAGTATTTAGAAAAAAATGTGCAAGATACGTTAAATTATGATAGTGTTGGTATTGTTAAAAATAACACATGAAGGGTTTCTTGGTTTCCTCTATTATGATAAACTAATTCTATATATTTTGTAATGATGAGAACGAAATAGAGTTTTAGGAATATTGTGTTTGAATTGTTTGCTGCTTTCATAAGATAACATATTATTTTGCATGTGTCTATATGGTTAGAATAGGGATGCAAAGGAGATGCATAGATCAAACACAATGTCAATTGTTGCTATATTGATTGTGAGATCTTGTACTTTATGGATTATGAGTGCCCAAGTCGTTTTTAGGGGATTTATTGTTGACAACCATTAGTGACTAGAACAACTGGATGAACAGTGGGTAGACGTCCTTATGTTTCTCCTATTGCATGCATTATACTTTCTTTGACAAATGTATTATTGTACAATGAAATATGATTTTGCATGGTACAAGATTTTTTCTTGCATTTTGCTCTTGAATAAATAAAACAAGCTATTCAGACAAATTTAAGGCATTTAATGAATCAAGTTTGAAAGGGAGCTTAAATCCATCATTAAATTTGTAGAATTTTAATCATAACAAATGCAGGGTAAATCAAATCAAATCAAATTTGATAGTTGACATTACCTATTGGATAAAAGTTTCATAAAATTTTCGTGATGGTTATTATTAAGTATTGCCTTCAGATATTAGAACAACTTATCACACATGGTTAAGAGACTAGAATTTCTTACTGATTTATTTTTTTCGATTCATGTCTACAAAGAAAAATAAAGTACATATTGTCGGATGTATTGATTATTGGAATAGCTATTTGATTTGAAACCAAGGCTCTAAATTTCAAATTAAAACTAAGCATAAATTCAAAACTATAAACATTTATTATATAAATTTAAATATAACCTATTAACAAAATTTATAATTTTTACTAGTTTTAGAGACTATTTTTAGACATATATTCAACTATACTTCATTGGTTACAAAAAAAATCATAAATGCATCATTCACCATCAAATTCAATCTTTTGACAATACATTCTAGATCAATGAACTATGAGAGTCACTGATTGAATCAAGCCACCATGATCGCCTATAAAACCAAGGATTTATCTTCTACAAGAGAAAAATGCAAAGAAGTTGAATTTGTACAATAAGAATGCAATATTGAAATTGGATTAATTAATAACATATGAGATCTTGCTTTGATATTGCAAGATAAGAAAGCCCTAATTGCTTTAAAAAACCCTAAGTAAACTTAATAAAGTGTAATTAAATATTTGATTACACCAACACCTGTTGGCTAAATCATAGATAACTACACTTGCTCAATAATATCAAAACACATAATGATATATTAATTTCTGGATGGTCTTACATTCATCTCAAAATAGCTTTTATAAATCCCTTTCAAATATAACTTCTCAAACCACCATACGGGAATAACTCCCAACTAACTACTAACTAACAACTAATATTTATCTATATCTAACTATAAACTAACTATGTAAACCTTAATATTATTCTAACACCCCCCTTTAAGGTTTACATGTAATAAAACTAACATTCCCCCCTTTATTTCATTGTTCCTGCAATAGTACCAAGGGACCCCCCTGAATGCTAACATACTCAACAAAGCTGATTACATAATATGAATACAAATTTTATAGAAGATCTTCTCCCAAAGAACAAATCCTGAACCAAGCAGGGCTCCATCATGCTATCTCATCTACCCTCAGAAAGGCGTATCTTCAAGCTATGTTCTTGAGCTCTTTAGTCCCAAACTCTCAAATCACAGAGTCTTGAATTATTCAACAACAGTCCCTAAGAGATACAACAGATCTCTATCATTGTCTAGTGACCACAAAACGATATAATTCTTGATCATATACTTTGAAGCTCACTGGACAACAATCCATATTGAGCTCAACACTAAATCCTAAACCTGTCTCCAAAACAAAATCTTCACAAAACATACATTCTTCAAATCCGTTAACATCAACAAAGAAAAGCAAAACAACCAAAACTAAAAATGTTTCCCATACAAAGGATCATCTCAAAGTGAGAAGCTAACTTGAGATGATAGAAAATCCTCCATCCTCCGATGCCACCAACCTCCAATATTACCCTTTTACACTTTAACCAACTGATGTCTTGAATGAGTCTTTGGAGGCTTCATCAGGAATAGAAAAGATGGCCCTGAAAGCATAAGCTATCTTTGACATATGTGCATTCATGATGATAATGTCAATTTGATCCAATGATAGATCCATACACTAATCAACCTTATATCTCCAAGATATTATTAAACATTCATCAAATTAAGCCTTCAACAATTTTTACCTTATTACTCTAAATAAAAATAAAAACTCTAGAATTTCACCACCTCCGCTATATTTGACCATAACAAAATTATCACACTTTCTCAAGATTTAAGATCCCTCTTTGAATTTCTGACCACCACTTTCAAATATTCAAGTGCCACTTCAAAATAGAAACCAAAAGAAACTTTTTCATACCTTATACCTTCACAAACTACTATTTAGATATAATTAAGGTGTAAATGATTAAAATAACTTGCATTTGAATCTGATGCAATATTGAAATGGTGAGCACAAATATAGGAGACAAGTAATCAAACCATGATGCACAGCAAAATAACATAAAATAATATATTGATGATTTCTTGGGATGATTTTTACATTGCATTACATTGGCTTTTTAAAGCCTTGTTATTCCCATATATAACTTCTTACGGGAAAGTACCTTCCCAAAAACTAACCAACTAATTATTTACTTATATTTATTTAATTAACAATGTAATACTACTATTATGCCAACATTCCCCCCTTATTACATTATTCCTACAATAGTACCAAGGGACCCCCCTGAATGCTAAAAAACTCAACAAAGCTAATTATATAATATGAATACATATTTTGTAGAAGATCATCCCCCAAAGAACAAATCCTAAACCAAGCGAGGCTCCATCATGCTATCTCGTCTACCCTTGGAAAGGTGTAGCTTCAAGCTGTGTTCTTATGGTTTTTAGTCCCAAGCTCTCAAATCACAGAGTCTTGAATTATTCAACAATGGACCCTAAGAGATACGACAGATCTCTGCTATGTTGTCTAGTGACCACGAAAGGGTATAATTCAAAATCATATACTCTTTGAAGCTTGCTGGACAACAATCCATATTGAGCTCAACACCAAATCTCAAACTTGTCTCCAAAATAAAATCTTCACAAAACATACATTCCTCAAATTTGTCAGCTCTATCAGTATCAACAAAGAAAAAAACAAAACAACCAAAACCAAAAATGCTTCTCATGCAAAGCATCATCTCAAAGCGAGAAACTAACTTGAGATGATGGAAAATCCTCCATCCTCCGATAACGCCTGCCTCCAATATGACCTTGTTACGCTTTATCCGTTCAATGTCATATTAATCTTTTTGATAACACAAATATGTGAGTCTTTGAAGGCCCCTTTATGTATAATAAAGATGGCACTGAAAGTCCATGCATAAGTAAATATGATTAAAAAATCCATTTTAAGGTATTGATAATCAATCAAAGTGAAATAAGATGACAAGAGCCTAGCCATAATCACATTTTGAACTCATGACCTTTTGCAATCACCACTCAAAACTTTCACCAGTTTCACCAACTCATCTATTTACCATACTTGATTTTCCCAAATGTTGAATGCCTTTATTAATTTTTACCTTATACCTTCACACTTCCAAATTCCTTATATACTTTAAAATTTACTTAATACTTATGTCTCCCTTTTTTCTTACAAACTTCACTCTTTCTTTTTAGTTAAATATCTTTATTTGGAGTTTAAAACATAAGCTCCCCCCTCCTTTTTTTTAATGTGCCCGCTTTAAAAGTAAACCTATTCTTTAAAAAAATAATTGCAACTTAAAATGATTCTGAACTTACGCAGCACAAGAGCCCACAAACCATTACTCTTTGAATGTTTGATCTATAGAACAACATCATTTGGATGTGATTTTGCCACTATGCAGAAATTTGGACACCATTTTATGAATTTCATGAATTTTTCTTCTTCATAGTTTAATCTCTCTTCCACATTTCTGTATGGCTCCCTCAACAGTATTCAAACAACCTCTTTCTTGCAGCAAATACCATTGAAGAGATGGCTCTCACAGTATCTTAAACACCCAATAGTAGTTTAAATGCCCAGCAGTAGTGTAAATGTCCAACATAAGAGTTTAGACACACAACAAGAAATTGCATAAACATTTGATTGCAACATTAAATATCAAACAGATGCCTCCTTTTCTACATGCATGGAATTATCATTTTCTTCAAAATAGGAATTTCATTGCCTCACCCAATATCCTTATTCAAACAACGAACTTCTTAAGCCAATACAAACTTGATAAATTTATTCATTGCAGATTTATATGGCACAGAACCATGCAAATGCAGTCCAACAAATAAACAATACTTATTCTATCTTCCAAAGACTAGTAACTGCTCTGATACCATATTGAAATGTTGAGCACAAATATAGAGACAACTAGTCAAACCATGGTGCACAACAAAATAACATAAAATAATATATTGATGATTTCTTGGGATGATTTTTACATTGCATTACATTGGCTTTTTAAAGCCTTGTTATTCCCGTATATAACTTCTTACGGGAAAGTAACTTCCCAAAAACTAACCAACTAATTATTTACTTATATTTATTTAACTAACAATGTAATACTACTATCATGCCAACATGCAATTCCATGACATCAAACTCTTGAAAAAAGAAATTAACCTCTAATTTCTGCCAAAGAAAAAACCAAAATAATCACACTGGACTGAAAGTTTTGCCAACTATTGAGGACGTAAGCTGATCGAATCCTACCGATGATTGGAACAAATCAAATTGAAAGCTGATAAAACTTGTAATCCTCCCTTTTCCAAATGTTCCATGCTAGAACCCTAATTTCTCTCATCCATCCGCCACAAACCACTAATGCCTTCAATACCAATGCAAACCAGAAGCAAGATGAGGGAAACTTAAAACTAGATGAAAAGATGGCCAAATCTCCATGGTTCTCAAATGCTACCAGGAAGATTTAGATTTTAACGCTATCATTTAATGCCTAGAAAAATATCCACGCGTAGGTGTATCTTCATTTTTACGACACAAGCATTTTTTCTTCTTCAAACACACAAACACACATAAATCTTCAATGCACAATAATGCTTCTATTAATAGAAACAAACATGCATTCCTCAGCACCAGAGAAAAACTAAATTGCAAGGAAAGATTAGGTATCTAACAATGCCATTTTACAAGCATAGAAATGATTTTTGGCCATTTTACAAGCACATAAGTGATTTTTACTCTGATACCAAATGTTGGCTAAATCATAGATAACTACACTTGCTCAATAATATCAAAACACATAATGATATATTAATTTCTGGATGGTCATACATTCATCTCAAAATGGTTTTTATAAAGCACTTTCAAATATAACTTCTCAAACCACCATATGGGAACAGCTCCCAACTAACTACTAACTAACAACTAATATTTATTTATATCTAACTATATTTACTAACTATGTAAACTTTTATATTATTCTAACAACACCTCCCTTAAGTGCAACTTAGGGAGAGTGAAAAAATCTAAATAATGTAATGACAATGATGGGTCCCAGCTACAAGGCCATGTTAGGTACCCATGTACAAATAGTTTCTCACAAATGGAGAAAAGGAGAAAAACTCAATGGGAGAAAACTCCTCTCCAAAAGAGAGAAAATAGAAAATAAGTGATGGAAGAAGGACTCAATACTAAGACCCCCAAGGAGTAAATCCATCATGAAGATATAATCAATAAACATATACAACCCCCCATAAGAGAGGATGTAAAGAGAAGGTCTAGTGACCCTATAGAAATGAGAAGGATGGAACCCCATGCAAGGAAATGCTCCATCACAAAATAGAGATGAGAATAGAGTCCATGCAGCCACTCCTCAGGATGATGCCTGCATTACTGGTAGATGCTCAACAAAGAATTAAAAGGAAGACCCATGAACATTGAACGATATTCCTCCCCTTGGGAAGAAATACAACTGCAAATGTGTGCATATTGTCTTCACATTCCAGATAGGAAAATATAGGAAGAAGGATGAATATCTCTAAACTCTGCACATAATCCAAAGACAACAATGAATCTCCTAAAAACCACTCAAAGGTTTCCAATCCACTGCCAAACTGTGACCAAAGAAGAGGAGTATAAAGAACAATCTCTAAAGAATATGATGGTGATGCAACTCCATCAAAGCTATCATCAAATAGAAGACAAATGTCCTCAATGTGGTCCTCCAAATCTATAATGTGGGACTCTACAAACATAAATGATATAGCTGGTAGAAATACATCCCAATGAGCTATCTATGGAAGACTGTTAATGTATTGCTTAAGGAATCATTGGAAGCTCTCAAAGAAGTAACCCTGGACTTAGATGTAGCTACATGTGATGAAGATATGATCTTGATAGGAGGAGAATAAGAAGCAAGTGAAGTCTATATGTCATCTAAACTATCAAGACCTGCCAAATATGCAAGCTCCTTTATTGTATCATCATCAAAGGGTATGTGATCTGCATCATCAAGGGGGATGTGGCAATCCATAGTAGGATAATCTAGGAATGGAGAGATATATGGGTCTCCATAGATCTCCCAAATGCTAGTCCAAAGAGTGTGTGGGCACTCAATATGTGAGATAGAACACATAGTGTCAAAGTCAACACTAGAAGCAATCAATCCTACAACATGATCAATATTACTTCCCCATGCATATTTCCTCCTAGGTGTAGGTAGTTTAGGTATGAGTCCATAAAGATATAAGGAAAAATATTAAGCCACCTGAGATGTGTCAAGATGCCCTTTCACCAAGGCTCATAATTATCCTCATCCATTGTTACCATAGAAGAGTGAATAGCAAAACCCACTCTATCTCCTCAAATAATAAAATCAAAGGTCAACAATTTGCATACTAATGAATATCGATGAATGAATCCCACCAAAATAAACAAAACTTCTCCATGTGCCAAGATGTCTAGCATATCAAACAGAAGCCATAAAATAGACAAACTGGATAAAGATTACCTAGGGCTATGTCTGAAAAAAGTACATGGATGTCTGCGTAGATCTCCTCAATACCTTTTTGATGCTACAAGAATCACAAAAATCAGAGATTGTGGCAAAAAGTTATGAGATCGGAAGCCAAAAAGGGTATCTGAACTTCAAACAACAATAAAATGTAGCAGCAAAAATATCTAAAAAAAATTTGTACCGCTAGATTGTGCTCAAGACCAACTTTTTGATGCCTATTTGTTTTAAAAAATCTGATTTTGTATGCGTGATTTATGCAAAGAAAATGAACTAACTTCGTAGGGAAAAAAATGGTATAAGCCCCTGGTCATATTGGTGACTGGATGTATGGTGTTGGAGGCTATGCACTAAAAGCAAGGCTAGCACATGCAATACTAGCGCATATTATTAAAGATTTTTTAATTAAAAAAAGGAAAAAAATATATGGGTGTGGGGAGTGAAGCCACCCCACACATCCCTTAAAAGGGGTTTGTAGCCCCAAAAAGGGCCTGTGGGTCCCTTAAGGGATTGCAACCCCAAGGGTAGCACGGGACCTTAGGGACTATAGGTATGCAACTTGTAGGTACGGGTGCCTACACTGCATAGGTATCACAGTACCTTATAAAAGTTTTCAAACATCTTTTTTATTTTTCAACTTTTTTAAAAAATAAGAAAACTTACAACAATTTTTTTTAATATGATTTTCTTGGAAAAAAACTTTCAATGCAGGGAAAAAAATTATAATAAATTATTTTTAAAAAACTTATAATAAATATGAAAAATGCTACGCTTCTAATTTTTCATTACCCCAAAGGAAATCCTTATTCTATGTAGATTTTAAAGATAATTGCCACAAATATTTGAATTTTTTTTGTTCTAATTTGATAAGGTTTCAATAAAATCAACATGCAATTAAATTGGAATTTCTTTAGTAATAGAATTTTTCTTATCAATTATTTTTAGGAGAGAAACGCCAAAACTTAGTATGTTTTAAACATTAAACTCTCCTATAAATTTTTTTGGCTTGCTCAAAACAAATTTACATATTTAGTCAAAGTGCATTTTAGAAAACCTAAAACATTCCCAAGTAAAATTTATTAGGCCACATTTTTGGAATAAAATTTGTATCTAGTCAATGTATTTTAGAAAATCTAAAACATTTTCAAGTCACATTTTAGGGTAAAAGTTATATCATAGCCAAAAATTACCCACATGAAATTCCAATGTTTTGGTATGGCATGCTTTAGAAGAATGTAGTAACTCTAAATCAATCTACTTACAATTAATCAATACAACATAAAAAGATTGGTAGATATCCAAGGTTGTTGCTACACAATGGTTAAAAATGGCTTCTTTATTGGCAATAATGCCTCTAGTACTTGTAGGTGGACACTAGACCTAAATTTTTTTTGAGCAAATGTAGTGCTTTAAATGTGATTAAAAATAAATTTTCTACTTCATATTAAAAGAATGCAACTTAAATAATGAATCTTTCTCTTCAATAAGAAATATTATTACTTTGTATCTTAGTAAATGATAAGAAAAAGGTATAAGATATCTTAGGGAAACATCTAATGGGCTATTTGAAGTCTTTAAAATATACAAATCAAATACCACACAATCTACAAAGCTAATTTTTTTTTGGAACCTACCTACATGCCAAGAAATTCAATCAATCTACTCACTATGTAAAATTCAAATGAAATGATAAGACTTCACATATTAATATGTGTTATGTTTAGGAAAAACAAATTTTATATTATAATTTTTTTAAGAAAAATATGGAACATGAAATCCTTATTTTTCTATTCTATGGGATTTATAAAACAACCTTGATTGTAGTATTAGGATCATTTTTTTTTTATCAAACTGACCTATTCTTGACATCACCTTAGAAATATTACCAATAATATTACAAAATAAATGCCATTAAAAAGAAAGATAATAAAATGAAAAGACATAACTAATATTATATTGCACAAAGTTACATTAAAATCATTACTGACAAAAAAAAAAAGCCCTCTTAAATTCAACTCAAATAGTTATAACACTACTTTACCATCCATTCAAAAGGCATTTGTGTGATACAGTCTTCCTAAAATAACCCCTCAAGAATGCTTTGTCCTTCCACTTCTCTGCAGTCACTATCTCGTCTAATAATTAAATCTATAGTTTAGAATTTCCTTAAAAATTCTCGTGATCTCCAATGACATAAACGATGAAAGACGTGGTCGAAGCAATAACTGAACGTAATGCTATTGCATATTAATCATTTCGCTTGTAAATTTCAACGAAAGGGGAGAAAGAAGTTCTTTAAAATTGGTTGACAGTGATATCTCACCATTAACGAGCATTCGCACATATTAAAAGCATATAAAGATTCCTTTTAAATGATTTCGTTGCCATCCAAAGTTGAATAGGCGCAATGGCCGGCCTTAGTACCATTTCCTGTTAAACATATTTTATGGGACTGTCTACATGCACCGCAAGCTCCATTTGAATGCACTGCAAGCCCTCTCAAATGAATCTGCACCATACACGAAGAGACTGTGGTGCGACCCTGCGGGTATATTATGAATATTTTTTATGATACGATGGACTTGACGGTGGGGTGGAATGAATCTGTCTATTGTGTAAAGAATAGAAAACAGATTCTTATACAATCATCATCAAAAGCTAGGGTTGACAATGCTTGCTATTTGACCTTGTGAGAGAGTGTAGGCTACAAGTTGGCAAGGGTATTTGACGGGTTCGTTGTATATTGTTTTATTTTCTTCTATTTAGTTAATGATTTTATTATATATTATGTATTTAGGATAGGGTAACATTGTTTAGGTAGGTATCTATTTAGGTAGATTGCATTTGCATCATAGAGTGTGTTCTTTTGTAGTTTGGTGGAGATATTGTGCACGCGTAGCTACATTTTTCATTATTTCAAATTGGTTGTATATTCACATCTCCTTGTGGTGTGTCTTATAATGGCAAGTGCATGAAAATAAGAGGCCAAAAGGGGGTCAAAAGTGGCCACTATTTTTCTAAAATAATACAATTTGAGCTTCAATGAGTAATTTTACATACCTGTGCTCAAAATTTGATGATGTAATATGAACAAAAATACTAGTTATAGAATCAAGTTTCTAAATTATTAATCTTTTTAAAAAATTGCAAAGATTGAGGGTCCTATTTTTTACCCAAAAATACAATATATGGTCATATGTGCTCCTACTCTCACCATCCCCCTACCCCGATTTTTTAAGTTCTAAATATTTTGCAAATTCATTTGGCGGAATGTTAGCTAAGATCATGCATTAATACAAGTGTTTTTTCCTAATTTTAATTATGTACCTTTTTTTACTAATTTTCAAATTGGACACATCTAAAAAATGGAAAACTAAGTATGCTCCAAACCCTCCTCCCAAATTTTGAAAAAATAATTGATCATCAAAACTTTTTTTTTTCTAATTTGCATGGAATGAAATGTAGAATGTGAAGATGTAATTTTTCAAATTTGTTTGAGTTGATAAAAAATTATGTGAAAAACAATACATGCATTTTTAGGAAAAAAAAGAAGACACTACTATAGTTACTTATAGATCAAGACATTAATATATCCAAATTTTAAAAAAAGGTATGGTTAGAAAGCTAATCTTACAAAGATTTATGTTGTAGTGGTCTCTTTATGGAATTTTCTCCTAAAATATGTGAACCTGATGGAGAGCACACTCAATGTCTACTTGTCTTTTATATATGCCTTTTTAAAACAGATTTTTGACACCAAAATTGAATGAACAACCCTTATGATTGGTAAATTCAAAATTATTCCAAGCCTAAGGGTGACATTTGATTGGTCAAAATTGAAATGTGTGAGTGTTATAATGTGCACACATAGTTATCAGAATAGAGTTGTGTCACTTCCATTAGGTTGAAAACCTGAAAGGGTAACCCAATGGAGACCAATAGAAAAAAAATTGCAAGGGAATCAAAGGCTAGTAGCACATAGGTACACCCTTGAAGTAGGTCTTAGATGATCAAAGTCATCACAAACTAGATGTGGCAATTATAATAAACCTACACCAAAGATAAAGAGACACAAGGAGAAGGGACATGCCTCTAAATGTGATAATGTACATATATTTAACACATGTATAGAACAAAAGAGAATCATGATAGAGGTATATAACATGATATATAAATATATAGCATAATAAAGAGTGATATGAATGTATAGTGAGAGATTGTAATAGATATATGAGAAATGATTGAAGATCATTGTGTGAGCGATAGATATATGTTGGTGTATTGATGTTTGTAAATTATAAAATATTATAATGAATATATGATGGTTTTTGTTATAAGTTATGTTACTAGAATAAGTGTATGTATAATTTTATTTAATTAATTTGTATTCTATTACACTTCTTTGTAATTTCGACTACACTAGTTCCAATCCTCCTCTTGCCCCTTTACACTAGGGTATAAAATACAACTTTGAAGAGAATAGGCTTAGATCATAGGTATATACTTCATCTTAAATTAATAGTTTGGTTCCACTGCTAGGAGGTCTTGGTAAGATGACATAACTCAAAGTCCAAGAATTTTATGATAAAAAAAGATTTGACAACAAAATATTACATATAGAAAGGGAATATATTTGATGTTTAATGGTAATATACACTAGGTCCTATCTTTTGAGAGGGGTTAGGCACATAAGAGATGATGAATGGAAAGAAGGGATTCTCAAGAGATGTGATTACTAAAGGTAGGTCTTTATTGAGCCATTAAGGAGGAATCTCATTATCTACAAAATCAGTCAAAGGAGTTGTATGGTCTTCAAGTGTGGTTGGGGAATTAATATATTGAAAAACCCTCTCTTTATGCATAGGAATTCTAAGTATTTCCCTCACTAGTATTATTACTTTCATTTTACACAAAGTAAGATCCATGTTAATGGGGACATACTTAGGCAAGGGAGTGGATAGAGGCATAGTTGTTGCATGAGTATCAGTGATAAAAGGAATTACCTATCCGTTAGTAGTGACATCCTTTCCATCACTAACGTTTCAATTTTCCGTAGTTGTATTATATCCTTCGTGTGAAATTTTCTTTGCCTAATTTGGTTTGTCATTTGCTTCTATAACCTAAGGATTTTCAACATTGCTTGTTAGCATACCTACAATTTTATTCTTTGGAACATACTTCTTCTACATAGGGTTCTCAAGAATAGATTATCTTTTCTTTTATGCTAGATTTTCCATAGTCTTGTTCACATTATTTTCTATATTCTTTTATCTATAGGTGTAATCAAAACATTTGGCATAATTGTAGGTCCAATCTCCTTTCTAACATTCACATGCCCATCTCTAAGTTGATACTCACTTTGCACCTACATGGAAGTTGCATAAATAAGATCCTTAATGTCTTCATTTGAAGGCTCAGGGTAAAAGCAAGAAGTTGGGTCCACTTCTTGTGGAAGTGTCATGGGTAGAAAAATCTTGAAAAAAATACATACATGCTTAGGAACAGGAACCTAAACCTAAACTCCCACCCATATAAAATGGGTACCCATTTTGGTGAACATGCTCTCATTCCTAAATGGGTACTTGTTTAAGAATGTGTACCCATTAGTAATGAGTACTTGTTCATGAATGCATACTCATTTTGAAAAGATAAAATTGGGACGACAATGGATATAACTAAAATGGGTAGCTGTTTGTTTTTAGAATGTGTTCCCATTATTTCTTAGAATAGGTACATGTTTTAGAGTGGGTACATGTTCAAAACAAATTCAAATTTGAAACCCACAGTTTTGCTTTGGTTTCAGGCTTAGATACCCAACCTTTAGCCTTGGAAATGCAAATACAATGACATGTTAATAGAAGGAGAAAAAAATGACTTTATCAATATGGATGATGACATTTTTTTTCAAAAAGGATGGACTTAATTAAAACTTATTATAGATGACAATGTCTAGTTTTCAAATATGTAATTTTTTTTACTATTGGACATATTTTTCTATTTATTAATTAAGTGTTAAACAATGTGACTCATAAACATGAAATGACATATATTACTATTTTTAATAACTTTTGATTTTGAATGTTTTTGCAAAAGAAAATAATGTATGAATAATCTAGACATCATTCTATGCTTGATGAATTTTTTTATGTTACAATTAGTTTAGCTCAAATTATATTGGTTACAATACATGAGGGGTTTTAAAAAACATAGATTACAACTAGTAAAAAAATAATTACATAAAATTAGTTATCAAATAATTACAGAAAAATATGCTGACCAAACTTCAACATCATATGCATGCATCTTTCCACAAAATGAATTAGAAAAATGCTTTAATTTAGGTCAAATTATGTTGGTCGTATACATGCATGTTTTGGCCCAAAACATATGGCTTTAAAAAGTGATTTTTTTCTACATCGTATAAAAAAACAAATATTATCATCTCAATATTAGAATAAACTAAATATTTGAAAACTAGAATAAAATCCTATATTTCATATATTTACATCATTTTTTTAAAATCCTACATTTATATTTTTACATCATATTAATATTCTATGTGTAGGTGCTTCAAACTTTTACTCCAACTATGACAAACTTTGATATTCAGGAAAACAACTTCCACTTTTTGGCCAAAATGTCTAGACCCAACTTCTTGCACCTACCCCTTATCTCTCTTGTCTCTTTCCTACATGAGTTCCTTGAGGTGCTTGAAATCATGGCCTAGAAATTCATACTAGAAATGATAACTTTCATGATCACATTGAAAGAATCCATCATCTTCATAGGCATCAAGCTAGTCTACATCAACATCTTCATAATATTCATGGGAACTATATTCATTGGGGAATTCTTTTCCTTCAAAAGTGTAATTGTAACAACACAATTTTCTAAGTTGTGAGGCAAATAGCACACATCACACCATGATGATTCATCTTGGACATTAACATGATGCTTCCTCAAAGGACCAGGAGTATCTTTATCCTGCTGCCTTGCATTTCCTTACCTAGGAACCACTTGTTTATCATTATGTCCTCATCTTTTATGCCAATTAGTATTGTAATGCCTACTATGCAACCTTTTCCCTTCATTCAAAGCAAGTTTCAGCATTATTAGAAGGTAACCCCTTCTCATTTCATGCAACCCTATAGGATAGTTCTTTCATTGCTCCCATTATCTTATCAAGATTGTCTTTAGTTGCGAGAGGTTTACTTGAAGTGCCAACATCTAGCCTTAAGATCTCAAAATAAACTCTTTTGACATGCTTATTAGATGCTCTTATATTTCTTTCTATGTTGATTTCCATGGTATAAGTTTCTCTCAGAGTTTGGGGATTTGGTCACTGAGGTAATATACAAATTTAACATCAAATGCTCCACAATAGAAAGCCAAGCACATCGATTCATTTGGTCTCAATTTGGGAGGAACACTCCTCATGATCAAGTGACAAATATACTATTGAACTTAGCAGTAGTCTCATTCACACCCTTTTTGATAGATATTAACTCATGAATGAATTGCAAACTTAGGATCAATCATGTTCCCATACCGCAATCTATAAACTCTAGTGACTTATTCCCATGAGTATATGCTATTATCTAGCAGGACTCTATACCATCCTTTTGCACTCTCTTCTAAATAATGGACAAATAACTTCATCATGACATGTTCATCTTCAATTTCATACTCATTAGTTACATTGATGAAGTACCTAAGGTTTTCTTCCCTAGTAACAACATTGTTACCATTAATTTTTTTAATTTTGCCTCTAATTTCATTGGGGATCTCATTGGGATATTAGGAATGCCATAGAATTCTATATACTTATATATTTCCATTCCTAAGGACAATCTAGGTGGAGGAAATGCTTGAGCTTATATCTCATGGTGGGCTCTCATATATGGTTGATTGTGTAGCTATTGATTACACTATTGATAAATACTATTGGCTGGTTAGGAATATTATGAGCATGGGGCTAGTTTTTCTATTGGGCATTCTGGACAAGCTTAGATTTCTACAAATCAATTTAGTCTTGAAGTTCTAGCTATCTTTGAATAAGCTGATCAATCAAATCTTATCTGTGATCAATTTATCTATCCCTAAGCTCATTTTCTAGCTATATTGTTGCATTAACATCATGGAATTTAAGGTCTTGTTAAGGTTTAGTTCTATGTAAAGATGTATGAGAGTTAGGGTGTGTGGCTATTCTTGAGGTTATCACACATGGATGAGTGGATACATTCATTCCTTCTACATATGTCTCATGGGATATATTTCTATTTCTTCCACTTATATTCATTGTATCTCTTAGCTATGCACTAGATTTATGTCTACAGTTTCTTTTACTAGAGCTTCTATTCATTTTATAACTTGGGTCATCTAAAGTATATGGAATATCTCTCAAATCAAGCATACTTTGTCTAGAAGAAGGAGCACCATGATCTCTTTGAGTAGAAGGTCCAATGGACATACCTTTGTTTCGATCTTTCTAGGTAGTATGATTTCTTCTAGCTTGTGTTGTAACTTGTTTAGGGTCTTGGAAATCCTTTGGTTGTCTTCCTCTTTCCATTTTTAGTTATTCACTTTATTCTCCTAACATGTTCAATTTGAATAGATTTGCTACTCTTCACTTAGGAAGATAAGATTTTTTTTATCACTAGAGGTCTTAAGGATAGTAACCAAGAACGTAATCTCCCTAGTCATGGCACCAATTTATTGGTGCTTAATGTTCATATTCATCAAATCCCTAAAGCCTAGCTATGATAGAGTTTCACCAATGTCAAACTCAAGATAAACACCTTCAACTTATCATTGGGATGAGGCAACAATGGACTAATTTTGATAAGGTGGGTAATACCTTCTTCTTTAAGCTCTGCTAGACTAGGGGTGTATTCCCTAAGGTGTATGAGGACACAAATAGATAACATGAAACTAAAACTTGAAAAAAACCATACCCCTTACACAAGAAACTCCTATTTTGTTGTCACTAAGCACCTATTTGTATGTTAGTTTGAAATATATAAGGATCTAACACCTTTAGGAAAAAAATAAACTATAATGTGGAGAGTCTAAAAATAATGTTTTAATAGCCCCTAGTGAACTCCACACATCTAAACATGGGAGTAAAAGGAACAAACAACATAAGATAGAGACAAAGATTTAATTTTGTTATATTATGGTGTGTTTAAGGGAATATGAGTTTGAACATGCAACAAATTAGTGTCTTTATCTAGTGAGAGCAACATAGTCTAAGTTATCAACCAAAGGAGACACCAGTGTAATCCACACTATGATACTTTAATCAAGATACCAAAAATGACTATAATCATAGACTCGACACATACGTCGGGCTCTATGCATATAACTAGATAGATACATGAAATTGCATAACATATATAACTGATCATACCTTAATAATCCACAAACAAACCCTTCATTTTCTTACATAGTATCTTGAAAAGACACCTTACAAAATATTTACAAGGAATTTTAGGGTCTTCCAATTAACCATCTAGTTAAGAATAATACTCAAATCAGCAAATGTGATTAAGTGATTTGCCAAATAACTAAATAATTCATACAATGTTAATGGAGACACTTAGTAAAATGCCAAATTACACATTTAGTTCATTATTTTTAGATTACAATGCCTTATCATAGCCTTTGGGAGAAAACCCAAGAAAATTACAATTAAAATTTATTAAGATCAATTGCTAGAAGAAAATCCTAATGGTTTATGCATGTTCTCTATTTTCCTTCATCTCTAGTCTACAACCTATTTTACATATCTTGTTTTGAATGAGAAATGTCAATATATAGCTTGTCCATTGTCAACAAGCAATCTTAGATAGAATCTTAGTTGCCTTCGAGTGAAATGGCCACCCATGCCTGACCTCATCACTCCCACATGGCACACACTTGATTACCATATTCAATAAGATCATTGACTCATACCTTGTGTAGAAATCAAACCAATATGAGGTTGATAGGTGTTATGAGGCATATGGAGGCCATCATACATCATATCACTTCCATTTAAGGCCATTAATGATAGCCTTGGGGTGTTTAAAGAAGTAGTTAAGGTAGGTGAGATCTAAAGGAGTTGCATGAAAACTTCACATAGGACAAGATATGAACTAGAGGGAATTTTATGGAAAAAACTATAGGACTATAGGTGGGAAGTCGATGAAAGGAATGGGAGAAATAAATGACATACTGAATGCTATCGAGTTCTCGCAAATAAAGGATGGGAGTGATTTGAGTTATGAATAGAAAGGAAATAGTATGGGATGTGGGAAATCATGAAGTAAATCTAGGAGTCTATAAGGTTTTTGCAAAGCAGGAGAATAAATGTTTAGAAGACATGAAAGGATGTAGGATTTGAATGTGGAATAGGACAACATGACATGATGTAGAATGAATTGAAGACAAAGTCCAAGAAAGAAAGTATACAAAAGGTAGTGTATGATGCAAGGGTGATAGAATTAGACCTAGAACTTGATGTGGGAAATGAAGGCAAGCAACCAAATGTAACAACCTTGTAGGGATATATTGAGGAATAGAAGGTGGGAACTGGATGTGGGAAGTGAAGGTATCCAATAGAGGTGATCTTGAAAGAAAGGATACTTCCACAAAGGGGATTAGGAAGAAAGGTGGGGAAGTTAAGGAAACTCAGAGGCTAGAACTAGATGCAAACATATTCAGTTCAGAAAGGAAATTCTACCAATAGGATGAAGGGTGAAAGGAATAAAAGGAGGAAGAAGGAAGTCAAAATAGATGTTAGAACATGATGGGGGAACTAGATACTAGAACCTAAAATATGAAGTTTGGTAGGGAAATTCTATAAAATGCTAAGGGGAGTAGGAATCTCAATAAGACAAATGCAACAAATTTATGTGGGGTTAGATGCAAGAAGTAGATATTTAAATTCACAAAGTTAATTCATATACCCTAATGGGATCCTACAAATTAGATTGAAAAGGTGAATTAAAAATGACTAATTCCTAATAAGATTTTAAGATTTTCAGGTAGAAAAGGAAATGGGAACAGGATAGGATGTGAAAACAGGAATGCATCTAGCAACAAATTGGGATTTTACGAAAGAAGAAACAAAGTGAAATGGAATGAATGAAGTCTTGAATGAAGTCTGTGGGGATTCTAGGTTGAAATGGAGGTGGATACAAGATGGGAGATGTTAACATATCTAGTCTAGCAACATCTAGAAAGTTTGAAAACTATAGAAAACACCAAACTGACAAAGAAACCCCCCAAAACTTTCAATTCTTGTGATTTTTTGACACTTCAATACATAATAGGAGCATGGGGAAGACAAAGAACCATTTAAACACAAATTTTGACCAAGGGGAACCATTGAAGGTTATCAATGATGGGAACAAATATTTCCAAGGTAGCAAAGAGGCATGACACATGTTTTTTTATAGATTTTGGATAGGTGTGCATATAGTACACTCGACATTTTTGTATTTGTTATACCTTATGTAAAATACATTTGTGGCACCCACACTAAGTTTCCAATACTTAGGATTAGTAAATTAAAACTTATTCTTTACCTAAGGGTGATATCTGATTGATCAAAACTGAAACATGTGAGTCTTACAATGTACACAATATTAGTAGGATAGAGCCACACCATTCACACTAGTTTGAAAACCTAAAATGGTAGCTTGATGGAGGCCATTGGTGAAATGTGCAAGGGTGTGAAAGGTTGTAAACACAAAGGAACACACCCCAATAAATTTTTAGATTTAATCAAAGTCATTGCAAACTAGATGTGGCACATACAACTGACCTAGAACAAAGATAAAGAGACAAAACAAGAAGAAGAGGCATGCCCCTAAATGTAAAAATATACATATATGTACATGTATAGAACAATAGACAAACATGATAAAGGGATATAACATTATATAGAAAGATATAACATAATAGAGAATGATATGAATGTATAGTAAGTGAATATAATAAATATCTAAGAAAAGAGTGAAGCTCATAAAGAAAAATAGATATATGTTGATTTAGTGATACTTGTATATTGCAAGATGTTATAATGAATATATCATGGTTTGCTCTATATGATGTGTTATAAGAATAAGTATATGTGTGTATGTATAATATTATTGAATTGTTATATATTTTTATGCACTACTCAATAATCCACCACACTAGTTCTTATCCTCTTGTTTCCCCTTTATATCAGGGTATAAAATGGTACTTTAAAGAGCATATGTATGCTCATATCTTTGGTCCATGCACCCCTTTTCACTAACATTTTGTTTCCATTACCAGGATCCTAGTAAGAGATAAGAGAAATACAAAACTCAAAGTAAAAGTTTTATGGTAAGAAAAGCTTTAGTAACAAAAGATTATAGATAGAAAGGGAACATCTTTGATGTATTGCAGCAAGATACACTAGGTCCTATCCTATGAGAGGGGTTAGGCACCTAGGAGATGATGAATGAAAATGAATAATATTGAAAAGGATCTCAAAGAGATGTGACTACTAAATGTAGGTCTTGATTGAGCCATTAAGGAGGAATAAAAGGATTAATGAAATTTTAAATCAAAAACACCAATGTAAAAAGGAGATGATGAGAAGTTGAGAGAGATTGTGGAAGAAAATAATGTGAATATGGAGGAAAAGAGATTGAAACAAGTCCAAGAGAGGTAGGAAAGATATTTTAAGAGAATGGTAAAGGTGAGGGAAGTTGATTCGGAGCTTTCCAAGAGGGAAGCCATTGAAAATATTTGAGGATGATGATAATTTTTAGAATCTACCACTAGTAGGATAGTTAGTTATAGTTTGCAGTAAATCAGAGAAGATAGTGTTTTATTCGATGATCAAATGGTACAGTGCAGTGAAGGATTTATACAAGAGAGATAGTAGTTATGAACTACCTGTAACTGCATAACCATAACCATACAATGGTTATATTAAACTGAAACTGAATCATAAAACTAAAAACTAAACCGTAACAATGTATTATGCTAACATTCCCCCCCTTATTACATTGTTCCTGCAATAGTACCAAGGTACCCCCCTTAATGCTAAAAACTCAACAAAGCTGATTACATAGTACGAATACATATTTTATAGAAGATCTTCTCCCAAAGAATAAATCCTAAACCAAGAGAGGCTCCATCATGCTATCTCATCTACCCTCGGAAAGGCATCGCTTCGAGCTGTGTTCTTGAGCTCTTTAGTCCCAAGCTCTCAAATCACAGAGTCTTGAATTATTCGACAATGGCCCCTAAGAGATATGACAGATCTCTGCCATGTTGTCTAGTGACCGCGAAAGGGTATAATTCAAGATCATATACTCTTTGAAGCTCGCTGGACAACAATCCATATTGAGCTCAACACCAAACCCCAAACCTGTCTCCAAAACAAAATCTTCACAAAACATACATTCTTCAAATTTGTCAGCTCTGTCAGCATCAACAAAGAAAAAATAAAACAACCAAAACCAAAAATGCTTCTCATGCAAAGCATCATCTCAAAGCGAGAAGCTAACTTGAGATGATGGTAAATCCTCCATCCTCCGATGCCGCCAGCCTCCAATATGACCCTACTCAAAGGGCATATCCACAGAAATTAATAGTACCATCTGGTGGATCCTCATCCTCAATATCTGGTTCGTCCTTATCATCTTCAATGCAAGCAAGATTTCCTTCATTTTTGAGCTTTCCTTTAAGAACATCACTCGCTCGAGTTATATAATCCCAATCTATGTGACCGTTTTTCTTACAATAAAAACATTTGATTCTCTCTGATCTCTTGTAATTGCTTCTTGAAAATAATGCTTTCTCCTGAGGATCATCTTCTGAATCTTCTGTTGTTCTCTTCTCTTCTGATAGAAGAGCAGAAATCATACCTTCTAGAGTTTGTGAAGATATTTGACTGAGAGTAAAAACAACATTATTGTATTTTGAAGGCAAGCTATTTAATAGGATGGCCATAGCATCATCATCATCTACTGTAACCTTAACCTCTGATAGCTATCTAATGAGAGATTGCAAGTTACTTATATGATTTGACATTGTGATTCCATCTTCCATCTTAAATCGAAATAGTTGAAGTTTTAGAGAAAACTTTGCATTAACAGCTTTTGCTCCAAACAATTTATTCAGATTATCCCAAATTTTGGCTGATGATTTATCCAAATTAATATGGTACAATTCGGTGTCAGAAAGAGCAAGACCAATTATAGCCTTGGCTTTATCATCTCTACTACTCCAATCTTATAACTTATTTGCATCTGTAGGTGGTTTTTCCTTTTCATTTACTATTGCCCACAAATTTTTATTCATTAGTTGCATTTGAATTTTCATTCTCCAAGTATGAAAATTGGAACCAGAATACTTATCTAATGGAATCTCCATGTAGATAATACTCCAAAAGATTGACTTCTTACTCAGACTTAAATACACACTTCAATACATACCAATGATTGCCAGATTTTGCAGACTATGTCTTCCTCATTCAAATGCCTTATGGAGAGTGCTACACATGGCTTGGATAGAGAAACGTCAGTTCAGGCAACAACCGCTACATCAGAGAGCACAACGGCAATGAGAATGACTTTAATCTCCCTACAAAGACCTCCAAATGATGCTTCCTTCCAACATAAGCTATGTGCATTGTTTTACATCAGACACCAATTAAGGGGATTATTTCAAATTATACTTACCCAGGCAGCCACACGCTAAGATTTAGAAGAAGAATAGACAGTAGATCTAATAAACACCAACCAACACATCCAAATTGCCTATCAAAACTGGTCACTAGTGGCACGTAGAAGAGATGATTCTCATGATACAACACCTTGTATCAAATGGCAGATATAGATTTTGACACCTATCTTCAAACAACTTCTAAAAAACATAATCTTCAAATACCTTTATATTCCATGTTTGGAATTCTCCTCCACACACAGCAAGTCTCCACATGCCAACAATCTTCTACTCTGATTCAAATTCCAACTTTGTCATTGAAATGCCTATATATGCTTCTTTGCAGCATTCAATGATAAATGAAGAGAATGCTATTTGCACACAGGCACAAATGCAATTCCTTTCAAATGCCTCACATCTCACAAGACTGGCTCTAATACCATATGCAGTAAATCAGAGAAGATAGTGTTTTATTCGATGATCAAATGGTACAGTGCAGTGAAGGATTTATACAAGAGAGATAGCAGTTATGAACTACCTGTAACTGCATAACCATAACCGTACAGTGGTTATATTAAACTGAAACTGAACCGTAAAACTAAAAACTAAACCGTAACAATGTATTACGCTAACATAGTTGAGGACACCAAGGGGCTATTCATAAGAATGTTGAGATTTTGAGGATTTTTAGTGTATAGTATGGGAAGTATTACAATTCCACTAGATGAAGGTCAAATAATAATTGTGACACTTAATAACAAAGATACATTTGAGAAACTAAATAACCATGTCAACAAAGCAACTAAATATCTAACTATATTGACAAACTAGATTAAGAAATAAGATGTTTTTAGATAGTCATTTAATGAAGGGTTGGGAGCTATAGTGATTAACTAAGGTATAGAAGTAAGGGTGCTCCATCATTTGAGATGATGACTTGAAAATCTCATTTTGAACTTGAGTTGACAAACATAAGGGTAATAATTAATGATATGTTTGAGGGTTTATCAACCCAATTACAAATCTAGAACATTTATATTTTAACATTGAATACTTAGACAATGTGATAAGTAAAAGTGTGGGATTACAAAGATAAAAGAGGATGGAGAACATCTAATTAAAGGAGAGAGAGAGAAGAATGTAGAAGATGAGTAATTGAAGGACATGTTTAATATCCTAGCTATTAAAACAATTGAGGCAATTGGCTAAGGATGGAAAAATCTTATATTATTCAATTCTAGGTTGTTAACTAATGAAAGAATAGAAAAACAACATATCCTAAATTGAAGCAACATCATGGAGAGGTGAACCCTTTGGACCAAGATCCATCCCCTATTTCATTTAATACATGAAGTGTTTCACATGAGGACATAGTTAGTAAATCACTTCAAACTAGGGAAGATGTAAAAAGAAAAGAGTTTGTGAGTTTGTGGGAAGAGTTATTCTAGAGAAAGAGTTATTTGAGAAAGAATTGCCTAGGCCAAGTGTGATCGAAAGGGAAAGTGGTTTGAGAAGAAAGAACATAAGGATTCAAGGAATAAAAACAAAGGTAGAAAAATTAGTACTAGAGAAACCTCAATCAATAGCATGACAAATTAGAGGTACCTTTCACCAAATCCACTAACCAACGTAACATCAAGTTGCCAATCTTTAGAAAGGACACAAAAGAGGCCATCAAACAAATATTTATACTAGAATCTACTTGGAGGAGAAGGGGAGTAAGAGAGAATAAAAAAATCTATATGATTTCATAGGGACCCTTAGAGACGAGGCTCTCAATTGTTATACGAAAGTATGTCCTAATCATGATAAAGAATGGACTAATTTAAAAGAAGGATTCCTAGCCATTTATAATCACCAAAATTTCCTTCAAAAAGCATGAGCAAGATGAGAGACATGATAAAAATGATGCAAGAATCTAAAAAAAAATTGATCCAAGATTTAAGGGAGTAGTAAATAAAACTTAAGGAACCTTTTTTAGAGAAATAAAAAGTGGAATGGTTTGTATCTAGACTTATACTTACAATTAGGAAATCTTTGAATGGGGGAGTCTTTGAAACATATGTTGAGGTGGTAGAATTCTCCTCTTAGATTGAAGCATGATCCTAGAGAAGGGAAAACGAAAAAGAAGAAAGAAATAAGATAGGGGCATGTGCATGAAGATGGGGGGCCAAAAAGTTGCCACCCCACTTTTGAGTGCTAGGAAACCATAATGTGATCATGTTATAATGCGATTGCATGTTTATATACTAAATAAAGTGTAAAAACATTGTCTTGCAACCTCACTTTCTCACTCTCATTTTCCTATTACATCCAAAAAGTGACTAGGGTTTTAATGCAAGTGTGTGTTGAGAGATTTGAAGGAGAAGACCATAAAACACAATGTTGCGTCACCAATCCTGCTGTGGATGAGGGCAACAAAGTTGGGCAATTGAAGAAGGTAGGTTTTTTTATCAAGTTTCTTCATTTCAAAATAAAATGAATCTATGTTTCATTTTTTTAATTAAATTTTCTTTTCATTTTTTTAGTTAATGAATCATTACACAAACCACAATCGAGATGTTGAAATTCCTATTGAAGAGCAACCTCAAAACCTTCAAACTCTACCTTCATGTCCTCACCCTCCACATGACACCCAACAAAATTATTTAAGGCAAATCGATGAAAACAAAAAACAACTTCAATCCTTAGTTGAAACATTGATAAATCTGAATGCAAGCAACAATCATAGGAGATCCCTTGCCACTTTACTAGAGTCAATTATTGATCATATTGACTACGTTACAAAGCATATCATTGATTGGAAGGACTATAGGGAGGAGTGTCAGTAATTCTACTCCGATAAATTATGATACAAACAAGTCAAAGATAAGAAAATTTTAAAAAGTGATCTATGTGCACCTTTCATCAATCCTAAAACAAAACAACCATTACATGGGAGTTGCAAATGCTTCCCAATTAATTGGTGTGTGGATCAAGAAATATGCCAAATCTTTTAGGATAGATGGTATATGGTTTTTGATGACCTCCCTTGTAATAATAACGAGGTCGCCCAATATTTTTTAAGGAAAATCTATTGTGAGTTCATCCTTAATGACATCCCAAACTACTTTGACATTCAGGAGTTCCAGGGTAGAGGCGATGGCTCTGCATAAGATAGAGAGTATGGACATCATGCCTAGGACCATCCACTAAGACCCGTTATGAGGCCACATCATGTCTCACTCCCTTCGACTTTGAAGGAGAGTGTTGAGGTAGAGACATTGCATTCCCTAAGCTCCATCACCCAAAATTTAGCATAGCATGGTGGTGATCTTTCTGGGGCTGGAGAGGGTGAGAGCAATAGGTGTCGTCGGTCCCCCCATCTTTGTGGGTCATTTGGTGCATTGTGTGATGTTGGGACCTAGGATGCTATCCATGATGCAGACATTCTAGAGTGTCAGGATGATGCGACGTAGAGGTAGCAACATGTGATGGACACATCCATATTGGATGATATTATTCTCACAGATGACCTCTTACAACATGGGTTTGGAATTGATTCCCATGTAATTTTTACAAGGTTCTAAAATTTAATATATTTATATTTGAAGTATGTAATTAATTATATGAGTAGATATTATAAGTCAAAATTAATGTTTGTAATTGTTTGCACTATGAAATTCCAAGGTTAAAGTATTCATCCTACATCTATTAGTCATCTAGTGTAGAGTTATGCGAGAAGGTTTAGACAATAGGCATGTAATTTATCACAATATTGTAAATATAGTATATGTAAACTTTTCTTTTCATATATCAATGGTAATCTTATTTAGTTACAATTTGATGATGAGCAAGTGGATGTTTGAGTATCACCATCAAGGTGATTTCCTTGGTCCCCAGGTAGATGCATTTTCACTGAGGTAAATTTTATCATTTCTAATCATTATGCATTTAAATAATGTTATGTATCTATTTTGGTCAAATAACCTTCAACTCTATTTTCAAATGTTGAATATGCAGACTCCTCATCATCTTTGTTAGTCAACAAAGGTTGGCATTTCTATAGTTGTTTTGTTTGCAAATCCTTTGACCAAGGTATGAGCAAGTAACATGCAAATGTTATTTTATATTTCTTATTTTATCTCACGTGATTTAATGTACATAAATGATATTCATGATTTAAGCCAAACACATACCCGTTATGAAATATACACTCATAAAAGGAATGGGTACCCATTATAAAATAGGTACCCACTTTTAAAAAGTATCTACTTTTTTAAAAAAAAGGCATGTGGCTTCATTTTAACAGCCACATGTTGTGAAAAAGTAGGAAAGAAGATGTCACAGAATGGGTACCCATGTGGCCTGACCCCACCACCCACCTTGAGAACCTCAGGCTGTCTCTTCCAAACTAGCTATCAGCTATGCCAAGTAGGTTGTCTATCATTTTCTATTATTTTTCATTATTTTTTTGTTTTGTTTTTGTTCTTTTATTTGAAACCGTAGGTGCAGTTTAGATAGAAATTTAATTGTTTTTCAAAATCTTAAATTGTAAATGTTAAACCCTGAACTGAAAACACTAAACCCTAATTCATAAACCATAAACCCTAAACTGAAAACACTAAACCCTAATTCACAAACCCTAAACCCTAAACATAAAACTCTAAACCCTAATTCATAAAAACAAAACCCTAATTCATAAACACTAAAATGTAAACCCTAATTATGTTTCCATTTCCTTTGGAATGAATGTCTAGTAGATTATTTTCAACACACACACACACACACACACACACACACACACATATATCTGTGTGTGTGTGTGTGTGTGTTCATGGATGTATTCTTGTGATTGTAAGTTTCTGTGGTGTTAACAAATAATTTTTGTTGAGCATGTGTATTTTCATTTTATTCTTTGATGATACTGACAAATTTGTTAATGTGGTTTTGTGGAGTTGGTGATGGTTTTGTAGCTAGTTGTGATGGGAGTTTGGGAGTTTGGGAGTTTCTATGAAGTTGGGTGAATGATTGGGAGCTATATTTGAAAGGGAGCTACTTTTGAAAGGGAGATACATTTATGAAATGGGAGATACATTTATGCAAAGGGAGTTATAATTGTGCTCCCCCCTTGTGTAGATTCTCTGTGAATGAGTAGTTATACTTTCTGTGGATATCCAAGTAAACTATGATTTAATTATTCATATAGTTCATAATTGTTTCAACTGCAAATTTTATTGAAAAGTATAATGTTAGTGATTACATTTTGTATAAATTTCATGATCAATTCCTTTTATGGTATATGATATGGCTATCTTGGGTTGTGTGGGATATGCACATTTTGATATGGTAATCTATTATAGAGCTCTATGTGGTTTGAGACCACCACATTCCCCTCCTCCCCTTAGGTGGCTCATTTGAAGTCATGTGGTGATTGTGATGTTAAGTTTTATAGAAATTGATGAACTTTGATTTGAATTTTGTGACATTTATCTTAAGCTTAGGCCAATAGTTTGAATTCTTAGATTTTGGTTGATTAAAATTGTCCTTTGCCTCAAGGACTATTTTATTAGTGTTTTTGGTTGTTGTTTTAGCTTCTGAGCTATTTAATTTGCATTTATATGATGTTTTATGAGTTGATTTTATTTGAAATTTTATTCATTGGAAACTTCTTTATTTTGAGGCTTTATTAGTGTTTATTGCTACTGGCTTTTGTGGAGTAATGTGAATTGTGTAATTTGCTATACTCTAGAGGGGTACCTGGCAAGTTGTATATAGGGGAGTAGACAGCCTGGGGAATGTTTATTGTGAAGTTGTGTAAGATCTATTTTGTGGCACTATGGTTCTACTTGGCACTAATCATCCTAATCCCATTGGGAGTATACATGGTGTATTATGTCTGGAATTAAATCTAGTGATGTTTAAATGTTAAGAGTTGTTATGAAAGAATATGTTTGCAATGATTTTGATAAGTGGTAATATCTTGACGGTTAAAACATGCTTCTTGGTTAAGTGATAATATTGTAGATATTATAATATTCTAATGAACATAATGGTATACCTGAATTTTGAATGACAAAGTTGATTTAAATTGTTCCTTCATAAAAGGTTATGACGTTTTACCACTTTGTTAACTATTAAGTCGATAATCCTTGTTTTTTTAGAAAGTATGAAATTTTCTTATGGGCAAAAGATGAATTAGTGAATTCTAAGTTCTATTACACTTTGTATTGTGTTCGATTTCAAATAGAGTATTTGCATATCGATTACTTGGTTTTAATAGTGTACAGATGAATTCTCTTATTAACTGTGATATTGTTAAGAATAATTAATTAGTTGCATTGTTTCGAAATAATTATTTAGATAATTTAATATTGTTTAGAAAAGAAAAAACATGCATTTGTCATTACACACTTTTCTATTTACATATTTTAAAAAGATTCTTTTATTTTATGAAATTATGCATCTTTGAGAGAGAAAGTGAGTAGATAGGAGTTATTGGAAAAATAATTTTTTTTTTTACTAATTTGATTAGGAGTAGAAAAGGGGATGCATTTTGCTTTCTTTAGGGAGCGTTTTTGAATATGTTCTGTATACTCCTTTAATGGAGATAGCAAAGTTATTTAAAGACGGATGGAGGAGACAGGGAAAGAAAAAGGAAGAGGAGAAAAGATGGGATTACACAAGAAAATCCGGGGCATGATATTTTCCTTTCCTTGAAAATAGGCTCCCAGGTACATTTTTTGCAATGCATATTTGGATTTCATTTGAATTATGAACAAGTGCAATATCCTATAGAATTTTCATTTCGTATCAATTTTGTTAAATGTTGTGGAGTTTTATGCTTGTAATTTTAGTTGTTCTTTTGGGAATGTTTTGTCAAACCTTGGCATGTCTTTCCATTATGCTTCGTCATCTTCGTCCGACTACTTGATCATTTCCAGCTTTACGCTCCATCTCATACTTTAATAAGTTTCCATAACCTAAGCCAAACTCTCTTGTAGACGAGGACTTCGCTGGATTTTTAGAAGATTCATTTTGTGTCCATCGTGCAATCATATCAGTCTTGTTCTTGGCACAATCTGCCATTAATCCTTAGACATTAACTTGTGATATCTATGTATGCTTGGGTTTGATTCCAAACTTGCCTTCATTTACTTTTAAGATGAAATATATAAATAGAGGCAAAATCTACCCACGAAACCATCCAACCCCACCCAATCTGTATTTTCCTGTGATGTGTCAAGTCAAGTTATAGTTGTATGCCATTGTTTATCCATGAGGGTTTTAGATTGTTTTCTCCGTTTCCTCTCTTTATGCCTTGGATTCATCCAGCATACCATGCTTACAAAGGCTATTCAATAAAATGTTGTATGTTACTGTACTAGGTTATAGCCAATGTCGACAATCTCTCTAAGAGTTTATTGTTTTTCAAAACCATGCCTGAACTACATAGACAATTTATTAGGTGAGAATAAGCCATAAAAGGTAGTTTCTGACCTTTCTCTACAAATTCTTTGAGGAGAAACGTTGTCGCACATGCAAAACTTGTGGATTAAAACATTATGCATAATACATTAATCGTATCCATAACCGCCAACAAGGATTTCTTGAGCATATGCCTACTTTCTATGAGAACAGGCCCAATAAACACCAAAAGACACGGCAAAACATAACAGCAAAGAACATAGCAAACGCAGGGCAAAACAGAGTTCGATAACTCAGAAATATATTCATCTAACTTTCAATACATTACATCTAAAATGTTGTGTCTAGCAGCTATTCAGATGCTATATCTAATAGCAATCTGAATGCTGTATCCAACAACCATCCAGAGGCTCTATACAATAGCTCTCTCCAATCACATATATATAGCTATAGAACCTTTGAAGCCTGGAAGCTTCTAGCTTTCTAGATAATTCTAAAACCTGGAATGTTCTTTTCTAGAACATATTGTAGAATATTCTTTTCTAGAACAGCTCCAGTAATGTTCTAGCTTGTGGAAGGCTCTAGAAACATTCTATCATTTTCTAGACAATCTTAATCTTTAACATCCCCCCTTAAGATTGGCTAGAATAATACAGAAAAAATACAAATGAGAGGGGAACATTATATTACTATCCCCCCTTAATGATCACCTCTAGCATACCAAGCATTCTTCGATCATAATCCTCTTTCATGGCTTGCTCCCATTCTTTCTTTCCTCTAACTTGCTCATATGAGATTGAAACTTTAAGCCTTCAACACTCATTATCTTTTGTCTACCTGAAAAGTCATTTTCTCCATCATCACTACCAACAATACCTCTAGCTTGTTCCAACTTGCATTTCCAGCAATAGCCCTGCAAACAAAAATCACTCTAGCAATATATCAGCCCTGCAAACAAATTACTCCAGCAATATCTCAACCCTGCAAACAAATCATTCCAGCAATATCTCTGCCCTGTAAACAAATCACTCCAGCAATACACTTCTAACTGAACCTTTAGCTGAACTGGAAAACATTCCAACTGAACCTCTTGATGGTCCTCTAGCTGAACCTGGAAAACATTCTAGCTAAACCAGGAAAACATTCTAGCTGAACCTGGTTGAAACTCTGGCTGAACTTGGGCTGATCATCTAACTGAATCTTTTTTTTCCAAACAATCCCCTCAACGTTACTCAATGGGATTCGAACCCATAACCTGGCTCTGATACCATGTGAGAACAAGCTTGGCTTTGATACCATGTAAAAACATGCCTGGCTCTGATACCATATGAGAACAGGCCCAATAAACACCAAAAGACACGGCAAAACATAACAGCAAAGAACATAGCAAACGCAGGGCAAAATAGAGTTCGATAACTCAGAAATATATTCATCTAACTTTCAATACATTACATCTAAAATGTTGTCTCTAGCAGCTATTCAGATGCTATATCTAATAGCAATCTGAATACTGTATCCAACAACCATCCAGAGGCTCTATACAATAGCTCTCTCCAATCACATATATATAGCTATAGAACCTTTGAAGCCTGGAAGCTTCTAGCTTTCTAGATAATTCTAAAACCTGGAATGTTCTTTTCTAGAACATATTTTAGAATATTCTTTTCTAGAACAGCTCCAGTAATGTTCTAGCTTGTGGAAGGCTCTAGAAACATTCTATCATTTTCTAGACAATCTTAATCCTTAACATCCCCCCTTAAGATTGGCTAGAATAATACAGAAAAAATACAAATGAGAGGGGAACATTATATTACTATCCCCCCTTAATGATCACCTCTAGCATACCAAGCATTCTTCGATCATAATCCTCTTTCATGGCTTGCTCCCATTCTTTCTTTCCTCTAACTTGCTCATATGAGATTGAAACTTTAAGCCTTCAACACTCATTATCTTTTGTCTAGCTGAAAAGTCATTTTCTCCATCATCACTACCAACAATACCTCTAGCTTGTTCCAACTTGCATTTCCAGCAATAGCCCTGCAAACAAAAATCACTCTAGCAATATATCAGCCATGCAAACAAATTACTCCAGCAATATCTCAACCCTGCAAACAAATCATTCCAGCAATATCTCTGCCCTATAAACAAATCACTCCAGCAATACACTTCTAACTGAACCTTTAGCTGAACTGGAAAACATTCCAACTGAACCTCTTGATGGTCCTCTAGCTGAACCTGGAAAACATTCTAGCTAAACCAGGAAAACATTCTAGCTAAACCTGGTTGAAACTCTGGCTGAACTTGGGCTGATCATCTAACTGAATCTTTTTTTTTCCAAACAATCCCCTCAACGTTACTCAATGGGATTCGAACCCATAACCTGGCTCTGATACCATGTGAGCACAAGCTTGGCTTTGATACCATGTAAAAACATGCCTGGCTCTGATACCATATGAGAACAGGCCCAATAAACACCAAAAGACACGGCAAAACATAACAGCAAAGAACATAGCAAACGCAGGGCAAAACAGAGTTTGATAACTCAGAAATATATTCATCTAACTTTCAATACATTACATCTAAAATGTTGTCTCTAGCAGCTATTCAGATGCTATATCTAATAGCAATCTGAATACTGTATCCAACAACCATCCAGATGCTCTATACAATAGCTCTCTCCAATCACATATATATAGCTATAGAACCTTTGAAGCCTGGAAGCTTCTAGCTTTCTAGATAATTATAAAACCTGGAATGTTCTTTTCTAGAACATATTTTAGAATATTCTTTTCTAGAACAGCTCCAGTAATGTTCTAGCTTGTGGAAGGCTCTAGAAACATTCTATCATTTTCTAGACAATCTTAATCCTTAACATCCCCCCTTAAGATTGGCTAGAATAATACAGAAAAAATACAAATGAGAGGGGAACATTATATTACTATCCCCCCTTAATGATCACCTCTAGCATACCAAGCATTCTTCGATCATAATCCTCTTTCATGGCTTGCTCCCATTCTTTCTTTCCTCTAACTTGCTCATATGAGATTGAAACTTTAAGCCTTCAACACTCATTATCTTTTGTCTAGCTGAAAAGTCATTTTCTCCATCATCACTACCAACAATACCTCTAGCTTGTTCCAACTTGCATTTCCAGCAATAGCCCTGCAAACAAAAATCACTCTAGCAATATATCAGCCATGCAAACAAATTACTCCAGCAATATCTCAACCCTGCAAACAAATCATTCCAGCAATATCTCTGCCCTGTAAACAAATCACTCCAGCAATACACTTCTAACTGAACCTTTAGCTGAACTGGAAAACATTCCAACTGAACCTCTTGATGGTCCTCTAGCTGAACCTGGAAAACATTCTAGCTAAACCAGGAAAACATTCTAGCTGAACCTGGTTGAAACTCTGGCTGAACTTGGGCTGATCATCTAACTGAATTTTTTTTTCCAAACAATCCCCTCAACGTTACTCAATGGGATTCGAACCCATAACCTGGCTCTGATACCATGTGAGAACAAGCTTGGCTTTGATACCATGTAAAAACATGCCTGGCTCTGATACCATATGAGAACAGGCCCAATAAACACCAAAAGACACGGCAAAACATAACAGCAAAGAACATAGTAAACGCAGGGCAAAACAGAGTTCGATAACTCAGAAATATATTCATCTAACTTTCAATACATTACATCTAAAATGTTGTCTCTAGCAGCTATTCAGATGCTATATCTAATAGCAATCTGAATACTGTATCCAACAACCATCCAGAGGCTCTATACAATAGCTCTCTCCAATCACATATATATAGCTATAGAACCTTTGAAGCTTGGAAGCTTCTAGCTTTCTAGATAATTCTAAAACCTGGAATGTTCTTTTCTAGAACATATTTTAGAATATTCTTTTCTAGAACAGCTCCAGTAATGTTCTAGCTTATGGAAGGCTCTAGAAACATTCTATCATTTTCTAGACAATCTTAATCCTTAACATCCCGCCTTAAGATTGGCTAGAATAATACAGAAAAAATACAAATGAGAGGGGAACATTATATTACTATCCCCCCTTAATGATCACCTCTAGCATACCAAGCATTCTTCGATCATAATCCTCTTTCATGGCTTGCTCCCATTCTTTCTTTCCTCTAACTTGTTCATATGAGATTGAAACTTTAAGCCTTCAACACTCATTATCTTTTGTCTAGCTGAAAAGTCATTTTCTCCATCATCACTACCAACAATACCTCTAGCTTGCTCCAACTTGCATTTCCAGCAATAGCCCTGCAAACAAAAATCACTCTAGCAATATATCAGCCCTGCAAACAAATTACTCCAGCAATATCTCAACCCTGCAAACAAATCATTCCAGCAATATCTCTGCCCTGTAAACAAATCACTCCAGCAATACACTTCTAACTAAACCTTTAGCTGAACTGGAAAACATTCCAACTGAACCTCTTGATGGTCCTCTAGCTGAACCTGGAAAACATTCTAGCTAAACCAGGAAAACATTCTAGCTGAACCTGGTTGAAACTCTGGCTGAACTTGGGCTGATCATCTAACTGAATCTTTTTTTTTCCAAACAATCCCCTCAACGTTACTCAATGGGATTCGAACCCATAACCTGGCGCTGATACCATGTGAGAACAAGCTTGGCTTTGATACCATGTAAAAACATGCCTGGCTCTGATACCATATGAGAACAGGCCCAATAAACACCAAAAGACACGGCAAAACATAACAGCAAAGAACATAGCAAACGCAGGGCAAAACAGAGTTCGATAACTCAGAAATATATTCATCTAACTTTCAATACATTACATCTAAAATGTTGTCTCTAGCAGCTATTCAGATGCTGTATCTAATAGCAATCTGAATACTGTATCCAACAACCATCCAGAGGCTCTATACAATAGCTCTCTCCAATCAAATATATATAGCTATAGAACCTTTGAAGCCTGGAAGCTTCTAGCTTTCTAGATAATTCTAAAACCTGGAATGTTCTTTTCTAGAACACATTTTAGAATATTCTTTTCTAGAACAGCTCCAGTAATGTTCTAGCTTGTGGAAGGCTCTAGAAACATTCTATCATTTTCTAGACAATCTTAATCCTTAACATCCCCCCTTAAGATTGGCTAGAATAATACAGAAAAAATACAAATGAGAGGGGAACATTATATTACTATCCCCCCTTAATTATCACCTCTAGCATACCAAGCATTCTTCGATCATAATCCTCTTTCATGGCTTGCTCCCATTCTTTCTTTCCTCTAACTTGCTCATATGAGATTGAAACTTTAAGCCTTCAACACTCATTATCTTTTGTCTAGCTGAAAAGTCATTTTCTCCATCATCACTACCAACAATACCTCTAGCTTGTTCCAACTTGCATTTCCAGCAATAGCCCTGCAAACAAAAATCACTCTAGCAATATATCAGCCCTGCAAACAAATTACTCCAGCAATATCTCAACCCTGCAAACAAATCATTCCAGCAATATCTCTGCCCTGTAAACAAATCACTCCAGCAATACACTTCTAACTGAACCTTTAGCTGAACTGGAAAACATTCCAACTGAACCTCTTGATGGTCCTCTAGCTAAACCTGGAAAACATTCTAGCTAAACCAGGAAAACATTCTAGCTGAACCTGGTTGAAACTCTGGCTGAACTTGGGCTGATCATCTAACTGAATTTTTTTTTTCCAAACAATCCCTTCAACATTACTCAATGGGATTCGAACCCATAACCTGGCTCTGATACCATGTGAGAACAAGCTTGGCTTTGATACCATGTAAAAACATGCCTGGCTCTGATACCATATGAGAACAGGCCCAATAAACACCAAAAGACACGGCAAAACATAATAACAAAGAACATAGTAAACGCAGGGCAAAACAGAGTTCGATAACTCAGAAATATATTCATCTAACTTTCAATACATTACATCTAAAATGTTGTCTCTAGCAGCTATTCAGATGCTATATCTAATAGCAATCTGAATACTGTATCCAACAACCATCCAGAGGCTCTATACAATAGCTCTCTCCAATCACATATATATAGCTATAGAACCTTTGAAGCCTGGAAGCTTCTAGCTTTCTAGATAATTCTAAAACCTGGAATGTTCTTTTCTAGAACATATTTTAGAATATTCTTTTCTAGAACAGCTCCAGTAATGTTCTAGCTTGTGGAAGGCTCTAGAAACATTCTATCATTTTCTAGACAATCTTAATCCTTAACATCCCCCCTTAAGATTGGCTAGAATAATACAGAAAAAATACAAATGAGAGGGGACATTATATTACTATCCCCCCTTAATGATCACCTCTAGCATACCAAGCATTCTTCGATCATAATCCTCTTTCATGGCTTGCTCCCATTCTTTCTTTCCTCTAACTTGTTCATATGAGATTGAAACTTTAAGCCTTCAACACTCATTATCTTTTGTCTAGCTGAAAAATCATTTTCTCCATCATCACTACCAACAATACCTCTAGCTTGTTCCAACTTGCATTTCCAGCAATAGCCCTGCAAACAAAAATCACTCTAGCAATATATCAGCCCTGCAAACAAATTACTCCAGCAATATCTCAACCCTGCAAACAAATCATTCCAACAATATCTCTGCCCTGTAAATAAATCACTCCAGCAATACACTTCTAACTGAACCTTTAGCTGAACTGGAAAACATTCCAACTGAACCTCTTGATGGTCCTCTAGCTAAACCTGGAAAACATTCTAGCTAAACCAGGAAAACATTCTAGCTGAACCTGGTTGAAACTCTGGCTGAACTTGGGCTGATCATCTAACTGAATCTTTTTTTTGCCAAACAATCCCCTCAACGTTACTCAATGGGATTCGAACCCATAACCTGGCTCTGATACCATATGAGAACAGGCCCAATAAACACCAAAAGACACAGCAAAACATAACAGCAAAGAACATAGCAAACGCAGGGCAAAACAGAGTTCGATAACTCAGAAATATATTCATCTAACTTTCAATACATTACATCTAAAATGTTGTCTCTAGCAGCTATTCAGATGCTATATCTAATAGCAATCTGAATACTGTATCCAACAACCATCCAGAGGCTCTATACAATAGCTCTCTCCAATCACATATATATAGCTATAGAACCTTTGAAGCCTGGAAGCTTCTAGCTTTCTAGATAATTCTAAAACCTGGAATGTTCTTTTCTAGAACATATTTTAGAATATTCTTTTCTAGAACAGCTCCAGTAATGTTCTAGCTTGTGGAAGGCTCTAGAAACATTCTATCATTTTCTAGACAATCTTAATCCTTAACATCCCCCCTTAAGATTGGCTAGAATAATACAGAAAAAATACAAATGAGAGGGGAACATTATATTACTATCCCCCCTTAATGATCACCTCTAGCATACCAAGCATTCTTCGATCATAATCCTCTTTCATGGCTTGCTCCCATTCTTTCTTTCCTCTAACTTGCTCATATGAGATTGAAACTTTAAGCCTTCAACACTCATTATCTTTTGTCTAGCTTAAAAGTTATTTTCTCCATCATCACTACCAACAATACCTCTAGCTTGTTCCAACTTGCATTTCCAGCAATAGCCCTGCAAACAAAAATCACTCTAGCAATATATCAGCCCTGCAAACAAATTACTCCAGCAATATCTCAACCCTGCAAACAAATCATTCCAGCAATATCTCTGCCCTGTAAACAAATCACTCCAGCAATACACTTCTAACTGAACCTTTAGCTGAACTGGAAAACATTCCAACTGAACCTCTTGATGGTCCTCTAGCTAAACCTGGAAAACATTCTAGCTAAACCAGGAAAACATTCTAGCTGAACCTAGTTGAAACTCTGGCTGAACTTGGGCTGATCATCTAACTGAATCTTTTTTTTTTCAAACAATCCCCTCAACGTTACTCAATGGGATTCGAACCCATAACCTAGCTCTGATACCATGTGAGAACAAGCTTGGCTTTGATACCATGTAAAAACATGCCTGGCTCTGATACCATATGAGAACAGGCCCAATAAACACCAAAAGACACGGCAAAACATAACAGCAAAGAACATAGTAAACGCAGGGCAAAATAGAGTTCGATAACTCAGAAATATATTCATCTAACTTTCAATACATTACATCTAAAATGTTGTCTCTAGCAGCTATTCAGATGCTATATCTAATAGCAATCTGAATACTGTATCCAACAACCATCCAGAGGCTCTATACAATAGCTCTCTCCAATCACATATATATAGCTATAGAACCTTTGAAGCCTGGAAGCTTCTAGCTTTCTAGATAATTCTAAAACCTGGAATGTTCTTTTCTAGAACATATTTTAGAATATTCTTTTCTAGAACAGCTCCAGTAATGTTCTAGCTTGTGGAAGGCTCTAGAAACATTCTATCATTTTCTAGACAATCTTAATCCTTAACATCCCCCCTTAAGATTGGCTAGAATAATACAGAAAAAATACAAATGAGAGGGGAACATTATATTACTATCCCCCCTTAATGATCACCTCTAGCATACCAAGCATTCTTCGATCATAATCCTCTTTCATGGCTTGCTCCCATTCTTTCTTTCCTCTAACTTGCTCATATGAGATTGAAACTTTAAGCCTTCAACACTCATTATCTTTTGTCTAGCTGAAAAGTCATTTTCTCCATCATCACTACCAACAATACCTCTAGCTTGTTCCAACTTGCATTTCAAGCAATAGCCCTGCAAACAAAAATCACTCTAGCAATATATCAGCCCTGCAAACAAATTACTCCAGCAATATCTCAACCCTGCAAACAAATCATTCCAGCAATATCTCTGCCCTGTAAACAAATCACTCCAGCAATACACTTCTAACTGAACCTTTAGCTGAACTGGAAAACATTCCAACTGAACCTCTTGATGGTCCTCTAGCTGAACCTGGAAAACATTCTAGCTAAACCAGGAAAACATTCTAGCTGAACCTGGTTGAAACTCTGGCTGAACTTGGGCTGATCATCTAACTGAATCTTTTTTTTTCCAAACAATCCCCTCAACGTTACTCAATGGGATTCGAACCCATAACCTGGCTCTGATACCATGTGAGAACAAGCTTGGCTTTGATACCATGTAAAAACATGCCTGGCTCTGATACCATATGAGAACATGCCCAATAAACACCAAAAGACACGGCAAAACATAACAGCAAAGAACATAGCAAACGCAGGGCAAAACAGAGTTCGATAACTCAGAAATATATTCATCTAACTTTCAATACATTACATCTAAAATGTTGTCTCTAGCAGCTATTCAGATGCTATATCTAATAGCAATCTGAATACTGTATCCAACAACCATCCAGAGGCTCTATACAATAGCTCTCTCCAATCACATATATATAGCTATAGAACCTTTGAAGCCTGGAAGCTTCTAGCTTTCTAGATAATTCTAAAACCTGGAATGTTCTTTTCTAGAACATATTTTAGAATATTCTTTTCTAGAACAGCTCCAGTAATGTTCTAGCTTGTGGAAGGCTCTAGAAACATTCTATCATTTTCTAGACAATCTTAATCCTTAACACTTTCTTGAGACATACCTTTCATGCATTTACCATTCACCAGGGTAACAAATGCAAGGGCTTTTATAATAATGGATCCCTTTGCCATCATCCTCTGCAACATCTCCATTGTTGAATCACAAAACCCTTCATTGTGAAAGCAATAGATCAGAACTAAGGCGACAATGGTATCAAGGTAGTAATCCTTATCGAGCATGCTACAAAGAAAATCCCTCACTACTGCAACTTGCCAATGGGTTTATATATGTGAGCATTATAGTGCTAGGAAAATTGTCTCACGCCACAAAAGAAATTCATGCCGAAAATTTTTCTAAACTCGTCGGTTGTTCCTATCGACGTATTCCTGGAACGTACTATGGAAACAATGCTACTAAATGATTCCTTACCTATGCGCATTCATAGCCTAATAATAAATCGTCCTCTATAAATTCAGATCAGCCTCTAGAAGTTTTGATTAGAAAGCCTTTAAAGGCTGCCTCACGTAAACAGCCGGTGAGTTCAGTCGACCAAAAACTTTTGATCGACCAGTTTTCGTACAAATGGCGTCCAGCTGATCATTTACAACGCAGGCTGGTTAAACTCTTCCTTTAAAGGCATAGAAATCTCAAATTATTTCCTCTAATTTCTTTTGTTAGAAACTTCAACATTTTTTTTAAGAAAGCAAATCTCTGTGAATCCCTTTTTCCACGTATGAATGAAGGTTTCTATCACCAATGTTTACTTCATTAATTTAGAATCTTTACCTTTTCACTCGTAATGAAAATACATTGTTTTTTTTAAATAAAAAGGTAAACTTTTAAGGGAATAATTATAAAGAAATAGGGTTATAAACTCTTTGAATTTTATTATGAGCTTTTATCTTAGAATGGGTTCTCATTCATAACTTTTAAAATATCAATATCTGATTTAGATGTGTTATAAAGAATGTAAAAGGCCTAGTAGTCTAAAGGAAATCTCATTTCTTTCATTGTTATTATTCTTTTAGAAAGTTTCTAAAACATAATTGTGAGTGGGATATAATAATATGCTCAATTTAATTTCAGAATTATGTTATTTTTTATTTTTATTTATTTTTTAATGAATAAATGTATGTATGAGGTTGAAATACAGTAAGTTTAGAGAGTGTTTAGATTAGTATTATTTGGAATTTGAAATTAGAATAGAAAGTAAAACTTTTGATTCTAAAATATAGTTATGAGAATTAGTCTTTAGAGAAGATATTTTCTAATTAAGGAGATATTTAAAAAGGTGCAAAAAAATTGTTGTTGTTGTTGTTACTATTATGATGTAAGTTACTTAACCATGTGAAAATTATTAATTCCTATATGGAAAATGAATAATTTAAAGTTATTGGATATTTGTTTTACCATATTATGTTAATATGTGCATTTGTGAATACAGACTCCTTTAGTACTTTTGAAAATGAAAAATGTTATAATGTTTGGAAATATCATAAGTATAAAAAAGTTTTAGGATATGGGTTACTTATTCATCTAGTTTTAATATGTTTTAATTAAAAGCCAATTATGGTTATTCTATATCTTATTAGTCCTAGGGTTTAAAATTGAATTATCTTTATTTTTCCAAGCAATTAGAATTATAGATTGTTTTTCAAAAGAATATATTGTAAGGTAAATGTTTCATAATCATTAGATAGGTGGAACAAGAATTTAGTTGTTAGGAAGGTTTTATTTTTAGAAATGATATGATTTAATTCATGTAAATTGAAAATGAATTAAAGTTGAATCCATTGAATCTTCATAATTGACCCCTTTGTATGGATTTGACATCATTACAAGTTCCTTATGATAATTCATTTACCTTATAGAGGTTTCTTTGATAATATAGTTTTAAACTAATATAAAATCATGATTATATCCTTGCCTTGAAGATTTGGCCAACTTATGTATCTTAGATATATAAATGCCTTGCTTAGTCTTTTGATGTTCTTAAATCTTGTACTAACAATCATATTTTGAAGGAAGTGGTGTTTGGGTTAAAAGACATTAGTTTTTTATTTAAGGCTTCATGTGTTAAGTAGCTTAGGAGTGATGCTATGATTGTTTTTTATGAATAGCAATAAATTGAGTATATATATATATATATATATATGAAATCAAATCTATTAGATACGAGTAGGAATTGATAAATTTAGTAATGTGTTTCATTTGTTTTATTGATAAATTCATTATGGTAATAATGTTAGGCAAGAACTAGTTCCATTTTAATATCAAACTACCAATGAGATTATTTAGTCATGCTTGTACTATTAGAAATAGCAATGTACTAAATAGGGAAACTAGATTGAATTACTCAAGATTGTACAGATAATTGTAAAGAATGAAATATGTTTATGATCCTTTTCTTACTTGGATGTTAAATCTTATACTATGTTTGATTACCAAATTAGCATTGATCTCATCTTAAGAATAGAGAAATAGGTATTTTCTTTCATTGAAAAGAAGATCTAATGTTATCTTTTTGCTTGCATGACTAGTTAAGCATAGTAGTAATTTTTATACTAGTTTGAAAAAAAAAATCATTTAAATTTTGTGTGTTTTATGAGAATGAGATAGGTAAACCTTAATCTCCTTCTATCCTCATGTATGGATTGAAATGTGAAAATGAACCTAAGATGGAGAAGATGTCAATATCATGTGAATAACATCTTAGAAGTTTTGAATTGTATGATACCATCTTGTGGTTGTATGTTCAAGTCACTGAACTATGAAGCCTCTGTGCTACACGTACATAGGCAAGGCCATCACAGATGAGCCCCTGAGGCATTAGGTCAAAATATTAGGGCCTTTAGGATCGTGCATTGATATCTAATATGTTTAATTATTGACTTAGCAGGACTAATGTTTATATTTAGTTGTGCAAATTCAGGACTGTTACTTGTGCAAGGTACTAATGCTAAGAAAGTGTTTTCCCACCATGTGAATGGATGATCATATGACGCTTATTGTAATTGTGTATAATTGTATTAGAAATGTTAAAATATTGATTTTCATTAGGATGGATGATGCAAACTTATGTTTAATAGGAATTTATTAAGTTATAGTAAGTGAATTTTATCCTCTCATCATATTTCTTTTATTATTATCTTACTTTTAATTTATTTTTCTATTTATTGATATTTTCCATGGGTAGGCATTACAAGAAGTCTATTTATATGTAGAAGACCTATTTGTAGATGTGATAGTTGAAGACTCTTTTGGAATGTTATCTAATGAGTGGGGTCAAGTTTATACTCTCTAATGAAGGAGGTTGTAAAATATATTGAGCCCCAATCGTCACCAGGACATGCATTAAGGGATGAGTCAACACCATGATGAACTCTGAGTGAAGAAGTTGAAGATTGGGAATCATCCTTAGCAAAAGATGAAGGAATTAAATTTTGAAGGGTAGGGGAAGTATGAGGTTGAGTCACAAAATTTGTATGTTAACAGTAGTGCATAGGATCTGGATTAGTTTTAATCATATAGGTCTTATTTTTGAAGATAATTTTATTGAGCCATGCAAGGTAGATAGGACTATGCCCATGGCATGGATCCACGGTCTATGATAAAGAAGATTATAAGATAGCACACCAAGCCTGACATGGATGAGAATAGGTAAAGTGACTGTGCCTAATTAAATCGGAAGTGTGATTGTTCCTAGTATTTGTCTACTAACATTGTCAAAACCATGGATGTAAAGTGTAGTAGTAGTAGTGTGTGTGTGTGTATATATATATGGTTCAACAAGTGTACCCCAGAAATGTTAAGATCGGAACTATCATCAATAAGGATATGTTTTACTCCATAACTATTAATTCCAACAATAATGATTAGAGGATCATCTGCTTCTATACTTCCAAAAAAGATAACTCTCATATATTGTTGAAAAACAATATCAGTAGTATTTGTGTAAATACAATTAAACAAGGCAACTAAATCATTTGGCCTAGTAGAGGATGTAATGGGGATCTTTTGTAGGGCTTCTTCAAGCATGCCATGATACTACAAAGAAGTTTGAACGAGTTCCCAAAGAGAGTTCTTAGCAGGAGTAGATTGAAGCTGCTTTACTAGATCATACTCTGTTAGGAACTTTTGGGATAGACGAAGAGGTGGAGGTGGATTTGGAGAAGAAATGTGAAGGAAAATAGGGACAAAGGGATTCTGTTTGTTTCACCTATTGTTATATATATGGGATACCACATGCCAATGAGGAGTCCCTACCAAATTTAACTTAATGGAGTTAACAACTTGTGAAACATAGTCATAAAGTTGCCCAGGGTGTGTTTGAAGCACCCTGAATAGTCATGACTAGTTTATTAGTTTTTTGTGTCTCAGATCTAAGATCTATGACAATTTTCAATTTCATGAGCTCTTGTGACAAGTCAAAAAAATAAATTGTGTTAATCATATTAGGAGAAGGAATACATTTTTGTTTAAAAGAGGAAGATTTGTCATGGAAAAAGTCATCAATAGCTTCATCAAGCATGTCAAAATAGGAAAGAGCATATACAACCTAGCTAAGCTTGATTGGGTTTTGTCCTAAAAGATCTAACAATTTAAATAGGAAAGGCCTATAAAAATGAATAGAAAAGTAATAATCTATAGAAATCAAGAAACAATATCAATAAGCTGATAGAAGAATACAAAAAAGGAAACAAAGGAGAACCTAATACTAGAGTATAGAAGCCTTAGCTGTGCACACCAACACATGGCAGGGACATCTATGCATGGCTATCATCCTTACAATAATAAAACATAAGAAAATTATATAATAAAACTTTACTGAAATCTATGACATCATCAAACATGTACACACAAAGATAAAAGAACATTCCAAAAAGAGAATATAGCTAAAATATGCTCAAATATGGCATTAAACATGAAGAAAAGATAGATGAGAAATAAGGGAAAAGAGAATAAACTCTCATGCATTTGATATTCAACTACAAACTACACAATACATAGCTAGAAAAAAATGTTGGGTTTTTTTAGGGATTTGCCTCAGTCAAATCCCTATTTTGGTTTTCCAACCTTCATGAAACACCATATAGAATAACAAAATATTGTGTGTGCCCTCTTATCTTAAGAATCAATAAAAAATTTATAAGTATTGCCCTAGTCTAAGGGGAAATACCCTAGTGTGTGTAAAATCAAGTAGGTGATGGTATACACCACAAATATTTGCCAATACTTGTAAAACAATGCAATAAAAATCCTAAAATAACATCATTTCTTGATGGATGAACAATGTTACCAAGCTTGTAAGCCCACACAGGTGGCTGTGAACTCCTTGAGTCTTGAAGATACAAAAGAATGGTTTCAAAACCCTTAGAAGATATCCCACATGAAAAACTCACACTATCAACAATACTCATGGTATTATCCATGTTAGTGTAGGAATATTAACACTATTATTTATTATTAAATTAAGTAATTATGGGTATATTCCCCACATGGCTTTAAGCCACCTTAAGTGGTTAGAAGTGTACTTGGAGAGTCCAATACAACTCTCCAAGCCACTTGTTGACACTCATTTGCCACCACTTGTTGAGTGTTTGAGTCGACTCATGAAGTGACTCAAACTCTCAACACTATATTTAAACCTCTTATTCATTGTTTATCTATTGCAATTTCTAATTGCTTTCACTCCATGTTGTAATCAGCTAATGCTTAGTTGCTTTTGGCTTTTTACTATTGTCAATCAGGATTGCACCACTAGCCAAGTCAAACTTGACTATCCTGTTGAAACATGGAAACCCTCCTAGATTGTGTGTTATCTATGTCAAGAGGGAATCTTCAGAGTGAGCTGGTTCTCCTTATGATTTCCTAAACTACTGACATGTGGAGGAAAAGGGATAGAGGGATGACTTAAAATGAAATCTTAACAATAAGGTGATACATCGGACTTAAAACTCATAAGGATCTTACTCACAAATAGTTTCTTGAAACAATAATTCTCACAACCGTATCAATGACATACAATTCATCGGTACTTTGCATTAAGGTTCAAACATAACACAAACATGCAACTTGAACTATATGGAAATTCACATCATTCTCACAATTTCAAGACATAACAAGGACATGCAATCAATCACAATGCAACATCAAATTAAAACTGCAATCACGAGACAAATAAGGAAGGAAAAATCTATTGTTCTGTATATCTGAAAGGATTAATGAGTACATAGACTAAATACAAAACTCTCAATGTGAGAGGAAGACTTTGATATCTTGTACTCTAATCTCTACTCTCTGCTGTAAAACTACAACTGGGACCTCTGAAAAGAAGGTATAACTCTGTCATATATCCTGTAAAAGATCTCTCCACAAAAGAAAGCTAGAAAAATCTCTTAAAAATAGACCTCCAAGTGCATTTTCTAAATCCATCAAAAAGATGAAAACAAAGCCCTCAAACTGCCACCAATATGTGAAATCAAACTCTTCTACCAAGTGGCCCCCACCAAATCTACTTTAAAATCATGCTTTATTTGCTCAGAAAAATTCTATTTCTATCCATATCTGATCCACTTCACCCAAAGAGAAAATCAAATCTAAAAATATCATGAGTAGATTCCTTTTTTCTTTTAACTGCATAAAATAGCATTTATTGTAAAGAAATTTATAAAATATTGCTTTAAAACAAAGCTTTACATAGTTTGTAGTTTTGTGTCCCTGATTTGATTCCAATTTGTAAAATATTACAAGGCTCATTTTGCCAAGTATATTACATTTATCTGCATCTAATTTTTCTATAAAAAATCATAAAAAATTTAGATGCATGATATAGTCTTTGCAAAAAATAAAGCCTATGGGTCTTATATTCTATCTATCTCTAAAAAAATCCCTTAAGGCATGTGAAGTTTTTTGAAGAAATTGATAGCCTCTTGGGCTTAACCTCTACTCATTCTGCACTTGAGAGCACCATAAATCACATGTTTCAAATCTACCTTTCAAAGGTAACAAAGGGACTATAAAAGGGTTTTTAAAAGGCATTAAAGCCTTAACAATATTCAAAGGATCCCTAAGTCTCCTATAGTCTTCGACCCACTTCATAAGTTTTGGGAACCTAGGCAAAGTGTGGTGAACTAATACCATGATGGGAATTTTTTTTTGCCTTTAAAAATTAATAAAATGTGATAAAAATACCACTTGAATTAGGGTGAGGAGAAACCCTAAAGACAACATACATTTGCCCTAACTTTTCGGGCCATTTGCATTCTACAATTTTTGAAATGAGGCTCTGCACACCATGGCCGCCACTGGAGATGGTTTGGAGGTAGAAAAATTCACCCTCTTGTTGTCTATATGCATTTCCTTCGAAGCTCTTCCATAGAAGTTAAAAGGTAAGATTTTGATCACCGGTTGGGTTCTATATTTTTATTTCAACACAATTTTTGTCTTTACATCCACAGCCAAAGCTTTACCTCTGAATATTCATTCACTTACCTCTATTACTTACACTCTTTTCTTGCCATGAGGTTGCCATGATTGAAACTGTGTTGAGAAGTCATGGATGTGTATCTATGAAGTTAATCGACATACGCTTTTCAGTAGGTAGTTCTTTGCTCCCAGAGATCTCTTTATTTGTTGTTTCACAACCATACTCGCCATTTCTCCCTCATATAGATATGGCTTTGATAGTATATGATGTCTTGTATATATTTGTGTGTCTGTGCAAAAAGAAATACATTCAAACCTGTATATCTCTATTGGTTCGCCTATAAAAGGTCGCGGCTATAAAAGAAGACACAGTTGTGCATTTTTTTTATGTCACTTATCTAAGTACATTTTGCCTTGTGTCTCCTCTTTCTCGTATCTATATTCATGGTTGCATTTATAAAGAAATCTCGTTTGATAATTTCTATGTATGTGCATGATTTGATGCTACAGCCTTGAATGATATCTATAGCAACACTACTATGTGGAAGAGACCCTATACTTGAACTATATTTGCAATTTATCACTGAGCATTTATGTTTATTGAGTTTTAGTTTATAGCTCTCTTTCATCTATAGATGATTTATCCTCTGTAGTTGTATTCTCATTGAAACACCCAAGTGGGTTAAGAAAGAAAAGGGACTTTCTATTGGCTGTGTTGGGACAGGGTAGCCAGGATCCAACCAGAAGATGAATGCCACAAGAGAAATGCAATGGAGATAAAGTGAGAACAATGTAGAAATGATTATTGCTTGAGATTGATTTTTACAAATGTACAAATTCCTATTTAAAGGCAAAAGAAATATGACTGGTAATCTTTTAACGGATAAAACTACCCTAACTAGAATACCTTCCCAAACTACTTATTTAAGCCTAAGTAAAACTTAAGTAAGGTAAAATCTATTTACCCTGACACCCCCCTTTAAGTGCAACTTAGGGAGAATAATTATTATGAGATGCAAGATGCAATATGGGTCACCAGGTTTGGTACCCATTATCAAAGCAAAATGTGATTCAATCTCTCACAACCAGAGAAAAGGAGAAAAACCCTGTGGGAGAAAATTCCTCTCCAAAACAAAGAAAAAAAGAAAAGAAAATGCATATATGGAGGACTCACTAATACCCCCCAAGAACTACATACATCATGTGTGTACATTCAATGGTCCTCCCATAGGAAGGAAAGAAGGAGACTACATAGGCCCCTCATAATAAATAATGTCCTATAAAGATGGTAAGTGTCTGAAGGAAAAACATAATCCAATCCTTACTAACCACTTGTCTCCCTTTAGGAAGAAACAAAACCATGTATAAATGTAGGTATGCTTCCCATTCAGGATATGCTTTGAAAGATGGAAGCATGAAACATCATGATGATGATGATGATGTCTTTGAAAAATTCTCATGTGTCTCCTTGTCTAGATAGAATGATGATGCCACAATCTAATCAGGTACATCCCCAATCAAGAAAGAAGGTGACAAATTGGAACTATGTGGAACCTAATATAGAACAAACTCCAAAGATGAAAATGCTGAAATATGTCTTCCAATGAAATCTGAAAGACAATGATTGTCTCGCTAATCAGGAATGATGAAAGTCTCAATCAATGACTTTGGATAAGAAGCTAGTGGATGTGAAGGTGGATCAACTATTTTTGAACAAGAATCAAGAACCTCTAAAGCAATTACAATCTCATCTGAAGTCTCAAAAATGTCTAAAGGATCACAAGCATGGTTTATCTTCTCTGAAGAATAATGAGGCACATCAGAGTTGGAAAGAGAAGCATCGAGAGATGAT